>CM067081.1:197124509-198374509 GCA_034008185.1 Gorsachius magnificus | reverse complement strand
CTCTGTATCTAAGAACACTTTGGTATTCTTAGAAAAGTAAATGTCAAGTTTGAAATCCATCAAGAGATGAATCTGAAGGAAAAGAATGAATTTGCCTTGAGAGAAGATTTTGTAACTCTGCTTGTAGATATGCATACTCAATAGGTCCCTGTTTCATGCCTTTGCAGGCAAATCAACCAAGTAGTAACAAGATCAGAGAAAAAGGAGGAAATTTTGTGATGTAATATTTAAAGGGGATAAGAAGAACCTATTTGGGCCACCATTGGTTTTTTTGACAGAAGGAAACAACAAACTTTACTATAAAATATGCTCCCATGAATCCCAGAATCTCCTGGATTCTGACAGAGTTTACTGACTAATCGTTTGTGAAATACTTGGCGATAGATATCGTCTATCCCGGTCTAGGAGAAAAGTTCTATTTATGTTATGGGTAAATAAATATTGTGTTATATAAATATGAGCCCTGTGCAGTTTTGGTGAATTATGAAAAGACCAGCCACAAACATTTGTTTGTTTGTTTTTAATTAAATGCAGAATGGCTCACAGTGTTTCTTCGTAATGCAAAGATGCCACAGGCTATCAAATAATGTAGATGCTATCAAACAAGATGAAGAATAAGTTGCGTTTACCAGCAAGTGATCTAATATGTTTTACAAATGTCAAGCAAATTCCTGACTAGACCACTAAATATTTTATGGTTTAAGTAAGAGGTTCCAGGGGACCTATTGCTCTTTACCGCTAAATCCGATCAAATATTTTCAAAAGATAGTAATTGAATACTGTTGTTCACATAAAATGGCACAGTATTTGATTAAAAACATGCAGAACTGCACCAAATGCAAAACTGTTCCATCAATAATTTAATTTTACAATATTCCACGTGTTCTATAAATATCCAGTGAAGGTCTCTTATTTCCTTTCTCAGAATCCTGTGAATGGGATTGTTAATATTAATCAGGGATTATCCCCATACAACATGATAATTTTGATACTCTTTGCTAGCACGCCAAAGTGGTATCAAGTTTTGGCCATCAACTTTAGGCATCTGCATTCTTAACAACCATTTCAAGGAGTTCCGTGTTTCGGTATATCCTGCTAGCATGGCCGCATGGGTGAAACAAGTCTGTATTATTCATCTGGCTGAAATACTGCAGGGAATTAAGCACTGGTCTCCTGTATGTTCTTTCTCCCCTTCTCCACCCCTCCTTTTTTTTCCCTTTTTTTATTTTATGTTGGGGTGGAGAAGGAAATGTCAAGTTGTTTCATTTTTTTTCCTCTGCATTCACATGAAACATTTCAAAATATTTAACCTTTCCTTGAAGAAGAACTGCTGTTTTCCTTTAAGTGAGCTAGAGTTATTGTGCCTACATTTCCCATGCCTTGAAGGAAATAGAGTTATTTTACATCTCTTTTCCATGTAGTTTCCTCCTCTGATCAAACACCTTGCTAAAAGGCCATATCCTCTAGGCATCTCTGTCCCTAAAACCTGTTGTTTTCTCAGTAGGTGTATTCTATCTTTACAGCTCTCTTAAGACCTATTTAACACATCCTGTACTAGAGTACACTATAGTTTGGTGATTCATATATAAATCTTGAGGGAAGCAAACTATAAACAAATACTAACTATTTCTCATGCTATTGGGAATTCTTTTAGAGGAAATGAACACTTTCTCCAGCAGTTTTTAAACACAACATCAGAACTTTTCTCCAAGGTGAGTCAAACTGCATTTTTACTTGATTTATACAGTAAAAATTAGCTTTTAAACCTAGATATTTTTCTCAAACCAATGCATAGGATTGCATAAAGTTTCTTCAGATTCACCCTAGACTAGAATATAGAATGACCTGGAGCAACAATACAGGGTGAAATATCAATGCACAAGGAAGAGACAGAAAAGCTGCTAGCAGCAGCTAGAGAAATGTTACCTTTATAACATTATTTGTACACTTGGTATTGTAAGAGACGGAACAAAAATAAGGTCTTCATGATAGTATTATAGTTATCAGTTGAATATATGATACAAGTATGTACAAAATTCTGTACTGGATTCCATAATGGAAGAACTTGTCTAGTTTAATAGTATTTCTTCTCAAAACAGCAGTATGGGACTGCACTGTGTCCCACACAGGGCACAACTGAAGAAAAGTGCAACTTCAATGAGCCCAAAGACTTCTTTTCATTTATAATTAAAATTTTTTTCATATTTCTCTTTTAGAGCTGGGGGGATGGGGAAGAGAGGGAGAAGGTACATAAATAGCAGTATAAGGCTGTATTTAGAAAAAGACTTGAAATATTAACAGGTTATTAACATCCAAACAACTAGAGTTCTCTGAGCACTGGTGGTATATGGTCAAATTCTGTCAAGGTAATGTGAGGGTAGTTGTATGAAAAGTAATTAATTCATGTGCTCTGTATCACACAAGAAATTTTATATAAGAATGGAAGGGAAATACTGAACTGTAGAAAAGTAATGCAAGATGAAATAAACAGGAGTGGAATAATTCCTGATCAAACACAGATTAAATATTTGCCTTGCTGAAATCAACAGAAATTTTAGCAATAATGCAAAAGTGTCTAGGACTTTATCCCTGAATTCTATAAGGGCACTGAGGTGTACTGAAAACAACATGGAATTTTCCCCAGAACTATGCATTTAAATAGTAAAAAAAAAAAAAAAAAGTAGAAGTCAGAAAAGATCACTTAGACATTATTCTGTAACCATTCTTCCCTTCTGAACTGGTGTATAAACTGCTTTACATTTCATATTTAGAGACATTAAATTATAGAAACTTATTCACATACAGAGAAGTAACTGATAAACATAAAATGATAGGTCCCAAAGCGTTGTTAACCTCTATAATTATTTTTTTTTTTCTTTTTGGACTTGTGGTCAAACGGTGTTTATTCTATCAGATTATCAGGTATTTTTACCTGTCTAACATACATAATCTGCTCACAAATCTTAGTTATTCTACTAATTTACTTCTTGGAATAATATTTTTTAAACCATACGTATTATCCTTTCTAGTTTTTCCCCTTATTACAGTGTTGGGCAACTTTTTTAGTATCTTGTTTAGTTTTCTCTTCTCCAAATACAGCAACATGTCATAAAAATGTTACTCTAAGAAAAGTAGATATTGGCAGGTGGAAAATGCTAAAATAACTAGATCAAATACACCTGCCTGTTGTTCTTTCTCCAGCTAGTTCATTACTAGACTTTATTTCTCAGAGCAATGTAAACTATATAAAGCTGCTATAGTCTGGATGCAGGAGCTACTGTTAGTCAAAAGGCCTAAAAGATCATTACTCAAGTGAGCTATGATTGTTAAGAAAGCCTTAACCAATTTCCCATGCTTTGCCTTTGGCAATAAATATAACAATATATTTTACAGATCTCTGACTTCTCCTCAGCTTTCTACCCAAAAGCTTTGAAACTATTGTAATACCCAGAGGAGAGACACAATTTTAATGACATTAGTTTTTTGTGTGGAAAAAGATTCATTATACTTACATCAAAAAAATAAAACACTTGTTAATTTCTTTAAAACCTGCTTTGCAAGGGAAAATGAAGTTGTTGAATGCATTTAACCAGGACAAAGTGATTTACTCAAACATTATTTATTTTAATTTGTCCTTCAATCTCATTTAGTACACATATTGCCTATGGCTGCAATCAGAGCTGCTTAGAAACAGTTGAACCAGATTAAAGATCAAAATCCTTCTTAGTGCCAGCTTATTCCATAGCAAATACAAACTCAATGCAATCAGCAAGTTTAAAATAAGACTCAGAGTTAGTTAGTAAAGCCAGTGGAGATCAAGAAAAAAATACTGACAACAAGGTGACCCAGAACAGAATATCAAAGGCTCTTTTGTATTTTTCAGTTCTGGCTAAAGCCATGAAGTCATTCTTGTGTATATAGAACTATCCCCAAAAGAGATAGCTGTTCTCTGGAAATTTAAACCTACTTCTAGTTTATAATCCCAGTTGTTGGATCTATTTTTACCACTATTCATACATAAGTTGTTCTGTAGGCTTTGCACACATATCAAAGCATTCTCTACCAACTTATCACAAGCAGAAGAAATAGCTCCTTTTTTCTTTGTGTTTTTATAATGAAATAGAGGTTTGAGACAAATAGAAACAGCTCAAAATTATGGTGGTTTTGGCATTCCCTAATGACCAGAAAGTTTCCTATTAAGCACTATGCTACTGGTAAAGTCTTACTATTTTGTCAGGACTTCATATGATTAGTTCAAAAGCTGTCTTTTTCTAGAAGACTTTGGAATTGCTTTGCACAGCTTCTGTCACGGTTTAAAATGTTATTTATTTATTATATTTAAAAACAAACAAAAAACAAAAAAAAAACCAAACCCCACAAACTTTAAAAATTATCACAAACTAAATTTCATCTTAATGGATACTTATGGTGCTCCTCTTCCTTCTGGGAAGCTAATGGAAAACAGAATTCAGCTTTTTTCCCCCATTAATTCACAAGTCCTCAACTGTATTCTTCTGCAAAAATTCTAATAATCTTGCCCAGAACTTATCCCTTATTACTTTCTTAGGCAAGAGGCCACAGAATTTTCGAGGAAGAAGTTACTGTGTACACTTACCATGTCAGCACCTTATGAGGAAGAGGGTTCTGTCATGCAGTATATATACATTTGCTCATGTAACAAAAGTTTATCTATTGGATGATGTGAGCTGAAACAACTTGTGTGTTCCATCATGTGAAGGGACATGTGTCTATCAAATGAAGAGGAATGTGTTTGACCAGTTGATGAATGCTCATCCAGTCATGCAAGTGTGCAAATAGTTTTGGTAGCATCACTTACATTCCTACAGAGTGCCAACACCTGATGGACAATGTATTTTTTAAAAATCTATAGCACCTCTGGAAACAAAACAAATGTATTAATTTGTCTCAAAAGCATGTGCATGTATATTTGTTCATTAGTTTTTGTTTTGAGATGAAATAAAAAAAATAAAACAGCAGTTCAAGAACAAATCGAATTTGTCCTTCAAAAATTAGCCCCTTCCCAAACATCATATGCATAAATACTTGCATAACATGGGATTAGTATACTTAAAGGTGAAATTTTAAAAGTACATTGATATTCAGTTCTGACTGAAAAGCAATGGTAACTTTGCCTTTTAAAAACTACAACCTAACAATGTTATACATTTCTGTGGATCCGGGTACTGTTAAAACAAGCTCATATTTACAGACATAAAAAGAAGAGACTCTGTTTACTACAGCATGGCACTAAATGTAATTTCTGCCATATATTTTGATTTCTAAAAATAATTTTCATCCTTTTACTATACCTTTAGAATGTGTTCGAGTTAACTATCTTAGATTATAGATATTTTAGTTAAGTTGTGCTTCATTAAAGGAAGAGAAAATTTTCATTTTTTCAATGCTTACATAACTGAATTTTTCCTCCACAAACTTAAGGAAATGCACCTAGATATTTTAATAACATTCCACTGTATTGTACTGCCTTTTTAACAATAGTGTAATGTGAGTTACAGGAAGTATAAACTTCAGGTTATAGTACAATACAATACTCTGTGTACAAACTAAATGATAAAGACATTATAGACTGGATTTTTTCATAACTATTTTGTTTTATTTGAGATTACAGATAAGGCTGCAACAATAGTACAGTAACTATATATATATGTATATATTTTAAAATAAACAGAAACAAAATCAAAACCAAATCCACCAACAACAAAAATGCCTGAACACCTAAACCTCACCAACAGAGAGGTTTCAGTGTTGTGCCTATTCTGGGAGCTAACTCTTTTTTTCTATCAATATTTCTGTCAGGAACATTGATGGAATCTCTTTACATGATCAAAATCCAATTGTACATTGTGTACTGAACCCAAATAGTGACTTCAGCATTGTGAAACACAATGCTGTGCTATCAAAAGTTTTGGCTTGGGGAGAAGGAGTCACAGTACTGGTTAATAAGTTCCAGGGAATGGTGAGATTTAGGCTTCTAACGCTGACATTCACAGCATTTGATACTCAAAATATTTATAATAAGATCTGTACTAAATTGGATATTGACACTAACACAAGGATGGAGAAAAACATCTTTAGGAAAAAAGATCCAAAGGCTGAAGTAATTTCCTTCATGTGGAGTCTTAAGTCACACATTTGGATGCATCCAGCTAGCTCCCTGGTTTTGCTTCGTCAACAGCCACACAAAGAAGACATGTTAGTGTCAAAGTTTTTCAGAAGAGGTTAAAAATTGGCATTGGCTACCTGAGTTCTCACTCCAGAGTTGTCTGCAGGGCTTGAACCTAGATTTTCCATATTCCAGAAGAAGACTGTTGGCTGCAGATTATTCCATTTTCTCTGTAGTATGAAAGAGATTGCTGTGTATGTAACACTGCACAAGAATGTTTAAGTCCTAACTCTAGGAGCAGAGGTGATAAAAACAGTGTTTTGGACGCTTACTGCTAGGGCACTCAGATGAGAGGAGGCAGTCCAGGTTCTCAGAAAGACTTTCTTAATATCCAGTGACTGCTTAATATTAAATGTATAAATGCATATGTAGTCAAGCAGGAAAGGGACCTAAATCTTCTGCAAATTTTGTAAACAGCTTTTCCAACTTCTTTTAAAAAGCACGTATTTATCTGTACCAAGACTTTTCCATTACAATGACTCGTTTTCTTGAGTAGCAAATTCAAGATCAACTCAGCTTCCAAGGTACTAATTGTTCTTTTATAGTTACTCAGAGGTTGGGCTTCAACAGGTAAAGAGAATTTCAAGTACTCGTGTATTTTTATTATTACACAATGCTACAGAGTTTAATGTAGATGCAATGACAGGATTTGATGGAACCGTTGTATGATTTTATTGGTGTTGTTTTAAAACTCCCTAGAAGTTAATAAAGTGGAGATCCATTCTATAGCTTTGTATACAGTCCTGCAGATTTTTATATCAGTATGTTCCTGAAATACGTCTTACTTGTTAGGTATCAAAATACCTACAAAGCGATTATGATTTCTGCTTTAGATTGACTGCAACATCTCCAGTAGGGATATAACAGGAACTGTGTAGTTCAGGTACTAAGAGCTGCAAGAAAAGTTTATATATAGTGGGTGATGTGTCCTTGGAATAAAGCCACTCTCATTTGCTTCACTCAGGCTAAAATGACAGCTAATGAGTTATTTTGGGCATCCAATATACATAAAAGTATGAAAGAATGCAACTGTATATAGCATCCACATCTTAGTAAGGATTGTACCTAATAAAGTTCAGTATGTTAAGATGTCTTTATTAAACAACAGATTCCTCTATGCTAAAGGTAGACCTTTTATTATACAATAACAACACACTTTTGTTGTATTTCTCATATATTTATCCATACATATATATGACTTGCAGTATCTGCTACACCTATCAAACCTTCATGATAAAACTACTTCATTTTGTTGGGCAACAGAGAGTGATACAGAACAGTCTTAAGTAGGAAAGAAATGATGAGTCATAAAAGAATGTAAATATTAATTTTGCATTGTCTGACAATAATAAAAAAAAAGAAAGGCTGTCTAACTTTTGTATCAAATGAAAATTACACATCCCCTTATTCTTTCAAAATGCAACAACTTTATATTTAGTTAAAGCTAGCAGATTTTGCTACCAGAATGATAGTCTTTACCTAAGAGCATATGAGTGGCTTACTGAGGAAAAGCTAATTTTAAAGACTGCAGGTGTCCAATGGATGCAAAGTTTCAAAGCAAAAGACAAAGTTAGTTGGAAACAAAAGACTGTATAAGAAACGTGGGATTTTTGCATCCCGCTGACCTATTTTTGCTGTCAAGTCATTTGAACAAGTTCATAAATCTAGTCCTATTTTTTGCCAGCAATGTGAAAGAGTTTTGATTAAAAAGCTTTACTAAGAATGGTTTTGGATTAAAATATGATTGCACTTATTAAGATTCTTTTTAATACTTGATTTTCACAAGTGATGTGGAGGAAATTTTCATGTCAATGCCATTACTGGAAAAGGATTTTCAGAATGGGAAAAGAAGTTATTAAAACAGAAACTTATCAATCCCACAGGGTACTATAACAGTACAGAGTTGGGACATTATTGGAATAAGTCATTAATTACTAGGGCAGGTTATTAAAGCCCGAGTTACTAACATGAGAGATGTTGCAATCACACATGGTAAAAAGGAAAAGGTAGAATAGCCTATGGTAGAAGGTCTGTAGTTCTTAGATTTGAACTCTTTTAAAACATAGCCCACTACTTCAAAACTTGAATAATCTTGTCAGAGGATATCTTTAATTAGCTTACATACTTGCAAAGACTACTGTCATCTAATGATAATAGCTTACTAGACTTAGGAGTTGTGGCAGCTGTAGTGTAGGAGGTTATGTTGTTTCAATGAAATAGGACTACTGATTTGAAGTTCTACTGAACACAGTTGGGTGTGGTTTTTGAAGACATGTCATGTTGGTTTTTTTTCTTAACTCACAAAATGAAAATGTTGTCCCTCAAACTTTGACCAAAATTCCTGTTAGCCTCAAGCTCTCTTTTTACACTTTCACAATTAATCTGGAATGAGGTGGACAATAGAATCTCTTGAACCATAAGTATGACCAAATTTTTAACAATTATATTGCTACTACTTCACCTCTTACCCTGTTGTCATCCTGGAAATTTGTACTGTGACTGCACACAGCTCTTCAAGATTCAGATTAGTCCCTGAGTCACAAAATAAGATTTCCTGCTTGTTTCTTCTTTCCTTCTTTATTTGGTAACTCTATCATTTTTTGATCTTTGATTTACAACAGGAGTTTCTTAAGTTAGGATACATATAGATATTATCAGTCAAGATTACTTGGGACTAAGTTTCTCAATTACCTATAAATTACTTTAATTACTAATGTCATGAAGCAATACAGTTACGACACATAGAAGATCTAAAAGTGGTTCATGAATAAGCAGAAAGATCAAATTAATAAAGGAAAAAAACCCCTTCTCCAAAAAACTTTTTCTTCTTTTCACTCCTGTTCCAAGACCTCATTTGTTCCCATGAAAATATCTTTATAAAATTAGTATTAAAGATATTAAAAATATGATATGGAAGTGATATTTACAGACAATATGTTTAATTTTTATTTTAATTTTAAAAAAAAATAAATAATATATGATATAGATATGAAAAAACTGGAATAGCAGAAGATTGCAATAATCAAGACAACAGGTTAAGAAGATTATCACATTTGTCCTGTTTCTCATTTGAATATATAGATATTTTGAAGTCCTTACCCAAGCAAAAAGTCCAGTGCACATTTTATCTGAGTAAAGCCTGGAGGAGAAGGACAAGAATTAATATTGTGGAAACAAGCATTTTCTATCATCTCTGAGTCAATGGAAAATCTCAGATAATTTCAGTGTAGTCTGTATCACATTGGTTGTGGATAATGGGAGAAAGCTCATTATAGGGTAGATTTTTATGATAGGAAGGAAAAATGTTTGCTTTGCAGATCCATCAAAAGGAAAAGACAGTTTAACCCTGCGTGTTGGAAACACTGAAAGATGTTTTTGCATTATATTCTATTCCAGATCTTACTCTGAGTGTAAGGTATGCTGAGAAAAAAAAAAAAAAGTAAGGATTTGTTTGATGATTTATGCTATGGGTAGAATTTAGAAATAATCAGTAGAACTGACAGTTACACATTTCAATATCCAAGCCTCAATGTGATGTGAAAGTTTATTTAACACTGAATCATTACATCATAATTTCAGAAATATTTCCTTATATTATATAAAATGAAAGCTAGGAAAAATGACATATAATCAAGGATGGAATAAAGACATTAGTTAATGTTCTTTTTAGATTAATTTTCTTCTCCTAGTATCATAAGAAACATAGAATTCTCACAAAATATTCCTCAATACAATAAACATATCATTAAGTGTAGGTGTTAGAAAATGATGAGATGTAACTTTCCAAGGGATTTTTTTTCTAGAACACATATAATTTTCTGGAAGCTTTTCTATTTTTTTAAAATATATTTACATTAGAAATCTCATAATTAGTTACTAAAAGGAAGTTCATTTCAATTTTTCCAACATTTTTTCATCACCAAGCTTCAGAATAAAAATGCATGTAGACACCAAAATTTAAATGGGAGGTTTGAAATTTAAGTAGAAGATAGGACCTTAAATAATCTTGCATTCCCCTGTCTTTGAAAAATCCTAAACTGTGTCTTAAAATGTCTTTAAAACCTAAATCCTAAAACAGTTAAGTACCAAGTGGTTAAGTAGTCTCAGTAGTTCATTTAATGGTTACTTTCTGAATTATGGAAAAAACTTCAAATCTATGCGTGGTCGATTTAGTGTAAAGCTTCAATTAAACACCTGCATAGAGAGGGGTATTTAGCTTCCTTGCAAAATTAAGAGAATTTTAAATAGATTGGTATGCATATACATATGTATATTTTCTGCAAGGTTATATACATGTATATGTAGCCACAGGCACACATGCATATACCTACACGCAGACAAATGACTTTCTAACCTACCAAAGATTTGCATTCTTCATCGTTGTTCTTGGGTTTGGTGGAAAGTTAAGTCAGAAGACCAAGCTACCACCCTCTTCCTCATTCATTGAAGGTACCATACTTTTTTTCTTGTTGAATCCAATTTCCTTGATCTTTGCCACAATTGTTGCATTAATCACTTGTAAAGATGAAAGAATGGGTATCTTCTACTAGGATGTGTTGACTGGCACAGTGGCAAGGTATTTTTGTGTCATGGTCTTCAACTTCTTGTCATATTATTTACTGAGGCATTAAGGGATGCATTTTCTGTTCCCCAGAATGAGGAACTAGAAGTGATCTTCACAGTTAACCTGTGAGAACACTCTCACAGCTGTGCCACTGGACTGGTGAATAAAATAAAATTTATGAAATTTGGTGGTATAAACTGTATCACTAATTGCAACTGTGGGAACACTGGTCTTTTAATTTATTTAAAAGAAAAGAATGTTGAAAGAATGCAGAACTATAAATACAAAAAGACCCATTGATTTAATATACCTTATGTGCTGGTGACATTTGTCATGTGGTAAGAAACAAAGAATATTTAGCAAAGTTTTATTTGTCTCTCCGGTTGTCATTACTTTAGCTAATGTCTAGAAAGGAAAAAAGCCAAATCTTAACGATCCAACAGTGCTCTCTGGTGGCATAAAACAAAGGTGTTTTATCCTCTGTAAAAAACCACACAAGTCCAGTACCCAAGTCCTTGAAGACAGATAAGTGACAGGAATGCTCAACATGTTCCCTAGCGATAAGAAAAATAGAGCAATAAACAACTTTAAAACCACTAAGGCATGAAATGTGAAACCTGGCTTAGTAAAGGTAATGTAAATAAAATTATTAAAAAATAATATTTCTTGTCCAGCAGATGTTTTACTCTTAATGTTCACAAGGAACAAATTCCTTCATCCTGCAATGCATACCCAAAAAGTGAGAGAAATATACTGCACATTAGTATATTTTACCATGAAATAATTTTGAACTTGAAGAAAGAGCTTCTCCACTTTTTGGTTTAATTCATATTGTCTTTAAGTGGGGAGGGGAAAAAAAATAAAAAAAAAAGCTTAGCTAAAGGAAATATTTTGGAGATGTGAAAGAGCAATTATAGATAAAGACACATGTAGATCTGTGAAAGTAACTGGCATCTAAGTAAACAAGATCTTCAAATTCAAGACTTAGAATCAAAGCAAAGAATGACACAAATTAAGTTTTCTTTAAAAATGCATTTGAACCCATAATTCACACTCCTTTATTGTCTCTTCATAGCAAATATAAAATTTTTTCACTGATTTCAGACTATTGACTTTTAGCGTAAGTGGGGAGTAGATGAATTAAATCTTGAAGGACAATGAAATCACACTGTCTTTCTTGAGCTTGTCTTAAAAAATAAAAGGAAAAAAGGTTTGGTGGGGTTTTTTTTGGCTGTGAAAGGATAAAATTTCCATAAGATGCATAGGATAAATTCCACATTTAGCTTTCTACTTCAGTGAGAGGTGACAAGAAGGAAGGGACAGACTTGCCTAAACATAGTTGTCTACTGCCATATGGATTTGATAAGGATAGCCTATCTGGTTTGTCCTTTTCTGCCATCCAGAAGACCATGGGTTTCATGTAAACCCCATTTTTGCCAGCCCTGATCAGATGACCTTGGGTATCCTAGGGCATGTCAGTTTCTCCAGTGTCTGTGCTTAGCCAACTGACTCAAGTCTTATTATTGTACAGCTAGTGACTCTGAGGAGGAGAAGTTACTACATGATGTAGGAAAAAAACGGAGAAGTAATATTTTATTAGGAAAGCTTTTCTCATCTTCTGTTTTGTGGAAAAAACATAATGAAAAGTCTCTCTGAAAAGATAGAGTGAAGAAGACCTTTCCAAAAAGTTTTGTGGGGAGGTTGAAATAGTATTGATGGTTTTACTTATAGGGAGTATTACATTATCAGAGTCAAATAAAGCTGAATTACTAAATTAGGTACAGATGTTTCCAGTAAAAATGATGCAAGTACCTATGCCCCAGAACTAGCAACATACCTGCAATAAGGCACTTGCCATTGGTCATAAGGTTGAGCAAGGTCGGTGATAGTCACAGTCAAAGACTAGAATCTGTGAAAAGTAATTGAGTTAAAAAGGGAAATTGGCTGAATACTTAGGACTGTCTTACCTGTGCTTGCCTCTATTATTTCGAGTTGTGTTTTTAGTCTTTCAAGATCATGCCCTTCCTAGAACTCAATTATATGAGTTGGGGAATAATGTGAAGGGAAAATTCTGCCTTAGAAATACATCAGGGAATATTTAATTTTGATTACTTTTTTGTTTGTTTGTTGAGGGGTTTTTGGTTTTTTTGGGGGGGGGGGGGGGGGAGGATGAGGTGGTAAATCTTGTGATGTGCAGGAAAAGGACCGAAAAGGACCAAAAAGGAAGCAGAAACAGGAGAGAGAGCTCAGAAAGAGTGTTCTGAAAATAGTATTTGTCATGAATGTTATTAATACATAGTATAAAATCTCAGTGGAAAAGTAAATCTGTTTTCGAGACTCTGAATTGCACAATATCTATGTAAAGTAAATACTTCTTATGACACACGATTTATAAAATATTGTAACAGTCTTGAAAATATTGTATCATTCCTCCCTCATCCCCTGATAAAACAGAATGCTTAATTTACAACAGCCCTAAGGCCAACTACTGAATGTTTCATTTACATTAAAATGGTTTGGGAAAAAGATCAACACAAGAGATAAAGAAAAGACAGGAGAGAGGAGGTGGAAACAATGAAGTGAATCAGAGTAGATGTATTTGGGATAAGATATGTAAATCATTGCAACTTAATTCCTACTGGAAAGAAAAAACTGGCAAACAAGGATATAAATTAAAACAAGAGAGTGTAAATGTGGAAGAAATGAGTGTTACTTGCAATGCATCTTTCTATGGTAACTTCACAAAAGTAAGGCACTTACTAGATAGATTGTCAATCTCCAGCTGTGTTTATAATTTTATATCTTCCTCAGTTTTTTTCCTACTTTATAATCAATAACTCAATCTCCAATTTGCAAAAGAAAAAAAGCTTAAGCTAATCTGATACTAAAATGGAAAACAAGAAAAACTCAGTTTTGGGCCAACACCCTTTTCTTAACTATTAAATACAGTTTAAAAAGTTCATGCAGGTTACCATTTTAAGAAGCCTGGGTCTTATGACAAAACTATGTGACTCAGTGTCTGTATTTGGGAGCTGATATACCAAATTAAAGTGGATCCCCAACTGGACTTTCATCAGCTGTGAGATTATGAAAAGACAGAAGATGCTGATGTTGATACTTCACAAGGCCACAACAAGTTTCAGCACAGTTTACTTATTTACGAAGGCTGCTGATAAATTGAGCTATTTCTCTGTTGCAAACCAATGCTAGTTGTCAACAGAAAAAAAAGGTTCCGAAGTGTAACCTTGTATGATTGCATAACATGCTAGAAAAAAAAGAACCCCACAGCCCGCAAATTAATCCACAGTTATCGTTAAGATGAATATTTTACCTAACATAAGTGTTTTGACCTTAAGGTGGTGGTGGAATAATTTATAGTAATGCACATGCAATGAATGGTAAGATTTTTTTTAAAAAGCCACACACATTAGTAATTTATTATTTGGTTTTATAAAGAATAAAGCTAGATAAGAAATTGTGGTAGGTTAATGTTGGCTGGTTGCCAGACCCCCGCCCAGCCATGCTCTCATTCCCCCTTCTCAACAGCACAGGGGGAGAAAATAAGACAGAAAACTCTTTGGTGGAGACCAAGATCATTAACTAATTACTGGTAAGGAACAAAGACGAAACTAAAAATACACCCATCCCAACGTTGCTCTGAGGATCAACTTCACTCCTTCATTCCTAATTCTTCTACCTCCTCCCACTTCTGGAGTGGTGCAAGGTGGGTGGAAAATGAGGTTTGTGGTCAGTTTATAACACCTCGTCTCTGCGCTCTTCCCTCACAGTATTGACTTGCTCCAGCATGGAGCCTCTCCCATGGGATACAGTCTTTCACAGACTGCTCCTGCATGGATCCTCTCCATGAGATACAGCCCTTCAGGAACAGAATGCTCCAGCATGGTACCCCCATAGGCTACAGTTCCTTCCAGGAAACTTGCTCCTGCATGGGCACTACAGGTGCTGAATCTTCTTTCAGGGCACCTCCACCTGCTGTAGCATGGGGTCCTCCACAGCCTGCAGTGTGCATAATGGGATCCACCATGGACCTCCACTGGGCTGCAGGGGAAAAACCTGTGTGAAGGCCTTCTCTATGGGCTGCAGGGGAATCTCTGCTCTGGCACCTGAAGCACCTCGTCTCCTCCTTCTTCACTGACCTTGACTGTTTCTCTGACATTTTTCTCCCTCCTCTCTCTCACAGCTGCTGTGCACAGCTGCTGTGCAGTGTTTTTTACTGTTAAATACATTATCACACCAGCCACAATCTTGACTGAAAGGCTCATATGTGTCCTGTGGTGGGTCCGTTTGGAGTCTGCTGGAATCAACTGTGTCTGGCATGGGACAGTCCCTGGCCTCTTCTCACAGAGACCATCCCTGCAGCCCACTCACTACCAACACCTGGACAGGGACACCCAATACAGAAATCTTAATAAGGCATTAGACATACTCATTTTTTAAAGTCATTGATTCACATCTACTTCTGACTCCTGGACGTTTTGATGGAGGTAATCAACAAACTAACCAGAGGAGGAACTTCACTGAATTGTTACTTAGGAATATGGAAGAACTGGTCAGGGACCTGAAGAGCAATGACAGCCTTAGCAGCTGCAATCATGAAACAGCAGAGTTTAAAATCTGGAGACAAGCAAGGAAGACAAAGAATAGGATTAAAATTGTGAACTTGAGGGAGATAGATTGGTGGAGCCACACCCTACCATCCCTGAGGCCAAGGCAACACATGGAGTCTCCACAAGAAGCAGAGGATCCCCTAACTTCTTGCCACCAAGCAGAAGGAGGAGACCTAGGAGACGGGGGGGAATGGAAACAGGTTCCTGCTCAGGACGACAAGCGAATCTTCTCCCAGCCTCCCTCACCTTCCCAGTTGCCCTTACACAACAGATATGGGGCTCTGGAACTTGAGGGCCAGGCAACTGAGGATGTAGGTGAAGGTCCACCCAGGGGGTGGCCTAGGGGTGAGTCAGTCAGCCCCACACATTAGGACTGCCTCTGTTAAGAAAAAAAGGAGGGTAATTGTTGTAGGTGATTCCCTTCCGAGGGGAACAGAGGGCCCAATATGCTGACCAGACCCATCCCACTGGGAAGTCTGATATCTCTAGAGACATTACTAGGAAACTCCCTGGTCTGGTACAGCCCTCTGATGATTACCTGCTATTGGTTATGCAGGATGGCAGTGATGAGATTGTGGAGGAAAGTCCAAAAGTGATCAAAAGGGACTTCAGGACACTGGTGTGATTGGTTGAAGGATCAGGAGCACAGGCAGCGTTTTCCTCAATCCTGTCAGTGGCAGGAAAAAATATTGAAAGGAACAGGAAGACTCACCTGATTAACAGGTGGCTCAGAGGCTGGTGCCATCAGTAGAATTTTGGTTTTTTTGATCACGGGGAGGTTTACATGGCACCAGGCCTGCTGGTGGCAGATGGAATTCAGCTATCTCAAAGGGGGAAAAGGATTCTCACTCATGAGTTTTTGCATTTTTAATAAAATTGACCTTTTCATAACACACTGAGGGTTATATTAATGGACCTTTATATATTCTACCTCATAATATTTCAAGCATTAAATGTATTTAGTTAATTTTAAGCCACTCTAAAGCTATTAAATATGTCTATCAACATCCTCCAAGGGATTTGACAAAGTATCTTTGCATCTATAAGGGAAAAAAAAAAAGAAAATTACTTCCCCAACAATCTTTAAACTAACACCACCTGAAAACAGATATTTACACACATAATTCATTCTAGAATCCTAGAACCATAGAAAAATCTAGGCTGGAATAGAATTCCAGAACTCATCTGGTCCAAACTTCTATTGAAAGCAAATCCTCAGGTTAGATTTTCCATGGCCCTGTTCCAGCACCTTATCAGGCTGAGTCTTGAATGTTTCTGGTGAGAGAGGTTCCATCATTTCTCTGGGCAACATATGCTAATGATTAATTGTTCTCACAGTGAAGCATTTATTATATTCATACAGAATTTCCCCTAAGGCAACTTGTGCCCCTTGCTTCTTGTCCTGTCACTATGCAACCTTTTACAATATGAGATCACTTGCTCTACACAATTCATCTAGATAATTTAAAAATCAGTTAGCCACTAAATTTTGATCATAGAATCCTTGACAATAAAGCTTCATGATTTTTTTTGTCATTACACATCCTAATCGATGAATATAGAGGTAAACTACATTATACTTTGTTGCATAGCTACATTTGTATCAGTGCATTGAAAAGCATATACCTTTTTATAGGATGTATACTTACTCTGGTGTTTCAACATTCTTGAAGTCTGGAATATGTGCTTAAAATACTTTAACTATGTAATAAACTTTTTGAAGCTTGCATGGATGTGCACTTCCTCTGAGATAGCCTTGCAAGTTTGGTTTTACAAATTGAATTTCATTTGAAGCTACCAATCACGTTCACTTCATGTTTTTCTTTTTGCTTTTATAGAATCTTTTTGTGCTGAACATTCTTGGGATATTTACAGTGAAAATAGTGAAATAGCTTGTTGTGAAAATATAGTTTATAGTGAAGATGTAGTGAAAATGATAGAGTTAGGAATAACGAACTAAGAAGCATCATGAAAATTCCTCAGGGTTCCTCTTCTAGTCTGTAAGCTAACATGTTACTTAAGCACATATTTAACTTTTACTCAGCAATAAAGTAAAAATCTACAGGAATGTTAAAGAGGTTAGGGAACTTTTTTCTTTCCAAATCCTGTTCTGAATTCATAGGCATTTTGTTATGACTGGTGGAAGAGTAAGTGGATGGAAGTGTGTATTTTGTCACAGGCATATATTTACTCTTCCAGTTGAGCAGGGCTAAGGAACTTATCACAAAATTTTCTCTCACTAATCATCTCTTTACAAAGGTGTATTAAGAGATGTGTTAAGTACATAACTATGTGTCGTGGTTTAACCCGGCTGGCAACTAAGCACCACGCAGCCGCTCGCTCACTCCCCCCCTCCCTCAGTGGGATGGGGGAGAGAATCGGGAAGGAGAAAAAGGTTAGAGCCAAGGGCTGAGATAAAGACAGTTTAATAAGAGAAAATAATAATAATAGTAATAATGAGAATGATAACAAAATATACAGAATATACAAAATGAATTATGCACAATGCAACTGCTCACCACCCGCCGACCGATGCCCAGCCTGTCCCGAGCAGCGATCAGTACCCGAGCAGCGATCACTCCCCCCGTGACCGACCGACCGACTAAACCCCCCCCGAGCATGATGTTATATGGTATGGAATAGCTCTTTGGACAGTTTGGGTCCTAGCTGTGCTGTACTCCCAGCTTGTTATGCACCTGGCCGAGCAGGAGAAGCTCAAAAAGTCCTTGAGCAGTCTGAGCACTGCTTGGCAACAACTAAAAACATCAGTGTGTTATCAACATTCTTCTAGTACTAAACCCAAAGCACAGCACTATGCTAGCTTCTGTGAAGAAAATTAACTCTATCCCAGCCGAAACCAGGACACAATGTTCTACACTATTTGGTCTCAACTGAATATGATCTAGAAATGTGCAAGGAAATTTTTCCCTATCTCTTCAGGAATTAAAAGCTAAATCATAACTTAAAAATATCTACTACAAAATAACAATTCTAAGGCTTGCAACCTCTTAATAACAACAACAACAACAAAGTCTGAATCCAGTGTGGTTAGTACTGTGTTATTTAACTGTTTATGGCAGTTTCTGAAAGATAATTGGTTTCTTTTATGTTGACTTCTGAAAACAAGTTTATTATTTTGATTGATATTATGAAGCTGGTGTGGTTTAGTCTGAATTTTTAAAGAATTCTATTTTAAATGGTTTATTAATCTCATGAAATTAAGTAGGTTAAGAAAAGAAAAGCATGATACTTCATCTTTTCGTGATACATTGCTTGTGATTGTCCCCAAACACTTCAAGAAAGTTTGGAAATCTGACCTAACCATTTTGTCACACTTTTTTTCATTTGGGAAGGAAATTACAGACCAGTGATGCACTGTGCGCAGGGTACAGGAACCTCAGCAAGTGAAGAGCTCAAGGACAGAATGATTACGGATGAAATGTATTTCCATATACATAAAGTTTTATTCTTGCTTATAGTTTCAAAATGGTCTATGCTTTACATAAACTAATATATTTATTATATATCATCCCCATTTTTTGTCTTCCATGAACTTCTGATTCCTTCCTTTAATGCCTATTATTTATGTATTTGAAGACAATTGTATCAGTCATCTTTAAACTCAACAAACCCACATCTTTCAGTGATTCATTTTGACTATGTTTTCTAGATTGATCCTTAGTCATTTTCATTGTTCTCTCTTGATATTCTCCAGTGCACTTCTTTCTTGAAGAGCTATGCTCAAAGTAGGCAAAGTGTTTCAGGTGAGGGAATATTACTGCTAGTAGATTACTAACTATTCTATGTGTCTTTATTTCTACAGCTCATTATGATATTTATCATTTTTTCAATTGCAAAGGTAAATGTTTTAACATAGTTAACCCCTTTAAATTCCCACCATACTCTACAGCTTTGTGAACCTGCTATTTAGCCAGTCATTTCTATCATGTATTTCTTCAATTAATTCTTCTTATAAGTGTGAAAGACCTTGTCCTTATGGAATATATTCTTTTTTTTTCCATAATCTTTAAAATAATAGAGTTTGAAATTCTAACTTTATGCTATTATGTGCTTTTAGCCCTACCCTACTTAAGATAATCTTAAAATTTAAATTCATAATGTATGTCATTAATTGAAAAAACATATAGTACTGGATTTAAAGCAGCTTTCTGTTGAACTGAAATGATCATACTGTATCTTAAAAATGATGTCTCTAACATATTATATTTTGTCTGACAATGACCAATAACAATTGTCAATGAATAAACAAACAGACAAAGTATATTATTTCTTTTTTCAGAAAATCTCCTCTAATGTTCATTAAGCTGTGGTTCGGAGATTTCCTGATACATTCTTCTGGTGTAATATTTCATGTCTAATGACAAGAAAAAAATACAATTCTTCAACATTACATTCTAAAATTATCTTATCAGAAGAATCGTCTTTCATTCTCGGTTGAGATCCACAAATATCTAAATAAAAGAAGTGTTTCTGAGGCACTCCAAAAAGAAATTTCTGAGGTGGTCTTGCTAAAATTTATTCTTAAAAAGAGTTTGAATGGATTCCAGATTTCTTATTGTCTAGGAAAAGAGTTTTACAGACTGTGTGAACACCAAAGACATCTGTAAAAAAAAATGTAAATGTAGTCTTTTATGTAGTATAATGACTGAAGAACATCATTATATTTTCAGGCTACTGATGACAGTCACAACTCTTTGTTTTCTTCCTTATGAGTCTGTAATTGAAAAAATACTGTAAATTATTGAAAGAGATCATTATTTTAAGGAAGTTCTCAGTCCTTTCACTAACTTGGACATATTGGCCATAGTCCATATTGGACTAGCTTTGGGGATATTTTCCATTTCTTTATGATGTCTTTCAGAGATCAGTAACGTAAGGCAGCATTTACCATCATCTAATTATTCAAAATTAGAATTTAAACAGATTGTAAATGGGAAGAGTCTGCTGGCCAATCTGGAAAAACTGTTGCCTAGGCTGAAATATTACCTGAAATGAAGAACAATCTCTGACCATCTGGGAAAAGGACATATCATACCTTAAAGACAAAGTCAGAGAGCAGGTTCTATTAGCAACATTTTCTTCCATAGGTAACAGATAAATGTAAAAAAACACACTTTCAATTAATTTCTTGGTTCAGTACAAGAAAGGGTACATAATTCATTGCATGCTTCTTTTCTTTTTTTACTTTTTAAAATAAATTTTATTTCATGTTCATGTGAGCAGCTATAAAGGAGACCTGGTTATACGAGAAAAATACTGAGAAGAATATGTCTGCTGAAGTACTGACAGACAAAATGCCTGCCAGCCTGGGAACTGTTAGCCTGGGAACTAGACCTATGAACCAGAAGCATTCTTTAGAAGTTCAGCTGACTTCCTTGAAGTACAGTTTGGTATCTAGAAAACAGAGATATCCTGAGATACCATCAATAAGCCAAAACCCATATAATTGTAACAGAGACTTATAGTCTGAAAAGGTGAAAAACAGTCTGGAAAAAGGGGAAAACATCATCTCTACAATATAGAAGTTACTATTTTTATCCAAAATGGAGCTTCTCTCTGTGATTTTCCCTGCCCTAAAAAGGTCTTTGAGAACTTTCTATGAGATCTTGAACCCTCTTTGGGGACACATGGCTGACTCCAAACTCTGTGATGTGTATTGGTCCCTGTCTGGGACTACCTTGGGGGTTGGTTCAGTTAGTCCTCCCACTTCTGAGACAGTTGGGTCCCCTCTGGAATGGTTTGGCCCCTTTCTGCGATCTCTTTAATGCACTTGGTATTCTATATATTCACAGAAGTAATCTACCTTTTTTATATACTTGTTGCTATTATTTATTCCTGCTATTATTAATTGCTGCAATACTATAGATTGTTGCTGTTATTGACTGCTGATCTAATTGATTGCTGCTATATTTTTGATGGCTGATTATAATTTGTAATAGCTGGTTATATATATTTTTGCTTTATTAATCATAGGTATACTTGAAAGAGGTGATTTTTTTTTGCATTTGTGATAATTTCTAATAAAGTATAGAAATTTAGAAGATAAAACTTCTGTGCCTTTGTGTCTTATGGAATCTTATGAGTCCACAGTTGCAATCTCTTATCAATAGCAGGCTGGGTAACTCTTTAGGTTGTGACACAAGTAAACAGACTTTATTTTTAAACATAGGGAAAAAAAAAAAAAGAACATGAAACACAGATTATTACTGATCTTTGCCAGGTTTCAATTCTGCCAGGAACAAGCAATACAGCTAGACACCATACGTGGTTTCTCACAGATAAGTCTTTGAGTAAAGATGTAATTTTCTATTATGATTTGTTTACACACCACGCTGAACAAATGTGTGTACTTGTGCATGGCATTGAAAACAATGTGAGATCAGTGCAGATCAATTAGAAGTCAACTTAATTAAAAATACTAAATACTAATAATAGCTAAATTTTAATAGCTCTAAGTTAGTACCAGCTAAAGCACTCACTAAACTAAAAAAAATTGATATTTGTTAGGCTTACAACATAGCAGTGAAGTGAATTAACAGCTAATGCTGAGGCAAGCAAGAAGTGTATTATTTACACCCAAAGATGTTTGACAGGCAAGACTGTGAATGATCCTGGTGCAAAGCTTATGGTTATGACAGAAAAACTGCTCAATAAAATAAGAAACCAAATAAGACTCCTGTCCTTATATTGCTTCATGTTTTAGAGACTGTGTGCATGAATTGTACTGAGAACAATGGAAAAACTCTGGGAACATACTTATGTCAAGATAGATGCTGTCAATCAAGTGTATGCCACTGATAATGAAAATGAGAAATTACTGTTTGGAAATGATTTGTTATTGAAGTTCTGTCCACTTCTCAACTTAATCCATAAAACCATTTGACTCTGGTGAAGGGACAATATTCCATGGAGTAGCCTGACAAGAGAAAGAAGGCAGAAAATACTGTTATTTCCTGTCACAGGAAATCAGCAGTTCCTGTTCTCTTTTTGGGACTCTAACTGCTGAGAGGTTCTATCTCTCTCTCATCCCTATCATTAAATACAGAACAATCATTTTCTAACTCACCTCTTTTATCCTATTTCCTTATTTATGTGTTCAATTTTCTGGAGCAAAGAAATTCATTAACGATATGTATTGGGTTTATGTGGCAAGGTTTTGGTAGTAGGGCGGGGGGGGGTGAGGGGCAGGGAAGGGGGGTGGTACAGGGGTGGCTACTGTGAGAAGACAGCAGAAGCTGCCCCCATATCAGCTAGCTCCATAATGGACCCAACCTCTGGACAAAGCTGAGCCCATCAGTGATGCTGGTAATGCCCCTGTGATAACTTATTTAACAAAGGGTAAAAAATGTTGCTCAACAGCAACTGTGAGAGAGAAGAGTGAGAAAATGTGAGATAAACAGCACTCCAGACCCCAAGGTCAGTGAAGAAGGAGGGGAAAGAGGCGCTTCAGGTACTGGAGCAGAGATTCCCCTCCAGCCCATAGAGGAGAACTTGGTCACACAGGTTGTCCCCCTATGGAGGACCATAGCGGAGCAGATATCCACGCTGCAGACAGTGGATGATGCCACACTGCAGCAGGTGGAAGTGCCCAAAAACCCTTAGGTTTCCTAGCAGAACCTGTGGCCTCACGAGGGACACAAGCTGGAGCAGTCTGTTCCTGAATGACTGCACACTGTGGAAAAGATCCACACTGGAAGAGTTCTTGAAGAACTGCAGCCTTTGGGAAGAACTCACATTGGAGAAGGTCATGAAGGACTGTATCCCGTGGGAGGAACCCCACGCTGGAGCAGGGGAAGAGTGTGAGGAGGAAGGAGTGGCAAAGGTTACATGTGATGAACTGGCTGCAACCCCCATTCCCCATCCTACCGTACCACTCAGGGGGAGGAAGCAGAGAAGTTGGGAGTGAAGTTGAGCCCTGGAAGAAGGGAGGCATGGGTGGAAGGTGTTTTTTAGATTTGTTCTTACTTCTCATTATTCTACTCTGTTTAATTGATAATAAGTTTAATATCCCAAGCTGAGTCTGTTTTGCCCATGATGGTAACTGCTGAGTGATGTTCCTGTCCTTATCTTGACCCATGATCTTTTTGTCATATTTTCTCCCCCTGTCCTATTGAGGTGGCGGAGTGATAGAGTAGGTTGGTGGGCACCTGGCGACTAGCCGAGGTCACATCCACCACACAATGTCATCATGTATTTAGATGTATTTCTGAGCAATGTTGCAGTTACTTGAAGCCACATTCAATTAAGGACAATGTAATACAAGTTTTTTGTGAAGTTTTATTCTTCCTCAAAATACCTGAGCTCAGATGTGGTTCATGATAACAGCCACTGAATTTTTTTTCTTTCCTGTAATTTCACAGTAATCCAATACTAACAACTATAAACTAAGGAAGGAAGAAAATTCAACAGACTGTAGGAATTCAAGGCTGAAAGGTATATAAAGAGGTCACTTCATACCTTTTCTAAATGTGTTAAATTACTCCACACTGGTTATTTTTAAATATTTCCAGTGTTAGAGTCTCTATATTGGGCATTTTCTTTTACCAAAAAACCCCATCCAGACTACTATTATTTAACACCTATGCAACCTGAAAACCAGGGTAATTTAATACCCTCAAAATATATGGAGGAATTAAAACAAAGGCTTTTTTTTAGATATATTAAATATAAATATGTGAAAAATATTTAAATAAATGGGTTCATTACAAATATGGATTTTTCTGAAGCAGTTTAGTAATCTGAAAGATGTTTAGAAGACATTTTCTTATTCTCATGAGTCTGTCTCTTTTCCATCAGACAACCTTGAATGTTAGTGTATATATATAAATAAATATATAAATATGCATGTATATATATAAATATATATAATTTCAACTTAGTAGAGCAGTATGTATTTCACATTTGATGATCACAATGAATATTGGAAGCTTCTTGTGGAGGAAACAAATAATTCTTTTTTCCCAACAGTATGAATAGTTTTACTAGTTCTAATGATTTTCCTTACTTGAAATAAAACATGTATTCTTCAAGACAATAGAGTTTTACTGAATAAAAACCAAAACCAGAAAAACAAATAGCCCTCTACCATTGAATAGTACAATAACATCATTGTAATAGTTTGGAATTAGTCTTTACTGTCAAAAATTGCAAGAAGCTAAAGGGCATTCTTCTGAAACATGAAAATCTGATTTGTATTTGATGAGAAAAAACATAAGGCACATATGATACATCATCATATGAGTTGGTCCAATCCTAAAGTGCAAGTTAATTATAAATATTATCAGATTTCTGGAATATCCATTTATCCTCATTTAAAAAAAAAAAAAGTGATACAACCATTTGTTAGAGAAAAGACCCATTAACTAGAATAGTATGTTACTGATAGCATCAGAAACAAATATTATACCCCTCCCCCCTTTTTTTTTTACCTTTAAACATAGCCTGCTTTTAGGTATAAATGTTAGAAATCCTAACCAGTAAGTTACACTTGTACAAAATATGAAGTATTCTGTACAGGACTTTTACAAATGTGTTCCCTGAAGAAAATCAGATGTTGCCTGCAGCTTCCCAAGAAATCATGTTCTTCTCACCAAAAATGTTTTATCTACAGTAACTGAATAATCAAAAGGATCACAAAGTTCTCAAGAATGTTCTGTTGACACTCCAGCACATTCCACACATTGCCAGGATGATAATTCTGTTTCATCAGGTTGAATAGTTGTTTTTCTTCTCCCGTAGATCTATTAAATTTAAGGATGTGTGAATGCTGTGCATGGCCTAAATAAAATGACTGTATAGATGTGTTGAACGCACTATGTATGCATTATGCAAAGCCACTGCAAATATTTCAGATGTGTAGGATACTCTGCCTATGTAGATTAACTATATTGCATAGATGCACTAGGCCCAGACTGTAATTAGTTTCCTGTGAATATCACCTGTGCCTATTCAGCAGGTCTAATTCTGAAACTGTTGGTATGTCGCCACTCTGCAGATCTCTACGTACTACAAAACAAATTAGCCCAGTAGTACATATAAAGCACAGGAGGTAAGCACACAAATCCTGCTTATTATGACTAACAGGATTTGTGTGAATTCCTCCTAACATCCACCTTAAAATTTTATTTAATAGATTCTGTCTTTCTATCTGTGGTTACACTGATTGACGTTAATACCTAAAATGGCTTTAAATATCATTGTTATGCAGACAACATACAGATTTATTGCTACTCTAGGCTGATAATTCCTTGACAAATCCTATTTCTACGCTTCAAGAGTGTTTGATGGTGATTCAATGGTGGATATATTCCAGCAAGCTGTCTCTTCACATCTTGTAGACTAAGTTTTTATTATATCTCCATCTGCTTGTAAAAACTGTATGGTGTCTTTTGTATTTGCCTAAAATCTAATTCTGATACAGCATCAAGCCCTAGAAGCTTTCTGGTTTAGAACCTGAATCCATTTCTTTTTTTTTTTTTTTAATCCTGAAACAGTAGCAGCTACCTTGGGCTGTTGTTTCAACAAGTCCCTAACAAAAGCTCACAGGCTTCAGAACTAAGGTGTCACCTTGCTATTCTTAAAAGTCACCCCTTTCAAATTGGTTAATGCTCTTACTCTTTCAGATTAAATGTAATCTTTAAAATTAAATGCAAGTTTATATCTTTATTTCATCTTCTCCATTCTCTCCCTTAAATATCTTGCTGTTATTACGGACTTCATGTAATGGCATTTGTAAATTAATATTTGTAGAACTAAGTTGATAATTTTCTTAAAACAAGCTAAATAGAATGAGAAATATACATTATAGAAGTCTTTTAAGGCAAGCATATGAAGTTTTAAAAATAATAATAATTTGTTATTATGATAAGTAACTCTTGTTTTATGACAGTCATTTAATTGGCATTTGAAGGTAAATAGCAAATTGAGTTTGAGTACTACTATAGAAAATTTCCCCCATTACCAAGGGGCAAAATAACTGCTAGAGAAAGATATAATGATATCCATCAGTTTGAGAGAGAAGCCTCCTGCATTTTGTAAAGTAGTCAGCTAGTTTAGTTTGAATCCAAAAATACTTTCAGAAGTGATGATTCAGTGAGACATGTCACTTTAGTCAAATATCCAGCCTTGTTTTAGGAACTGTTTTGAGCTAATTCAAATATGTCATTTGCTTAGCTGGGATTAGCATACATCTGACCAGAATACAATTACCTAAGATCTATATCAATGATCTAAAAAAGTGACCAGTTCTACAAAAATTGTGTGTATATATATAAATACATGTATTTATATATGTTAAAACAAGCCCAAAAAATATCTTTTATTTGTCTGCAGACTGTGGAATCAATGGAAAATTTAAAAGAATAATACAGATTTTGACAAAACTATATTCTGTATCACCTGGGTAGGTTTGTAATGCTTTGATTTCATCTAGGCAAGGATTGGTGGTAGAATAAGTAAATAGTGTGTTATCTTTACCATGTAATCAAAATATGTAAAAACTGAAGAATTGGCAAAGTGTGTTTTGAGTGCATAATAAAGGTTCCATTTATTTTTTAATTGATAATGTACTTTAGTATATCCAATGATGAATTGCAATGTAAGTTCTTCAGTACCTTGAAAGCTGAAGGAACAGCTTCCTCAAAAATAAATGAACCAATGAACACTGTTTTACATAGCTACAAGAGCTCTAAAGGAAATGAGCACATTTAAAAATATGCTGAAGCTGAAGCCTGGTGAAAATTTAGTGTGAATTATTTGACCTTTTTTTTGTGGGTTTCAATTTCTATTTGTATTTAGAAAAATATATCAATTGTATATATTATGTGTATAAAATATTAACATGTATAAGATATAAATATAGGAATTATAATACATGGATTAAATTAGTAAAATATATTGACTGAATAATAAATATATACACTATACATCTATACATACATGTGAAAACAAATAGACATACAAAAGCACACAAAAAATGCAAATACTCAATCTTAGTCTGCATAGATCTGTTTCAAAAATCTTCAGGAAAGAAAAACAACTTGGTCTGGAGAATATATAATCAGATTATTTTTTTAATTTCATTCAATTATTTGATTATTAAAAAGAGTGGTATACACTAGGTCTTCCTAGAATAATTAAATTTGGATATTTTCTTTTGATACAGTGATAGTATGACTGATATCTCACTTGCTATCCTAGTAAGGACAATTCAAGAACAGTACTGAAATTATAAACCTTTTCTTTCCCTAAGCATAATTAAAAATAGTAAGTTTTATTCCATTCTGTTATAACAAATATATGTAGAATTGAAGTGCAAAAAAGGAGTAAAAAACGTCACCTGACATTTTTCTCCCGTGAAGTGATATCTGCAAGCTACATGCTCTATCCCCACTTGGCATTTACAAGATATATTATATGTCCAAAGACCACTTCTTAGCATTCTTAGCTATAGCTTTGCAGTGAGAACTATGTTTAAGTGGTTAACTATATAACCTGCAACTCTTTTTCAGAGTTATTACCCTCTAGGATCAATAAGCTGATCTGGTAGACATGAACACCCGATATATTCTGCCAAGGGCTGTACTATTCATTGAATACAATAGCAGATGCTTTTATTTTAAACAGGAGCCAAAAGGAAAGGCTGAACTCTTATATTAGAGGCAGTATTTACTGCAGATTTTATAGTTTAGACAGAACCATCAAAGGAAGGATGCAAAAAGAGACTCTTCCAAAGTCAGGCAGCAGACAAATGCTCATGTGGATGTCCCGCATACAAAGACATCTTGCCTTCAGATGTTTTGTAAAGCTACATTACTCCTCTGTTCTATGTAAGTACTAATACAACATGTATATGTTTATTTGAAACTCTGGTTTACATACATATAAATAAATGAGAATTTTGGACCAAGGAAATACTAATAACAATTTCTGTTTAGCTTATTTTTTTTCACTGATCACAAAATGTGATTCATTTTTTTATGTGTTTTACCAATAGCAATAAACTTTAAAGCCCTAAAAACCCCGATAGAAAAGTGACCCATTCTTCTTTATAGCTGGTTTCTTATGTATTTATGAAGATTTTTTTTGAACGTTCATTTAAAAAGTTCTATAAAAGTTTATTGGCATGTTTATGGCCACCTATCTCTACAAGACATATAAGCAACTGTAGTTTTTCACTATAAATATTTAGAAATCATGATAACTTTTTAAAAATAAAAAGCATTTTTCTCTAAGAAAAACAGAATTGGTCTAATTGGTGATATTAAGTACTTTCTGTGGAAAGTAATCAACCATCAAAACAAAATACCATCCTTCACGATAGACCAGAATTAGACTTTAGACAGCCAAAGGGTAAAAATTCAATAGCTTTATTTAAAAAAGATTATTTCACTGTAATAAAACTTATCTTTTCTAATGTGTTCATATTTGCTCATCTCATAACTTTATTACCCTGCTGGTATGCCTTAATGGACTCTTCAGTTATTGACCACTTGTTATTTAAGATAGACCAGGGGGCACCACTGAACACAGTAGACTCAAACAGAACAGATAGAAAGATATTGAACTTCAGGGACAGGGAAAGAGCCTCAAGCTTCTGTAATATGTTGTATTACTCATTAGACTGTGGAAGCTTCCTATTTCCTATTTAGGCAACATACATCACTAGAAAAATACACTGTAGAGAAAAAATCCTATCTTAAAGAGTGTAAGGGACTTTTCCATTTTTCCATTCTTATTTTTTGGCTTGGGAATTCTATTTTTTAAACAGCTTCTGTCTTAATCCTTTGTAAATAACCAGGTAGATAATACTTTCTTGTCATGGTAGGTATTAATGAAGCTCACTGAGCAAAAGAAGACATACTTTAATTGGAAACTGCTTCTAAATATGGAAGATAAAAATATAGCTGATCATCCTTAATTTACTTCAGAAGATGGAGAAGCAATTTGGCTTAGTGAGGATTGGATTATCTGGGAACAGAATCACCAAGTGCTGTGCTTTGCATATTACTATACCTACTGGAGGATTTTTGAAACATAATCCTTGTCATATTTGAATAATTATTGCTATTTCTATAATATCTGGAACAGTTTTGTCAGTTTTGATCAATCAATGACTACATATGAATAAATTAAGGTTTCAAAATTTCACACATAAAATTTAAAATTTCTGAAATCAGAGGTGATGTGAAACAATAAACTGAGGAAATTCTGTAACCCAAATTTGACCTTAGCATTTGGAATAACTTGCTGGGTCAAAGCAAATGAGAAGGAAGTTTTCTAACGTAGCTTGATGATTGATAATGGCTCTGACTTCTTCTTTAAAAGTAAGCAACAGCTGGAGGACTTAATCTTATTGTTTTATCTCCAAAGATCATTCTACTCCAAAATTCCCAAATGCTGATTCATGCCCATACATTTAACATTAGCATGGGTGAAAAGCAGTGAAAGAGCATGGAAAAGGTGTCACATTTTATCTGAGATTCATTAAAAATTCTGCAGTATTAAAGCCATGTTCACTTGTGGGTTTTTTTTTTTTAAAAAAAAAAAAGAAGAAGAAGGAAGTTCTGCCCCTGGATATGAACAAAATCTAAGTGTAAAATTTGTAACAACTGTTCTATCCCAGGGAGACACGATAACTGTATCAACACATCTATGACATTAATGGAAATAAAAAGTCATAAATTAAGGGTTTTTTAAATATATATTTCAAGCAGTGATTAAATGAGATATGCAGGACCTCAGGTTAATTTGATCTATTCCTATTTTCCCCTGTTCTGCATACAATTTTCTGTCTCTTGCAATTAGTTGCTGCATTTTCAGATTTGTATTATTGTGTTTACAGAGTTGCTATATATTAGATAATAAAGACAAAAATGAAATCTACATCATAAATGTTGTTGATGAAGTGGTTTATAAGGATAAAAAAATGCCACAGCAAAACTACTATCATTGAGACATGATAGTCTTCTGTTTTCTGCAAAAGAGTTAAAACTTACATGGCAAAATAGTGCTAAGACTGAGACGGATATGCTGTCTGGAGAATAACACAGCTATGAAGGATCTTAGGGCAGCATGGCTCTACCATGTATATATGAGACAGAAGATTATTTTATTTATGACTTTCATTTCCTGCCTTTCACCTGGAAATACTCAGTGCCTTTACATTAACATGTTTATATTTTCATTATGGCTGATGTTAAGTTTAAAAAAGAGGTAATTCCTTGAATATTTGCACTGATGTAGTTTCACTCTGACACATTTGATAAAAAATTTGACAAGCTACCATGAAAGACATTCAAACTAGTATTTATCCAGAAGTTTGCTAGTCATTTTTGTAAGCAATTGCTTCAAAATCTGTTTAATTAAGATTATGTGGTAATCAGTATGGCTGATGCCTATGCAAAAGGAGTAGCTGTAAAAACCTGAAATTTTAGTTATCCACATTCTGAAGGGCACCAAAAATTGCAGTGAAATGATCAGGGGGAAAAAAAAAACAACCCAAAAACAAAAAACAAAGCAACTCTTTCAAGGAAGGAGCACTAAACTTATTTCAGTTATTAAATTTTGTTATAGCACTGTCTTCTATTTGCTGTTTTTCAGAGCAGTGTCAGCACCTTCTTCCAGTTTTTCTTCTTTTTGTAAAACATTAATACAATAAACTGTATGTCAAGCTTCTATAAAAACAGACTGCTGTGCAGATAATTATTTCTTTTTACTTAGAAGAAATATTTATTATAAACTAGAAGGGATATTTATTGCTTACAAAAGGTTAGATTTTCAGTCCTAGGACTGTACATAATAACTTTTCAAGTCTTCCTGTGAACCATTCTGCAACTCTAAGATATTTCGTATGTATATGGATACTTTAAAAGTCTGTATGTATACCTCTGATGAAAACTGCTTTGAGCGCTTTCTAAAGGAGCAGAAAAAATCATTGTTTAATGTCACACTGGAACGGATGGCTGAATTAAAACTGCGGACCGCTTGGGGGTAATTACATTCCCATTAATGTAGCACTTACCTGATGTGCACATCTTTGACACTGATTTGTCTCTCAGTTCTCAGTTTCAATGTGAGAGGTGCTTCACTGACAACTTTACACACACAGAAGTCCTCAAATTTCCATTGAAAGCTTGATGGGCAGATGTCCACACATATACAATACCTCAGTGAAGTCTATCAGACTCCATTAATGCATGGTGCTTCTTGAAAGATGTTTCAAGTACTTAAAAAAAAATTAATGTATTCTATATACAACTCAGTGAAATCACTTCCCATGTTTCTTGATGTCTTTGAAAATTAACCATCTTCATTGGAGTTGATAATATTGGCCCTTAGGGTTAATGTTTCAAAGATGTTATTAGTTCAGGTCTTTGTCCTTGTACTGCTTTCTCAGGGTTTGTAGTTGATGAGCCATCAGTCACTTTATATGATACTAAACACTAGACATGGTGAGAAAACATCTGATAGAAACTGCTGTTCAGTTCTGACAGATATTAAAGTTTAATAGAATCTCTGTATGAAGTTTGCTTAATCAAATGTCAGGGAGATCTTAAATCTATCAATAAAGACCTTGATTACCCCAGAGGGCAAAATCAACAAGGAAGGCAAAAATCCCAAACAAGAAAAGAGCCTTTAAAAGTTGCATTTGTAGTGCCATCTGCTTTGAGTTAATTGTTCTCAACAGGCTACTCAGCTGCCATTTAGTCTCTGTATTACTTATTAAAAAGTAGTAAATACATAGAAATATGTCATGAGCATTAGCAAAATCCTGATCTAGTGATAACACAGCAGGATTGATACACTTATGCTCCATTAATTTAAACTTTATTTTTTTCTTTATGAATGAAATAGCAATCTTTGTGCATGTACAGCTACTAATTAATAAGCCTGATGTTTGTGCAATCTTCATAGGAAGACATATATAAAAGAACAGATGGCAAAACTGTTGGTAACTCACAACTGTTCTGAGTTGTATTGGACTTTAAAATAGCTTTGCTCCATGGATTGAAGCGCTGTTCAGAATTTCTTAGAACATACAACTATGCATTACATAAAATAGACACTTAACATTTTGGGAAATGACAGTTTGCCCTTGTATCTAGCAATTTGCTCTGATCTTCTGTTTTGAAGTGAATGGAATAGGAATACTACCATTTGTATCAGCAGGATATTGCAATGTGTCTGTCCTCAGAGCTGCAGCTTGAGTGCAACAATCACAGTAATGGGGATAACCGAGGGCAGTGGATGGAAGGATCACAGAAAGCTGAAGTGAAAAGAAGGCAGTTTTGGAGTTTTCACCTCCATCTGTTTATAGGTGTTTGTCCCTTCTTTAGAAACAGTTCATTGGTGTGATCTTGGGAAACAAGGAAGAAACAGAAATGTTTCTATTAACATTTTTAAAAAATAATAAAGTATCAATCATTGAAAAACCAAACCAACCAACCAACCAAGGAAAACCCACTGAAAACCCACAGATGTCTGTGAATCAGAATAGATAATCATAATCTGATAATAGATCCATGTTTGCATACTTCTTTTGTCTTTAAAAAGGTCTCTGGACATCAGCCTTATATCTTCTGTTTAATAAAGTGCTGAGCTCCGATAGTATTGCAGTTATTTGTCCAACGCTCTTTGTTTCTATCTAATCAGTGTTATGGCTGTTGATATGTTCTTAAGTCTTCAGCTACCAAACCTGATTTTTTTTAGAGAGAAAAAAACTATGCTATTCAGCAACAAAAGTGACCCTGAAGTTCCAGCATAATTAGCCAGGTTTAAATATATAAATAAATAATAGTGTGAAAGAAGCCTTTCACTCAAAAGGGTAACAAAAATGAGATTATGAATTACTCTTTTGATCCCTATCCTATGAAGTAAACACACATTGAACTTCAGACATACAATTGATTCTATTGATGTCATTGGGACTATCAATCCCTTAAAATTAAACATACTTTACTTTTTTCCTTGATCAAGTTTATAAAACAATAAATAACCGATAGGCATGCTGTACGTACTGCCTCTGGACAAACAGTTTGCATTCATCCCTCAATCCATCTATCTACTTCAGGACTTTCTATAACTTCCACTGAAACTGTCTATATACATTGTTCCTAAAGTACTATACTATCGACAGATCATATTAATTAGTCCCTACCACTATGCCATCTCTCCTCCTCTTCTGTTGTGATTGGTTTTTTTCTCCTCTATGATCCCTTCATTCTAAACGAAGGCTCAAATGAAATGTGTTTGAGAACACATGCTTCTGAAGAGCAGCGGAAGACACTGAGGTATAGAATAAGTCTGACCAAAGTGTAATGGCGACTTTCAAGTCTCTGCAGACTTCTTTTTTCATTTTCCAAACTATGCTGTACGTTTATACGTAGATTTGAAACCCTACCACTTCCTGTAAGAATATTGTGAAAGATTAAAGTCATCTGAACACTGACTCCACAATTTTATTTTCAATTATTTAGCCTAGAAGGAAAGTATCTGAAGGATCAAGATCTGTTCTAACTTTGTATCATTTAACAAATTTCAAGGAAACTCAAATATGAAATTGCTTAGCTGCTTACTGTGAAGCAGAGCTATTTCTTTAAACAGGCTAGGTATCAGAGAAATGAAATGTTTGATATGCAATGTCAATTTTTAAAAAGGTCATAGTTCTGAACTCTGTACCTGTTACATTCAAAATCTTGTTATGAGCAAAAAGAAACTCACCATATGGAGAGAGCTAAGATTTTAGTGGCAGTCCAGTTAATGATTCAGCACTCTAGTAATACAAATTATGTAATTGATACAGAGAAAACTTCATTAATAATGGAGTTAAACCTGTTAGGCAATCCCTTTGCCCCTTCCTGGCATCTATCTTTTTTTCCATGGTACTGTGTTCATATCCCTAGGGGTCCTGATGTTGACAGGTTCAGCTCCTGGCTGTAAAACTGGCGAAGTACAGAAGAAATAACACCACCTGAGGTCTTTGGCAGGATAAGTATGAAGTTTGGTGGGGTTGGGCAGAAGGCTTCCTCCTCTGTCCTGGGCTTCACTTGAATTTATTTCATACATTTCTTTACCCCAGGGAGCTGCCTTCTGGCTTCTCCCAGATGAGTGTGAGCATGGCCCCACAGCCTCCACAGGCTCAGACTCTCAAAGGCTCTTGCTTGTTGGGCAGTGACCTCTTAGGTTTGTCAGACCCTTCCCACAGAGATACTGGCAGAGCCCAAGCTCAAGTGGGGAGGCAACAGGCACTCAGCCATGATGCAGGCACTGAAACCAGCTCAGCCCAGCTCTGGACAAGGACCTGTCCTATCAGGTCAGTGCAGAGCCTGTGCAAAAATCGTAGTTAATGGGCTGCATTCTAAGCGATTGAGAGAACTAATAGTAAGCAAGGCAATCAGTAGACGCAGATAAGTACTTTGCATAGGGGTAGAGGCAACACAGCTTTCTGGAGAGAAATCATACCTCACAATGTTTCCAGTATTCTTCAAAAGAGCTATACAGGCAGGTATAATGCATTTGGATTTAGAAAAGTTTTATAAAAGTCTTATAGTGGGGAACTAAGCTGTAACTTAGGCTTGTTTCCTTGGGCTACTCACTGGTGTAAGACAGCAAAGAAGTGAAGGCAAAAAAGGTCAGTTTTCACAGTAAATCTAGGCTATCAGTAAGGATCCCAAATATGACACCAGCACAGTACAGTGATAAAGGTTCTGGAAATGGATTTAAATGGTGAGGCAACAATGCTTTCTCACATTACGGAAGTATTTAAAGCAGAATAAAAAGGACTAGTACTATAAACAGAAAAACTTCATCAGGATCTCATGATATTGAGTAATCAGATTATAAAATGAGATAGAAAATATGATATTTTTTAATACAAATTTATATACAAATGTAAATGGTGCACAAAATGCACAATAGCGGAGTTTAAATGCCTATAACATTTTTTTTCTGGAAGAATTCTTCTTAGGTTTTTTTTTCAAAAATCTTTATCTTTTTGTTCAGATGCAGTCAAAAAGACAATTTTTGTTACTTTGAAGAAAGACATTTAGAATAAATGAGACATAACACTGCATAAATTCATGATAAGCCCATATCATAAATATAGTGAGACCCACACAGAGAAATTATTAAAAGGCAGTTTTAAGATAAAAAAAAAAAAAGGAGAGCTTTCTCAGGCAATAAAGCAACAGAAAATATTTATGAAGGATGGATAAAGAAAGCAAAAAATATAAATAGATCTGAAATGTCATGGAGGATGGTAACTAGCAAGTGCAATAGTATGGATATAACTCTGGCTTTGGAAGTCCTTAATTCACTAATAGCTTAAAATTATATTAATGAAGTCAGCTCCCTTTAGAGATGTCAACTATCTTTTAGCCTTTTTCTAAGTATCTGCAACTGACAGAAAGAGGATACTAAACCACACATGTCTTTCAGTTTAATCTGACCTTTTAGAAAGATACAAATCTTATCATTTTAAAAGACATTATAGCCTATTTAATGTGAAAACTAGAATTAAAACCAACTAAATTTCTTCTCATTCTATTTCTACAGCCGACAAAGTGAAACTATAATTCACCATGCTAGACCTGCCATATCATTTTTTTCTATTTTTCTATTTACCCTGGATGCTATTTATCCACAGAAATCTATAATTCACAATGTCACCAATGTCACTGTAAGTAATTATCTGACAGTGCGATCTGCAATTTTCATTCAGTGTATTTTGAATTAAAATATGGAAGGCATAGAAAGCCAACATTTATGGAAAATTTACTATTATAACTCAGAAACTTTAATGTGTTCCTAAGTCAAAAGAAGAACTATCCCTGTAAAAGAACATCCAGCTCTGTTATCTCTTGTAACTTTTTATTCTGAGGGAGAGCAGACTTCTTTAAATAACATAAAGGATGTTCTGATCAATATTATAATGAAATTTAATATTTGATGTTAGATTATTAGCTTATAATGAATTTGTCCTTTTATTATTGATGCATAATCAGTATTTTAATCAGGTTCATCAATGATACCATAGCAAGAGTTCAGCACAGAAGGAAAATTAATTGCTGGATTGATAACAAACATGCCTCATTATCGTTTCCATTTTATATACTCTTCAGTAACTGATTGTATAGGTGAATCATTTTATAACTACAGTAAGCACTTAATGCCTTCATTATTAAAGTGAAACCATATTAGTTCATGTTTTTATATTAAATAAAAGGAAATAGGGGATAATTTTTTTTAATGTAGAAATATCCTTATTCTGAGAAGTTTAAAATATGATTGTCTCACTGACTGCCATGAATTTTAAGATTACATCTTTTACCAGAAATAATTTTGTTCTTCATGGGTCTATATTTTAGTGAGAGGAATGTGAAATTATGAAAAAAGTACTCTTCCCACAAATAGATAAAGTCCAAATATCTTGGTTAATGTAGTTAGACAGTAACTACAATAATACATGAATTGTGAGAAAAATACATTTCTTTACTCATCAATAGTACCCCAGTCTGACTTAGAGGTCTAAAATACATTTTAATGATACATGGAACAATTATTATTTAATTTTAAGACTTTATGTTGACTTGACTCAAATAAGGTGTATCTCTTTGAAATAATGACGTAGAATATAACAATTTGTGACCTCTCTTTTGACCCTTAAAGAATCTTACATAAGATTCTGTACTCTGACTACTGTATCAGAAGTGTGGAATTAGAGTTGGAAAAGAAATACTTCTGTTCTTCTTATGAATTAAAGATTGTTACCCTAGGCAATCAAAAGTAATTTTCACTTTATGCAAAGATTCAAAACTTGTTTTTGTCCAGGTCAGATGAGAATCAGCTCTATTTATTCATTACATTTTTTAATATAAAGTAATTAATACAAATAGCATTCAACTATCAAAAAAGCACAATTAGTAAGGTTCAGTGCAGTCAGATACCAATGGACAGATCTAAGGCAAAAAAAAAGCATTTAGTAACAGAACCATTTGCTTTGGACTATTAATTAGTTCAATCCACAAAAGAAAATACATTCGTACAGAAATGAGGCCCTGAATATCACATTTGTATATATAACTATCTATAGCTACTAGTATTCTTTTATTTACATTGTCTGTAGCAGAAGATGGTATGAAACAAGAGGTATTCTGCAGAAGGTAACCCAGAAGAAAAATGAAAGAGGTAAGGGATTAAATACATAAAATAATAATAAAAAATATTACACAAGCACCGCCACAAAAAAAAAAAAAAAAGGAAAAAAGGAAAAAAACCAAAACCAGGACGTTGATGGTTTGGTTTAAAAAGGTATTTCTTTGCCCTTTTGAAACCATTGAAGGGACATATTTTCTAAATGTTTTTTTTTTAAAAAATGAAGCTTTAATTCCAAAAATTAGGAATATTTGAAAATGCTTTTTTCTGACCTATTACGAGATAAAAAAGGTACATGGTATGAAATACTTAGTTTACAACGAGGAAAATAGTATCTATTTAAGTATAGTTCCTACCTTCAAATCCAGTGTTAAAGATCAAACAGGAATTTTGCATATTGCCTAGGAATAACAGGCAATATTCAGAGTTTGAGGATTATTTCAAAATAGCAAATCACAATGTTATTCCAAAGTTTCTTCCTTTTTGGTAGGAGATACCATAGAAAAGACCGAGATAAACAGTGTTGTAGATATACTCAGACATGCTGTAATAAACATGTCACCAGTAGGTCAAATGTAGAAAGGGACATATTCTTTAACTGCACAGAGCTATAGATATCTACTTTGAGTGCATTATATGACTCATATTTACTCTTTGAAAATTAAGCACTTACAAATTACTTTTAAATCCTATGGCTTGTTAATCTTAATTCATTCTAGAAAATAAATCTTTACCAAACATACTATTTATGTTTCAGTGCTTGGACATCTGTATCAGGGACATTAGCATAAACTAATAATCTGATCCCAAGGTAGACAATAAATAATCAGTCCTTAAGCATCCTGGAATTTTCTCTCTATTAAGCTACTGCCTTTTGATATTCTCTAGAGAAAGATAAAAGTGAAAGAATGTGACTTATCTTTTTCATCAAAAGTGGTTCCTTACCAGCAAAAATACAGAAATGTTCAGACTCATGATTTTTTTTCTGCTGTCTAGTTGGCTGTTTGCATGCTTTATGACGAATTTGTCGTTGCATTAACAGTCTGGACATAGCTTTCAAGCTTCACTTTCTCCAGTTGTTAGTTTACAAGACTCTTGTTCAGTCATCAATGGATGTAATCATCACTCAAAACAGACTAGAATTAACAGCTACTTCTTTACTATTCTGTTTTCATCTGCAAAATGCACATTACTTTTAAGTGGGAGGGTAGGTCTTATCCTTTTTATAATTATAAAGCTCCCATCCATATACCCCAAAAAACAAGGAAACTTTAAAATTCTGAACCTATGGTATGAGGAGTTGACCTCCTTTAACAATGACAATTAAGTAATGAAAATCTCCCAAGCCAATGTTCCCATCATTTCCCATATTTGTCTACAAAATCTACAGTAATGTCTTCATATCCTTAATTCCCCCCCCCTTTTTTTCTTTATTTATTTCAATATTTCATGCAATTTAATGCATGAAAGAAAGCAACTACAGATATTCCTTACTTAAATCATAATCTAATATTTCCTCAGGTCACAAACTACAACAGATAAACTGGGAATTCTCTTTTTCATTGAATGCATCTTTCCTGTGTATAAAATTTCTTTCTGTGTTTTTTCCAGGCCCCCAAACCCATGTATAATCTATAAAAATAGTATTTTTATTAGAAAAAAGTTCTAAACCCAGTCAATTCTCTGACCTAATTCTCTCACTTCATTTGTTGTCTGACAAGAAAAAAAAGCGTGACTATTTATAATTTCCTTAAAGTGATGATTTTAATAAAGGCACGTTCAGAAATGCTGTCAATAATTTAGGAAACAAGCAGAAAATATACTCAGTCTGAGTGTGTGTGTATGAGTGAAGGTTATATATAGTCAATCAAGGAATAACTGAACTATAATTATGACCATCATGCTTTCCACTTATTTATTCAGACAAACCCATATGCTTACACATCAGTTTCTGTACAAATCTGTCTAAGGACAGCAAACTAGTCTGGTTTTATTCTTTGCAGGAATCAAACTTACCAGTTTTAATCATAGTTGCCAACTTCTAGGTTGTCCTTCACATCTCACTGGTCAGCTAACAGTAATCAACACACATTACTCACATAGGGCTCAATCCTAATTACTCTTCTCAGCCTACAATATAAACAATCAGAGATGCATGATCTGAATGCTGACTTACTTTTTAAGCTTTCTGAGTTTTCTCAGCTTCTCTACAGACTGATGTCCAAATATACTAAATACAACCACAGTGCATACACCGGACTGACTATAAAAAAAGTATACTGCACTCTAGGGCCTTTATTTAGACTACAGAACATACTATTTACAAAATGATACCTGAATTATTGAAATATAAAGTTTATTTTCTTGCTTAGATCTAGGAGGATCCAATAGTAAATTAGATGATTATTACAAGATCTTTAAGAATGTAAAAAGGGCATGTCTACCTCATCCAGAATCTAGCTACCAGAGACCAGAACCTGTGTGAGAGGCAGATTTCTTCATATTTTCCTGCTATTGAGTTGTGAGTCTCACACTGGCCACTGGAATATTTTGTATGAGCTTCAAGATTTCATTTCTAGATGAAAATTTCATCAAGGAAGTAATAATTTTCTCACCATCTGTATTAATTGAATTGATAACTTTGTAACCCTTGATAACATTTGAAAACCTTCTAATACACCTATAAACAGAGACATAAGAATGGCTGCCATGCTAGTTTTTTGGAAATAAGAGACATTTCTTCTTGGGCATTCTGGGCTGAATACATACTCTATTATCACAAAAAGGTCATCAGTCTTGGCTCTGACCCGTACTTACCAGGAAGTAATCTGGAAATCCTGGGCGCTGTAAAAAGAAGCAGTTTTTCATTAACTTTTATGGTATTAGTGCTAGATGGTGAAAAGCAGACTTTCTGAGTTTCATCAACACCACTGAAAAAATAGAAAAAAATGAAGAGAAGGAAGACAGAATTATGAGTGATTATTTTGAAGTTACATTTTGTATTTACTTCATAAATTCTTCAGTTTATGGATAGGAACATTTTGGACTGAAGTTAAAATCTCCAGAGACAAAAAGCAAGGGATATAAGAGAGGAATGAACGGACATAATTTGTTCTTTGGAGAAAATGACAATTCAATGTAAAGCATGATATGACTCTTCGAGTTGTAATGCTAACAGAATGGTACTTCAATCTTGTAATCATCTGTCAAAGGCAAATTAATGCTGACATAAAGCATTAGACCCAGTAGCCGTGGGTCAAATCTTAAAAAGAAAGAGCAAAATTTCTATGAACATGTGAATTTCCAGACTAACACAGTTAAGAATTTCTGAGGAAAGAAACTGCCTATCATTATTTGTTTATACTGCATTGAAAAGAAAAAGTGTTTGCAACTCTACCCTTTTCTTTTTTTAGATAAAGATAACATACTGGGCTCGTATAAGTAATTTCTTCTCTTCATGGAATCAGCTTTACAAACTAAAACAGTAACAGAAACAAATGGAAAACAAATGTTACTACCATTTCAGGAAGGGCAAGAAGGACTCAGGGAGTCAATAAGCCTCACCTTGATCCCTGGAAATGTGATAGGAAACATTTCCAGGCACATGAAAGACGAGAAAATCATCGAGATTAGTCAGCATAGATTCCCAAAGGAGGAAGTAATTCTTGACCAATTTGATAAACTTCTGTGATGAACTGACTGGCTTCGTAGACAAACAGGGAGCAATGGATATTGTCTACTTAGACTTTGATAAGGCTTTCCACACTGTCTCCTACAAGATCCTCATAGAGAAGCTGTTGATGTATGGGCTGGATGAGCAGACAATGAGGTGGACTGAAAACTGGCTGAATGGTCAGGCCCAGTGGCACAAACTCTAGTTGGAAGCCAGTGACTAGTGTCATACTCCAAGGGCCAAAAGTGGTTCCAGTCCCTAACATCTTCATTAATGATCTGAATGATGGGGCAGAGTGTACCCTCAGCAAGTTTGTTGATGACACAAAACAGGAAGGAGTGGCTGATACACCAGAGGGTTGTGCTACCATACGGAGGGACCTCAACAGGCTGGAGAAATGGGCTGAAAGGAACCTCAATGAGTTCAACAAGGAGACATGCAAAGTCCTGCACTTGGGGAGGAACAACCCCCTGCACCAGTACATGCTGGAGCTACCCAGATGGAAAGTAGCTCAACAGAAAAGGACCTGGGAATCCAAATTAAACATAAGCCAGTAAAGTACCCTTGTGGCAAAGGTGAATGGTATCCTGGGCTGCATGAGGCAAAGTGTTTCTAACAGGTTGAGGAAGGTGATCCTTGCCTGCTACTCAGCACTGGTGAGGTCGCACCTGTAGTACTGTGTCCAGTTCTGGGCTTCCTAGGTCAAGATAGACATGAACATACTGGAGAGAGTCCAGTGAAGGTCCACAAAGATGATGAAAGGACTGCAACATCCACATGAGAAAAGGCTGAGAGAGCTGGGACTGTTCAGCCTGGAGAAGAGAAAACTCAGGGGAATCTTATCAATGTATTTAAATACCTGATGGGACAGCCAAAGAGGTTGGAACTAGACTCAGTGGAGCCCAGTGACAGGACAAAAGGCAGCAGGCACAACTTGAAACACAGGAGGGTCCACCTGAAAATTGGGAAACTTTTTCACTATGAGGGTGACTGAGCACTGGCACAGATTTCCCAGGGAGGTTGTGGAGTCTCCACCCTTGGAGATGTACAGTACATTGTCCTGGGAAAATGACTCTAGGTGGCCCTGCCTGAGCAGGAGGTTTGGACCAGGTGACCACCAGAGGTCCCTTCCAACCTCAACCATTCTGTGATTGTGTGATGACTGATGAATGAAAGCTGAGATCCATTTTTTTTAAGTGACTCGGATTTTTGTTTACAGCAGATGAGCTGCAAGGCCTCCTAAGAATCACTAAATGGCACGGAAAGCTAGCTAAATAATTGGCTGATAGAACTTTTCCCTGAAAAACCTCAGTTGCAGTTTTGCTGTTTATTTACCAGGTGAATATTAAAGTAGTCTCTGACAGTGATGCCAGCAGTTCTTGAATGTAAACTTAGGGCATAATACAGAACTGTATTTCTGTAAGATTTTCTTTAACACAGTTGAAAAAGTCATGACATGCATTTTATAACTGTGCCTTATTTTAGTTTCAAAAATTCATTTTCAGGGTTGTCTAAATGGCTTAGAAATATGGTAAGAGAAATTTCCAAGACGATATCTAATCTTCTAAAAGAAATTCATGAGTCTGGCTACTAACCACTTGCGGACAGCTCTCCTTTCTTATCTTGTGCTTGTCAACATACTTGGGACAATTTCCATTTGTTTCTAAAGCCTGTCAAATGTATAATTAGATTTGAATCCCACTGCTTTAGGTGATATTTTGGCAAGCTGTTTTAAGCTGTTAAGGGCTATCCTCCCTCTTTATCTTGAAAGAATGAGTACAATGCCCGAAGATTTTTATATGCTACAGGTAATATATTTTCACTGTGATAACTACATTGTAGGAAGTGACTGAAGAAGATGCTTAAGTATTGCCTGAAGCACATTATATACATAGAGATATATCTGTCAGCTGTATTACTGATTAAATGCATAGATTACACAATTTCTTCTTCCACTAACATAGGGTAGTAGTAACTCAGTCTTTCAAAAAAGTCTGCCTGCTGTCATTAGGTACATGACAGGGACGCTGACAAACCTATACAGTATGTGCAATTGCACACAGTCTTTCCAGTGGGTTTGGTATGATTTTGAAAATCTATGGCTTCTTATAAATAGGAAAACATTACTGCTACAGTGCATCAGAAATACATTTCTGTGATCTGGGAATAAAGTCTGAACAGGAGCTATATGATCACTCCGAAAACTGAGACCCCAGGATATACTCAAGATCAGTAATCCCATGAAACATTTCATATCAAAAGTAGTGAAGATTCTGCTTCCTTGTATTGCTTTCTACCTCCAGGATATATGGCCTGACTCAGCTGGGGAGCTGATATGTGCAGAAGAACTTGATTGCTCTCTTACAGCTGTAAAATACGTGGAATTTGTGACATGGTCCAATTTCTTTCTGTTTGTGGCTTCCATTCTCCATTACTGTTCCACTAGGGGAGGATCTAATTTAAGATATTTTGCTCCCTACCATTTTGCAAGATTTTATTACACCCTCAGGTGTGCTGATTCAGCTGTGTGGCCTTGCTCTAAACCACACGAGTGAGACAAGCCATTTTAAGAGTAAAACACACTACATCTTTTTATTTATTTCAGTGGATCATTTGAGGAAATGTAGGTTATAGTAAGGTGACACAGAAATGAAATTGAACAGCGATGGTAATCTTTCCTGGGGAATAAGCAAGTGTAGGAACAGAAGAGGCAGAACCCTGATAATTTGTAACTGCTGCTGATGGATTACTAACATAAAGCTATGGTTTAAGCAAGCAGACAGGCTTTTTCCCCTAAAATGAATTCTTAACTTGTTTTACTGGTCACATGTCAGAACATACTTTTATGGTGTTTTACACTAAGAGAGGTGGGGGGTTTTGTTTGTTTTAAAGGACTAAGAGGAGAAATGCATTTGTTTTTTTCAAGTCTGAATTTTTTAAAAAGAAAATGTGCACTGCTTATATAGCAATTCTCTTTCTGTATTGCTTTCTCAGATAGAATAAATCAACAAATACTGACCCATCAAAGTCATTGGTACTATGTTAGTTTATATTAGCTGAAAATGTGCACTTTTACAGTGAACTCTTTCTTATGCTATTCAGCTCTCTTTGTTGAGCTGGTTATCTCCCTTTCTGCTGCACAGTCTTGCTAAAGATTTTTTTATACATGGAAAAACTTTGTGTTAATAGTCTGTGCTTTATTCTTGCTGAACCCTTCAGAAATGTTTTTCTGTGATTTTTTTTACATAATCATATGACACAGAAAGCTTGTATTCTAACACTATGCCCCCCTCTTTCAGTTTATTTTAGTGGGGAAAAAACATGACTATTTTATATATCCTTTCTAGATTTTTCTACTGCTTGGCCAAAGTGACAGACCAGTTCTGCATACCTTAGGAAAACTGTAATTTTCCTGATGAGTATATCCTAAGATTCCGTGTTTTACAATTCTTAACAATATTGTTCAACACAGTAAAACTGGGCTGTTAAATCAAATGGTTCTTTGAACAGGACGTAGTAGAAACATCAAGCACAGTAAAACATTCAGTACAAAATAGTTCTTTTAGGCATTTAAGCTTGGAAATCAATTAACATGAAAATAGCAGAGAAGGTTGCACCGTATACTGAGAATAAGAATTCTATTCAGAATTCAAACACAGTAATACTGATGAAAATAAAATGTCTGATTTATATTTTGAATTTCAAGTGAGATTCTTAGAATATCATCTGGTTTCTTCCTCTTTTTGTTTATATGTATCAATATATAACACCGCATATAAATATGTACATATACATATTTATGTATGATTCATAAAAAATCTTTCCATACACATTTTTTCCCTGTTGGAGTTTGCAGAGTTTTGCTTTGAACTTGTGGGCTCATGTGATCTTAGGTAGTCAAAGAAATACATATTTGACGTCATAGTGTCACTTGATTTCAGATGAAACCATGTGAGAATGAATATTCCACATGAAGGTGGTGAATGGTCTAGAGAACAAGCCTTATGAGGAGCAGCTGAGGGAACAGGGGTTGTTCAGTCTGAAGAAAAGGAGGCTGAGGGGAGACCTTATTGCTCTACAACTGCCTGAAAGGAGGTTGTAACAAGGTGGATGTTGGTCTCTTCTCTAAGGTAATGGGCAATAGGATGAGAGGAAACAGCCTCAACTTGCACCAGGGGAGGTTTAGATTGGATATTAGGAAAAATTTCTTCACTGAGAGGGTTATCAGGCACTGGAACGGGCTGCCCAGGGAAGTGGTTGATTCACCATCCCTGGAGGCATTTAAAAGATGGGTAGATGTGACGCTTAGAGACATGGTTTAGTGGTAGACTTGTTAGTGTTAGTTTTACAATTGGACTCAATGAACCTAAAGGTCTTTTCCAAGCTGAACAATTCTATGTTTCTATGATTCAGGAGTAAAATTGTTCATTGTCAATGAATTTATTCAAAAATGCTTTGGAAATATTCAAGCTCTGTAATGATCCTGATGTGAACTTCAAATATTTGAAGTCAAAGATGACATCACTAGGTTTCATAGAATTTAGAATTTAAGAACAAAATGGAGGAATGGCTGAGGGAACTGGGGTTATTTAGTCTGGAGAAGAGGAGGCTGAGAGGAGACCTGATCGCGCTCTACAACTACCTGAAAGGAGGCTGTAGTGAGGTGGGGGTTGGTCTCTTCTCCCTGGTAACAGATGATAGGATGAGGGGGAATGGTTTGAAGCTGTGCCAGGGCAGGTTTAGGTTAGACATTAAGAAAAACTTCTTCACGGAAAGGGTTGTCAGGCTCTGGAATGGGCTGTCCAGGTGTCCTGGTTTCAGCTGGGATAGAGTTAATTTTCTTCTTAGCCTTTGCTAAATGTGTATCCCAATGTTTGAATGTTCCTCCACCCATTGCTTTCAGAGTAGTCTTTAGCAGTCCATTGTATCGTTCAATTTTCCCAGCGGCTGGTGCATGATAGGGGATGTGATAGACCTACTCAATGCCATGCTCTTTGGCCCATTTGTCTATGAGGCTGTTTTGGAAGTGAGTTCCGTTGTCTGACTCAATTCTTTCTGGGGTGCCATGTCGCCACAGGACTTGTTTTTCAAGGCCTAGGATAGTGTTCCGGGCAGTGGCATGGGGCATGGGATATGTTTCCAGCCATCCGGTGGTCGCTTCCACCATGGTGAGCACATAGCACTTGCCATGGCGGTTTTGTGGGAGTGTGATATAATCAATCTGCCAAGCCTCTCCATATTTGTATTTCAGCCACCGTCCTCCATACCAGAGAGGCTTTAACCGCTTGGCTTGTTTGATCGCAGCACATGTTTCACATTCATGGATAACCTGTGCAATAGCGTCCATAGTTAAGTCCACCCCTCAATCATGAGCCCATCTGTATGTTGCATCTCTTCCTTGATGGCCTGAGGTGTCATGGGCCGACCGAGCTAGAAACAATTCACCCTTATGTTGCCAGTCCAGATCCACCTGAGCCACTTCAATCTTAGCAGCCTGATCTGCATGCTGGTTGTTGTGATGTTCTTCAGAGGCCCGACTCTTGGGTACATGAGCATCTACATGACGTACCTTTACAACTAGGTTCTCCACCCGGGAAGCAATATCTTGCCACAATGCGGCTGCCCAAATGGGTTTGCCTCTACGCTGCCAGTTGCTCTGTTTCCATTGCTGTAACCACTCCACAGGGCATTTGCCACCATCCATGAGTCAGTATAGAGATAGAGCACTGGCCATTTTTCTCTTTCAGCAATATCTAAAGCCAGCTGGATGGCTTTCACCTCTGCAAATTGACTTGATTCACCTTCTCCTTCAGCAGTCTCTGCGACTTGTCTTGTAGGACTCCATACAGCAGCTTTCCACCTTCGATGCTTTCCCACAAGACGACAGGATCCATCAGTGAACAGGGTATATTGCTTCTCATTTTCTGGCAATTTATTGTACAGTGGGGCCTCTTCAGCATGCACCACCTCCTCCTCTGGCGATACTCCAAAATCTTTGCTTTCTGGCCAGTCCGTGATCACTTCCAAGATTCCTGGGCGATTGGGGTTTCCTATTTGAGCCCGTTGCATGATCAGTGCAACCCACTTACTCCACGTAGCATCAGTTGCATGATGTGTAGAGGGAACCTTCCCTTTGAACATCCAGCCCAGCACCGGCAGTCGGGGTGCCAGGAGGAGCTGTGCTTCAGTACCAATCACTTCTGAAGCAGCTCGAACCCCTTCATATGCTGCCAATATCTCTTTTTCAGTTGGAGTATAGTTGGCTTCAGATCCTCTGTATCCCCGACTCCAAAAGCCTAGGGGTCGGCCTCGAGTCTCCCCTGGTGCTTTCTGCCAAAGGCTCCAGGTAGGGCCATTCTCCCCGGCTGCGGTGTAGAGCACATTCTTTACATCTTGCCCTGCCTGGACAGGCCCAAGGGCTACTGCATGCACTATCTCCCGTTTAATTTGTTCAAAGGCTTGTCGTTGTTCAGGGCCCCATTTGAAATCATTCTTCTTCCGGGTCACTTGGTAGAGAGGGCTTACAATCTGGCTGTAATTTGGAATATGCATTCTCCAAAAACCCACAATGCCCAAGAAAGCTTGTGTTTCCTTTTTGCTAGTTGGTGGAGACATAGCTGTTATTTTGTTGATCACATCCATTGGAATCTGACGACGTCCATCTTGCCATTTGATTCCTAAAAACTGGATCTCCTGTGCAGGTCCCTTGACCTTGCTTTGTTTTATGGCAAAACCGGCCTTCAGAAGGATTTGGACTATTTTCTTCCCTTTCTCAAAAACTTCTTCTGCTGTATTGCCCCACACAATGATGTCATCAATATATTGCAGATGTTCTGGAGCATTACCCTGTTCCAGTGCAGTCTGGATCAGTCCATGGCAAATGGTAGGGCTGTGTTTCCACCCCTGGGGCAGTCGATTCCAGGTATACTGGATGCCCCTCCAAGTGAAAGCAAACTGTGGCCTGCACTCTCCTGCCAAAGGGATTGAAAAGAAAGCATTTGCAATATCAATTGTGGCATACCACTTGGCTGCCTTTGACTCCAGTTCGTATTGAAGTTCTAACATGTCCGGCACGGCAGCACTCAGTGGTGGCGTAACTTCATTCAGGCCACGATAGTCTACTGTCAGTCTCCACTCTCCATCAGACTTTCTCACTGGCCATATGGGACTGTTAAAGGGTGATTGAGTCTTGCTGATCACTCCTTGGCTCTCCAGTCGACGAATCAGCTTATGGATGGGAATCAGGGAGTCTTGGTTGGTGCAATATTGCCGCCTGTGCACTGTTGTGGTGGCAATCGGCACTTGTTCTTCAACACTCAGCAACCCCACAACCGAAGGGTCCTTTGAGAGACCAGGCAAGGTAGACAGATGCTTAATTTCTTCTGCCTCCAATGCAGCTATACCAAAAGCCCACCGGTACCCTTTTGGGTCCTTGAAATACCCTCTCCTGAGGTACTCTATGCCCAGGATGCATGGAGCATCTGGCCCAGTCACAATGCGGTGCTTTTGCCGCTCATTCCCAGTTAGGCTCACTTCGGCCTCCAATACAGTCAGCTCTTGAGATCCCCCTGTCACTCCAGAAATACAAATGGATTCTGCCCCTATATGGCTCGATGACATTAGAGTACACTGTGCACCGGTGTCTACTAGAGCTCTATACTTCTGTGGGTCTGACGTGCCAGGCCATCGAATCCACACAGTCCAGTAAACCCTGTTGTCCCTTTCCTCCACCTGGCTGGAGGCAGGGCCCCTCTAATTCTGATCACTGTTGCTCATGGTTTGTGTATATGAGTCAGAAGTTCCTTCATCACAATCAGAATTAAGATCAGCTCTTCTATTCTGTCTGAAAAAATGACGATCTACCCCATCTTTGGAAATTGGAGCAACAAGTTTCCTGGAAGAGCCCCCTTTTGTGCTTGTTTTTCTTTGCAACTCGCGTACTCGTGCCTCTAGTGTTGAGGTAGGTTTTCCGTCCCATTTCCTCATGTCCTCTCCATGGTCACACAGGTAAAACCATAGAGTGCCCCGTGGTGTGTACCCTCAATATTCTTTTCCTTGAGCAGAAGGGCGCTTAATTCTAATGGCTGAGATACTGGTCTGTACGGGAGGGGAGTAGGGCATATGCTTTTCGAATCGTTCAACCTTTTGGGACAGTTTATCCACAGCAGAGACGAGGGAAGAAGAGATACTTTCTTCGTATTCCCGGAGCTGGCTAGCCACTTCATTCACTGTCGGTCCCCGTCCAGCTTCCCAGCTCATTATTGCCCATGTGTTGGCATATGATGTTGGTGCGCTCCATAACAACTTCAACCACATGGGTCGTGTGCACCGGACACTATCTGGATCTTTAGGCAGCTGGTCATTGTCCAGGTCACTATAAATCACCTCCAGGACAGCCAATTCCCTCAGGTACTGGATGCCTTTCTCCACAGTGGTCCATTTGCCTGGGCAATGTATGACATCTTCCTTGAAGGGATATCTTTCCTTCATGGCTGACAGTAGTCACCTCCAGAGGCTGAGGACTTGTGTCCCTTTTCCAATCGCTTTGTCAATGCCCCCTTCCCTAGAAAGGGATCCCAGCTTTTTGGCTTCCTTACTCTCCAGTTCCAGGCTACTGGCCCCATTATCCCAGCATCGGAGCAACCAGGTGACAAGGTGCTCTCCTGCACGACGGCTGAAATCTTTTCTCATATCTCGCAGCTCACCTAAGGATAGAGACCAAGTCGTTTCTGTCTCATTTATGAGCTCTTCCTCTTCTTCCTCCTTTTGTGATGGTCTTTCATCCTCCCTTTCTAAATGAGTTGACTTTCGTGCAGTGATTCTTCTTGTGTGGGGAACTGATGCCGGCACAGGTTTGCCCTTTGGGGTTTGTAGCTACAGGCAGGTTGCAGGGGTTGGAGTAGCAATGGTGCCTGTCACGGGGTTGGCCGTCCACAGTTGGAGTGGGTACAGGGGGGGTTGGAGTAGCAGCAGTGCCTTATCCGCAGTGCGGGAGCTAGAGTGGGTGTCGCTGGGGTTGGAGTAGCTGCAGTGCCTGTGTGTACAGTTTGGGTAGCTACAGTGGGTGTCGCTGGGGTTGGAGTAGCTGCAGTGCCTGTGTGTACAGTTTGGGTAGCTACAGTGGGTGTCACTGGGGTTGGAGTAGCTGCAGTGCCTGTGTCTGCAGTTGGAGGAGCTACAGTGGGTGTCACTGAGGTTGGAGTAGCTGCAGTGCCTGTGTCTGCAGTTGGAGGAGCTACAGTGGGTGTCACTGAGGTTGGAGTAGCCGCAGGGCCTGTTGCAGGAGTCGATCTTTGGATGGTATATAATTTACGTGGGAGTCTAACCCTGAGTAAAAGCTGAACTATATTCAGGAGACCTAGCAATAGGGCCATGCTAGTTGGAACATCCCAAGGATATTCAACATTCTCAAGAACTGTTGTAATTAGCTCAGAGAAGAAGGGGAAGATGGAGTAAGGTGACTCCCCCACAGGCTGGCTCTCCGAGGATAAAAAGTAAACTGTGTAATTATTCATAATTCCCAATAGATGGTTCCCAAAATACAGAGGTGACAGCAATACTGAGTACAAATATGAGCTTAATGTGATGACCAATATTTTTATCATAGCATAAGCCAGTATTATACAATACAGCAGGAGAGTAACTTTAATCCACTTGCGAAAAGTGATAGCCAGCAGCACAGGGAGTGCACACAGAAGGTAAGGTGCTACATAAAAGAACACTGTGAACAAGGACAGCAACTCTGAGAGCAAATAAAACAACATTGCGATCGGTGACTATTTGACTAATATAACGAATGCTTATCACAAATGCCTTTTAAAAGTGTTCAGATCTGTCATTATCTCAACCCTTCGGGCCCCATGTTGGGCGCCAAAAGAGGACTGTCGTGGTTTAACCCGGCTGGCAACTAAGCACCACGCAGCCGCTCGCTCACTCCCCCCCTCCCTCAGTGGGATGGGGGAGAGAATTGGAGAAAAGAAAAAAAAAGTAAGACCCGTGGGTTGAGATAGAGACAGTTTAATAAGAGAGAATAATAATAATAATAATGGTAAGAAAATATACAGAATATATAAAACAAGTGATGCACAATGCAATTGCTCACCACCCGCTGACCGATGCCCAGCCCGTCCCGAGCCACGATCACTCCCCCCGAGCCGTGATCACACAGCCCGAGCTGCGACCACTCTGCCCGCGACCGACCGATCGAAACCAACCGACTAACTCCCCCCGAGCATGACGTTATGTGGTATGGAATAGCTCTTTGGACAGTTTGGGTCCTAGCTGTGCTGTACTCCCAGCTTGTTATGCACCTGGCCGAGCAGGAGAAGCTCAAAAAGTCCTTGAGCAGTCTGAGCACTGCTTGGCAACAACTAAAAACATCAGCGTGTTATCAACATTCTTCTAGTACTAAATCCAAAGCACAGCACTATGCTAGCTTCTGTGAAGAAAATTAACTCTATCCCAGCCGAAACCAGGACACCGGGGTGGTGGTCGAGTCCCCATCCCTGGAGGTATTTAAAAGAAGGATAGATGAGGTGCTTAGGGACATGGTTTAGTGGTGGGATGGCAGGGTTAGGTTAAAGGTTGGACTCGATGATCTTAAAGGTCTTTTCCAACCAAAGTGATTCTATGACTCTATGATTCTATATAACATTATTCATATTAATACACAATGTGGATCTCTTCTGAGGTGTCCAAGGCCCATTCATAAGAACGTTTTGCACAGTAAGAAGCAAAAGTGTATGTAATAAGTGGTATAATAAATGGAGATTGTTCCAATTCTGCTGTTTGAACTGTTACTGTGATTCAAGCAAGATACATTGTGAGACAGTCATGAAAACTTACGTATTTCCCTGCTCGCAGTCATAGTGAGTATAGCATGAGTGATAATATTAATTTTGGGCCCCCAATACCAAGCAAACATTGATAAACTAGAGTGAGTTTGGCAGAGGGCCACCGTGATGCAGTCCTGGAACACTTGCCCTGTAAGGAGAAGCTGAAGCAGCTGAGCTTGTGTAGCCTCGAGAAGAGACAGCTTCAGGAGAACTGAACATCTGCTCCCAAAGCCTATAGGGAGGATATTGAGAAATCAGTTAGCCTCTTCACAGTGGAGCATAGTGGTAGAACAAAGGAAATGAAGTTAGACTGATAGAAGAGAGATACAGACTGGATATAAGGAGGAAATTTTTCCCTGTGTGGACAATCAGGCAGTGGAACAAGCTGCTCCAATCTCTCCCCATGGTTGGAGGCTTTCAGGACCAAACTGGGTAAAGCCCTGAGCTGAGGTGTGAGATCAGAGCTGACCCTGCTCTGAACGGAAAGAACTCTGGACTAGAATTATCCTGAGGTCCCTTCCACCCTGAATTATAATATGATACTGAACTATATTGTGATTCTTTTGCTTTAAGAATGCAAATATTTAGAGCTATAGTTTCATAGCAACTTTTAGACTTGCTGAGTGTTAATTTAAATTAATTAAATCAGCATATAAAATTAAAGTTTAGGAATAAAATTAATATACTTTAAACAGTATTACAGGAATATTAAAAAAAAATATCATTTATGTAATTTAACCAAGATTATGTCTTTGTCCAATCCATTTAATCTGAGGCACATGAAACAAGTCTCACATAATATTCAGTTTTGGGATCATATTTTCTTTTGACTGGGAAAAGCGCTATTACTTTCATTACCAATCAAGAGCAGTGCCTGTGTTTTTTTCTTTTAGCTGTCAGTTTCATCTGTTAATGAACTCAGAGTCACATCAGTCAATTCTAGCAAAACACAGGTGTTTCCCCACTCCCAGATTACATCTACTTCTCTAACTGAAACGAAAATCATAAATATATGACTGATAGGGGTCTCTCTAGTAATAGTGCAGGTTGAAAGTAGATCATGTGAAGGTGCTTTCACATTGTCCTTGCATACTCCTGATAACAAAACATGGACCTGTGGCCAGTTACAGTTATAAGTAAGAGCTTGCAAGAGGACTATTTTATTTAATGATAACTATGTAGGTCCTCCAGTGAAGGGAGGACATACAATATCTCCCACATGGGATGTATGGTCCTTGCATACCACCTCCCCATAAAGCTAAGAGTGACAAAAGTAAAAACACACAAAACAAAGTCACTTTTGGAATAAGCACTGCTAAGGGTAACCAGTGAACTAGTCTTCAGACAGATTTATATTAATAGGAGCTAGGAAGTCAGTTTGTGCCTATATGGATAAGCATATTAAGCAACAGTTAGAGAGGGTTTTTTTCAAGTGTATATACTTCAGTATATATATATACACATATACTTCAGATTGTTAAGCATGACATTTTCTCAGTCATTTCCAGAAATATGATGCTGCTCAGTAGTAAAATGTTAGAAGACTTCAGTTTTATTTCTAAAAGTAAATAAATCTTGGTGATACCTCAGGGACAACTTCCTCTGAAAATTAAGTGATGAAGACATTTGGAAAAAAGAATTTACATTGCATTGAAACTATCCTTATGTTTTTTCTTAATATTCAATTTATACCAGTATTTCAGTACGTTGTTGTCTTCTGAACCATCCCTTAGAAAGTCTCTAACACCAATGGTTAAGTTATTTGCTTGGATTTGTATTTGTCTTCAACATTTTCTTTAATAGCATTCAATATTTTGAGAAACCATAGATGGGCTTGTTGTTTTCCTTTCAATTTTGTCTTACATTTTTCATTATGTTCTTTCTTTTTGTTCTTTAATTTGTTACTCGTACTTTTATGAAGACACAAAAAATTCTGTCCTTACAATTATCATCAGAGCCATGATAAAAGTTTGCCTAAAAGCAATCTATTATTTGAAAAATCTCTGAGCTTCCAGGCATGGAGTGATCTTACTTAAACACAATAGAAAAAATTCTGAAGAATAACATTAAGCAGTAACTGGCTAAATTATGCTGTAAGATTAAACAAAAACATCTGTAGTTGCACAGGACATAAAACATTTCCTGGAGTGAACATGCTACATGCTTCTTATTCATGTTTCATTCTACTTGAGAGCTGATGAATGATGGCAAGTGAATCATGTCATTAAGACAGAATAATATATGTTACCATAAAAGTAATTCTGAAGATTCATATATAACGAGACATGAACCTCAACAGAATAATGGAGAAAAAAGGGTGAAAAAAGCTCACAGGCTGAGATAAAAACAGGGTGTTTGCTTACCATCACAGGCAAAACAGGCTTGACCTGAGGAAGAATAATTTCATATCTTGTTAATTAAAAATAGAACAGGATGATGAGAAACAAAGACAAACTAAAACCACCTTCCCTCCACCTTTCCCTTCTTTCCAGGTTCATCTTCACTCATGACTTTTCTACCTCTTCCCACCCCAAGCAGTGCAGGGGTATATGGAATAGGGTTGTAGTCAGTTCATAACACTTCACCTCTGCGACTCCTTACTCTTCACACTTTTCCCATGTTCCAGCATGGGTTCACTCCCATGAGATACAACCCTTCGCAAACTTCTCCAACATCAGTCCTTCCCACAGGCTGCAGTTCTTCCAGAACTGCATGTGTTTTCTCCATGGGGTGCATTCCTTCAGGAACAGATTGCTCCAGCGTGGATTCCCCACAGGTCACAGTGCCTGCCAGGAACCTGCTCCAGCATGGGCTCTTCACAGGCTGCAGCTTCCTTCATTTTTTAAAAAATATCTTTTTCATCTCTCCTCTTTTTTTTCTAATAAGCTTTTACGCTGTCTTTATTTACCTTTGTCCTTTTTGAAACATTGTTTTGCAATGGCTGACTTCTTGATTTATAAGCGTAACACAGATTTAAAGGTGCTTATGGCAGTAGATCAGCTTGTATGACAAAATGATTATGGTCATATCGTTTGGTTAACCTAAGTCAAAGACAGGAAATCTAAGGTTACTCCATCTGTTAGAGCTATGGATGGAAGACTTTAACCTGCTGGTAGAACTTACTCAAAACCACAAGGACAGGCAGGTTGAGTTTCTTTGTTTCTTTATTTTTCCCTATTGGTTTCAGTAGCCTCCCTTGATATTTCCTAATGAGGAGTTGGGTTTACCAGTAAACTAGTACTGTGTTATTCTTAATGCTGAAACCGTTCTGGGAATGCTTCATCTTTGACTCCAAAAACATCTCTAGCTATTGAAAGTTTCATGTTATTCCTATTGCACCATAAAAATTCTTTTACTCCAGGTTCTGCCAGGTATTTGGAAAGTACCACTGGCAATGCCACACTCAAGAACTTATTCTGGGGAAAAGGAAACACAAATATAGATGGAACTGAAAAAATAGTGTTAATCTAATTAATGTTTTAGCAGTGTAACAGTTCAAATTATTTGATATAGAAAAGCTTATTACAGTTGAAATTATTATTTCATAAACCCCCTTCCTATGTATCCCTGTTCACTTGGTGCTGTGCTTAACCTTTCAATGTCCCTTGAGGTTTGAAGGTGATGGTGCCAGCCTCCTTAAGAAGAACAGGGGAGGATTTCATGAGAAATCACCATTATTTTGAGTTCTTTGCCAGGAACAGTGTGATTTGGAAGCCCTCTGTCCTGGAATCAGCTTGGGTTTAGTTTAATGTGTTATCCTGGGCTGCTGCCTACTGTCTGCTCCCAGCTGAGAGGTGAGAGTGTCCCCACAGGATCCCCAGGCTCAGTTCCTCCACCAGGGGACCTCATTTGTTGGGCAACAGCCCCCTGGTTTTGCCAGATCCTTCCCGTGGAGGTATTGGCAGAACTCAGGCTCAGGCAGGGGAGCCAACAGGACCCAAGGCAGGCGCTGAAAACAGCCCAGCCCAGCTCTGACCAAGGTGATCCCCGGCCAGCTCTCAGAGCAGAGTCCAAGACTTTTCATTAGGAACAGCAAAAATTGTATTTACAGGCTCTGCTGTATCAATATAACTACTGAATTGTTATGCCGATCTCTTCTTCCTCCTTCAACATGCTGCATAAATATGTGTTAACCATATGTCAAATTTTTACATTGAACCACAAAGTAACCAAAATATTATGACAGTCACATTGTTACAGGAGGAATTTTGGCCTTTCTATCCTTGTGCTTTCTTCACTTTCAAAATATCTTTGTTTCCCTCATCTTAGGATAACCACTGTCCTCTGGGCATCTCTTTAGGTTAAAGCTTTTCAGTGTTCTGAAGCTTTACTTTTTTCAGTTGGATGAATTATGAAAGAAGCTAGAAAAGATCATGAAAAGATAATTGGTCCATGTAACTAGTTTACATGCACAAATAATTAAATGCCATATTTTGAAAAAAATCAAAATATCTGACTTCCTAAATAGAATTTTAAGCAGTTCATTTTTTTTCTCTTTTCATTTCAGTTCATTGGGTAATAGAAACATGTTAGGAAGACTTAAAAAGTCATCTTTCTGCTAAGCCATTCTATAAGTGACTACTTGAGTACCGCAAAAGATGTTCTAATAAGCTAAATTTTTTGTAAACAAAATGTGTCTTCAGTCTCTTCCAACTTAAATTAGAGAAATATTGTAAACACAAAACTTGCAGAATGAGTGACTTATTTTGTAAGGAAAAAATAGCTTGTGTATATTAAATATTGATTCGTTAAAGATGAATAAATTAGATTCTGTGAATTAATTTCATTTGGATGCTGTGACTATAATGTCTTGTTTTCTCATAGTCAGCTAATGTAAGTTTTAGGAAGTCGACATCAGACTAAAACGTAACCAGAGAGTAAGACCAGGGCAGTAAGTCTTACTGCCATGGAAAGTAACATAGGCGTTGGGGTTCACAGTTTTAAGAGAAGCACCAGGCTTTTAAATATAACTAGAATTGATCTGCCAAATCTAAAAAAAAAAATAAAAATGGGTGAAGTACAAACACAATGACCTTCATATTTGGTAAACATAAACATTTCACATTGCAAAAATATAAAGCTTTTGGAGACTTCAGATGCCTTTGATTTATCATTTTACTATGACAGATAGACGTGACAGTTTTTAGAGGCAGGTAAACAGCCATAATCCCTTGAGGTGTCAGTAAAATTTCTTTTCTCATATCCCAACTTTGATTAAAAATTGAAGGATATTTTCAAAGCTTCTAAACAAATCTCTCAGAACAAAATTTACAAAGGAACTTTAATTTCAAATCAATGATTTTTCTTTCATGGCTTGTTAACTTTGAATTTCTCTGACTAAATGTTACTTTGATTTGCAGTATTGAGATTTTATATCTTTATAGATATTAAAATCAGAATGAGCTCTTAATTCCCATAAATGATGAATTTTGAAGTTATTTGAAGGCAACATTGCAATTTTGCAGCGGTATCCATTCTAGTCTGTGGTACATTTCACGTCAGAAGTTTTAAGCAGTCATGTCAAAGGGAAAAGCAGTCATATAGAAAAGGAGAAAACATCCTCAAACCAAACTACCTAACACAAAGTTGAAATCAATGGTCTATATCCAAAGAGTTAATAAGTGTGTGGAAGGACTTCTGTCATAAAATGAGTCACTCAACCTCTAGACACATCAGAGACATTGAAGAGAAATACTTCAAACATGAACTTTGGTACCAAGGCTATCCTAATATCAGAACAATACGAAATCAACTGACAGAATATGGGAGCCATGCAGTATATTTTCCACTAACACAAATTACCATTATAGCATTTTCTGGTGGGCAGGTGGGCAATTGTCTCACTCCATACATATTTTTTTTTTCCGAGTTTAGTTTCAAGATCAGTCTTTGTTAATAATATGCTAAAAGGACTACACCTCAAGCTATCAGAAATTGCAAGTCTGGAAGACCAAATTAAGCATAGATCTGGAGATAAAAACCCATTGAGTTCCAGTCCTGATTTTGTCTTAAGGTGGATTTTCATATTATGAAATTTATCATTACCATATTCCACTAATATTTCTGAAAGTATTTTGATTTATGGCAGCAAAAGCTTTGACCTAATGTATAATGTTAGCCAAAAATTTGTTGTGTGCAATTACAATTATCGTTCATGTTTCAGAGATGACATTTTAGAAATGGTTAGAAAAGTTTTTCCTAATAACTTTAACATTTTCTTTCTTCCTCATGTCTTTCTGTTCAATGTCACATTTTCATCCAAAAACATCACATAAAGTGCCAGATATGGCTGCCTTTATGTGGACAAATATAAAGGCATGACACAAAACCATAGTATGACTAAAGTTTTCAGGATACAGAAGGTTAAGAAAAGCTACTAGAAACTTGGATTGCTCTGCACTGGGTATCTACAGCATAAAGCGCAGCTCTGGTCCAGCCCCCAACATATGCCTGTATGGCTTTTCTGGGAGAATGCCAGAGACAATTTTAAAATTTGAGTTTCCCTGACCAGTATACTCTATATCCTAACATCTTTGCAGAGACAGCTTGGTCTATATGTATTGCTTATGTTTAGAAGATATTACTCCTTCATTCTGTCAGTTCTCTGGTGGCTTGTGGAAACATAAAATGACCTAAGGAATATAAAACCAGACAGGTACCCTGGGAAAGTATGTGATTACTATTAATTCAGATGTAATGAAAAACTATTCTGGATACTCATGATTATGATAGTTCATGAATAAACAGATTTATCATAACATTAGTGTTCTAATTATTAAAATCAATTGAGCTGTTGTATAGCTTGTATTGCTTGTAACCTGTATAACTTTTTTTTTAATTCAGTAGCTTTCTTATTGTTTAAAGAGAAGGTTATAATTAATGAACAAAATCTATTGTTACTGGCACCTAAGAGTTTTAGGTAGGTACTTTGTCAACTACCAGATGCTCTTAAAAATTAAATGAAGCATAAAATAAGAAGAAGTGTACGTAGTTCCTTCATTCTTTATGTGAGAGTACATTTCAGTGCAACATGAAAGTTTACCTTCTATCTACATTAATTTTCAAAAGAAATATCCCTTCCTTTTAATCTCTTTCTGTTTTCAGAAAAAACACTGGGACTGAAATCATATCACAGAGTTTTAACTTTCTAGAGGTTAGGTTACAAATTAACTATGTTTTCTCTCACACTGATGTCGTGGCTTAACCCGGCTGGCAACTAAGCACCACGCAGCCGCTCGCTCACTCCCCCCCTCCCTCAGTGGGATGGGGGAGAGAATTGGAGAAAAGAAAAAAAAAGTAAGACCCGTGGGTTGAGATAGAGACAGTTTAATAAGAGAGAATAATAATAATAATAATAATAATAATAATGGTAAGAAAATATACAGAATATATAAAACAAGTGATGCACAATGCAATTGCTCACCACCCGCTGACCGATGCCCAGCCCGTCCCGAGCCGCGATCACTCCCCCCGAGCTGCGATCACACAGCCCGAGCTGCGACCACTCTGCCCGCGACCGACCGATCGAAACCAACCGACTAACTCCCGCCGAGCATGACGTTATGTGGTATGGAATAGCTCTTTGGACAGTTTGGGTCCTAGCTGTGCTGTACTCCCAGCTTGTTATGCACCTGGCCGAGCAGGAGAAGCTCAAAAAGTCCTTGAGCAGTCTGAGCACTACTTGGCAACAGCTAAAAACATCAGCGTGTTATCAACATTCTTCTACTACTAAATCCAAAGCACAGCACTATGCTAGCTTCTGTGAAGAAAATTAACTCTATCCCAGCCGAAACCAGGACAACTGACCATCACCTATAATGGCAATTCACCCCAACTGAAAACAGGTGTCTAAAATACATTGTAGAGAACTATTCCATTTTCCATTTTTTAGTTTACATGTCTCTTTTACATTCTACATTAATGAATTTCAGGTTGACTTTTTCCTGCATCTTCTTGAAAACTCCCTGAAATAAATGTTTTTAAACTGGTAATATTCTTTGTGAGCCAATCCATTTTCCACCAAATCATCCTGAAAAACTGATGTGGCCTTTCAATTTTTTTCTTTTCTCTGCTTTTTTTTTTTTTTTTTGTTATTTTTGTACTTTACAACAGAAGAGTTTAAATCATGAGTTAAGAAATGAAACTCTGACATCATGTACTGCAATAGTGAAGTTATCATGGAGTATAGAAAATTTCTTCTGGCACAGCAATACCAAAAAAACCACATGGGCATATTAGTGATGCTACAACCAGCAGTGTCCAACACACATGCACACAGGCACAAAAAGATCTTGCGTTAGTTGAAGTTGCTAAGTACAGAGTCATATAATTGAACAAACCTAATTAGTCATTACAAGAGTGCAATTTTTTGGCGGAATAATTTAGGGCATTGATCATGACAAACAAACATGCCTTCTTGACTGCTGTGAAGCACTTGAACCAGAAAAAAATATAAGATTTCAAAAGACTGCCTTTAATAAGTAACTACTTTTTATTCACTAGTTAGAAAAGCTCTCATTCTGCTCCATTAGTAGATTTAAAAGTTGTTCATTTTAAAGTCTATTCTTACCTCTGTGAAACATCTAATTCATTTCCACTTAAAAAAAAAAAAAAAAAAGCTTTACAAGTTTTATATTGATTGCATGTTCATTTTTGAATGTTACCAATGTCAGGTCCAAAAGTAATTATTGTTCTAAATAAGCAGAGTGTAAATGTTATACATTGCTTGCATCAATAGTTGCAGAACTATACAAACATTCCCTTTTCTGTTTATCCAAGCCCTCATTCTTTGAAGAATTTTCATCTTGGTCTGTTTTATATTTTCCAGTTGGATGAAGGGAGCTGCAGGTAAGAGTCTTTCATTAGAGGCATGTCTGATTTAATTAATCTTTAATTATTGTGCAAAACAAATGAAAGGATAGCTTCGATCAGCAAATTCATTTGCAACATTTATCAACTAGCTGATCTTTATCACCTGCCCAGATGACAGTAAATCAAATGCATGCCCCTTTTCAAGTCATGAAGCAAATGATTAAAGTGTCCATAAGAGTCCCTATCCTAACTAAATCTAATTGTGTGTGAATAATCAGTTCAGTTGTGTGATGAATGTGCCATCATAGAATCTAGTCCATAACCAAAACATATTTTAAACTATACTTGCTTTAAAAGGCACATTCTTAAACTCATGGCCTCAGACATTTCTTCTTCATTCACTGGTAGGTAAATACAGATCATATTAATTTCATTATTTTCCCTTGCTTTCTACTTGACCTTTCACATCAACTCTAGGGCTTGCCTTCACTTGATTTTTATAATTGTAACACATTCTAAACACAAATATATATCTTATTAAAAAAAACAGCTTAAGATAAACACAAGAAGTATTACTGTATTTTACTACAAAAACTTTACTTGTCCAAACCAAATTTTAATATTTTCCACTGCATAGATTTAATTGTTAAGACTGTTTCTACTTGACTAAATATCTCCTCCACTTAACATGAAGAAAAAAGAGATCATAACTGTATTTTTTTATTGCAGAATGTAAAAGGTACCAAAATAATGAATTCTCCTTCAGAATATATTTCTGTTCTTAAATATTTATTAACCCATACTTTTTTCACCTGGACTTCTAAGATCCCTTATTTAAGGTTTCATGAAACATTTGTTTATGTCAAAATTTCATTTAGAGGACTTAAATGAGGATACTTTAGAGATTTTTTCATCAATACATAATTAAATGATGATGAACTAACATGACAAATAAGCTATTCTATTTTGTAATTTAGCCTTAACTTATACCACAGTCAATTTCATTTTTAAGTATGAGTGTATAAAATGAGACCTTCTTCCCTACCCCTCATCTTAAAAATAGTTAGAGAGATCTTTATGTTGAATTTATATGAGACATTAAAGGGAGAACAAAACCTATGTAATTAGTTATATTTGGTTGGTTAACTAAAACCAAAGAATTAGCTGTAAAAGTCTTGAAATGACTGAAAAGTAAGAAACTTGCAAAGGAAAAAAAAACTTTTTTATATTGATTCTTTCTATATACAAAGGTGGAAAAGAGAAAATAAGATTCACATAAGAAACCAGATATCAGAACTAGAAAGCTCTATTTCCTCCCACACACCCCCTTGGGAAATGCAATATCCTGATATGCAATAGAATTCTAGTTTTGTTTTGATTTTTTGTAGTTGTTTTATTATTATTATTATTATTCATTATCCAGTATGGGTTATTTGTTTGGAAGATGCCCTTAGGGACAATGCAGTTTTATTAACTACCACTTTCATCCATAGTAATGATATGTTTGGGTAAAACATGTACTCATATGAAACAGATTTTGTAGCTATCAATGAAAATGCACCCATCACATAACAGAAGGCAGATCCTATGTGAATGGGCAATCCCATCAGTCAGCTGGCTTCAAGAGCTACACTGATTTAAACCTTCTCTATATCTGGCTCAAACATATTTCAGATGACGAGATGCTATCCACAGCCACTCTGCTGGTTCGTCAATGATAGTTCTCATATACATATGCATAACAGTAGAGAATGAAATAATGAAAAAGTTATGCTGTGCCCCTAGGGCAAATATACCAATAAATGAAAATTTAAAAATATACTCAACTGAATTAAAAAGATGCTTCACTAAGTCAAATTAAGGAATTGTTTATCCCCTACAGTCTGGAACACTACTTGTTCCCTTCTTTTTAATCCAGGCCTTAATTTGTATGTGAATTTAAATACTTCTTTAAAACTAAAGACTCAGAGATTTTCATTAGTGAAGTATTTAGTGGGACAGTTTGCCAGGCTTTTTTTAACCTCATATTAAGTGATTTTGTAAAATCACTAAGAAAGTGGTTTAATTATGCGAACTTTCACATCTCTATCTGAAAAGCAGATGTTTTATTGGAAAACATATTGCTTCATGAGAACAATAGCTAGGCACATTGTGACAGATTAAGACCTAATGACAGTTTGAAGCCTAATGGCTTTTGGATACCGAAACACTTTAATCACAGATTTTTGCAATTTTACAAATTACATGACTTCTCTGTTTTGTGGCAGAGATGTCATAGTCCCAGAGATAAGTAGGATGAGTCAGTGTGCTGTGCATAGTTCTGGGCAAGGTCCTGAGGCACCCTGGGTTTGCTTCTGCTCCCTGGGCTGTCTAGAGGTCGCAGAGATGGTCTTGGCTTCTGGTACAGGGCCATGGTGTCTCCCCCCATCACCCCCAGAGTCTTTTGGGTACAGTGAGTATCTCCAACATGCATTATTTTTTGTGAGTTATAGGGTTGCATACAGAAAACTTTGTTAGTGATTAGCCCATTCAAATTGTACTTTCATTTTCTTATTTGCTGTTGCCATTTTTGACACTTACAACCTGTTCCAGACACATCTGGACACATTTGCACATGGACACATGTTAATGATAAAAATGTTGTTTGCATCATTGAATTATTTATTTTCTTGAGCACACCGAAACTATTATTTTCTTTGGGACAGCTGGCTGATCATATTTTCTTTACTTCAATGAGAGAAAAAAGTCAGTTAAGGTTTTTACAGTCTGTACTGACTGTGTCTGACTTGTGCTAATTGCTACAAGCATTGCTGTTCCTTCTCTATGCAGGAAGGTAGCAGATAGACAGGAAATATACTTCCAACTGCCAAGATACTGTTCAAAAGTTTTCTGAGACACAAATGGATGAGTCACTTTGATTGCTGTTTTCAAACTTAATGAAACATATATATATGTCTATTCTCAACAGAGGGTGAAAATGGAATTAATTTCTGTTCATTTTCAAAAATAATATGAGAACTTCACAAAAGATGGATGGATTTAATGTGAACTGACAGGGAAAAGCAAAATATTACTTATAAGGATCCCTTATAAGTACTTGGAGAGAGACATATTCTTTGAAATGGTGGACAAGCTAACAAGTGCTCTCAGAAAACCTCTGCATGTATCAGAGACTCTCAACAGCCTGCAAACAACTTCCTTATTCCAAGTATCATCTTCCTTTTAAATCAGAATATTGAGGTGGGTGTGTCAGATATTATCAATACAATTTTGGGCACTAAGAGAAAAATCTTTCCATACCTGAAAAGGAAGATTATGTTTACCTTTACCTTCCCCACAACAGATGAAGATTCAAATTTTCCTAATAGAGAAAGTAAATATTCAGCAAAGAGTTGGGTGCTTGAATAAGCTGCAATAAGAACTATAGTGAGGACATCCCACACAAAAAGCCAGGAAATTATTCTCCCCTATGGCCCCTTTCCCCGGTGCTCTGTTCAGCAAAAGGAGACAACACCGTCACTTTTTAACCCCTGTCTGAAAAAAAGGGGGACCAGAGCTAAACTGGAGAAACTGATTTTCTCAGCCAGATGCTGTCTTGACCTGTGCTGTTTCAATTACAAAACATAATGTAGGGTAGTGTTGAACTGTAGCCCTTGTAGAAGTTTTTTCTTTTCTTCTTTTTTTTTCTTGGTCAGAGGAAAATGTAATGCACACCTTAAAGCATGTGTATGAGGTCTGAATTCTAGAAAGATGGGAGAAGTCATGAATTCCATGAGAAAATTAAAAAAAAAAATTACCTTTGTTCATGGAAACATGATTGCAGCCATGCCTCCTGGCATGTTAAAGAAATACAGTTAAAGGCTTATAGTAAACACATAAAGGTCATGATCTGCCATGATATGTCCACACAGGCATTTTGCAAATGCTAGCATTACAGCTTCCAACTAGCAATCATATATCAGTTTCTGGAAATACAGTTTGTTTGCCAGAGGAACATTGCCCCACTGTGCTACTTTCATGTAGTAATGGTGAGCTGAAATAGTAGCTGTGAATCAAACACAGGTGACTACATCTGAGTTTTCACTGGTCCTGTTGCATAATTTCACAGTAGCTGGATAAAAGCTGGAGGGTTAAATGAGAGAGAAAAGGCAGCATACCTTGACAGGACAATTTACGCTGGCTTACATTTTGAAGACGGCTATTCTCCAACTCATTTGGATGATGAGGTGATAGAGACCACAAATTTACATTGTATAAAGAGTAAGTCAGTCTATAAAAGATTCTGTGCACATATTCAAAGATCAAGTTTTAAAAAATGTTCTACATAGAATAAAATATTAGTTTTATATAATCATCTATATAATCTATATGATTGAAGGTAAACGATTATCAGAAACCTAATGAGAAGAGTAAATTTGATTTCTTATAGTAGAGAAATATGTTCAAATTTTTAGGGCCAGTCTTGTTTAATATCTTTATCAATGACCTGGAGGAGGGGATTGAGTGTGCCCTCAGTAAATTTGCGGATGCAAACTGGGTGGTAATGTCGATCTGCTCGAGGGGAGGAGGGCTCTGCAGAGGGACCTGGACAGGCTGGATCGATGGGCTGAGGCCAACTGGATGAGGTTCAATAAGGCCAAGTGCCGGGTCCTGCACTTTGGTCACAGCAACCCCATGCAACGCTACAGGCTTGGGGAAGAGTGGCTGGAAAGCTGCCTGGCGGAAAAAGACCTGGGGGTACTGGTTGACAGCTGGCTGAATATGAGCCAGCAGTGTGCCCAGGTGGCCAAGAAGGCCAATGGCATCCTGGCTTGTATCAGGAATAGTGTGGCCAGCAGGAGTAGGGAAGTGATCGTCCCCCTGTACTCGGTGCTGGTGAGGCCACACCTTGAATACTGTGTTCAGTTTGGGGCCCCTCACTACAAGAAATATGTTGCATTGCTGGAACATGTCCAGAGGAGAGCCACAAAGCTGGTGAGGGGTCTGGAGCACAAGTCTTACAAGGAGCGGCTGAGGGAACTGGGGTTGTTCAGCCTGGAGAAGAGGAGGCTGAGGGGAGACCTTATCGCCCTCTACAGCTGCCTGACAGGAGGCTGTAGCGGGGTGGGGGTAGGCCTCTTCTCCCTGGTAACAGATGATAGGATGAGGGGGAATGGTCTGAAGTTGCGCCGGGGCAGGTTTAGGTCAGACATTAGGAAAATGGGCTGAGGTCAATTTACGTGAAGTTCAACAAGGCTCTGTGCCGGGTGCTTAGGGACATGGTTTAGTAGTGGGATGGCAGGATTATGTTAACGGTTGGACTTGAAGATCTTAAAGGTCTTTTCCAACCTTGATGATTCTATGAATTCTGTTAAAGAATATGTTTGATACTTCTGCAGCCACATTTTCTAAACAAAATGCATGGTCTTCATAGGTACCTAGATGGTAAGTACAAAGTAGGATTCATACTGATGAAAACCAAATAGAAATAAACAAATTCTTTATACTATTTGGAGACTTGTAGACATTGAAAATGATTGTTTGAAACTTTACATAGGGATATCTCCTGACCTGCAAATTAGTGTGCTGGTACAATTGGAAAAAAATATAAGCAATATACAAATGATTGTTCTATATCACCACTCTTCATTAGTTTTTATGCAAAAGTTACAAGGATACAGGAGAGGCACAGGGGAATTATGCTTAGCGTATGCAAAATTGTTCAGAAATCCTGTATTATTTTCTTCAGAGGCATTTAAAAATCTGACTGACATCCTTAACAGTCAAATAGTTTCTAAACCTTACTATCTTGAGCAATATTGTACTCAAATATTTAAAACTAGAAAGGTACAAAAATGCAAAAATTAAAAGGAATTGGTTTAAATTCCTTAAAAGAATGTCGTAAGAATCTCTATCTAATTTCCAAGTTACTTTATTTGAGTTTTTCTAGTATTTGATAAATATTAGTTTATGTGGCAATTTAATTTAAATTATTTTTTTGACTAACTCATCTATAAGCACAGTGGCATAAATTTTGTGATTTTATCTGAGGTTTGGTTCTGTTTCATTTCCTGTTTGTAATTTCACTTACTTTACATATTCTTTCTTTTTTTTGGTAAAGATTTTACATTTTAGTTTTAAAATTAGATTTATATGTCCCATGAGGGAAGGGCATGAAACCATGGACATGATATATTCAGAACAGAAAGGTAAATGTACCAAATGTAATTTTTAGAAGCCCATTTTTATAATTTGCGAGATATTCTAATGATTTTCAGGGTCTAACACATAGTTTGTGAAGGGTTGCAGTTGGCAGCTCTGTGGACTGTGGTTTAGAACAGACTAGAAACCAAAGTCCTCAAGATATTGTTTTGAATGCTTTATGTTTTGAATGCCTCTAATACTACCTTGATATCAAAGAGGTACGTATTATAGTGTGGCTTTGGGATGGTCTAGGGACGTGAGTTTGCTCAGCTGAGGTGCCAGTTGACCTGATGTGTGAACCTTAAAGGGGTTCCAATATTCCTAAAGGCAGAGCTGGATAGATGCAGCATGCTAGTTAGACCACCTGTTGTGTCCTATTAATCAGTGAGCAGGCAGGCATATATCAAAACCACCAGCTCAACAGGCCTTGCAGATATATCTGGCTGAAACAGTTTACCAAGACAGGTCTGTATGTGGTTGTGTGACCAAAGTACAGAGTACTCAAAATATGATTTACAATATTGGCATGGATATTTAATACCTGTATGCCTATATACCATTGTGGTGGGTTGACCCTGGCCAGCAACAAAGCACCCACACAGCTTCTCCCTCACTCCCACCCCCACCCTCATCAGGACTGGGGAAGAGAACAGGAAGAGCAAAAGCAAGAAAGCTCATGAGTCAAGATAAGGACAGTTCAATAAGTGAAGGAATGAAGGGGGTGAGAAAGCGCAAAGACAGTTATTCACTGACTGCGATGGCAGACCGATGCCCAGCCAATCTCTGAGCAACAGCTGCCCTGGAGGATACCCTCCCCTGCAGTTTTATTGCTGAGAAGGACGTCATATAGTATGGAACATCCCTTTGGTCAGTTCGGATTAGTTGTCCCAGCTGTATTCCCTCCCAAATTCTTGCCCACCTCTTCCCTACTTGTTGAAGGGGCAGGTTGAGCAGAGTGAGAAAAAGAGAAAGCCTTGTTATTGTCAAGCACTGTTCAGCAATAGCCAAAAAATTGGTGTGTTATCATCATTGGTTTAGTCACAAATCCAAAGCTATGAAGAAAGTTAACTGTATTCCAGCCAGACCCAGAATAACTATAATATGCTGACAAAGTTTTGTTATAAACAGTTTTTGAGTATTGCTATCAGCAATTAAATCAGTGGTAAGTTGAGGGGTTTTTGTATGAGGCGTGTGTGGGTGGGCTTGTTTGTTTTGTTATTGTTTTGTTTCATTTTGTTGTATGAAACACAAGAAACAATAATGTGTCGTACTAGCCAGCATTGCAGATTATTCTATTCAGATTGCCAGGTTTGTTGATTCATCATAACAGTTCTGTCAGATTACATCAGCTAAAATTGCTCTTGAAGACAGGCACAGTAACCAAGTGATGCTGATGAATAAATTATCTACCCTAGAAATAAATAATCAAATATAAAAAGCTTCTTGACATGTCCCTCGACAGTAAAGAAAATATTATGTGATGATTACACTCCAACTCAATAGGAGCAGAAAACTGATCTATAAAATATTTAACAAACCAATCTGAGTGAAACATGCCCAGTCTCACTGGTCTATGTGAAAAACTGAATTACTGCCTCTTCAAATTTATCACAAATACTTTTGTATGCTCTTTTAATTGGAAGGTGATTTTAAAAATGACAGGCAAGAGTTATTTCTATTTGTGCAAATATTTGAACTTACTACCTTGTTGTGTTTATATAAAACTGTGTGCATTGTCCTTGTGTAAGTACTTTTCTCTCTGACCTTTTCAAGCATATAGCAAATAAATCTTTCCTTGGTTGGAAAGTGGCTGTCATAACAACACCACAGGGTTCGAGGCGTGTTGACTAACAATTTCAAAACAGTCTAATCAATTTGGAAACATTTTTCTTTGAAATTAATAGATGTTGGTATGAGATGACTAATAAGCCTTAAAAGTTTCAGTTCATGAATTTGAATGTCTTTCTCAGGTACATTTCCTTATAGTTTTATAAATAAGGAAACTGTATCAGTTTTTATTAAAATGGATTAAAGTGAACCATTGCAGTAGGGTAAGAACTCATGTGATGACATTGTATCCTTTTCAGCAGTAGGGTAAGAACTCATGTGATGACATTGTATCCTTTTCAGCAACATTTATTTTCGGGTTTTTTTTTTTTTTTTTTTTTTTCTCTTAAACGGATTAGGAATTATCTTCTGTTGCAGTTAATTAAAGCATCAGAAAAGCACCTAGGTAAGAATACAGTCTCAGTTTGAAAGCCCTTATCTTTAAGGAAAAAGATTCACATGATTTTACTCCTAGCACCAGGATTTCCAACTCAACCCAGAATCTCAAATTCAGGTTGCATACTTTGTTTACTCTGACCCAAATGAAGTTTATGCTCAAGTTCGAGGATCCCTGTGGTGTGTTGTCCAGAACTGGGACAGAGTCACATTTGAACTACCCAGGCAAGCAGTGAGAGATTGTATATATGGAAAAAATATGTCATATTGGAAATTTCCCTAAGGAAATTCTGAATTTTAAAGATAAAATTGGTTTCTTCTGTGTCTTTGTAGAGCACTCACATCAAAGTCATGCTGCAGGACTGTTCCTTCTACCTGTGATCATAAGAAATCTAACCTAAAAGGTGAGTCTTCCTCCTGACATATCTTTGATCATAAAAGTCTGGGATAATAACTGAGAATAGGATACCATCTATACTGTGACATGCCTGGTAGGATTTACTGCTCCTGTCTTCATGTGCATGTGTGTGCATGTGTGTGCATGTGTGTGCAGGTGTGACTGAACCAGTAATCCTAAAGTAGGTATTTAAAATAGATGGCTCGCTCTGAAAAAAAAAAAAAAAACACAACCAAAACTCAAGAAAACCAGCTCCATTGAATCCTATGAATACTGACTGTCAATAATCTGACCAATTCCAATTCTGGTCTAATTCAGAACACAAGATGCCTAACCCATGAATGGTGTCATACATCTAAGGAGTACTAAATTAAAATATAATCAACAGACTTTTTTGGCATTCTTTAGTGCCAGTCTTACATCCCTTGAAAGACCTGCTTGAGGAATTGTGCCTAACAGAAGTGTTAGGCACAGCTTAGCCAAAGAAACCTCAGTGAGATCCTGAAAATCTAACCAGATTTGTTTAACTCTGTGTTGAAAGTAGTGACAAAATATTGTACAAGTAGTTACTTACACCATAACATAAATGCTATGGTGTACCTTTAGTCACCAAACAGAATATGCATAAGGAACTCAAATATCAGTCCCCTCTGGTCAGAACACTACAAGGTAAAAGCTAAAGCTTGCACTCTTGTGTCAGGGCACTGAGAGGGCTGGTGCCTCTTCTGGGGCAGGTGCTGGGGGCCACGGGGTCTCCCCATTGGGTGTTGGGGCAGGGCTTCACAGCAAGGGTCAGTCCCACTGCCAAAAGCCAAAGGCAGTGAGACAGGATTTGGCTGGGAGTCCCTGCTCTGCCTGCCCCCAGCCAGGGCACAGAGCAAGCCAGGAGTCATCTGGGGTCATTGGGCATCTCCATGGGGTTGGAGATGGGCCGAGGCCAGCCAGGAATGGTTCTGTGGCCCTGCTGCGGTATCACTGGGGCAGGGACTGACAGCCCCAGGGGGATGAAAAGGGGTCCTGGGCCAAGGGCAGGAAACAACACAGAAGACTGTCAAGTGTCATTTTCTTCTGTGGTGACTAATACAAGTCTCAGTCCTGATCCCACTTACATCATCTACACAAGTAGATTAGTGAAAACTAGGACACCAGTTGGGGTAAGAAAAGGAAAATTATCAAAGACAGTTTAGCTGTGATTGCAACATCTCTGGTTTGTAGTGCAAAAGGTGTCAGAGTGGCTCTGGCAAAGCATCTTGTGTTCCCAGAAACTGGGAACATGAGAAGTTCACAAATTCAGTGGCTACACCACCGAACATAAAACTAAGCATAAGGCTATACCATTTTCAAATTCATGGGAGTTGCTCTACATTGATTATATTAATGGGGGTGATTTAACTTAGCAGGGAGACATTCAACTTAAATAGCCAAATTATTATGACTACTTCTAATGATCTCCTAACTGGTCAGGAACCTGCTAAAGAATGAAGACTACTTCTCTATATAAGAAGTTTTAGCACAAATGATGTGGTTTAGGTTGTTTTAAATGGAGGAAAAAGTTCCTAGTAGTTTGCAAACAACTTCTCCCTTCCTTGATGGAATTCTGTAATGTTGGGCAGTTATTGAAGACCCCTTCTGTGGATGATAGGTCTGATTCCCTAGTGCATTGTTCCTTCTGCAGCTATCTCACTTGCATTTAATTTGCAAAAGAAAAATGTTCCTAATCTGCTTTTACAGATGTGATTACAGGAGTAGAAAATCAGAGGTGGGTTTGCTGATTTTTGTTCAAGAACAAACCAGTATGATTCTGGAATTACCCTGTAAAACTGTAATGTGGACCTGAATTTCTATCAAAATAGTAAAGTTTTCATACCCCTGAAGTGGAGCTAGTCCTGCAAAAAATGGAACAAATGTTGCTCTCTAAACCACTTTCATTATACTTTGACCTATGTTTACTATAGTTTTGGGGTTTTTTAATGGGAAAAAAATCTGTTTCTTTTCATTTAGTTTGATTAGTGTTAATTCAAATGTATTGACTTCAGTGGTTTTATTCCTTATCCTGTTAGGTGTCATAAGGAAATATGAGGTTATTGTGAATACAGTGTGAATACAGGCTGGGTATTATTTAACAAAAATAATTCAAAGTAGGTAACTCTTTCTTCCATAATTCTTAGCACCTGGTAATGGTCTCACATTAGACCTCATCACATACTCTTTCCACATCATTAACCACAACCAGAAATCACAGATTCACAGTAATTGAAACAATGCTCTGGACCAGTCTTGCAGACTTTAATTTTTAAAGGTTTATTTTTTTGAAATGCTTTGACTATATTTAGTCCCTTCCATTTTAAAAAAAAAGACTTCAGTAAACCTGTCCGCAGATTATTGTGGAGGGGAAAAAATGCTAGAGCACCACCTCCTGTATGAATGGATCAAATACATACTGCAAATAAAGCTTACAATATGCAGATTTGAGATGGATGATACTATTGTTCAACCTCAATAACCTTAGGGTAGAAAGCTATGTGGTATGATCAATGAAATTTACAGTCCAGGTGACAAACAGTATCTCTGTACTGTGATGAGGAGGGAAAAAAACATGATAGCATCCAAGTCAACCTGGAAGAAAGAAAAAGTCCTTCTCAGATGAAAAGGAGTCTGACATCTTGCTCAGCTGTGTAACCTTAGATCAAAGCGTACCCCTGCTGATGAGCGAGACTGTCAAGCTGGTAACAGCAGATAAGGAGAAGGCTGAGGTACTCAAATTTTTTGCCTCGGTCTTCACTGGCAACCTCTCTCCTCACCCCTCCCAAGTCTATGGATGGCATGAGGAGCACCGGGAGAGTAAAACCCCTCCTGCTGTAAGAGAAGATCAGGTTCATGACCACCTGAGGAACCTGAACGCACATAAGTCCATGGGACCTGATGAGATGCATCCCAGAGTCCTGAGGGAATTAGTCGATGTAGTTGCCAAGTCACTCTCCATGATATTTGAAAAGTCATGGCAGTCAGGAGAAGTCCCTGGTGACTGGAAAAAGGGAAACATTGTTCCTATCTTTTAAAAATGGGTAGAAGGGAAGACCCTGGGAGCTACCGACCTGTCAGCCTCACCTCTGTGCCTAGGAAATTCATGGAACAGATCCTCCTAGAAGCTATGCTAAAGCACATGGAGGCCAGGGAGATAATTCGAGATAGCCAGCATGGCTTCACCAAGGGCAAGTCCTGCCTGATGAACCTAGTGGCTTTCTATGATGGTGTGACAACAAGAGTGGACAAGGGAAAACCAATGGACATCATCTATCTGGACTTCTGCAAAGCCTTTGAAACAGTCCCCCACAACATCCTTCTCTCTAAATTGGAGAGCTATGGATTTGATGGGTGGACTGTTCGGTGGGTAAGGAACTGGCTGGATGGCCACATCCAGAGGGTAGTGGTCAATGGCTCGATGTCCGGATGGAGACTGGTGACGAGTGGTGTCCCTCAGGGGTCCGTACTGGGACCGGTGCTGTTTAATATATTCATCAATGACTTAGACAGCGAGATCGAATGCACCCTCAGCAAGTTTGCGGATGACACCAAACTGAGTGGTGCGGTTGTCACACCAGAAGGACGGGATGTCATCCAGAGAGACCTGGACAGGCTGGAGAGGTGGGCCTGTGTGAACCTCGAGAGGTTCAACAAGGCCAAGTGCAAGGTCTTGCACCTGGGTCAGGGCAACCCCCAGTATCAATACAGGCTAGGGGAAGAAAGGATCGAGAGCAGCCCTGCCGAGAGGGACTTGGGGGTGCTGGTGGATGAAAAGATGGACATGAGCCGGCAATGTGTGCTGGTAGCCCAGAAGGCCAACCGTACCCTGGGCTGCATCAGGAGAAGCGTGGCCAGCAGGTCGAGGGAGGTGATTCTGCCCCTCTACTCTGCTCTGGTGAGACCTCACCTGGAGTCCTGCGTCCAGCTCTGGAGCCCTCAGCACAAGAAGGACATGGACCTGTTGGAGCGGGTCCAGAGGAGGGCTACAAAAATGATCCGAGGGCTGGAGCACCTCTCCTATGAGGACAGGCTGAGAGAGTTGGGCTTGTTCAGCCAGGAGAAAAGAAGGCTGCGGGGAGACCTGATTACGGCCTTTCAGTATCTAAAGGGGGCCTATAGGAAAGATGGGGACAATCTTTTTAGTAGGGCCAGCTGTGCCAGGACAAGGGGTAATGGTTTTAAACTGAAGCAGGGTAGGTTTAGACTGGATATAAGGAGGAAATTCTTTACAACGAGGGTGGTGAAACACTGGAACAGGTTGCCCAGAGAGGTGGTGGAGGCCCCATCCCTGGGAACATTCAAGGCCAGGTTGGACGGGGCTCTGAGCAACCTGATCTGATTAGGGGTGTCCCTGCTCCCTGCAGGGGGGTTGGACTAGATGACCTCTAGGGGTCCCTTCCAACCCAAGACATTCCTTGATTCTATGATCTTATGTTAGTCATACTCCACATGAACCAGTAGATATTTGAGGAAAAATTTTTCTATGTGCTGTAGAAATTTTGTGTCTGCTTCCCAGCTCCCAAAGCTTAAAAATCTTTCCTTCTTAAACGTCATCTGAAGGAAGATTCTTATTGAAAGTGTTAAAGGAATATCGAAATAAAGAGGTTTCCTATACCACTTTTTATCACCTACCCATCTGCAAAGTAAAAGATTCTTCAGTGTAAAAAATAGCGAAGAATTTATATTCATTTTTGTCATGAATTTTGTTTATAAGTTTTGAGATAAAGGGTTCAAAATTTGGTAGAACTGCTAAACAGGCAGCTATAATCAAATTTCATTGAAACAGTTTAAATGCATTACAGTATCTTGAAAGTGCTGCTGAAATAGTTGGAAGAGTGCTTTCTGCTGGCTAAAATATGGCAAATCAATTAGATAATGGAACTCTTACACACACTTCTATTTTCCAACTGTTCATATCTGCAAAGCAAGTTAAAGTGGGATCCTTCAAAACTGTATAAAGAACCCCATGTTTTTGATTTTTTTTTTGTATGTGTAAGGCTAGTTGCTATATTTGTTTTGTTATTTTTGTATTTTCTTTATGCCCTCCAACCTGAATACCTGCCAAAAGTGAAATGGCCGTACAGTACTGACCTGAGCCAAATGAAAGGAAAACCTGCTGGAAATCTCGAGGCAATACGCTGCTTCTGTGAAATGTCCTGTCCTCTCCAAAGGCTGAGGATTTAAACTGTCACAGTGTTTGAACTCCTGTTGACTGGAAAAAATATTGACTGATGCAGGTGTCAGGATGCTGAGGGAAATAATAAGCTCTTCCCCCAACTCCTAGTGGTTGGGCTATCTGTGTTCAAAATCAACTCTGGTTTTGCTCAGCTGTATAACCTTGGGTCAAATCACTGTGAAAACACATAAGCTGTGAGAATGAGCTGTGGGGGCCTCTTCTGGGATCTCTCTTCATTTTGCTTGGAAGCTGTATTTAAGCTCAGGCCCTTGACATAGGTCCTTGTGTGAGTTTTGTTGCAGCTGTGCCTCTGTCCTGCATTGCACCTTCCTGCCCTGCCCTGGCCCTGCTGACTTGACTTCCTGACCTGATTTTAGACCTACATTGTCACCAAGGGCATGGCTGGCAGTCACAGGGCTGTTAGCTGACCCTGGTCACTGCCACCAATCCTCTCCTCTTGCATGTGTACTCTGTAATGGTGTCCCTTGGTGGCAGTTGCTGCCCTGCCTGCCTGTTCCGATTTCCAATTCCTGGCTCCCCTTTCCATGCAGAGCAGCACAGGCTTGCTGTTGCCTGTCAGTAGAAAGCTCATTTGCTGGATCAATGGCTTTGTAGAACACTGAATTTAATTTAAAACTGGGTATGAAACTATGATCTCCTTTTCTTTTCGATCCCAGGACTGACACAGAAATGGCCTACACTGCATACTGAAAGTTCCTATATGTCAAAATAGCTGGCAATTTCTCCCAAATACACATTCAATGCTGGGAGATCTTTCTTATATCATGTCTTGATATATTCTACCATTTCTACTGTGTTCATTTGGAAGTAAAATAAATAGTACTTCATGTATGCCATGCTTGCCTAGGTTAAGGGAATACATATCTGATCTTACAGGTGTTTCCCTTTGAGACAGCAAATATAGGAGAATCTTGGGAGCCAGGGTTATGTTTAAATCAGTGATTTTATACTATAATACATCATGTTTATTCCTATTATTATGTACAGATCATCAGAAAATTACCAACAAATAATTTTTTCTCCATCAGAAAAAAAGACATTAAGAGCCCTTAGTAAACAGTATAGACTGGATTTTCTTTAACAAGTTATTTCAGATTTTTATAGCAAAGTTTTAGTTGAAACTGAAGAGCCTAAGAAAAGGAGAGTCCTGGCTGCAAACTGATCTGATGACCACAGGGTATCTCCATCACAGGTTCTGTTTTCCATTCCAACTTTGTGCCCTAATTCATCAGGAATCTCTTCTCAGTATTTCATCCTGCTGGCAATTTATGTATATGTACAACTAAATATTTATTTGGCCAATGTAAGCCTGATCCTAGAGTTAAATAGCATTTTCCTCATGTAGGGTATAAAAAACTTGACTAATCCAATTTGTATTTCTTTATTTACATAAAGAAGCACAGCTTCAAAGGAGAGAATAAATGAGACTGTTTTATTTGCCAAACTGTCATCTATAAGGCTGGGGACTTGAAACTTTGCCTTCCCCCACATGAAATTACCAAAGATCTCTTAGCCTATTCCCTATTTTTGATGCCTTCTTTTTTTTTTTTTGTCTCATTTTTGAAAGCTTTAAAATATCTTTTTTCTGGCAGGGTGCGTTAGGTGGTTGGGTTTTTTTTCTGCTGAAGAACATGGTGTTTTAAGATATTTTTATATTTTATTATAGAATATGTTTATTAGATGTGAGAACCACCTTGTACCTAGCCCTAGATAGGCACAATCGCCTCACACACAGGTCCACAAAGCTGAAGGTACATGTCAGGTTAAGAGTTTATTAAAAAAAAAAAAAAAAAAAGAACAACATAATGTATAGTAGCAATTATATTAGCTGAAATAGTTAGGGTTACAAATAGCCTTTAGCATAGCATAGATTTTCAGTGGCCTAAATGTTTATCCAAAAGTTAACTCTTTGGTTAAACTTGGCTTTCTTTGATTTCAGAATTGTTACAGAAATGTATGCTGTAACTTATTTACAGAGATCAGGTAGATGAAGCAAATCTAACGTTTAAGGTTGAACCTGAAGAGCGGGAATATTCATCTAGACCTGCCTGACAGGAGTCCTGCTTGGTTGTGGCTCTGTGGAATCCAGATCACACACAAACTTCCCAGTGTCTTGGCATTTGGAGGCATCACAGCATTTCAGCTACTGTATTAAACCAACCAGTAATACTTTCAGCTATGGTTTGTTTGCTTGTTTGTTTGCTTGTTTCGTCTGTATTTCCTCTGACTTCTGTGACTTTCAGGTTGTATCCTCATTCTTCTGTGGTGGTATTTTGACAAAGTTTCCACATCCTGGGAACATGTTTCATGTGCAATTTTCATTAAGTTATCCCAGCAATGGCCAGAGGATTGTATCATTTGAATGGTAAATTTATTAAGATTAGAGATAAAAGCTGACTCAAATAAAAGTGCAAGTTTTCATATACACTATATTTGATTCCTCTCACAGTGAAACAGAAAAGTCTTTTGGATTATATGGAAAAGAAAGAATGACTGTAAAATACATGTTCATTTACCTCCTTTTCTTGCCAAAGCAGAGGCCTGTGACACCTATTAACTGTAATTGTATAAATCTGGATTTCATTAATGTTAGTTTACTAACAAAACATGTAAACATTAATTTGCTTGCAAATATGAAAATACCAAAATGGTATGAATGTAGTGTGACCAACAGCACTATGCAAGTACTTGTTAACAATGTGATGGCATTCCCATCACAATGTATACACAAGTATGTGAGTTTTGAAGTAGCAAAGACATATAGTCAATAGGCAATATAGTTTCATCCACATTGTGCACAGAAAAGAATAATGAGGAATTAACTGTAAATAATTCCAGCTTTTCATGAAAAGAAAAGTACATCCAGCAAAGACATTGTCTACACTCCTTACAGGTGGTAGTATTCCTTCGTGAGTGTACAGTGGTAAATTATGATCTAGTGAATATTGTTGCTACAGGACTGCAGGGAGCATAGTGAGATCTGGATGATTTGAGTAATTTAATGAAATATATTTTTATTGGTATAATATAGATTTTATATTGGAATTTATCTTCGTGTTTGCTTTTTGATGTTTGCCAGCTGAAAGTACAAAGAGTTAAGTACTAGCACAGTTAAAAAGCCAGAAGAGTTTTGGATAGGAGTGATGACAAGGATTTCCTTGCTTTAAGACACTGATTAGATCACCATTTTGACTGCTACAGTCAAGCTACTGATGTTTATGCCTAATGCATAATTCATGCAGCCCTGGAAACAGGCAGATTTTTCCATTAATAGTAAAAAATTCACATAAAAGTTGTTTTATAAACAGCACAATTTCCTTTTAGAAAACTGTCTTTGCACTAGTATTTTCAAGCAAACCAATAATTTTATCTTCTTTAATTAATTTTATCATTATACTTCTTTAGAAGACCTAAATACACCAGGATAATACTTAAAGATTATTTATGAAGTGTCTATTCCATATAAATACCAGACAGCTTATTTAGCCTGGTCCATGAGAGTAATCCTTAATTGTTTACCCATAAGGAGATAATGTATTAGAAACATTATTTTTTTCTATTCAGTTTCCATTCTGTCATGGAAAAAAGTTAACTTACTGTAAGTGGAGTGGGTTTTTTTCTGTTTTAATTCATCAGTGCTCACCATGACTGCTATGTTGGAAGTTTAGAGTTGTGTAATAATTTAGCCATGGATGGAATCTTTTTAACTAAACAAACACATAAAAAGGAATAAATAAATAAATACTCTGTGTCTGACAATAAAGAAAGACAAATTATACAACTCAGAGATAAAATTAGAACACCACTATTGGTTACCATTTTAGATGTTTTCCCATTAATTGGGAAATCTGTGATGAATTTAAAGAACTTCATATTCTATTTTTTTTTGTTGTAACAGTAAACGCATAAATATTGGTTATTTATTTATTGAGAGCAAAGATTTACGCCACATAATAGATATGTTGACTACAGAATAAGTTATTTTACTAGAACATATACCATGTTCTTGTTAGGTAAAACAGAACACCAGATTTATTACATTAGTAAATACAACAAATAAAAGGCACTCTTTTGGAAATATTTAAAGAGAAGTGCTTTATTTTTCTCTGTCGTTTTTTAAAATTTATTATTATATTTTATTTTTAATTTTAGCTATCTGATGTTCCTAAATTAACTTTTAAAGGAAAGTGAAGTCTGAAAAATTGGACTCATAACTCATTTTGTCAAGCTGATAAAATATGTCCTTATAAATGGAAAGAAACAGCAATAAATTATTACTTTCTTGGTTGATGGATTGCATTATGTTGTTCAGATACAGTAGGGCTATAAAATAAATCTAACTGTAATAAGAGTTCTGTTTGAAAATTTGATTATAAGTGTCATAATTAGAAATATATATATGGCTTACACTATCAGAAGTGTGATTAACACTTAACATACCAAGAAAATATATGTTCTCTATGTACAGTTTAAGACTCTCTGAAATGTACAATATGATTAACTAAACTTTTTGGCATATTAACATTCTTGTTTATACTGTAATTTTCTACTGCAACTAAGGCAAAATGTTAAAATGCAATAACCTGATTTCACAGGCTTTTTTGCATATAACTATCTTCAAAATTACAATGTTAAAAAATAGTTAAAATCTTTATTGAAACATCATTTAATACATTGCTCCTCTCTGGCTCAGTAAATGTCAGTATTTCATTTTTTTTTTTTTATTGTTCCCAAATTCAAAATTAATCGCTTAGAGAAACTTAAAAAAATACTTGAAATCATGACCCTTATTTTAACTAACAAGCTCACCAAATTTCTTGGTAGTGCAAACTTTCGGTGCACAGATGAAGAACTATTCAGTTTCACATCTGCCAATTCTGACATGACAGCCATGATTATCTTGTGTACCATCAAGTCAGCGGGGAGTAGTCTTTAGCATAAAACTTAAGACAAGCATGATTCTAACTCCATGTGTTAACCAGCATTATTTGACATAGATGTAACACAGATAACTATGCATTTTGATGGTACTACTTAATTAGAAGATCGTTCTTTTCACATTAAGTTAAGCTGAATTTGAAATCGGAGCTGGTAAATTTTTTTACCATTTTAAAATATAACTTTTAAAAAATTATACTGACTGAAAACCTTCTTAAAATAATGGCTAATCAATTTTTTCGGTCTGCTAAATCTAATTACTATCTTATTAAAATAATTAATAACTTAAAACAAAGTTAAGCAAATAAATTCTATCAAGTAACTTCTCAAAACATTTATTTCTTCACAAAAATTCTTTGTCCATTTCTTTGCCTCTGCTTTCTTACTGTATTGATTGACTGTAAGAATTTTATTATTGCCTAATAAAAAATAGTTGTTTTGAGTTTTGGTGTATCACATAAATTACATGACATGATTTCTGTTCCTCAGAAGGATAACACATCTGAGACACTTGGAAAACAGACAGAACTAAAATATTTTTGAAGGCAGGAAAAAGTGGAATGAGTTAATGTCTTGTAAACATAGGCCCAAAAAGAAATATTAAAAAGGATATTTTAAAACTTTCTTATTTTTTGTTACACTGGTCCCCTCTTTTTTTAGAAAATAGTGATTAAATTAAGCAAAGTATGTAGTTTGAAGAAGACAAAAGGTATTACCACAATGATATTGTCATTTTATATTGTACTTTCTCTATTTCTTTAATGCAATTTGTATATAGATGGATAGATTTTATGAGCTTCCATAAAGAAGTGAAATATTTGAAAGTGAGGACTGTAGAGCTACAATGAGGCAGATGAGATCAAGACAGATACCACAAGTGACAGAGGAGAGCAACAGGAAAGAGGAAGTTTTCTGAAAGTGTGAAACTGGAAAAGGCTGCAAGGGGGTGTGCAGAGAAGGTAATAGGAAAAGAGAGTATGAATAAATTTAAAGACTAAGGACGAGAGAAAAATATTTTGGAGTGAGAAGGCTTGTTTAAAAACAACCTGATAAGAAATCTGCTTTTTTGCTGGTGTAAGTGACACTGATCACATACCAGCTTATGATACAAGAGAGTAGCATAACTCACTAGAGTTTCTGCCTTGTTGCTCTATGATGCACCTGTCCTTGCCCTCTGCTCTGGTGGAGATGCAGGCAAGGAAGCCCTAATGTGAGCTGTACATTCATACTGTGTGGACTGAAGCTGCTAGTTGCTCTGAAGAAATTCAGTGATAACAGAGTTTGCACTTAGTTGTTGAGTGGTCCCCAGGAACTGCTTGTTGGCTTCCTGACTGTACTGCTGTAGGGCTCTGCCATGAGAATCTGAGAAGCCTAACATTTTCCTCTTCCATGAAGATGTGTGTACACAGTGTTTAAAATTTGCTATCTATGAGTACTAGAGCATGGAAGCTAAGGAAGCGGTTTCTGTGAGCATCCATGTGACTAAAACTCAAGTCCCTCAAATATTCAAGAGCAAATACAAAAGGAGTGGACGGGTGGCTGAAGGAAATATATTTCTAAAATCCCAGGGTTTGGGTTCATTTTGGTTTTGTTTGGTTTTTTTTTTTTCTTTTTTTCTCTTTCTTTATTCGCTAATTTCTTGTCATTTCCTAGGAAAGGTTATCTTTTTCCCTCTAAAGTTTGCCACTTCATTGATATAGCAGGAAGCTAAGGCATGGTTACACAGCATGTGTTAGCTCTTTTCTAGTGCAACAAGAAATAAATTTAATAGAATTGCTTACAGCATTTTATATAGCTTTCTTTCTCCCCTTCACTCCTCCCCTCACACCCCACTTTTTTTCCTTTTTTTTTTTTTGTTACAGTAATTGCTGTCTGAGCCTCAAAGGCTAAAAATCATTTTTCATCTCATGCATGAAGAATTTTAGTCTGACTGATGACAGCTATGGAACCTTTCCTTAGTCACTAAGCTGCACTAATTTGCAAGCTAAAACAATATTAGCAAATTGTTAATGATCCATGAAACTGCTGCAGCAGCCTTAAATGTTATGCTCAGAACTTTCTTACAACTAAAGCAGCTTACCTAAATTCCCAAATGGACACAAAATGAGATGGCATTTACAAAACAACAACAACAACAGCAAAAATTGTAGAAGTGACAGGCTTGGCTAATGCAATACATTAGTGTGAATAATTTGTATTGAGGGCATGTGAACAATTAACATTAAAACGCAGACCTAGTTTGTAGCATTTTGGATTTAAATTTCTTGTTGAGCTAAACATGGTTCACACATTTTCTGCCTATGCTTAATGGCTGCAATTTTCCTCTATTTCCATTACTATATGGCTGGCTTTTGAAATGATCTGGATTCCTTAAAAAGGAAAATACAGTCAGTTTTGGAAATAACTCGTGAGTATCACTTCACATATTGGAACAAAAGCTTTCCTTTTTCTTCTTCTTTTTTTTTCCCCCTTAATGGAGCCCAAAATATTGTTTGATGATTTATTTTTGAAGTGTTTTGAGAAATTCTGTTGACTGAGCAATATTCAAGCTGTTTCATGTTATCAAAGCATGTGGAGAGCTAGTTCCCAGTCAACAAGTCAGGGTACAAGAAAACATACTTTATTTTCAGCTACATATTTACCAGCAACAAAAGGCAACTAATAAAGCAATATGGCCTTGTTTAGCACCCGTGTGGCTCACTGTAGATAGCAGGAAGAGTTTAAACAAAAGCACTGCTCTTTCCCTGGCCACATATAAACAAGTTATTAAGTGTGTGTTTGTGTGCATGTGCATAAAGCAAGATAAAAAGCAAATTGTTAATGAGTCTCATATTTTACAAAATTAATTATTATCTCAAACAACAACAAGCCATTCTGAAACACAAAAAAATGTATCTAATATAAAAAAAACCCACTCTGGATACTTCCAAATAATTAAGAATTAAAGTTCAGTTGGGAGACTCTCATAATTGTAACTTTGTAATCTGTTAAACAAAGTTGATTTGTTTTATTTAATCTTATCCTTTCTACATTAGTGGAATAAGGATTTAACAATACTTATCAAACATGAAGCATTATTTTGTGTCAGTTATGTTGTATTTCATTGTACGTAGTAATGCTGTTGTTACTAATTACGTTTTCTTTCAGGAAATTAAAAAGGCCTTCCTGAAGAACTGATGTTTCCTGAACAAATATATGCAGAGATTGTACCATATCAGAAGGCATAGAAATCCCAACTGAAAAAAAAAATGAAGCTGAGTGAGTAGATGACAATAAGAGTTGATGAAATGTTATGTGTTCATCTAGATAATCTTTTGTACTACAATTGTTTACGACTGTTGACGCAGATATTTCCAAGTAGCTATCAGCTTTTTTTTGTCATCTTCAGTTGTGGAGTTTCAAGGTCAAAGTGAAAGGTGGTTTTACACTCCCGAATACAATATATTAGACTTCTTCCTCTTGTGTTTGTCAGGTTCTGTAGCAAAATATTTTTATGTGGCATGAACATCAGAAAGTATATTAACAATATGTATGAATTCTCTATTAATAAATTTTTGTTCTTAGTTTTTGTCTAAATCATGACCCTATAACCCATCAGTAAGTTTTTAAGTAATGATCTCATTTATTTTCATGGAAGACACAGCAGAAGGACGGGATGTCATCCAGAGAGACCTGGACAAGCTGGAGAGGTGGGCCTGTGTGAACCTCGAGAGGTTCAACAAGGCCAAGTTCAAGGTCTTGCACCTGGGTCAGGGCAACCCCCAGTATCAATACAGGCTAGGGGAAAAAAGGATCGAAAGCAGCCCTGCCGAGAGGGACTTGGGGGTGCTGGTGGATGAAAAGCTGGACATGAGCCAGCAATGTGCCCTGGTAGCCCAGAAGGCCAACCGTACCCTGGGCTGCATCAGGAGAAGCGTGGCCAGCAGGTCGAGGGAGGTGATTCTGCCCCTCTACTCTGCTCTGGTGAGACCTCACCTAGAGTACTGCATCCAGCTCTGGAGCCCTCAGCACAAGAAGGACATGGAACTGTTGGAGCGGGTCCAGAAGAGGGCCACAAAAATGATCTGAGGGCTGGAGCACCTCTCCTATGAGGACACGCTGAGAGAGTTGGGGTTGTTCAGCCAGGAGAAAAGAAGGCTGCGGGGAGACCTGATTACAGCCTTTCAATACCTAAAGGGGGCCTATAGGAAAGATGGGGAAAATCTTTTTAGTAGGGCCATCTGTGTCAGGACAAGGGGTAATGGTTTTAAACTGAAGCAGGGTAGGTTTAGACTGGATATAAGGAGGAAATTCTTTACAACGAGGGTGGTGAAACACTGGAACGGGTTGCCCAGAGAGGTGGTGGAGGCCCCATCCCTGGGAACATTCAAGGCCAGGTTGGATGGGGCTCTGAGCAACCTGATCTAGTTAGCGGTGTCCCTGCTCACTGCAGGGGGCTTGGACTGGATGACCTCTAGGGGTCTCTTCCAACCGAAAGCGTTCTATGATTCTGTGATTCTATAAGAGAATCTAATATTTTATTGCATTTTTGTCCTTTATCCTCTTCTGCACCAGTTTCTTTCTATCATGAGAATTAATGCTGAGTGTAAGATAACACATATATCACTAATATTTTTGATTTGCTGAAAACAAGAACTAGATTTACATGTAACAAGTTTAACCCACTATGATGGCATCACCACTTTTCATTAAGGCAAGAGAAATAACAGTATTTTTCTGTTTAACTTGATTATTTTGATAGCAAAAGAAGGGGTTACTTTTGAAAGCCCCTTTATGTTTGCATTTGTTAATGTTTATGTCTATTAAAATCCACTCTTTAAAGGATCAGGTGCAAAGAAAGGGGTATTAGAAGGCTTTGTCTTTCACTGGGTGTGAACAAAAATACTCTTAATTGTTATATGTTTATTAAGAATGATCAATCGGTCTCTGTCTCTGTGAATGGACTATTTGATTACAAAATCTACTGTGAAATTCTGAAGATATAAACTAAAAGATTAAAAAAATAATGCTCAAGTTTTCTCTAGGAAAGAAGGAGGGAAAAGGCCAGTCTACATCTCAAAATGTTTCTAAGAAAGCTAGCTATGAGAGAAATTTTGCCACACGGAAGTCAAAGAGAAGTTTGCCATCAAGTTTAACAAGTCTGACACCTCAGCTATTATTATTCATACCTTTGCTGTAAAACTGCTATATAATAGTAGAAAAAGCAGAGAAATGATGAAGCAACATCCAGTCTGTAGAAGGAGATGTATAAAAGGACTATATCAGAAAATATGATGCTGAACCATCAGGGTTGTCAGTGTAGCCTTTTTGTTTGGGAAAGGGTAAATTACAGAAGTCTTCCATGATTAAAGTATGCATTGTTTTTCTGGAAAAAAAAAAAAAGTAGTAAAAGCAGGTTAGTAATTTTGAAACATTTCCTTCAGTATATCATTTGAGGTCATGTGAAGTCTCTGGGTTTTTCTATGCAAAATTACCTCTCAAGGTCTCTCTGACATGGACCTTGAAAAGTAGCTGTGCATCAGCACTGAGACAGCTACACAAACAGTATTAAACCATAAAACATTTTATGAGCATGGACAGATGTCATAAAGGGACATTTCAGCAGGGTTGGGGGTTTGGGTTGATTTTTTTCTAACACATTATAATAAATTTCATAAATACTGTCATGACCACATTCTGGTTTAAAAGTTACAAGATGTCTTGTGACCCTAGTGGCTTATCACAAAATGTGTTCTGAAATTCTTTTATTTTTATTTTTTCCCCACATGAAAATGCTGTCATGTTATACAAAAGGATAACAAAATTGTAACAGTAAAATTAGTCAAAAATTCCAGAAACAATATAACTGTGAGGTTTGATTTTGAACAAACATATAATTATTCTCTAAGTCATTTTTCATTTTCCACTTTTTGCTTTGATTGGAATGGAAGCATAAAGGGAAAAAATAAAAGTTCTAAAGTAGAGTTGTTCTCTTTCCTACATACTCTGAGATGATAAGAGCTTAATAAGCCTGTATTACCAAGATAATGATAAGGAACATAGGGCCTATTGTATTTTTAGGATACACTTTGACCTCTATGCCATTTACTCAGAGAACACTTTTCATAAGTAAACTGAAGATTTTATTCTCAAAGTTTGCAACATACAAAAATACTGTAAAACCAGAAATTAAGTGCTGCTCATAAATATCATCCAGTGGGTTTAACAGTGCATTTGACAGCTAATAACATTTGGAACCTAATCTCCAGGTCCTTTTTAAAGACCAGATTCCTTATGGTTAAATCAATGCTTCTCTTTCTCTCAGCATTTGAAAATAGTTTCAACAGAAGCTCCTCCAAAAGGCATCATTCCCCTAAAAATCTTGAATTCACTACTATAAAAGGTGATGGCTTGATTCTTCTGGTTTTCTAACTGCAAAATTTTTTTCTAAGAAAATATAATATAGTATCTATGCCTATCTTTAAAACCTTAAAACAGTTGTAATACTTGACAGAGCCTGGCACCTTTTATAAAACTTTGAGAAAATATTCTTTTATTTTCAAGTTTATCTTAAAGTTTCAACAACAGACTCTTCTAGCTCCCAGTCTTGTTTGAACTTCTGAACAATGTCCAGGAGAACATTTATAAAGTCTCACCCATCAACTGCTAAAAAATATGCAATTTAAAAGAAACTAGAGGAAAAAGTAAGGAAAGGTCTCTTTTTGATCAGGTATGTATGAAAGTTTCTGTGTAAGTCCAGTCGGGCTGTAATTCCCTGATTTAACTATTTGTGATAGTTGTCTTTTATTGTGACTAATATGCTGTTTACCAAAGTCCTGCAATGCCATCTGTCACTTTTTAGATTTTCTGAATACAAAAGAAATTCTAAAACTTTTTTTAAATTATAACTCTATGAAAGTCTGAGGTTGGTGAGTTTTCTTTATAGAGGTTTCTGAAAGCATTTTTAAATTGTTCTATACACATGAGGATCAAAGCTTCTTGAGTTTCACTCTGTATTTTGGATTTAGGAAAAAAAAGTAAGATGAAGCAGAACTAAGTGAAAAAACTTGATTTGTTGGAAAACTATGAAAAAATGCAAGTGAATATCCTAATCAGATTTAGCCAAAACGCAATCACTTCAAGATTACTTTTGAGTGTGGTGTTCAAATTATCCATGGAGCTATCAGTTTCATGACAATCAAACATTCCCAATATTATTTCAGAAACAAGTTGCCAACATTTAACACATGATCACGCTGAGGTAAACTGCTGTGGTTAAACTACTCCTCTTTGTTCAATTCAGCCTTGAAAACTTTTTAAATATGTCACTGAAGCTTATCCTGGAATAGCATAAAACTCTCTCTAGACAAGTCTAGATGTATTGGTGTCCTGATTTTGGCTGGGACAGAGTTAATTTTCTTCCTAGTAGCTTGCATAGTGCTGAGTTTTAAATTTAGTATGAGAAGAATGTTGATATCACATGGATGCTTTAGTTGTTGCTAAGCAGTGTTTACACTGGTCAAGGACTTTTTCAGCTTCCCATGTTCTGCCAGGTGCATAAGAAGTTGGGAGGGGGCACAGCCAGGACAGCTGACCCCAAGTGGCCAAAGGGGTATTCTAGACCATATGACATCCTGCTCAGCATATAAGCTGGGGAGAAGAAGAAGGAAAGGTGGCACATTCGGAATGATGGCATTTGTCTTCCCAAGGAACCATTACGTGTGATGGATCCCTGCTTTCCTGGGGATGGCTGAACACCTGCCTGTCAATGAAAAGTATTGAATGAATTCCTTGTTTTGCTTTGCTTGAGTGCACAGCTTTTGCTTTACCTATTAACCTGTCTTTATCTCAACCCATGAGTTTTCTCACTTTTACTCTTCTGATTCTCTCCCACATCCTACTGAGGGGGAAGTGAGCAAGCAGCTGTGTGGTGCTTAGTTGTCAGCTCAGGTTAAACCATGACAACTGGGTTTACTTGGAAAAGTTTTTGGTAGCAGGGGTGCTTCAGGGTTGGTTTCTACAAAAAGAGGCCAGGGGCAGCCCTGTGCCATACAGCCAGTTCCAGCCAGCTCCATAATGGACCCAACCGCTGGACAAATCTGAGCCCTTCAGCCAAGCTGCTGGTGCCTCTGTGAAAACATATTTCAGAAAGGGTAAAAAACACTCCACAGTATTAGAAGTGAGAGAGGAGTGAGAAAATGTGAGACAAACAGCCCTACAGACACCAAGGTCAGAGAAGAACGAGGGGGAGGAGGTCCTCTACATGCTGGAGCTGAGGTTCCTCTGCACCTAATGGAGAAGACCATGGTGAGTCAGGCTGTCCCCCTGCAGCCCATGGAGGTCCACAGTGGAGCAGATAACGACCTGAAGCCTGTAGAGACCCCACGCCACACCAGGTGGAGATGACCTGAAGGAAGCTACAGCCTGTGAACAGCCCACATAGGAGCAGACTCCTGGTAGGAACCGGGAAGAGCCCACACAGGAGGAACTCACACTACAGCAGTCCATTCCTAATGGACTATAGCCTGTGGAGAGAACCCATGATGGAGCAACTCTTGAAGAACAGCAGCCCATGGGAATGACCCATATTGGAGAAGTTTGTGAAGGGTCTTATCCTGTGGGATATCCCACACTGAAGCAGGGGAAAAGTGTGAGGAGGAAGGAGCAGCAAAGATGAACTGTTATTAACTGACCGCAACCCCCCATCTCCATCCCCCCTGTGCTGCTCAAGGTGGGAAGAGGTAGAAGAGTCAGGAAGGAATGAAGCTGGACCTAGGAAGAAGGGGAGGGGGGTGGAGGGAAGGTGGTTTTAGTTTTGTCTTTGTTTCTCACCATCCTACTCTATTTTCAATTGGCAATAAATTAAATTGATTTTTCTCCAAGTCAAGCCTGTTTGACAGTAACTGGTAAGCAATCTCCCTGACTTTATCTCAACCAATGAGCTTTTTCATCTTATTTTATCCTTCTGTCCCATTGAGGAGGCGGCGTGAGAGAACAGCTTGATGGGCATCTGGCAGACAGCCAAGGATAACCCACAATGCTAAATCTTTAAAGGATGTTATCTATGAGTAAAAGCAGAGATGGTTATCTTGAGATGGTTATCTTGAACTAGACAATTAGCTTTTAGTTACCTGCAGTTACTGGCCGTTATGATTTGATCTTTTTTGTTAGATCAGAATTTTAAGTACCATGACTCTAAGATGATGCTTTTTTGGTGTTTTTTTCTAGCTTCATTAATGACATTCTAACTCACTGCTGGCTTTATCTTGTCAAGCAGAGTAAATGAAAGACTTGTTAGTGATAAACATATCAGTGGTTAACAAATTCTTCCATTTACAGCAATGAGCAATAACTGAAGGAAAGGAGTTCAATAACTGTTGATTCTCATCAATTGTGCTTGCTAGTGCAAGATTACTGGGCCAAGGAACAAACAGCATCTTTCTTATTTCCAATCTAATGCTATCACTGAAAAGAAAAAGTTCAGTTCTATCTATGTTTGTAACTGTTTCTGCTTAGCTGATATGCCTGACAGAATAAGTTTTCTACTGTCTAAAACTCTGAATAGATCAACACTACCATTGCCTCAGAAAAAGATACAAGAATTACTATACCAGATCAAGACAGGCTGGCTCAGACTCTTGAGTTCCTAAGCTTCTGAGAAACCTGATATGGGTTTTAAGAAAAAACTCCCAAATTTATAGTGTTTAAGGTCATAGTTTTATTGGGAAAAATTAGGAAAACTGGAGTACAAATATATTCCAAGTCTCAAGCACTTAAGGCTGCTGGAAGCTGTAATTCTTTTCCTTACACTTTCTTCCAGAAAAACAAGTTTAAGTGAATGAACACAAAAAGATGCATTGCCTCATTGAAAATTTCAAGACATTAAGAACTCAGATACAATAGAATAATACTACTTGTGATTTTGACCAGCAATAGACTATGTACTTATATATAGCTGACTCATTATTGCAAAAGCTATTGGCTTCTTTTTTATTCTGCTGGCATTAGCATTAATATGTAGAGTTAAGATTTATTTATTTTTTAGTGTAGAAATGTATTCACCAAAAAAATCTCTGAAAGACTGAAGATATCCATAGTATCATAAATAATAACTACAGATAACCTACTGATCATAATTGTACTTGCCTGGAGGAAAAAAGAGGGAGAAAAATCCAAATCTCTAGATATAATTTGGTTTTAAGGCCCTTTTAAAGTTTTCCACTTTCTCTTTTGACTCAATATTCCCTTTTGTCTGTCTACTATATTTATAGATAAATAGCCTTAAAATAAACTTAAAATGTCATTCTATCTTGTAATGATAAACATTTCCTGACTTTTCTGACTTTCTCACTCTTTCATTGTTTTAATTTTGGAAAAAAAAAAAGAAATTTTAACTTTAGGAAATGTCAGAAGTAATTTATTATTTTTTTTTAAGTTATTGGATTGATAGAACATTAACAGTAAGCAACAGGATAGAAATAATTTTCTTCTTTGTTTCACTTCTATCTTTATCATTCTTTCTTTAAAAATGGGTAGAAAAGGACTTTGTCTGCAAGATGGAAACACTTTCAAAGATATTTGTGATATAATCAGATGGTAATTTTTTCTAACTAACTGCTACTGAATTTTAATTTGTTGTCCATGTAGTAAAACATGGCTTTTTATCTTAAATCTATCAAGACTGAAATTCTGTAACCTCTTTGTTTTCAAATGAGAAAATTGGCTGAGGATCAATACAAACAAGGTGGAAGTCAGTCTGGCAGGTGGTGGCTATCAGTGAGATAAATAAGTAGAAGCTGAAAACATGGAATTGTATTTGCCTTTAGTCAATAAGATTTGTAGTTTCTCCCTGCTAAAGGGTCTGTAATTAGGTCTGGACTTGAGAGAAAGAACTGATGGTTTTCTTTGAGGAAGACACACATACTTCACAAAGCCAGTATTCTTCAAAACAGGAATCTTGACCAATATAGAGAGGTGAAAGTTAATTTACAACACAGTTAAAAACCATGATCATGAGCACTTAATATAAGGAATGTGGAAATGCTTCTCACAAGCCTGCAAACACTACCTTTTACCATATTCCAGAAGATAAAAGAGATCAAGGAGTCATAATCTTTGCCTAAAATGTTTTCATAACATGTTCTATAAGTGGAAGTTATTATACCTTAGCTGAAGTAAATAGTTATAAATCTGATGGAGGGAAATCAATGAGAAATTTGTAAGGATTTCCTCATAAAATTTAGCTGAAAGGAATCAGAACTTTTCGTGGAAGGGTTTGTCTTAAGAAGGTTAACATTCAAAGTCAAAATCCATTTTCAGTTGGTTTATAACTCTATGCTACCTGCAAGTTTTGTTGTGTTAAATTGTGGAGGGAGAACGCTTTAAAAATAATTACATAGAAAGTGGTATAAAACGTTTAGATAGACAATCTTAAAATGGGAAAAAATACAAGGTAATTTCTCCTTCCAAATAGGAAAGTAATACCTAGGATTTAAAACAGATCTCAAGGAATGATATATCAAGAGATATTTTAGGGTGTTAACATGTCACATTTTTCAATGTGCTATTACTGTTGATTCTTTTTTTCTTTTTTAGAAGTTGAAAAGAGACATTTTGAGAGAAAGTGCAATGGAAAAAAATGTGATCTATTGAAAAAGTATAGCTTTTACCCTATAGAAAGGGTAATGACTTCTGTGATTATATGTCGTTCCATCACTCTTCTCTTACCAGATAAATCCTCTTGTGACCCTCTGATTCACTTATAGGTTACAGAATAAATGTATCACTCTGCTGCAACCTCACTTCTTTGATTTGAATGGCAAGATAATTGTTTGGAACTGTGCCTTGTGAGGTCTGTGGAATTTTTTGGCTGTGGAATTTTGTCCTTTACGATATGTTGTAATTGTTAATGAAATTCACAGTGTTTATATTCCTGAAATCAGACTAAAAAGAACAGCCATATTTGACCACATGAAGGTATATTTGACTGTCTTTAAAGTTTTAACAAAATCTGCACAATTGAAAACACTTCTCATGAAAATTAAATTGATCATATTCCACAATCAAAATCAGACTCAAAATGCTAGTAGTGGTAATAGAAAATATCTCATAATAAGTCCTGTCTTTTAACAAACTGTATGAATAACCATGTAGAATCACATATCTAAGACAGTGGATTTAAATTGCTAAAAGAGACTAAAGAAGGCAAATCACTGCTAGATCTCACTGCTGTTCTATAAAACTAGAAGCAAAACTCATGTAACTCTTCCTCAAGCTATGAAATCTATCTATGAAATCTATCTATGAAATAAGAATCAAATTCTCAGCTTGTGAGAATAGCCCGTGTTATATTTAGAAATATAACGAATGTGGAAAGTGGAAATAGACATCTTTTCAAGACATTTTATTAATGATTAAGAATATCTAAATCTTCCAAATATATCCCTTCTCAATGAAAAATTAAGATTTTCTTTAAAAAATCATAAAAAGATGCTAAATCTGTGTAAACTTAAAATTTGTACAGATTTTGAAAATAACCATTTTCTAGTCACTTAGAAATTTTGCATACCAATAGTTATTACTTATTTGTTTAGAAAGTTTGTGGGTTTTTTTCTTTTTAACTTAAGTGCACCTCTGTTTTCTTTGTCCCCTCCCTACTCTAAACTTAGCTTATCAAAAAAAAATATATAAAAAGAGTAAATTAAAAGCAGTAATATTTTCAAAATGACAGTGATTAAAACATCTGCTGATGGCAACTCTTTCCTCCTGAGAAAGGAAATGACCATACTAGAATTCTTACATTATTTTTAAATGTATATAGTTGATGGCCACTTAACAATTTAGTTGCCTGTTTGTGTAAAAAAAAAAAAATTGCTGAAGCTTTATTCTGTTGAAAGATCCATAGAGTTTATAATGGAGTCTTGTTTTAAGACTTCATCAACTTTTTGCATCAGTAAAGATCACATTAGGACAGTGCCTGCTCTGTACTGCAATATGATGATCTTTTATGTCATATTGTCTCCTCTGAACACTCTTCTACTGTCTTCTCTGAAGTTCAGAATTTTCTCTTTGAAAATGGTCTCTGCTTCTTCATGTTATTCCAGAGGTATGTGATACTGTAGAGTAACAATATGCAGAAAAGATGGTTGAGCAAGTCACAGTTAAATCCCATCTTTCCCTGTGGCTTTACTGAGAGGCAAAGCCAAATGACATAACTGTTCCCTGACTGTATTTCCATTGTTAAATCAAAGTCACCTTAACCTGTACACACTTATCAGGGAAACAGTGAACATTTTTTGCATACAAGGCCTTCTCTACAGTACCATGGCCAAAAAAGGAGATGATTTCATTTATTGGGTCTTTCCCCAGACTTTTGGCCCCTTTCCTTTAACAAAGAGGAAGTAAATCTTTAATTTCATACAAGTTTAGCATTTATTCACAATAAGAAGACTTTTCTAATATAAAATTATCAAGATATTATAAGAAGTTAAGAGAAGTTGGAGGCATTTTTAATGGTGTTATTAGTTGCAGTTTACATTTGTGCCCATTAATCTTCATCAATATGATTTCATTGTGTGTTTAGTAGTAGCAGTAGTGTTTTTTAAATAAACTCTGTTACGAGGTTATATTTTAATGCTTTCAAGAAATGTCAAGAAGGAGACATCTGGTATCCATTACATATAACCTTTACTCATAGTAAATGTTAAACATCAGTGATGATTGTATTTTCCTTTTGCATGAGTTAGCATTCATCTAAATTCGGAGCTGGTTTTACTCTGCAGCTGTAAGAGGGTAAGAAGGCCTCTGAAGTGACAGAATTGTTGCTTTTTTCCCCTCTACCTTTATTTGACCAAGATTACAGTGAGTTACACGGGTTAAATAAATGAAGAGGCATGTCGTACAAAAGAAGAAGATGCCAAATATAATTAAATATAAGGTGTCTCATATTAACTGACAAGGGTCACACATAAATATATAATTTGGTGACTTAAATAATTTGGTGACTTTGTAAAAAGTTAATCGTGTAAATCAGTTGGTAGACTAAAACAGCAACACTGGAGCTGATACACTCTCCAAACTGAGTATGTATTCATTTGTTATTTTAATGAAGATACTATTTAGACTGAATCAGACAGAAAATAAGAAATATTTCTGTTATGTGAGCAGACTTCCTGTTTTAAAAACATGGATAACAGGAGGCAACTTGTGAGGTGGATGCGACTAAACTGAGAAATTTATTTTTTCTGTCTGTAAATAACTGCTAGAGTCAGGCTGGGACACAATGAATGGATAGGCTAGGTAAGTGAGATACAGAGAGGCAAAGGGATTAAGCAGGGGACTGCATAAAGTAAAATATAAACATTTTAATTGCAGAAAGTAAAGATGCACTCGATGGAAATAATCCCTTAATACTGATGTGATAATGCATTTGGTACTTGCATCCTTCAGTGGCCAAGGTTTTCCATTCTAAAGCCTATTTTGCAGGTATTGCCCATTTCCCTCAGCAAAGTCAGTCATAACTCTTCAGAATGTTCCAAACAAGAGTCACAATTCAATCACTCTTTTGCTTTCTAAATGTCACACATTTAGTTTTTTATCATCTAAGCTAACTCTGAAGCAATTCAAATAAAGAGACAAGAGACACCCCAAAGAAGTCCCTCAAGAGAGTCAACAGCACCTCCCAGTTTGGTATCATCAGCAAACTTGCTGATGGTGCATTCAACTCCTGCATCCAGATTGTTGCTAAATATATTGAACAGAACTGCCTCTAGAATTGAACCCTGAGGAACACCACCAATGACTGGTTGTAAGCAAGATGTAGGCCCATTCACTACAACCCTTTAAGCCCTGCCATTCAGCCAGTTCTTCACGCAACACACTGTGAACCCTCTCATCCCACAGTTAAACAACTTGTCCAGAAGCATGCTGTGAGGGACAGTATCAAAAGCCTTACTAAAATCCAGAAAAACTACATTCACTGCCTTCCCTTCATCCACTATTTTTAGTGGATGAATTTCCTTTTTTATAACAAATAAAATATACCTCACTGAGTCCCTAACTGCATCACTTTGCACCTTCAACTATTAAATTTCATAGTTTTTCTATTTCTTTTGCACTGAAGATAGTCCAGTTCTCCCTTTGTCATATTCCAATATCTCTCTGTGCTGAAGATGTGTTTACATGTGTGGTGTCACAGATGGAGTGAGAGGGAGGCAAAAATAATGTGGTTTATTGGTGTGAAACAGTGAGTTAACAAAGGTCAGTGGTAAATGCGACAATAGTTTATGAGATTCGATGGCAAGGTACACTCTGTTATTTACTGCACAGAGGACAGGGTCAGACAAAACTGCCAGGGAGACCCTCCCATTGAGTCAGGAGGTTCAGAAAAGATCCCCTTGCTTTCTAAACTCCCTCAGAGAGGAGTCTAGGTGCGTCTGGATCCAATCCTAGTCCCAGACTTGGTCAATGGTTTATGTCTAAAGGATTATATATGCACAATCTATCCTTTATGTCACTTATCTAAGATTTCCAAGTTAGCATGCTGTTAGTCACTTACCGAGAATCTGTTGTGGTAAGAAACCTCTCAACCTCAAGGAGGAACCTTGAGAGGCATCCCTGTTCAAGGGGAGATCCTGGTGTGCAGCCCGCTGCCGTGCAGGAGAGCTCAAAGGGCTCTTGGGCTGCTCACTATTTATGGGGGTAAGATAATTGGCTCATAGTCATATTTGCATACTGACCACTGTGCTTAGATGGGAACATTCCACAATAGCCCTTGGCTATTGCATTGTTACCTGTCTCCCCCCACATCCAGTGGGTGCATCCTTCAGGACCAGACACAGACCAGATGCATCTATCACCACCAGCACAGGTGGTTATCACTTGAAAGAGGTCAAAGGAGGGGGAGTCAGAGATGACGGGGGAGCACACCGCCACATGTGGTTATCTGCAAATCTCACTATCTCTTGCCTGCTTTTTCTTCCCAGACTGTTAATGAAAATATTAAATAAAATTGGTCCCAAGAACAGACCTCAGAGAACTTCATTAATACTCTCACTACAAAAAAAATAATCTCCCTTAAGAAGTACTTCTTGTTTTTAGTTTAGTTAGCTCTTTTTCTGTTCTACAATTCTTTTTATTAAACTCCATTCCCTGCTGTTAAACTGTGTCGTCTGAGTGAACCATATCAACAACACTGAATCCTAGATAAAGTGGATCTACTGCATTTCTTTTGTCTAGAAAGTTAGTTATTTTATCCAAGAGCAAAACCATGGCTTTATTACTGATCTGGAAGAAGGAATACATACTAGGTTTATTAAAACAATAGTTAAAATATAAAAGCAATTGTATGAGTGGAATAAAGCAAAATGATAAACCTTTGGAAAAGTGATTTGTAAATTCTGTGTTCAGAAGAGGGGAGAAATAAGGGACCTAAAAATTCTAAGTCAAGCCTGAGATTAAGGTGATGGAAAATTAAAGACAGCATTCCAATGGGGCTTCAAGGTAAGACATGATGATGAATTGGTAATGAATAAGGAGTTAATACTGAATTTTCTGTATACAGACATACCTGAACTTCTAGAAATTATTGACAAACTGAAGAGAGTCAAAATATGAAAATTAATAAGATGGAGGGACTAGAAGGATGGACTGAGAAATGAAAGAAGACAAGGTAGTTAAAATAATAAAATATTAATAACTAAAAGGTACTCACACCAAAGCATCAGAAGAATTACATAAATAAGAGTAGCATGATGGAAGCAAGTCAAACAAATCTTATTCAGATCACAGAATACTTTCCAAGAGCAATGTCTGTCTGAGAAATTTTCTCATAATAAAGTATATCAGAAGCCACATTTATGGGACTTCTAAAATGAGATTCCACAAAACTGAAGAAAATATGATCAGTTCTGTATTAATGGTGAAAAAGAAAATCTGATGTCTGAAATTAACTTTGACTCTTTTCCATTGTCCTGACATCTTATTAAATGGAACATAAGAGGTAAGCTATTCAAGTTTTCACTGTATGTATTTGTGGTGAGAGAGGAAACCCTACTGAAAGCCTGCATTTGTTGCTCTAGGTTCCTACATCTTTCACAAGGGAATTTGTGGTTCTGTATTTGGGATTCAGTGAACAGTTTTCCCTCTGTCTGAGGCTCTATGTATTTGTCATGTTCTGATCAAACCTGGTTTGTTCAGATTGCAAAGTATAAAGCCACCTATATTCTGTACAATTGTCTACCCACTATGTAGAACATTTCCTCAAGAGCTGGGAGCCTCCTAAATGTGCTGCCTAAATGTGTCTAGGGAGACAACATCTGTATGCTGGAAGAATTCCCTGGAAGCTAGACTGAAAAAAGTTTTGAAATATCCAATCAGTTGCTGCAAACCCAAATCCCAAACTGACTCCATATTAGTTCAGATTAATTACCAGGCTACATAACTGCACATATCTCCTTTTTATGGAGGTGCCTGGGCTCATGAAAGAGGAGGAATTTGAGAGAAAATTCTTAACAGGCATTTTATTTGCTGACTCAAGAATCATAGAATCACAGAATGATAGAATCATAGAATGTTCTGTGTTGGAAGGGAGCTTTAGAGGTCGTCTAGTCCAACCCCCCTGCAGTGAGCAGGGACACTGCTAACTAGATCATCTCAGAGCCTCGTCCAACCTTGTCTTGAATCTAGGCAAATAAATATTAACGCTGATATGGCTCTACACATGAATTCACGCTCCATCATTTTGTATAGAACTAATTGTTTCATGCTACTTTTTTAAGCATTCCAAGATGGATTGTCTCAACCTTAGTGCCTCTGCTAAATGTCCATGCTCTTACACATTGAACATAACAGGCAATCATAAAAAATATGTATCTACATCATGCAAAATAACACAAAATTCATCTTATCTGTCTCTAAAATAAAATATCCTTACATATTTTCATTAAATACTGTTTCTAGTGTGTCCTTAGGTCTCTAGGCATTTGAAATAAATTATAAGCAGTCTCAATGCAGTGAACTAAATAGCATTGTCTTGTCGGTCAACAAAAAGGCAGTTATGCCTTTTGGCTATTATTGGGACTGATGTTTGATTTGTACTTCATTTTAATTATTAATAAGTTAATACAAAACTACTAAAGCATATGAAATTAGCATTTTTCTGATTGATTTGTCACCAAGAAATGACCCTGATTATGTTGTTAATAATCAGTTTACTCTTAAATGGCTTTTTTTTCATTAAAGCATAAAGAGGTAGTGTGGTGGGTTATACTTAGCTGGTTGCCCCTCCTCAACAGGACAGGAGGAGAAAATAGGATTAAAAAGGTTGTGTGTTGAGATAAAGACAGGGAGGTTGTTTACCAATTACCATCACAGGCAAAACAGTCTCAACCTGGGGAAATCAATTTGATTTATTGTCCATTAAAAACAGAGTAGGATGGTGAGGAAACAGGACAAAACTAAACCCACCTTCCCCTCATCTCTCCCTTCTTCCCAGGCTCAGCTTCACTCCTGACTCCTCTATCTCCTCCCCCTAAGTGGTGCAAAGGTGTGGGGAATGGGGGTTCCAGTCAATTCATAATACTTCATCTCTGCCACTTCCTCCTCACACTTTCCCCCTGATCCAGCACAGGTTCCCTCCCATAAGATATAGACCTTCACAAACTTCTCCAGCATGGGTCCTTTCATGGGGTACAGTCCTTCAGGAATGGACTTCTCCACTGTGGTCCCTCATGGACTGCAGTTCCCACCAAGAAAACTTGCTCCTGCATGGATTGTCCATGGGCTGCAGCTTCCTTCAGGGCATATCCACCTGTTCCAGTGTGACGTCCTCCACAGGCTGCAGTGTGGATATCTGCTCCACTGTGGTCTTCCATGGCTGCCTGGAGCACGTCCTCCCCTTTGTTCTTCTCTGACCTTGGTGTCTGTAGGGCTGTTTGTCTCACATTTTCTCACTCCTCTCTCACTGCTAATACTGTGGAGTGTTTTTTACCCTTTCTGAAATATGTTTTCACAGAGGCACCAGCAGCTTGGCTGAAGGGCTCAGATTTGTCCAGCGGTTGGGTCCATTATGGAGCTGGCTGGAGCTGGCTGGAACTGGCTGTGTCTGTCATGGAAGCAGCCCCTGGCCTCTTCTCACAGAGGTCACCGCTGCAGCCCACCTCACCAAAAACCTTGCCAAATAAACCCAATACAGCTGTACATACAACCAAGGTATAAAAGTATCTATAACTGCATTATAGTAACATTTTTTTCTAGACATGGTCATCTTTGATTTTTCTCAAAATCTGATTAATCAGTCAAGTTGAGAGATTTGACGTCAAGGCTAATTACTAAGTTCTTCTGCCAGTGAATGGTAATGAAAGCACAAGGGGCATTATGGCAAGGATATTACATTTAAAGAGAGTTGGTGAATATGAAACAAACATGGCATTATTTGGTTTTGATATTAAATAAAGAGGTGGGCATTGTTTAACAAAGACATTTTATGTATTCTAGTGTGGGAGTGTGGCTATAATGAGATATATGTATTCAATGGACACATGACAATGAAAAAATTCTACACTTCACACAGAAGGAAAAATAAAACAGAAAATATTTGAATAGAAAACCAGAGAGCCAGAGCCTTGACATGGCTATAGATAGTCTGTAAAGGATTCAAAAATGATGATGCAAAAATGATTTCTGTAGCTGTGTTTTTGCTTACTGAGAAGTGCTTTGAAAACAAAAAGTATTCCCTGGCCCCAAATGTTCATTAGTAGTCTTCATATCTTCCTAGAGAAATACCCAACTTCATTTGAATGTCTAATTGCAGATTATGAACACAGAAAGATACAAGGAACAAATGTTAATAAATAAGTCTACTTATTTTTACAATTCATTCACAAAATTAATATTTTGTGCAATATATTAATAAGTTTGCAGAGCACAACCTGCCGGTGAATGATCATAGCCTCAATAACTGTTTTTTTTTCTGCGTAAGGCTCACTGAGCCGCATGCTGAGTGCACTTAACTCAGAGTGAAGTTCTCAGGGAGCTTTAAGTACTTAACCCTTCACTAAGTACTTAATCACTGCAGAACCACTGCAGTGCCAAGCTGGCACTGCTTTTTCTTTCATCTCCCTTCAAAATCAAATGCTGGTCTGTCAGCGCTCTCAGTGGGTTTCTAGTCTATCTGCATTACTTATGTCTCTTCTCAGCCCTTTCAGCATTATTCTTGAACTCATTTCCCTTTCTGGTTATGATATGGTATGATGGGACCTCAATTTGTCTAGGACCTTATAGTAAAACTGTTCTCTTTGCCTGCCTTTTTGAAAAAGAATTAGTCAATAGATCCAAAATGCACCTATGCTGCCGGTATCCCTCATTGCTGCCCCTCTTTCTGGTTGCTTCTGAAGTTTCTCCAAAGATGACCATTCACAGTTGTTTTCTGGGAAAGAAGTGACCTTCTGCTGCCATCAGAGTGGAGTAGTGCCATAAAGTAAACTGTCAACAAACAAATCAAACAGCTCTACCATCTATCACAGAGCATGACTGATTCTTCTGCCTTTTTTTCTTCTGCACCCTTGGTTCTTTGTCCTATTCTCTTACTTCAGAGTACATCCACATGGCCACATTCACATCAATAATACTGCTTTTTCTTCATCCCTCTGGGGAGTAAGTACAAGAATATGCATGAACCACTTCATTTCCTCCACTTAATTCTTATGTTTTTAATCCTAGCTTTTATTTTAATACTTTCTCTCCTTCAAGTTGTCCTCATTCTCCTCATCCAGTATCCGCCCCTTGCTATGCAAGAACCAGCTTATTTCCTCTGTGAAAAAGAATGAGTAATATTATGTGACCTCACCTTTCCTTCTCTCCTCTCCTTCTCTCCACTTTCCACTTTATTTCCCTGTCACTTAAGCAGTTTCTCAAAATCTTTTTCTCTAACATGCACAAAGACCCTATAGGGTTTGTTTTCTAACATCAAGCAATAAAATGCATTTGTAAGGCCACAGCACTGAGGATTTTAACCCCATTATGTATGTATGAATTGTTTCCATGGTTGATTTGACTTTGGGGTTAGCATCTCGATAAATCTTAGCTGAACACTGAATAATTTTTCATTTTTTAATAGCAAGTGGGAAAGCAGATTGTTTGAAGTTAAAGGGTTTTATTCCTGCATGTTCAGCATCATAACAAAACCAAGAATGGGACAAGTTACTCCGCCTCATAGGCTTTTCACTATTCTGTGCTTATATTAGTGATTTCAGCAGTGCTCAACAAAATCACTGATTAGCAACAAAATATTCACGCTCTTTATAAATCACACACAAAAAAGTATGATTTTCACAACTGGTTTGTTTATTCAGAATTTTCTAGTCATGAAAATCAGATAGGAAGGATTAACTTGTCTGAACACAGATATGCCATTTCAAAATGGTCTAGGCTATCATGTGACATCTGCTGGCATATGCAAAAATGTCTTCATGGGAGACCCGCGCCCTTCTGAAGCTGCAGCTGCAGCCCTGGCAAGACATTCAACAGAGCCTAAAAGAACACTAGATGCCTATGTTTAGACAGCTGAAAGCTGCTTAGGTTTATTTCAAGTTATTTCTTCAGCTAAGATCTTTAATGATTTTGTTGCTATATTAAAGCCAAATTACACTGACTTAAGTAAATACTTATGCTTAAAATGTGATTCCAGCAATATATGTAGGCTAAGGAGAGAGGGAGCAGCTCACCACAAATTGGAGTTAACTACAAGAAATCTGTGCTTAGGCTTAAGATTTCTTTCCCAGGCTAGAACAGGATGATTGAATTTCTTGAAGTTACAGCATAGAAAGTAGAAAAAATATGATCCTGATTAAATGCCAGTTCAAGGTGCTCCAAGTCCTTCATCAGCATTGGTCTTTATCTGACAGAATCTCCCTCTGCCTCAATTTCTTTCCCAATAGTGATTTCCTTCTGGCTTATTGGAATCCAATTCTCATCTAGTCTGTGATCCTTGTATGTTTTTGATGACAGTTTTCATTACTATAATAAACATCCATTTCGGGATTATATGCTGGACATATGTATTTGCCCACAAAACACACGCTGAAGTATTCTGCTACTGACATATATTTAGTTCTGATCACACTAATTCTCTTTCCAGTTTTATGCTGCCAATTTAATTTTTTATGACATGTAACTTGATCATAGATAATAATATGAGTTTGACTACATTTGTCACTTACTCTGTGCTGAAATTAGCCTTATCTTCCCATAATTTATTGCCTAGGAATCTTTCCTGGACAACCTTCTTCTGAAATACCAATAAGGATTTCAACAATTTGGCTTAAATAATTATGCAAGGTAATAATTTTCTTTTCTATGTATGTCTCTCTCCTTTCTCCCCATTCCACTGATCCAATTTCCAATTTTAAAGACCTCAGGACACCCTTCATAGCCAGTATATATCCAAACTATTCTGTAAATCCTGCTAAGTCCTTGGCTTCAGGAACTGCTTCGGTTTAATTAACTTAATCATAGTTTGAGTGAGGAGTAATGTTTGTTGATTTCTAAACTTTATACCTTTTAAGTACATCTAAAGATCGGAGGCAGCTTGGGTTGCAGTGATCATGCGCTGGTAGAGCTCACGCTCCAGAGGGAAATGGGAAGAATGAAGAGTATAGTCAGGACCCTGAATTTTAGAAAAGCAAACTTCCAGCTCCTCAAGTAGATAGTCAGGACTCCCTGGGAAACGGTCCTCAGGGACATGGGGAACAGAACAGAGCTGGCAGATCTTTAAGGAAGTGATCCACAGAGCGCAAGAGCTCTCGATCCTCAGGTGTAAGAAATCGGGCAAAGAAGGGAAGAGACCGGCATGGCTGAGATGAGAGATGCTGGTCAAACTAAGGAGGAAGAGGGAACTGCACAGGCAGTGGAAGCAGGGACAGGCATCCTGGGAAGAGTATAGGGATGCGGTCCGGTTGTGTAGGAATGGGGTCAGGAAGGCCAAGGCTCAGCTGGAGATAAACTTGGCTAGGGATGCAAAGAATAACAAGAATAACAAGAAGGGTTTCTACAGGTATATCAGCCGGAAAAGGATGGTTAAAGAAAGCGTACCTCCCGCTGTAGGAGAAGATCAGGTTCATGACCACCTGAGGAACCTGAACGCACATAAGTCCATGGGACCTGATGATATGCATCCCAGAGTCCTGAGGGAGTTGGCCGATGTAGTCGCCAAGCCACTCTCCATGATATTTGAAAAGTCATGGCAGTCAGGTGAAGTCCCTGGTGACTGGAAAAAGGGAAACATTGTGCCCATTTTCAAAAAGGGTAGAAAGGAAGACCCTGGGAGCTACCGACCTGTCAGCCTCACCTCTGTGCCTGGGAAGATCATGGAACAGATCCTCCTAGAAGCTATGCTAAGGCACATGGAGGCCAGGGAGGTAATTCGAGATAGCCAGCATGGCTTCACCAAGGGCAAGTCCTGCCTGACGAACCTAGTGACTTCCTATGATGGTGTGACAGCATCAGTGGACAAGGGAAAACCAATGGATGTCATCTATCTGGACTTCTGCAAAGCCTTTGAAACAGTCCCCCACAACATCCTTCTCTCTAAATTGGAGAGCTATGGATTTGATGGGTGGACTGTTCGGTGGGTAAGGAACTGGCTGGATGGCCACATCCAGAGGGTAGTGGTCAATGGCTCGATGTCCAGATGGAGACTGGTGACGAGTGGTGTCCCTCAGGGGTCCATACTGGGACCGGTGCTGTTTAATATATTCATCAATGACTTAGACAGCGAGATCGAATGCACCCTCAGCAAGTTTGCGGATGACACCAAACTGAGTGGTGCGGTTGACACACCAGAAGGACGGGATGTCATCCAGAGAGACCTGGACAGGCTGGAGAGGTGGGCCTGTGTGAACCTCGAGAGGTTCAACAAGGCCAAGTGCAAGGTCTTGCACCTGGGTCAGGGCAACCCCCAGTATCAATACAGGCTAGGGGAAGAAAGGATCGAGAGCAGCCCTGCCGAGAGGGACTTGGGGGTGCTGGTGGATGAAAAGCTGGACATGAGCCGGCAATGTGTGCTGGTAGCCCAGAAGGCCAACCGTACCCTGGGCTGCATCAGGAGAAGCGTGGCCAGCAGGTCGAGGGAGGTGATTCTGCCCCTCTACTCTGCTCTGGTGAGACCTCACCTGGAGTCCTGCATCCAGCTCTGGAGCCCTCAGCACAAGAAGGACATGGAACTATTGGAGGGGTCCAGGGGGCCAAAAATGATCCAAGGGCTGGAGCACCTCTCCTATGAGGACAGGCTGAGAGAGTTGGGCTTGTTCAGCCTGGAGAAGAGAAGGCTGCGGGGAGACCTGATTATGGCCTTTCAGTATCTAAAGGGGGCCTATAGGAAAGATGGGGACAATCTTTTTAGTAGGGCCAGCTGTGTCAGGACAAGGGGTAATGGTTTTAAACTGAAGCAGGGTAGGTTTAGACTGGATATAAGGAGGAAATTCTTTACAACGAGGGTGGTGAAACACTGGAACAGGTTGCCCAGAGAGGTGGTGGAGGCCCCATCCCTGGAAACATTCAAGGCCAGGTTTGATGGGGCTCTGAGCAACCTGATCTAGTTAGCGGTGTCCCTGCTCCCTGCAGGGGGGTTGGACTGGATGACCTCTAGGGGTCCCTTCCAACCCAAAACATTCTATGATTCTATGATCTATGATCTCATGAATGCCAATGAAATGAAAAGGTATGAAATGCAACACTATTGACATAATGATTTTGAATTTGAAAGAAAATTGGAAAAGAGCAATTACAGTGCTTCAGAGCTTTTATCTACTTTTCTTTCTGCATCCACACTCCAGCAGTGTATCCCTACCTCGTAGCTGTTATTTCAACCCATTCATTTACTTATGCAATATAAAATCATCTCCCCATAATTATCTATATTCTAAATCTTCACATTCTTATATGATTGGGTAAATTGGCTTATTCTTTTTTATGCTATCTGGATTTTTATGTTTCTTTCTCTTTTTGGTGTTGTAGGGTTGCAGTTTGCTTACTGGCCAATGTTAAGTTTGACTACTGAAATATTTTATTTCTTTCTTCAGGCAGGAATTCATCCAACTATACCACAGACTCAGAAAAAAATTAACTTTATCGCTTATTTTTTTATTCAGAACTCCAAAATCCAAGCTGTTGCTCTTTCTATATAAGTTTAAACTGTATCTTTATTTTTCCTACTGCTTGGTTTCATCTATGAGGTATTGTTTGGCACTAGGAGGTCCTGGCTGATTACAATTCCTGTAAGAAAGGCACTTGGATTCCATAAAGTGTTGCTTAAAATGCCATTTATTAACTTTGTTAACACCATAACTAATATAGTTATTATATATTATAACCATAGTTATCAGCTATAGTTAATGTTACAATGAAAGAGAGGATGATAGTGTTACGTCTCTTCAGATGCCAGGAACTCCAAGTCTTGAGGTGTTGAATGGGTCTCTGACGAAGGTGTTGCGTACTGGATCATCCATGGAAAAGTTACCCCATCTCGGTCTTTTGAGCACTTACAAGATTTTCTTAAAAGAAAACATAATTTCTACTGTGAAACAAAATATGTTCATGTGAGAATTTATTGCCACCCTTTTAGATAAAGGGAAGGTCATGCAGGTGTCATAGTTGCCAGAAATGAGTGGGAGCTGCCTACCGGCTCCTCTGTTACCATGGGTGGGCTAAGTTTATCCTGCAGCCAAGGGATAGGCACAGCACAACGCAGGCCTGATGGCACAGCTATACGTGTAGCACAGCACAGGCATGCTCCTACTCAGGTTAATGGTTCTCTGGATCGTTAACTCCTCAATGTACAGTGATCAGGTTCATTACAGGTATCTAGCATGTATTTTAATCTGGTTTTTACTTCATTCATTTACTGTACATACTCAAATGCTAGTCATTATCAGTAACATGTTCAGTCCATGTCGTATGTCTTTTGATGCCATACTTGAACGTGTCCTAATCTACATATTCTTATACACTATTATAGGTGTGTCTTGAAGGACTTCAGGCATCCTACTTATTGCCTTAAAAGCAAAATACTAATCACTTATACTCCTGACAACATCACTCTTCATGATGACTGAAACCTGTTTTACAGTATATTAAAGTACCTTCATATTGTGCTACAACGCCTAAGAGGGAAGGTACCGTTCACATACTTTACAAAAGAGTTGACTTACAATATCACCAGTCTAGTACAACAACAGAAGAATGTTAAATGTTTTTATTGCTCATCCTCCTGCTCAAGGGAATCTTAAAAAATATTATTACAATTATACTATATTTCAATATGTATTCTACTGCAGGTATTGGCCATTCTATTTAGAATCTTCTTCCCTACTTTTTAAAGACCCAAATCACAGTCACAAAACTCAAATAGCACTAGATTTATCTCCTAGGAGCCTTTAATAAAATACAGTAATGATTACTAATCAGTTTTGTAGAGGATTGGAACATTCCAACTGGTCCTAAAGATTAGACCTATCGTATTTGGCAAGAACCTGGCTATGAACACATACTGCTGAGCTATATCTGGGACTATTTCACAAACAATACTTCACATTTATAATCATTATCCACAACCTCTATCTTTTTTTGTAATTAATAATATCTAGGACAATAGTTATCAAGTATCTAGGCAATCCAAGTGTACTCACAAGTCAGAAGGGCCTTGGTCAGGTGTTAATAAAGTTGAAGAAAGGTAGGAACAAACAGCTTGGCAAGACATTCTATTTCTACCCCAGATGCACAGCCAGAAGACAGCACTATTTTTCTGTCCTTTCTCACTGTCTCTGTTGTGTCTTTACTTGCATTCCTTATCTGACTAAGAGGTTTTGGCCCTTCTTCATAAAGATTCTGATAATCTCAAAGTCTGGCGTTTTTTACTGAATTGCTTTACTGTCATGGTGTAAGAAGCCATGAAAGTCATTTTACATGTAATCTTTACCCCTCATGGTACACAGTAGATGTCAGAGTTCAAAGTAGTAAAAAGGAGATTTGATATGCATGGAATTCTGGTCCTAAATCTCTATGGTCCTATTTGGCTTTAAGTGGAAAACATGTAAAAGGAAAATAATCTGTTCTAGTGGTCAGGTGGTCCATCTTCTTGTATTGCAGATTACATATTATTATGCCAAAATGTTATAGTGGTAGTTTAAATCACTCTTCTAGATAGTCTATGACTGGTATCAGTAATTTTTGAGAAATAACTACATTTCTATATAAATCAAGGTTTTTGATAATTGCTGAATGAAAGACAGCTGTGAATATAACATTTCAACATGCACCACTACTATTACATGTATAAACTGATTATTTTTTCAATGATACGTTGCTGTTATTGACCTGTGTGACCTGCTGTATTTTTAGATACAAATTTTAAATATATAATGTGAATACATTCTATGTATGGATCAATAAAACACAGGATGTTCTTTTTAAGCTAAGGTTGGGCTTGGGGAACCTGATGTGTCACCACAGGAAAATAACTATTTTTCTTTAACCCAGGATAATGTGCAGTACCAGAATATCTCTGAGTTCTGCTTTTTGTACGCATGTATTCATACTGAAGGAGGTATGGCAGTAAACTTATTTTAAAAAAGAAGTTTTTCCTTCCTTGAATGAATTAAAAAAGTATTTCTCTGTGGGTAATGTGTATGCATATGGGAATTTATGGCACCATTTTGTTTGGTCTGTTATGGAAAGTTAACAGCCTTTAGAGACACAAGTTTCTTTGAATCATTCTTCAATGCCTCATTCAGCTAAAGTTGATCAGTAATGGTTGAAGTTTTCTAATCAGTTTAAGAATTCTCTCATCCATAAAAACTGTTCCAATATTAGGAACAAAACCCAGGGATCCCTTTTTTATTATTATTATTATTATTAAATGATAACTATTTTCCCTACATTTTTCCCTGTTCTAGATTTTTAATTAAACTGTCATTAAAAGGTGACTTAAAAAAATAAAGGAGATAGATAGAGAAAAAAAGTTATAAATTTATTCTCTCAATAAAAACTAAATGCTTTGCAGTCTCTGCAGCTATGTTATTGGTTATGACTTATTAGTTGAAACTTGGCCAAAAAAATTCAATAGATGTTTTTTGGTTCTGAAATTTTCAGTCATTCTTGCAGAAATAAGTATTTAACGAAAATCAGTACTATTTGCTATTTGCTCATTATTGGTTTAGTGTTATTCTGTAATTTAGCATATTTCATTCACCCAGCCGTGCAGAGGAAATAATACCCTGTGACAAGGATTGCCAGTGTCTCAACATAAGCAGTAAACATTCCAAACAAACTGTTTATCATGAAGTCTATAGCAGAAAAAAAAGCAGATATGCTAAAAAGAAATTGGGATTGACTGGCAAATAATTTATCAACCAAGAAAAGACCTGTATATCAGCTTATTTTCTCTTACAAATAAGTCTTTTTAGTCCTCATTCAGTGAAATTTATTCATATATGGAGATTTAGCACAAGGCCTATTCACTACTTAAATCCCATGTAATATATCAGCTTTTGCTGATATATTTTGGGCTGAATTGCAGCCCACTGTTGCTTAAACTGAATGAATGATATTTCCAGCTGGATTATGAATAGAATTTGTGGAAAAGTTATAACAAAGTCTGTTATAAAATGTCTTGCTATCTAGGTTTTGGTACACCTCACATAGCTCCATTAAAATAGTGGCCTGTGAATCATGCTAAAATTATGATAACGAGCTAGGGACAGTTGGACAAGGTTCAGTGAGTTGTTGACTCCACCTGAAGCCACACGCATAGCCTTGCACTATTGAAAACTTACCCTGAAGGCTGCCTCAGGTTTGCCCTGAGCAAAACACTATCGGCACATCCAGTAGAGTGTTTAAACAAATGGAAGTTGAATTACTGTGTTCTGAGAGTCACTTGTCATTCTATAATCATTGATCAATACAGAATTTATGATGGCAAATAATAGCCTTCATGGTCCAAAACCCAAATGAGTTTGAGATCTGTAACTTGAGATATTTTTTTTTCTCTTCATCACACTAGGATGTCTCCCTGAAAAATGGCACACTTTCAAGAATTCCTGCTACAACTGAAGAATACAGTAAACAACCTTTGAAGATTTAATAAACTGAAAGTAAAGGTAGAAAGTGTGCATCTATCAGAATTCACAGCACTGAAAGCTGTTATAACAGAATATCTATTCTGATAATATGCAGAAAGAATAGTTTAGGTACTAAACACTCTGTACTACCCCAGTTACTGTTCAGTCTCTCTTTTTTTTTTTTGTCATATCAGAAATATATGATTCTATCTTTGAATGGATATAGCAAAAATGGAGATTGGCTTTTGAAATATTTATATTTTAACTTTGTAGTCAAAGTCCTTTCTAATGAAATCTTTTAGTTATTAACATTTGTCAAAGAATCTGAAGCAGAAACACTTCCCTTCCATAAGGAGAAGATATTAATTTCTATATTCAGGGAGGCATTAGACAAAAAGCATAGGTATTAATTTTGGTTCACTAATGTTCTTTCCACCTCAATGTGATTTACTAACACCAGTCTCCCTCCAAGGGAGATGGTGCTAAGTTTTGGTACAGTTGAATGTAATTTAGTTTCTGTAATTCTTTCAGTTTAACGTAAGTTCTTTGGGAATTCCCTACTGTTTCCTTTCCCATCCCTCCATCTCTTTTCAATTCCTAATCCTTCTTTTCTTCAGAACAATTTTTTTCATTTGATTCTTTTTCCCTGCTTCTTGTTTTGTACCGAGAACTCAAATATTTATCCTTAGCCTTCCTTCTTTGTTTTTATTCTTGACTTTACATGTTCCCTGACTCAGCTTTGGTGACAGTTTTCATGACAACAATATATGCAGTCTTATCATAACTTCAACTCTTTCTTTCATATAGAGACTTGGGAGTTCTTCTGATTACTGGAAAGGTAGTCTTCACTAATCATTGCTGTCTCTCTGAGTTCAGTCACCACATCTACTTGTCTGTCCAATATATGTCTAGTTTAAATTTTGACAACACAAAAACAACAAAACAAAACAAAATCTTCCCTGTACCAGATTTCTCTGGAGGTTTTAGTCTAGGGAATGGCTCCAACTTTACCATAGCAGATTGCACAAAAAAAAAAAAATGTATAGTAGATTGCACAAAAAAGTTAGTTTTCTCACCGGAGTCTTGAATGTGACCTATTGCTTGCTTATCCTTTGTCTTTGCCATGGTGAAGCAAAGGTCAGCTCAAAATCTACTTCCCCAAAACAAAAGCAATAGATTCAAAGCATCTAAAACCAGTTCAATTCATACAAGTTAACAACACTAACTATGTCCTACCAAAATTGATTTTGTTTCAAAATCAGTCTAAAATAGACAACAGTAGTACACTGAGGTTTTATGACGGGATGTCATCCAGAGATACCTGGACAGGCTGGAGAGGTGGGCCTGTGTGAACCTCGAGAGGTTCAACAAGGCCAAGTGCAAGGTCTTGCACCTGGGTCAGGGCAACCCCCAGTATCAATACAGGCTAGGGGAAGAAAGGATCGAGAGCAGCCCTGCCGAGAGGGACTTGGGGGTGCTGGTGGATGAAAAGCTGGACATGAGCCGGCAATGTGCGCTGGCGGCCCAGAAGGCCAACCGTATTCTGGGCTGCATCAGGAGAAGCGTGGCCAGCAGGTCGAGGGAGGTGATTCTGCCCCTCTACTCTGCTCTGGTGAGACCTCACCTGGAGTACTGCGTCCAGCTCTGGAGCCCTCAGCACAAGAAGGACATGGAACTGTTGGAGCGGGTCCAGAGGAGGGCCACAAAAATGATCCGAGGGCTGGAGCACCTCTCCTGTGAGGACAGGCTGAGGGAGTTGGGGTTGTTCAGCCTGGAGAAGAGAAGGCTGCGGGGAGACCTGATTATGGCCTTTCAGTATCTAAAGGGGGCCTATAGGAAAGATGGGGACAATCTTTTTAGTAGGGCCAGCTGTGTCAGGACAAGGGGTAATGGTTTTAAACTGAAGCAGGGTAGGTTTAGACTGGATATAAGGAGGAAATTCTTTACAATGAGGGTGGTGAAACACTGGAACGGGTTGCCCAGAGAGGTGGTGGAGGCCCCATCCCTGGAAGCATTGAAGGCCAGGTTGGATGGGGCTCTGAGCAACCTGATCTAGTTAGCAGTGTCCCTGCTCACTGCAGGGGGGTTGGACTGGATGACCTCTAGGGGTCCCTTCCAACCCAAAACATTCTATCATTCTATGATTCTTACTAGTTTTGTGATATTCTAGGAGTTACCTGTTTGACTATCTGGGACCCACAGCCTGCACATCAGTTGCTGATTGAGTTTTCATATATGATTTAAGAATCCTTCAAGGGATGCCCAAGAGTTTTGGTGAAGCATACCAAAAACAATCTCCATGACCTTATTTGTGTTTTTTATTTTAGCAGTCATGCATGGATAAATGCATCTACAACACACTCTTATTACTAGAGAAGAAATAACAGAAATACACTAGCTATTCTATGTAAACCTATTATTTCTTGAAGTTAAAGAAATCATGTGATTGTGAGAAAAATAATTTCTATTATTTAATGATGCTTTTTAATGAAAATTTAATCAATTCTGGATTTGGAAAAAAATCTTCTACCGTATACATCACCTTTCTATCAAAAGATAAACAATTTTCATTTGGCAGATGGCTTAAGTGCAGCACATTCTAAAATTTAAAGAGTCCTCACTGTTTTGAAAACAGGATACAATGGTGATTTAGTTCAGCAACAGAATTTTAAGCACATCAGGCAGGGAAGTTGACACTTAGAAGTACTCTAGCGGTGTATTTTTATTTTTTCCAATATTTCTTCTTTTTCTATCCAGAAATGTTGTCACAGTTGACTTAGAATTTTCTGCACTTGTAATTCATTTCTAGAAATATTTTAGATCCTCTGGAGGAACTGCTTGACAGTGAGAGCAACTGGCGAAGTAGTATTAATCACACACCTATAGGATTGACCTAATCATACAGTGTACAGACTATCCATATTACCTCTCTAAGGAAGTTCTAATGATTCTGAGAACAAGATTAAAAACTGATAGAGTGCAACCAACCACAATTTTTCCATCAGTAATGAGAAACAAGACAAGACAATGTCTTGCCATTGTGATACTTGAGGGACTTGGTGTACTAATGTTTGAAGAAAGTGGCCTTTGGAAAGCTTTTTTTTTTTTTTTCCCCCCCTAAATAAATTAGTAGTCAGAGACAGGAATAAATAAAAAAAATAATTAAAAGTTAAATTTATGCATTGGTTTGATCAGTAGGCATTAAGATGCCAAAAATTGAAAAACACTGCCTCTATCTCTTTACAAACACACACACACACACACTCTATGTGTTTCTTAAGTACATTGTGTACTCTTGTCCTGGTTTCGGCTGGGATAGAGTTAATTTTCTTCACAGAAGCTAGCATAGTGCTGTGCTTTGGATTCAGTGCTAGAAGAATGTTGATAACACGCTGATGTTTTTAGTTGTTGCCAAGTAGTGCTCAGACTGCTCAAGGATTTTTGAGCTTCTCCTGCTCGGCCAGGTGCATAACAAGCTGGGAGTACAGCACAGCTAGGACCCAAACTGTCCAAAGAGCTATTCCATACCATATAACGTCATGCTCGGGGGGGTTAGTCAGTCGGGTCGGTCGAGTCGGTCGGTCGGTCGCGGGCAGAGTGGTCGCAGCTCGGGCTGTGTGATCGCGGCCCGGGGGAAGTGATCGCTGCTCGGGACGGGCTGGGCATCGGTCAGCGGGTGGTGAGCAATTGCATTGTGCATCACTTGTTTTATATATTCTGTATATTTTCTTACCACTATTATTATTATTATTATTGTTATTCTTCTCGCTTATTAAACTGTCTCTATCTCAACCCACGGGTCTTACTTTTTTTTCTTTTCTCCGATTCTCTCCCCCATCCCACTGAGGGAGGGGGGGGAGTGAGCGAGCGGCTGCGTGGTGCTTAGTTGCCAGCCGGGTTAAACCACGACAGTCCTCTTTTGGCGCCCAACGTGGGGCTCGAGGGTTGAGATAACGACAGATCTGAACATTTCTAAAATGCATTTGTGATAAGCATTTGTTATATTAGTCTAATAGTCGCTGATCGCAATGTTGTTTTATTTGCTCTCAGAGTTGCTGTCCTTGTTCACAGCGTTCTTTTATGTAGCACCTTACCTTCTGTGTGCACTCCCTGTGTTGCTGGCTATCACTTTTCGCAAGTGGATTAAAATTGCTGTCCTGCTGTATTGTATAATACTGGCTTATGCTATGATAAAAATATTGGTCATCACATTAAGCTCATATTTGTACTCAGTATTGCTGTCACCTCTGTATTTTGGGAACCATCTATTGGGAATTATGAATAATTACACAGTTTACTTTTTATCCTCGGAGAGCCAGCCTGTGGGGGAGTCACCTTACTCCATCTTCCCCTTCTTCTCTGAGCTAATTACAACAGTTCTTGAGAATGTTGAATATCCTTGGGATGTTCCAACTAGCATGGCCCTATTGCTAGGTCTCCTGAATATAGTTCAGCTTTTACTCAGGGTTAGACTCCTACGTAAATTATATACCATCCAAAGATTGATTCCTGCAGCAGGCCCTGCAGCTACTTCAACCTCAGTGACACCCACTGTAGCTCCTCCAACTGCAGACACAGGCACTGCAGCTACTTCAACCCCTGTGACACCCACTGTAGCTACTCCAGCTGTGGGCACAGGCACTGCAGCTACTCCAACCCCAGTGACACCCACTGTAGCTCCTCCAAATGCAGACACAGGCACTGCAGCTACTTCAACCCCTGTGACACCCACTGTAGCTACTCCAGTTGTGGCACAGGCACTGCAGCTACTCCAACCCCAGTGACACCCACTGTAGCTCCTCCAGCCGTAGCCACAGGCACCGCTGCTACTCCAACCCCTGCAACCTGCACTGTAGCTACGCAAACCCCAGCAACCCAGCAACAGGCATTGCAGCTAAGACAGGGAGCGAACCTGTGCCAGTATCAGTTGCCTCTATACACAAGAAGAAATCTTGGAAGCGAAAGTCAACTCATTTAGAAAGGGAGGATGAATCAGGGCCATCACAAAAGGAGGAGGAAGAGGAAGAGCTCATAAATGAGACAGAAACTATACGGTCTCTATCCTTGGGTGAGCTGCGAGATATGAGAAAAGATTTCAGCCGTCGTGCAGGAGAGCATCTTGTCACTTGGTTGCTCCGATGCTGGGATAATGGGGCCAGTAGCCTGGAACTGGAGGGTAAAGAAGCCAAAAAGCTGGGATCCCTTTCTAGGGAAGGCGGCATTGACAAAGCGATTGGAAAAGGGACACAAGTCCTCAGCCTCTGGAGACGACTACTGTCAGCCATGAAGGAAAGATATCCCTTCAAGGAAGATGTCATACATCGCCCAGGCAAATGGACCACCGTGGAGAAAGGCATCCAGTACCTGAGGGAATTGGCTGTCCTGGAAGTGATTTATAGTGACCTGGACAATGACCAGTTGCCTAAAGATCCAGACAGTGTCCAGTGCACACGACCCATGTGGTGGAAGTTGTTACGGAGCGCACAAACATCATATGCCAACACATGGGCAATAATGAACTGGGAAGCTGGACGGGGACCAACAGTGGATGAAATGGCTAGCCAGCTCCGGGAATACGAAGAAAGTATCTCTTCTTCCCTCGTCTCTGCTGTGGATAAACTGTCCCAAAAGGTTGAACGACTCGAAAAGCGTATACCCTACACCTCTCCTGTACAGACCAGTATCTCAGCCATTAGAAGTAAGCGCCCTTCTGCTCAAGGAAAAGAATATTGAGGGTACACACCACGGGGCACTCTATGGTTTTACCTGCGTGACCATGGAGAGGACATGAGGAAATGGGACGGAAAACCTACCTCAACCCTAGAGGCACGAGTACGTGAGTTGCAAAGAAAAACAAGCACAAAAGGGGGCTCTTCCAGGAAACTTGTTGCTCCAATTTCCAAAGACGGGGTAGATCGTCATTTTTTCAGACAGAATAGAAGAGCTGATCTTAATTCTGATTGTGATGAAGGAACTTCTGACTCATATACACAAACCATGAGCAACAGTGACCAGGATTAGAGGGGCCCTGCCTCCAGCCAGGTGGAGGAAAGGGACAACAGGGTTTACTGGACTGTGTGGATTCGATGGCCTGGCACGTCAGACCCACAGAAGTATAGAGCTCTAGTAGACACCGGTGCACAGTGTACTCTAATGCCATCAAGCCATATAGGGGCAGAATCCATTTGTATTTCTGGAGTGACAGGGGGATCTCAAGAGCTGACTGTATTGGAGGCCGAAGTGAGCCTAACTGGGAATGAGTGGCAAAAGCACCGCATTGTGACTGGGCCAGATGCTCCGTGCATCCTGGGCATAGACTACCTCAGGAGAGGGTATTTCAAGGACCCAAAAGGGTACCGGTGGGCTTTTGGTATAGCTGCATTGGAGGCAGAAGAAATTAAGCAGCTATCTACCTTGCCTGGTCTCTCAAAGGACCCTTCGGTTGTGGGGTTGCTGAGTGTTGAAGAACAACAAGTGCCAATTGCCACCACAACAGTGCACAGGCGGCAATATCGCACCAACCAAGACTCCCTGATTCCCATCCATAAGCTGATTCGTCGACTGGAGAGCCAAGGAGTGATCAGCAAGACTCGATCACCCTTTAACAGTCCCATATGGCCAGTGAGAAAGTCTGATGGAGAGTGGAGACTGACAGTAGACTATCATGGCCTGAATGAAGTTACGCCACCGCTGAGTGCTGCCGTGCCAGACATGCTAGAACTTCAATACGAACTGGAGTCAAAGGCAGCCAAGTGGTATGCCACAATTGATATTGCAAATGCTTTCTTTTCAATCCCTTTGGCAGGAGAGTGCAGGCCACAGTTTGCTTTCACTTGGAGGGGCATCCAGTATACCTGGAATCGACTGCCCCAGGGGTGGAAACACAGCCCTACCATTTGCCATGGACTGATCCAGACTGCACTGGAACAGGGTAATGCTCCAGAACACCTGCAATACATTGATGACATCATTGTGTGGTGCAATACAGCAGAAGAAGTTTTTGAGAAAGGGAAGAAAATAGTCCAAATCCTTCTGAAGGCCGGTTTTGCCATAAAACAAAGCAAGGTCAAGGGACCTGCACAGGAGATCCAGTTTTTAGGAATCAAATGGCAAGATGGACGTCGTCAGATTCCAATGGATGTGATCAACAAAATAACAGCTATGTCTCCACCAACTAGCAAAAAGGAAACACAAGCTTTCTTGGGCGTTGTGGGTTTTTGGAGAATGCATATTCCAAATTATAGCCAGATTGTAAGCCCTCTCTACCAAGTGACCCGGAAGAAGAATGATTTCAAATGGGGCCCTGAACAACGACAAGCCTTTGAACAAATTAAACGGGAGATAGTGCATGCAGTAGCCCTTGGGTCGGTCCGGGCAGGGCAAGATGTAAAGAATGTACTCTACACCGCAGCCGGGGAGAATGGCCCTACCTGGAGCCTCTGGCAGAAAGCACCAGGGGAGACTCGAGGCCGACCCCTAGGCTTTTGGAGTCGGGGATACAGAGGATCTGAAGCCAACTATACTCCAACTGAAAAAGAGATATTGGCAGCATATGAAGGGGTTCGAGCTGCTTCAGAAGTGATTGGTACTGAAGCACAGCTCCTCCTGGCACCCCGACTGCCGGTGCTGGGCTGGATGTTCAAAGGGAAGGTTCCCTCTACACATCATGCAACTGATGCTACGTGGAGTAAGTGGGTCGCACTGATTACACAACGGGCTCAAATAGGAAACCTCAGTCGCCCAGGAATCTTGGAAGTGATCATGGACTGGCCAGAAGGCAAAGATTTTGGAGTATCACCAGAGGAGGAGGTGATGCGTGCTGAAGAGGCCCCACTGTACAATAAATTGCCAGAAAACGAGAAGCAATATGCTCTGTTCACTGATGGATCCTGTCGTCTTGTGGGAAAGCATCAAAGGTGGAAGGCTGCTGTATGGAGTCCTACAAGACAAGTCGCAGAGACTGCTGAAGGAGAAGGTGAATCAAGTCAATTTGCAGAGGTGAAAGCCATCCAGCTGGCTTTAGATATTGCTGAAAGAGAAAAATGGCCAGTGCTCTATCTCTATACTGACTCATGGATGGTGGCAAATGCTTTGTGGGGGTGGTTACAACAATGGAAGCAGAGCAACTGGCAGCGCAGAGGCAAACCCATCTGGGCTGCCGCACTGTGGCAAGATATTGCTTCCCGGGTGGAGAACCTAGTTGTAAAGGTACGTCATGTAGATGCTCATGTCCCCAAGAGTCGGGCCTCTGAAGAACATCAAAACAACCAGCAGGCAGATCAGGCTGCTAAGACTGAAGTGGCTCAGGTAGATCTGGACTGGCAACATAAGGGTGAATTGTTTCTAGCTCGGTGGGCCCATGACACTTCAGGCCATCAAGGAAGAGATGCAACATACAGATGGGCTCGTGATCGAGGGGTGGACTTAACTATGGACGCTATTGCACAGGTTATCCATGAATGTGAAACATGTGCTGCGATCAAACAAGCCAAGCGGTTAAAGCCTCTCTGGTATGGAGGACGGTGGCTGAAATACAAATATGGAGAGGCTTGGCAGATTGATTATATCACACTTCCACAAACCCGCCATGGCAAGCGCTATGTGCTCACCATGGTGGAAGCGACCACCGGATGGCTGGAAACATATCCCATGCCCCATGCCACTGCCCGGAACACTATCCTAGGCCTTGAAAAACAAGTCCTGTGGCGACATGGCACCCCAGAAAGAATTGAGTCAGACAACAGAACTCACTTCCGAAACAGCCTCATAGACAAATGGGCCAAAGAGCATGGCATTGAGTGGGTCTATCACATCCCCTATCACGCACCAGCCTCTGGGAAAATTGAACGATACAATGGACTGTTAAAAACTACACTGAAAGCAATGGGTGGTGGAACATTCAAACATTGGGATACACATTTAGCAAAAGCCACCTGGTTAGTCAACACTAGAGGATCTGCCAACCGAGCTGGCCCTGCCCAATCAAACCTCTTACGTACTGTAGAAGGGGATAAAGTCCCTGTAGTGCATGTAAAAAATATGCTGGGGAAGACAGTCTGGGTTTCTCCTGCCTCAGGTAAAGGCAAACCCATCCGTGGGATTGCTTTTGCTCAAGGACCTGGCTCTACTTGGTGGGTGATGCGGAAGGATGGGGAAGTCCGATGTGTACCTCAAAGGGATTTGATTTTGGGTGAAAATAGCCAATGAACTGAATTGTATAATGTTAATTGCTGTGTAATATAGTATGTCATCATTTTTACTATTGCTGTATATTCTACCAATGGTATAGCAGTAGGAATCACCCAGATTAAGAAGAATGAATTTTGAAGAAACTGAGGAAGTGCAGCGGATGGAACCAGAACTGACTTCAGCAAGCAACAACCCAACACCAGACCCCATCTCTCCTGCCCTGAAAGACTGTTACGACAGATGGAGCCCAAAACTGTGGACTAGATGAACCCAATGGACATTTCAGAGGGATGGTCCGCAGACTAAGGGAATGATATCTGTGTATATATATATCAAAATGGTGGTGATTAATTGGAATGTATTGTAAAGGTAGGACCTAAGCATGACGTAAATGGTATAGAATAAGGGGTGGAATGTCCTGGTTTCGGCTGGGATAGAGTTAATTTTCTTCACAGAAGCTAGCATAGTGCTGTGCTTTGGATTCAGTGCTAGAAGAATGTTGATAACACGCTGATGTTTTTAGTTGTTGCCAAGCAGTGCTCAGACTGCTCAAGGACTTTTTGAGCTTCTCCTGCTCGGCCAGGTGCATAACAAGCTGGGAGTACAGCACAGCTAGGACCCAAACTGTCCAAAGAGCTATTCCATACCATATAACGTCATGCTCGGGGGGGTTAGTCAGTCGGGTCTGAAAAAGTTAGTTCCACTTTTTAACAAAACATGGAGCATAAAGTCTCTAAAGAATAAAATAAGCTTCTGAACCTCACCCTACTCCCAAAAATGTTACAGCCTTTAAGAATTACACAGGTATCACAATGGAACATAAACCCCACAACTTTCTTGGAGTCTATACCTCATCACACTGAGTATTGAGACAGTATCTGGAAAATAGTTGTACTGCTGCTCACACTGGTGTGGGTTTCTCAGGCCCAGACTGGTCGTTGAGGTAGTATTTACCCAGACAGAAAAGTTTCTTGAAATTAAGAAGTTGAATGTTTGACACATCAATCTTGAACATAGAAAACCACAAACTATTTCTCAGCAATACCAAAATCAGCTGGAGAGACAAGGGTAGAGGTCCAAAGAAATATTTAAGAAGAAAACAGTCTGTCCTATACATATCCTAACCTGAGGTATCAGTTTCCTGCATCAAATCAATGGCATTGTGCTGTTTTGTGTATGACACACAATCTTAAAGGTATCCTGGTCATGTGGAAACATGAGTTTCTTAACTGTTACTGTGACTTAAGTCAGGTAATTTTATTTCTGCACTGTTAAATCCAGGTTTCCAAGACAGACTAGTTTTTTACACAGGTGCACTTTATGGGAGGTTGGAATAGTTTTGTGGTGAATATATATGACTCGTCTCCATTTGAACCTGGATTTCGGACAAGATAAGAAGTTATGGAATTTAAGTGGGAAAGTGCGTAGGGAAATTAATAAAATAAATCAAGAACTTGATTGTTGGGTAGCAGAAATTACAACAGAAGACAGCACTTGCTTTATACAAATTTATGCTAGAAGCAATGAAAGCAGTAGAATTAAATATATTTGTCATAAACATACACATATATATCCACTGTGTCCAATCAAAAGTAGTATATGCTTTTACTGGTGCATCCGGAATAACTACCACCACAGAAATGGTTTAAAGCTTATCCCAGAGAGCATGTGAATAGCATCTGTTTATGTGCCTCAGGTGAGAAAGTTTATAGAGATATAGCTTTGCTCATGGAGTAAAATAGACACATTTTGCCTCCACTCTTTCCTCTAATTCTTAGGTGTTTTGTAAACGTATTATGTAAAAATCTTAATACTGTTGACGAAAAGGTCAGTTTAAGTCACTGTCTGTACTGGTGTGATAACACCTGCTACAAATCTCATACTCCAACAGCTGCTGCTCAGATCAGTGAAGTGTGACTTGAGAGGAACACTGAACTTTGCTTTTGAGGGAGAGAAGAAACCAAGTATTATTATCTTGTAACCTGACTGTTAAAAAATAAGAGGAAATAAGAAGCTCCAAAGATAGCTTTGCATATCCTTGTAAAATTATTCCAAAATTACAGTAATACTATGTTTGTTTTAAAACAAAGGCATAGAGATACAGCAAATGACTCAAAAAGTGCCTTCATAAATCACATAACCTGAATTTTATCTCAGCACTGTTTCTCAAGACTGTGGATAATTGGAATAAACCCACCCCCCGTCTTCTGCTAATACTGTATGCTGCAGGGAGATTTATAAAGAGCTTAATTGAGGGTAACCAATTCTTCATGCTTTGCATAAAATAATTTTCAGAGTGTCCCAGTATTTTAAAACTGATGGAATGCCAAAAGGTTACTTTTTGTAGCTGAGCTTATTCAGCCTGGTTTGATCTTTTTCTGAGATGTCTGAAGCCATGTTTCTAACACCTGTTCATTTGTAGCATGTGATTATGCTGATTCAATCACTTTCAAGCACATGAAGAAAATTATTGATAATTCACCAGCTGCTTTTTGAGAACAAATTTGATCTTTTAAATAAGGAGAGGAAGAGAGAGATCACACTTCAAGGTCCTTAACAAACCGTAGAACTGTATCAAGCTGTGAATATTTTGAATGGATGGTAAAACAATTAAAAGTCCCAAACCGCAAATAGCATGGTATTGTTTTACTTGTGACACTATTACTAGGTAATATTTCAAAAATAACACAAAAAATTGTAATTCCTAGTACGTTATATTCTGTTTCTTTGAGAAGGACCGACTCTTCTTTTTTTACATTACATGTTTCAAAAGCTACCTGACTTCCCTATTTGTTTTAATTTGATATATATACTACAAAAAATAAATCAACATGGTGAGGATAGCTGTTTGGAATATCTAATATCTCAAACACTTAGGCCTCGAATCTCACCTAGGTAAAATAGAATCACAAGAGTAATGAGTGGCCACCATCTTCTGGCTTCAGATTTACGTTAGTGTCACGTAAGCTGCAAAATATTGTGTCCAGCAGTCCCTTGTGAGTCACCTGGAAACAGTAAATTCACAAAGAATTTCTGGCAATAAATAAAAAATCAAGCATACATGTATAAAGCTCAATGACGTTTCATATTTGGGTCTAGGTATGGTAATATTCTGTATTTAGATCATAGTATAAAAATTTAGCTAAAGTGGCAGAAGAAACATATTTTCTAAAATATGAGTTTGTAAACAAATAGATACAAACTAGCAGTCTTTTTTTTTCAGATGTGAAGAAAGGAAGAGCTGTTTCAGGTTTTTGTATATAATGAGCTTTGAATAATGTCTCACAGTGTAGTGGGTACTAATTAACTTATCTTAGTAGAAGCTTGAGTGAGATTCTAAGATTAAAGAAAGATCAACAAAAATATTTTTGGAAAGAAAAACAACCCAAGAAGTCTATTTGTAATGTCCATATCCTCTGAGATGGCAATCTCTGCACATTACTATACAGTATTATCTGCTGTTTATATAAGCTTTCCCTTCCTTGGGATTTGTTTGTTAATGTACAAAGTATAGTATGATTGTAAATCTTTAAATCATCTTATTTTAAAGGAAAATCAGTTGGCAGCCAAACAGATTGAATACCTTTTCTGCCTTGAAGTCCTCATACTTGTCTGTCTTGGGAGAGTGTTATCAGCAACCAAGATTACTCATTGCTGAAGGCAGTAACTCCACCATTCAATAACTTCATGCTTGTACAATTGAATTGATATGTGAATTTTGAAACTAACACAGCCTTCCTAAAAAGCATCTTCTGTGCCACAAAACTTTTCTAAAAGCTGTGAGTATAAAAAACAAACAATTAAAACAATATAATACACATTTTTATTCATATATTTTTACAAGGTATTACACTTAGTGTGTGTACTGAAGAATATTACAGTAATGCTATCAATTGCCATACCTAGAACAAAATAAAAGACATTTTCCACTTGAATTTGGCATGTTAATTTAGTTTGCTTCTCTGTGGACTAACCATTCAATAGCACATGTGTAACACATAGTAAAACAAGGAATTTTAGTCAGGAAACCAAACAAAGCATAAGCATTTATGATCCTCAAAGCACTTGCCAGGTTGAACAACAGTTGATCAGGATTTTTAAATATTTTATTTTTTTTACTAGAAACAGAGGCCTTTACTAGTACCTAGTGACTTCAAACTGCTCAACAGGACAGTGAGCAACCTTCCAGTTAACCTCTGGAAATGTGCCATCTTACAGCTTCTCAAAGGTGCAGGCTCCACCCCCCAAATGCTATGTATTTTAAATCAGCAGTAATGAACTTTCTGTTGAACAGCTAGCTCTGATAAATGAGAAAGGATTAAATAAAAATGGGTTCTTATAGATTTTTTTTATTAAACAGAATCTTATCTTATATGGGGGTGAACTCTCAGAGTCTATAGGTTATGCTATTTATCCAATCACTCGACTACATGGTTGTTATGACCAGTTAATTTACAAGCTGAGCATATACACATTTAGTATATATAATTAATATACCAGCCCTGAGGATATTTTTGTCTGTAATCACACACACACACAAATGGTTCTATAATTTGGACTGAACCTGGAAACATTCCATATATTAAGTTGGCATTAATTTTCTTTCAAAGTGAGAGCTTTGTACTCATTCCATCAAGGGCTGTGGCTAAACAGTCAGGCATCTAGCAGATCTCAGTGTCTTTATTTTAGTGAAAGTAAAAGAATTAGTAAGCATCTCTCATTGCATTTTCAAAAGCAACACTTCTTACTATGAGCTCTGACAGGCATCTTCCCTTTAGCAAAACCATCTTCCAGCTTAATTGAATTGAAAGAAAACCAGCAACACTTCTGTAAAAAAAAAGCCTCTTCATTTTGAGGTACTAAATATCTGAAAACGAGGTATTGAAATACCAGCAAAACTGGCTGAACAGTCAGTCTACATATATAATTAGGAATTAGATGTTGAAACATGGTCTGCTGTAGCCACATTGGTTTTATAGCACAGACGACTGATTTTAAAATTCTGTTTTCAGTTACATTTCTGAAAATAAAGTCCAATTCTCTTCTTTAATTAAATAATGGAGATTACTTGAGCTTTGTATGTTGAGTGGTTCCAGAATAAATCCTAACTTTATTGCCACAAGTATTATTTTTGGTAGTGTTAGCCAGAAAGATCTATTCTGTTTTGTCCATAAGTTTTGTTTCTCATTATGCTTGAAAACACATACAACACTGCAAGAAAAAAAAAAAAAAAAAAAAAAGAGGAAGCTATGTCCTGTGTCTTTTGTATGGAGATTTTTGAATCTTATTTCTCTCATTGACATCCATAACTTTGCTCATAGGCTACTGACATTCTGTACCACTACCAACTCACACCAATGTAATCTACCAAAGCCTGCCAGATTACATCAATTATCTAATTGCCACAGTCAGTTAAAAGTGAAATTAAATGGAATCTGGACATGAATAACAAACTGTAATAAGACAAACTCTCTCTTAATGATTCATGGAACTCTGATGAAAATAATTCCCCTCCCCCCTCCAGTCGTGATCACATAAAAAAAAAATTATCTTGTGAATTTAGAATTAATATTGATCAAATGTCTTATAAATTATTGTAAACTTTTTAACAATACATAAAAAAGAGACTCAGATATATACTTGCTGTAGGTATTTTCAATGCTTATTTAGAGATCATGACTCTGGAAAAAAATTACTATTTCTGTTGTTTTATTTAAGCTGTTGAAGAAAATTGCTTTTGTTTTAATTTCAAATCCTAAAGATGCTCTTCCATGGTACAGTTAAGAAGATCTGAAAGCTCACTGTTCCCAAGAATGGCAAACTCACTTTCCAGTCCTGTGTGTTTGTCCCTTCCTTTATGATGACACAGGTCAGCTCACTAACCAGAAAATGCCTTCCTAGCAGGAAATGTACCTGTTTTTTGCCAGGTCCCTGGTCCGATCCACAGAGATGGAGGTACAGAGATGCTCCAGAGCCAGTGATTTTGAGAAGTTCCGTTTGATAGTGCCAATTAATGCATTCATATTATCCAACTTCACCCTAACTAAAATCTTCATGGAGAGTTTCCATCACAGTACAACAGAAGAGAACTGGTTCAATTAGCAGTCTACATGTAATACTTTTTTGACATGTCATTTTGTTTACTCGACTTTCTATCCTCATTAATCTCTATGATTAATGCTTAACAGGAACAAGACATTTCCAAAGGTTCTGTCAAGCACTATGAAAATATGAGAGTTATTCTAACTTAGTAGAAATCCAGGCCTTGTGGTAACAGAAGGAGACAAATTACCTTAAATGACTCCACTTAAAGAAGGCAAAGAATTGAAGTGAGTTGAATAAAAGCTAACATTACAAAAAATATGTTCTCTAGGAAAGGATTTTTTTTATTATTTGAAACTTTTTTTCCCAAGAAAACTGTATTGATGCTTCTATAGAATTCAGGAAAAATAATTATTTAAATATTAAATGAAAAAATCACTTTTGCACAGTATGTTTAGTCTCCTTTTTGTCTTTTAGTGTCAGAACACTTCACATTATCATATTTGTGTCTTCAAAACTCAATAAAACACTTTCATAAAATCATAGAATCATTAAGGTTGAAAAAGACCTTCAAGATCATCAAGTCCAACCATCAACCCAACACCACCATGCCTACTAAACCATGTCCCAAAGTGCCATGTCTACACATTTTTTGAAGACCTCCAGGGATGGTGACTCCACCACCTCTCTGGGCAGTCTGTTCTGACGTTTGACCAATCTTTCTGTAAAGAAATTGTCCTAATATCCAATCTAAACCTCCCCTGACACAACTTGAGGCTATTTCTTCTTGTCCTATGTCTAGTTACTTGGGAGAAGAAACCAATACCCACCTCATTACAACCTCTTTTCAGGTAGTTGTAGAGAGCAATAAGGTCTCCCCTCAGCCTCCTCTTTCCCAGGCTAAACTACCCCAGTTGCCTCACTAGTTCCTCATAAGACTTGTCCTCCAGACTCTTCACCAGATTTGTTGCCCTTCTCTGGATGTGCTCCAACACCTCAATGTCCTTCTTGTAGTGAGGGACTCAAAACTGAACACAGTATTTGAGGTGCGGCCTCACCAGTGCTGAGTACAGGGGCACAATCATTTCCCTACTCCTGCTGCCCACACTATTCCTGATACAAGCCAGGATGCCATTGGCCTTCTTGCCCGTCTGGGCGCACTGCTGGCTTACGTTTAGTCGGATGTCAATGAGTACCCCAGGTTTTTTCCGCCAGGCAGCTTTCCAGCCACTCTTCCCCAAGCCTGTAGCGTTGCGTGGGATTGTTGTGACCCAAGTGCAGGACTCAGCACTTGACCTTGTTGAAACTTTTGTCTATTAATGACTGAGATAAACCTATTTTAACATCTTTTCCAATTAAGAGTGTGTTCTAACAAGAGGTGTGTCTTTCCTTAGGCAATATATTTTAAATTGTAAAAAATAAATCTGAAACCTAGCAAAAATATAAATTCAGTAAAGATATATATGTTGTTTTCTAGTGGATATCTAGCATTGGTAATCAATTATATCTATATCTAGATTTCAATGTTTTCTATTAAAATCTGTAATTAAATTGTTTTCCTTACATGAATAAGAATAGACATTGTTTAACAATGTGTCTGCTACTTAAAATAAACCCAACACAACACTATTCCACTCAATAAATTCAGTATTTTTAAACATCCCTGTGTATGAAACTCTAAACTGAGAAATCCTGAACACTGGCTGCAGACACACAGTGATGTGATTGCCTTGATCTCTCTAATTCAGCTAGTAATCTCCTTCCAACCAGAGCAAGATATATCTGCTAAAATCTAAATTACCTTGTTTATTTAGGAAATTTTTTCCAGCTGCTTGGTTTTACTTTTAACTGAGAATGAAGAAACAACTTTCTGAAAAGAATGGCTAGGCTAAAGTGAGGAATATGTATGAGGCTGAGAAGAGGTGATGAGTCTTGTCCTCATCATTGGAATAATTGGGGGGAAAAAGTATAAGGCTGGAAAATATACAATATACCCTTCACATTGAAGATTACACCCTTTATTTAGAGAATGTAAACCAAAAGATGGTCAAGTAGATCACCTTGCTTTGTACAACTTATCTTACAACAATTTAACACTAGACAAATTCACAGAATAATGAAATAAGAGAAAAATCAAGAACTGTGAAATATAAATAACAGGTTTTTTAACTAAAACCTTCAACTCTATCAGCACTTCTTGGAATCACAATCCTTTCAGTATGACCCAGGCTCTTCTCTTTGTAACTCTATAATGCTTCTAGCTCTGCTGACACTTACCTGCATTAATTCTTCTGTAGTCACTGCCACTGATATAATCATATTAAAGATTCCTCAAGAACATTAGTTTTTCAATGGAGGTAGCAGAAAACCTCCTGCTGATAAAGTAATCTTACTTCCCACAGAGTGAAAAACACTACAGCAGCTGAACTACAATGGATATATTGGTCTTTTGGGTATAATTATGTCTGACTCAATACTGAGGAAGAGACTGTAATATTTTGGAGGAGGCAGAAGGTACTCAGACCAACTTTAGTCAGAGAAGAGCTTAAACAACAAGATATTTTTATCACTTGTTTGTTTATCTTTTTTAGAGAAAATCAACCTACCGAGATAGATTTTGATGTACAATACTCTAGTGAAAATATCAAGGCAGCTACTCTAGGTGTATCCTAATCTGACTGCTATTAGAAACTGTCTCATTGTGCTCAGCTTTACCTACTATGTTTTGATTGTCGTCACAAACTGAGATAATTCTTCACACATTCTTCCAAGCTATTCAAAAAGCTCTGAAACACACACAATAAATCTAGGAAAACCAGTTTCTGTTTTACATATAGTACCAGGACCTGCAGAAAATACGTTTGGTTTGGTGATTTTCATTAATTGTTTTACCCTTCTTAGCTGTTAGGACTCTAAGTTAAACTAGAATGCAGCTGCTACAGTCTAAATGTTTTCTTTTTTTCGCAAGAGTGGGAGTGCACTCACTGTTCAACTATCACACCACTGTGCTTCATTCTCCTTTGTAAGAAGACCTCAAAATCATGTGAGGACATGATGGGTGTGAAATTAATTAGTGTTTTTACTTTTCAAAATGACACCAAAATGTTTCCCACATTATGCACAGTGTTTTATCACATATGTGACAATTAAATAGATTATAAGTATTTTACAGTTTTTCTAATTGAGGATCCTTCAGTTAAATTTAGAATGAAATAAAACAGAATAGTTCAGTTGGAAGGGACCTACAAGGATCATCTAGTCCAGCTGCCTGACCACATCAGGGATGACCAAAAGTTAAAGTACATTATTAAGGGCATTGTCCAAATGCCTCTTAAACACTGACAGCCTTGGGGCATCAACCTCTTCTCTAGCAAGCCTGTTCCCATGTTTGACCACCCTCTCGGGAAAGAAATGCTTCCTCATGTCCAGTCTAAACCTCCCCTGGTGCAGCTTTGAACCATTCCTACGCATCCTATCACTGGATACCAGGGAGAAGAGATCAGCACCTCCCTCTCCACTGCCCCTTCCCAGGAAGAATCATGCAGAATTTATGCTCTTCACTGATCTAATTGCAAGAATGGGATATTGACCAAATAAAGATATGTCTGACACTGGTGAAGAAATTCATTAACAGAACATAAGCCTGAATGGTATTAAGTCAATCCAAAAGTACACACCCATATCTTTTCTCTTGCAGTGGGAATAAGTGGACAGTACAGAAAGAAGAATGGAACAAGCATATATTAAATTTCCCAAATTACTTTTCTGCCTCTGATTTTTTTTTTCCATTTCAGGAAGTGTCTTGAATCGTATGTGCTCTGCCTATAATGCTTAATAAACTTTTCTTTCACATAACTGTCTAGCCCTTAGACTTATTAAATTTTTACAGTCCACAACATTCTTTGACAAAGAGTTTCATCAATTTACTACTTATTGTGTGGAAAAAAAAAAATCCACCTTCAAATTTGAACCTACTTCCCATTAGTTTTATTTCATAGTAGATAGGAAGAAAACATGAATGAGTGATCCCTGTTAAATTCTCTATGAGAATAATGTTTTTGTGGATGTTTATCATATGCCACCACCTTCTTTGTTCCATTAAGGTTTCCTGTTCAGTTCCACCTTGTTAAATCATTACTTGTATGGAAATATTTACATATTTTTGGTCAGATGCTTTACTCTTTCTTGAACTTTTTCCAATTCTTCTGTATTCCTTTGAGGTCCGTGGACTAGAGCTGTATATAATATTCAAATTGTAAGAGAAACATGAACTTACATAATGGCATAATGACATTTCGTGTTTTATTCTCTATTTCTTTATTAGTTTCTGACACTTGATTCTTTTTTTTTTTTCACAGTCACTGAGCATTAGAACTGTCTGTCATATACCCAAGATCTTCCCCTGGGTAATACAGTCAGCTCAGTGCCCTTCATTGGTTTCCACATGTGTATTATTTTACATTTATCAACATTACATTTTATCTGCCATTTTATTACCTAGTCATTCACATTCTTATGGACTGCCTCAAATTTTTCATAGTTGAAACCTGTCCTCACTGCACTGAATAACTTCATTTTGTTGAAGACTTTCTCACTTGACTGTTGATCTATTTTCTGAGGTGATTTGCAAATGAGTGTAAAAAACCTGCTGTCAACACAATTGTATGCTGAAGTCACTCCTCTGCAAGAGAGAAGGTTGCTTACTTCTGCCTCCTCTTTCCAATTATTTATTCAATTTTATATTCAGGTGTTAAAAAGTATCCATGCCCAGGTGCTGGTAGTGGAGGGCTGTGAGAAGACGCCAGAAACTGCCCCCATGTTGGACAAAACCAGTTCCAGCCAGCTCCAAAATAGACCTGCCTCTTGCCGAAGCTGAGGCCATCAGTGATGTTGGTAGCACCTCTGTGATAACCTGTTTAAGAAAGGGTAAAAAACACTGCCAAGCAACTGGGAGAAAGAGGAGTGAGAAAATGTGTGAGAAAAAGTCCTGCAGACACCAGGGTCAATGAAGAAGTAGGGAGAGGAGGTGTTCCAGGTGCTGGAGCAGAGATTCCCCTGCAGCCCATGATAAAGACCATGGTGAGGCAGCTTGTGCCCCTGCAGCCCATGGAGGACCATGGTCTAGGTGTCCACTTTGCTGCCCATGGAGGACTCCATGCCACAGCAGGTGGAGATGCCCTTAAGAAAGCTGCAGCCCATGGGACACATATGGTGGAGCAGAGTCGTGGTAGGAACTGTGGCCTATGGAGAGGAGCTTACACAGGAGCAGGTCTGTTCTTGAAGGACCACACCCCATGGAAAGTACCCATGTTGGAGCAGTTCTAGAGGAACTGCAGCCCATGGGAAGTACCCATGTTGGGGAAGTTCATGAAGGACTTCCTCCCATGGGAAGGACCACATGCTGGAGCAGGGGAAAAGCATGAGGAGGAAGGAGTAGCTGAGGTGACATGTTATGAACTGACCTCAACTCCCATTCTTCATCCCCCTGCACTGCTCAGTTGGATGAGGTAGAGAATCTGGGACTAAAGTTGGGCCTGAGAAGGGACAGGGTGCGGGCAAGATGTTGTTTAGATTTGTTCTTATTTCTCATTATCCTACTCTGTCTAATTGGCAATACGTTAAATTAGTTTCCCCAAGCTGAGTCTGTTTTTCTTATGATGGTAATTGTTGAGTGATCTCCCTGTCCTTAACTCGGCCCATAAGCTTTTAGTTGTCTTTTTCTCCCCCTGTTCTGCTGAGAAGGAGCAGTGGTAGAGTGGCTTGTTAGGCGCCTGGCAACCAGCCAAGGTCAACCCACCACACAGTGAAATTTTCTGGACCTTCTCTGGTGTGGCTTTTATCACTTTCCAGTTCTGAGGTACAACAGCACTTCTGAAGAGAGAAATTACACACTACCATTAGTAATTTAGCTATTTCATCCTTGAGTTATCTTAGAACACTTGAGTTAATGTCATGTGCTCCTACCAATTTCTGACTGTTTATTTTGTCAGTCTGCTCCATAACCCCTTTTACAGCCACTTCATTTTCAGGCACAACCTCTGCTGAGTCTCCAATAAAAAAGAGTTCCAATGGAAGAACCTCCCCAATTTTTCCACAGTGAACACTGATGGAAAAAAGAAATTTGGTTTCTCTGTGGTGGCTTTAACTTCTTTGAGAGATTATTTTATACCCAAATTTTTATCTGAGTATACAGATTCCCTTGAAAACTTCTTATACATAATTTCTTTGAAAAAAAATTATTTAGTATTTATTTTTATTCTTTTTGCTAATTTTTCCTCAAGCCTTCTTTGGGATGTATTATTGTGTTTTTTTTACTCAATCTGCTAGATTTTACAAACCTTTCTATTTTTTCATTTGAATACACAGCCTCTCTCACAGTCTCTCTTACCTCATGGTTTCCATGCTGTCTTCCTTTTATTACTTTGAAACAGTAATATTTAACATTTAAAAAGGAATATACATTGGCCCTGTGCTTCTAGTATAGTGTCTTTCAATAAGTTTCTCATATGTAAGGATTTAAACCACTTTACTAGTGCTTTATCTAGTTTTTATCAAGTTTTCTCACTTTAGGTGACAGAAAGGTGGGTACAACTGCAGTGGATCTATTTGTTGCTCTAACAGGGACACTATATCTAGTAGCAGTATTGTTGCTCTTATCTAGTGGCTCTTAGGTTGTGGTTCTTGTTAGTTATGTAAATAATTCTCTTTATGATCAGTGATAGCTGTTTGGCTAGTCCTGGGCAGAAAATTCTGTCTTCTGATGAAGAATCTTTTTCCAAGAAAAATCTGAAATCTGTATATAATCTGAAAACTTGCCTGGTCTAGGTGTTCTTGTGGGTCAGAAACATGTTACTATGCTTAGTAAAAGAATATAGATTTTACTTTGAAAGAAAAATATAATAGTACTTTGCTTTAGTTTTCACAGCTACAGCTTCTGTTCCCCCAAGAGGAACACCTGAAAGAATCTAGGAAAAACTCACTTCAGATTGAAATGAGATATGAGGTTCATGTTTCATTAGAGAAATATTTTCCTTTAATGTCACAAGTTTTAAAGCCTAAATTTAATCTCATCTCTTCATGTTCAGCACCAGATTATTTTAATATTAAATGTAGTATTTTGTTAACCTCAGGTGTTGCACAGAGAATTATTGGTGCCGAAGAAATCTTGATATTTTACAGGTGTGGTTGCTGGAGAAAAGCCAGAATGATTCCATAGCTAAGCAAATAATGAACTTCCTTTAGAAGTATGATTTCTATGGCTCTTAAGCCTTGCTCTGAACTTCTGATCTCTAGTATCCTTGATCAGCATTCTTGTTATGTTCTAAAAAATATGGTGTCAAAAATTTCTGCAACACAGTGTGACTTCCCAAACAAATTAAACAAACCACTACCAATACACTGTAGTAATCTATTTTTTTCAAATACATACAGCTTCTTTTCACTGTGTTTACAATCCAAAGCTGTGGAATGTCTAATCTAATTTATTATGAACCTTGCAGGGAAAAATAAAATGTTGGGAGGTATTTATACTACTACAATAAAATAAGTCTGTGCTATATTGCCCCAATTAAAAATGATACAAGAGATACTCTAAAATTTCCTAGCTTCATGTCCAAGTAAGTATATATGAATTCAGTGTTTATTTTACAATGTTCATGTTGGCCTCCACTACCTGTCTGTAGTGAAGTGGAATTTCTTAGTTATTTTTGCAGAAGATAGCCACTGCAGAATTCAGATTTGGTTTTTTATACTTATAAAAGAATTCTGCATGACATTTGCAGCTCCAAAGACCAACTGAAGATTGCTTTGTTTTGAGTGTCTTCAGTATTTTTTCCTTAAATGTTCCTCAACAACTGATTAAAGCTAATTCCTGTTCCTAACATGAAGAATAAGATTAGTGTGTGCTCATCTGACATCAGGAAGTCTGGAATGCTAAAAAGCATGTTGCTACCTGATGTAATCATCTAGGACACCTTTGAAATGATCAAAGTTAGTCTTTGAAATGATCATCCATTGTAGTAAGACTCTGACACAACAGAATTAAACAGTTAGTACAACTTAGAGTTTCACAGCTGAGCTACTCAAGATTCAGTCTGTAAGGAGCTTTGATGTATTTCTCTAGAGGTATAACATCAATAGGTTTTCAGGCATATCAGAATTTAATGAATTTATTTCCTGTCAGCTTATTTTTTAATTTATTGCTTTCTTGCTTGCAGTGTATCTGCTCTGATATCTGGATGTTACTGGTAGTAAGATTAAATCTTTTTCATTCCGATCTTCAAACTTTAGAAGAAAAATAAAGAGAAAAAACCCAACTTATCTCATTTATTTTAGCTATTTTCCTAACAATTACTTGTAAGTGGAATGATGTGTGTTCAGAAAAGACAAAAGAAATTGAAGATTCTTAGTCTCAGAGTTTTGACTATAACATTAGTTTTGTTCAAAACTAGTAAAAATAGTTCTGTTTATGGTGTTACTGATGGAAAGAAACCTAAAAAAAATATATTAAAAATTGAATGGTTAGTCTTTAGTGCTAATCACTTAACACAGCTTTTTTTATCGGTCTTACATAATACTGATGGACCTTGGACTGCCTGGTCTTGTGAGGTTGAAGACCACAAGTGTGAGAACAGTGACTTTCCTTTTGTGAACATTGAAATTGTAATGGACCAGCTGTGTCAGCTGACTGTTCACAGGTATAATGGGATTCATCCCAGAGTACTGAATGAGCCAGCAGGTGTTGTGGCATGACCCCTTTTGATCATCTACCAAAGGTCTTGGGATTCTGGGGAGGTCTCTGCTGACTGGAAGCTAGCCAACGTTATTCCAATCTACAAAAAGGGTGTGAGGGAACACCAAGGGAACTACAAACCCATTAGTCTAACCTCAGTTCCTGGAAAAAAATTATGGAGAAGATTATACTGGGTACAACTGAAAGACATTTAAAGAATAATACAGTCATCAGGCACAGTCACTATGGGTTCACAAAGGGAAAGTCCTCTTTAGCTAACTTGATATTCTTCTGTGATAAGGTCATATGGGCCTACATCTAACTCACAACCAGTCATCCATGGTGTTCTTCAGGGTTCAATTCTAGGGGCAGTTCTGTTCAATATATTTACCAACAATCTGGATGCAGGAGTTGAATGCACCATCAGCAAGTTTGCTGATAATACCAAACTGGGAGGTGCTGTTGACTCTCTTGAGGGACAAGATGCCTTGCAGAGGCATCTAGATAGATTGGAGCATTGGGCAATGATTAATGGGATGAATTTGAACGTCCAAATACTGGATTCTGCACCTGGGATGGAGTAACACCAAGCACAAGTATAGACTGGGAGAGGAGTGGCTGGAGAGTGGCCCTGCACAAAGGTATCTGGGGGTGCTGGTTGACAGCAGGCTCCTTATGAGTCAGCAATGTGCCCTGGCAGCCAAGAGGGCAAACTACATCCTGGGGTGCATTACATACAGTATAAACAGCTGGTCAAGAGTGGTGATTATCCTGCTGACTTCAGCATTGGTGAAGCCTCACCTTGAGGATTGTGTGCAGTTCTGGGCCCCACAAGTTAAGGATGTTAAGGTACTTGAATGCGCACCCAGAGGACAGCAACAAAGCTGGTGACAGGGCTGGAAGTCATGTCCTATGAGGAGTAGCTAAGGACTTTGGGCTTGTCTAGTTTGGAGAAAAGGAGGCTGAGGGGTGACGTCATTGCTCGCTACAGCTTCCTGAGGGGGAGAAGTGTGGAAGGTGGTGTTGATCTCCCTGGTATCCAGTGATAGGATGCGTGGGAATGGTTCAAAGCTGCACCAGGGGAGGTTTAGACTGGACATGAGGAAGCATTTCTTTCCCGAGAGGGTGGTCAAACATGGGAACAGGCTTGCTAGAGAAGAGGTTGATGCCCCAAGGCTGTCAGTGTTTAAGAGGCATTTGGACAATGCCCTTAATAATGTACTTTAACTTTTGGTCATCCCTGATGTGGTCAGGCAGCTGGACTAGATGATCCTTGTAGGTCCCTTCCAACTGAACTATTCTATTTTATTCTATTCTGTTCTGTTCTGCTCCATAGCTCATATTTTCTGGTAAGAAGGTGATGATCTTCAAATATGTTGAAAGTTAGGAACATAGATCTGTTTTATAAAACCTAAGGAAGTGACATTTTTTCTAGAAATAGGTATTCTGTGTTATCTATTCCATTTCCATTCATCCTTTCTGACACAAGCTAGAATAGGAAAAGGAAAGATAAACAGAAATACAAGATAACATCAAAAATGATGCATCTTTAAAGGAATTTTCTTGATACAATAATTTAGTAATAAGAGGAATAAGAATTATGCATCCTTATGTGGTTCTTTTCACATCTAAAACAATTTAAAAGTATGAATTGTGTAGTTTGGTTTCTATAATAAAAATACCTCTTGAAATTATACAGCATGAAGGAGCTTTCTTGACCATTCTCATTAATTTCAGTGAGATATGATTTGCTTTGGTTGTATTAAAATATAATTATTTTAGTAGTGAAACAGAACAAATAGGTGTGTCATCCAGATAAAACTTAGTTTTAATTTGTTTGACCACAGGAGATAGATGACACAGGCTCATCAACTGTATGAACTTTCCCCCAGGCTAAGTACCATCAAGTTTCTGAAACTCTACAGTGATTTAAATGGGGGTATAAGAATGTTGATCATTTGCTCTTTCTCTCTGCTCTTCACTGCCTAGGAGAAGTCAGTCAATGACAGTTCTGTCATAGGCAGCTTCAAACACTGACAGCTGTAGTTATTTCTGTCTTCTTTGGAGCCAAGAGAACAGTACATTGAGAAGATCAGGACATTCATATGAGACTGGACATTACAGTTCTCCCTAATATTAGTTCAATTTCTATCTAGTAACAGTTTAGGGTAGATTTTGTTCCCATCCAAGAGGAAGAGACTAAAGTTCAGGATTTCCATATCTTAGAAAAGCTTTTATATCACCGATCTACAAACCGAAGTCTACTCTTGTTTGTTCTGCTTTCAAACCCTGCATTCTTTATGTCCAATTTCAATAGCAGAAATGGAATATGTTCCAGTGCTTTACTCCTTTCTCCAGGAAAATTTTGAACCTCTGTGTTTTGGTGATCCTTGGTCTTTCTTTCATGCAGAGTAAATGGAGTCTAGCTTGCTTTCAGCTTCCATTCTGAATAGGGAAGATGCAGGCACAAAGAGTGCAGTGGTGTAGTATGTACACATATTGGGGACCTAATTGAGTTTGACACCTGTTTCATACACAGAAAATATCAAGATTTTTGAAAAACAGTATTTCAAGAAGCTTTCAAAGGCAGCAAATTTTTTCATCCTCGAACATTCTCTGGTAGAAATGCAATAGCTATTCAGAACAGTGTGTACTCTCCTGTTCTCCATGTTAGACAACAATATTCCATAACCCTCTGTTGTCTTGTGTAGTTTCTAACTTCTGGAAATCTAAAACATGCCAAGGTGGAAAGAACATTTGTGCTTTCTTTGCCACATATCATTAGCAAAAAGTGGAGGATCAGGCCCATTTTTGCTTACATTTACCATTCATTAGTCACAATTGTTTTGGATTGTTGAGTATAAAATTTTCCTGCCTATCTAGTTATATTATTCCCCTAGCCACATGTCATGCCATTATTAAAATTATTCCCTAAAGCAATTTCTGTAGTAAATAATACATCTGGGAATGCTGCTTTGCAGAAAATGAATCAGTACTTCTGGCAATGAAATGACTGAGAGTCTTCTGCCAGTTTTACTGAATATTGATGAAGCAGTGAGATAGCATCCTATGTGGTGGACAGCAAAAATGAGTCCCATGATAAAAATGTATTTACAGCTGTGAAATTTTCACATTTTCCCAAATTAATTTAATTCATCAAGCCAAAGGAAGTTGGCCATTTTTAATTACTTAGCCCCTGATATTTTGTCTAGCTGAGCATTTTACTAGTCATAGTAGCTGAGGGCCAGTGTATCCTGCAGTCTATCAGAGCACCCACATGGCTGCTGTGAATTATGCTGGTCAGTAATGGAGCACAATGGAATGTTTTACCAGACAGAAATGACTGGAATTAAGTGGTTCTTTGACAATATGTCCTCCTCAATGGGAAAAACTCTGAATTGTCAGTATCTCTATGAAACCGTAACTTCTGGTGGACTGAGAGCACTTGCTTTTGAAAATGCAGACAGGGTTTGAGGATATTTTAGTAACTGGAGAAACTATTACATCAGAAGGCATGTTGTCCTATGGATTAATTACATATATTGCCAAAATTGCATGTCCTGTTTCATCAACCAAATGAGCTTCCTTTACCCTCTAGACACTGAAAATTCTTATGTCTTCTAGGGGCAAATTAAACAGTCCTCTACTATCAGAAATCTTTCTTTCTGTGTGTCTTTACTGTGATCAAACCTTATCCTTCCCTTGAATAAATTAAATATTTAATCCTTTTAGTCTCTCTGTATAAAGTAAATTTTACACTGCTTTAGATCTTAACAGCTATATGCAAATACTGTAAAATTCTGATTTTGACAAACAAAGTAATCAATACGGTAAGTAATCAAATGTGGTCTTTAGGTACAACCATGATGTTTCATTCTAGTACAGTTTTTGCTGACACAAAAAGAGTATGATTAAACATGCCTGTGTATTGGGTTTGCATGGCAAGGTTTTGGTAGCAGGGACCTACAGGGGTGGCTTCTGTGAGATCTTCTGTGATAACATATTTAAGAGAGGAAAAAAAAGAAATGGCTGCGTCTCAGCAGCCGGAGAGAGAAGAGAAGTGAGAGGATGTGAGAGAAAACAGCCCTGCAGACACCAAGGTCAGTGAAGAAGGAGGGGGAGGAGGTGCTCCAGGTGCCGGAGCAGAGATTCCCCTGCAGCCCGTGGTGAAGACCATGGTGGGGCAGGCTGTCCCCCTGCAGCCCATGGAGGTCCACGGTGGAGCAGATATCCACCTGTATCCCATGGAGGACCCCACGCCGGAGCAGATGGATGCCCGAAGGGAGGAGGCTGTGACCCCGTGGGAAGCCTGCACCAGATCAGGTTCCTGGCAAGCCATTGCGGACCCGCGGGGGGAAGAGCCCATGCTGAAACAGGTTTGCCTTCAGAACTTGTGACCCCGCGGGGGACCTAACGCTGGAGCAATCTGTCCCGAGGGACGCACCCCATGGAAATTATGACCCGGTTGGGATGTTCCCATGAGAGGGACCCCACGCGTGAGCAGGGGAAGAGTCCTCTCCCTAGGATGAAGAAGCGGTAGAGACAACGTGTGATGAACTGACCCCAACCCCCATTCCCATCCCCCTGCGCTGCTGGGGGGAGTAGGTAGAGAAACTGGGAGTGAAGTTGTGCCCAGAAAGAAGGGAGGGGTGAGGGAAAGGTTTTTAAGATCTAGCAGTTTTTCTCCTCTCCTTCTCTGATTTTGATTGATTGATAATAAATTAATTTTTTTTTAAATTGAGTCTGTTTTGCCCGTGATGGTAACTGATAAAATGGTCTCTCCCTGTACTTATCTCGATCCATGAGCCTTTTAGATTTACTTTTCTCTCCTCTGTCTGGTTAGAGGGGAGTGATAGAGCGGCTTTGGTGGGCCCCTGGTATACAGCCAGGGTCAAACCACCACACTGTCCTTACCTCTAACCACAAGCCTTTTGTCGTATTTTCTTTCCCCTCTCCAGCTGAGGAGGGGAAATGACAGAGAGGCTTCATGGGCACCTGGCATCCAGCCACGGTCAACCTACCACAGTCTTTAGGAGTAGGCCCTAAACTAATGTTAATTTCCTGCAGTTATATTTCTATTTTTGCTAGATATAGGTCTATTTTTATTCTTGTACTGGTTTTGTCTGGGATAGACTTAGTTTTCTTCATAGTAGCTAGTAATGGGCTCTGTTTTGCATTTGTGCTGAAAATTGTGTTGATAACACAGGGATGTTTTAATTATTGCTAAGCTGTGCTTGTGTGGAGTCAAGGCCTTTTCTGCTTCCTACACCATCCTGACAGCGTGTAGGCTGGGGGTACACAATAAGCTGGGAGGGAACACAGCCAGGACACCTGATCCCAACTGACCAAAGCTTCTCTTTTTTTAAATTTTTTAAATTTTTTTTTAATTTTTTCCCCTTCCTGTTCTACCTTCATTGGATGCATAGTTTCCAGAGCCATTTTCCAAATCAAGAAAGACTAGGTGAGTACTAGAATGGAAGACTAGCAGTGAAGTTCTAGTATTTGTGTATGGTATGGAACAAGTCTTCATTCCCATCCTAAATTCTATTAACAAAATAAATTATCAGTGTAGCACCACCAGACATGGAACTAATTTAAAGATGAGGTGATGACTGACTAAAATGTAACCACTATCTATGTGGTCAGTGTGAAAACTCTGTCCAGAAAACAGGAATGAATGGCAGGTGAATAAGCATGGTCCTTAGGTCAAAAAAACCCCAAACATCAGAGCTGATAGCCTCAAGAAAAATCTTTACATTAGCCACAAACTAGTCATGAATTCAGTTTAGTAGACTTTAATGAAAACATCTCTATTATTTAACTTTGTTGTTGTTGCCACACCAACCTTGGTGGAAAGCAGCACATGTACCATAGTGTGAAAAATAAGAAAACTTGAGAAACAGGTGTTTTTCAGATAAGCTGTGAATGGGATTCCAACCAAAACTAGTGGGAAATAACAAAAGTTGGGTAAAGAAGAGGAAAATTTTACTGGATCCTACATCTTCTTCATGCCTTTTCAGAGTTTATGAAGAAGCTGTTCCCCTCAAAAACAAGGCGTCATTCAGCTCTGTTTCTCACACCTCAAACTTGTTATACCTCATACACACCTTCATGAATCCATCTCAACTGAAAGTCTTTCTAGGCATTTGGAAACCATTTTTCCATTGTCCAGCTGTCCTATGCTGTCACACAGTGACACTTCATCCATAGAGGAGTTCATGGCATTTCAGAATACTTTATATCCAGAGGAGAGACTCCAGGATTAAGAAGAATTTTTTATTCAGTTGGGACCAATTTGTCAGTATCTGGAGATCTTTTTCATATTTTTTATTGCACATAGAAGATGGTGTTAAGTCATCAAGAGGAGAAGTAAGCATATTAATGTCAAAATGGCATTAGTTATCAGAAATTCAGAGAGTATAAGCTGATTACCTCAGAGGTAAAGGAGATTTAGGTAAGAGAATCACAGATTCATTGTATTGTGCAGTATTCTTTGGAGTAATTAATCCAAAGCCTAGTCTTAAAAATGTCCTTTTTTTTTTTTTTTTTCTGTAAATACCAGTTTTCTCTTTATTTTAACTGTGATGAAATTAACAAGTCTCACCCTGCAGAATCTTTCATGAGGAGTCAGGTTTGTGTGATGTTGGGGTGTTCTGTTGCTAAACTATTCACGTCTAAAGAAATGAGATATACATTGTCAGAGCTTTTCTCCCTGAAGAGGATCGAAAGCTTAAACTTTTTTACTGCATCAAATTTCTATGGATCCTTCTTCCATATATCTTGAGGAGAGAAAAAGAAGAATCATGAGGAGATAGTCTAAACTGACCTTCCTGCAAGTCATTGGTTATTTAATGAGCCCTATGATTTTGTATTATCTCTAGTTAAATGTCTAATGTGGAGAGAAGACAGACATTAATAAAAGTGTAGCCACACTGAAGTCCTTCCTTGTATCTTTCACTCAGCTACCCATGCAGGTTCATCCCAGTTTCTGGAGTTCTTAATCATCTGTTCTGTTCAATTCATCACTTCTGTTCATTCAGCACAAGTGTTATTTCTTTATGAGTCAGAATCCACTTGTCCTTTCACTTTGGGGTGGTTGAGATTTGGATCAACGGAGATTTGACTTAGAGTTCAATGGAGACTGACTCAGGTTCTTGTCTGAGTCATTTTTTCTGTATTCTCATTCAATATGTTGATTGCGTATTACTTCTTTACAGTCTCCCATATTTCTTCACTTCAACAACCCATGTTTGAGTTGCTTTATTATTTAGTCATTTTCTGTTGCAAGCAAAAGTAAGGCAAAATCAACAACTGTGAACTAGGAAATATAAGAAAAGATTTTTTCAAGCTATCATGAGCAAAGTATATTCTATTATTTCTCAAAGCTTTCAGAAAGATACTTTCCTATGAACCATATTTTTGAAAATAAACAGAGGATCTTTGAAAGTAACTCTTTGATCAAATCCAGTAATGCAAAATAATCTGATTTTTTAACATTTTATACTGCTTCACATGGTAGCTTATTACTGTTATTTTTAATGATTAAGTACTTTTCCTTTTTTTTTTTTTAATCCCAGTAGATTAATCCTGGATTTTAATCCTAGGAGTATCTACCAATTATGACAGTGCACTTTATGGGAAAAAAAAAAAAAATTAAACTAGTTTAAAATCATGAAGCAAAATTGGGTGAGATGTGACTTTTTTTTTTGTTATTTTTGGCCAAGAATGTATAGAACAGAAATACTTGAATGTGTTGTTGACCTGGTGTCATGTCTTCCAGGTGTCTTTGATTGAAAAAAGAAGGTAATTCTTATGGGCAGAAATGAAAATGTATTTATTAGAGCTCTGTCTAAAAGCATGTGATAAGACAGTGAAATCTGTTGGAAATATACCAAGTGGAATTAATGTACTTAGAAGAAAGACTAAGGACAAAAAATAATATATGGCAGACCTGATATTGATATCTGGTACTCTGAGACGTTCATTTGTCTTTTGCTGTTAGTACATCTACCATAAAACCAGTCTGATACACTTCTGAGTCAGCTCAAAAACTGCAGCAGGTTTTAGTCCATTATAAACTCAGTATAAGCATACTTGAAGGCGGGAGATGTAACAGCCTCAGTCATCCACTTTTAATCGACTACTGGAAGTCTCATAGAGCCCTAGGGAAAGTCCTCAAGAAGGAACTCAGACAACCAATGAAGGACAGAAATATCTAGTTACCACTAAAAGAATATTTTTCACAAAACAAGTACTGCATCCTAGAACTCTCAGTCCTCAAGAGAGATCAACAAAATAGCTTCAACTGGTGAGCCTGGGAATTGTAATTCATAGCTCTGCTGTGTTCTGAAAATCATGGATTCAATAAACCACTGTTTTTATGACCCATTGCAACTTCCTTCACACTTTGTTTTCTGAGTTTTCCAGGAGTCTATCTACCTGTCATTTGTTTTTCCCCATAGGCTTTAATAATATCACCTCTGCTATGTTAATTCTCTGTAAAAATCATAATTATCTCTGCATCTACTTAAAAGCAAAGTGCCTAAAACCCACAGTAAAAAAAATTAAAACTTGATTGGCAGAGTCATAGCCTAGAGGATGTGTCTACTCTCCTTGAACTAGAAAATTTGTGGTTGGCCATCTGCATTTCTCTTTAGTCTACATCACCTGTACAGATTAGATCTGCAGTGAAGTTTAGACTCCCAAACACATGTAAATATCTATGTATATAAACCCTTAAATGTAGCAGTCCTAATCACAAAAGTAATCTCACACAAGAGGCTTGTTTCTTTTATCCAGATAAAGCTAATTAGTACCATCTGAAATGCCCTTGTGTATCATAGGCAACTTCTTGGAGCTGAGATGACCAAGAGACATTGTCAATCCTCTTCAGTCACATGAGAAAGTCACCAAGAATACTTTTCTGGGACCTAAAATGAAATTGGAGTCATATATATAGGAAACTGAGTCATGATCAGTATGTTTACAATATATAAAAATTTAATTTTTTTCTCATAAATGAAAAATCCAAATGTAAATGAATCCTGGTGTAGTTGCTGCTTAACACAAGGAATAACCTTTGTCTCAATTTATCTTAGTCACTCCTGCTTAGGATCTTCTTCAGGATAGACATGTCTCTGTGTTCAAATACTAATCTGTGGAGTGGAATCCTTGAATAACAGAGGGAAATAGGAAGCATATTCACTAGTTGTGATATTTGGGTGAAGGTTAAGAGATATAGCTACTAATTTCTCTTGATATGACGCACAGGGAGAGACTATTAGAATATGCATGAAATTATTTTATTACCTTTGGTATATTCTGTGAAACTCTAGGGAAACTGGGTGGGAAAAAGCCCTGTCTTCTCCTTTTGAGGGTCATACACTGTAAACATAAACTCTCATAAGTACAGAAAGTGGAATTTGCAATGTGGCCTATGAAAAAATTACATATTATTGTGCAAAATGTATAGCAGATATTTCTGATTTATGTATATTAAGAAATCATGGCTTCTAAGTGTTTGTCAGTGTCAAATTATATTCAGAGATATAATATGAAAAGGAGAAAACTCTTCCAGGAAATTCTAAACTTACATGGTGTGGGGCCAAAATTAACCTTGATATTATGAGAAAAATCCTCACAGACTTTTCATTTTCCAAGAACTGGGGCACTTTTTTTTCCCCCTTTTTTTCTTTGTTTTTGATTTATTGGTAGTTGATACTTCTTAACCTTGATCAGTTTGAAAAAGAATCTTATAGTTAGGTGTATTTATTCAATGGATTATTTTATTTAACCTTTTGGTTTTTAATACAGTAAACAATTTTGTCAGCCTTTACCAAGAAGAAAAGAGCAAAGAAATATAAAGTCTTATAATTAGTTACATATAAAAGAAATTATAATGAGTGTATATAAGGTGAAAATGCAAATCTTTCCTGCGTCTTTGTAGATGAAGGTATTGGGAATCAGTGCTTAATCCATGGAGATTTCATTAATGAGTGAACAGGACTATAACAATTCAGCAGATATTTAATAAATACCTAAAATATGTTTATACATCTGTTGCTTTCTCTTTTGTGAGTTGTAATTAAAACAGCAATTGTATCTCTCTCGGGCAGAATTTTTTTGAAGGCAACACATGCAATGAGAAAGATAGAAGAGAACGAATTTCTAGGTTTAGAAAATTTGCTCTCTAGGTAGATCTCATGTAGGGAGGGCTGGCTTTGCTGTAGTTTGGAGTTTTATTCTTTCTTACCTCAGTCACTTTTGCTCCATTATGTTAAGCAACCTGCTGTCACCAATTTCTAAGCTATTTTTCACAGGGTTTTTTTATTTGTTTTCTTTTCTATTTCCTGAAAAAAAAGAAAAACAGTCTAGAAACATCCAAACAGAATGTTACACACAGAGTAAAACAAGTACAGAAAAGTAAGATACATTAGTATCACAGAATGAAAAATAGGTATTCATTTAATACCTAAATAATAAGAAACAGAAAAGTGCAATTATGAAATTTCTTCAAGACTCTTTTGATGTAGCTCTTGTATTTGTATTCTCCTAGTACTTCTAAGGTAAGAGCTTCAGCAGAAGCATGCATTTTACTAGAGGATTTTTTCATTAATTATTGTTTCTTACCATGTTGCAGTTCTTTACACAGCTTCTATATCCCTTTGATATGATTTACATTCCCTCTAAATTAAATGTCCTGTTTGAGGACTCCCCTATAACAAGAACTACCAGTGTAGAAATTGATATTTGGAACTGCATGAAGTTTGTCTCCTCAGATACTGTCTCTGCAAAGTTGACTCTCAGTGTGATTCAGAACACGCAATTTGAAATTATCACACAAAAAATGTATTTCAAAAATAACATCAGCTGAAAATTAGATTTAAAACAGAAGATCCATTAGACTGGGAATCTTTCTTTTGTCAGTTTTACAAGATATTGGTTATAAAAGTGCTTCCTTTCGCACATCTCTAACTAAGAACATAACAGGTTATTTCTGTAAAGAATATTTAAAGTTAGCAAATTTAGTGGTAATAAACTTTACTGAGAAAAATATCCTTAAGAAAATACTTTGCATATATTTGAGGAAAAGCATTTTTTCTTTGTTTAATATCTAACCTGTCATTGTGCATGGCTACCATTCTGTTGCAGGTAGATGTGAGTTTGCTCTGCCACCAAGCAGAAACTTCCTTCAGTAGTGGTTCTGTCACAATATAATGCATCTTCATCTGGCCTCATTGCAACTTCTGCTTTAATCCTTTTTGTTATAAAAGTTTCTCTGTATCATATATTTACCTCAAGCCCTGAGCTGGATGAAAAAAAAAAATAAATAGGACACATCTAGTGAGGAAAGAGCCCCTCTTTACCTTTTTCTCAGGGTTGGGGGTGGTGGTGGTGGTGGTGGTGGTATTATGGTTTTATTTTCACCCTTGGACCATTTTCATATCCAACTTGGAAGCTGCAAAGTTCAACTGGTTTTCAATTATCTGTTCCACCAAGAAACCAGTAGTCAGAATTTAGCATTTGTATAGGAATATATATTTCATAATCTTATAACTATGAAGGTCTGAAGGGATTTTCCCCTAATGTTCCAGAAATACTTCCTTTACAAAGGAGGAGAAGCGTGAACAGAAATAAACTTTAAGAAAAGTTTGGTTTCTTAAGTCAAAAAAAAAAAAAGTTTAATAAGGAAGGAGGTCTATTATATAGCAAGGTTATATTCAGATTTTGTTGCTATTGAAAGCTGTCAATTTACAAAGAAATGTAAATTTCTCTCCCAGGAAGGAACTAACTTCTCCATTTAACCTTTATTTTTAATGAGAACCCATTTCCCATAAGTAACAATAATTATCTCTCCAAAACTGTCTTCCACCCTGAACCTGAAAGAGGCAGGTATATGTATATTATTTAGGCATATCTCGTACGAAAATGTTTCAGTTCCAATAAACGTAGGTTAAAATGCAGCTCTAATCTGAATGATGACTGATCAGATTGGTGGTTAAATTGACTAATAGTAGAACAAAATGACAGAGAAATTATCATAACTACTGCACACAAGAGGAACAAAGTAAAGACAAAGTTGTATAAAAAGAGACAGAAAACAAAGGATTAAGATGGAGAAGAAAATAATAAATAATATAATATGTCTCAGTTTCTCCCCTCTGCTCAGCACTGGTGAGACCAAACGTGGCACACTGTGTCTAGTTCTGGGCTCACCAGTACAAAAGAGACAGGTGGACATACTGGAGAAAACCCAGCAAAGGCCCACTAAGATGATGAAAGAAGTAGGGCATCTCTCCTATGAGAAAAGGCTGAGAGAACTGGATTGTTCAGCCTGGAGAAGAGTAGGCTCCGGGAGGATCTCATCAATGTATATAGATACCTGAAGGGAGAGTGCAAAGTGGATGGAGCCAGATTCTTTTCAGTGTTGCCCAGTGACAGGACCAGAGGGAATGGGCACAAACTGAAACACAGGAGTGTCCATCTGAACACAAGCAAACAAGTTTTTTACTGTGAGGGTGACTGAGCACTGGCAAAGATAGCCCAGAGAGGTTGTGGAGTTTCCTTCCTTAAACAAGATGAGTTCCCTTCCAACCTCAAACATTCTGTGATTCTGTAATTCTGTGATTCTGTGATTCTGTGACTGAGTACCATGGCACTAGCTGGTAAGGAACATAATTATAAACTTTGACTCTGTTTAAGTTTTAAACTTCTAACATCTGTTTGTTCACCTTTGAATTACTCTTCCTTCAGTAATATTTTAAATAAAGAAAACTAGCATAGGGCAGTTGTCTCATGGTTTGTTGCTTGGGCTTATCAGTGGTGCTCATCTTGTTTGTTTGTTGGGTTTGGGTTTTTTTAACTCTTCCTTTGGCTAGCTCACAAGTAAGTTTTTGTTAATTTCTATTTTCTCTGAGGCTTTCACGTGGCAGGTTACATGACTGGTATTCACCTTCACCATCTTGAACATCTTCTTTTCTGAAAGAAAACTGAACTCACACTGTAAGCCATCCAGCATACACCCTTTTTTTTTTTTTTCTTTTTGTTTTAAGCATCTGAAACATTATCTGCATATAGATGCAAGGAATATGCACAAATTCACCCATCAACACATATCCTATAATGTAATAAGGACTTTTCTTCATGTCTTCTCAAGATTTCTCAATTTGCCAGGACAGTGAAATAGATAATATGTACCTGTTTATTTGCTGCTCATGCAAGGTGGTAATGTATTTTCCTCTGCAATGAAGTGTTCATCATGGAGAAAGGAGCACTGAGAGCTTTCATGAGATTCCCACTGGAACCACTTGTTCTCTCTCCACATGTTTTGAACAGCTGCCTGATTTGGAGTCTGGTTTTCAAAAAGTTCAAATCATATACAGTAATAAGGCAAAAAAAGAAATAAAGACAGAAATAGTAACTTTTGTTATGTTGTGTGTTGTTGCTAATGAATAATTTATTTTCTTTGACAGTTCTTGATTTTTGGTGCAATACTCTTCACCACTTGTTCTGCACTTTTCCCACCTCTTGTGCCAAATTCTGATCTCACAGTATTTTCACATGCATCCGAACTCCTTATTTACACTGAAAGATATGAAATCAAAAAGAAAAAAACAAACAACAAACTTTCCATGTTTAATTTGATTTCTCTTTTCTTCCTCAACTTCATGTTTTACAGAGGAGAAACTGCTGTTTGCCTCTATAGACTTCTTGAAGATCACTTTTCATGACTCTTACGATCATTACTCTTTCCTTCTTCTATGTCTAGAAAAGTGCTGTCATGTTTTTGTGTGAATTATCTACAAAAAAATAATGGTTTAGTTTTCTGGATTTCTTTTGTGTCACTTGTTGCTCTGTATTTTGTTTTAATTGCTTAATCAGAATTATATTCATTCATTCCCATGTGATTTTAGCAACCAGAGGTTACTTATTTAATAACCTTATTTCATAAAGGCATTAACCTGGTTTTCTAATGTAAAAGTTTTTGGATAATTCTATTCACTAATATGTATTAATATATCTGTTTCATTACTTTTTGACCTGAATGACTGTTTATTTGGGGGTTTTGTTTGTTTTGTTTTGGGTTTTTTTCCCATCTGTATTCAACAGAGGGTCTAAAATATAAACTAAGATCCTCTGTTATGTCAGTTGAGGGAAAGGCACAGTGGGAGTTCATATCTTGTCTGACATCAGTTTAAGATTAGGATGTCTAAATAAAAATGATTATATATGGAAGTCTTCATACATTCTAGATGTATAAATTATTGTCATAGCCCATGGAAACATACTCCATACATTAAATTGTACATAAACAACAATTCAGTTATTCCCAAACTAGATACTTAAAGTGCAGGTAGACACCTCAGTTGTTGTCCTTGTCTTGAACTGAATCCTATCTCTGAGAATCCCCAGTTATAAGTGCTGAAGCCAAAGGAATTTTGTTGCTCAAAATCAGCTGCAAGATAAAATCCCTTCAGAGGTCAGATTTTATTAGTTCTGTGCTCCAGGAGTGCTGATGGTAACTTCCTGACATGGGTGATCAAGGAGCTGAAGAGACAAGATTCTCTGCTGGACCTGATACTCGCATAACTGGTCTGAGGTGTGAGGGCAGGGAGAAGCCTAGGCTGCAGTGACCATGAGATGGTGGAGTACAGGGGATAAAATAGTAAATAGAAGGATCATAACCTTGGACTTGAGGAGAGCATAATTTGGCCTGTTCAGGACTCTACTTGCAAGAATCCCATGGGAGATGATCTTGGAAAGCTGGTTGATTTTCAAGGATCACCTCCTCCAAACTATAATATGGTCCATCTTGATGAGCAGGAAATCAAGCAGAGCTGGCAGGAGGCCTGCACGGATGAAAAAGGATCTCCTGAAAAAAACTTCAATATGAAAAGTAACTTATAAAAAGTGGGTTAAGGACAAGTGGCCCAGGAGGAATATAGAGGCTCTGTCCAAGCATGCAGGGTTAGGGTCAGGAGAAATAAAGCCCACCTGGAACTGAATCTGTCAATGGACATGAAGGGCAACAAGGAGGGCTTCTACAGGTGAATCAGCAGCCAAAGGAAGACTAGGAAAGGTGCTGGCCTGCTGTTGAATGGTGCAGGGAACCTGGTGACAAAGGACATGCATAGATTTATGAAGGTGAAATCATGCCTGATCAAAGTGATAGCTTTCTGCAATAAAATAGCCAGCTTGGTAGATGAGGAAAGGGCAGTGAGTTTTGTTTATCCTGACTTCAGCAAGGCTTTCCTCGATGTCTCCCATAACATCCTCATAGACAAACTGATAAAATATGGGCTAGATAAATGATTGTGCAAAATGGACAGTCTAGCTGGAGGCCAATCAATAATCATATATCTCAGAGATTAACAGATTAAAAATACTGTTTAGCATTTTCAATAATTACCTGAGGAAGAGTGTATCCTCAGAAAGTTTGAATATGGTACAAAACTGAGAGAAGCAGTTGACAGATCAGAAAGTTGTATTGCCATTCAGAGGGACCTTGACAGGCTGTAGAAATGGGCCAATGTGTATCTCAGCAACTTCAGAGAAAGGAAATGCCAAGTCCTGCACCTGGGTAGGAGTACCCCATGCACCAGTACAAGCTGGCTGGCTTGAAAGCAGCTTTGCAGAAGAGGACCTAGGGATCCTAGAGGGCACCAAGATGAACATCAGCCAGTAGTGTACCCTCACAGCAAAGGCAGCCAACAGTCTCCTGGGCTTCATTAGGCAGAGCACTGACAGCAGGTAGAGGGAGGTGATTCTGCCCACCTACACAGGACTGTTGAGATAATTTCTGGAGTGTTGTGTTCAATGTTGAGCTCCCCCCAACAACAGAGACATGGACATACTGGAGCAAGTTCAATGAGGAGCAAAGAAGATGTTAAAGAATTGGAGTATGTATCATATAAGGAGAGGCTGAGAGAGGTGAGAATGTTCAGCCTGGTGAAGAGAAGGCTCAGGGTGTTTATTTCAATATGGATAAACACCTGATGGGAAGAACAAAGAAAGAGCCAGACTCATCTCAGTGATGATGGTATCTTTGGCAGTGAAACATACGTTAGTGAAAAAAATGAGTATCATTCTAGAAGTAAGAAATCTAATGTGAATTGTAGATTTTTCTCATGAGTTTCGTAACTGTTGTCTTCAAACACATGATTTTTTTGTCTGAAATGTAATAGAGGAATAAGGAGTACACTTTCTCTATTATCTTGTAAAATATTTGGGGAAAATAAAGTCTTTTACTGTTTATTTTCATAGTTTCTACTACAATGAGATAGCAGTTTCTCCTGAGTGCTCTCTAAGTACCTCAGTTACACCAAAATGATGTAGAAAATGTGTCATATAAGATCAATTCTCTAAATGACAGTAAACCCATCTATCATCCATACTGTACTTGTCTCATGTAGCACCTTCAACAGACATTGAAAAAAAACAAACATAAAATGCTCAGACTTAGTAATGTTGTCATGTTCCTTCCATTCTCATGTATCCATTACTTGATTTTTTTTCTACTTGCATGAACATTTTACCCTCAGAGTTTTATTAGTTTTTACATTAATTTCATTGTGAACTTTATCATGTTACCTCCCACAGGCCTTTTAATAGTTTCTGTTATATGAAGAGAATTTTTTTTTTAATTACTCTATTTAACGATTCTAAGTTCTAGCCCTATTAAGGAAACTAATTCCATGCAAGGAGATGAGCCTATTTTGTTTTGGGCAAATGCCAAACCCTTTGTGTGAGAGGCTGTTATATCAGACTTCTCAGCAAGAAAGAAGCAAGGAAATTAGTGTGTGGATGAATCTGAGATGAAAATTAGCTATTTTGAAAAACAAATCTCTGATAAATACAACAAGGATTTATGACTAAATTTACAGACAGCACAGATGGTATTTGATGACACTTTATCTCAAGGGGAAAAGTATTCTTATTTTACGTTAAAACGTCAACTTTATAGGTTTGGGATTATTTAGCAGAATATAACACTCCTCTGTGTATGCAATCAGTGCATCTGCAAACTGACAGTTAGATCCTGTTGGCAATCTGGAAGGTATTTCAACCATGTAGTGCCTTTTCAGATTAATTGCATTTGCTTTTCTTAACAAAGCAGGTTAAAGAGCCTGAAAGCTGTATGTAAATACTGAAGGGCAGCAGTTTCTGATCTAAAGCTAAAACAGTTAAGTAAATCCACCTTTAATACTGGGTCTAAAAGCTTCAGTGTAAATTTTTGTGCATATATGATTTTAAAGGGGGAAAAAAAGGAAAAATCCAGTAACCTTGATTTCACAAATGATAGTTACAGTGACATGATCTACTTCCTTCACTCTCTTTCTTGCTTACCACTTCCTGTTCTTTCCTTCCTGTAAGTCTTTTCAGAGCAATCTTTCATTGTGCAATTTTAAAGTATATTGGTTACTCAGATGACACAAATCTCTTTTCAGACAAACTGATTTACCTGTCTAAAGACAAATCTAAACATCCCAAAGAATCTTATGTGGAAAGTATCATAGAATCATAGAATCATAGAATGTTTTGGGTTGGAAGGGACCCCTAGAGGTCATCCAGTCCAACCCCCCTGCAGGGAGCAGGGACACTGCTAACTAGACCAGGTTGCTCAGAGCCCCATCCAACCTGGCCTTGAATGTTTCCAGGGATGGGGCCTCCGCTACCTCTCTGGGCAACCTGTTCCAGTGTTTTACCACCCTCATTGTAAAGAATTTCTTCCTTATATCCAGTCTAAACCTACCCTGCTTCAGTTTAAAACCATTACCCCTTGTCCTGACACAGCTGGCCCTACTAAAAAGATTGTCCCCATCTTTCCTATAGGCCCCCTTTAGATACTGAAAGGCCGTAATCAGGTCTCCCCGCAGCCTTCTCTTCTCCAGGCTGAACAAGCCCAACTCCCTCAGCCTGTCCTCATAAGCGAGGTGCTCCAGCCCTCAGATCATTTTAGTAGCCCTCCTCTGGACCCGCTCCAACAGTTCCATGTCCTTCTTGTGCTGAGGGCTCCAGAGTTGGACACAATACTCCAGGTGAGGTCTCACCAGAGCAGAGTAGAGGGGCAGAATCACCTCCCTCGACCTGCTGGCCACGCTTCTCCTGATGCAGCCCAGGGTACGGTTGGCCTTCTGGGCTGCCAGTGCACATTGCCGGCTCATGTCCAGCTTTTCATCCACCAGCACGCCCAAGTCCCTCTCGGCAGGGCTGCTCTCGATCCTTTCTTCCCCCAGCCTGTATTGATACTGGGGGTTACCCCGACCCAGGTGCATGACCTTGCACTTGGCCTTGTTGAACCTCATGAGGTTCACACAGGCCCACCTCTCCAGCCTGTCCAGGTCTCTCTGGATGACATCCCGTCCTTCTGGTGTGACAACCGCACCACTCAGTTTGGTGTCATCCGCAAACTTGCTGAGGGTGCATTCGATCTCGCTGTCTAAGTCATTGATGAATATATTAAACAGCACCGGTCCCAGTACGGACCCCTGAGGGACACCACTTGTCACCCGTCTCCATCTGGACATCGAGCCATTGACCACTACCCTCTGGATGCGGCCATCCAGCCAGTTCCTTATCCACCGAACAGTCCACCCGTCAAATCCATAGCCCTCCAATTTAGAGAGAAGGATGTTGTGGGGGACTGTGTCAAAGGCTTTGCAGAAGTCCAGATAGATGACATCCATTGGTTTTCCCTTGTCCACTGATGCTGTCACACCATCATAGAAAGCCACTAGGTTCGTCAGGCAGGACTTGCCCTTGGTGAAGCCATGCTGGCTATCTCGAATTACCTCCCTGGCCTCCATGTGCCTTAGCATAGCTTCTAGGAGGATCTGTTCCATGATCTTCCCAGGCACAGAGGTGAGGCTGACAGGTCGGTAGTTCCCAGGGTCTTTCTTTCTACCCTTTTTGAAAATGGGCACAATGTTTCCCTTCTTCCAGTCACCAGGGACTTCACCTGACTGCCATGACTTTTCAAATATCATGGAGAGTGGCTTGGCGACTACATCGGCCAATTCCCTCAGGACTCTGGGATGCATCTCATCAGGTCCCATGGACTTATGCGATTCAGGTTCCTCAGGTGGTCACGAACCTGACTTCTCCTACAGCAGGAAGGGTTTTGCCCTCCCTGTCTCCCTCATGCCATCCATCAACTCGGGTGGGGTGAGGAGAGAGCTTCCCAGTGAAGACTGAGGCAAAAAAGTTGTTGAGTACCTCAGCCTTCTCCTCATCTGCTATTACCAGCTTGCCAGTCTCGCTCATCAGTGGGGGTACGCTTTCTTTAACCATCCTTTTCCGGCTGATATACGTGTAGAAACCCTTCTTGTTATTCTTTGCATCCCTAGCCAAGTTTAGCTCCAGCTGAGCCTTGGCCTTCCTGACCCCATTCCTACACAACCGGGCCGCATCCCTATACTCTTCCCAGGATGCCTGTCCCTGCTTCCACTGCCTGTGCAGCTCCCTCTTCCTCCTTAGTTTGTCCAGCATGTCTCGTCTCAGCCATGCTGGTCTCTTCCCTTCTTTGCCCGATTTCTTACACCTGGGGATCGAGAGCTCTTGCGCTCTGTGGATCACTTCCTTAAAGAGCTGCCAGCTCTGTTCTGTTCCCCTGTCTCTGAGGACCGTTTCCCAGGGAGTCCTTCCGACTATCTCCTTGAGGAGCTGGAAGTTTGCTTTTCTAAAATTCAGGGTCCTGACTATACTCTTCATTCTTCCCATTTCCCTCTGGAGTGTGAGCTCTACCAGCGCATGATCACTGCAACCCAAGCTGCCTCCGATCTTGACATTTCCGACGAGCTCACTTGCATTGGTGACCACCAGGTCCAGTATCGCATCCCCTCGGGTAGGGGTGTCTATTACCTGGCTTAAGAAGTTGTCCTCAATGCATTCAAGAAACCTGCTGGATTGCCTACAGCTTGCCGTGCTGGTTTTCCAGCAGATGTCAGGGTGGTTGAAGTCCCCCAGCAGGACGAGAGCCTGCGAGCACGAAGCCTCCCGGAGTTGGAGGAAGAATGCTTCGTCAGTCGGCTCCTCTTGATCTGGCGGCCTGTAGTAGACACCAACCACCAGGTTCCCTTTGTTGCCTCTCTCTCTGATTCTTATCCATAAGCTTTCGACCTGCTCGTGGCTATTCTTCAGGGCCAGCTCTTCACACTGTATTGATTTCTTGATGTAAAGGGCAACGCCTCCGCCCCTCCTTCCTCGCCTGTCCCTTCTGAACAGCCTGTAGCCATCAATAGCTACATTCCAGTCGTGGGATTCATCCCACCAAGTTTCTGTAATGGCGATCAGGTCGTAGCTTTCTAGCAGCACGATAGCTTCCAACTCCTCTTGTTTGTTTCCCATGCTGCATGCGTTTGTATAGAGGCATTTCATATGAGCTGTCGGCCTCGTCACCTTCATAGCAGAACACCGCTCATTTACTTTGAGGTGTTTCACGGGCTTTTCCTTGTTGGCTCCTGCTACCCCAGGAGCCTCCGGCTCACCTCCGCCAGACGTCAACTTCTCTGCAGCGCCCCTGGCACATGGCTGGGCAACAGGTTGAAGGCTCATACTAGCCCCCAGTCCCTCTAACCCTTGTCTTTCATCCCCCAGTCTGTCTCTGGCAAGCCCAATAGGTTCCCCTTCCCCCTTCACATCTAGTTTAAAGCCCTGTCAATGAGCCCCGCAAGCTCCTGGGCAAAGACCCTCTTCCCCCTTTGAGAAAGCTGGCTCCCATTTGACGCCAGCAAGCCCGGTGCCTTGTAGACCATCCCGTGGTCAAAGAACCCAAAGCTGTAGAGAAACGGAGATTGTTACTTCATAAAGAAACCTTTCTTTTCTAACTCAGAGTGTAGTTTCAAATATGAAATCAACACCTTCTTTGGTTCACACCTCTGTATATGATCTAGAATTGGAGTGTAGGCAGTATTCTAGCATGAGATGTTTCCAACATCTCAGTCAGGTACCAAAATTCAGACGTCATGTTCAACTTCTTTCCTTACATCTCCCTTCCTTTGTTTGACCAGAGAATTGCCACAAACTTAATGAACATCCACATGATCTATGTCTTCATGCTTCAGTGAAAATACATATGGACTGCACTTTTGCTACCTACAATTATGGCTAAAACTAAGAAGGGATTTTCTCTCTTACGGTTAAAAAGTTCTTATTTTATTACACCTCTTGACTCATAACTGCTTTTCTTTTTTTTATCATATTATTTAGACTTCACTAAATAAAATAAAACATGGACATAATAACATCTTATTAGGACACAAGTCAAAACTAATTCAATAATATAGGCTCTTATATTTATTAACCTTTATGAGTTAAACATGAACCTTTAGAAAAACAACAACAAAAAAATGCTTATTAACATACTTGGAACTCCAGAAAATATGATGGATTTATACTACAAGGACATTGTTTACTTTAGTCTTATCTCCTGTTAAAAGAATCAGTCATGAAACCTGAATAATATGACCAATCATATTTCATGAATGAAAAATAATTAGTAATTATGATGGCTGTTTTTCAAAACATCCTTTGATTAAAACTAGTGGTCCAGTCCTTCACAACCATAGCTCTTCTAGGCAAGGCTGGTATCTCCTAGATTTGTACATTCAATTCTATATTCCCATGTATTAGTCCCATTTTATATGAAATAAGCATTCATTTCAAAGTCTATAGAACATCTTCATGGTTTAAATGAGATCACTAAATTACACTGACATTTTTTCACATAATAAATACGTTCAAAATAAAACAGAAAGTATCAAATGGTGGAGGAAGATGTGGGAAGCTTTTTCTATCATATTTCTTGATCTTTGCTTCAGTTTCTTAGATCAGTAACCTCTGTGATTTTCTCCCTTACATTCTTTCTGCATTAGCACTAATTCCTGTCAAGTGCATCATATTGCCTGACATCAGTCTTTGTTTCTGGTGGGGATTCAATTTCTTCCATTTTTTCTTTTGTATATTAACAATGTCCTCTCTTTTTTTCTTTGGCATTTTAGTTTACAGTTACTAGTACAACATGGTAAATTACATTTAGAGATCTTTCTTGGGTTCAGGTCAGCCCTACCTGCAATTCAGTGTTCTATACTTTCTACTTTTTTAATCAAAGATTATTAAGTGTTGGGAAAATGATAGAAAGTAAAATGAAAAACATCATTATGACACCAGTCACCTTTATATTAAACTTTATAGCTCTTGTTCTTGTCCTCAGAAAGATGATCAGGAGTATGGAATGTTTTTTGCATGAGAAGAAAATTAAATTAACTGGAAATCTGAGGCCTGGAAAAGTGAAGGTAATCTGCTTAGGGTCTATAAAACACAGATTGCATGGAGAAGTTAAAGAGGGCTTTTCTCTCTTAAAACAAAACAAAACCCAGCTGTAGAGAAACATTACTGAATGCAGTTTGTCTCGACATTGCCGTTGTACCACCACTTCCCGCCACTCAGAAGATCCCACCCTCACAGTCTGCAGACAAACACCATGTGCCTGCATGAGGCCCAAGGCGTGAAAAAGTTAGAAGGCATCTGAAGGAGACAGCATGTACACAAGTACGATCTGCCCATGAGCAAGGGACCCCAACCCTTATAAAAGGAGTGTGTGTGGTTTTGTCTGTGTAAAAGAGACTAAAAACTCAATACTTTGCATGTTCAGCCCATTTCAATCCAATTTCAGATAAAAGTGAGGCAAAACCATGTTCTTCAATGTTTGGAAACTCTTCTGAGTCTGATTTGAATATCCTCACTGGTGTGTAGTTTATAAATGTTGGGTTATTTTCACACAGTTGATATGAATAAATAATGAATCTGAACCATATTAACCAGTCCATGAAGAATATATCTATGAGATTTAAGAAAAAATAAAGCTCTCTTTGTAATTATGTTGTTGGCAAGGTGAGTTGCCTATTTATCAGAATTGTCAAATATTTCTCTGTGCAAACAAATGATTCTCTGAAGGCATCATAGACTTAGGGCTAGTCCATCATATTCTTTATTTTGTTTTATTTTTTAAAAACACTTTAGTGCAAGAATAATATTTTATTGTGCATATATACAACATTAAGAAGGTCAGGAAGTCTAGCCATGCTGAACAGTATTTTAATAGCAATGTACATAGTAGCACAAATACATACGCGCACACACACACACACACAATTAATGCTGTTTTTCATTGTGACAGTGTCTAATAACCGCATGAATACTTTTAGAAAGGTAATTGGAGAAAAGAAGATCCAGTATTAACGTGATACAAAATGTTTTGCAAGGTAGGACTTATATTGAGTTCTCAATTAGAATTGTTTTACTTATACAGAAAAAAAAAAAAAGGAAGGAGAGAAAGCAGGCAGGAGTGCAATCATACTTTTCTTCTTGGTTTCAGAATTGGTTAGATTGCACAGCTCTGATATTTCATGGTTCTGCTCCTGCAGACAAAATAAGAAGTGCTAGAAATCAAACACAAAGGCTCAAATGTTTTTCCATGTCTAAACTGAAAAGATCTAGATTATGTACCTCCTGATTTCATTGCTACAGTCAGTCTAAATTAGTCCATTAGTACGCATACTAGTGTACTGAACTGTAAACCAAAAGGTCTTGACTAATTGTCCTTTTTTTTTATATCTAATGTATTCTTTGAATTTGTAAACATCAAAAAACTTCCTGTATATTAGGATTATATAGCACAGAGCATAGCATCATTAATTAGAGAAGACAGTGGCTAAGTATTAATGCTTTGTAAAATTTACTTATTCATAAAAATGTTGCAGCACTTTGCCAAGCCACAAACTAGATTCAAAACTATTTTGTCAGTGCTGGGCTCTATAGCATTGTAGTGGCTGCAGTCTTCATTTATAGCCAATCTTCTAGTTGTTTGTATCCTTAGTCTTTTGAGAGTTACACATAAAGCAGCAATATGATTGCTGAAACTGACTGCTATATTCCAGTTATTACACCTCACTCCAGGCTTCCACATAGTTAAGACTTTGGAAACAGAAATAGTAAATGATGAATTCAGTGATTGCATTCAGATACACATACATTAGAATACTTAATTCAATTTCCCTGTTTTACCCTAAAGTACATTTGTATCAGAGGTATGAAAAAATGTGATATTATTAACTGACTAGAAATGAATTTGTGCAAAGCCTGAAATATTTTGTCACTATTATTTACTAAGCTGAAACACACAGACACACACACACAAAAATTCCCTAGGAAAAACCATTTGTTTTTCTTTGCTTTCAACTTCAAACTTCTCTGTAGTTTGCTTTTTCATAAGACAGACATCTATATTTATTTGCCTAGAATTAGGACTTCAAAGGAAAACTGAAAAAAATCTTTTTTTGTTTAAAACTTTTAAAATTAAGAGCATTAAAAACATAATAACATTTTCCATTTTTAATATTTACAAATAATTCGGAATGTGAAACTGAGCATGTAAAGCCTAAAGACTGGAGAAGGGATGGGCTTGAATAAGTTTGGAAGGGGAAAAGTACATTTTCAAAGGATATAATTAATTGGTTGCCTTGGGACTGAAACTAATTAGGAAAGTAATAAGAGCACTTTAAATATCTGTATGTAATATTTGGTCTGATTCTTATGTAGTTTTTAGATGCATTTCCAGGACTGAGTGCTCAAAAAATATCAGAATGTTCTGTGTGCTTTTCCTCTACTTTAGCCTAGACACTGTTGTATACAATCAGCTTTTTTACTGCACTTCTTGGGCAAAACATCATAACATAACAAAACTAATCAAACCAAAGAAGTACACCTGGAAGTAACATCTCTGACATCAGTTCAATGAATAGTTACAGCTACATCAAGAAATAAGGCTTTCATCCTGGATTTAAAAGCTAAATCAAGCTGAAATATCTTCACAACAAAGGTGTTCCAAGGAGATGACATATAACCAATGAAATTACTCACTCCTACAGCTTACAAAACAGTATCGGGGAAAAAAAAAGCATCAGTGACATTTCCCTGCAATGATGACAGGATCAATGTATTTGCTTAACACAAAATGAAAAAAATAAAAGTATCTTCCTTTAATTTGAGTTACAGGTAGTATGCAGAATATACTTAATAATTATGTTTTAATTTCTCTGAAAAAGTCATACAGAGAATAACCTTACCCCTAAAGATGCGGAGTTAAAAAAATAATTAAATCTCTAAGATACCGGAGGGGATTAATTTCTTCTGGTTTAACATTCGTTATTATTTAGAAGTTGCCCTGCATACATTAATATTTTGTTTCTGCACAGTAACAAAATTCAGCATAATCATTGTTTGTGTTTTGAAATTAGCATTAGTTTTGCATTAACAGGAGTTAATATATAGAGATTTTTGGTTGGCATTTTTTTCACCTTTTTGTTTTCTTGCTAATTTTTTTTTCAATGCAGTGCTTCCCTAATTTTATCTAGTTTCTTTTTTGTATTACCAACAATATAAATGTAACCATCAGCAACTTAAAAGCAATTAACTTACATCACTGACTTGGCATTTTTTCTAGTTTCAGAGAATTTTTTAATGAGGCTGGTTAAAACAACTTATTTGTTGTTCAAACTGCGATGCAAAATTAGAGGTCTTTGTCACCACAAGTGTTCTTTTCATAAACATAATTTCTTTACATAGTTGAATTACCCTTCCATTAATATGTAGTGTGATGGGGAAAGGTAGGGAACTTTAAATATTTTGCTCAGATCTTTTATATCAATTTCCCAGTTGCCATATTTTTACACTACACTGTATTTTTATGATGAGAAAATCTTTGTTGTTTGGAACACAAACAAATTCATGCTACATTTTGTCTAAGCTTCAGCTGACAGAATATTCTATTTTGTAAAAAAAAAAGTCAAAAAGCTAACATCTTTAATTGCAAATATGGGTGCATCTCATTCTTTCAATTTCCTGGATTTTATTTGTTTTTTAAAAGGATTAGGCTGATTTTAGCAGTGTAGAGAACTTTAAGAATATTACATAGTGATACAACAGCAATTTGCAAGAAATGCCAAGCAATGTTTTCACAGTGTTACAAGCTGTTAGCCTTTTCCTCTACGCAACATAAATGTAACCTCAAAAATAATAATAAAATAAATAAAATAAAAGTAATAACCAGCTCTCTCACTATTGAAAACAGTTCTGGTTTGTGATAGAGAAATTCTGTATCCAGACAAAAGTTGATAAAGTGGGTCAAGCACATTGTTCCCTTGCAGACATCAATCAATTTGGGGGGGGAAATAATTTATCATGTCTTTCTAGCCAACTAAACAGATACTCACTGCTTTCTTGCTGCACACTTTGAAAACTATGCATTTGGGGGGTTTTTTGCAATGTTTGCAAATTAATCTGAAATATGTAAAAAGCCTAACTGAATAACAAACAGCAAACGTGTGAATTCGTAATACACCTACTTAGGACTCCTGCTAAGTCATCCTGGATTTTGTTGCCATATCTGAGTATTACAGGAGGTATGGCAGATAAGCGAATGCTACTGTCTAAAATGTTTTCACGGCCTTGAATATTTTCAGTGATTTTAAAAAAAAAAAACAAAAGCAAACAAAGAAAAAAAACCCAGAAGTCCCATGAGGTGAAAAATCATAGAATCATAGAATCATAGAATCACCTCGGTTGGAAAAGACCTTTAAGATCATCGAGTCCAACCTTTAACCTAGCACTGCCATCCCACCACTAAACCATGTCCCTAAGCACCTCATCTATCCTTCTTTTAAATACCTCCAGGGATGAGGACTCCACCACCTTCCTGGGCAGCCCATTCCAGAGCCTGACAACCCTTTCGGTGAAGAAGTTTTTCCTAATGTCTAGCCTAAACCTGCCCTGGCGCAGCTTCAAGCCATTCCCCCTCGTCCTATCATCTGTTACCAGGGAGAAGAGGCCAACCCCCACCTCACCACAACCTCCTTTCAGGCAGTTGTAGAGGGCGATCAGGTCTCCCCTCAGCCTCCTCTTCTCCAGGCTGAACAACCCCAGTTCCCGTAAGCTCCTCATACAACTTGTGTTCCAGACCCCTCACCAGGGTGCTCTCCTCTGGACCTGTTCCAGCAAGGCAACATCTTTCTTGTAGTGAGGGGCCCAAAACTGAACACAGTATTCGAGGTGCGGCCTCACCAGCACTGAGTACAGGGGCACGATCACTTCCCTACTCCTGCTGGCCACACTATTCCTGATACAGGCCAGGATGCCATTGGCCTTCTTGGCCACCTGGGCACACTGCTGGCTCATAGTCAGGCGGCTGTCAATCAGTACTGCAAGGTCTTTTTCCACCAGGCAGCTTTCCAGCCACTCTTCCCCAAGCCTGTAGCGCTGCATGGGGTTGTTGTGACCAAAGTGCAGGACCCGGCACTTGGCCTTGTTGAACCTCATACAATTGGCCTCGGCCCATCGATCCAGCCTGTCCAGGTCCCTTTGCAGAGCCCTCCTCCCCTCCAGCAGATCAACACTACCACCCCGTTTGGTGTCGTCTGCAAATTTACTGAGGGCACACTCAATCCCCTCATCAAGGTCATTGATAAAGATGTTAAACAAGACTGGCCCTAGAACTGAGCCCTTGGGGACACCGCTTGTGACCGGCCGCCAACTGGATTTAGCTCCATTCACCACGACTCTCTGGGCTCGGCCATCCAGCCAGTTTTTAACCCAGCGAAGAGTACATCCATCTAGGCCATGAACTGCCAGCTTCTCCAGGAGAATGCTATGGGAGACTGTGTCAAAGGCTTTGCTGAAGTCCAGGTAGACAACATCCACAGCCTTTCCCTCATCTACCAGGCGAATCACCTGGTCATAGAAGGAAATCAGGTTGGTTAGGCAAGACCTGCCTTTTGTGAACCCATGCTGACGGGGCCCGATCCCCTGATTGTCCTCCATGTGCCTGGTGAGCACACTCAAGATGAAAAAATGCTCTCCTGCTCAGCAACCTGGGATGCACTCTCAGGGAGGAAGACAAGGATGTGGGTGAGGAGAAAGGTCAGAGGCTCATCCCCAGAGTGCACCCATCTTGTGGTCCCTATGTTGCCGCAGCAATCCAGCAGTATAAATCTCTTTTACAGGATGGAGTGAGGATGGGGAAAGAAAGAAGCTGCAGTAGGTTACAGAGATAACAATAACTCAAGTGAGATCAAAGTCAGCATACAACCCATTGACATTGGATCCAGACATTAACTATTTGATTTTTAAATGCTTCAGGGTTAAGCTTTGCTAGCACAAATCAATGTAGCAATGGATTTAATGAAGAATGTATTGATTTACAACAACTGATCCATTAGAAAAGGCAACTTGTAAATTTTGTTTTGACAGGCTGAATTTGGGACACCTAGATTTTCATGTCCTAAAATGCGGTCTGTAGGCCACTGGTTACCAATTGATTTGGGCTATTAAGACTCAGACTTTTTCCTAATTCCTGTGATCACATATTAAAAATTGGATACTTCCACTAAAAATAAAAATAATAAAAATAAAAATGTTTTCTTGTAAAAACTAATTGCATATTGTACCAAATATCTAAAAGATATTACCATTCATCATCATAAACTCACCACCTTAACAAGAGTGAGGCAAATATCTCAGGTTATGCATCTTAACTTGTGGAAGCAATGGCATCTCTACATGTGCCTATCCCCATGGAACATCTACGGCACCTAAATATTTTTAAGCATTACTCATATGTTGTATTCTCCATTATATGCTTGGTATGTGTTATTCTATTGATTTATTGAGTAATCTTATTTTGATTTTACATTATTACTTAAAAAATCTGTCATAAAAATAAAATTTTAAACTTCTTACACATTTTTATGCTGACATGAATATTTTTTTTTCCTACATACCCTTCAAACTAATTAGTCAATTAATTAAAAATAAATTTTTTTAAACTGTTTTTCTTTTTATACATTACATAACTTTTATTTCTGAGTGCCTTAATTCAAATGACACAAACACTAGAAAAATTAGTATTCTTTAATTTTAAAAATAAAAAGTTTTAGTGTATGGAAAATAGTGGCCTGTGTTTCAACAATATGTAACTTGACCAGCACATTTGATGTTGAAAATTATTTATGAAAATATTTTTTTTTTAAAGTATGGCTTTTCTATTTGTCGTATTGTAGTTCAGAACCCTTTAAAATCTTAACAACTATTTTTCAAGTGTTTATGTATATAACTATGCAATAGTTGTTTGATAGGATTTCCAAACATATTGAAGTGCTTACATGACATCAGTAATAATTTTGATGATATGTTGAATTATTTGAAGCTGACAAAGGGTTCCTTCCTACATTCACATAGAGAAATATTTAAGAAAATATGTACTGCTATTCTGTAGGAAATGTTCTTTTTATTTGGAATTTATTTACTAAAAGAACAAAAAGAGTTTCAAATCAACCTATCGAGAGCAGTAGAAGGTAGGTTTTTAAGTTACTAGGCCTGTGCTCTTCTAGAACTCTAATCCTGATTGTCAGGAAATCTTTGCATAGGACTCTAGATCTTTCACAAAGCTGTATTTTACTTATAAAATATATTGTTATGTGTGATCACAAGGAAATAACTTATAATTGTTTTTAATATTTAAATGACAGATTCTCAAATGAATACAAAATTCAGCTTTTCATATTTATCACCAGTGAGGATTCAGTTTTTAATCCAAGCAAGCATCTTTTCAATGGTTAATCTCCAACAATAAGTTGGTGATGCATATAAAAGCAAACTATGAATTACCCAGTTATCCAGAGTCATCTGGTTAGACATAACATAGAATCATAGAATCATAGAATGTTTTGGGTTGGAAGGGACCCCTAGAGGTCATCTAGTCCAACCCAACTTTGCATCTGATTAATCTAAAAATGTCTGTCTAACTCTAAGTAGAAACTAGGAATATTCACAACAGACTGCATCAGTGTAAAGGCTGGAATATTTCCAGGCTGGCAAAGGAATAATTTGTGTTGCAATTCTTATTTGTGACAATAAATGCTTGGTAGGGGGAATGTGAATAGTTAATAAGTACTGCATAATGCCATAAGAAGATTGGGTTAGATATCTCGTAAGTGATTTGTGTTGGAGCTTAATTGCATAAAAATTGAAGATATTTTTTAGAAACAAATTGAAACAAAACAGTGTTGCAAGGACAAGGGTAGCTACATGGTAGACCTAGAGGCTACTCCAAACCTACCAATATAATTGTCTGAAGAATTTGCTAGGGAGACAGGTGCTGCTGACAGAAAATAATGTTCCACCCCCTGGCATTTGGTTATAGCAGTGGTCAAAACTAAGACAAACATAAGTGAAACAGTGTTCTTCATTCCCACACAACACTATTTCATGTCTACTAAAGGTGAGCACAGTTGTGTTTTCCTAGTTCTGTCTTAGACAAATTCTTAGAGGAATCCTGCAGCCCTCAGAAGCTGATTTGTGCAGGTACAGGAGGTTGCCTTTAGGCTGGCCTTCTACTGAACAGTGAAAAACAATGAAGAATTTAAAATGGATACAAAAGCACAAGTCCTGTGTAGACAGAAGTTGTTTACTTATATTTTCATTTGAAATATAAGTTTGGTGAGGGATCCAGAGGAAAGGGCAAGGGCAGTAAAATGTCAAATAAAATGCAATGTCTGTTGTTCACATAGGGAAAATAACCCCAGTTATCTAAAGACTGTGATGAGTCCAAAGATCTTGGAGTCATTGCAGATTGTTTTCTGAAAATATTACCTAAGTGAACAACAGTGCTCAAAAAGTCAAACTGGATATCAGGAATTATTAAGAAAGAAATAAAGAACAAAACAGAAAACTCCATTGTGCCACTGTGGAACCCTTTTTTTTTTTTTTTTTTTCCCACTATCTTTAGCACTGTATGCAGGTCTCATCCTCCCATCTCAAAAAAATCATGTGATAGAACTAAGAAAGAAAGGAAAGCAAAATAAATTATCAAAGATATGAAAATGTTGCTGTATGAGAAGAGATTAAAAGACTATCACTCTTCTTCCTGGGAAAGAGAAAACTGAAAGATGATCAGATACAGCTTTGTAAAACCACAGGTGGCATTAAAAAGGTGAACTCCACATGTTTATTACCTAGTTTTACTAGAGAACTGAGGCAGACAAATAAAAGATTAAGTAGCAGGTTTAGTTGCTATAATTTCATATAAGGTACAAAAAGCTGTGGAACTCATCAAAAATGTAAAGAGGTTAAAAAATATTCAAAAAATCATGGAAGAAAAGGCTTTTTGGAAGCTGAGGGTTATACTTCTAGTTGTCTGTTTTTCCTAAGTACATGTCACTGAAAGCTAGACAGGCCTCTGACTTTTTCAGATAGTCTTAACTTCCTATTCCTTATTCGCTGCTCCTCACAATGGACAATAAGGAAGGATCCCAGGACTAGTAGGATAATAAATAGGATATTTTGCATTGCTTTTTCATTATTCTTTTCTTAGATATTATTTCTAGACCTTGATATTGTGGAAATCACAACTATAGTATGACTGGGTTAGATATGAGAATGGCATGCCCTGAGAAGTTGCTTGTAGAATGAAACCATGAGACCTGCATAAAAAAAAAAAAAAAATCTTGAATCTGTGTTGCTATGTAAATTTACCTCTGGAGAAATGATGATATTGATGTCTTACCCTCTACCCTCTTCTTTTTCATACAGTAGCATGTGCTCTTCCTTTGCCTTGCCTCACCTTGCTTTTCTCTTGCCATGGCTTAGCCTAATTGAAGCAAGTCTTCTGTCTTACTGTCTCAGTATCGGGTTATATCTTCATGTATAATCCCATCTGCATGCCAGTGCCATAAGACATTCAGAATTGAACAAGGTTCCAATTCTTTTGACTATTATGGCCCATGAAGGGATTCCTAAGGGAAAGACTTGAGGTCAGACAAGAGTTACTTTGGGAGTAGTCTGTCCTAAGCAGATTGCTCTGTAAATCTGTTAGAGCTCTGCACAGTCATTTGACTCTGGATCTGAGCATTAAAATGGGGAGACAGCTGGCAATTGCTCAAGGCAGCTGTTCTCTTCCCTCTCCTTGCTGCCAGGACAGGTGGACTCTCAAAATTATCTTGTTTGTTAATAAACATATAATAAAATTGCATCCATTTTGTTACATTTGGCAAAATTCTAATACTTCTGTCAGTCTTCCTTAAGCCCCTGCCATTCATAATGTTGAAAAAACTAGGGACAGTTTCCTCGTTCAGTACTTCTGCAAAACAGATCAGGTATATTGGACCAAATCCACTAGTGGTTGAGTTCAGCTGAGTCTCCTCACTCTTCAAGACATTGTAGAGATTTGGGGTTTAGCTTACCCTTTTCTGCTTACTCTTTTGCAGTGTCAACTAATTGACACTTTGTCCAAGCCAACTTGGAATTAGGCAGTAACCCATTACTAGGCAGTAAGCTTTTCTCAGTCTCCTAGACTTTGTCTATTAAAAATAAAATAAGAAATCTCTACTCACTCTTCACAAACATTTGGTTAACTTTTCTTTAGAAATAAAATGAGGCAAAAGAGAGTCCTGTTATTTTTTTAAATAAAAAAACCTGGAATATGCACTTTATTTCTTCAGCTTCCAAATAACTGTAAATTGTTCAGCGCAGTTCTAATAACCTCCCTCTGATGGCTCCTTTTTTATATACCTTTGGAAGTTAAATATAATTAGAATAGCTGTAGAACTATTTGGCATATGTCTCATAAAATTCTTTACCCCCCACCCTTCTCCATACTTAATACTTCCTAATTAACTCTGAAAAGAAAATGAAAGTAAATTGACACACATATCAGTTTTCACCCAGAGAAACACAGTAGAGGTCTCCACAGAGTGCCATTGAAAACCACACTCACAGAGAATAAACCAATTAGTTTATAAAACAGAGAAAATGCATTTTTTTTAATATGACTTGCACACAGGTCTTCAGGTTCTAAAATACAACTTTCTGCTTTTAAATATCCAAGGTGTGTCAGTTTAGATCAAACCCGCTGTACTTTCCAACAGAGATGAAGTTTAGACTCTTAAATTACTGTATTTATGTATTCATAACAGATTATAATTATCTTCAACAGAACACATTTCTCATGGTTTGTAGGAATGAAAAAGAAGCAGTGAACAAAAGACCCAAATTGAGATACTGACTACATAACTATTAACATCTAAGCTTTACAAAAGATGAAATTTTTTAAGCTTATATTTTTAAGCTAATACAGAATTAGACTCTGATGCTCAAGATCATAGTCCCTGATGTTCCAGTGTTATTGTTAAAACTGATTTTCCTCTTGCAGATTGCAAGCTTTTAGGGCCATTGAATATATTTAATATGTGCATAATGATTTACAGTTTTGGTTAACAATTGAAATGATCTTGGTGGGCTAGCCTTGTTTAACAGCCGGACTCCCACCCAGCCACTCACTTGCTGCCCTCCACTCAGCAGAAAGGGAGAGAAATAAGAAAAAATCAGTAATGAGAAATCTCATAGGTTGGGATAAGGACAGGGAGATTGCTTACCAATTAGAAGTGTGGGCAAAATGGAGTGGACTTGGCAAAAATTAATTTATTTTATTGCCAATTTAAATAGATTTGGCTTGTGAGAAACAAAAAGACAAACAATAAACCAAGAACTTTCCTCAACCCTTTCGCAGGCTCAGCTTCACTCCATCACTATCACCCCCCACCCTAAGCAGTGCAGAAGGGATGGAGAGAGTGTGGTCAGTACACAGGGGTTTCTCTCTGCAGCTCCTTCCTCCTCACCCATTTTGTCTGCTCCGACATGGGTTTGGCATGGCCTGCTGTGAATACCTGCACCAGGACCATGGAGGACGTCCTCTTCCTCGTCCTCCGACTTTGTTGTTCCTGCTGTTGTTTCTCATTATTTTTGTTCCCTCTTCCTCTGCCTGTGTGGTGTTTTCTGTCCTTTCTCAAATACCTTTTCCCAGAGGTGCCACCAGTGTGGCTGATGGGCTCAGCTGTGTTCTATGGTGGGTCCTTTGGAGCCAGATGGAACTGGTTGTGTCTGCTACAAGGCAGCCCCTACTCCTTCTCACAGAGGCCACCCCTGCATCCCTCCACTGCCAACACCTTGCCAGACACTGAATACAGCAGTTAAAGTGGCTCTAGACTCTGGGCATCCATCTTGTTCTTGCTTGCTGTACTTATAGCTGTCTTCCATGTTATATCATGCATCAATTATTTCCCTACATTTTCTCTTTAATTTTAAAGAAGAACTTGAATTACCAGATTTATTTCCTATTGTGATTAAAGAAAAGCTGCCTTTAATGGAAAATATCAGATGCAAACTTTTAAATCGTAATTATCATATTTCTTTATACACATTCATATAAATTTTCACCCAACTTTTAAAATATTCTACAGACATTCAAGGGGCTAGAATATTGCAAAACTGTGTTTTCAGTTTTCAAATACCTGGGAAAGATCATATCCCACTTTATATACAGCCTGTAAAGGTTCATCTGTTTAGTTTTTCTATTCTATTATGCTACAGAAATCTTTGTAATACATAAATTCCTGAAAAAAGGGGGGAGGTAAGAGGGCAGGAGGGTAGGAGGAGGGCAAATGGGCAGGAAGGAAGGAAGGAGGGAAGGAAGGAAAGGGAGAGAAAGGGAGAAAGTAGAAGAAGTAATGAAGGAAAGAAAAGATACTTTTATACAAACATTGAGAAAATTTCATTCCTCAGGACCTCAAATTCATAGTATAAAGAACTTTACACTTATAATGGAAGCAAATGTAGGTCACCGTTTCTTGAAATTTCAGGTAAATAAAAATAGTAGAGATTAATCTGAAGTCTGGTATGGATCCTGAGACACTTCCCACCTTTCTATGAATTTTGTACCTCTTCTGGGGTCAGCAACATTGCCACCATGGATTTCCGGAGGGCAGACTTTGACCTGCTCAGAACACTGGTTGGGAGAGTCCCTTGGGAGATAGTCCTGAAGGGCAAAGGGGTCCAGGAAGGCTGGGTATTTTTCAAGGAAGAAGTCTTAAAGGCACAGGACCAGGCTGTCCCCATGTGCCGTAAGACAATTCGGCGGGGAAGACAACTGGCCTGGCTGGACAGAGGTCTACTACTGCGACTAAGGGAAAAAAGGAGAGCTTACCAGCTCTGGAAGAAGGGGCAGGCAACCCAAGAAGAGTACAGGGATCTTGTCAGGTCATGCAGAGAGGAAATTAGAAAGGCTAAAGCCCAGCTGGAATTTAACCTGGCCACTGTTGTAAGGGATAATAAGAAAAGGTTTTATAAATATGTTAACAGCAAAAAGAGAGCCAGGGAGAACCTCCATCCTCTAGTGGATGCAAGGGGGAACATTGCCACTAAAGATGAGGAAAAGGCTGAGATACTCAATGCCTTCTTTGCCTTGGTCTTTAATGGCCCGACGAGTTATCCCCAGGGTACCCAGCCTCCCGAGCTGGAAGATGGGGACAGAGAGTGAATGAACCCCCCATAATCGAAGAGGAAGCAGTCATTGACCTGCTATGCCACCTGGACATCCACAAGTCTATGGGGCCGAATGGGATCCACCCAAGAGTGCTGAAGGAGCTGGCAGAGGAGCTTGACAAGACACTCTCTATCATTTATCAGCAGTCCTGGATAAGAGGGGAGGTCCCAGATGACTGGAGGTTGGCAAATGTGACGCCTCTCTTCAAGAAGGGCCGGAAGGAGGATCCGGGGAACTACAGACCTGTCAGCCAGACCTCAGTACCGGAGAAGATTATGGAGAGGTTCATCTTGAGTGTGCTCACCAGGCACATGGAGGACAATCAGGGGATCGGGCCCCGTCAGCATGGGTTCATATCTTGCCTAACCAACCTGATTTCCTTCTATGACCAGGTGACCCGCCTGGTAGATGAGGGAAAGGCTGTGGATGTTGTCTACCTGGACTTCAGCAAAGCCTTTGACACAGTCTCCCATAGCATTCTCCTGGAGAAGCTGGCAGTTCATGGCCTAGATGGATGTACTCTTCGCTGGGTTAAAAACTGGCTGGATGACTGAGCCCAGAGAGTCGTGGTGAATGGAGCTAAATCCAGTTGGCGGCCGGTCACAAGCGGTGTCCCCAAGGGCTCAGTTCTAGGGCCAGTCTTGTTTAACATCTTTATCAATGACCTTGATGAGGGGATTGAGTGTGCCCTCAGTAAATTTGCAGATGACACCAAACTGGGTGGGAGTGTTGATCTGCTGGAGGGGAGGAGGGCTCTGCAGAGGGACCTGGACAGGCTGGATCGATGGGCCGAGGCCAATTGTATGAGGTTCAACAAGGCCAAGTGCCGGGTCCTGCACTTTGGTCACAACAACCCCATGCAGCGCTACAGGCTTGGGGAAGAGTGGCTGGAAAGCTGCCTGGTGGAAAAAGACCTTGCAGTACTGATTGACAGCCGCCTGACTATGAGCCAGCAGTGTGCCCAGGTGGCCAAGAAGGCCAATGGCATCCTGGCCTGTATCAGGAATAGTGTGACCAGCAGGAGTAGGGAATAAATATAATAATAATAAATAATAAATATAATATTAAGACTGTCCCTTGCTAACAAAGTTCTTAAAGATCTGAAAACAAAGGTCAGCTTTGAAGAAGAGTCAAACTGATGTAAATGTCTAGGTGTTATATCAAGAAAAATGGAAGGAATATTGTGTCTGTCTACACAGGAATTGTTAATTCTTACAGGAATTCAGTGCTTTTCTAACCATCCTAAAATTGCTATATGAGTCTTACTTTTACTACTTTCATCAGGTAATATTCATGTGGTAAGGAGGTAGTGTTGGTGAGGGTAGAATGAGCAGGAACAAGGTGATGCCCGGGTCTTTGAGTGACTAAGCTGCCACTCCATGTTATTCTTTCTGCTCCCTGTAGATCTGATCCAAGTACCCCCTTAGGGTACCTTGCTTTCCAGATTTAGTCTCCCTACAGCAGCTCATTAACAGTTGCAAAAGGGATCTTTTAAGAAAAGGATTTTAAAAAAACCACCCCACATTATTAAACTACTCCTCCTATACATGTTCTCTGACGCCATTCCACCCCTATAAAGAGGAAAGGCCTCCCAGATATCTTTTTGTGTCAAGAAACTCTAGAGGACTGCACAGGTCTTTAAGGGGGAAGGAGTCACTACCTCAATGTCTCATCACACCTTAAGGGGAAATTTTACCCTTACGAGAAGAGTACAGGGTGTTCCTTGTTTTTAATAGCTTAAGTTGCAAAGAAGAGTAATCAGCACACCTTGTTTATGTCTGATACTGCACAAGAAGATAGCCAGAAGAAAAGATAAACTACTTTATCACATACATGTAAAGGTTAGTAGCGTATGTTTAAGAAATCAAAGAACTACTTTCTTAAAAAAAGCATTTCCAAACCATCTTGAACAATTATTAGTACTCACTCATCTGTTTCTAAAGATGAAAAAGTACCCTTTGCTGCTTGTGTAAATTTCAGAACTGTACAGTAATCACATTTCAAACAGCTTGGATTTATTTTATTACAAGGACCTGAGAACTGGATCACTGTTGTTAGATAAAGGACTCCAAATCCTCATCTGCCCTATCTATTTTATAATCAGGAAAAAAAACTACAAAAATTGCCGTCATGAAAGTTTGAGATAATGCATCCAGCTCACATACATGAACAGATGCACTCGTAGACTGTAAGTGGTAATATTATTTTCTTTTGATCTGTATGACAATAAATGATTTTCTGTGTTTCAGAAAGAAAGTTTACTGAGCTATCACTAATAAATTCATCACTGACTAATAGCACACCAACAAGCTATATGGCTTTGTTGATGTATGGCACAAATCCATCATGAACGTATTGTCTTTCCCAGATATATTGACAATATTCATCAAGAATATTTGTTGAAGTCCTACAGTGTGTTTGACCTTTCTGAAAAAAAGCAGAAACATTCATTTTGGAGGTATGTGGGAGTAAAGATAATAAAAAAATGTAGTCTGGAATTAATATAAATTAACAATATAGTAAATGATAAAAATTACAGTCAGCTTATATTTCTATAGAGCTTTTTTTCTTGTTCAAGTAGAAATCACAGTCCTTCCAAATTTCACAAAGTTTCTGTATGGAAGATTCTTCATCTTTTCCCAGATAATGCACACAGCATAAAAAATAGGTCCTTGTCTTAAATTAAGTGATAAATAATATAAATACAATTATGAACTGAGAAATATAAGTAACACTTGTCCCTTTTTAGCTGTTAGCATTTGGTTAACTGGATAATTTAGCTCTGATGCTATAGCTGGGTCTGCAATGTTCCTGCCTTTGCACCTTCTTATTCTTCATTTGCCTCGCTACTTCTTGACTTTATATCCCTGTTTCTTACACTGTCACGGAAGTTTAACATTTTTGTTCTGTTTCTAGTCTAACATCACCGATTCCTTTATCTTCCTATCGAAGTCTCAAATTCATATCCCTCTGTACCTGGTGAGTTCTTTCAGTTTTCACAGTGAAAAATTGTCCTGGGAATATGCATAATTCATTTAAACTGGCAACAGCTAGAATAAAGATATTTTCTCTTTAGTACAACCAACTCCTTAAAAAAAAGGAAGGTAGTTGTACAGCTTCTATTACCACTCTGGATGGACAAAATGGTTCAAAATCATGTGTATATTTTCTTACTTAAAAGGTAAGCAAGAAGATACTGAAATGCAGAAACAAGGAAATCCAAAGACAAGCAACAAAACCAGAGAGAGTAATTAAAAAGTAAGGAAACAAAATTAGTGTTGGAAGAAAAATATTAACATTAGAAATGTATAAAATCATTAATGTTATATAAACCCTGACATTTTCTATGGATGCTTATTTTAGTTTTATTAAAGCAACCCATAATTTTGCAGTGGATATTAAAAGCTAACTCCAGCCACAATATCTGTTAAAGTAAAACCTACTGGTAGCTCTTATAATCATACAAAAAATATATAATAATGAAGTAAATTCTTCATGTCATCTATTCCCATTAAATAATTGTTGTAGTTGGTTGTTGGACCTATAGTGATGCTCTTTAGACTTTGGGTATCATGAGAACATACTAACCTAGGAAATACCACAGAGAACTTCCCTCTGCTGTGTCCTGTGATGTGAGATTTCTATATCTCAAAACTTAGCTTCTCTTGAGGAGTCCTTGCCTTCAACAACATCCTTATGGCACACACAAAGTGTTTTCTGGAAAAAGAGTCAGTGTATGAGTAAAAAAAAAATTATTTTGTATCCTAATTATGACTGACAATTTTTTTTAGTTAATTTCTATACATTCAGTTCAGAATCAGTTTTAAGGTAAGATAAATTTCAGCAGCCTTGAAGTAAGCTCCTGTTTATATGTTCTGCTAATTCAGTAAAGCTAATTAACTTGGTTCTGCTTTTTGATTCAATTCGCTTGAATTTAATGCTTATGTTTGTTAAGCAGAAGATAAAGAGATAAATGGGTCACTGTAGTTATGACTGCTCATTATTTCCCTTAATATCCGTGTTGAATAGTGTAAGTTCTGATTACAATTAAGATGCTTTTATGTCATCTTAACAGTAATTGACTGAAACACACAATTTGTACTTTGATTCTGTCTGTTAAGTAACTGAGGATCACAGACTATATATTGATAATGTTTTTAAATCAGTCAGTTCTTTTTCAAGTGTTTAGAAATAATTTTTTCTCTGGTGTGTGAAAGTTTCTGCAAGTTTTTCTTTATTCCTTTCTCTCTCACTTTCTTTCTACTTCCATAATAATTCTTTGTATTTGTTCTCTGTTCTCTTTCCTCTTCATTCTTTTACTTCATGTAAAATTACAATCACAAATTATCTTTGTTTTCCCTTCCTTTTTGTCTCCCCCATCAGATTCCAAATTGCTTTTCTTTATAATCTCACCTCAGGGTAGCATATCACCTTCATATCAGTCACAAAACTCTGTAATTATGGTTCTAAATCCTTACTCTAGTAGAATACATTGCACCGGGGAAAAATTTGCCCAGTATTAGTTGCACTAATGTGCAGAAAGGATCAGACAAATAACTACCAATAGTTTACAACAAAGTTGAAAGTCCATTGAAGAACATGAGAGTTCATAAAATAAAATAAAACAAAGATACCGTAATTTTAACTACAAATTAGATATTTTAGATAAATAGAAATTTTAGATAAATATTTCAATCTATTTAATCAGAATTATTAAATAATTTTCTTGTCTGTATTAGATTTACAGAAAGTAAATTCAAAAGAAAAGAAAACATAACATCTCTCAGTTTCATGTCAGCAGTGACCATAGCCTAACCTAGAACAAACTGGCCTCTTTACAGGTATAAATTGCACTGATAATAGCAATACCTGCCATTCTTCACTTATATGTGAATATAAATGAAACAAATACTCCTGACTGGCATTTCTAACTGTCTGATTCTGTTCAAAATTTCTTGGTATAAGGTTATTTTCTCAAATTGTTTTCCACTTGCATACTTTTCAATAAACGTCTCTTGCATTCTCAACACTCTTTCCCTAAAACTCAAAAATAGAACAAGATTCTGCTTCACTTAAGTACAGACCAAAGTCATATAAATAAATTCTCATTAATTTAATACTTTTTTAAAAGCAGAGTCTTTTATACTTTTCTTCATAAGGTAATGCTAGCTGGAATTCATGGCAGCGTCTAAGGTTTTCCATATTAGTACAAAATCAGTTATTACCTATTTATAATTATTCTCTCCTTCCCCTACTCACTCTGCATGAAGACAATCACAGAGATCATAACCCAACCTTCGGGTCCTCTTTGTCAAGTCCACAATCAAGAAGTTTCTGATCCCACCTAGGATGAAGAAATGTGCCTGTAACAGACACGCTCCTCAGATGGCCAGACAGGTGATAACTCAGATTCTAAGGGCCAGACTTCTGCAAGCAAAGAAAGCATGTTTGGGTTGTGTTTATTTTGACATTTCTTGTCTTCTCTGGAGAACAGATGCAATCACCCATCTCACCACCTGATACTGCTGATCAGATATCTGATAATAACAGAGAAATCCCATTTTATACAAATAACTTCAATAACAATTTTGTTCTCCTGAGTTAAGAAACATATGTGATGTACAACATTGTTCTTTTCTGTTTCTGATTTCCCACCTATGGGCAGAGATCATCTTCAAATACAAAAAAAAATTTGTCTCAAGCAGCAGAAGTTTCCTCTATTGTTTTGTTGTCCAGCATTATGTGTAGTATTTTCTGGTACTTACATAATTTCTAAGGCCCAAAAAACCCAATGTCTAAGGCATCATGTTTAAATAAAATCATATATTTTCACACTGGTTTTGTTTAGACAAGGCATTATAGGTAATGTTTTAAAGCCCTGTGCTGTTGAAGTTAGTGATGGGATGAGAAAGTCAGTTGCAGTTCACTTCAGTGAGGTGACAGAGTGGAAACTAAATGCTTGATAAATAGTCTTTGCTGCATCCTGTCAATAAAGATTACTCATTTTTTTAGACTTTTAATTCACTTTACAACCTGTTCTTGTGGGTTTGACACACACACACACACCCCCCCACACACACCATCTTGAGCGTAAAAATAATAGTTAACAGGGAATATGTTATTTTACAGGTAGTTGAACAGAAAAGGCAAAAAGAAAGGCTGAATTTTTACTATTCAAGAGGTGTAAGTACTAATGAAGTATGGACTAAGTAAGTACTGAGTGAGATAAACTGAAAACTAGCTGAAATGTGGGCCTAAAGGATTGTGATCAGCAGCACAAAGTCCATCTGGAGGCCAAATACTCCTGGTGTGTCCCAAAGGCTGATACTGTTATATAAGTGCTATATGAGTGGCTCCCTGTAAATGTTTTCTGCAACTGAAAACTTTTTATCAGAGTTTGAATAGCTGTGAAATAACAAATCCCCATGAAATATTATTTTTCAAACCTGATTTTGTTTCTGTGGATTTTTTTTAAACTTTATTTTTTAGTTTTTTTTGTAACTATGTCCAGTAAAGTAGGATATATATACCAATATAACTATTTTAATGAATTTTAGGAGTCAAAATAAAAATAAAGTTATACATACCTTCACAACATTTCCTAATATTGTGGAAAAGATAGTTTAATTAATTTTGTCTGAAGATAGAAAAGTTATGGTTTCCTTTGCTTTCTTTAGTAATAATATAACCTATCCAAAACTCAGAAGTCAATCAGAACTCACAGGAAAATAACCTTCATACATCTTTATTTTATGCTGAAGATTAGAAAAAAACTCAAAATATTTAAACACATTGGAATTGTACCTATGGTTTTGAAGTAAAGCAAAGATGGTCCATAAAGATCCCATTAATCTAAATTGTTGGAATATTTACTTAAGCCAAGATGAGCAGATTGTTAACAGAGTTCAGCAGCAGGGGAGAAGGAGTCCAATCAGCTCTGTCTTCACCAGTAGATACAACCAAATTACTAAGAATAAATTAGATTTTAACCACTGGGTTATATAGATGTGCTATGCAGCAAACACAAACTATAAGAAAAACCTCCCCAGATTGTACCTTCTGACAGAACTTTCTTTGGAAATTTGTGTATTGCATACTTATGCATGTGCAAAGAATTTCGCCCTGGATTAAATAGCTTTGACAGGTAAAGTAACCAGAAAATGTGGAAAACCAGAAGTATTCCAAAGTCTTTGTAGAAATAAGAAAATATTTGTAAACATTTTATAGCATTTTTTAAAAAAAATAATTGTGGTTGCAGGCAATATTTTCTAGAGAGTAAGCACTGTTTAAAAGTAATGCATTGAAAAAGTCTATAAGAAACACATGAAAATACTGCTTAAAATCACTGGGATGGCTGTACACCAAATCAAGCACACCAAAATCAAGCTTGACAGGGATAAGCCTGACAAGAAAAATTATAGAATTATAAAATCCATGAAACATTTTGACCCATTATTATAAAAATAGAAAATATTCTGACCTTATCAGAATGTTTTCCAAATCCGTATTATGTGCAGTAATTAGAAACAAATTCAACAAGTAGAGGTTCAGAAGACAACAAATCAGATGCGAACCCCTTGAAAAATAAATGTTATTTCCACTTTTATATGCAACTCTTACGATGCCTATGTAGGAATCAGTTTTCTTGCCTTTCTTCTCCTCCATGAGCTTAGTAGAGTACATTCTTAATTCTCAATAATTTGTTTCTTTTTCTCATGTTGATGAGATCAGACTTTTGACACAAAGTTGCAATAACCTCTTTTTTCAAAATTTTTAAGCAGATATTAACCTGCCTTACAGTTTTGTATGTAAATCTACCAGAGGCCATAAGCTTGTGCTGCTGGACATGTTCCATGAACATCAGGCCCAATAGTAGGCCTATACCCACTGCAGATGGGTGATCTCCATTGTGTAGTCATCCTTCAGGTACACATTCTGGTCTGGCCTCAAATAAATATTAGGATTTGATGTGGGTCCATATTGTTCTTCCAGATGCTCATGCAGAACTTACTTAAAATATGTCATCTGTCTTATATAAATGTGCAGATATTTAACCCTTATTTATACTACACAAAATACACATGCTTATTTGTATTTTGATAATAGTAGAAAGTAATGGAATCAAACTGCTCCTCAATTACTTTTTTTTTCCTCTTTGGGTCTTATTTCTAATCTCACAAACATTCTTCATGGGAAAGCAGGAAATGGAAAGCTGAAGTATACAGCTGTAGGATCTATCTCACCAAATGCAGGCTCGGAAGCAGAGTAAATTATGTCACCTTCAAAGTGAAACATTTCACACTGACACTTCAGCTGGGAGCAGATAGAAAGTGGTAGTCAGAGGTGAGGAAGCATTCAAAATACATCAAAATGGACAACTAGACTAATGAGGAAGAAACTCCCACCATGAACATACTTCCCCAGAACAGACCTTAGGATGTCATATGACTTGTCAAAAGCCTTCCCAACTCCATTCTTTTTGAGAAGGATTGTTGACTTAAGACCCAGAGTGACACGGACGGGTGAGCACAACAACAGGGAACAGCAGTAGGTACTGGGAAGGTTGATTTTGTATAACAATGTTAAGAGTATTATCATGCTTTCCTGTATTAATTAGACAATTTGGACTACTAGATGCTTAGAACATTTATTACACCAACAATAAGGTCTTACTTCCACTTGTGGTATGCTCCCTTCACCTGTAACTTTTTGAGTGTAACAATGGGTTACATGTAGTTTTTAAGGGCAATATATAGTATATAAATATATATTTTTAAAAAATTATATATATGCGCATATATATCTAAACGTACACACATATGTACACTAAGAAACCTCTTTTCGATAGAGATTCAAATTGGTCACAGCTGTCCTGTTTTTCCCAGAAAAAGGAAACTCACTTAAGCAAAATTTAGCTAATTATACTTTTTATTCTTAGTGGGGAGTGACAAGCTCCCATATGTGGATAGGGAAATAGTTTTAGTCAAAAGAGACCAAATTCTGCCCTCGCTTCTACCTGTGAAGTCGCATTAAAGTCAGGGGATTCCATCAGTGAAACGGAGAATAGAACTTGACCTCCATAGCTATGCAATTAATATTAATCATAGCAACATTTTATATAAAGTGCATTTTAGTTCTCATGAAGGATGTTAACTGTCCTAAAGACTTCAAAGCTGCTTCTTGCTGCAGATCAAATAGCTCAGGAGCAACACCAGGGACAGCTGCCCAAATTGATTTTATCATTGTGCCTGAGTTCTGGTGTGGTAGGACTGCTTCTAAAGGTGGGGGCGTAGTTCAGTCTTTAAACTGGGGTGCATTGAATTATTTATTGCAGTTACTGAATTATTTATTCCTGTTCACAAACAGGATTTGATTTTTATAAATGTATTTGGCATGCATCATTGCTTGATCAGTTTAGCAAAACAAAATCTAACTTCTGGGTGCCTCACTAAAGGATCAGTCTTGCAAAGCACTGAGACTTGTCATGGCATTTTTTGTGACATGGCCTTTTTGCTCTTTGAATAATTGACTGAAGGTTTCAGGAAAGTGGTGAATGACAGATAACAAACAAGACAGAGCAACTGGTTTGTTTTGCTAACAAATTTTCACCCATTAATACAGATCATCCTTGAAGAATACTCTCTCTTTGATATTTATGATCATGGAAACAACACTCTCATTCCTTTTTGTCAATATCAGATAAAAAGGGTCAAGAATAAAGTTGAACTAAATAGCTATCAGAAATCTGAACATTCATGTATACTGGGCTTTATCAGTCCCACATAAATTTTAGGTCAAGAAAAAAAGAGGAAAAAAAAGAAAAAGGAAAAATAAATTACCTTGGAATTCAAAACCTAGGCAGAATGCCTAGCCTGCAGTCTCACAATAGGACAAGCTGAAACAATTCCTCTCTAATTTGCTTCCCTTTTCCCCAAACACATTTTTCTTCACCCACCTTGGGCTGTCTCTGTCTCTGTCTCACAAGATACTGTGGTGAGCTGATTTGTCACACAAAATTAGTAAAAAATATATATATGTGTGTGTGTGTGTATATCCATGGTTTGGGCTATTTTATACATTAAAACCACTTAGGGAAAGGCATGATAAAGACTAGAGGTGGCATAAGACAGAAGCAAGAGGTAAAGAGGGCAATATCATAGCAGCCAGAAATTACTGGTTGATATAAATGGATCTAAAGTCTAAGTTCCATGCTGTCATGTTCTGATCACGTCTCTGTTTTGCTAACAAAAGGGCATCACTAAATTATCTCAAAAGAGTGAAGCAGCTACCTTTCATATGACTGCACAGAGGTTTAAACACTAATCCAGGAAATGGAAGACGTACTACAGGAACAAATTTGAATCTCTTGTGGTTTTAAATATCTTCTTTTTTAAATATGATATTTTCCCCTTACAACATCAAACTTAAAGAAAATGAGTGATAAATATCTGTCATTGCAGAGCATGGGAATTAACCATAATGATGGTGGAGAGATTGTGTGGAAGCACTGGTACATGCCTCTCATGTGAGGAAAGAACCTGCTGCAAGGACAGTCAACAGCCTCCTCATTGCCATTATGTTATACCCTCCTTTTTATGGCAAGTACTTTAAATCACTGTTGAAGATTATTTTACCTTCAGTAAACTGTGACAGGGGAAGTGGGTGTAAAACACAATGTATCAAGCATGTAATTTTTTCACCCTGAAACTTAGAAGCTAAAAATATATGCATCATATATATGCAATTGTAAATGGTTTCATGTTAATCAAAGATTGGGCCTATTTCCAGCACACCAGGATACTTCATTTGCCTATTATCCAAGAACAGGACATGCCTATATCATGTAAAAGGAGATGACTACAGGCTTAAGACTGTACTGTGCAGAAAGATATGTTTGAAACATGCAAGTAATATAAAACTAATTACCTTGAGCATAGTGCCACATAAATACAAGAGAATTATTTCTTTGTGTATAAAACCCAGTAAATATTATCTTTGACATTTCTAGTAAAAAGACACAGGGTCTCCTGACAGAGCAAGGTCTCAGCACTGGTCTGGGCTCATTTTGGTCATAGGTGGGCTGAGCTTGTTGCCATTGTTGATGGTTTTCTGTATTAATTAGATAATTTGGACTATTTGACTGTTAAAACATTAATTATACTAGCCATAAATTCTTACCTCCAGATATGTGATGGGTTCACCTTTTCTTAATGAAAGATTTTGAGGTACTCTGGTTGAAACAGGGGGCATCTATTTCTATTGAATCCAAAAGTGTCTAATTGTCAGCTCTCTTTAATGTGTAACATTAAAACTGAGGTTATACAAACTATAAATTACTTTTGAAAATCTCAGGTCGAAAAGATGCTTGAGCAAACTTGAAGGATGTCATAAAGAAAGGCACAACACACTATCAATAACAGAATGAGAGACAAATTGCCTTCTTTATATATTTTTAGATATCTGGAATTCTATGGTGGGGGAGCCCTACAGAATTCAGATTTACTTAGGATATCTGATCACAGTGTCAGTCTTTACAAGACCCTGATATAATAACAGGATTTTTTTTTTCCTTAATTTCCTACTTTACTGAAGTTCTGCATCATTCCTCTAAATGTAATGATCCTCTAAATATAAATAATATAAATAATAATATAAAATCCTCTAAATAGTTTAGGTTAAACTAAACCACAGATGTTATTGTATCTCAGACTATTAGATGTCCTAGGATAGGCCCAGGAGTCTACTCTGTCATTACAAGTAGATTTCATAACTTTCTTCTTGGCTTTGCATCAAACCTACACATATGGATGAAAAGGATTTTGCAGTTACTTTTTGACAATCCAGATTAGTAATAGACCAAACAATAGAAAATCATGTTTTACAACAAGCTATTTCAGTAAATAAAAGTAAGTGCTTTGCAAAAAAGCATTTTAAAATACATTCAGATTTTTTCATGGTAATGGAAAAAAGTTCTTTTAAAAGAAAACAGAAATGGAAAGTGTCATTAACTCCATGAAAAGATGACAGCACCAGCCTTTTATCTCAGAAAAACAGCATTGTAATTTAGTCTGAAGGTTTACTGAATGGAGATGCCACTCAGATAAGCTAGTACAAGGCAAACCCAGTCCCCAATACTAAATTAACTATAGTCTAATTAAATATGTCCATTTACAGAGAACATGCACTTTTTTAAACCATTTTTCCTTTTTTAAACCATTTTTCCTTTTTTTGGTTTTTTTTTTTTTTTTGATAGGCTGAAGGACAATGGACATTGTTCTACTTTCACCTGTACACTCATGTAGCTTTCCTGATGTAGGCAGAGAGCCTCTGGGGTTATGCAGAGGCAGAGTGGCCAGGGAGACAAATGCATCCTGCAGCACCTTTCTCTGCACACCAGACTTGTTTTTAATGTAGGACTCTTGCCAGGAATTAGCAGAGCTCTGAACTGCATTGACTCAGACCTGTCGGTCTTTTCTTTGACTACTGCTTCACACACACAGGAAGCTACAGCCAGTAACAGCAGGACTTTGCAATAAGAAACAAAGACATCCTTTTTCTTAGTCCTTCTTCACAGCTGCAAAGATATGAACGACCGCAGCCCAGTATCTGATTGCGTTTAAACAAACTACAGGATCCACCTTTTACGATAAAGCTTTTCCTTTGTAAGAAATATTTTATATTTAAAAATTATTATGACATATTAGTGAGGCAGAAATTCCTTAAAATGGGTGAATATGAAAAGCTGAGTTAGTGATAATCTGCTGCCATCCCCCCAAAAAAGATATAACAGCAAAAAAACCCCAAACTACATAAAAAAATCACCAAAATCTAATAGTATTTATCTTTAAGATAGTTACTTCATTAGAGGTCACTAAAGTATTATCTTTACAGGTCTGTGTGATCCATCTTTTATTGGATGGGGGGGGGGGGGGAAGAAAATTGCCACCAAGGATGAGGAAAAGGCTGAGATACTTAATCATAGAATCATAGAATTGTTTAGGTTGGAAAAGACCTTTAAGATCATCAAGTCCAACTGTTAACCTAACCCTCCCATCCCACCACTAAACCATGTCCCTAAGCACCTCGTCTACCCAGCTTTTAAATCCCTCCAGGGATGGGGACTCAACCACTTCCCTGGGCAGCCCCTTCCAATGCTTAACAACCCTTTCTATGAAAACATTTTTCCTAATGTCTGACCTAAACTTGCCCTGGCACAACTTCAGACCATTTCCCCTCATCCTGTTGCCCATTACCAGGGAGAAGAGGCCAACTCCCACCTTGCTACAGCCTCCCTTCAGGTAGTTGTAGAGAACAATAAGGTCTCCCCTCAGCCTCCTCTTCTTGGCCACCTGGGCACACTGCTGGCTCATATTCAGCTGGCTGTCAACCAGTACCCCCAGGTCCTTTTCCGCTGGGCAGCTTTCCAGCCACTTGGCCTTGTTAAACCTCATACAGCTGGCTTCAGCCCAATGATCTAGCCTGTACAGATCCCTTTGCAGAGCCTCCCCACCTTCGAGCAGATCAGCACTCACACCCAATTTTGTGTCATCTGCAAACTTACTCAGCGTGCACAGAGTCCCCTCATACAGATCACTGATAAAGATATTAAACAAGACTGGCCCCAGAACTGAGCCCTGGGGAACACTGCTTGTTGTGGTTTAACCCTGGCTGGCAACTAATCACCAGCCAGCTGCTTGTTCACTCCCCCCTCAGTGGAATGGGGGAGAGAATCAGAGGAGTAAAAGTGAGAAAACTCGTGGGTTAAGATGAAGACAGTTTAATAAGTAAAGCAAAAGCCACACATGCAAGCAAAGCAAAGCAAAGAATTCATTCACTGCTTCCCATTGGCAGGCAGGTGTTCAGCCATCTCCAGGAAAGCAGGGCTCCATCACGCGTAACGATGACTTGGGAAGACAAGTGCCATCACTTAGAACGTCCCCCCACTTCCTCCTTCTTCCCCCAGCTTACACACTGAGCATGAGTTCATATGGTCTGGAATAGCCCTTTAGTTAGTTCAGGTCATCTGTCCTGGCTGTGCTCCCTCCCAGCTTCTTGTGCAAGCCGAAGAAGTCCTTGACTGGTGTATGCACTGCTTAGCAATAACTAAAACATCAGTGAGGTATCAGCATTGTTCTCATACTAAATCCAAAACATAGCACTATACCAGTGCTATGGAAGAAAATTAACTCTGTCCTGCTGAAACCAGGACACTGCTTGTGACTGGCCTCCAGCTGCATTTAATTCTATTCACCACCACCCCTTGGGCCCAGCTGTACATTCATTTTTTTACCCAGCAAAAAGCATGCCTGTCTAAGCCATGAGCCTCCAGCTTTGCTAGGATAATGTTGTGGGAGACAGTGTCAAAGGCTTTACTAAAGTTCATATAGATAATATCCATGGTCTTTCCCTAGGTGGGTCACCTGACCATAGAAGGAGATCAGGTTGGTCAGGCAGGATCAGCCTTTCAATGAACCCATGCTGGCTGGGCCTGATTCCCTTGTTGTCCACATGGCTGGTGAGTGCGCTGAAGATGAACGGCTCCCTAATCTTCCCTGATACCAAGGTCAGGCTGGATCCTCCTTCTGGCCCTTCTTGAAGACAGGCATCACAATGGCAAGCCTCCGGTCATTTGGGACCTCCCCTGTTAACCAGGACTGCTGATAAATGATGGAGACATTGAATATTATACATCTACAGTACAGAGGTATACAAAAGAAAGCAGTTAATTAACCTTGCTTTTTAGACATCCAGAAGCCATGGAACCATGAAACATAGCTTGTAATAAACATCTTTAAAATTATAGAATGTGCTGTACAGAATAGAATTTTGGGGCAACACTACCTGTATCACCCATGCAATACCTTATTACAGAAAGGATTTAATTCAAGCAACATGGCATCTGGCTATAACGAATAACATGATAAATAACTGAATTACCTTTGAGGAAGGATCTCTACCAAAGTCAATTAGAAACTATGGAGACAATTTATGAAGTGGACTTGTTATTCAACCTGAAATTTTGTTGGAGACTGTCACTCTCATGTCCATCTGTGAGGATGTTATGTCACATTTGTATTGTTGGTAACTTTAATTTGAGTACAGAGATTTTAAGGAAAAGATTTCTGTCTTCACAGGTGCTTCATGAGTGCAATACCTAGTACTTTTCAATGCATACTTCACTTAGCCTGTAATCATTCCATTGCATAGTGAATCAGTGAGGCCTCATTAATGGTTGGACTTGGTGATCTTAAAGATCTTTTCCAACCTAAAAGATTCTATGACTCTAGATTCTATGATTCTATTTTGGGACCTGTATTCACTGACCTGCTAGAATTCTGTGCTGGAAGTAGCAGGTTGGATGGGCAACATTAAACCAATGTATTTTAATGGGATCAGCTTTCTCATGTAGCTAGTGACTGGGGTTTGAAGGAAGATTTTATTTTTACTTATTTAGTCATAAGAGAGATTAGATATTTATTTTCAAGAATAAAAAAACTAAGTTTTTTTACCAAAAATGAAAGTCAGGGCTTACCGAAAATTAGGAATTGGAAGATATGGATACTCTGATTCTCACTGACAATTTTCTGTGTTCAAGAGTACTTAGGGGTCAAATCTATTATTTACAGTATTAACTACAGTAATCTGTATTATTTACAGTAATAAACATGATTGTTTCATTGATCTGAGAACTTCAAGTTTTAATGAAGAGCATGGGCAAGAGAAGATGATTTACTAATGTATATTGTTCCTTCCCCTACTCTTTGTTTATTATATTTATATATGCATTATCTAGAAAATTCTGAAATTTCAAAGTGTTTTGCTAGAGAAAACCCACTGTCATTATAGACAGTAAGGTGAGACCAAGGAGCGGAGGTTTAGCTTCTACAACTTCACACAAATAGACGCATAAAATTTAACAGAAATAATTGCCTGAATAAGTGATAGCATAACTTGGAAGTCCACAGTCTGGCACTTCATCTCATCTATGTTTTAGCTCCATAATGAAATTTCAATTCCATGTGTAAAACAGCCTTCTCCATGTTATTATCAGCCAACCTGATGGAAAAAAATATAATCTGGAATGGTGCCGAAAAAAAAAAATTAATCTACTTTCAATTTCTTTCCCTTCCTTTAGTCCCTCCCTGATCTTGTTATGCCTCCATCTGTAAGGAAGCCAGAACAGGAATAATTAATCATATTCAATAAGAATTAATGGTTGAAAGTAGTTCTATGATTTGATATTATGCAGCTTGTTAGACTGGGGGAAAAGGTGCAAGGAAGTAAAGTCATTCATTATTAGGAAAGCTGTCTATCATTATCTCATAGCTTTCCAGTGAAGATGTCATTACCAAGGTACTGTCTCTTCTAAATAAATTTGAAAAAACCCTTGTCATTAAAACCACTCAAAATCTGGAAAAACAAATTTCTGTCACCTCCCATTCCATTTGAAAACAGGTAAGTATAAACAAATGTGATGTGTGACAAGAGGAAGGAAACCTTCAGTTCTTTCATCTCAGCACAGGAAATAGCTTTCTGACACACATGAAATGTTCTCCTATCCTTCCTTTACCTGGATTGTCTCCTTAGATCTCTGAAGTTATCTCTGGAATTATACTTAGACTGAAAAATGAAGCATGGTGAAGACTTCCCCAGGAATACAGTGGTCTAAGCTAGTAAAACAGTAGTGCAAGTCAAAGCAGCTCCACAGAAAGACACCACCATATGATTAAACAGGTGCAATTGTGTTGATAGAGCTACATTCATGTAAATATATACTGATTTGGTATTAGTTTGCTCAGAGCAAGTGTATCCAATTTCAATCCATTCAGATGCCAGTTCAGAGATTAGCTTCCTTTCCTTGTCTCTGTATTCACAGTACAGGTATGAAGGAGTCCTGAGAAGTCGCATGTTTATATATGGCTTAACAAAATAGTACCTTTCTTGGCTCTTACTACATAGTGAACATATCTAAGAATGATACCACACTGGGCTGTAAAGTCATTTAGTATGGTAAAAAGATATGCCTGTACTCCAAAGGAAATTCAAAAGACAGTGCCTGCCATCTCTAGGAAAATATTTGGTTTAGTCTTTCAGTATTCTTGCAAAATATTATTCTTTGTAATCTATTCTACAGGAATATAAATTCCCAAAATATAGTGTCCCATTCTTCCATTATCTCTGCTACTTTTAAAATAAGATATATTGATGTTTTATGTAATACTTCACCAAACATGTTGACCTATGTATTTTTGCAACTTTTCACTTGTTGCAGCTTTACTTTGTTTCTAAGAATATTTACAAGAATACAGGATCTTTGTTCCTTTGGAGCTGATCTGCTCCTCATATTTATCTCCCACAATCATAATCCAGTATTTGTGACATCATAATTAATGATTGGGGACTTTATTATGATTCTTCAACAGAGGATTCTAAAATCAGATGGAGAACAAGGCATAGATAAATTCCTAAGGAACAAAGTTTGTTTTCTGTAAATGATCTGACTGCAGGGAGGTTTTTCTTTGTCCTAAGTTTTTCTGTGAAAAACCATGCAGTTCCTTAAGTTTTAGAAATTGCTTTTTGGCCAAGGACAGATTCTACAATTCTTATTCTTCTTCTTCTACTACTACTACTACTACTACTACTACTACTACTACACTGTTCTCTTCATTTTAGTGAGGCTACTTACGATGTATGGATCTATTAATTACAAGTAAAAGTAGTAAAATCTAAAATTGGAGAAAACAGCAATGTGACAGCACACTGTGTTTCACATATTTAAAAAAGTTTTTTGACTTGTCCTAGTGGCTAAAAATCATTGTTTTTTTAAATGTTGGAAAGAAATGAACAGTTGGAAAAAATTCACAAGAGTACCTTTAGTCTCCAATGACTTCAAAGTCAATGCCTTGTAGCAAGTAGTGACTCTGTACACTATTTCTAGCCAGGTAGATTCCTCAAGGAGGTCATTCAGAGTGAAATCGAAGTTGCTCTGAATAACAACATAGAAGGACTTAAGAAGATCAAGAGATTAGACTAAAGATAGCCATTTTGAATCCCTCCTTATAAACCAAAATTTATACTAGTAAATGATTTAAGCATCAAACACTTAATCTCCTTTTTCCCAGTGTTGTTTTGTCTTCTATCATTGCCTGAGAAATAGGATTAAATTGCCAAAGAATGTGAAACCAGGTCCTCAAAAGTTCCACTCCTAATTTCTATAAAAATCAAAGTATACTTAATCTTATACAAAGATTTCTATGTGATGTTTATTTGAATCAAAAATACCTACATGTATTTCAAGCTCTGGGTTATTGTGAAATGTCTTTAATTGGCAATTGTAGGTACATTTCAGAATAAAAAATAAGTTACCACTGAAAGGGTTATTAGACTTTATGCTACTTAATAGAAAAAAAATATGTGTATGATATTATTCTGGATAATAATAATGGCCCTTTTATTCAGGATTCTGGCACAACTGATAAAAAAGAAGCTGAGACCAGAGAGTGCTTCAGAATCTTACATTTCCTTTTTTTGTTTTTTTTTTAAAGAGCCCCTGATAGATATTGTTTGAAACAAAAGTTCTGAACCTATAAATAGTCAGTAATAATGCTGCTACTGGTATTTGTATATTCCTAAATCTGTAACTATTGCTCTGAGCAACATGAAATGCCATACAAGCCTGTTAATTTGGAACCCAGCAATAACAATTTATATGTTAACCTTGACAGTTCATTGGTTGTAACACTTGGGATGAAGGTGCTGGAAGATCTCAAAACATCTGCGGTGACCGGCAATTCATTCTGACACCTTCAGTAAAGCAGAGCTTGGTAACAAAACCTTCATTTTGCCACTGCACAGCTAGAGCAGAAGATAAATAACTTTATTAGGGTGGAGTGTAACTCACTCAGTAAAATGTGTTGGTACATTAAGATCTCAATGAAAGAAGGGTTGGGAAGTTTTGTAATTCTCTTTTCTAATGTAAGGGCTGGTTCCCTCAGCAATAAATTAAGCAAAAAGCAGACACTTAGCATGTGCAAGTTCATAAATGAAAGAATCTCTCATATTACATGCATAAACAATCAAGAGGATTTCCAAATTAAAATTAAAAATTTGACTAAATTAATATTATAAAATATATGTGTTATGATATGCTATGTAACATAGCATTTATATGCATATGTACACACTTAGCATACCCACAAATATATTTTAGATCTAAGTATATATACATACAAAGAGACTTCGGGTAGACATTTTGAATGCAGTGTAATTTATTTTTAATATTTTTGCTAGCAGTTGCAAAAGCAAATTTTAAAACAACCTGTTGATCTATTAGTTTCTATCTCTTCTGATGCTTAGTCTCATTTAATTAACATTAATATTTGCTTATCTATGCAAGTTTTCTCGGTATGAAGTTAGAAGATACACCACAACTCAGAAATATAGTTTTATGGATTAGAAATACTTAACAAACTATTAATCTATCAGACGAGGCAATTCTGTTTATGCTGTCAACAGAGCAAATTATTTTCGTTCATGTATTTTTAGAAGAATTTAATTTACTGCACCTGTTTGCTTAGATATAAATTCAAAGATAAACTACAAGTCTGTAGAAAATCCCAAAGCATAGAAACCTTTTATATAAATGCTTATAAAAATGGCTTTGAATGCCACATATCCTCTTGGCATAATTCCTTTCTTATGAGATATGTTGTGAAATAAGACACAGTTTAGATCTGTTGCAGAAAGGAGGCTTATTACTCTAGAATGTGTGCTTGAAGTATATAGGTAGAGGAATTCTTAATACTTACACTAACAGAATATTTATAGTATATTTTATGAATGCAAAAATATTTAGATTTAGATTTTTTATAAGCCTTTGGCCTTCTATTGTTTAAGACATAGTCTAATGGAAGACTAGCATAATGCGACTAATTATTTTTTACTTTTTAAAGTAAAAAGTTTTCTATATCTTTAAAGCTTCCCCATTGGATACTACAGAGGGGAAATAAAGGTAAAGAATGACATAACTAAAAGTTTGTGTCTGGCCAAGTGTATGTACAGAAAGAAAGGGGAAGAGACTTAGAGTGCAACTGCTTTCTGAGTTCACCCTCCTTCATGTATATGGAAAGAAAGGAGTATTATTGATGACCTATCTGACAAACTGGGAAATTATTATGGGTGGATTATGTTCACTTAAATTTGGCTCTCTGCATCTGACCCTCTTACCTTAGGCAAGACACCTGAAGCAGACATTTAAAAAAGTCAGATAAATAGTGTGATTAATAATGCTTATTTTCTTCCATTAATAAGTAAAGAAACGACAAAACAACTACTTGATATGCAGACATCAGAATTTTAATATCTAAAGCTAAGCATCACAAAACCATTTAAAAAAAAAGAAAAGGAACAGGAAGTACAAATTATAATCACAGAAAAAAATAGGACCTCAGTTTCTGAAACACTTTGTTCATTACAGGTTGCCACGGTTTGTACAAACCCCATTTTACGCAAACTGCCTCAAAGATGCTAAAGGGTAACTATTGTTCACCATGTACCTGAATCAGGATAAATGTATTCATGGTTTCTGATTAGTTTAGATGTTACTCTTCAAGATAGAAAACAGCATAGTTGTTTTTTTTTCCCCTGGTGAAAACTGGAACATTTTAAATGTTGCATGATTTAGTTATTTAATGTCTATTTTTTATGCTTTCCCCAGGCCAAAAAGAAAAGATGCCCACCCCAAAAAAGAAACTCCAAATTTGCTTTTTTTTTTTATTTGTGTGTTTATATGAAAGCTGAAAATCTAATGTAGTGATTGGGCTTCATATTAAGTGGTAAGGTCAATCAATATACAATAGTTTGCAACAGCCTGGGATCTGGCCCCATGCTTTGAATTTGACTTTGCATTTTAAATTAAGTTAAAGTATTAATTTAAATGATGAAGAAAAGAAGATTTGCAGACCTAAGCAATCATTATCAACCACAACATATTTTGAAAGATTGGCAATGCCATCAGTCATCCCTTGTGCAAAGTACTTTATTAATAGTACTTATTATTATTCAGCCAGGCACTTTCAGGTTGCTCTATCATGAGTATATTCTTTGACCTAGGACATGACCGTTAAATCTGCAAGTCAGTATTAGGGAAGATGTGCACTTACAGCATGGTTGAGATGTATAAGCATAGCTGCCTGTGCGTGACTCTGAAAGCTTAATCAGTTTCAGTAAATCTCTTGCATTCAATTACGGGTCAGTATGTGCTGTTTCTATTGACCTCCTTATTGGAGAAAACTATTAAAGTAGGTATGTTTGTGCAGTTCATAGTACTGTACCACAGGCAGTTAGAGTGAATTTTGTGGGAAAATGTAACAGAAATGGGCAAATAATTTGGATAATTCAAGACCTAAAGAAGATAAATTTATACAGTAAATCTTAATTATATTGTACTGAAGAAAAACATGATATATGTTGTAATTGCTTAAATCAGTTGTATGTTGTAGTTAACTTCCCTGACTTTGAGAAGCAGGTCAATTTCTTATATGCAATGGAAAATATTTGCTATGGTGAGTTGAGGTTTTATTTCAGACAATCTTGCTGGACCTCCTGCTGAGTCTGAAGATCAGCTGTCAACAGAAAGGGATGGATCCATAAAATATACACTCACAGTGGTAGAGCAGTAGATATAAGTACAAAGGGGTGCATCAATGAGGATAGTGATAAAAACGCAATGCAACGTCATTCTGAGGTCTGCTACAATGAGCAGCACATCTTCAGTCATGAAGAGTAATTGGATTCTTGCTTGGCATGTGGTTTGCGCAAGGTAACTTTCATTCCAGCTTCTAAGTAGAATGTCAGGCATCTTCAGACATATCATTAACTTTACAGCTATTATTATTATTAATTTATTTTAAACCTTTATTAACATAGTAAATAAGCCTGTCCTCAGACACTTTAAAGTCACAGGCATTAGAAATCTTACAAGCCTTAGCCTTTTGGGTAAGACATGTAACGTTTACATATTTTAAAACAAACAGAAAATTCAGCAACATCTGATTTCAATGAAATCATTGAAAATAGCAGAGTATTTCATAAAAATATAAGGGGATGAACTATGGCTTACTAATATGCCTTCAAAACCTTCGAAGATTTAGTCCACCACTCTTATCTCATTGGATTAAGGGAGAAAGTATTTCTAGGACATAGTGTGTAATTGTTCTGTTTCCCAGTGATTTTATATTATTATCATAAGACTTCTTTTCCAAAATGACAGCATATGTTCCTGTTGTAAATGTAGTTCTAAATGTCATACAAATATTAGGGTATGAAGACTATGAAATCTACCCACTTTTTCCTGATAGAGCATGAAGGCCACAGTAGATTATTTTTTTTTTCTTGCCAACAAAAGTGATGCATGCAATATGTAAGGGCTACTTCTGCATGTTATTCAAATAGCATGTAGTTCCAAGTTTTCTGTATATGCCTTATATATAAACTACAGCATCATTAATTTAATTGATTGCTGTGGAAATTAACTGTATAAGAAGAATCATTATTATTTCAAAACTGTGATAGAAGTAATTCTCTTGCTGCATGCCAGGATTAGCATTTTATACCCATTATGGAGTATAGAGCTAAGGAAGTTACCTTTTTTTTTTCTTTTCTTTTTTTTTCCCAGAGTTACTAAACCTGCATACAAATCAGTTTGAATATTCTAATAAATAAAAAACCAAGGTATGTCCCTAACTAAAGCAGAGAATGAGCTGACCATATTAATGTGCTTGTAAAGAAGGGAGACTTCTGCTTACACCAGAAGTTTGAAAAACAAGGAATTATCAGCTTTTTATAAACAAAAGAAACCCTTGAAAAGATCATGATGAAATCTGTTTTACCTAAGAGGTTTTTTTAAACCATCATGAATGTTAAATAGATAGAGACAGGAAATTAGGTAACAAAGAAACAAATTATGTTCCGGTTTTAAAAACATGTGTGTCTGGTCACTATCTAGCTATTTCATTCTCATTCAAATCAGTGCAATTCATGTACTGAAATTTCTGAGAACTTCAATTTTAGTAGCTGAATACAAATTCCTACCTGAATGAGGGGATGCATGTTGCATGAAGAGAGACTTCTGTGTTTAACAGGACATTTGTCTCAAAGGTGGAAAGGTGGTGTTTACATCTTACTCACTGATATTCTACTGGAAGCTACTGGCCTTGATTTGCAGGCAGGATTAGCAGCCCTTTTGTCAGAAACTGCAATGAAACAGCAGACTCCTGAAAAAGGTTGATTTGGTATTGATTATTTTTTTTTTAAATGATGCTTTTTAACTGGCTATAAACTAACAGATGGAGTAACCTGCTAAAGCAGAGACTGAATCTGCAGACTCAAAATACTTCTGTGGGAGTGGGCCTGTGAGCATAGGAAGTATGACATTCCTTCTGGAAAGCACAGGAGCTTTGAAGAAGGATTGGGATTCCTCTAGCAAGGTGTGTACATGCTCTGGACATCACCACACTTGGAATTTGAGTTCTGATAAATGTCCTCTTTTGAAATCTAAGAACCTAGCATAGGCAAAGCCTAAATCTCCCTTTCAGTTGCAGAATGTCTTTTAGTTAGTCCTGGATGGTGTCAACTCACTCTGCTTCTGCTTGTATGAGACTGCAAGCAAAACTAGGAATGACTATTTATGAAATTCAGCTAACTATTGGTGAAGTTTTAATGGAAGTAATCAGTTCCATACAACATTGGTTTCTCCAGATCAAACCCAAGTTTTTGTTTATCTACTGATTTTATTTTCTTTTTGTCTGGAAAACCATCAAGGGGAATTTAATAGGCCTGACAGAAACATTCTAAGACTAAAGGCTCCCTGGGAAAAAAAGGGACATGGAAACAAAATGTTTAGAGGTGATTCTGAAGGATATATTAAAAAAAAAGGCCTTCAGTGGGATATTGTCATTCTCAAAATTCTCTCTTGGATGCAACCTAACTTTGGAAGACTCCAAAACTCCTGAAAGATCTACAGCTTCCCAGGCAGCTGAATTTACACTGCTGATGCACGCAGGTCAAACATCTGATGATATTCAGGTGTAAGAAACAGAAGCAGAGTTATCCAAAATATATATCTACTTACAGAAGTACAAACCCCAAAATCAAATGAAAATTCTTTACCTGTCAGTAGGAAAGTCCACAATAATTTCAGTTCAGCTTCTGATGCAGACATGTCACTCAAAATTACTTCACATTTGACATCATCTGACAGTTTTTATCTGCAATTTCACACTTACGCTTAAAGATGGTAACTCCAGCTCGTGGTTAATGTGCTTAGGGACATGGTTTAGTGGTGGAATTGGCAGTGTTAGGTTAATGGTTGGACTTGGTGATCTTAAAGGTCTTTTCCAACCTAAATTATTCTATAATTCTATGATTCTATGATTATCAGAAGGGAAATCTCTTCATAGCTCTGACTTAGCTCATCTGAACTCTGACTGTTCCAGGGACCTCAGAGGAATTACATTTCAAGGTTATAAACATAGACACATATATTCAAAGATCTATAAAGAGAATTAGAGTGCATATAAGACATCAATTAAAATGTGATTACATCAAATGATATAAATAGTATACACCTTGAAATTTTCTCAGTTGTATTTTACTCGTTAATAAAATCTTGCCTAAATCATTATTTTGATTTGCCTCTACTTTGTGATGTTAGATAAGTTGACTTCTTTATTCAGGTGCACAGTACTGTGACATATTAAACCTGGTTTTGACATTTCCAGAAAGAATAATAAAAATTCATGGATGGGAAATATTGTCTCTTTAATGCTTATTTAGAATGATGCAACATGTGTGAATTGTCATTCTACTATATTCACCTTTCACTTCATGTGTTACAAATATTGCAGGAGACAGATATTTTCACACATTAATTAGCAATTAAAAACCTTATAAATAAAGTCAATTCATAAAGATGTGTCTTATTAAAATGCAAACTATTATTCCAGATGACTTTTAAATAAGAAATGAACAGAAATGCTGCAAGACTGACTACTCACCATGCAATAACATCTTTCAAAACAATTTGTTGAATATTAATGAACTGAAAATGTCATTTCTGGTCCAATTACTACTAGTAATTAGGGGTTTTTTTAATTATGGAGGAAGTGGAATTTTAATAAGGTCAATTTTACAATTACAGTTTTGAAAAAAATCCTAATTGTATTGTCATCATCTTATATAAAAAATGGAATCAACTCAATAACATCTGTTGAATTTCATGTAAATAAAGAAAAAAGTACTGTGTTAATTTAGGAGGAATTGACATTTTAGTGAGATTATGTTTTTTTCTAAAGATGGAAAAGAAAAGATTTTAATTACATAAGTAGTAGTTATAGTAACAAAAAACCTGATGCCATTACATTCAAAAATATTTTTATATGAATGATTAAAAGCACTAACATTAAACTTTTTCTTTTGAAATATTTATTATGTAACTGTAAGGTTACTGAAAGAAAAATAATTACTTCCTAACTTGAAGAGAGATACTGCTTTTTACTAATATGTGTTCTAACTGAAGTTTTTTATAAAAAAGGTCAGTCCTTTGCTATAGAAACATAATTCAGTTAAGACTGTATTATATCTGAAGATTTTAAAACTCAAGGGTCAACACTTTTGTGCACCTTGTTGTTGTTTGTATTTGAGAAAATATCTCTTTACTGAGTTCTTTGATGTAACTTCAAAAGTTGTTTGCAATTCAAGTAATTTCCACCTTTAGCACAGAGTGTGAGTTTTATTGAACAGATTTAAACTTTAATCTTTCATTAATCTAGCCCAGATGCAGCTAGCATTGGCGTTACAAGCTAAATTTTCCTGTGTACAATGACTGTTCTCATAAGCTAGCAAATGCAGACCAACTATTGTAATACAAATAGAAATGTAGGTCTACAATTTTTTGTTGTTGTATGCAGTTGTTCATTCTGTGAAAGGAATGAATACACAGTCAATATTTCAGTAAAGACATACCCTGGGATTGGCAAATTTTATCTGAAAATTTTCATTGTTATAGAAAATGATCAGGTGATGAAATCTATGTAATTTAAGATGTAGCATTATTTTTAAAAGAAAGAAAGTACTTCAAAAATGTATAACACTTGATTGAAAAGAATCTCTGGATGTCTATTTTTAAAGGCAGAGAAGAAAAATCCCATAATCCACACATAGAAATCTTTAAAATCTGTATTTCTTAATTATATGGAATACAGTTACAGCTTGTTAGGAGTTAATGATTAGAAGATATCCAAAAGTATGTTCTACTTATGGGAAATGAAATACTGATATATTGGTCAAGCAAATCTTTCTGATAAAAAGTAGAATAAAAAGAAAATTATTCCAGCTGATACATTTAAAAATAGCATTTCTTCAAATCATTAAACCTTCCTAGAAAAAATAAAATAAAATAAAAAAAAAGGTTAGTATCGTAGGACCATTTTACTGGACAAAAGCATGTTTCCTATTTCATTCCCAGCAGATCTAGCAAACTGTTTTGTTTGGGGTTTTTTTATTCCCTTTTCAATACACAGAGACTTCTGACACATATTCCTGTAGTCTTCTTTGGACTACACTTATTTAGGTCCTTCATTCTTCCTCACACACCATGTGTTTTAGACTTGTAAATGATTAATATTTCATTTATTTAGGACTTACTCTAACTGCTCAATTTTAAAATCTTCTTTTAATGTAAAATTGTTCAGAACAATGGCCCAGCTGGGACCGTTATGTTGATAAATAATTTTTTTTTTAATCTAGATTCTTGTCCTCTGAATATTTTGCAGTAGCAATTATTAATTTGCATCATATTTATTTCAGAAATTTCTTAAATTTACAGTTTGATTATAATCTTCAGTCATGTCTTCTGAAGTTCTTAATACCTTGCCATGTTTAGTATTATCCTTTCTTCCACATTACTAATTTAAATAATGAGTTTACCTGACCCAATACAGGTTTCTCAGTTAATTGCACATCTCCTATTGTATCATCTACACTGTATTTTAGCTATTTGCTTATGGAAATGTCAAATAAGAAAGTATCAGAAGGCTTATTATCTGGTGAAACATATTACATCTACCCTTTATCCTTCTTTCAGACAAAAAAATAAGGGTTTTTTTTTATTTTTTATGTTTCTAGAGAAGCAAAAACATCTTACTGAAATAAATGACTACTAGGTCACAGAGTAATAGATCAAAAATTCTCTTTAATAAATAAAGGAAATGGATTAAGAAACAAATCTAAGAATCAGTAGCACATAATCCCAGGATTATGTTCAACATTTGTCTTGCAAAGATAGCATTTTAATTAAAGATATGTAAACAGTAAATTAACAAAAATAATTTTCTGGTCTCTGCGTGTGTGTGCGCATCTGATATCCAGACTCAGTTTATCCAGTCTGATTACTTCTTCATTCAAATAAGGATGAGGTGTTTTCTCAATTACAGCTTTGATGTCCTCTAACCATAGAAGTGAACAAAGTAGCAAGCACAGCTTGAAACTTGTTTTGCTTTAGTAGTTCACCTGGCTGTAAGAGACATTTCAGTAGCATAAATTTCTAGCTTTGTAACTGAACTCCATCTAGGTTTATAAGTTTTTAAACTTTGCATCACATTTTTCGTTTATCAGACATTATGGGAAACTGCAGATAAACTGACAGAACTGATAGTGCTTACCTGTTGACGTTCAGCTTTCTAAACATCTTCATGTCTTTATGGTGTACAGCCAGTTATATCTGACAATAAGACAGCAAAAATCAGATTTGGGGAAAAAAAAAAAAAAAGATTACTTTTTTTCCTTTAGAAGAAAAGGGAACCAGAAACCCAGACAGATTTCTCCCCAGTGACTCCTCACGTGTCAGAGACAACAGCCTACCAAAGATATGGCCTAATGGCCTGTGTTTATGAATATGGTCATGTTCCAGCTGGGGTACTAGATAGAAAGAGCAAGGATTTAGGCATGTTGATAAATATACAAAAGTAGATCCAAAGGGAAGAGAATGAAACCATCAGCATCAGCATCATACCTCCAGCAGAGGACTTGCAATGCTGATGACTCCCCTGAATACCTCCCCATGCACATAGACTGAAGGCACCACCTCCTTGTCCCACCTTTAGGTGTCAGAAGACCAATGGAAGGATGAGTACAACATCAGAGAAAGGTGTAGATAGTAAACAGTTTATTTGTTTATAATTTTAACTATATTATTTGAATTATTAGTGTAATTGTAACAGTACTACTAATAATTCTCTGATGTTAAGACTTTACTTATGAGATTAACAATAAATTCTTGTTTTTGCATACACAAACTGTTCATCTTTGCACTTAGTGAGATGGCTCTGAGAATCCTGGTGGGCAACAAGCTGACCCAGATTCAGGAGTGCAATGAAGGCTAGTCATACACTAGGCTGCATTCACAAGGGGGTAGACAACAGGTTGAGCAAGTGATTGATTCAGCATTCTGGGATCCTCTGTCCACCATGGGGTGGTTTCTGTCCAGTAGAAGAGAGATGTTGAAAAAGCAGAGATACTGTCTGGAATATATGATGTATGAGGTGATGCTAAGGGTTTAGGCTGGGGAAAAGGCTGCTTACAGAGGGTCTAACTTCCATCTTCCACTACCTGAATGGGGCTATAGAGAAGGTGGAGCCAGAATCTTCATAGTGTCAGGCTGCAGAAGACCAGCTGAAAGTTCCCACACCAAGGCCTCTGACATGAAGAACTGCTTGTCCCGAAGGAATGCAGATAACAGGACAGGACTCAATAAGGGAGCCAGGAGTGGAGGCACCCAACATTCTTCTGAGACATGTCTCAAACACTCTGCAAATAAAGGGACTGAGAGGGCAGTCTGCGAGACAAGCTGTGAACTTTTATCTAAAGGTAATTTGGGCAGGGAGAGATCGTGACCACTGACTCACCGACCACTGACTCAAATCACCCACCAACACAAAAGAGGACCAGACAGATCATAGGAAGCGGGGAAGGTGTGTCTAAGCAAGGGATAAAAGTCACAAGCTATCCCAAGATTGTGGGGAAACTTGAAGATGGATGCACCCCCTGTTGGCTGGATGAACACTGGACCGGTGTTCTCTCTCCCCCCTCCCCCCGCCCCTTTTGCTTTACTCTTTTGTCTTTTGCATCTCTAGTAAATAATGTAACATAAGGCATAGAGTAATGGCATTGCAGTAAAAACCTAAGCTTTCTCAAATTATGTAAAATCACATATTAAAGAATAACAAGCCAGTAACAGATCATTCGGTGTCATTTCACCTTAATTTGCCTGAGGGGGATTTCAGGAACCTCGTAGCCCAACTTGTCTTACCCAGGGTAGCCCAAGGAGTAGGTCGCAATACAGGCACACAGGTCAAGAGACCATAATCACAAGTTTCAGCAAGGGAAGTTCAGATTGGATATTACTAGATTATGCTTCACAGTTATAGTGATTAAGCACTGGAAGAGGTTGCCCAGAGAGTCTGTGTACCCTCTGTCCTTGGAGATATTCCAAATTTCGTGAGACAAGGCCCTGAGCAACCTGATCTAAATGTGAAGCTAATGCTGCTTCAAGCATGGGTTTGGATAGACAACCTTGAGATATACCTTCTGACCTAAATCTTTCTGTGATTCTGTGACAAACTTTATCTCAGTCAAGTTTGTTATTCAAAAACACCATGACATTTTAGAATGTTTCATAAAAAATAAAATCCAGACAAAAAGATAATGTTGGGGCTGGGAATCAGCATGAGTCATTTCAGTCCAGTGAGGTGAAATTAGGAGAAAAAATAACTGAGATGAAATTATTATAAAGACAGATTAACTCAGACCTAATTGCAGCTTTGTTAATGGTAACTTTATCATATCTCTGCACCCTGTGCAGTAATGATCTTGTTAAAAAATTACATGGGACTTGCAAAAAGAATGACAGCAGTGCAACTTTCTGGTAATAAGGAGTTAAAAGATTCCTAAATCACCAGGGACTGTGTTTTTAAAACCCAGATTCTTTCTTCAGTGCTTTTTCAGTCTATCTCATTTTAATCTGTAAATATGTTTTGAACAAATACTGTAATAAATATAAGTTAGGTATACACCTTTATCTCTACAAATGCAAATATTCACATATATTACAAATAACATTCACACTTTTCAGGAAAGATATTTTTGAAAATAATAAAAGGAATATGTTATACTTGTTTGTGGTGATGATATGGTTGTCTATGATGGATACTAGATTTCATAGTTGTTATATTTGTTATATAAAAATATTAATAGGTAGTCATAGGCTATTTGGAGACTGGATTACTCTTCTCATGGAGATACAAATTACAACTTTTGGTAATATTGAACTAATATTCACAAAAAAGCAGAATTCTTTCCCCTTCAAAAGTACAGGTCCTTCTTGTTTAAACTCAAGGAGAAGGACATAATTTCAATTAAAACATATCTATCACAGTAGTCATAAATAGCCTTATTTTCTATAATACAAACCCATAACCAAAGTATTAGAATCCAGTCCTTTCCCTAAATTAACTTATCCCAGATTTATCCATTGTAAATCAAGAAGAGTATTAAAAATTTTAATTTGCCAATAGGACAATGGAGCTATGCTGTATCCTACTCAGATTATTCTTTATTGTTCTAATCTCCATCGTCTCCTAAATTGCAGAAAACAGTGATTCATTTCCTCTAGCCAAAGCTTCCAGAAAGTTAAAATTATTTTCCATAATGTGAAATCCCACTCTAGACAACTAACTTGAGCTTTTTCAGTGTAGATGATTTTCTAAAGGTTTTAGGACATATTCCTCTAGTGTAAAATAAGACTGTGATCAAAGAAAGCCAGGTGCACAAGCTGCAGAAGACCACATGGTCTTGCATAAAAATGATGGAAAAACTTTTGTTCAGCCAGTATTTAAGCTGCAACAGTCTTAAATTATTTGTGATTTTTTTTTTAATTTAATATAAAAAATGACATTACTTTAATACAGAGATGTTGATTTGACTGTGAAAGCTTGTCCAGGTCTGCAAGGTACTACTTTGTAATCTGTGAAGTTACATTAGGCATCATAAATTATCATGTATAATGCATACAAATAAATAAAAAAACCCAAAACAATCAAGTGAGCAAGCAAACAAAAAAGAAGAAAAATAAAAGAAATCCCCAACATGCTCCTCGACTCTAGAAAAACTTTCTTGATTTTAGTTTAAGTGTATCTCTAACAAAAAAAAAAAAAAGATCTTGACTGGTTAGTATTCTGGACACAAAAAATTAAATACAGAGGCACTTGCTCCTTTAAAATGAGCTGCATATTTAGAAAAATAAAGCAAGTCATGTGAGTACCCCAGCATTTTTGTATTAAACATTTTTAAGTAACCATTACTAATAGTCATTCGCACAATAATCTTTACTGCTTTGTGATCCATGACAACTTTCCACATGTTACCAAATAATGGCATCAAGGAACCACTATGAGAACATGTATTATTATCCAGCTGTTCTGTTTTCAAAGTATTAGAATATACAGCAGATGATTGCCAAAACCAGTGGTTGCATTCCTGCTGGATTAACCTCTTGAATGAATGTGTATATGATTCTAAGCTTGCAACCAATTTATTACTTAAACCATCAGTTGAAGAAAATATCCAGGGAAAATAAATTGTTCATCCTCTGGACATGATGGAAAGAGTTCAAAGAAGATCATTCTGAAAGCAAAGCAAACCAAAACAAAGCAAAAGAAAAAAAAAAACTTGTAGATAAAAAGTGTAAGTGATCAGATTTGTTATTGTAACTAAGTTTTAGAAAATCTTTTCAGTATTACTATTATCATTGTAGGAAGTTTTTCTGAATGTCTAGTTGTTTTCAGATTGGGTTTCTTGTTTTTATTTTTCGTTTGCTATTAATAACATTTGTCATGCTCTGATATGGATTTTTGCAATAATAAGTTGGTTTACAATGGTTTATAAAATGGCTAGGTTTTTTTAAGATTTACATGAGCATAGATGAGAGAATATTTAGGTATAAAACCTAAATGTCATAGAGACAGGTAGTACTTAACAGTAACAAAGTCCTTAGTAACTCATATACTATAATGCATTTCAAAGTTTCATGAAAGTTTTTCATCTGCTTGAGGATTACAATAAATAAAATTTAAAAACTCATAATGTATTTTATAGAAATATGAAAAGTATGTATCTTTCAGCAATATATTATTAATAATTCGCTAAAGATAGTAAATATATGACTCGTAATGTTATAGCAGTGGGGTTAGGGGGACAGGTAGCTAAAAAGTTATTGTTTTTGCCATGTCCAAAGAAGAGCAAGGAAGCTGGTAAAGAGTCTAAAGAACAAGGCCTATGATGAGCAGCTGAGGGAACTGGGGTTGTTTAGCCTGGAGAAAAGGAAGCTCAGGGAGACCTTATCACTCTCTACAACTACCTGAAAGGAGGGTGTAGAGAGGTGGATGTTGGTCTCTTCTCCCAAGTAAGAAGTGACAGGACAAGGGGAAATGGCCTCAGGTTGCGCCAGGGCATGTTTAGGTTAGACATTAGGAAAATTTTTTTCACCGAAAAGGTTGTCAAGCATTGGAACGGGCTGCCCGGGGAAGTGGTCTAGTCCCATCCCTGGAGGTATTTCAAAGACAGGTAGACGAGGTGCTTAGGGACATGGTTTAGTGGTGGGATGGCAGGGTTAGGTTAATGGTTGGACTTGATGATCTTAAAGGTCTTTTCCAACCCAAATGGTTCCATGATTCTATGATTCAATGATATTATGATTCTATAAGAAGAAACACATACATTTTCCAAATAATAAAAACCAGAATTCACATTGCCATAAAATATCATATATATATTGCCAAATAACTGCCATAACCAACCAGCATATACTGAATGTAGTAACTGATGATCCCTGTGTAGTAACCATCATCCTTAAAAAAGCCTGACCATGTATACATGCTAGTTCAAGAATTCACATGGAAGACAAGGTGGCTAGTCTTACGTTAGCATAACTCATGATGGAAGTGTGGCTGATGTAAAACTAGCCCTGTGATGCTTTGGTGAAAAAAACCTATTGTATCTATACCCTGTGTTAGGCCAGGGTCCTAGACATGAAAAATTAAATGTCTGTTCTGGAAAGAACATATAAACCCTGGCAGTCTTTATATACTTGGTCCAGGCAGACATGAGAATTTTGTACTGTTTGCAAATGTCACACTCTTTTTGTTATAATGAACCAAATAATTTATAAATGCCAAAAGCACAGAATTTTATGGCTAAACCTTCCTAGAGGACTTCTGTGATGTGTGATTACTTTATCTTAGGGGATTTGTTGTCTTTCCTTAAGCTATGCAGTATAAACTAATCAATAGTAATTAATACTGTTAAATTCTGGTGATATCTCTCCATTATTTCTTAGGGTCCAGATATGTAAAGCACAGATAGTAATTGTGTTAATGACATTTTTTGCAGGCTGCACTTCTAAATAAACTTAAAACAGTGTCTACAAATATTTACGATTATATTTGAACTAGAGTTTCAGCTTATAAAGATTTTCAGAAGAAGCCTTATTTCCTTGAGATTTAATTATCATGTGTATGCATATTCATATCTATCTGTCTAAACATATTCATACAAAAAATCCACTGAGATATACAGTATTATCTTCTTTATCAGGACATCTTTTTATAGCAGAAACAGCAGCTGCTAGCAGTACAAAGGCAAAATGGAAGTCATATTGCATGGTTATAAGCTTATCTCTCTCCCTTACACATAAAAGTAACGTATACAGTAATAGAAAATATCACACTAGAATTCATTTTAAATTTTTGCATTTCGATTTACCTTTTTAAGATGACACTGGGGGAAAAGAGGGAAGTAAGAGCTCATATAATACCTTGAGAAAGATTTCTGAGTCACTGAACTAATACCATGTCCCTTGATAAAATCTTTAATGTGTTAAATTAATGGATACATTCTCATGTCTTACATCCCAGAAGGGGTACAAGTTCCTGGGGCACAAGGTGTCATTACAGTGCCTGGGATTGGATAAGTACCCAGGAAGGACAAACAAAGCTTATAGTGTGAATGGGGAAAGAAAACTCATATTAGGTTTCAAAATATTTAAAATCCCATTCATCTCTGAATTTATATAATGGAATAAAGGATACAGGCTATAACCTTTGCCAGTTCAGGATCTGTCAAAATTCTCATCTGAGATTAAGATCCTGTGATGGGGTTACCCTGGCTAGATGCCAGGTGCCCAGCAAAGCTACACTATCACTTCCCCTATTCAGCTGGACAGGGGAGAGAAAATATAATGAAAGGCTTGTGGGTCGAGATAAGGACAGGGGGAGATCACTCACCAGTTACTGTCACAGGCAAAACAAACTTGACTTGGGGAAAATTAATTTAATTTATTACCACTCTAATAAGAGTAGAATAATGGGAAAAAAAGCCCACTACATTTTAAAACACCTTCGTCCCTCCCCTCTCTTCTTCCCAGGCTTAACTTTACTCCCAAATTCTCTATCTTGTCCTCACACAGCAGCATGCGGGATGGGGAATGGGGGTTGGGGCCAGTTCATCACGTGCTGTCTCTGCCGCTCCGTCCTCCTCAAGGGTAACTCCTCATCCCTCAGCCCATGGAATTGCTCCGGGCCCTTCCGGGGAACCCATGGGGTCACAAGTCCTGCCGCAAACCTGCCTCAGTGTGGGCTCCTCTCTCCATAGCTCCTGCCAGGAACCTGATCTGGTGCAGGCTTCCCACAGGGTCACAGCCTCCTTCCTTTGGGCATCCACCCACTCCAGCATGGGGTCTTCCACAGGCTGCAGGTGGATATATGCTCCACTGTTAACCTCCATGGGCTGCAAGGGGACAGCCTGCCTCACCATAGTCTTCACCATGGGCTGCAGGGGAATCTCTGCTCCAGCACCTGGAGCACCTCATCTCCCTCCTTCTGTACTGATCTTGGTGTCTGCAGAGTTGTTTCTCTCACATATTTCCTCCTCTCTTCTGATTGCTGTAGCACAGCATGCACTACAAGGTTGCTGATGGGCTTGGCCTTGGCCAGCATCCAGGTCTGTCTTGGAGCCAGCTGGCATGGGTTCTATTGGACATAGGGGAAGCTGTTGGTATCTTCTTACAGAAGGCACCCCTGTAGTCCCCACTACCAAAGCCTTAGCACAAAAAAACCAACACAAATGTTCAGTGGTTAGAAAGGGTGATCAGGGCTCACATTCACTTTTTCTTTCATTTTTTAAAAAATCTAGATAGATACACAACTCCCTTTACAATCATAGAATAGTTTAGGTTGGAAAAGACCTTTAAGATCATCAAGTCCAACCATTAACCTAACCCTGCCATCCCACCACTAAACCATGTCCCTAAGCACCTCATCTATCCTTCTTTTAAATACCTCCAGGGATGGGGACAGCCCATTCCAGTGCCTGAAAACCCTTCCTGTGAAGAAATTTTTCCTAATGTCTAACCTAAACCTGCCCTGGAGCAACTTGAGGCCATTTCCCCTCTTCAGAGAGTGATAAGGTCTCCCCTCGGCTTCCTTTTCTCCAGACTAAACAATCCCAGTTCCCTCCGCCGCTTCTCATAAGACTTGTGCTCCAGACCCCTCACTAGCTTTGTTGCTCTCCTCTGGACGTGCTCCAGCAACACAACGTCTTTCTTGTAATGAGGGGTCCAAAACTGAACACAAACTTTCTATCTAACTTTCTTGTGTCTTGAACTGTGACTGAGAAAAACAGCTAATTGAAACACACTTCTTTCAGGAGAAGATGGTAGATAGAGAATACCCAGAAAATTTTCTTGGGAAATCAGGAAAATATCAATACACTAAGGACGGTGGGGAACGTACAGAATAGTTTAGGCACCTACCATATTCCCAAGTCCACTTTCTCTGGTGTTGTTTTTAATCATTATGTAGCACATATTTTAAGTAGGTTTTTATTAATCTGGTATACAAATTTCACAAGAGGCTCTAACAAAAAACCAAACAGCATAGTTTCCTTGCTTTCTTCCCTCTTCTTCTTTTCCTAGAAGAAGATGATAGAAATGTTTTACAAGTAGCATCAGGAATTAGAAACGCTTACTTCAGCTACAAGATGGAAATTCTCTTTAGCCTAGGAGAATAGAAATAAATGCTTATTCAGGGACAAAACCAGCCAATACTTTAGAGTTAAGTATAACCTTAGTAATGAATTTTGGTATTTTATGTTGTCTTATTACTGCAAATCTATGCTTTTAAATAAACATATTTTTCCCAGACACTCATATAGTGGGGAAGCTGACTCTAAGCAACACAAAGAGGCAGTAATTCTATCTCTTATATAGTAAAAATCATTAAAAGAAGAATATATATTTGGACACCATTAACTTTTGAAGCAGCTTAGTTTATGCAAGGCTCCTAATTTAGATAACACAATTAAGCAAGATGAATCCTCCAAAATGCTATCTAAATAATCTTTCACAAAGTGTTAAACATTTTCTTCTCTCTTAAAAGTTTTTCTTATTTTTTTTCCCTATTTTTCTATAAGAAGATGCCTCAAAGGCAAATACTTCACTTTTAAATTGCTAAATTGCTCTACTAATAAAGAAGATGCAAATCTAGAACAAAAGAAAACTGAAAAACTAAAAGACTGAAAGCTTCTGCAGTGAAAAGCAAAGGAAGACTGACCATTGCACAGCCATTAAAAGCCAGAAAAATATATAAAAATAAGGGAGAACACTTAAGCAGTGAAAGTGTACATTTGAGAATATTGGTTTTATATATCTATTGCTTTTCCTATCCTTGCGATTTTGATGTCTCTTTACATAAAATGGATGCATATCCCAAATTTTCTAAAAAAGTAGCTGTTGAAGCAGAGTTACCACGAGTATGCTAATAAATAAGTACCAAATAAGTCTTATAGACAGAACATGTGTTAATATCCACTACACTCCCTCTCCATTACATTAATAACCTAACTAGTGAGACTAGTGTTTTCAGTTGACACCTAAAATTCATCATACAGAGTCAGGTAAACTGATCTACTATTCAAAGAAAGTTTAAAAACCTGCGCTGTTCATTTGGTAAAAGATAGACAGCTATTCTGAAAATAATGCTGGGTTGGATTTTTTTCACTAGATGTGTATAATATGTTATATTGTTACAATTGTTTCTCATCATTTGTACTAAACTGACAGGTAAAAGGCATCTTCATGGAGCTGGATCCTATAACAGTGCAGAAACACAGAATGAAAAGACCATGCCAGGTCCTGTCTTATGCCTTAAATACTCAACATATATTTCTTCTCAAGGATTCATTATCCTTAAAGCATAACTGGTAAGGAGTTCTTTGATTAGAAATTTAACAAAGCAAAAATATCATTCTTCTTTGTTTTTCCACATTTAACTACCTAATTAAAGACAATGCTGAAATTATGAGAATCACAGGAATAATTAATCATAACAGTCACTACACTATTACTGATAAAATTTCATTTTGCCTAACAATATTTGTTGTTTGATAAATCTTATTGGGTCAAGCTGGTCAAAATACCAACCAATTACAATTGCTAACTTATCTTCAGTACAAAACAAAAAGGTAATTGTTTTGAATGTTGACAGTTTCACAGATACAGTTAAGGTTAATGTAAAATCATAGACAGAAAATGAATTTCATAATGAAGCATGCCATAAAAGAGAAACCAGTATAGAATGTAGTGTATAATAGATGGCAACATTAACCTAGTGAAGGGACATCCAAAGACTTGCTGAGTGCCTAGGAGTAGTATCCTAGTTGTTCATTTTAACTAACTCATTCAATGCATGACCTTGTGTTACTTCAGTTATTAATTCTGAATTAACATTAACCTGTAAGTAAGTGTCATTGAATTGGACTCCAGTCAGAATGATCTCAGTAATAGATGTCTAAGCTGCACTAACTTCATATTAAGGTTTTACCATCTGAGCACAGCCAGTGATGAGCCGATTTTAAAAACATTTAATCTAAAACCAATTTACTTATTAACTGAATTACCCACAAATGTGACTAACAGAAGGATTTTTTTCAAACAGCAGGTCAATGTAAAAAGATTGCCAGAGATATGACCATTTTTCTCCTGGTAAATTTTAAGCTGTCAAAGCCCTCCACAATGTAAGTGCCATAGCGACTCCAGCATGTCAGCATTGCAAACTTTCATTTGCTAAGAAATTAATATTTTTTTCATGACCAAAATTTACATCTTTCCTCTTCTGCCAGTGCTGTTCTTCAACCTAAATAATAAATTTCCCGCTTTTCATATACCATCTGAAACTCATAGCAGCATCTTCCCAAAGCTGTTTTTTTTTTCCAGTTTTGCTTATATGAAAGAATCTCTTCATTCTCTCGCTCATTCTTATGATGACCTTCTCTGAATGTTGTGGAGTGAATTAGTTTTTATCACAGTCACCAAAAGTAGACAGTGTGTGGTAATCAGCTTCGCAGTAAGACATGTATATATGAGTGTCTATATGAAGGTGAACTAGTTATCTAGCTCCCATTATAGTCAATGAAGATATAGTTAATGCAATCACTGGATCCTAACAATCAGCTCAACCTAAATTAAACTATTAAAGTATAAATCATTCACCTAAACATTAACATCTAGCATCATTTGTGATGTGCTAGAGCATGAGGCATTGCTTTCAGCTGCTCCAGAAAGCCCTTTCAGGAGCCCTTATTCATATTGGCCAGTCTTCAGCAGAAGTCTCAAGTCCTCTAGAGCATCTCAAAAATCAGTAAATACAACGGAATCTTGCACAATTTGAGCTGAATTAGTCTTTGGGCTCTACTATATCTATTAGCCAGATACTCATTGTCTACAACATGAGCTTAAACATTTAGAATAGAATCATAGAATAGTTTAGGTTGGAAAAGACCTTTAAGATCACAGAGTCCAACCATTAACCTAACCCTGCCATCCCACCACTAAACCATGTCCCTAAGCACCTCGTCTACCTGTCTTTGAAATACCTCCAGGGATGGGACTAGACCACTTCCCCGGGCAGCCCGTTCCAATGCTTGACAACCTTTTCGGTGAAAAAAATTTTCCTAATGTCTAACCTAAACATGCCCTGGCGCAACCTGAGGCCATTTCCCCTTGTCCTGTCACTTCTTACTTGGGAGAAGAGACCAACATCCACCTCTCTACACCCTCCTTTCAGGTAGTTGTAGAGAGTGATAAGGTCTCCCTGAGCTTCCTTTTCTCCAGGCTAAACAACCCCACTTCCAGTTATGAAAATTCTGCCATCTTTTTCTAATGCATCTTTTTCTGTGTTTCTGTTGTATACTCTTTGTGTTAAAAGAGTCAAGAAAAAGGATCTGATGTATGTATTTATGATCCAGATAGATGCACATGAAGTTCTATTAGGTCTTAACTAAATACTATCTAGAAATAATTTGCAAAAAAGGAAAAGTCTGTATCACTAGAGGAATATTTTTTTCTTCATAATCTCTTCAGAAGCTATTTCCTGAAAAGTGGAAATTTCCATAAAAGCAAAAGAAAGAAACAGCTGTTTACTGACAAAAAAAGGAAACAAATAGACAAAATGCTTAGGCAACAGACACAAAAAGGGTACAAGGTTTGGTAGGTCACATGTATTGGAGAACTAGCCAAGCAAAAAGTACCTGAAGTGCAGTAGAGTAAAACAGATTCTGACTTCGTAATTTGGTGAAAAGGCCCTGTTTTGTAAGTGAAAGTATTGTATGTTTCAGTGTATTTCAGTTGTTAATACAAAGAACATTCTACAAATTGGAATTGCTCCAGAATACTCACAGTATTTTGGAAAAACAAAACCTTTGACCTACTGAAAAACCACCAGAACCCTCAGTTCCTTATTGTCGTGGTTTAAGCCTGGCTGGACACCAGGGGCCCACCATAGCCGCTCTATCACTCCCCTCTAACCAGACAGAGGAGAGAAAAAGTAAATCAAAAGGGCTCGTGGGTCGAGATAAGGACAGGGAGAGATCATTTTATCAGTTACCATCACGGGCAAAACAGACTCCACTTGAAAGAAATAATTAATTTATTATCAATCAATCAAAATCAGAGAAGGAGAGGAGAAAAACTGCTAGATCTTAAAAACCTTTCCCCCCACCCCTCCCTTCTTTCTGGGCACAACTTCACTCCCAGCTCCTCTACACACTCCCCCCCAGCGGCACAGGGGGATGGGAATGGGGGTTGGGGTCAGTTCATCACACGTTGTCTCTGCTGCTTCTTCTTCCTAGGGAGAGGACTCCCTCACGGCTCCTCCCGGGGCCTTCCTGCAGTCCCTCAGGGACAGATTGCTCCAGCGTTGGGTCCCCACAAGTTCTGCCGGCAAACCTGCTTCGGCATGGGTTCCTCCCCCCACGGGTCCGCAATGGCTTGCCAGGAACCTGATCTGGTGCAGGCTTCCCATGGGATCACAGCCTCCTCCCTTCAGGCATCCATCCGCTCCGGCGTGGGGTCCCCATGGGCTCAGGTGGATATCTGCTCCACCGTGGACCTCCATGGGCTGCAGGGGGACAGCCTGCTTCACCATGGTCTTCACCACGGGCTGCAGGGGAATCTGCTCCGGCGCCTGGAGCATCTCCTCCCCCTCCTTCTTCACTGACCTTGGTGTCTGCAGGGCTGTTTTCTCTTGCATCCTCTCACTTCTCTTCTCTCTCCAGCTACTAAGCCGCAGATGATTTTTTTTCCCTTCTTAAATATGTTATCACAGAGGTGCTTCCACTGTTGTTGATTGGCTTGGCCTTGGCCAGCAGCGGACACAGGGAATACTTCTAGCAGCTTCTCACAGAAGCCACCTCTGTAGCCCCCCCACTACCAAGACCTTGCCACAGAAAACCAATACACTTATGTGTTAAACTGCTTTTTATCCAGACCGTATTTTTGGACAAGTTATTCAGATCAAATTGCAGGATTTTTCAGTTGTCTCCAGTGAACTTTGCGAGGCTTTTGTGAGATATATCTTGCTATATTATTGTGTCACATATTCCTTGCTGTATTATTGACCTGTTGTATAATCACATGTAAATCATCTCACTTTTTCATGCGGTTTTGGGGGGTTTTTTTCAATTTTTTGTGAATTATTTTTGGTTTAGCTTTTTTTTTGGTTTTTTGTTTTGTTTTGTTTTGTTTCTTGGCACAGAATGAGGTCTTTCCCGGTAAGTGATTTTTGTTCCTATAATTCAAATAATACAATGTAGTAAATATTTGCTGCAAAGACTCCTTTAAAGAGTTCTCCACTTGAGAATTCTTTGCCCATAGTTACCTCAGGAGCACTGCAAGCTTTGGGAGAGGATAGAGAAAATTGAAAATTTTCCTTAAAGTAAGTTTTGCCACTAGAGGTGAGCCTTTTGGAGGTAAAAAGATTGGGTTTCTTTTATTAAAAGGTTCAACACCTGGAATTTCTTCTTCTGTTTGGTTGGTGGTTTTGTGGGTTTTTTTAGTTGGAGACCAGAGTGGGCAAACATCATTGGTATGCATGTGTATTTAACATCTGCTCATGTGAATATTCTGGTATGCCAGCAAGACATCTGAATGTACATTGAAGGGAAAATAGGGAAGCCACACTAAGGAGCACCTTTTTATGATACATGCATTGAAACAACAAGAGTGACTTTGAATATTTACTATTTTGACAGAGACCCCTATATATACTCAAAAGAATAATGTCTGTTCATTAGGTCTCTTTCAGCATTCAAGGCAACACAATTGTTCTCAGTCTTGTAGTTTGGAATGAAATGGAGTCCGAGACACATTTCAAGGGTGAGTACATTTTGGATTTGAATCACCTAAGTTAATGGACTGAAGGAGGCTTATATCTCAGTACTGAAATCATGCTCATTTTTTTTTTTGTGGTCATTTATTCTCATAACAATCTTTGTAGCAGCAATGTCCCAAGCTTACTTTTCTGTTCATATTCAAAAGATAATTTAGCTAATGAATCATAACAGATTCATATGAAATTCATACTGTATATGTTCCATGAACAAATCTGTTTTCTCTCTGTTCTATTATGCATGAAAAATGACTGATGATTAAACCATCCCAAATACCCTCCCCCATTTTTTTTCTAGAAAGCAATTTTGATTGTGTAAATAAAGCAATATACACTGCTGTGATGTGTTGCTTTATTATTAATAGCTATATTGTTCTTTTACCTAAATACAGAAGATGACTGAATCTGTTGAAGAACTGTGCAAATAGACCAAAGAGAGATGTTAAAAGAACATATATGTTTTTAAACATTCTGTGTTTTCAATTAAAAAATGCTTATAATTTACCTATATTTATTTATGGTTATGTCATGCATTTCCTTTTCCTTGTTACCAGAGTGAACTGCTTTGTTCTACAACTTAAAAATTGATATGGACATCTCAATAATATAAATGTATTAATATTTTATTACTGGCCTAAATTACAGCTTTTATTCATACATAGAAGAGAGAGATAATTCACTCATTTATCACTAATAAAACCATTAATAAGTTTCATATCTAGCAATATCCATATAATTATATTTTTAAAGCTATTAAAAATGATACATTAAGATATAATAGGCTGATATCAATGAATATAATGAACTGGCATTTCCTCAGATTGTGTGCATATATTACTTGAGCTCACAGTCTGTAAGGAGTTACTAAACAAGGAAAGAAAAACATAACCAAGCATATTGATTTTACTTTACAAAATATTAATTGTTTATATTTTTTATTTAACATTTAGATAGAAGACAAATGCAGAACTCAAAAAAAAATTTCAGCATCAATTTTGAAACAAGTTGCTCATCTAGTTATTAACTTTCATGCATTCAGATATAACTTGGAAAGGAAGGCATGAGTTTGTACTTTCATAACTTAGAAATCATGACTAAGAGCTCTACCTGCTCAGAGCCATAGAAAAGTAAGTAAATACTAATAGAGTACCTAACAACGAGGGAAGACTAAACCCTAAAATAATGTTTTAAAAATTATGAAAAGGTGTTTGATCAGATTATCTCCAGAATTTCTGTATCTTCTACAGCCCTAAATTAGACTTAGGGTAAGATTAGGATTCATAGTCTGAAACTTCATCCTGGCATTATCTTTGTCATGTTTTATGGACAATTGGTTTATTTGCCTTAGCCTTAAGATTTTAAATTACATCTCCCTATTTGTCAGGTCATAGAAATCTACTACAGGGTAACATGACACTAGCAAGCTCTGAAGAAAGGCAGAATTCAGGACAACAAAGTGTTCTTTTGTATTTCTTAATGGTTAATCTATGTAGGAGAAGAAAACTGGCTATTTGGTATCTTAGACACATAATTCTCTACCATCATGGTAAATAGAGTTAGCTTTGATTGAGAATTTCATCCCAGAAAGGGGAATTTCACCCCACGATCTACAAACCAAGTGACCAACCTGCAGAGACACAAATAGATGAGGAAAAGTGTTAAAAAGTAGTTAAAACCATTTAGGTGGCATCTTATTCAGTGATCATGTCTTGAAGGAAACATAAAAGGTAAAATATGTTTCTTTTTTTTTTTTTCCACAGAATCACAGAATGGCAAGGGTTGAAAGGGACCTCGTGAGATCATCTAGTCCAACCCCCCTGCTAAAGCAGGTTCTCCTAGAGCATGTTACACAGGACTTCGTCCAGGCGGGCTTTGAATATCTCCAGAGAAGGAGACTCCACAACCCCCCTGGGCAGCCTGTTCCAGTGCTCTGTCACCCTCAGAGTAAAGAAGTTTTTCCTCATATTCAACTGAAACCTCTTACGTTTCAGTTTGTAACCATTGCCCCTTGTCCTGTCGCTGGGCACCACTGAGAAGAGTCTGGCTCCATCCTCGTGACATCCACCCTTAAGATATTTGTATGTGTTGATGAGGTCCCCTCTCAGTCTTCTCTTCTTCAGGCTGAACAAGCCCAACTCTCTCAGCCTTTCCTCACAGGGGAGATGCTCCAGTCCCTTTATCATCCTAGTTGCTCTCCTCTGAACTCTCTCTAGGAGTTCCTCATCTTTCTTGAACTGGGGAGCCCACAACTGGACACAGTTCAGGTGGGGTCTCACCAGGGCAGAGTAGAGGGGGAGGATAACCTCCCTCGACCTGCTGGCCACACTCCTCTTAATGCACCCCAGGATACCATTGGCCTTCTTGGCAACAAGGGCACACTGCTGGCTCATGGTGAGCTTGTTGTCCATCAGGACTCCCAGGTCCCTCTCAGCATAGCTGCTTTCCAGCAGATCAGCCCCCAGACTGTACTGGTGCATGGGGTTCAACCTCCCCAGGTGCAGCACTAGGCACTTGCCCTTGTTGAACTTCATCAGGTTCCTCTCTGCTCAACTCTCCAGCCTGTCCAGGATCCGCTGAATGGCAGCACAGCCTTCCGGCGTATCAGCCACTCCTCCCAGTTTTGTGTCATCAGGGAACTTGCTGTTGGTACACTCAGTCCCCTCGTCCAGGTCATTGATGAATAAGCTGAACAAGATTGGGCCGAGTACTGAGCCCTGGGGAAGTTAACTAGCTATTGGCCTCCAACTAGACTCTGCCCCGCCGATCAGAACCCTAATTTTCAGATGCTGCATATGATTTCTTATGCTTGAGTTCCATAATCCTTGGTGATTAAGAATATGTTGTACCAGCTTTTCTAACAAGCCATTTGTACCAATTAGTTCTACTAGAACAGAATTCTATTTATGGGTGCACTCAAACATGACATGTATACTGCTTTGATTTTCTGTGACTTAAATGTAGCATAAACACTCTTAAAATCACATCAGAGCAAAATTCTGTGAATTAATTGTGAACTCCCCTTTCTAGCAGTGTAAGACTTTGCTAGAGATTGCAAGGAGAAATTATACTCTTGAATGAGAGGAGACTTGCCAAAACTTGTTAAACTATAAGATCTTTAACTGATAGTATTCCTACAAAGGAAGAAGGGCTGTGGAATATTTTGACATGAATCATTCCAGGAGTGAACAAACACACAGAAATAGAAAGGCCATTTTACTCTAGCAAGCTTCACCTATCTCGCATACAATTGTTCTAAAAGTCTAAGCTACACAGTCAATCAATCACCTACAATTTAATTTATTTGTCAATTAAATGCAAACAATTTTTTTTGTAAATATTCTGTTAATTTGTCAACAAAAATAACTTTATTCATATTCCCATACAGAATTGAACTAAATGATTGTACAATTTTTAGACTAAATATAGGATTTTAATTGCCTTAACCCAACCTTCAGGCATGCTGTCTTCTAGAACAGAATCCAGAACTCAGTTAGACACTGAATCACAGGGCTCAAGGTCAGAATCTCTTTTTTGCCTCCAAGAGCCTTGCACCCTCTTGTGAACACTGGCAAGGCTTCCAGAAAGAGTCCCTCAATACACATCCTTATTCCAACTAGTCCTCTGGTCATTAAGAAAATTGTTTCAGGGTGATTGTTACTTTTTGGTTTATAGTACTCCAGCCATCTAGCAGCAAGGTAAGTTATTATATAGACTTTTGGTACTATCGGTGGTTTCAACTGTATCTTTCAGGGGTATGAGTATCCTAAGTATTATGCATGGTCTCTAGGTTCTTCTGGCTTCAGGTGTCTCAGACAACTGATTTTAGGAAAAATCTAATTTCAAGAGCAGAGACTGAATGAGTGAAACATTTTCATTCGGAATTTTTGGACTTAGGTGCCTTAACTCCACAAGAAATTGAATTAAAGATACCACAGCTTTATAGTTGATGGAGAGAACTAAATATTTCTGAAGGTGATAGAAAAGGCCTATATGATAGAAGCAGACAAATGAGTCTTGTCACACATCTGTCTGGGAACAGGTCCTTGCATGAAAATGATAATTAGATGTCTTTGTGTACTGGGGGAAACATTGTAGTATAAACTCTGTGTGCTGTAACTGCAGAAGATAGAGGAGGACAAGATGATGTGGCATGGCTATAGGTTGATGAGCTGAGCTCCCAAAAAAGGAACAAAGGAGATATCATGGCACCCTAGTAATTTTAAACATTTCATTGTTTTATTAAAAAATGATTGAACATAAAGTCTATAACATTTTCAGAGTTCAGAAATGTATCATATCGTTATTGAATATTAGGACTGAGATAGGCTTTCTTTGATCTGTTTTTCATTCAGCAAAAGGGAATGGAGAGCACACTTATTTATGAGACCTCATTGCCTACTAGCATGTTTTTGGGATAGGGTAGCAAGGGTTATTAGACTAAGGCAGGCAGGCCTAGAACCAAAGATTTAATTACATCTACAGGTACATAAACTACAAGGTCATCATGAGTGTGATTTAGTTGTTTACAAATAGATATCAAGCATCATTTGAGATGTGGTAGATCATCAGAGACATCTCATGTTCTTCACAGAATTTCACAACTTCCAGGAGATCTGTATCATTCTAGAACAGCAGCTTGAAGCCAGACAGGACAACTAAGGAGATCTCACATGCCACTGGTACTATATTTATATAACTGAACAAAGCCCAATGTGTCAGCTCTATTTCAGTGAAATCAGTATTCTGATAGCTTCGTTAGATTTTAAATAATAGGTGTCAGGTAAGACTCCTGAAGATTTGGAAGGATGTCCCCGCCTGTATGAGTCAGAAAAGACTTTAGCAGGAAGCTGGTAGGGAATGTACAGGCATATCAGAAGTCTAACCTAGATAACATAGGGGCTGATCAAGCAGAGCCTATTGACTTTATATATCTACAGCAGGAATTAATGTTTTTTTTATTTATTATTTAGATAGTATTTATGCCAATGCCTTCCATATAGAATAACTGCCTTTCTGGAGCTGGCAGGTTTGTGCTGAGAAAAGTACTCTAGAGGGGGCTTAGTTATTATTGTTACCGAACCATAAGACTACCTGAAGTTCTGTCATAAAAATTCTGCGTCTGTACTAGAAAAGTAAAAAAGGAAGATTAATGCCATATCTAAAATAAACAACCAACAATGAAACAAAAACTTATCAAGTGATGTTTAAATTACTAGATACAATCTAGTGAGAAACACCTGGAAAAAGTAAAGGGTTGCTAACAGAGATAAAATTATTTATCTTTTGGATTCATAAATCTTATTGAAGCCACTAACTAATTGTACTTCAACTTTTAATTGAATTATATCTAGAAATTCAAAATTGCATTTTATATATTAAGTTTATGTAGCATTGTTTAGTACATGTCTTCTGGTCTTTAGGGACATGTTTTCTTAAGGGATACACAAGCTGAAAATTGATCTGCCTGGTAACCAGCACTGGAGGAATTAATTCTCACCTTATATTACAAGAATTGTAAGAAGCAAATTCTCTGTTGGCCTAGCTCCATTTTAAGTCAATGAAGTAATGTCAGGAGAGAATGTGGCTGTGTTTCCAAGTATATTTTGTGATTATTTTAACAACAATCATTAGATAGTTTATTTTAAATATATTCTGTTCTCTATCCTCTTTTTCCATACCATCATTATATGTTAAAAGAAATGTTTATATTCCTGGATATTTTTTGCTTTCTTGCAGGCCACCTTTAGTATGTTAGAATTACAGTTAGTATATTCATTTTTCCACCAGCAATTACATGCTGCTTAATTGCTGTTACTGCTTTTGCACTCATAATGCCCAAATTTTTAAATTAAATTAAAACAAAGAACATTTAACCAGTTACACCGAGGGTGATTCTTCTTCATTAGAGTAAACAGTGATGTTACGTGATGTCTCTATGTCTCTTAGAAGCTTTTTAGAACAGTTTTCCCCTGAGTTCTTTTCCAGCATTGCTTTGTATGTGTGTGGGGGGTGTGTGTGTATGTGTGTGTATGTGTTTTTCCTAACCGTACAATGTGTTATGAGATTTAGTGTCATCTCATTAGAGGTTAATAGTATTGAGTGTTGGCTCCAAACATCATTTAGTGATTATGATCTGAGCTGTATACTGTATAAATAGCTATTTGTTTAATCTGACATTGTTCATCTATAGGAAGGAAAAAGGTAAGAAATCTGATCTTTACTTGAATAATAATATCATTAGAATTTCCCAAGCTAATCATTATCTTCTCACACCAGAAGTTTACTTCTGTTAGATACTTACATGTTACAGCAACGATATGAATATATTTTCTAATTATGTTTCAGTCCACAAGATATAAAACCAAAAATACCTTATGAGGCTTGTAAATCATCAGCTAAGTTTCCAGCACTGTTTTTTAAGAACAATGACAATTCTCTGTAGCCCATTCCAGGAACCATATCTTATCTCTATTATCATTATATATCCTCATCCTAAATTTAAGGCAGTTAAGCCAGCAGGCGCAGCAGTTTCTGTGGTAGTTCCTTGGCTCTGCTTCATAATCTTCTAGATCTCCTGGGAACTTTGTCCAAAATCACTGGAGGACTCATGGGAAGTCTCTGAGGAACATCAGGGTGCCTGCTGCTAATGGGGAAGGATCACTATAGGGGGCTGTGACTGCCAAGCTCTAGCAGCTTCTAACAAGCTCTGTGAGCTGTCCTTGACCAAAGGGGTCAGCTTGTGTCCCAGCTGACCCCTGGTGAGTGATGGTCAGGCACCCTTGAAGCAGGTGCAAGGGAGAGAGACATATAAGGGAAGGGAAAAGGTAAATAGCAGGATCACAGCCATAGACTTCAAGAGAAGACTTTAGCCTGCTAGGGACCTGCTTGCAAGAGTTCAATAGGAGATGGTTCCAGAGAGCAGAGTGGTCTAGGAGTGTTGGTTGAGTTGTTTTGTTTGGTTTTTTGGGGGGGCCTCTGTGTGTGTGTGCGTGTGTGTTTGCCTGTGTTTAGATTCACCCTCTTCAAGATCAAGAATGATGACTAGGTTATCAAGCAAAGGTGACAAGAGGCCTGTATAGATGAAAAAAAGACATCCTCACTAAATTCAAACATAAGAAAAAAACAAAGACATGGAAGCAGGCACATACAGAGGCGCTGTCTGAGCATGTGGAGATGAGGTAGAGAAGGCTAAAGCCCACCTGATATTGAATCTAGGAAGGCTTACAAAGGGCAGTGAGAAGGGCTACAGGGACATCAGCAGTAAAAGGAACTGGATTGGAAAATGCCCCTGCTGAATGGGGCAGAGGACCCAGTGACAGAGGAATTGAAGTAATTTAGTATCTTGGCCTGTTCCTTTACATTGGTCTTTACTGGTAAGATTTATCTTCAGAAGTCCCAGGTCCCTGAGGCCCATGGGGAGGTCTGAAGCAAAGAAAGACTTACAGGAGGGTTGGACTAGATAATCTTCAGAGACCCTTTCAACCTCAACCATAATGTGAGCCTGATGTCAAGGTATAAGAAAGTAGATTCCACAAGGGATCCAGTTTCATTATAACAAATATTTTAATTCTTTGCATAATTATGTTCAGGTAAAAAGAAATAGATAACTTTTGGACTGCAAAATTGTTCTTAAGAAGGACTCCAGATAAAGATACTGAAATACAAAATGGGAATTATACACTATTGTAATAACTGAGTGCTTTTTCATGTCTTACGTTGTAGTAGTCATACATGACTAGCTTCATAATAGTTATCTTTGCTAACAATTTATTTAACTTTGTCTATCACTTCATGACATTTTACAAGATACCTCCTTAAATGCACACTACAGTGTGCAGTGATGTACAATAAAGATACATCTTATTTTTGAACATCAGTGTTTATCTTTCCAAAAGAAGTTTTATTTAAATGGAGTACATTAATTAGTCATGGAAAGTCATTTTCTTGCAAATGTGACAGACAAAACAGCCCTGTGTCCTGGTTTTAGCTGGGATAGAGTTAATTTTATTCCTGGTAGCTGGCATAGTGCTGTGTTTTGGATTTAGTACGAGAAGAGTGTTGATAACTCACTGATGGTTTAGTTGTTACTAAGTAGTGCTTAGACCTGTCAAGAACTTTTTTTTCAGCTTCTCCTGCTCTGCCAGGTGCACAAGAAGCTGTGAGGGGGCACAGTCAGGACAGCTGACCCAAACTGGCCAAAGGGATATTCCAGACCATATGACGTCATGCTCAGTATATAAGCTGGGGGGAGTTGGCTGGGGGGAGTAATCGCTGCTGAGGGACGGGCTGGGCATCGGTCAATGGATGGTGAGTGATTGCATCACTTGTTTTTCCTGGATTTTGGTGTGTATTGTTTTTCTTTTTTTTTCTTTCCTCTTCTCTCTCTTGTTGCATTCCTTTTTATTACATCATCATAATCTCCATCATCATCATTTCAGTTATTAAACTGTCTTTATTTCAATCCACAAATTTTCTTACTTTTGCTCTTCTGATTCTCTCCCTCATCCTATTGGTCTGTGTGGTGCTTGGTTGCCAACAGGGGCTAAACCACAACACCTTGTAAAGTAATTTCATTCATGAAATATAGTATCTTTAATACATAAATATTTACATTAGAGAGCTTTTCATGAACTTATTACAAATACTTCAGTAATTTAGTGTCAACACTTTTTCTTGATGGGGCTATTTATTCTTTTCAAATAACTCATAACATTTATATAAGTCAATGCCTACTAAAGATTTTGACAGGGATTCATATGTTGTTTTGGTAATGACTGTAACTAGATTTACAACAAATCAAAATACTTATCATACAGCTGCAATAATCTTTGTGGAAAAATAAATAAAAAAAATCTTCCTGTATTCTGGAAATAAAAAAGTAGCTTGTGAAATGTGCAGTCTGAACTTATTACCCTTACAGACAAAGCATATGTTTAGTAAAGTATTTTTGATGAGAATGAGAACTAAGAGGGAAAATACTATTGTCATTAACTTAAATTTCCTAAGGCAAAGACATTTCAGTACTGTCAGAAGATTTATTTATAGATATTATTCGTTAAGCTTTGGTTTCTCCACGGATTTTTGATTTTTAAATTTCTTAATATTATTCATTTACCTTTTTTTTTTGAGGGAATTAAAGTTTCCATAGTGAAATATATATTTAAAAAAAAAATGGAGAAAATTTCCACTGGGTTCATGGAAAAAGATAATTAAACTGAGCACATTTCTTTCCAGCTGGTTTTATTCTCATGTAGAATCTGCCCATGCATCTAAATTTTCTATTTTGCCAGTTGCTTTTCAACCATAACCTTAACAGAGGAATACTGAGATTGTGACCTTCAGGGGTACAGGAGGTCTTGGAAATTTTGATGTGCACACATTGACATGTAGACTCAGATAATTTAATTTTAAAATGAACTCTATTTAGTTAGGTATTTATAAAAATTAAAATTGAAAATTAAAAATTAATTTCATTATGATTAATTTCACATCTTAAGGAAGGCTAGAAACATGCAGCACTGGATATTAAATCTTCATGCTATCTACAGCCCTGATTCAGTAGAAAAAGAGGCTTTAAGTCTGACATAAATCTAAGATTGAATCCTGATATATATCTGCACAGTAGCCTGAGAGAACCTGAATTCCTTTATTTGGGAAGCATTGATGTTGCTGCCTTTGCAAATGCTGAGAGGCATTAGTCTCTCACTGAAGGATGGCATGATGTGAGGTCATGCTTTCATCACCTTCTGCACTGGCCTTATTTAACTCATTATTAGGAATCTCCCACCTGGTGTTATCAACTATACGTAAGACATCGCCAGTTAGTACAGTTTGCATTTTTTATCTGCAAAGTGTGTGTGTGAAAAGGGTAAAACTCCTTTCATTAAACAGATCCCTGTAAGTTAGTCCTCTAAAGAAGTTCAAGAATAGAAATTATTCTTTCTGAAGTCACTTGGAATTTGTACTCACAATATTGCCTCCATATTTACCTTTGCAAACAGTGGGGAAAAAGAAGAGGAAAAACCAAACCCAGTCAAAATCCAGACTATGCTAATTTGGGGCATTGGATTTGATCATTTCCTAAGGGGATCTATCATTAAAATGAAGACTTTAAGATATAAAAACATGCTTCCTTTAGTCTGATGGAATAATGAACAATCGTTTTAAGTGTAGTGGCCACCATCAGCAATTCACATGCTTAACTTGTTCCAAATGTCTGAATTATATAGCGCAGAACTAAAGGCAGAATTACCCCCAAAGGATGCCACTTCAGGAGTCTCTCTCTTTCGGTTGTGGCAAAGTGATTCATAGTTTAAATTAAGAACTTCTAGAACCCTGCGGGGTGAAGCTACTTCATTGGCTTCTGCAATTCTCAGAAGTAATTTTTCTTTCTCTCAGTCTGTGCTGTAAAGTCTGTGGCAGACATAAGCTTTCACAGAGGAACATGAGAACAAAACCTAAGTTGGGACACCTTTGAGAATAAAATCTAGGGGGAGTGGGGAGAAACAAACATTACTAGAGTCACTTTTGTAAACTATGCATAAATATTCAGGATAACTTGCATTTTTCCCCCCTGTTAATAGATTAGCGTGTTCATTCCTTCTATTCCTCTGCTTCCTATTTTCTACCAATGATTAAAATAATGTGTTCATTTACTCTACTGGCAACACAGCGCACATGAAGACCGATGTGTTACATAAATACTCCAACAGTAACATTGGAGAGCAATGGAAAATATATCTTTCAGTGCTGTGCTTTGTTGTAATCTCCAAAAGAAAGGAAGTGTGGCAATTAAAGCTGTTGAACTGTATAGGAATTGTATAATGTTATTTACCAAATTTGGACTGAGACAACATCAGAAGTGTACTCATAGTGAAGAAAATGGTTGCACAAGACTGGAAAAACCTGCTTCCTTCCCCCCCCCCCCCCCCCCAACTTTGTTCTTGTCACTTCCCTGTTACTATGCAGATCTTCCCTTCTCATATTAATTTTGCACAGATGATCATCATATGGACTTATTGGAATGGGGTGAAGTTAAATCAGACTTTTTTGATTATTTTTGGTAAACAAATCATCAGACATTTATTTCAGACAAATACATTTACAACCTCAAGTATCCAAAAACCTCGTACAAAACGGATGGATTTGAAGCCTGCTTTTCAACTTTTCTGCACAAATTTCTTTCTCTGAGAGAAAATTTTTATTTTAAGAATTGCAAATGCAGGTAAAGATGGCATTATGGAACGGCAGAAACTGAGACTTAGGGGTAAAAAAAAAAGAATGATGCAAACCTGACATATATTTCTCAGCACAACTAGTTCATAGTGGACTTGTATTTTGTTGTGTTTTCTCTTCTACATAATTCTCCTTCATTATCTTCTGACTCAGTATTTTTGTTTATACCATCCATCTCACACCATACCTTTCTGCTACTTTTGGTTTATTTTCTGATTATTTCTGTCTTCTAAAATGACATTAAAAAACCCCTTTAAAAATATCTTTGCTTTCAAGCTCACGGTCCCCTTTTCTTTCTGTTGATATCTTATGATCCTCCTCTTTAATTCCACAAAAGGTCTCTCTGTTGTTTCCGTTGTGCCTGCCTACACACAAGCCAACATACTGGTTTGACATTAAGTTTCTCCATTTCAGTATGTGAGCTTCAGTTTCTGGTTTTTTTTCTGAAAAAAAACCCCTCAGGTTGAATAAACACCTACTTAAATTTCTCGGGGCTTTTCAGTGGGAATAATTGTTGAAAAGAGCAATAATCATTCCTCCCATTGTCAATACTGCAGTCATATGAAGCAACTTTCAACAACTAATTTGTATTTAGGTTTATATTGTTGATCACTGAACTACTATTATTCACCATTGAAAGGTGAATTGGAGTTGTTCAAAGGAAACAGAATACAGATTTAAAACAAAAGTTGTGAATGATTTTTTTTTTTTTTCACATTGTGATTTCCAATACTTTGCTACCTAAAAACATTTAACATTAGTCTTTTTTTTACAGAACTATTTAATACTCAGATAGATATTTCTTTTCAAGTACTAGCTATTAATAAAAGGTAGACCAGCCAAAAATGAATTTATCTCCTTTTAGCAAAATAGTAGCAATAGATGGAAATATTACCACGTTACAATATGACAAGAATTATGCTACTACTAAATAGATTGTCTTAAAGAATTTCAAAACAAAGCTGTGAAAACTGTGGGGCATCACAGAATGCTTAACTTGTAACTATTCCTCCAAAAGACAGTAAATAGTACCTTGATTTTACACTTGTTCAAGGCCTGGATCATCACCAATAATGTTTTGCTCCGAGCTCTAATTCTTGGTTTGTAAGGTTAGGTGATGACCCTATTATTATGTTAATTTATTTTTCAGTCTCTGCATAAAATAAATGTAATTTATTATCCCCTAACAGTTTTTTTGGAAAAAAACAGTAGTCAAAATCAAAAGCATTGATGTCTTTCCCAATGTTTATAAAAAGATTGCTCAGTAGGATATAGTGTAGTATATATTTATGAAAATCACACAAATAATGGAAATAAACTATATTATACTCTTAGTATCTCCCTTGAAGAAATACAGTTGTCCATAGGGGTTAATCTTTTCCACTAGTAAGACAAAAAGTCTTACTGGGTAACAGACTGTGCTTCTTTAATGTACATTTGGGAGATTGGAAAAGCCATAATCAAGAAAATTTGGAGAACAGTTTCACCCTCATTAACAATTATGCATGACTATTTGGGAAAAAAATATTGCTGAGATGATTTCAGGTAGGTTCAGACACCAGCTGTCAGTATATGACAATCCTGATACAATAAAATGGGGACTTTAATGAAGAATTTAAAGAATAAACCAACCCAATTTCTAAAATATACTTGGTAAAACAGGAGTTCCAAAATCTTGTAGAGCTTATTCTGGTGGAAAACTGCCTTTTGAGCCTTGTCTTAACCCTTTAAATGACCTTAAAACTTTTTTTTTTAGCACTCTCTATTCAATAATTAAATATAAGGCAGCATCTTTCAAGGTTGTTCTGTTGACTCATTCCTACTGGGTAATAGAGCCCTGACAGTGTCTTATGGTTTGGTAAAACATCAAGGAATTGTGGCACATGATTATCACAACACTTTTGGAAAGGGAAGCCTCATCTTCTAATCCTCTGTGCATAACCATCGATGCTGATACAGAAGAGTGAAAGCTGTGTATAAAAGGCTAGTTCACCTGTTGTCCATTTCCTATAATATTTTCACTGGCACAATGCTTGTCCTTTTTGATATAAAAAGTGATTGCTCAAAATGAAGGGCAATGGAAAGCTTCTCACAAATGCATAGATATACGCATAACTCATGGAAAGATGATAAGTCAACAGCAGCAAAAATCAGGACTCCTGCTTACCATTGCCAAGGGAATAGGTAAACAAACAGCTAAGCACAAGGCAGGATTGTCTGGGAGTTTACAGTAGAGAGCTATACCACAATAGCTGTTCTAGTCTGCACTTCAGCACCTTGCAGCAGATGCAGCCTATTCCACCTTCCTTACTGTCAAGCTTCCTTTCTTATTACAGTGTTTGCTGAAAGTAGTTTATTTGAAATAGGGTATATTTGTTTACAAACATGAATTAATGGTCTTTAAACTTACTGCAGACTGGTAACTTGCAGGGACTTATGGGAAGATCCCATTTCTAAAGGATGATACTCATCAGAAGCATTTAAATGTCTCTGTATTTATAGATTGGCAAAGAATGTATGTTCATTTCCCTAATTCCTTCCACCCGAGGATATTAAAGCTCTTTACAAACTTGAATAAAGCCTCCCTGCCCTTTGTGAGGTAAGTAAATATAATTATCCTCATTTTACTGATAGAGAAATTGAGACTTTGGGAAAGCTGACTTGAAATAACATAATGCTGGTGAAATTAGAGGCTATATCACACTTTTCTGCCTTAGTAAAGTTATATCACTGTTATTTGTTGAATATTTAATGCTGAAATTTGAAGCAGGAATGCTGAAGTTTGATAGCTGCCATAAAAATGAGTCCTAAGTTTCCAGAAACTAACTATAGCAAAATCCACCAAGATTTGCAAGAACAGTGTTAGACCCTAATGATCACCAGATAATAATGTATTATCAAAAAAAGATAGGAAATCTGCCCAGGTGATTTAAACTTCTGTTAGTCGGTAGACTTCAGTTTGAAAGAAGCAACTTGAGGCACCTTGAAGAGCATCCTTTTCTGAAAGATGTTCCTCTCTTCAATACCCTTAAGGGTATGAGACACTCAAACAGTGAAGCACCCTTAATTCCTATGGTTTTTTTTAATTTATTTAACCTTTAAGGTCTTTGAACCTGTCTTATATAATGCTTACACAGTGCCTGCCTCAGTGGGATAGATACAGTGAAAAAAGTAATATGTCATAAAAATTTTGCCATTAATTAATATATCAGATTCTTTAAAAACATAACAGATTCTTAAAAAAATGACTATTTCCTTTTATAGTAGTAAGAAAATAAAATTAAAGTATTTATAAAAAGAACAATAATAAATGTAATTAGAATATTGTACTTTATAATTGTCAATATTAATACACAGTAACATTTGTAATTCCCAGCTCTAATAATAATATTTATATCCAGAAGATTCTCACAAAAAGATGGTATAACACTTCATTTTGTAGGGCATTTTTTTAACTGGCCTCTATAATTTTCTCCTTTTCCACTATCTTTGTTATTTAAAATCATATGATTTTTATATCAAGTTCAGCTCCATCAGAACATGAGCTTTCTACAATTCATACATGAAATATTAACCTGCAAGCAGTGCCATATTAACACATCCCTTTGTACTGTGTGAAGACTGAATTATTAATATTAAAACAAAGAAGAAATAACCAGCATGAGACACAGCAAACTACCATTTTATTATGACATTGACTTTTTAGGCACAAAGATTGTTCTTACTGCTTGCTATGCATTCTGTTTCAAATAGTTTAGCTTATGTTTAAAATTCAAACCCTTCTTTCTACCTAATTGGAAGGAAGAAATCTTTACCTTTTTTTTTTTTTTCTCTTCTTATTTAGAGTTAGAAGTCTAGTCTTCTATTGAGACAGATAACCTTTCCTTTATGAGATAACATTAAAGTGAACATTCTTCACACTTGGAAGATCTGTATGCTTACAGATCGCTGTAATTGTACATTAACCTGGAATCCAGCTGAGAAATGATGCAACGCATTTGTTCTCTGGTGAAAGTCATACACCAGTTAGGCAGTGAATATATATCCGACTGACATTAGGTTCAATAACGGAGGAAGAAGATGATGAGTAAACATTTTTAGCATCTTCCACGTACGTAGTTAATGCTGGTGTGGTTCTTTATTTACAGTTAAAAATTGCATGGCTGTGAGCTTTGGATGAAGTCTGTATTTAATTACAACTGTAATTTATGCCTGAGTACGGGATAATGTATTGGGTTTACATGTGTCCTGGTTTCAGTTGCAGTAGAGTTAATTTTCTTCCTAGTAGCTGGCATAGCGCTGTGTTTTGGATTTAGTATGAGAAGAATGTTGATAACTCACTGATGTTTTAGTTGTTGCTGGATAGTGATTAGACTGAATTCCTTGCTTTGCTTTGCTTGTGTGTGCGTCTTTTGCTTTCTTTATTAAACTGTCTTTATCTCAACCCATGAGCTTTCTCACTTTTACTCTTCTGATTCTCTCCCCCATTCCATTGTGGGGGGAGTGAGCGAGCGGCTGCGTGGTGCTTCGTTGCCAGCCAGGGTTAAACCACGATAGGGGGATACAGTGGTGGCTTCTGTGAGAAGATGCCAAAAGCTTCCCCTATGCCCAATAGAACCAAAGCCAGCCAGCTCCAAGACAGAGACACCACTGGCCAAAGCTAAGCCAATCAGTGACAGTGGTAGCGCCTCAGTGATAACATATTTAAGAAGGGGGAAAAAATCTGCATGGCAGCAGTCAGAATAGAGGAGTGAGAATATGTGAGAGAACTCTGCAGATACCAAGGTCAGTGAAGAAGGAGGGGGAGGAGGTGCTCCAGGCACAGGAGCAGAGATTCCCCTACAGCCCCTGGTGCAGCCCATGGTGAGGCGGCCTGACTCCTTGTAGGCCATGGAGGTTAATGGTAGAGCAGATCTCCACCTGCAGCCCATGGAGGACCCCACAGGAGACCAGTTTATCTGATAAACTCACTGCTACCCCCATTCTCTGTCTTTCTGCACTGCTCAGGGGGAGGAGATAGAGAAAATTGGGACTGAAGTTGAGCCTGGAAAGAAAGGAGGGGTGGGAGGGAGGTGTCTCAAAATTTGGCTTTATTTCTCATTATCCCACTCTGATTAGATTGGTAATAAATTAAATTAATTTCCCTGAGTTGAGTCTGTTTTACCCATAACAGCTGGGTGATCTCACCCTGTCCTTTTCTTGACCCATGAGCCTTTCATCATATTTTTTCTCCCCCATGTCTGGTTGAGGACGGGGAGTGATAGAGTATGTTGGTGGGCACCTGGCATCCAGCCAAGGTCAACCCAACACAGGTGCTTAGGACTTTAGGATTTAAATTACCTATTTTTATTTTTTTAAATACTTAAGCTACTTGCAGTATTTGTCTTCTTAAAACTGTGTAGCCATTTGTTTCTTAAATACACACTGAATTATGAAATGTTTTGGTTCACACCTTCATGTGAAGGATCATAACATCTTCATAGTGAGCCCTTCTGAGTTCTTCACATCCTTGCTCACACCTCATACATTTTGTACACACTGGTAGCATCAGTATATTCTGAACATAGTACTTTTTTCCACTGTCTACTAATAGGGATTTATAAAAACCCAACATTTCTCTACAGATTTTGAGTATTCATATTCTCTTAACCTTTTTACACTATGTATGTTTTCTTGAGTGATTATAATTTATCATGCAATCTTATGGATAAATGACAGAGATACTGTTCACTAGTAATTTTGTCTGTGAAAAAAAATAAATAATGGGGACACAGAGAGACAGAAAGAAAAATACAAAGAAATACTTATTTGAAATGAAGAAGAAATGGCTTCTGAGAAATTGCTGCTTCCACAAGCCTAATAAGCATCTTCAGGTTTATACAGATCAATGGGAAAAGCAGTGAAAATCTCTTTGCACATTGGACTTGGTGGTATGACAGAGCCATCTTTTAGAACAGGCAGCTAGACTTTTACAATGGTCCTGACAGTAACTCGTAATCGAACTATAATATTTTTTTAATCATTCTTACAGCAGACAGAAGAGTGAGAAAATGCTGTCATTAATCCTTAATACCATTTACCTCTGTTAGTTCATCACCATGATTTCAACACAATTGTAAGGGATTATGAACATTAGCATTTCTAATACATGTTTTAACAAGCATGTCTTCCTAAAGCAGATATGTGCACTGTAAGGACATCAAGTTAATAGACCATGTCCAGAGCAGGGCGACCAAGGTGGTGGAAGGTCTCGAGGGCAAGACTTACAAGGAGCAGCTGAGGTCACTTGGCTTGTTTAGCTTGGAGAAGAGAAGGCTGAGGGATAACCTCATGGCAGTCTACAACTTCCTCAAGGGGTGCAGCAGAGGGGGAGGTGCTGATCTCCTCTCTCTGGTGACCAGTGACAAGACATGAAGAAATGGAATAAAGCTGCATCAGGGGAAGTTCAGACTGGGCATTAGGAAAATGTTCTTCACTGAGAGGGTGGTCGGTCACTGGAACAGGCTCCCCAGGAAGTGGTCATGCCACCAAGCCTGTCAGAGTTCAAGGAGCATCTGGATGATACTCTCAGTTATATGGTTTACTTTTATGTAATCCTGCGAGGAGCAGGGAGTTGGACTCAGTGATCCTCATGGTTCTTTTCCAACTCAAGATATTCTATGATTCTATGTCCTGCGACTACTTCTCATTTACTTCTGTGCTGTTACTTCAAGAATAGACAGAAAAATTCAGCAGACTCATTTAATCAACCCCATTATCAGCACGCAGCTGATAAATCCATCAAAATATTTTTTACTCTCTCACATTACACTCTGTACAAACCTGTAGAACCTGAGCAAAATGTGTTGTCCTTGAGATGGCATTCTTTGTAAAATCTTTTCTGTAGCTATAGTGATTTGCTGAAAGCTACGATCTTATTTCTTTTGCAAAGCAGCAATATGGCTAAAAAATAGAGAGGATAGATTTTCTCAATTTTAAACTGGTCTTATATAACAGAAAATACCCATTAGCAGTTTCCAGAGAAGGATACCTTTGGTACAGGCTAAACTACCTGCTGAGATACCTCTACTACTGTACTATTTGTACTGCCTTCACTATACAAATGCAAGATCAGTCATACTGGAGATGCAAATTATTGAAATAACACACCAGGGTAGAAAGCTGATGCTGACTTGACACAGACTTGCTAAGGGCAGTTCTTAAAGAAATTCTAACAGGTCTCAGACTGCTCTTAAAAGTACTTTTTAGAGAAGCCCACCTCCACACAAGGCATCAAAACTTACATTTTGAATGTGTTTGCACTGTAAAGAAGATGGGCTAAAAGCGTAATCTGGAATCTTCCCTATGTGCAGTAAAGATGTAGGGTAAAAAACAGATTGACAATAATTCAGTGCCTTTTCTACAGTACACTCTTTTTGACATCTTCTCCTGCAAAGGATAAGTGTTGTGGTTTAACACAGCAGGCAGCTGAATACCACACAGCCACTCGATCGCTCCCCACCTCCCACAGTGGGATGGAGAAGAATTGATAAAAAAATAAAGTAGAAACTGTGGGTTGAGATAAAGACAGTTTAATAAAACAATAGAGGTAAAAAAAGTAATAATAACAATAATAATGATGATGATGATAATAATAATATATACAGAATATACAAAACAAGTGATGCACAATGCAACTGCTCATCACCCACTGACTGATGCCCAGCCTGTTCCAAGCAGCGATTGCTCTTCCCCAGCCAACTCCCCCTGAGCTTGACATCATATGGTATGGAATGTCCCTTTGCTCAGTTTGGATCAGCTTTCTTGGCTGTGTTCCCTCCCAACTTCTTATGTACTTAGCAGAGCATGGGAAGCTGAAAAAGTCCTTGACTAGCGTAGGCACTACTTAGCAACAACTGAAACATCAGTGTGTTATCAACATTCTTCTCATACTAAATCCAAAACACAGCACTATGCCAGCTACTAGGAAGAAAATTAATTCTATCCCAGCCAAAACCAGGACAATAAGATAAAACCCTAGAGCATATAGTTCAGATTTAGTAAAGACACTGTAATAGGTAATAGACACTTAGTCATGTAAGGATAGATTAATCGGAGAGTTTGGATATGGCTACTATTCCCCCAGTTGCAAAGGGTGGCTGGGAAATCTACATTTGTAATTTTAATTATTTTATGAGATTTTTACATAATTACAAGATTTATAGATGTAAAGTTTAGAAAGGGCAGAAGAGACGTAGGAAACAAAAAATTATGTGAGCTCTGGTAAATAACTATCATTGCCTTTTGCAGCTTTTCCAAATGTAGTCTAATCCATGCAGATGGCTGTTTACATCTGGTAAGATGTTTGTCAGACTTGATCTCCACTTGGGTAGCTAGTCTGGGAAAGCTAATGAGAAGTAGGTAAAACATGTTATTACCGACATATGACGAAAATGTTTCTTTTCCACTGTTGAAAAGCAAATATAAAATAAGAACCATGCCATAACTGACTTTTCTGTTTTGCAGTTATAGGATTCTTTTTTCTTGTTTACAGTTTTTGTTGTCAAAAGGCTATGACTTATGTGTAATTTGAATTCCTAGACCAAAAGTTGTATTTTTATTCATTTTTCTAGAATTCATAGGCAACCATGTGCCTCCTTCTAAACTTATACTTTTTATCACCTTCTATAGAAGTTCTTGAGCAAATGCAGTATTCTCAGCATTTAATGTGATTCTAAATTGTAAATCTCAGACACTAATAATCATAATGATAGGTAACACAAGATTAGAGAGCGTAAATCCTGAACTATTTATGGAGTTGGATTTGGTTTTGTTTTCCTAATAGAGCAGCAACTTTCCAGGTCAAATTCAAGCTATATAGACTACTGTATTCAATACTTCTACAGTGGTACTGTAGTCCTGAGTAAATATTGATAGCATAGTGTAATATCTGTAATAAGAGAAGGCAGTTTTTTATAACTACAGCAGAGTGTAATGCTTCATATCTCAGATCTGTTTGAGAAATTATACTTTGAAGAAAATATGATCCCAAGTGAAATTTGGCCTAGTTTGGTTTCAGCCTTGCTGTGGTGATATGTTGTAATATGGACAGTATTTTTTCATGAACTTCTGTAGTCTTCTCAAATACAGCATCATCAAGACAGCATTGTATTCCAGGCATGTTATTGAGGATTGTAAACATAATTCTTTCAAAAATGCTGGATGCTGATGCAGGTCTGTATAGTCATATTAAAGGTGGAAAAGATGAACATATAAATATTTTGAGATACGTGTCATACTTAGTACCATTCTTTGGTGTTAAAGCACCCTTAAAATAAGAAAAAAAGAACAAATTTACTTAAAAAATAAAGTATTGCAAATAATTTCTCAGTTAGTGGAAATAGATGGCTGCAATCACAGAAGTTCCTGATACAGTACTTTAACCTCACTAGGAACACTCAATTTCTTCGTTACTGTCTTAGAACTAAATTTTAAACCTTTTGAATAAGACATCTCTCACCTAAAATGGTGTTATAATTTCTAGAACACATACGTGATATTAGTTTGACTTTTAATCCTGTAAGCAAATCTTTTCCTCAGACAGACTTTTTCTATTGATGCGGTTACTTGTAAAAGCAGAATTCAGGAGTCTGTGGTATAGTAGTGTTTGGTGGTTTTGAAATTATTTGCTATCTGCATGAGCACAGCAGCAAATCAATTTTTGTTTAGGACACAAATATCACTGTGAACAATATACAATCCAGCAGGCATTCAATAGGAATCAGAAGTCATCAGAGGTCACTTGCAAAGAGTTTACCACAGGAATTTCATTCTTCAGTAACTCTCAGAATTTAATCTATGTTTAGTATATAGTAAACCTCTAAAGCATTTTAGTTAATAGATTTATGTCAATATAGAGACTGTTTGGCCAGTTTCCAGCACTAACTTGACAAAATGAGGATGACCTCCTAAGACAGTAAAAACACTTAAAATATGCATTACTGCATACACACTGTGTTTGGAATTGCTTATGTAAACACAACATTCTTTCAGTCACAACGTACAACTGCTGTTCAAACTATGTGATAAAAATACCTCCAATTTTTCTAACATTGGTTGGATTGGTGTTGTTTTGCATAGCATAGCATAGTTTTAGAGATTGTTTTGCATAGCATAGCAAAATAGGCTATATTTTGTATTGGTGTCTATCAAGAATATTTTTGTTTCTTGCAGCCTTTTTATACTTTTCCTTTTTTTTTTTTTTTGTTGTTGTTGTTGTACTATGAGGTTTGGGGTGTGAGTTTTTTATTGGCTTTCTGGGTTTTGATTGTTTTTTGGTTTCTTTTAATAGGATATTCTTTAAGTGAGATCTGTCACAGTTATTTGAACAGTTCTTGCTTTATTTTGTCTTAGGAACATCACTTCCACCATGCATTTACAGCTTTCTCTTGAAGAAACTGGCTGTTCATGGCTTGGATGGGTGTACATACATAATCCATGGAAGCTCATTCAAACTTATGCAAGCTCAAGTGTGTGTTCTTTAATAAGAAAATAACTATTTAAATAGATTTCTATGAGCTGATTTCAAATTATCTTACCTGTCATATTTCCAAGCTGGTATGCAATAACTTTTTTCTAGGCAGCAAATGGAGATCTGTTGACTCAATTCTGTTTAAGTTAGAAAATTGTATCACATTTAGCAGATCATTAGCTTTACGTGCAGAATTATTTTATGCTGTGAATGTGCTATATTCTTTTAGCATCTGATAGGGGAAACGTACTTGTAACATATCTTCTGCTACAAGGCAGTTTAGACTCAGCACACACTTGGATGCCTTGGGATGTTTTTTCTTGCCACTATGTAGTTTTCATATACACTGACCCAAGCATTAAAAATGGAATTATGGACACACCATTTCTTTGTAGTGTAGCAGGATGGTCTCATCACCCCTGTTGTATAGACAAGTAAAAAGACTAAGTTATGTTCTAAAGCATTAAACATACTAAGAAAAAGAAATAAGCAGTAATCACACCACACACCAAGGACAACAAATTTATATATAACTTTCCTTATTTACACAGATTTTTTAATTAAAAACAATCAAACAAACAATAAAAAAACAAACCAAAAAACACCAATATGGTAGCTTTAAAATGATCTCCACATTCCTTATAACAGCTGCCAGGACAAAGTGATGACCCTGTCTAAGACTGCAAAGACATATAGCTCCATCCCATTGACAAGAAATGAAGGTTAAAACTTTCTTGTGTACATCCTTTTCAAAATGTATTCCTGGGAGTAGTTTGGAAAACTGTTTCACAGGCAACAAACCTCTTCCTTGACATGCAGACTTACTAGATTCAGTGTAAGCTTATGAAGAAAACTGTTCGCATAGTTTAGGTTTTATTTTTTGAGAAAACATCAGGAGCAAAAGTGAAGAGCACACTGTCAAAGCTTACACACATACACACACACAAGGTAAATTCCAAATTTCACCACTTGTGCAAGAAAAAACTTCCAGAATAACCTTCTTAATCTCCATAATTTGTAACACTCTATTTTGTCTTTATCTTCTCTTTAGCTTTGAGCACTGTTTATAACTATTTGTAGGACAACAACTAAATAAGTAGTTATGTTTTGGTGGGTTTTGTTTTGTTTTGTTTTGTTTTTTTATTATTATTCCTATGAATGTTACTGACATTATGTGAGACATCTGGCCTTTTAAGATATATGACTATATTTACAAGTGGGGGGAGTAGGAGAGAGAATACATTTGAATACAAAACCAACAGCTGAAATGTGGCCTAAAAATAAAAAGGGACAGATGGAAGCTCCTAAGAAAGAAATCCTGGTAAAACCTCATAAATTCTTTAGACTTTTTTGTTAGAAATTAAATATCTGTTTGCTTTCTAACTTACAGAGAGTTCATATCCCATCTTTATGCTACCAGTACAATAAACACAGTCAAAAGAAAAGTTTGTGTGCGTGTCTACTTGTGCTGCACAGCAAATTTTTAATGTCCAACAATAAAACTCAGATGCTGCAGACTTGTATGCAGGTAGGTGCATCTGAGGACTTTTCACATTGCCGTGTATATATTAAGAAGCGAAAATGTGTAATGAAGTGACTTCACACAATTTAAAAAAAAGGTAACCAATTTCCTATAATGAATAAAGTCAGAAGTTATCAGGTTAAAAAAATATGGGAATGAATTATTTCTCACAGTAATAAAAATCAACCAAAGAGTTAAAAACATAAATAGAAGTCAGTCCCCCAAAATTAAAACCTCAGCAGAGACCTGGTCTCAGAAGAAAAATTAAGCAGCACAGAAATGGCAAGAAATATTTTTTAAAAAAAGAATGTTTAAAAGAAACATCAGTTATATAAAATGATGAAGTTCTTTCAGTTATATAACCTTTTAAGTGTTCTTATTACTTTGAATGTGTTTGCAGCCCTCTAAAGAAATAAATTATATACTTGAAAGCCCAAATGACCCTTAAGAAGTATCATTGACTAAAGATCTAGATTACTATCAGTCTGCATCAAATACATTTTTTTGTAGGATGAAACCATTAAAAAACAGGGGTAACTTTTCTGGCAATTCTTTGAGCTGTGGACTTCAGTTCAGCTTCCAGAAAACCTGAAAGCAAATAATTATTTTGACTCTGATTCTGTGCAAATTTTACAGAGTTTCTTTACACAGATGCTAAATCAGTGCTGCTGATTGGAGACTGAAGAGAAACCTGTATCAATGCACTTTGTTATTTTTATACATATTATAGATACATCTACACAAATAACTTCTATTTATATGTGCTTATATGTAATAAAACCAAAGGAAAAAAATCAAGTAGCAAACTAAAGAGAACTTCCGCATTGAAAGTAAAACTGGTCCAAATTTTTGATGAACTGAAAAAAAGGATAGTAGGTGTGAAGGAAAAATTAACTTTCTCCACCACCTCTCTGAAAAAAAGAAGCAAAGGTTCAGTTCCAAACCATGCAGAAGTCAATGGCAATCTATATGCTCAGGCAAAGTAACTTGCAGTATCAAAAATATGTTTATTTCTAAAAAACAGACACCCCCCTCACCCCACCAAAAACCAACAAGAAATAATAAAATAATAAAAAAAGGTGGTGGAGGAGGAAGGATCCTTTATTTTCAAAGGTGGTGAAAACATGAAGGGCATTACTTTTATTATGTTCCAGTCCTAAGAAAACAGGAACTTTACATACTACCACAAAGCAGCATTTTAACATACTTGCTAGTGAATAGTTGTGTTAATTTTAGGAAGAAAGGGATAAGGGATACACACTTATTTTAGCTGTAGTGCCAAAGTAACACAGCTCTGTCCCAGTTAGCATCTTCCTTCTTTTTAGTCTTACATTCCTATGCATTAAAAAATGAGAAAGATTGTAAAATAACATGTTCTGGGGTTGACACTTAATTTTCACTGCTAAGTAAATTTCTTACTGCCAAGTTACAAACCCTTGAAATATAGGGTTTATAACATAAGTTCTGCTACAACCTTGAATATAACTGAACAAATGACACAACTATAATTATGCTCTGTGAGAAACATAATAATATATTCTGAACTCATAATTTGGTCGTTTATTTTCTATAATTGCATTTTTACTTTCTCTTTAAATGAACCTTTATAATTTTATAAACAGCATGGTCTTCTCACTAAAAATTAGATTGGCTTCTCCTTTTTTAGCACTGAATTGCTTAGCTATATACACCCTTCTTCTCTCCCTTTATTATTTCTGAAGTCATCTGAGATGGTGTGATACAGAAGTAAGACTAAGGATGAGACTTCCAAAACCAGATTGCACCTGCTTTAAGATGAAGGTCTAGATGTCCACAATACTCAACCTAACTATTTAATATTTTTCCAAGAACAAAAATAGTTAATCAAAGTTTAAAAATGCTTTGAAAAAAAATACAGAGGTATCCAAACCAGGTTGGATTTTTTTTTAATTTAACTTCAGCAAAGCCTGTAACAAAGCCACTTCCTTCACTGAATCATCCCACCAAACCAAAACACTTCCTTTTTAAGGTGATTAATATAATTTCAATGTGATTAATCAGCTTAGGAGACACCTATTTCTCTCGCCTATAACCTGGAAAAAGAGAAACTATATGAGAGTACATACCTAATACTGGGAGAATTACAGGCTTTAAGAAGCTTCTTTTCCTACTAGAGAGAACAATTAATCAAAATTTTAAAGTCTTGTATTTGTCTCATTTCCCTGTTTTCACTTTTATACTTTTAGCTTCTCAGATGCAATAATGGATTTCAAGTTGTGTTAACAAACAAAATTAGATCATTTAATCTAAACTTCTGTATAACTCAAGCCATAAAATCTTTCAGTTACTTCTTTTAATGACTATGAAAACCTATGTTCATCATTAATTATAGACAAAAAAAAAAATGGAAAAAAGCCTTCAAAATCCTTTTATTTTTATATAATAGAGTTGATTCCAAGCCTAAAAATACAGCAAATATTCACAGTATTTTTCACTTAACTCAGAAGAAATATGATAAATAAATAATAAACCCAACCAAACCCCAAACAGTTATTTATTTGAGCAGGTTTATTTATACCTAAACAGCATTCACAAACCCCTTTTCTCCAGAATGCAGCAACACCAAATCAAGACCAAATAGTTATGCTATAGTTGGTCTCCAGTAAATGTTTAGCCCAGGCTATACACACTCATTTTCCTTTGACAACAGCTTTAACATTAGGTAATTCGAACTTCATACACCCCAACTGTATGTTCTTGCCTGTGAAATACATTTTTGTTTGTGCCAACACTACTGTTTGCAAAACTATATTATATACCTAATTAACAAACCAATTTGGGATAAACAGACCTGGGAGTAATAGTCCTGCAAAAAGGAAACATTTTGTTATTATTCTGTGAAAAATTTAGAAGCTTATTATAGACTCAGAAGTCTTAAAATAATGATAGAACAAAATACATGTGAATGTCTCATTAGTTTTCTTACTATATGAAGTCTATAGAAACTTCCTAGAAATAAAGTTTAAAATTTCCTCCATTTATGCAGGTGCTGTTGTATGTATTCCCAACAGTTATCCCAAGAGACATTGTGCATTACTCAACAGATCTAGAGATTTGTCTGAAAAGGCCTAAATTATAGTTTTCACTTTTCATCATACTTTTAAAGAATTTAAAGAAATGTATTCCCTATTCAGTCAAGGTAATTTTTTAAATTATCAGAACACTAAGAATGCCAGCCTCTTTTAAATGCATTCCCAAATCCATCAGGAATACAGACTGAAGATTTTAACCTTTTAAAGCTGTAATGCAATGAACTAAAATGAATTCATAATGATTAATGAATCTGAAATTTGTCTTCAAATGTTTTCTCTTCCATTGTTATCTAATTGAATATAGTGTCATAGATTTTATCCTCTGAGCTTAAGAAACTTTCATGCTAGAACATGAACAATCTACATGAGAGAAAAAAAACAACCAACTAACCAACCAAACAAAAAACCCAGCCCACCCCAAACTCCACAGAACCACAAGAAGGCTGACTGAAAGAGAAAAATATCTACAAATTTCTGATAGGACAGCGTAAAGAATATAGAGAGAGACTCTTCTCAGTCACACACAGTGACAGGACATGAGTTAATGGGCATAAATTCAAGAAAATTCCATGCAAGCATAAGAAAAAAACTGTTACAGCGATAGCAGTCAAACACTGGAACAGGTTGCCCAGAGTGGTTGTGATGTCTCCATCCTTGGACATAATCAAAGCCCAGCTGAACATCATTCTGCATTGAGCAGGAGGCAAGACTAGATGATCTCTGGGGCTCCATGGAAGCCTCAGCTGTTCTGCAAAAAAATAATTGACACATTCATAGCACTGCTACCATTCACCTAGGTACCAGTGCCACTAGAATTCAAATCTATTATTCTAAACGTACTACTCTAAATCTTCTTTTCTGTCCTCTGCTGTATGAACAGATTGCTGATTCCATACTCTCCAAAGCAGAGAATTCATAAAAAAGTAAACAAATCTTAATTAATCTACCCAGTGGTAGTGGTATTGTCACACAAAAAAATAAAAAAACCCAAGCATGAAGAGAAAGAAAGAATTGCTGGTCACCTCTTGGAAAGGAAGCGGTACAGCTTCTCCTAAAATATCTTGCAAATCTAAGTCCTACTAGAGATCTTCTTTCAAAGGTGAATGCAAGGAAGGAAGAACACTTCTTGAGGCTACCAGAATTCCCAGCAGCAGGTGCAACATTATCATCAATTAATAAGAATAAAGTACATAAGAATGGTTAAGGCAAAAGTTGTTTTTACATCCAGCATGCTATCTCAGATATTGTTTATCAGTAAACTGACAGTACAAGTGGAAAAAAAATATGGTGATGCTTTCTCAAAACATTGTCTAGCATTCACAAGTCTGCACGTTAAAGATTCACTGACTGGAGATAATATATTTGTATTTAATACCTCTTTCCTTTTTTGTATGGTTTCCATTTTATTCAAATCCTTTTTATCCACCTCCTTTCTATCAAAAGTTACAGTTTCGAGGAAGTCTATACAGTGGTATACATAGAAATGCTACTGGAAGTTACAAAAGTAATAACTTTTTAAAAAAGACCATGCATCTGACTCATAGATCAGTACCTATAGTCCTGAAACCAATGTGGAAAATCACAAAGTTTAAGTTCCTGAATTTACATGACTGTATGAACTGGACAACTGAATAATGTAATGTATTTCAAGGACTGATTTTGGACAGCTCTACAGATTAACACTTGATTGTTAAAAATGCTGTTTGTTCATTTAAGCAGATTTTGCATCCTTAAGATAGAAAAGAGTTTGAAGCACTCTTGAAAAATCTAAATGATTCACACTTTTTTTTTAAAAAAAATATTCATCTCCCTTGCCAGTATGTGAAAGGAGCTTCCCCTACTGTCAGTATTGAAGAAAAAAAAAACAACAAAACCCACAACAGAATAAAGCGAAATAATCTAAATTAAAAATCTTCATGTGAGGCAAAAGAAACCCAAATTATGTTCTCAAGAGAAGCAGAGGGATACTTCCCTGAGGCACAAAGCAGCCATCATACATCAGACAACAAGATAATTACAAACTATGATTATGAAATTTAATACAATGCTAGCAAATATTGCCTGATATATTATGAATAGTATTTGAATACAAGGAAATGCTTTGAAAAATAACATCGTTGAAAGGTGAGATGGAAATAAATCTTGCTTTCCTTTTTGTGAATTTGAGGAAAGTTGTGCTTGGGGATCTAACTGAATGTGTTTCCTCTTGTAATTTTCTGCTATTTTTTACATTATTATCATCATGTAGAAGAAATATGGAACCAATTCATTTAAAGTGTCTATTTTTTCTTTATTATACATACTATTTTCTAAACATATTGGCTAAATATTTTAATCTTTCCTGGGTTTTGAATTTTCAGCATGTCAAATGTTTAAAATGATCTCTTATTACAGAACCTGAGGGAAAAAACATAAAATAAAATTAAGTTTAAATAGTCTAATAAAACTAGGTTTTTATTAATTTAATAAAACTAAACCAGTCATTTTATCACATAAGTAAGTCTGAATGTCTTGTCTCTGAACATGCAAAAACCTAAAACTTTTCTTCTAGAATGTTTATGTTTTGCAGAGCTTAGAACAAGTCTAAGAAAAATGGCAGAGAAAGAATCAAAATTTCTATTAAAAAATAGCTTATCTCTTCACTAAATAAACAACCTACAAAAACATCTGTTCAAATTTTGGAAGACTTCACTGAGGTAGAACTGACTTGAAAAAATGGTTACATGTTTATTGTTTTATTTCTGCTTACCTTTGATAAAAATAAAATGCATATATCTGGAATAATTTTATACCATTAAACTTGACACTGGCCTCCTGCAACAAATATGCCTTAAAATGACTTCATTCAGTAACCCTGCTACCGAAGTACATAATTTAACCAATCCTTTGCTCCACTTTCATGCATGCGAAAATAATTTCAAATTTTATTATCTTTGCATAAGATGTTTAATATTACCTTAGATAGGAGGAAGGCAGAATGCAAAGATGGTAAGAAGAAGACTGAGCTGGAAAATTAAGTAACGTTTTGGCTACCTTATTTACAAAGATACATCACATGACAAAACCAATTTTGAAATAAATATTTTCAGTAATTTTTGATGGACAAAATAAAGTAAGTTTCTCTAATCCCATCTAATTCAATGTAACATATAATTAGTGGAAAAAGACAAAAACTTGGAAAAGAAGACATCCCAAGAAGATGGGAAAAATTATGTGAAAGTGAGGATGAGGAGCTAAGGAAACCAGTTCTTATGACACTCCTAACGTATAAATGACTTAACTACGATAAATCTCTATGATGAAAGGTAACCAAATTTCACTTTGAAAAAAAAGTATTAAAATTTATGTTAAAGTATTGTATACAGCAAATGATTATTCAAGATTTGCTTTTCTTGTCCTTTCTTCCCACTCTCTCAGAAAAGTATGATTTAAATACATTAAATTGTAATTTCTAAAAGGCTTACATGTCCCTTGATGCCACAGGGAGTGTGCTGCATTGATCAGAACTGCATTTGCAGTAGAGTCTAACCTACTGCAGTATAAATTCATCCTTGGTGGACTATCACTTTTAACTGTGGGAGGCCTCATGGCACTGATTCAGCAACAACTTGTTAGTATACTACAGAAGACTGCTTCTTTGAACTGCGCAATTAAGACTCAAAAATCTTTGGTTCTAACTGTCTTATATGGCTTAGTGAGAGCTTAAGCTGCCAATAGAATATTGTGGCTAAAAGTAATGGTAATTAGACCAATACCTGAGAAAGTGATTATTGTTTTCTTGTAGTTTTCTTGGGAACAGTACTTCATGAGGGTAATTCTTTTCTTTCAAGAAGAGATGTTAAAAGTATCAATGGTGGAGATGTCTACAGATCTTGTTTTTCTTCTGTGTGTGAAGAACAAACAAAATCTTTTTCTTTAAAAAAAAAACCAAAAAACAAACCTGAGCAAAAATTGGCTGGACTTATACCGTCCCTATTTTCCTCTAATGGTGGATATAAATGTTTCAAAACTCAAGAAGAAATACATGAAACTTGTAACTTTTTAAAAAGTCTGTTTTTTTAAGGCCAGTTTTGTTTATACTTTGAGTCTTGTTTATACTTTAGTCCAATTTTATTTCATATTAGGCTGAATTAAGTTGTTTGAAAATACTAATAGGAGCTGTCATTTTCCTCATACAGACAATAAGAAACGTTATCTTCCTTTAATGTTATTTGTGTCTTATTTTCCTTTAGGTCTATATACTTCCAGAAAGCCTGATTCTTTAACGTTTCTGATTCTGAGAATTTCAGGGAATTTCTTCTTGTCCCATTGATTATACTGCTGTCATGGTTTAACGCTGTCTGGCACCTAAGCACCACACAGCCGTTTGTTCACTCTCCCCACAATGGGATTGGGGAGACAATTGGAAGAGTAAAAGTGAGAAAACTCATGTGTTGACATAAAGACATTTTAATAGGTAAAGCAAAACCCATGCATGCAAGCAAAGCAACGCAAGGAATTCATTCACCGCTCCCCATCAGCAGGCAGGTATCCAGCCATCTCCAGGAAAGCAGGTAACAGTGTAACAGTTACTTGGGAAGAGAAATGGTATCACTCCGAATGTCCCTCCACCCTTCCTCCTTCTTCCCCCAGCTTTATGTGCTGAGAATGACATCATATGATCTGGGATACCCCTTTGGGCAGCTGGGGTCAGTTGTCCTGGCTGTGTCCCCCTCCCAGCTTCTTGTGCACCTGGCAGAGCTGAATGATAAGTCCTTGACTGGTGTAAGGGCTGCTCAGCAACAACTAAACCATCAGTGAGTAATTAACATTATTCTAGTAATAAATCCAAACCACAGCACTATGGCAGCTACTAGGAAGAAAATTAACTCTGTCCCAGCCAAAACCAGGACAACTGCCCATATTAAAATAAAAGAATATTGCATAAGTGACAGGAATTTATTTATGGAAACATTTAGAGAGGGAAAAACTGTGTTGAATGTGTTTATTTGTGAAGTCTAGCATAGCTTTACTGAATATGACTAGAAATTCAAATGGCATGATAAAGAAAACAAGGTGATAGCATTTTAAGCCCTGAGCAACAGGAAGAAGTGAAACAAATCATCCATCCACTATGGGTCAGCTAGTTATGAAATATGTAATTTAGTATTTAAAAGAAAAACTATATCATAATCTCAATACAAGAGGGAAGAAAACATCAAGGACCTTTGAAAAAAAGCAAGAAGAGGTGAAAATGAGGGATCATCATAACACCTACAAAAGAAAGGAAATAAAGAAAAAAAATACAGGAAAAGGAAAAGGAACACTGAGGCTAGTGTTTTCGGCCTTAAGGTGAGAAAGCAGGGAATTCTTATGTTCTCCATGAATTATTTCTGCCATTATCCTGGAAGTGTTTGTTGTAGAATCACATAGCCACATATTACAAAAATGGAATTTCATGGTTTTAGAAATATTTTCAGTAGGTAAATGTCATGATTAATATATAATATTACTGATAATATTGTCCTTTATGGCAATCAACCAGAAAAAAATCCCCAAACCCCACCTTTGTTTGTAAATGTATCTCTTTGGATTACATTTATTAAATACTCAACAAAAGAAAAGACAGCGCTCAATAAATCAAATGTTAAATAACTATGGTTATTCAATACACTATAATTCACTTCAGAACAATTCTGTATCCTGATTATGTTGATAATTCTTTTTTTTTTTTTCTTTTATTTTCTCTGCATTCAGCTCTTACAGGGATTCCAGTGAAGCATTTCACTCTTTTGTAATTTTGATATTTCTCCATATAACTTGTACATTTGTGGTACTTTTCTGGAAGGTACCTGTCACAGCACAGTTGAATCAAAACATCCTCAAAGCACTTACTTAAATATTCCAGGTGAACAATTTCCAGCTCACTAACAGAATTACTAACAAGTAATTCGCACTACTAAATGCTTTATAGAACATTTTCTTTGGCATATGACAAACACATTCAAATACGCTGAAACTTTTAACATATTAAAGATGGACAAAGTTTTACTTAAATACAAAGATCTGCAAAGAAAAGGAAAAGAGTGAAATATGCTCAGGTGAAAAAAGGCTACAGAAAAAAAGTTTGGAGGAAATGGTAAACGTGAATGGCTGCAAACAGTCAGCCATGGATTCTTCTGTCCTGCCAGTGCCTGTTGGGAATGTATTTCTGAAATTACTGCTTTTAGCAGTTACTCCTGTAAGACAGAGCAAGAGAGAAATGAGGTTGCATTGTGCTGGGAGGAATCAGGTAAATGAACTGCTTAAGACATGGTAGGTAGAGCAGTCCTGTTGTTTTCAATCAAAACTGTGATTGTTGTAGGAAGACGTCTGCATATTAAGTTTCCCTTTCTTTCTAAAGTACCGTAAATCCTTCAGTATCCTGACTGGGTTAGGTAAGGTTTTCTTAATTTTTCCTTCTCATTTTGTTATTTATTCCTGCATAAATTGCTCAAATGCAGCTGCATCTCTGTCTACTTGAATGTCAGTAAACGATACATGGCTCTCAAAAGAAAAACAAAACCCAGAAAACCTACAATTCTTATTTTTTCTTTGAAAACAAAGTGATGAAAAAACACCAAAACACTGAGTTCCTCTAAATAAATATACCTGGGAAATACAAGCCCCACAAAGACATATTTTCTAACATTTCCCCCCCCCTCAATTTCATCAAGGTTTAAAGAAAAAAAAAAAAGTGATTCTGCTATAGATAGAGAATGACGAATTTCAAGGAATGTTCCTTTTTTTTTGAATAAAATTAATACAATTATTTGGAGAATTACCAGTGAAACTGATAATAGCTTCAGTATCATTTATAAAAGAATGAAGTAGCTGTTTGTACACCCTTCAGTGCTATGCAAATGTGCTGCACTAGAAAAATTACAAAAAGGGAAAACTATGGGGTTTATTCCTAACCTAAAAAAAATTAAGATTTTTCTTTCTTCATGTTTACTATTTTTCTTCTGTGGTTTTACAGTTATATGTCAAAAAGTTCTGTGTAGAAATGTAAAAAAAATTTTGATAACAGTAATTTGAATAAATTACATGTCTACGCATTATTGTAATATAGATACAATTAAATATATGATAGCAATTATTCTGCATGTGTATTTCATTAGTTTACAAAGTAACTACTCTGAATTTTAAATAGTAATTGAAACACCTTCAAATTTATCATCATAAAACAGTATTGAAAAACAGGAAAGTTGCTAAAAAGTTTCATTAAACAGTATAATAAAGCAATCATTACTTCTGATCTAATAATTTTTTTAGCATTTGAGTGTATATAATCTTACTTTTGAAATTAGTCTTCATATCATTACATGTAATGATTGAAATGTAATGGTTGACTGAAGAAAATTACTGTCCTTTACAAAGAAATTTCTACAGGAGACATATTCTTCTTCCTATGCATATAAAAGACCACAGCCAAGAGATTTTTAAGGTTCTTTTTTAAATTAATATTAATTGCTTTTTTGAGCTGATTAAAAAAATTAACTAGTACTTTTAATGATTTTCTTTTAATAAAATGAAGTAATAAAGTAACTGTAAGATTCTAAAAGGATTAAAAATTGAAATATGTATGCTAATAACAAGCCAAAATATTACATGTTGTTGTATTTCTAATATAGTAGATTTTAGTACATAATATTCTGATATGGGATGCAAGTAATTTTATTACCTGGATATTAAAGGCTGATACTGTACAGGATGTAAATATGAACTAGTGCCTACATTTTTTAGACTAAGATTTGTTCAAGGTCAGAAGTCGCATGGTAAAGCCACAGTAAAAAGATATTATCTATTTCTTTTTTTTTTTTTTTCCTATTTTTTCCTGATCTTCACAGAATATTATTGCATGATTTTTTAACTATCATATGCAATATGAACATTTTTATCAATCTATATGAAAAATATATATTGCCTGTTTGGAGTGAACTATTGTGTGAAGCACTTGAAGACAACTGCTGAAAAGGTCTGTATACCCAACAGATTATTAAAATTGCAAACTTAGTTTTCCATTAACATTTTCTATTTTGGCATCTTAAAGAGTGGAAGTTGATTTCAGCAGAACATCCTGTGGGGAAATTAGTTCATTTTGCTAAAGTATCTTAATAATTACAGTGACATCAAGGTTAATTGCTTAATCTGTATTGCCATAGTGCAGTCCTGTAGAAATCCCAACACAATCTGTTCTATAATTAGTGCCAGAATATCCATATATAGAACAAGCTCTAACCTAAATAAATAGAAAAAAAGAACTGATGTGATTAATAGATAAGATTCATCAAAGTATGTTTGTGTTTGTGTCCATGTGTATGTGTGTGTGTATACATATATATATATATAAATGAGGAGGGGGTAGATTTCAGAAAACAGAGCTCTTACAAACACAGTATATTAAACCCTTGAGGAGACATAAACAGCTGAGGTAGAAAATAACTTCAAGCAAGATGGTTTTTCTCCCTATTCTTTTTCCAGCTCCAGAATGTTATTGCTAGCCAACATCATCAGCTTTGCATCAGGTGTTGTATTCCTAATGCAATATATCTCAATAGTCAAAATATGCTTAGCTCTTAAATAAGGTAAATAGTTTTGTCTGAAAAACATAACAATTATGTTATAGAAAACATTCTTCTTTCATCTGAGTACATTCAGGTTAAATGTATACACACTTTGTTTTTACTCTCCAGGGCAATTACTATTCAGATCCTTCATGTTTCTCCAAAATGTCAACAATTTCATTAACTCAGTTGAAAATTCAAAACTTATGGAAACACTGAACTTCTGCATGAACAACTGTCCTGGTTTCGGCTGGGATAGAGTTAATTTTCTTCACAGAAGCTAGCATAGTGCTGTGCTTTGGATTTAGTACTAGAAGAATGTTGATAACACGCTGATGTTTTTAGTTGTTGCCAAGCAGTGCTCAGACTGCTCAAGGACTTTTTGAGCTTCTCCTGCTCGGCCAGGTGCATAACAAGCCGGGAGTACAGCACAGCTAGGACCCAAACTGACCAAAGAGCTATTCCATACCATATAACGTCATGCTCAGGGGGGTTGGTGGGTCGGTCGGTCGCTCGAGTAGTGATCACTGCTCGGGACGGGCTGGGCATCGGTCGGCGGGTGGTGAGCAATTGCATTGTGCATCATTCGTTTTGTATATTCTGTATATTTTGTTATCATTCTCATTATTACTATTATTATTATTTTCTCTTATTAAACTGTCTTTATCTCAGCCCTCGGCTCTAACCTTTTTTCCCCTTCCCAATTCTCTCCCCCATCCCACTGAGGGAGTGGGGGGGAGTGAGCGAGCGGCTGCATGGTGCTTAGTTGCCAGCCGGGTTAAACCATGACAACAACCTAGTGGTGTTTAAGCATCTGTTATTTAAACCTTGTATTTAAGATCAAAATTAACTTTTGATTGCCATATAAAATGTGATTAGTTTGCATATAGTAGTCACCTATGACACATGCAAAAATATTGTATTGTACAATATCCTACAATATCTGCACAATAAAAATATTGTACTGTACAATATTGTACAATATACACCTTCATCGGACTATGTTGAGTATCTAAGGTTCTTGATGCTGAACTTAAAATGGCACAGTTGAACTGGTAGTTTAAACTTCTCTGTATTCCTTACATGCATAAAGTGGGCTTTATTTGATAGAAATAACAATGTTCCACCGAGTTAATAGCAAGTAACACCCCGGCTGTTACCTTCCTTCTCAGGAACACTGAACAAGTTCACCAAGATCAACCATGTAAATTAGAGACTCCCTCAGAAGTGATATCATAGTTATCTGTGAAAGGAACACATCACATCAAATCTCTCACCTCTTCAACAATATTTTTTATATATATATATATATAAAGACTGCATTTCAGATGGAAAAAAAACCGACTTTTTCACTATATCTTCACTCTTTCCTTCATTACCCTGTTGTTGGGTTGTTGTTTTTTTTTTGATGGATGTGTTTTTAGTTGTGTTATTGTTTCTGTTGCTTCCAGCATCCAGAGTTTTGGTCATGAGATTATTCTTTCTGTTTCTTCATACTGCGTTTCTCCCACCTGGCTTTCATGTCCCATTTAATTGCATCCATTTCACTGATTTTCCTCTTACTTCACTTTATCTTTCCACATGTATTTTCTTTATAAATTCCTAAATACTTCTTCATTTCTATATTTTTATTTTTATGTGTAAATACTCTATTTTATTTAATATGCAGTAGTTCCTTTGTGTATTTTCTCCATAGGACCTCCTTCTGAATGTTCTAAATGCACAGTAATTGTTTTCTTCATGCTACTACCAGAAACTGATAGACTATGGTTTCCTTGTCCCATGTCAGAAACAAGGTGGTCAGAGTATATAAAGTAGTTGTGAAGATTCTTCTACTTCATCTTTGGGGATAATTTCAATAATATTGATTATTATTGAGCTTACAGATTTGTATCACATTGGCACACTTTGTTAACGCATGAGCCCGTGCAGTTTTATTGACTGTTCAAATTCTGAATTTATGCCACAAGAAGGGACAATGTGGTGCCCCTGATAACTCAGGGTGACACAATGGTCCCCTTCCTGCTCTCCGCTCCTTTTTGAAATCTGTGGGTTTATTTGTACATTACTGCTTCATATTAGTTGTCAGTCCTTGCTGAATGCTTATTACATCTGAGGCAGAAGTTGTGAGTTACTCTGCGTTAAGCTAACATGGTTTTCCAATAACGAGTATCTGGAGACAGAAAACAGCAACTGGATCTGTAATAGTCAGCTGTATAATTGATCTCATTTTCAGATGGGTTATAAAGAGAAGTTTTAAGGCATTCACTGAGTATGCAGCAACATACAAAAGAAATTCTTCTTTTAATGACCTTTAAAGAAAAAGAAAGTTCTACAGATTATATCTATACCACTTTTACAGAAATCAGGATAAGTAAACCACAGCCAGCATTAATCTCAAATCTGCATCTCTGAAAAATATGGCAATGGAACAAAGTATGTTCTATCATCTTTATTGTATGTTTTGCACAGCTGAACTGAAACATAGAGCCTGTATCCTGGAAAACAAACCCTTCTTAGACATCTTAAGATATACATTCCATTATGAATGTTACGTCCATCACTCAAATGTCGGTATCAGGGTGATAGTACCTGATGATGGTTTGATTGCTTTAGATACTACAGCTTTTACTTTGAGGGAGCTGAGGAGGCAAATTAACCCTAATTTTGAAAAGAGGAGAAATCTGTCCTTGCTGCTCTAAAGTGCATATTCTCCAAAGTGTGATCATTAAATAAGGAAATGTGTCCAATGACACATACTTTAAATTATGCCATATTTAAATTTCCAAATATAATTTTCATCTGCCTTACCAGCCTCTATTTGAGTAATTTTGAAGGCATATACTTTACATAATAAACATAGACACAGCTAGATATGGAAATGCTTTATGTTAGTACTTTTCAACTTGACAACTTTTAAAATAGACATTTTTTAAAGCAGTAACTAAAGTCTACCATGCAGTCAAAAATAAAATGATCAAACATTTAATTTTTCTGTATTTTTCTTCATTATTGCCCCTTATTCAGTGTTTAATCATCTCCAGGGAAACAGGAATCAACTCTCCCACATCTTGCAGTAGTTTTCATATAAAAGGTTTCTCAGCTAAATACCACTTTAATTTTGGATGTTCATACTACACTGTGGGAATTTATGTAGTTTACAAAGCATTCACCCTAGCAGTTGAGAGAGTGTTGTTGAGAAACTTCATATGAATTTCTTTCATCTCAACAAAAATTATGTTCTTTCAATTTCCTTTAAAAAGGCAGTTGCTAACCTGATAAGTTTATTTTGGCAACCAAACTGCAATTAGTAACCTGCAGTATTATCAAAGAAGAAAGCTGAAACTTAGCACAGCAGTGTGTCTACACTTGCATATAATTGCAGCTTTCTTTTTCTTTTCCACACAAGTCAAAACAGTAACAACCTGCAAAAACCTGTGAACCTTACTAATGCCCTAAGCTTTTTAAAAAGCATATTCTAACACTCTTGTAGCTGAATAATATTATTTTGTTCTCTATTGTGCTCTTCTTGTCACCATAGAGTCTGTTTTATGGCTGTAAGATTCCATCCCTGTTGAAATCAGGTAGCCACTGTCACAGATGGAGTGAGAGAATGGCAAAAATATACTTTATTGACATAAAGTTCAATGGTACATGCAACAGTGGTTTAACAAGATTCGATGGCAAGGTACACTTTGTTATTTGCCACATAGAGGACAGGGTCAGATAAAACTGTCAGGGAGACCCTCCCGTTGAGTCATGAGGTTCAGAAAGTGCCCCCTTGCTTTCTAAACTCCTTCTTCAGAGAGGAGTCTAGGTGCAGCTAGATCGAATCCTAATCCCAGACTTTGTCAATGGTTTATGTTTAAAGGATTATATATGCACAATCAATCCTTTACTTCACTTAGCTAAGATTTCAAAGTTAGCATGCTTTTAGCCACTTACCAAGAACCTGTTGTGATAAGGACTCTCTCAACCTCAAGATGTAACCTTGAGAGACATCCCTGCTCAAGGGAACATCCTGGCGTGCAGCCCGCCACTGTGCAGGAGAGCTCCGAGGGCTCTTGGGCTGCTCAGCATTTATGGGGGTCAGATGATTGACTCATAGTCATATTTACATACCAACTGCAGATGTTAAGTTTCTTCCAAATTTGGCTTGAGTTTGACATTGACCAGCACTGTGGTTAAGTGGTCACATTGCACAGCAGCCCTTGGCTATTGTGTTGCTATCTGTCTTCCCCAAATCCACTTTGAGCTGGACGCATCCATCATGACCAGACACATCTATCACGACTGCCACAAGTAGTATCGCTTGAGCAGGATTACAGGAAAATGTCAGGGGGGTGTGGGGGGGAGCACACCACCACTGCCACTAACAAGAAAACTACTCTTTAGCTTTGTTGATTACTTACTGCAATCTATTAAGTGTCATCCTTTATTTTAAAAGGGCATGGAGCCATTTGGTTTGTACTCTCTTACAAACCTCTTTTTTTTTTTTCAAAAATTTATACAGCTGAAGCTGATGTGAAATATGGTTAAATGAGAATGAGATGATTTTAAAACTCTGATGACAAGCTGACTTTCAGTTCAGTGTTTCTAACTTTTGATAAGAATGCCCATCATAGGCAGGTAAGTTCTTTTGAACTGTGCAGTGTTGTGTGACTTCAGATTTCAATAAGAAACTGAGAAGAGAAAATATTTTTACTTATTTATTTTAAACATAAAAATATTAGATAATAAAAGATTGTTTATTCTACATTTATACATAATACAAATCCACATTCATATTTAACTGGTACTAAGCAAATATTTTTTTCCAGGACTTTAACATACAACATCAAAGAATGTGTTACAATGCAACTCCTGCCATTTTCACTGTAGAGATACCTGCTGTTCAGCCTTAAAAGGTCACATAGTCTTGGCTTTGCTGATTTAATCAATATGGAATACATGTTTCTGCGTCAGAATAAACAGCCACTGCTGCCTCTTCTTTTTCCAGATGAAGTACTGTGTTATTCCTGATCTTCTCTTGCATCTGGGTCAGGTCTTTTCCCACATTCATAGTTTGTGCATTGGGTGACCAGAATGACTGTAATGACAAGGAGAACACTGGAGCAATGTTAATGCAGTTGTATATGACTGATAGGACAACCTTAGCAAAAATTGATCTTTCCGTCACCCCTTTGAGTCCACTAATGTCATGTTGTTTTTTCAAAGAGACTTAAGCTTAGTTGATAGACTTGTTCTCAGGTATTCCATTCCAATCTCAAAGGGAGTAAAGGGTAGGCTGGTAAGCAAGGTCACTGGCTATTGAACTGAAATTAATTAAATGATGAATGGCCTTTCAAGATAACCATTATCATGCAATTATTTCAGCACATTTCTGAAGGCCAGTATGGGGGAGGTACTGATTCATTGTTTAAGATATTCATTTTACTATAAAACTACTATCAAGAAAGAACTCGTCACATGAGCAAACTTGCTGTTACACAATTTATCCTGATTTACAAGAGGAAGCATGCTCATTAGAGGTACACAATAATTTGAGTATTTAAACACATGAAATCAATCATTTTTATTTCATCAGTTTTCTGCAAGTTAAGTTATGAAACACGAATTAAAAAATATCCTCTGACACTTTATTCACATTTAAACAAATAATTATTAGTTACAGATAATATAGAGAAAAAAATATAGCAATTTATCATCTTGTAAATATGTATGCTTTCTGAAACCTTTTGGAATATACAGGTCTGCCAAGAAAATGTCACCTACAGTATGATGTAAAATAAATCATTTAGACCAAAATTAAGACTTGTTCAAAGAACGCTAAAACTGATGCTTTCAATGAAAAACATCAATGTTTTTTTCATTACTGTGGTGGGTTGACCTTGGCTGGATGCCAGGTGCCCACCAAGACACTCTCACTCCCCCTCCTCAGCTGGACAGGGTAGAGAAAATGTAATGAAAGGCTCGTGGGTCAAGGTAAGGGCAGGGAGAGATCACTCACCAATTACCATCACAGGCCAACCATACTCAGCTGGGGGAAATTAACTTAATTTATTACCAGTCAAAGCAGGGTAGGGCAATGAGAAAAAATTCCAAATCTTAAGATACCTTCCCCCACCCCTCCTTTCTTCCTGGGCTTAACCTTACTCATGAAGTCTCTACCTCCTACCCTGACTGGTGCAGGGGGACAGGGAATGGGGGTTGGGGTCAGTTCATCACATCTTTCATGCCGCCACAGGGTCACAAGTTCTGCCAGAAGCCTACTCCAGTGTGGGCTTCCCACAGGGTCACAGTCTCCTTTGAGCACATCCACCTGCTCCGGTATGGGGTCCTCCACGGGCTGCGGATGGAGATCTGCTCCACCATTAACCTCCATGGGCTGCAGGGATACAGCCTGCCTCACCATGGTCTTCAACACGGGCTATAGGGGAATCTCTGCTCCTGTGCCTGGAGCACCTCCTCCCCCTCCTCCTGCACTGACCTAGGTGTCTGCATGGCCGTTACTATCACATATTCTCACTCCTCTCTTCTGACTGCTATCACACAGGGTTTTTTTCCCCCCTTCTTCAATATGTTATCACAGAGGCACTACTACCATCACTGATTGGCTTAGCTTTGGCCAGTGGTGGGTCTGTCTTAGCTGTATCGGACATAGGTGAAGCTTCTAGCAGCTTCTCACAGAAGCCACCCATGTAGCCCTTCCACTACCAAAATCTTGTCATGCAACCCCAATACAATTACCTCAGAACGCTTTATTATTTTTTCTTTAAGAAATAAGGTAAGTGCAAAAATGTTGTTCTAAAACTTATACAACTTTTTTTCTAAAACATTTGCAATTTAATGGAATCTTCAGAATGCTAATCTGTTAAGAGTTTCATGAAAACAGGTAAGGTAAAGAAAAGAAGCATAAAATCTTTAAAAATTAGAAAATATAAAGTTCAGGTTAGATAGGAACTTATTATTATTATTATTTAAAAAAAAAAAAAGGCTGCAGGAGGATCTCAATCACACTACTACACTAGAGAAACCCAGCAAAACCATATGGTACTGAATTGTTTGAAAAATATAAGAGGAAAATAGACTTCATAATTTTTTTTTACAGATCTATGTCTTTAAATTTAAAACCCTAAATAAAACTGAAATGGCCTTGAGTCACCTAACTTTAACCTATAGCTCCTTAAGACTTCTGTACTGAAGCAGGAGGAAATACGACTGTAAAACAATCGCCTCCACATACTCTGTCAACGTTGTTCTCTCAATTTTAATGTTATCTTCATACTTTTCAAGATGCCATATCTCTTAGCTTTGCTGGATAAGATTAGTTTTTCAGATCCGAGGAAAAGAGTTTTTGAGATGTTATAGAAGCTATGAAAAGCTGTGTAGAAACATAAGTTATCTAAGAGTAACTATCAGCACTTCAGCAGCCCTTGTGTTTTCTGTTATTTGCAATGCTGCAGCAGAAGAAAACCTCACTAAGAACTTTTTGAGCTTTTGGGCATATATATATGCTATGTACATAAATATTGTTATATGCAATAATGTTTGTAATCCAACCTTTTCCAGGGTTTTGACAGTTGGGGGAGGGAGGCGTTTGTTTGGAGGGGTGGTTTTTTTGTTGGTTTATTTTGTTTTGAGAATAAGAGGTTATAGAAGAAAGCTGGTTTGCTTTGTTTTGTTTTGACCTCCATGTCATTTCCCTGTTATAGAGAAAACTGAGTTAAAAGAGGGCATCCTTTATGAGAAATAATTCTATTCTATGCATTGATAGACTATATTAGCATTTTTAGAAAACCAAAAGCTTAAAAAAAAAGTCTTGTTCACATTATTAATTTACAAGGTCATCTACCATATTGACAGGTTTAACTGCTAAGAATATGTCACCTACGGTATGATATAAAAGAAAATATTGATTTAAAATCTAAACACACAGTGCTGTGATGGCATTAACAAGTAACACGTGTCAGTTCCTTTATGTTCCAGTAGTGTTAGCAAGTGTAGAGAATGATATTTAACCTACACATAAGTTCATATAATCTTTCTTTACTGAGGAACCAGCACTACTAAGACTGTCTGAGGTGTTATAACAAGATATTCACTGGACTAATGTGAATATATTGTTTGACTGAATTTCCAGAGTCTACTATGCATCACTAGTTTTCTCCAAGTCAACTGAAACCGGACTCTTGGTCGTAAAGAACTTTAATCTTGTGTCATGAGAATTTGCTTTCGATAAGTTTGCTGTAAAGATATATTTTCTGTGTCAAATCCCTCAGCCTACGTACAATTTCATTCCCCTCACTAGCAGGTAACTGCAGTAGAACTCTGGTTTTCAGCAGTTTCTCAATTAGTTTGAATGATAGCACAGAAATTTCTGAACTTTTAATTTAACATCTGACCTTACCAATAACATTACCACTAATTTTTGCAGATTCTTTTCACTCACGATCTCTCACCTGCAGTATTAAAACATCATGAAAAAGTATAAAACTAGAAATTGTCATCTAAGATCCCAATTGATACCTGTAGGAAGCCTGTAATGAAAAAAAAACTGAAAAGGATTCTTAGCATGAAGCAAAACACTAAAACTTAGTTATGTCCTAAGATGTTCATACTTTAAAATATGATACATTGATTTAACTCCTCTCATCTTCTCTTTCTATACATTCCTCTATTCATCCTTTGTATTTCTTTCATTTGGATCAATCACCCTGAGTTTTTGGTCCCATTTCATAACAGTGTGCTGGTTTTGGTTGAGATAGAGGCCTCCACTTGGAGCAGGTATACCCCTAAGGGACTGCAGTTTGTGGATAAGTCCAAGCCAGAGAAGGGGCAAGGGGAAGGATTCATTGTAATGTTAAACCCTATGGTCTGGTCTAAAGGGACCAGGGGTGGAAATTGTAATGTAAATACCTTTAAATGTTTGTAACCTGGGATTTGAGTTGCATGTTATGGGAATTACTATAGCAAGAACCACCTGAAGACAAACCTTACAAGAAGCAGTGCAAGTGCAGCAGTAACCTGCCCTGAGCCGGCTTTGGTGCCCAGTTAACTCCATACAACACACCACCTCTCCTGTCCTGAATGACCACCTTAACAGATGGAGCCCATAACCACGGACTAAATGAACTTGATGGAAAATTTGTGGACATTTTATGGACATTTTATAAGGGTGGTCCATAAACTAAAGGAATGATATCTGTGTATTATATCAAAGGATGGGAAGGGGGGGGGGTGGGTAATTAGTGTGGTACCTGAACATGACATAAATGTTAAGGAATAAGGAGTGGAGAATGTGCTGGCTTTGGCTGGGGTAGAGTTAATTTTCTTCACAGTAGCTAGTATGGGGCTATGTTTTGGATTTGTGCTGGAAGCAGTATTGATAATACAGAGATGTTTTCATTATTGCTGAGCAGTGCTTCCACAGAGTCAAAGCCTCTTCTGCTTCTCACACCACCCCACCATCAAGGGGTTACTTATTAAACTCTCTATACCTCAACCCACAAGTTTTCTCACTTTTAGTCTTCTGATTCTCTCCCCCATCCCAGCAGAGGGGAGTGAGCTAATGGCTGTGTGGTGCTTAGTTGCTGGCTGGGGTTAAGCCACAACAATCAGTTTTTGAGGAAATCATCTATAAGATGAAAAATCCCTAGATTAAAATGACAAAGTCCTGACACTTCCTTTAGTGTCACTTTAGGTGTAAATTTTATCTTTAAAACTTCCTTGTGAACTTCTTAGCCAAAGAGCTAAGGACAATTTCAAAGTGTTAAAAAGTCTGAAAATTTGTATACAGTAATTATTTGCCTAATAATTTTATATATGCCCTTCAACAGTTATGAAAACTGAGCTTTTGGTGGGGAGTTGACCAGATAACCTTTAGGCTATTTTCTACTCCATTTAGAAAATCATAGAATCACAGGTTATAGGACTCAATGGGAGCTCAAAAGATCAACTACTCCCTATCCCTTTATTTCAAAGATGACCTCCCTGAAACATGAACTCTTTATGCTGGTCACTGTGTAGTCCTAACAGTATTAATTTTACTGGGGGGAAAAAAAATAATCATGAGCCATAGAAATATTTTTCTGTATTTAGTATTCATTTTAGGCGATAAATTTCTGTGATGACCAGCTCCTTAGAAAAAATGGATGAAGAATTATAGCTTCCAACAAGATTTGTCATAGAAGTAAAAGCTTCGTTATGGGATTGACATGAAAAGTTTCCCAGTAGCAGGAAAGATCTATTGGCTACAAGGAAAGGCAGAGATCAGAGATGACAGGACACTGCATAAGGTTTATTTTCAAGGTATTGATCTTCAGCAAATTACTCATCTTCAGAAGAAAGACTGTTAAATATACAAAATAAATCTATTAATGCCTATTAAGTTGTCATCTAGCATCTTGAAAACAAAGTAGTTATTAATACTGTAAAAGGGTCAAAGCAGGATTTTAGTGGAGAAAGATGTGATTTCGTCTTTTAAAAAAATAGTGTCATATAGGATTATGAGACCAATGCAAAACACATTTATGATACTGAAATTTGAATCTTATTTTGGAGACACGTCAAAAAAATTCTAACAAACAGGGTGATTACAATGTACTAAATTATAGTAATTTACAATTATTGTATTAAAAATATATTTAAACCTTTTTTTTTTATAGTGCAGGAACATAGTATTGAAAAATTCTTCATTTGAGAATACTTGAAATCAGTCTTTAAAATAATTGAAATTGTGAGAAGTTATATGACATTTATAAAGGATGGAGATACAAGATATAAGTATGTCAAAATGGCAAAGCGCAACAGTATGATATCAGAAGATTTTAAAAATTGATAACTTTAAAAGTTAGCACATATTAAAAGTGTTACTGTATGATAGCAGAGGTGTAAACACTGCAGTGGTAGACATAGTGACGTTGTAAGCTCTTGCGGTTTGATATGGCAAGGATACTTGGATCCCTATCAGTTCCTCAGATATAGACTATTTCTTTTCTGAAGAAAGAATTTGACAGATTCAATACAAAACAACAATCAAGCTTCTCCCCAGAGCAGATCCTTAAATCTCTAAGGCTGTAATATTCTCAGAAAGAAAAGCCTCCAGAAAAGAGCATGATTTCTTCAGGGCAAGAAGTACTGCTACAGTCTAACCAAAAAAAGAAGTCAGCAAAGCATACAGCTTTTTTTTTTTTTTTTCTTTTTAAATTCCTGTATTAATGTATTTTATAAAATTCTGTTCTTGATTTAACTTTTTTAAGTTGAAAAGTCACTTTGTGGAACTGCAGGCAAGGAGCAATATCATCCATTCACTACATCCGCTGGCTTTTAGACTCTACGAAAATCTGCTAAACCACAAACCAGCATTTTTTCCATAACTACTTCTTCATTCCATGAATCTTTATTGGCTCTCACACCTGTCCTAGAGCTCTTAGTGTGATACTCTGATGCTATAAAGGGTAGACATAGCGTGGCCCTGGTATTACATCATAAATTATGAGTTAATATAGTGTTTTCTGTGTATCTTCTTTTATTGTTAAACTTAGGCATTTTTAAAATCACATTTTTGGGAAGAAAAAAACCATCAAAAATAGATATTATACATCTGGGAAATTTTGCACAGTTATAATGTAATTTTTTTTACTTCATTTAAGACTACATTATAACACTAATTAGATTCTAAAATACAAACGGCCTCTCACTGACATTTTTAGGTGTACCTAAATATTTTATCCCTAATACACATTAAAAATATATAGGCAGTTAATGGTGCAGGTACGAACCTAATGAGAGTTCAAAGGATTTTACCTAACTCCCATGAAGAATTTTTTTCTTGAAATGCTTAGTGTTTAAGATTCATAGATGTGTATAAACTTTCAGGAGTCTAAACTTGTCTGTGCTCATTCTCTGAGTGTTAAAAACATAAATACTTTTTTTAGGAAAGGGAAACTCTAAATATGTTTAAATTGTGAGAAACATAGATATTTTTATAAACAAGCCTTTAAAATTATACAGTAGGTAGAGAGAGACATAAATCTTTCAGCAAACTTCTGTTATGTTGATACAACTGGTGATAGTGTCCTATCTTGCCTAATTCACAACTAAAGACTACTGCTGCTGAAATATTTTTTCTAATATTTTTAAATGTAGATAAATAAATAACATGATGATGGTATTAAAAAGTCAGGAGTAATACTCAATAAATACCTACAAAACATTTAGAAGCTGTTATGCTCTACCAAACATTTCTAGTGTATCTCCATAGATATCTACAGTAGTCCACCTATCCCCTAGTTTGATCTGTATTTCTCTGCATTAAAAACAAACAAACAAACCCACAACCAAACACACACAAAAAAAAAAAAAAACACCAAAAAACCCCAAACCTGTTACGTTATCTCATTTCATTCTGAGGGAACATATTCCTCTCCATAGAGAGATTAACTTTTAACTCAAACATATAAATTGACTGAATACATTTAGGCATTGTACCCATCTAAGTCACAATTCAGTCCTTTGCAGATAGAGAATGCCCGATGTTTAAAAAAAAAAAAAGTGATCTATTGCTAAACCCATCAAGAAAATAAATGGTGCATTATCTCCTTGCATCCACTAAAAGACAAAAAATATCCCTTCTAGGAAAAAAAAAAAAACCAATACTTGGCAAGATTCCTATCAAGAAAAACAAGTGCTTGAATTCTATGTTGACTGTGGAAATTTTCACAGGTATGATCTCTGAGGAAATGAAATATGAACTAAACAGTTTCCTTCTGAATGCTGGTATTTTTTGATCCAAGTGGAAAAAACTAGAAACAAAACCTGCAAGATTCAAACCTATCTCATTTTACAGAACAAATAAAATTGCAATTCTCTTAACAATGAGTATACTGTTCTTACCAATACATGTTCAACTAATCCAAATAGTCTTATTTTCTTGAAAGTCATTGGAAATCAGACTTCTTTCACATCACCAAACTTATCATTGGGAACTATTATAACTGTATTGGTTTCCATTTGTTTAATCACAGAAGCATTTAATTTATTTTGCCTCTGACAGAAACAGAACTCTTGACATCACGGCAGGGTTGCTGCTTGTTACTGTAACATTAGGTTTTGAAATAAAAATTTGAGCATAGATTTTCTAAGTTTTTGCAGGAAAAAATCTTTAGGGGGAAAAGGAAACATTAATTTTGTTTTGCTTTAGGGTGCTCATCAAACAGTTGCTGCAGATGTAACTGTAGTTAATTACTGCAAGGAATTATTTTATCTATTGTAATATTTGTCCTCTTTGCACTTGGGTCTTATTTTCCAGAAGTTGTCAGTAATTGGTAATAAAGAAGTAGGTAATAGTGAACTCTGAACTGGATCGTTTTCTAGTTCGCCTGAGAAACAAGAGGCAAAGTGAACCAACAACAGAAAATTACTAGCAGAAACCTTCTATTCTATTCTGTTCAGTGCTAAGCTATGCCATGCTATGCTAAGCTATATTGTGTTATGCTGTGCTACTCTGTTAGACCATTTTTTCTCACTCTGTTAGGGATACTGGTTTTGGGACAGGAATGATGATACTTATGCTACATGGCTTGATGCCACCTGAAAGCTGGTCTGGCTGTTAATGCTTGCATTATTGTTTGTACTTTAGCTAGCTTAATCCCAGCACTGCTCTGAAACGATGAAAATTCATAAAGGACACTTATGTACACTAACACTGTGTACTATGCTGAAAGGAGAAACATAAATAAGAAGTCACATTGAAACCTATTCTCTGTACACACTATTTATTATTTGTGAACTGAAGGTAGTGTCAACATTTGGGGGGTTACAAGATGACTGTGCTGAAATTTCTGACTTATTTTGTGAGCAATGTTTTAGTATTCTCTTCAAACAGAATAAAAATGCGTTGTCATAAATTTTTATTGCTTGCAGTAATAAAAATATTTCATCAAATGACTATCCTTTATTCATGAATCTGAAACATGCATGAATATGAAAGTTCTTTGAAGTACAATTGTTATTTCTGTATCAAAAGATCATCACAAGGAACTCTCAGAATCACCTCCTAATATGTAAAAATAAATATTCTAAAAGGTTTTTGTGGATTTCACTTCCCAGTATTGGGCTGGATATTTTTCAGTGATAGACCTCTTTCACAATGAGTTAACTAGCACTTTTACAACAACACTGAACCAAAGAACTAAAATACTTTGAAGAATTAGATCTCCATTGAAACCTGTGAGAGGGGTATTTTTTTTTTCCACCTTCAGTAAAGGTAACATAGAATGGATTAACATGGCAGCTGAGAAACTGTAGGCAAGTTAGACTTTATTTACAAAAAAAGACAGAAAGGAAACATATCTTTCTTCAGCAAATAGACTCAGATCAAGCTCTTAATATCCATTTTTTACATATGGCCACTCAGTGTCAGGGTATTGACCACAGTCTGAGCACTCAAAAGACAGGTGGCTTTTGGTTCAGAGACAAACTAATCTTTAATTGGAGTTTATAAAAGCATTTTCAAGGCACCCACTTGAATCTGAATCTTTCTTTTAAATTTCTTAAATTGATTTTGATGTAACCGTATTTCTTTATTTTAAGTTTTATCTTGGTCATATATAAAACTATAGACATGTATGGGATTAAATCTAGCATTCATTTTAGGTAATTTTTTACATAAATCATGGACTTCAACATGGTTTGCATATGTGTATATGTATAAATTACCATTTATGGTGGTGGCTTTACTTGGGTAAATCACGTTTGACCAATGTGACTGTCTTCTGTGATGAAATAAATTGCTCAGTGGATGAGGGGAGAGCTGTAGGAGTCCCTTGATTTTAGCAATACAGTCTCAAACAACATCTTGACAGTCTTGTGAGGCCTGGACTGTATAGATAGACCACAAGATGGGTGGAAAACTTATGCAGTTACCATGTTCAAAGGGTGGTTAACAGCTCAAAGTTAAAGTGGCCTCTGGTTAGAAGTGGAGCTCCTTGGATGCATTTTCCTATAAAAGCTTTGTTTTCATTTTTCATTCAGTCGTATGACTTCTGATAACAGTGAAGTAATATTTTATTCAGAAGCATACTATGTGCACATATACATTTGTTTATCCTGAGACAATTGTTTGCTTTTCTCTCTCTTTTGGAGGAAGTGATACTAAACTGCATACGTTGCCTATGACAGGAACTTAGAAAGACTGTCTGCTGCAAAGTCAAGGCTTTGGTATATAGGGCAGATATTCTTGGGATTTGACTTTGGTTCTCAATGAAGACATCAAGAACCACAGCCTTGTCAAGGGATCCTTCCATATTTTATTCTTTTTCATATTCTCCCCTTTTTTGTGTCAGAAGTAGCCTAGTCCCTGGCTTAGCCCCCATTCCTCATTGCTGGAGTGAGGAAGAGGAAGCCATTTCTCTTTTATCACTGAGAGGCCTTGAGCTGGCTCTGTCCCTTGTGGGGCACAATACAGTCTGTGTTTAAGGCTGTATTGTCTGGAAATGGACTTTCACACAAATAAGAAATTGATTACTGTGCTATCCTAAAACAAATGTGGAACTGTAACAGAATTAGATGAGACTTTTCTTTTAATTTCTCCAAGAAGTTCGAGACACATGAGATATAGTAGAAAAGCATTGGATTGTGCCTTTTATAAAGATCAATGAAGCAGGAAATGAGTCAAACTATATTGTTTTTCTGTTATGTTCTACAGAAGTGATCACAGGTTATCAGAAGAAACTGTTTGTTTTCTTCACAACAAATTGACACAACCTTAATGTGATTTGACGGTAAACCATTTGATAGATTCTCAGTGGTTTAGGACACAGTATGTACTTTGAAGAAATTGGCAGGAAAATTAAATACCATATACAGTATCTCAAATGCTTCAAGGAGATTTCAACTTCATATGTGTTCCAAAGGTAGCAGCTTAATTATATGGAAAATGAAAGAGAAGGAACATTCAAAGGAACATTTATATTTTAATAATTAAATTCATGCAACCTTGAAGCTGGCACAATGACACAATAAACTTAAAATAGAGGAAAAAAAGTCCATTTTGCCATCAAACTTTGGTCCTTCAAACACCTCCATGTGCCCTTTTATTATGCTTCAGAGCATAGGAGTATCTTCAGTATCACATCATAAAAACATAATTTTGGTGAACTGGATCCTAATCCCTATTTCAGAGGACTGGAACTGAACACAACACACTGAGTTATGCTCACTCCGTAAAACCACAGCAGTGCCAAAAGTGTCCAGAGAAGAACCAACATAGTGCTCTATATGGCTGTACTAAATCTCTGCCGCATGGCCTCAGGACTACAGAACAATTCCTGACTTAATCTTTTTCAGAATGTAGACAGAACCTTAAAGCCATATCCTGTCCCCACAGCGTTTATGCTAATTCAGTAGTGATCTGGATTTCTTGGCCAAATTAACTTTGAAACAATTTTTCTCCAAAGCTGAAGGGAAAATACAGAACAAAGATCATATATTATTAATATTTTTATACCTTAATACTTTTTACTGGGAAAAAAATAAAAGGGGGCTATTGCAATAATGTCTCTCCTCCCCCCAAACACATTCTCAATCCTTTCAGTGACAGGAGAATTTTAACTTGAATATTTTAATAATTTTTTGCTCAAAAATACAGTGAAATTAAGCAGAATCTGATCTTTTTTTTTGGGGGGGGATGTTATAATTTTTTCCTGATGAAATTCTAGCAGCAGAAATAATTTCATTTGTGTACATATGTTTCTTTGTTTTTGTTTTTAATGTTTGCACAAAAATGTTTTCTGTTGTTGTCCATAATCTGACTGCTCTGTAGCACTACTTTCTGTTGAGTACGTTTGTGGAAATTTTTAAATTAAATATTTCTTTTGGCTTGATACTCTGTATCTACCATCTTATCTTGCTAACCCTGTGTCATTCACATCTGGTAATAATTTTGGTTTATCAAAGACTGTATTCAAATTTTCAGTTTAAATAGAGCCCTCTAAGGTTATAAAAGTAAACATTTCATACTAAAGATTTTAACCAGACAATTTTTCAATCTATATGGACATATGCATAGTTTAGCGGTTTTTAGTCTTTATTTTGTAGTTCATCTGAATTTGTATTTATCTTTACCTTATAGTGCAATTAAATTCTTATAGTGCAGGCTAAAATTCTATACTTTTGTATCTTAAAAGGGATTTTGAAACAATATGGTCTGAAATGCTTCATCCCAAAATCCTGCTCTGAAGCTTGCATAAAAGAATATAAAACAAAGCCTGTCTGAGCTGGTCTATAGGAATTTATTGTCACCTGAAGAGCAAGGACTTCAGTGGGGGATTACAGCTGTCTTTGCTACCTACACAGATTTTGTGATGAGAGCCAGCAGGACATTTAATTTCACAGAACTATTGACTATGTTGGTAACAAATATTTTTAACAAAATTTCATACTTAATCATGATATTCAAATCATGCATGGTTATAAAAAATTACAGTAACAAATGGAATGGGTTACTGCATCTGCAAGGGCATTGCTAGTACAAATGCAACTGGTCATGCTTTAAAGAAAGAGATTTTTGATGCTGACGTCCCCTGCCAGGAAAACACAAGCTTTACATTAGGAGAGGATGACAGGACTGAATAAATGGAACTTCAAGGGACTAGGAATACAGAGCAAATAGGCACAGCTAGGAGGTCATTTGGAAAGAGAACCAGCTGGATGCAGTTGGTGTGAGGGCACAGTGACAAATCTATCATCTGTCCACCAGCAGAGAAAAGACACAGGAGACTGGCCTGACTTCAAAGAGTACCCGTACTAGTAAACAGTTTAAAAAGGGGTAGCTGAACTGGAAACTGCTATTCTATCTTCACTTTATTTCTCTGCCGTTCATCTCCATCCCTTGTTCCTGAACCCGTTCTTTCCTCCTTTCTTACTCCTTCCCTTTCCCCTTCCCAGTTTTAGATTTAAATTTATGGTGCTTCAGGATAAGCAATGCACAGTTATTACTCAGTAAGTTGCATAAATACCTGCTAATATAAACTTGTAAAATCAACTGTGTTTACTTTTTTTCCAAATGGCTGATCAGAATTTTAGAGATATCTTCCTTTCCTGAAGTTTCAAGGACAGTCCAATATTAACTTACTGGAGACTATACTGATGATAACTAGGGAAAGAAGGAAATAAAACAAAGAGAATAATCATTGTAAGCTGATGAGGGCCTATGTATAAGGAAAATTCTAAAGATTTTTTTGGGCATTTATCAGGTATAATTATTATTTTTTTTCTTCATATGAATAAATATCAAAAGGGTCAGTTTTCTTGCCCTGGCTTAGCTTTCATAAAGATAACAATGTGCATGGGTTTGTATATTTGGAGGAACTGTGATCATTATATACACCATTATTTCTGTTTATCCCCTGCTCCACAACTTCTTTAGACCTTCCTTAGAAATTTCATTATGAAATTCTAGCTTATTCCATAGTTGTCATGAACTGCTGACATGTCCCATGTTAATGAATTTTCAGTGAACACCACTGACGGTCTGTCTCTGACATATTTTACTGTGTCTCTATGTTACGGACTATTTCATGAGTAGTGCTAAAGTGTATGTGATTCTGTGGAGGACACTTTTAAGTCTTTTTCACAATCCATTTATGTTGTTAAATAATGCACAGTTTGGCTCCTTTCATTCAAACCTGCATCTCTGCTGTATTTCTGGATAGTCAAAAGGACAGTTTCTGGAGGGAAAATCTATCTATATTATGCATACTTTTGCTGCATATTTATCTTGAAATTTTAGTTTAATATACACTTGGATATAAATCTTATCATGAAGCTTATACTCTTTTTGTTTTCAGAAAAACATACAGTGGAGGCTTCTGTAATCTCTGCTGCCCAAACAAATTAATAAAATCCTTTGTAAAAAAACACCAAAGGGATTTAGGAGCATGTACATTTGTAATCTTGAAAGCTCTAACTACTAAAATATAAGACACCAAGTAATTAATTGAAATTACATGACCAACTGCTTTTTGGATTCTGCTCTGCTCTGGAAAGAACACTTGTAGGTTCAGAGAAAAGTTCATCTTCTCTCATCCTGCTAATCAGAATGTCTCATTACTACTTATTACTGCCCAAGGAGGCCATTTTAGCAATGTAAACAGTTATCCACTGGAGTAAAAAAAAAATTATTACTGTCAGGTTTTACATCATTTAACCATTTTTGATAACTATAGAATTTGATTGTAGCAATGAAAAAAGACAGATGTATGTTCAGTCATTTGGAATTGTCTTGATGATTTTCTTACTCAAAGAAAATATAATTTTTTTCTTCCTTAAAAGCTCACATAGTGTTTGTCATACATAACTCTTTATCAGATGTGTACTGGCAGGTGTTGTGAGCATCTTAAGTGGTACACTTTATTGTTAATGACATTTGCTACTCACCTATGGGAATTGTCTTTATTCATGCTACCTGGCATCTATTAGCATGACAGGACTAGCAGACAGCAAGTTAAACAGGTCATATAATCGACATCTCCAAATATAACTCATTTATCATGCCCATGTCAAATTTGTCAGAAACAGAACCTTTCTGGAAGCAGGAAAGAACCACAAGAAAGGTTAACAGATTTAGAATGCTGTTGAAGTGTTAACAAGTAAGCATGTGCAACAATTAACTTATTTAATATTTGCCATACTTTGTGGTCTCTGCTTGTACAGAGTAATTGAATAATCTTTTTCCTATTTACTATAGCTGCATGACATCCTATGGTGCAACCATTTTCAATATGAATAAATGTTCTCAATAAATGCTGAATGGAAAAATGCGCTGGTGTGGAACCAATGAATTGAAAAGCTCATTTAGGGCCTGTTCATTTGAAACACAGAATGAGCCCTGTAACTGGCTATTCTCTCAATTTGTATTTCTTCGAGAATGAAGAGGCTCTGTTTATCACCAAAGATACTCAGCATCTTGCAGGATCAGATGTTAATAAACAATGATTCTGGCAAATGAGAATGTTTGATATTAAAATGTCATTAATACTAACTTTCTTCATCTTTTCTAAATTGTTTGTCTGCAAAACTCAGTTTGAAAACATGAGAAAAATAACAGGGTGTTCTGAAGTAAACCCTTATCAGTCAAAACTATTCTGTTCATTTTCACTGTCACTGTAGTTAGATATTCAAGATGCTATTGTGATTTGTTTCTTCTTCACTGGCTGGTTTATTGTCTTAATTTTAATTAATGATGGAAATGAAAAGTAGCTATGATACAACATAATACAAAGACAGGATATTAGATGAATCAATCATGCATATTTTATTTCACTACTATAACCAATTTTCTAATTTGCAAATTTAGATTTGCATGCAGAGGATCAAATTAAAGAAGAATAGTTGTGAAGGGAAACTTCATTTTTGAAAGCTCATCTCATCAATAAATTAAGACTAGGAAACAGATGCACAGTATTCACAGTCATGGTATTATTGAAAATTACATGCATTGAAAACTGATGCATGTTATATTACTTTTATAAGATCTCTGGGCTTTTATGTATGGCACTATTGATTTAATTAGTACATCTTTATAGAAAAAGAAACAGTAATTAATGGAATGTTGCATTTGCCAACAGCTCATTGAAATGTATTTTTATAGTTTCTATTGTTTTATGTTATTCAGGGTTTATTCAATGGATAACTTGCTGGATGGATACATGCAAGAATAAAGTCTGCATTTAACAGGAAATGGAAGTACCAAATAAACGAGTGGATGTTATTGTAATTGCTCCATTTCATAGAATCATAGAATCATAGAATTGTTTAGGTTGGAAAAGACATTTAAGATCATCAAGTCCAACCGTTAACCTAACCCTCCCATCCCACCACTAAACCATGTCTCTAAGCACCCTGTCTACCCATCTTTTAAATACCTCCAGGGAAGGCGACTCAACCACTTCCCTGGGCAGAGCATTCCTATGCCTGACAACTCCTTCATTGAAAAAATTTTTCCTAATGTCTAACCTAAACCTGCCCTGGTGCAACTACAGGCCATTTCCCCTCGTCCTATTGCCCATTACCTGGGAGAAGAGACCAACTCCCACCTCACTAAAACCTCTTTTCAGGCAGTTGTAGAGGGCGATAAGGTCTCCCCTCAGCCTCCTTTTCTCTGGGCTAAACAACCCCAGTTCCCTCAGCCACTTCTCATAAGACTTGTGCTCCAGACCCCTCACCAGCTTTGTTGCTCTGCTTTGGACACGCTCCAGCACCTCAACGTCCTTCTTGTAGTGACAGGCCCAAAACCGAACACAGTATTTGAAGTGCAGCTTCACCAGTGTCAAGTACAGGGCCATGATCACTTCCCTTCCCCTGCTGGCCACACTATTCCTTACACAAGCCAGGATGCCATTGGCCTTCTTGGCCACCTGGGCACACTGCTGTTGGCTGTCAACCAGTACTCCCAAGGTCTTTTTCTGCCATGCAGCTTTCCAGCCATTCTTCCCCAAGCCTGTAGCGCTGCATGGGGTTGTTGTGACCAAAGTGCAGGACCCGGCACTTGGCCTTGTTGAACCTCATACAATTGGCCTTGGCCATCAATCCAGCCTGTCCACGTCCCTCTGCAGAGCTCTTCTCCCCTTGAGCAAATCGATACTCCCACCCAGTTTGGTGTCATCTGCTCAATCCCCTTGTCCAGATCATTGATGAAGATACTAAACAGAACTGGGCCCACAACTGAGCCCTGGGGAACACTGCTTGTAACTGGCTGCCAACTGGATTTAAATCCATTGACCACGACTCTCTGGGCTCTGCCATCCAGCCAATTTTTTACCCAGTGAACAGTGTACCTGCCTAAGCCATGAGCTGCCAGCTTCACTAGGAGAATGCTGCAGGAGACGGTGTCAAAAGCCTTGCTGAAGTCCAGGTAGACAACATCCACAGCCTCTCCCTCATTCACTAGGTGGGTCACCTGGTCATAGAAGGAAATCAGGTTATTCAAGCAGGACCTGTCTTTCATGAACCCATGCTGACTGGGCCTGATCCCCTGATTGTCCTGCATATGCCTGGTGAGTGCACTCAGGATGATTCATTTCAGTTAGAAATGAAACAAACAACCTAGAATCCACTTTTAATAATATTCTCATTTAAGTATTAGGCATTGTGAGTTCTTAAGGGAAATTATTTTCAAAAATTTTAAATTAACCGTGCCTGCATAGTAGCTAAAAAAAGCCTATAGAGCACCCAAATATGAAAAAAAAAGGAATTTCAGCTGAATATTTAATATACTGAAAGGAACTGAGATTTTACCAACATCTCAGGTACATATGGCAGCTTCACAGGCAAAAAGTTTGTTGAAAATTTGGTATATTTTCATATAATTATTCATTAACATTAACAATTAAGTATTGTAATGAAAAAATTGTCATAAATTTAAAATTATTTTTTATTTATCATTTTAGATAAAAAATATAAATATATATCTTGACTTTATGTTCTCATCTCAGCTTCTAAAGTTTGTATAGATTTTTCTTTTGTTAATTAGATTGTATTTCCATTTATGTTAGGCTTTCATTCTCTGCTTCTATATTGTTTCTTTTGAACAAAATATTTCTATTTTTAGTTTCTTTTGTCTTATCTGTGTATTCCTGGAGTGTGTTGTCTTACATGCTCTTTCATTGGAGAAGTACAAGCTGTTCCTGATTGGTTCTGTGTAGTCACTTGAAGTCTGTTTTTTTCTTAGGAGTCAGTGCTTGTTTTGTTGTTTGTTTTCTTATTCATTCGAAGCTATTTTTGCAGCACTCCACAGACTGTGTCTTTGGTGAAAGATAAGCAAGGACTAGCAGCTTTTGAAAAGGAGTCTTCTAGCCCAGCAAGAAATCAGGTGCTCTTTTTCACTGATGAGTTCCCTCTGATGGCTTTTTAGCTGACAGTTTTACTCTTGTTTGAGACAGCAGTTATTCACTGATTTAATGTCACAAAGCTTACTGCATCCTTTCCTGTTCTGCTGCTTCATGAAGCAGCAGTGGTCTGCAATATAAACAGAAAAGTGTTCCACTTTACCCTTATCTTCCCAGAGCCCCAAGGAGAGAGCTGTCAGTGGGTCTGGGAAACCAGAGGGTGAGCTGCCTCAGCGACACCCTCTTTGGAGGTCTGTAGAGACAGAAAAAGAAAAGACTAGTGAGGAAAAAGGGATCCTGTGCAAATCCTGCTATACAAATCTCTGTGAGTGAAAGCAGGGGAATGAGTAGGCTTAGCATAAGGCTTTTACATGTCCCTGAAAAGCGTTTGTAGCAAAATGCATAAGGCACGATACAAGAGAGAGGAGGTGGTGCTGTGCAGGAGGGGTGGTGGTCTCCACTTGGTGAAGCATGATAGAAGAGTATTTCTCATAAGCCACCACAGTGACTAGTGCTGAAAAAATCCCACTAGAGCACTGCATTCACAATTTTTATATTTATAGGTGATGGCAGCCCCCCTACTCCTGAGACTTCCCTCTGTAGTAAAGATAGTAAAATACTGATTCAAATTTCTTTTGCTCTTTCACATCACAACTATTTATACTTTCTCACATTTCTTACATTCACATAAAGCAGTGTCACTTCCTGAGAACACACTCAGTACCCCATTCCTTCATAAGAAGTCTTGGTCTTACACAGTAACTAGCAGGGAACATTTTTTTTTCTCCCTTGATCACTTACAAGGAAGCATCATGCTTTTATCTTCCTCAGTATCTCATTTTTCTGCAAAAGTAATTGGGTGGCTATCTCTGTTCCAGGTCAAAAAGGCTAAAACGTTTGCCTCCCCATACTAATAATGGGGAGTTTAAACACTGTTGTAAGCTTGTTGTAATGTTTCTGAACATTATTTTACCTTATACATTTTCATTCTTGAAGAATAATTAAATGTTTTTATCTTTTTGAGTTTCGGATAAGTCAAGGCTCTGAAACGGCAAATTTTCATTGCAAACCAGTCATTATGTTTTTCAGGATTATTTTTTTAATCAGAACTGTGTCAGAAAATGATCTCACAGATTTTTAGAAAGTTTTAAATAAGTTGAAAAATAATCATTGGTGTTTCCTTGCTCAAAAATTGTATTTTCCAAATAAGAAAAATGCTGAAAAACATAAATAATTGACTTCTTTATGATCATCTTCTGTGAAGTCCAACAAATCATTTCTCTGACCAAAAGACATTTATTCTGCAGATGAATTTAAGAGGGTTTGGTGGCTGGTTTTTTTTTTTTTATTCATGGACCAAACTAGAAAATGGGAGTAGGAGTGAAAGGTTTGAATACACCTCAATTTTCACTCTATTTCAAAAGATTTCCAAATGTGCCGTTATAATCTAAATAGTATTTTAAAAGAAATATTTTTAATATTTTAAAACACGCATTACATGCAAGATTGTTTTCAGTTAAATTTTGAAAATATGAGATATGTTTCCAAATCGCTAGCTATATTCTTTTTCACTGAGAATAGGCTCACATCTCTTAAGTTTAGTCAATCACAATATTTTTTTCCCATCTATAGCTAATTTTATGTTCTTTCAAACTTTGTACATGTTAGAATGAATTAACAAATATTCTTCAAGAATACTCAGAAAAATAAAAGGAGAAATGCTTCACAGATTCTGGGAATTACTGAAAAATGGAATGAGATGTAAAACAATATTTTACTTTTTTTTTTTGTTTCTTCAAAATCTTTCCTTTTTCTCCTAAAAACAAATAAAAAAAATACCCAAAACAAAAACCCACAATGGTTCTGATTTTTAATGGTACCTTCCATCAATGCCTGTCTTTTACATTATTTAAGCTTTTAATGATTTTGTTTTCACTTTTAAATTCTGCTTTTCCTGAGAGAAAGGAGTATTTGGAAGAGAGAAAGGAAATAAAGGAAAGGCATAAGGAAGTATGTAAATGTTTGGCTGCTCAGTGTAACACATCAGTCTCAGGCTGATGAAGATTCACATCACTGCTATGCATAGCAGTGTGTGAGCTAGCACAAGAAGACACACATGAGAAAAGCTGCTACAGTTATGATAAACTGGTAAATAATAATAATGAAATATCTTTTTGTTTCCTCTCAGATACATTTCCCGATTATTGTAAATCTGATTTAGCTAACAACTCTTCACTGAAAAGAAACACAGAGCAAATGAAATAAAAAGAATATCAGTGCAGGTAACAAATTAACTTTCTTGGTGACAAAACTGGCCTGGTAGTAAAAGCAAATGTACTAAAACTAATTTCCTGGGCAGTTTCATCTATATTTGTAAGGTGGTTTTGGGTTTGTTTTTTTTGTTTTGTTTTTTTCCAATAAACAGCATCTTTTCCACAGAGAAACAATAGAACTTAACAAAAGTTTTTGTTATTGCTGATGTTAGTTACAAGTAAATTGAGGTATATTAAAGAAAAAAAAAGTTTACAAAAAATAGATGGGACCAAAGCCTTTTTTTTTTTGTAACTAGGTTAGCATAAATGTGTTATTCTTTACATGGGCTGAAACTCATGTCTAGTTAGAACATGAAGTTGTCACATATGAGCAGGCTATTCCAAACTCTAATTCATTTCCACCATAACAGATAATTATTGGCAACAGTAATAATGACAGTAATAAGTATGGGTGATATGACTTTTTATGTTACTTTTGGATTGCCGTAACAGTTTAAAAAGACTGAGAGATGCAATGTCATTAAACTCTGGAGCTCTCTGCAATAGTTTAATTATTTAAAAAAGGGAAATTAAATGGCCATAGCCATTACAGCGAGCATGGAAAATGTCTAAGCAGGTGGCAAACTGAGACTATTAACTGATCAGTCCATTTTACAGCCACCTTGTGTGCCACCAGAGCCGTTTGTCTAACTTCACCACCTGGCCTGTCTAGTTGCCATGAGCTCTTTAGAGCAGGGGTTACTATTTCCAGTTACTAATCTTTCTTACAGTGCAGAGGAGCCTAGATCATTGATTACTAAACACATCCATAGGATGAAGCGCATTGAAAATGCAGCAGGGAATTTAAGCATTATCCCTGTTCCAAATGAATGAAAATAGTTCATATGATAACTTCTATCAGTCAGTAATAATAGAGCTCCAACTGTTGTGTTTTTAATCCCATAAATGTTGTTATACGAAATTGAAGATGCGCATTCTAAACTTTTCCAAGAAAGAAGTTAAAGGATTAAGGGACCTTCTTAATAGCAGTATACAATAATTTGTCAGCTTTTTTTTTTTTAATTTACAATACCCTCAGCTCTTTGTAACACTGCTAGGCTAAGGGAGAATTCTAATGTTCATCGGCTTTTACTTTTTAAGCCTATTGTTTTTGTCGTCTTTCCTGACATCACTGTGTAATCTACAGCTGTAAGCAAGATGCCAAAGCTGGTGTGACAATTCCAAACAAATGTGCTGTAAACAAAAGAAATTTGTTTCCTGACAATAAGATCCATGTGAATTCTTTCTGAAGAGTTTCATGCCCCAGTCAAGCTTCCTTAAATGTAGTGAGCTGCCTGTGGGAGAAAAAAAATAATTAAAAAAAAATCAAACAGAGAAAAAGGAAGATTGAATGGATTAGGTGGAATGCAGCAGGGAGATCAAGTGTTTATATTCACATCACTTCAAGGTAGTTAATTCTGAACTACAGAGTAGTGAATACACAACAGTGCTTGTAAATACCAGACATATTAAACTTTTCTTTAAGGATAATAGAAATGGTCAACTGCAAAACAAATGAGAAGACAAAAAAGAGAGAACAAATATTTAGTTTCCTGATTTAACCTTCCATTCCAGATCAGCTGCTTCTTTACCTGATCCTATTAACTATTTAGTTAGTTGTCGTGGTTTAACCCGGCTGGCAACTAAGCACCACGCAGCCGCTCGCTCACTCCCCCCCCCTCCCTCAGTGGGATGGGGGAGAGAATCGGGAAAGGGAAAAAAGGTTAGAGCCGAGGGCTGAGATAAAGACAGTTTAATAAGAGAAAATAATAATAATAGTAATAATGAGAATGATAACAAAATATACAGAATATACAAAACGAATGATGCACAATGCAATTGCTCACCACCCGCCAACCGAGGCCCAGCCCGTCCCTAGCAGCGATCAGTACCCAAGCGACCGACCGACCCACCAACCCCCCCGAGCATGACGTTATATGGTATGGAATAGCTCTTTGGACAGTTTGGGTCCTAGCTGTGCTGTACTCCCAGCTTGTTATGCCCCTGGCCGAGCAGGAGAAGCTCAAAAAGTCCTTCAGCAGTCTGAGCACTGCTTGGCAACAACTAAAAACATCAGCGTGTTATCAACATTCTTCTAGTACTAAATCCAAAGCACAGCACTATGCTAGCTTCTGTGAAGAAAATTAACTCTATCCCAGCTGAAACCAGGACATTAGTCATACTCAAATCCATCTACTCATGTATGTATTCATGCCCATACATATAAAGATATTAAATATGTCTTTTTTACTATTTCATTATTTATGTTTTATATAAGATACTTGTTCAGATTATTTTCTGAATATTTTTAAATATTTTGTCATCTCTTAAATGAGGGAATTCTTAGATAATGGTTTTTATTCTGTGGATATTAGTCAACAAGAAATAGTTTGTGAGAAATTCTGTGAATATCCATCAGTAATAAATAAAAAAAAAGTAATTTTAAAACAACCTTGTTTGTAGAAATAAAGGAGTAAAGAACACAAAGGCTTCTATTCTTCCTCCTTTTTCTTTCTATTAGGAAATGTCATATTTTTCTTAAAATAAGCAATAATCAGTAAATGTAACAGTCCAAAGCTGATATTTCACATTTGTAAAAATGTAAAATGAATGTTATCTTTCAAGTCAAATATTTACATGCAAATCCATATAACTGTTTGGTATAGCATATAAGGTCATATACAGTTACCCGACTCCCAAGCCCAGTTTGACTGCAGAATCAAGTAATTAAAAAACAAAACCAAAGTCAAACGTCATCACGGTTTCTTCTATAGCTTGGGTTACATTTACAGGAGATATCCCATCCTAAAACACAGCAATGTAGAACACCACATGTAGGTCAGGTAAGGCTGCCCAGCTGCTCTAGACCCATGAGATAATTACCTGGCTCAGAACAGTCACACCATCAGCTTGAATGTGTGACCACACAGACACTTGCCTGGCTGTGTACAGATAGAAAGAAAAGCTGGCAAATTTGCTTGAAGACTAACAGTTAGGCAGCATACTATGGAGTTCAGCTGCCTTTTGCTTAAGTTACTATGGGAGAATAAGCACAGGCTGCTGTTAGACATAATCTTAATAAATTAGATATATTTTTAGGGATGTTTTTGTCAACAGATGTATTCCTATCTTCTGCCTTATCCTTACTAATTGGATTCAGCTACCTGTACAGATGCACTTTTTGAGAGCTAAGTATTGTCTGAGATTCTGGAAAGATAAGTTTTTCATTATACTTTTTTTCACCACTTCTTTTAATGAAGTAGAAGTATGGATTAAAAGGAAAACTTAATTAAATTGTTCACATACCCCACATCCATGAAGTGTATTTCCTTGTCAGTGGGAAATAGTTCAGTAAAGCTCCAAAACATCCTACAGCTTGGCAAGGTGTTGTGCAGAATGAACCTGTAATTATGAATGTTGTTCATATTATTCATGATTTCCAACACTGCAATGTGAGAGGAACAGAAATTAGAAACACTTGGAAGAAAGAAAAGAGGAATCTCATCCAGGTGAGGACTGTCCATACCTTGAGCGATAGAATCCTGCTAAGACAAAACGAGAAACATCTTTCTGCCCTTTTTCCCTTTTCCTGTGAATTTGCTTCCACAGAGTGGCCTTCAAAACTCTGGACATTCTCTCTGGGCAATACGGCATTAGCATTAGAGAAAGCACTCAAAATCTCCCCTAGATCAGATACCCATATGGTGAGAACAGCAGGTTGGTTGTTCTGAAGTGATCAGGCACAGGGATGCTCAGAAAGTACCTGTACACCGATCACAGGATTTTCTTCTACCTGTGTTGCTTTTTTACATATTTTTTTCCCATCCCAGGTTCTTTCCCTTTGCCATTTTCATCCCCAAACACATGAACCCCCTGTGTTGACTCTTTCTTCATTAGCTCTGGCTTTTTTTGATGACTTTTTAAATTTCTTTGGCATTCATAATGTGATAATATGGTAATTTCTACCTTAGTCAGCAATTCTGTTGAGCTCTTCCTTTCTGTTATCCATAACACTTCTCATTTCTGATATTCTCATATTCTTCTATTGCTTCTCTCTGCCTAGGCAATTTTCTTACTTTGCTACTACTTTTAGCATCTTTTAACAGCTTGTGCCATTATCTTGTTAGTATAGCTACATGTCAGCATTGATCATCTGGACAGGTACCCTAACAACAATAACCTATTTAGTCTTCTGCTGTTGAGCAAAGAATGAGCAAGGACCCCAGTGCTAAGAAAAGTGCCTTTTGTGCCATGCTTGTGGAGTGGACTGCAGTTCCCTTGGATAGATAACAAGATAAAAATTGTTAGAGGTAGGATCTAGCAGTTTACTTTATCTGACAACAGTGCAGAGCCTTCAATACAGAGAAAGAAGTAAAGATTTTTCTGTGCATCAAGAGGCAGAAGGTTCTCTGCATGGAGAAGTTCTAGAGAACCAAACATTTATTTATAGTGAGTGTAGGAACTTATATAAAATTATTTTTAAAATTAATAAATAATAATAATAAAATCTATGCCTCACACATTCCTAGAGATACTAGTCGCCTAGTATCTCTACTAGGTAGGTCTTCAGACTAGATATAGAAGAGCATACTGAACAATAAGGAAAGAAATAAAAATGACCCTATAACTTCCTGCTGAAATAAAGGAATGTGAATTTTAGACTCAATAATGCTTACTGTCCTTTCACCGAAAATACATCATAGATTCTCTCAATTACTTTAAAACAAAACTCCATGTGAATTTGCCATTATGTCTTCTGTGTCTGAGATTTTTGCTTCACAAGTGAGGAAGAAATAAGTTAATGCTAATCTACATAGCTTTTCAGAGTTCAAATACAGCTGTTCTTACAGAGGCAGTGAATACTTACTATTGCCCCACTGTTTCCACTGGAAATGATCAGCTAGTCTCTTTGGAGAGTCACTTTAATTTATTTGGGAACATGTTTCTCAAACAACTTTCATCTGAGTTTTGGAAGGCTCTTAGCATTTAAAAGCATGATATCCAAGAAAGATTTTTTTTTTTTAAACCACTTTAACAGATGAAAACTGGTTCGTGTCCTCTTTAAAAATTATAAAAAAAAAAAAACCAAAACCAGACATTTTCTCTCCCTTCAGCTTCAACCTTGAACATATACTTTGTGTGTCATGCTTTCAAGACACCACACGACAGAGCTTTTGTGTATAGGAGATCTAAAGGGCAGCATATATATTTCAAAGCCTGTATGTTTCAGCAATTAATTTCCCTGGTGGTACTGTCTCTTACAAAGCTGCTATTTGAGAAGAATAAAAAGGCTTGACCAAATGGTCAGACAGTTGTAGTAAGTGGGGTGCGGTACAGAACCTTCTATCATGCATCGGCCTTCTGGAGCAACAGCTACTATACGAGGAGAGAAGGGGAGGTACTATCCAATAGTTTTATCCAATGGTTCTATCAAATGGCACTAGTCACCTTTAGATAACTAAATCAAACCTAAACTCTCTATCTTGCAATGTCTCTCCTGAAGGGTCAGAGAGAAGAGATTTCATTGTCATGTCTTTAAGACAAGTTTAAAGTACAAGCAGAAGCTTGGAGAAAACTTCAGGACTTTCTGTGACTGTTGATTTTAAATGTTTTTCGTATTGGTTAATGGACACCTTTTATTACTCTGCCAACAGCTGGGGACGACTTTGACAAGATCCTAGAATATCTCCAGAATTTGTGACTTAATTAGTCTTTCAAACACCTTTTTCATTTATATCACTGTGTTATGTTTTCTTAAAACATTTGTTACTTTCATGCTCTTATTTGGAGTTTGTAGTGGTGAATCAATTAAGAAGTCTCTCTGAAAGAAGCCAAACTGTTTTAAAACAAATTCAGTTGTTTCTAGCCTCTTGCCTTAATAAAAAAGAATCTTTGGAATATAACTGATTTGATTACATCTGATTCAGCCAGCCAAACTACATGGGCAGCAGCTTTCCATCATATGGTAGACAAATTTCAACAAACACATTTGTGATCCAGAAAATTTCCTTCTCTAAGGAAATTAAGCTTTAAGTTCCCAGTATGACAATGTCTACCTTATTATTCTACAGGAGGAATGTATTCTGTTATTTTTCAAACAGTTACATGGGGATAGATTGTGCTCCTTTTCACAAGATTTTTTTTTTTTCTCATTATTCAACTATCATGGTTTAGCCATGGCCAGCAACTAAGCACCACACAGCTGCTTTCTCACTCCCCCCTGCAGTGGGATGAGGGAGAGAATTGGAAGAGTAAAAGAAAACTCATAGGTTGAGATAAAGACAGTTTAACAGGTAAAGCAAAAGCTGCATGCACAGGCAAAGCAAAGCAAGGAATTCATTCACTACTTCCCATCATCAAGCAGGTGTTCAGCCATCTCCAGGCAAGCAGGGCTCCATCATGCATCACAGTGACCTGGGAAGACAAACACCATCAGTCTGAATATCCATCCCCCCCTCCCTTCTTCTTCCCCCAGCTTTATATACTGAGCACGACATCATATGGTCTGGAATATTCCTTTGGTCAGTTTGGGTCAGCTGTATTGGCTGTGTCCCCTCCCAGCTTCTTGTGCACCTGGAAGAGCAGGGGAAGCTGAAAACGTCCTTGACTGGTGTAAGCACTGCTCAGCAACAACTAAAACACCTGTGTGTTATCAACATTCTTCTCATCCTAAATCCAAAACACAGCACTATGCCAGCTACTAGGAAGAAAATTAACTCTATCCCAGCCAAAACCAGGGCATCAACAAAAAAATTAAGTAGAGAAATGATTGAAAAAACAGCTGAAAGTTTAATGGGCTCCGATCAAATTTTTTTGATGTATTGACTCCTCTGTTTTAAAGTACAGCTCAGATGAAAATGAGCATAAGAGAAATTGAGACTTTTATTCTCAGCTGTATTTCAAACCATCTTGTAACTGTCACCTTTAAGTCTTTTATTTTCTGCAAACTCTTAAATTTAGTATTTACTTGCTCCCAAAATTCTGTTGATTAACAACAAGAATATATGTTGTTTAGAATAGAAATTATAGCAGAAGGTATTACAGAGTTTGGGCAAACAAAATTTCCAAATTATATTCTACATCAGCAGAGAAGAGTGAGCCTGCGTACCAGAGATGTAGCTTGACATTTTGTTCATAGGAGAAGTTAATTCCCTATGTGCTTTGTATAGTCATCATATATTATCGTATTATATTGAAATGGTGTGATTTGAAATGACAGATCCCTGACTTCACTATAAGAACAGAAAAGGAGAGGAATCACTCACATATGTACCAATTATTTGTCTGAAGATAGACATGCATATCTATAATGATGGACTGTACTGGTTTCAAAAGTAACGTCTGCTAAAATTAAACAGAGCTTAAATCAGTCAGGTACTGAGTTTCCAAATTTAACTTTTCATGTTTCATGTTTTTTTCTTGACTAGTTCAGGGCATTATACTTTGAGTCAGCCCTAAGGCAGCCAAGGAAAGCCCTTTTGTTTTCTGCAAAATATTCCTTACAGAACACATTTTACAGGATTTGCAATGGTGAAGCAGCATGGGAAATTGTCTTTTCTACAAAATAGGTATTAAGTTCTAAAAGATTACTATTTGTTTTGAACACAGAGTGCTTTGGGGCAGAAACAAATTATAACTGAAGAGAACAGAATCCAGAGGTATGCAAAAATGAAAAAAGAACTTGCCTTCCCATCTTTTCAAGTAACATCGAAAGGCAGCACTGTCTAAGTCTTGGCTTCTTAAACTGATTAGATGCTGATATATCTGCCTGTACATTTGCACTTACAAGAGGAACAGTTCTCTGCATTTCTGACATAGACTCTCTCTGCTTACTGTAGCTAGGAGAGCTGCATCTGTGCAAAATTCTCTTTTCTGATGTGGTTGATAAAGATACTTCTGATGTTTTCTGGATAATGGTACTTTATCATAGTACAAGCATGAAAAGCTGCTGAAACTACAGGCATATAATTTGCAATTATATTTTTTTTTTTTTTTACTGACGCTTCACATTCTGAAATAGGGTACAAACATTTCCATGTGACAAGGTAAGAAAAACTTGCCTCAGCTAACAAAACAGAACTACTGACGCAGAAAAAGACTAAATACCAATTTTATGATGTCACAAGAAGCTCAAAGGAAAATCGTAAGAAAGAAGACATGGATCTGAAACACCCATGAGGTATCCCAAGAGAGTGGAAAAAGCATTTAGGGAAACTGAAAGAGAAATAAATTGTCTGTCTTTTCTGTCTTCTTTTCTTTTTCTTGAATTGTCAACAGTATGCTTGCCAATGGAAGGAAAAAAGGGGCAAAATTGAAAACATCCAAAAGATGGAAAGAAAACTAGATTTTGCTGTGCCAGAACAAATGGTTTTCAAATTTTCACTCACCACATTCTTGTTTTCTTCCCAATTAAAACTACACTTATGCTGTCCTATGTAAGTTTCATTGCTTCATTCTGTAATTCAGAACAAATCGGTGAAAATATCTTTCACAAAAGACTGATTTTTGCAAGTAAGAAAACTAGTTATTACTTCAATTTTAGTTTTTTACCCACATTTGGATTCATACAACTTGAGATGTAAAACAAATTAAGGATGTTTATATGTTTACCACATACGATAATTAATTTAAGGTTAGATTTATATTATTTGACAAAGAATTAAACTTTATACATGCTGTACATTAAGCTCAGCAAAGAGTTAACCCATAAGGTCTGGCCTCTGTTTCTTTATAACTGGAATAATTTGAATGGTACAGCAGAAAGAGAGAAAAGTTGAATATAAAACACAAAATATGTTAGAAGAATCCAGCAGAAGGAAATGAACTGTAGAAAATTATTAAAATGCCTACTAAAGTACTTTTATTAAGGAATATTAAAAAGAAATATATATACACACACATAAATATGAACATTAAAATACAAGTATATTTATTTGAGACACTGAAAATAACACTAACTAAAATAACTAAGCAAAATAACATTGAAATAAATTTTATTCATTTTCAGTCCAAAACTAATAATATTTTAAGTTTACCGTTATTTTGTGTTTAAACAAAACCCCTTACAAAAGCAATCATTTATAAAAGGAAATCAAAAATCTATTTTCCTCCAAAAAAAAGGAAATATTGTGGTCTTGCCTTTTGTATTCCTTAACACTTTTCCAAATGAATATATCTGAATATAGATATAACTCACAGAGGAAAAATAACTAAATCCTGTAAGTGCAAGAAAGGTATTCAGTCAAAAAAAAAAGTGATTAAACACTCATTGTTGAATTTTTCTCTGTTCAGAAGAAGGGCTCTGTAAGGAGCTATCCCAAATCAATGTAAAATTCTATGTCCAAATCAGTAGTTTTGCCATAGTCATTTATCTAATAACAGTATTTCACTAATCCCAGCTAAGTGATTTCCTTGTCAGTTTTTTTCAATCAAAAATATTGTCTAAAATAAATCATTACGAATGCATTAAAATTCGGTTTCTTTTTAAATCTAGATTCACAAACTGAACATACTTATTCTGGAGATGGAAACTGATACAGTTCTCCTCTCTAACTGCACAGTTTTGAATCTAAAATTTACTGTCCTTTTTCGCTTAAGGAGTGTTTTCAACACTGGGTAAGAAGTAACTGTGAAGGATTCTGTGTTGCATTAAAATGTTTAAGTACTTACAGATGTATGGAATCTGGAAACTCTAGAAATCTCTTTAGTGAAATTCTAATAAAAAAAGATCATGTTCATGATCTGTCTCCAGCTAAAAAAAAAAATTAAATGCCAAAAATATCTCTAATAGGCATGATTAGGGGGAAAAAATAAAAATATATTTTTCTTGTTAAATTCAGCACTCTTGAAAAAGATGGAAAATAACTTAAAAACCTCTTTTTTTATTGATCAAACTTTCATTTATTGTCTTTCTGGTATGTGTCAGGACCACTGGTTTAGAGTCATTCTCCCAGTCAATAAATAATATTTTAAATTATGTAAAAAATGGCAACTGAGGCTATAACATGTCAGCCTGGGGTCTGACAAATTGCAGTGAAATGTTTTAAATGTTGGGCATCTGGGCAGTAGGGGGATATCCCAGCTGAAAGAATTGGGTGTATTCTTTCATTTTATTTGCCTTATTTTCCTTAAATAATTGAAAGAAAAACATTTAATTAATTCCATAATGATATATATCTCTTAGGACCATTATTTCAATAAGAATAAAAAAGTTGTGTTAAAATAAAATGTGTTGGGGTTTGTGGGTTTTTTTTTTCTTTCCTCCATGCTCTCTCCTAGTATTTCTTTCAGCAGCTGAGGTGCAAAATTAATTCTCCTCATGTCCTTGCTTCTGCATTATAAATCTTCACCCCAGCCACTTTTCTTTGCCTCTGTGACATATTCTGTGAAGCTATAATTTGAGAACTATGTTTAAGTGTAAACACAACTGTCAGAAAACACGGGCAAACCAGGCCATCAGTGTAGACACTGGACATATGGCTTGAAAAATCTTACTAGAGCGTTGCTGCTAAGGGCAATATAAAGACACCTTCATCTGTGGGAGTTTATGTTACATCTTAGCATTCCTTAAGAAAAGAATCATAAATGCACCATATTAAGGAAAAAAAAAATCACTCTTATGTGATATGAAACTGGTAGAATTTAGGAAATCCAAATGTTTACCAGGATCTACAACTAGAACTGAAATAAGTTTTTTCCAAAAATAAAATACAACCATGTAACAGGAAGTAGTGTCTTGAAGAAAGCTTCATAGCATTCAAGAGAAAAACATCTATAATGAAGTATTATTTGCTATGACATGCTGCATGAAACTGCAGCATCTCTACTGTGCTCCTGTGTGCAGGATGGCTGAGATGGACCTAACTTTCTTTTTAGCAACCCATATGGTTCTGTGGTTTAGATTAGTTACTAAAACAGTGCTGATAACACAACAGTGTTTTGGCTACTGCGGTACAGTCCTTGCACAGCACCAAGGCCTTTGCTGTTCTTTAGTCTGCCCACAGCCCCCAGTGAGGACACTGGGGGTAGGGCAAGAGTCTGGGAGGGGACATAGCCTGAAGAGCTGACCCAAAGTGACTGAAGGGATAGTCTGTACCATATGACATCATACTCCACAATAAAAATGTGAGTTTGGTCTTTCAAAAGTAGCTGTTGATCAGAGAGTGGCTGGGTATTGATCTGCTTGTAGGAGGTAATGAGTGATTGCCTGTGTATTGCTTGTTGGTTTGGGGTTGGTTTTTTTTCTTTCTTTTTTCTTTCATTTAATAAACCATCTTTCACTTCACCCACCACTTTTCTTGCTTTCTGATTCTCTGCCCCAACTGGCTGCAGGGGAAGTGAACAAATGGATGTGTGTGTGCCGGCCAGGGTCAACCCACCACAACTCACAATACAGATGTAATACAAGGAGATAAACATGAGAAAATAATAGACCATTTTTATGACATGCATTGGATACATCAAAAAAATACAATGATATTTAAGCAATATAGCATACGTACTACAACACTGATATCTGCAAACTGCTCAGAGAGACAAAAAAAGTAAGAAACAAAACAGATATAGTTTACATTTCAGAAAACACTGGGAGATGTACTGCTTTTGACTGGAATAGAGTTAAGTTTCTTCACAGTAGCGTGTATGGAGCTATGTTTTGGATTTGTGATGAAAACTGTGTTGATAATAGAGGGATGTTTTAGCTATTGCTGAACAGTGCTTGGGCAATGTCAAGGCTTTTTCTGCTTCTCACACTGCCCAGCCAGCGAGTAGGCTGGGGGTGCACAAGAAGTTGGGAGGGGACACGGCCAATACAGCTGACCCAAACTGACCAAAGGCATATTCCAGACCATATGACAATATCATGCTCAGAGTATAAAGCTGGGGGAAGAAGAAGGAAGGGGGGCGACATTCAGACTGATGGCGTTTGTCTTCCCAAGTCACCATGATGCATGATGGAGCCCTGCTTTCCTGGAGAAGGCTGAACACCTGCCTGCCAATGGGAAGTAGTGAATGAATTCCTTGTTTTGCTTTGCTTGCACACACAGCTTTTACTTTACCTATTAAACTGTCTTTATCTCAACCCACAAGTTTTCTCACTCTCACCCTTTCAATCCTCTCCCTCGTCCCACTGTGGGGAAAAGTGGAGTGAGTGGTTATGTGGTGCTTAGCTGTCTACTGGGGCTACACACTGACAGGAGATTTGATTGGATTTCCTAAAATTCACCTTATGTCATGGGGTCAAACTTTTAAAAATACAGATTCATAACTCAGTACAGTTTGAGGTCTTTTTAGTCTAGCACTCTCATATACTTTTGTTTGCTTCTTTTTAAAAAAAAGTTTGTTCCCATTGAAACTGTTATTTGAAGAGCTTGCATTAATGAGACTATCACTTAAACATATTTGTTGTAGTCCTCTTCTTGAAGTGCTACTAGAGATTACCAATTTAATCACAGATTGACCTTAAAGTGAAAAAAAGAAACCCTCTATTGATAGGAAATTTGTTTGTTATTAGAAAGTGATTTGTTGATACCATACAAATGGCAAATCGTGATTTTTTTTAAATGTACTGACATTGCATATTTCCCACTGCTTAATGGAAACAGAACAATATTTAACATGTAAAAACTAGAGTCAGCTCTTCAGAATATAAAACAGATTCTCGTTTTTAACGAGATGGTTTAGAATAGAAAGTTTGATGTCATGTTCTATTAAGAATCTACCATTTAATTTTTCCCAAAACAGGAAAAAACTTTTAGTGTCAAGCTATGCAGGTTGGTTTATGAACAACAGATCTTTCACAAACCTAGCCATACCAGAAAATCATGATGAATTGGATTCCTTTCATTTAACTTCTGACTGTATAGTATACAGTCTGAGCTGAGCTAGTCATGTAGATTTCTTCTAGATATAATGATGAGACCTAGGGGCATGCAGGATGTGATTTGTCTGGTTCTAATGTGGATGTACAAAATAGATCAGTTGAATCATGTCTCTTTCACCCCGCTTAAGGACAATGGATAACTCATTCACATATTGGCGTCTACTCTCTAGCAACTTGATAGAGTTGTCTGAACATAGGTCCTTACAACCATCTAGGAAGTCCTTAGATGCCCCACATGACTTACAGTTGTCAATCCAAAAAGTTATGTGTCTCTTTTAGGTCGAACATCAGATTTGAGGGCCTCATGGGGATGACAAATGAATCAAGTCCTAGACACTGAAGTCTGGTAAAAGAAATTCCACCCATCATTAACCTTTAATACATTGTGGCTGATGAAACAGAATATGCAACTGAATACTTCCTTTAACGATAAAATATCATAAAATGGTGTCCTGGTTTTGGCTGGGATAGAGTTAATTTTCTTCCTAGTAGCTGGCATAGTGTTGTGTTTTAGATTTAGTATGAAAATAGTGTTGATAACACACTGATGCTTTAGTTGTTGCTAAGTCATGCCTAGTCTAGTCAAGGACTTTTTCAGCTTCCCCTGCTCTGCCAGGTGCATAACAAGCTGGGAGGGGGCACAGCCAGGACAGCTGACCCCAACTGACCAAAGGGCTATTCCAGACCATATGATGTCGTGCTCAGTATATAAACTGGGGGGAGTTGGCCTGGGGGCAGCAATTGCTGCTCAGGAACTGGCTGGGCATTGGTCAGTGTGTGGTGAGCAATTGCATTGTGCATTACTTGCTTTGGATATTCTTTTATCATTATTACTGTTATTTTCTCTTCCTTTTTTTGTATCCCAATAAACTGTCTTTATCTCAACCTATGGCTTCTACTTTTTTTTTTCTGATTTTCTCTCCCATCCCACTGGTGATGGTGGGATGAGCGAGGGGCTGTGTGGTACTTAGTTGCTGACTGGGGTTAAACAATGTGCTAACTAGCACAACTGTGATAGAGGGACTTGAGCTAGTGCTAGGTGAGATAGATTGGTACTGGTAACAGACTTGGTGTTTTAGGATGACTAATTAGGAAAACACTAATTAGTCTTCCTGTAAACAGGAACATTTTCACATCTGCGTGTAACATACTTTGTATTGTTGCAGAAGTAATATGAAGCACTAGAAGATCAGTTTTTGCAAATCACCATACTCTGTTGTTTTGAATTAAGCTAAGACACATTATACTAGATGAGGAGTTGAATTCTTGATTTACTATATATTTACATGTAAGAGTGTACAACAGGAGAAAAAAAATCTTAAGTACTTGGAAGTGTAGTACAATCCTGTGCAGTAACCCAATTGATGCTGTAAACTACCGCTGGTACAAATACATAACTGCAGTGAGGCCTTGTACCAATTCTCTGATATAAACCCTTCAGGCCATTTTGAGGACCATGAAAACAGAGTTCTTATACAAAGCAGATCAAACTAGACCTTTCAATTCAGATTCCTACTAAACACAAAAAAATTACAGACAAGCTTAAAGATGAAAGAAACCTATTCAGAATAATGTGTTTGGTTTTTTGGGGTTTTCTTTTTGGTCATCATTAGGCCTGAGAAAAGAATTTATTTTCTGTTTTCAACGCTGAACTTGAAAAATTGTATAAAGGTTGGTGATATATAAACAAAATCAACTGTTTTGATCTATTTTTTTTTTTATGAGAAAAGCTCTACATACAGAGAAGTGGTTTGTTTATGCACAGATGTTTTTATAGCAAAAAATTAAGGTGTATTTTTTTACTTGAAACAAAGTATTTGGCTTCCATATGGGGAGTTTTAAAAAGAAAATAAAGCAGTAGAAATGAAAGTGCAAGTTTTAAGTATTAACTCTAAGAGTAAAAAGCAGGAAATAATTTTCTTTGACTAATCAGCTTACTAATTTGCAGTCTTCTATTTCCACCATGCAAAAAAGAGAAAAAGTAATCAAATGAGTTCATGAGAAGCAGGTCCTTTAACCTTATAATAACAAGACATTTTTGGTGAGAATGCCTCTTATTTTTACTCTTTCTGTTTTTCAGTTTTGTATTTTAATGTTTGATCATTAGTTAAAGACTGGAGTCCATATCTTCTAACTCCTGTGTGAATGTTCTAACCAGAAGGTAAAAATCAATCTTTTTACCAGACTTCTAAATTTCTAGCTTTATGAACAGTGACGATGTCCTACAAAGCGGAGCAATGGTAATAACAGAGCTTCATCTTTCCTATCTGTGGTCATCTTGATGCCAGTGAGCTCAGTAGTGGAGGTTACATGTTTAGGTTCAGAATAGCTCTGTTAATAAAGATGTTGAAGCTGGGCCTAGGGTATCCTCAGCACATATACTGACCAATGGGATAGTGAAAAAATGTTTCTCTGAGTTATTAATTCATTTTTTCACAGCCAGAATTATTCAAGGAACTGGGCCTAAATCCAGAAGCAGAGTGACCAATACTTGCATGAACCACCTTGGGAAATTACTTTCACATCTTGGCGTTCCATCTCTTAAAGAGTAAAAACCAGTTCTGAAACACTGAATTAGAAATTGTTCAAATGAGTTTATAAAATTAACAGATTTTTATTTTTTTTTTTAAGAGCATTGTTATGGTTATATCCAACTAATTAAGTAATTGTCCTTCCCTAGAGTTTAGTACCTGTACTGTTATTATTCAACAGCTCTATTTTGAAAGAAAGATAGCTGCACAGCTGTGCAGTTCTAAACTACTCAGGAACTCAGAGGTGCATTTGCTGCAGTGAGTAGTCTTAAAAGGGGAGGAAGGTAATGGGAGTACTAAAGGTCACTCAGCTCTCCCCACAACTGTCATGCAACTCTATATCTGCAACCCTTCATAAACTACTGACATATATTTTGTTGTTATCTCTTACCTTGAGGTCTTTTTGTGCATTGTTGCTATATGAGTGACTCCAACATACTGGGTAGGTATGCTGTAGATATGTAATTCTGATGTATTGATTTTTATGGGTTTAGTCTACATTTTTTCATTCCTCCAAGGATTTTTTAATGTTCTATTGTTACCCTATTTACAGCATCTCCTGTAGCATTATTGTACTAATATTTGGCATCCTATAAAAATTTTGATAATTAATAGAACACTATCTGTAAATTAAGAACACTGATTCTTACAGTGCCCTAATGAATGTTTTTCAGTAAATCTCCATATAGGGTGATCTTTCACTCCATCTTTATAAATACTTAGCCAGATTCAGGACTGTCAGTCTATGGAAGTAGTGAAGAGTTTTGTCCCATGTCTTCTGTTCTTTATAAATTTCTCACATTAACAGGTTTAAGATTACTCTTGTTATGTATATCTATTAAACATGGATGATTACTTTGATGTCCTTTTCCCTTCCTTTGCTAAAATCTTTCTCTCAATATTTAAATTGGAACTGAGAATGGTTTATTGAAAATTAATCCAAACCTAAACCTCCATTATTGTAAAAGACTGGGAAGACTGCATTGTGTTTAATTTTTTTAATCATTTAGATCTTAACCATACATAAACTGTACTTCCTTGAGCATTAATTCCAGAACAGTTGACTCTTTTTAAGTGAATGATGATGTTTTAATATTTTGTTAGGTTATTATTATGTTTGTGAGGTTAGTCTTACATCTTTGTTAACATCCATTTATGGAAATGTTTTTTGTTACTTTTTTCTTTTGTTTTTTTTTTTAATTTTCTTTAATGAATTATTCCTTTTCCCCTACCCTTTTTTTGGTCTTGTCATGTTTCTGTTCTATTCTTTCTCCCAGTATCCCCTTAGCTGCTCTACCAAGGAATCATTCATTAAAAGTTTGATGTAATCTTGCCTGGAGTTGAAACAAACATGACATTTTTGTCTAAATTATTCTTATTTTCGTCCTGATATCACAAATGGGGTAGAGTAGAATAGGGTACAGTAGAGTAGAATAGGGTAGAGCAGAATAGAAAAGAATATGTAAATAGAATAGACTAAATGACAATGCACAGAAGAACAGAAGTATAAAATTATTGATTACTTATCCTATGGACATGATAAGACATTGTCAAAACCATAAACCAGCTTCCTTTCCTGATACAAAGTCTACTTCATTTTTTACTCTCATTTTATATCGTGTTATAAAATTACTTACATTCTTAACTGATTTTTTAAAATTAATCTTTACTACAGGGCAGTAGGTCATGCTGTAGCCAACAAATAGATTTCCCTTATTCTCCTTATATATTAATATATATATATGAGTATGTATATGTGTATGTATTTGTATATATATTTGTGTATATATATATTTATACATATAGTAGGACTATTACTCTCACCTTGTTGTCTCAACCTTGTAAGCACATTCTTTGCAAACAGTCAATATGTTTGCACCTTCTATGAGGCCTACTTTAATTAGTTCTTTATAAAAAGATTTATATAATTACATTTACTAATCAGTTCTCCAATAAAATCAACAATCCATCTATACTGATATAATTTTAAAGGGAACATTATTAGTATTTGTGAAAGTTTTCTGAACACGTTTCATCTATATCCAGCAACCATACAGAAAAAGTAAGTGTGATTCAAACTCTACTAACATATACTAAACTCTGTCTGGAAGCGTTGCTGAGGGCCACAGAGGATCACTTTTTCTAAATCCTTACTACCCCTCATCTTTCCATCGAAGACTGCAAGTGATGTTTTAGTATATTTTTCTGCAACAGGAAATCCTGCCTAGAAGCAACTAAAATAGTCCATTTATTCATTTCTCATAGGCCACCAAACACTCATCAGACAGTATTGACTGTGAGGTATTGCTGAGCTTGGTTGGATTAATACTGGAAAATTAGAGGTGAAGGCTATGCATCTCTCATGAATTGACTTTAGTCTTTTTTTTCAATATTTTGTTCTAAAATAATTACATCAGTATTATTTTCTGAATATGTGCTTTTCTCCTGGTCTTAATATTCAGTGAACAGAGTCTGACTGATTCTGATTCACAGTGTACATATGCAGAGAAAAGGTGAAAAAAGAAAGTAATAATAAGAAGCCTGAAAGCTTGCATACATGCTTCTCTGCACATGGACTTCGTTTCTGACCTTCGCTCCTGAAAATCATTACAGAAACAGAACATACTCAGAAAAGGGGCAAGAAAAGGGCAAGAAAAGGGGAAGTATCTAAAGATATTATAAGGCCCAAATCAAATCTGGAATATAGAAAGTACGCTATAAAGATCAACAAATCTTCCGTAGTTATAAATGCCTGTCTCTACATGGAGTGGAACTAAGCCATGCGATAGATAAAACATTAACATATTGTAGTGTATTTTTAGAAACGTACTAGAACGGTAGGTTCACATGATTAAACAAATGCTGTCTTTATTATCACTATTATTTATCAATAATGCTATTCCATTAATGAAAAATAGTGTGGAAAGATATGGTGGGTATTGTTCTTTAGATGATAAATGATGTGTAACTGAATTCTCTGTTATAAACCACACACTTTAAGATTTACTATGATAAGTGATGCTTCACATATTTTGGTTGAGAAGAGCTGTTAAAATGGAATTATAATTGAATACTTAGTTCTTGAAGAATTTGTTCTTTGACTTAAAAAATTTCTTATTTCACTTTTGAATGTATTTTTTCTGTCATATAGTGATGAGAAAAGGAATCTAGGAGAAGTGTCATATTAAGACTTTTTAAACTTTATTTTTAATTGATTGTGGAGTTCAAAGTTGACATAGTTACATTTTATAGTGAGCCATATTATGTCTAATACTGTCATAAAATTCATTAAAAAATCAAAGGTCTTACAAATTATTTAGTGACGCACACTGATTCCATCTTGATTTTAAAGATTTAAAGTACACCACTGATAGGTAATTAGGATTCAAGGTGAAATCTTTGAATCTATAAAGAACTTTGTTTCCATCTGCAATTGCATGTATACACAAAACTAACTCATGAAATGAAATTATTTTTAATTATCCATAATCTATTAAATTTAATGATTTAATCATAATCACGATTATTAGAATTAATTACAATATATACATAATCATCCAGACAGTTGGAAGTTGTTATTATCTTCATAAGTTACATTTTGAATGTTGCAATTTGGCTTTGTTCCAATTATACAAAGACATATGCAAGATGTAGAAACTTTAAATTAATCTATTTAAGTATTAAAATGTTGCAGTAATCTATTTAAATTATTGTACCTAATACAACATGGCAGTAGGTAGACATCTCACAAAGTCTTTAAGTTTGTATATAAGCATATTTTCATATGCTTCTCATTGTGCTTTTTCTTTCTTCAGAAAGGACTTTTTTTGGGCATTTTGTTTAAATTTAAGAGAGAGAAAAAAAATGTCAAAAAGTGGGTTTGAATTTTATTTATTTTACCTGTAGATAATTTACATATATATTCATGATAATGTATTACCTAAAATATGTTTAATTAGTGTATTTTTATGCTGAAATTGAAAAAATAATGAAAAGCATTATGGTTTATTGATAGAAGGTTCCTAGAAATTTGCCATCAATGAAATGTTGAACATAGTTTGCTCTTGCCAGCAACATATGACCTTGATTTTTCATATTTGTGTAATTATAATTAAAATACCTCCAGAAGAGAATACTGTTTAATGATATTGCAAGATGTACCTGTCCAAAAATGTCATAAGCCTTCCCAGTCATACATTTTAAGTAATAAGCTGTTCTGTACTATGACCTTGAGTGTTAAAAGGAATAAAGGAAGCAAAAGTGAATGTTGTATTTTAAAAAGTTATAGATAGACTTCTCTCCATTTTACAGGTAAGAAATTGCTCTCCAGGGTCAAACTGTATCCTGTTCCCAAGGTGGCCTATAACAAAAAATAAAAAATAAAAATAATAATAAAAAAACCCAAACCATGAAAATACTTCATTTTATCTTTTAATTTCATTATCTCCAACTTATTTTAAAATTGGGAAATTTAAATGCAAAAAATGAGAAATAAAATCAACTTTTCTATTTCACCCATCACTTTATATCTCTAAGCTGAATTCCTCCTTTTTGTCTTTCAAGTTGATGAATCTTATACTATTTGGTTTATTTAGACATGTTAGTCCAGATTAGTCTAAAGGATAAGTCCTCATGTCCTGAAAAAGACAGATGATGGGACAACATATGGCAATGAAACTCATTGTAAATAATTGCAGAGAGTCCACCACTCAGAGAAGAGTTAAAGTAGTTCACAGTGATATATTCTAAAATATCTGTAATCACTTGACATAAGAATCATTGTGGACTAAATAATAACATTATGCTAAATAATAAAATCTCCTCAGTGCAAATCAGGTTTAAAAATATATAAATAGAAAATAAAAAATGCAAACAAAATAATTCCATACTGGAAAAGTATTTGGATTACTATTGATAAGATTTTAATAAAATGACAGTGCAGCGCCACTTTGCTGAGAGGAGGTTATCAAAACTGAATACAATCCTCAAAGTAAGAGATAATACTAGAAGAAAAGTAGAAATTTTTAGTGTGATGGGACAACTGTGGTATTCTGTTTACAAAGAGAAGTAAGTGATTAATCAATATTGCTAATGAAGGTTCAAATGAGATATTTGGGCATCCTTATCTACCCTCATCCATGAGAAAAGGAAAGAGGAAGATAAATCATGGAAAGACATCATTATACAAGATGTTTTGAAGGATAGGGGAAAAAAATAATTGTGCCTCTGACTAATAAGGTTAAAGATATTACAATATAAAGGAAATGTGAATTGCCTGTCTCTTGACATGTCTCCCTACAGACATGTCTTGACAGGCTTAAGACAACAAACTAACTTTCTGGTTTTACAGCTGCTGTTCAAAATGTCCCAGTGTAGGTGTTTGGACAGAACATTGCTCATTTTCTGTTTCTGAATATGAAGTCAGTTTTCTGTTCAGATGTGGCAATTGTTATGTTGATGAAAACAAAATTATTTCCAAATTAAGGCAGAAAGATACCCTTAGCTGTGATGGTTATCTCTAAAGAGGGAATATAAGCTAAGAAAGTTGAGGTAATTATATTGTAAAATTTATATATATATATGCAGCATTATAAATAAACAGAAATATTAACATCAGTTCAAATAAAGAAAAGCCATTTTTCTGAAAAAAAGGAGGAGATGATTAGGCATGAATTGTTACAAAGCAAAACAGCAATAGTACTTTTGCTGTTTTTCAAATAATATCATGAATAATAAAAGTCATCACAACTGATTTACCTAAAGCTCTTTAAAAGTGATAGATTAAAAAGTCAAACATACTAAAGGACAAATAACTGTACTAGAGGGATTGTACATATTTTCAGAGCAGAATTGTGAAACTTCTTGGCTAATTCTGTGAGAACTGTTCTGGCAGCAGTTAGCAAAGAGGTTGATTTCTTCGTGGTATCAGGGGTGTCAGCTCACAGTTTGCATGTCTGTGTGAGCTTTGGTTCTTTGTTGATGAAAAGATCATGGAAGTGGTCATTGCTCATAGGTATGGTACAGATAAGTTGAAAAATCTTGAGCTGACTTACTTCCTACTAACTTCAAATGGATCATCTGCTTTGCATAGTAAATCAGTGCAGTGTTGGCCCAAATATTGTTTCTGCTTGAGGGAAAAGTAACATAATTTCATGTTTATATGTTTAGCAAGTACCTTATGGATACTAAGGTGGTGCAAAGAAATATTTTATATGCTCAGAATTTAACTAAGTATAATAACTCCAGTTATACGACTCAAACCAGAATTTCAAAAAATTCAGACTGTGATTGCAGAAAAGTATTGTATGAACAAGGGTGAGACCACACCACAGCTCTGAGACCCCACATCTGTCTGTTGACATGGGCCACTGAGTGAGCAGTCATGGAGGAAAGCATTTCAGAAAAATGCTGGAAGAGATTGGACTGTGTGCTGCTCTCCTATTTCACTTTGAACCTTTCACTTTAGTGTGTTTCATGGTTTTCTTGCTTCATCTAGTTCCCTCTACTGTGAATTTCCATCCTGAAAAGGAGCTACAGTTTCTACATCTGCCTATAGTGTTAACCTCTTCACCTGAATTGACATCAAAGGCACAGTTTATGACTGTGGACATTGCCCCAAGGTGGGCTGCAGGTAATGAAGTTTGTGTGTTCATTCTGGCTGCCATGACTCCACCAGCGCCTACTCAGACCCACCTACACAGGGAAGGGAGAGTGGAGAAGAAGCATTTACAGATGTCAGTCAGATCCCTTGGTATTCTCTGCAGCCAGCAGGGAGAAAGTTGTTCCACCACTAATGTAATCCAGATCTCCTAAAGCTCAGTTGCTATTTTGTCTTGTCTTGGAGGAACATAAGTCTTTCTACTGAATGAAAGAAGTCCAGGAAGAGATTAGTTTAGGCTAAAGTCAATGATAATGAATGCCAAACATAATAAACATTTTTTTATTGAAATAACAAAAACTATGAGAATAACATTTCTGGAATGTTCCCTTTTCTCAGTGAAGATGTCTTGTTTGGGTGGAACAGGATCACCAAAAGATCACACTATTTTCTTGCTGTGTCTAAATGTTTATTTGAAATTGCTGATATATTTATGCAAAACAAGGATTCAGAATTCATCAAAGTTCTAATTTCTCTTTTGGTAATGTATTGTGTCTGGCTGAGATGGAGTTAATTTTTCCCATAGCAGCCCACAGAGTGCTGTACTTCATAACGGTATCTAGAAAGGTGTTGATAACCCACGAGTGTTTTGGCTACTACTGAGCAGTCCTTGCACAGAATCAGGGCTCCAACATTCCATCCTCACCAATATGCTGGAGGGTGGGCAAGATCTTGAAAAGGGACATAGCCCAGACAGCTGACCCAAACTGACCAAAGGGATATTCCATACCATATGATGTCTGCTCAGCAATAAAAGCTAAGAGAAAGGAGGAGGAGGGAGAGCATTTGTTATTAAATTTGTCTTCCTGAGCAACCACTACGCATACTGAAGCCATGCTTCCTGGGAAGTGGCTGGACATCACGTGCTGATGGGAAGTAGAGAATAAATCTTTTGTTTTCCTTTGCTTCTGTGTGCAGCCTTTGCTTTTGTTTTATTAAACTGTCTGTATCTCGACCCACAAGGTTTTTTTCCATCTTATTTTCTCCCCCCACCCTCTCTGCTGAGGAGTGGAATGATAGAGTGGCTTAGTGGGTATTTGGCATCCAGCCAAGGTCAACACAGCACTGGTAAAAATAAAATTGGTATTGTACGTTATAGTTTACATAAAGATGCATTTTAAGCATATAGGATCAATATAACAATTGTAATAATATGTTGCTTTAAATAAAACAAAATTATACTTAGACTTGTATTTCATTAGTGATCTGAGAGGCCATAGCTTTGAATTCCTAGAGGTCACACTGTTTAGTAAAATGCTAGGCTTAGGATGGAATGTCAGTTCATTACAAGTAAATTCATTGATCTACCATGGCTAGTTACAAAACAGCCTAGGAAAAGTTTGGAGGTTGAACTAGCATATTCCATCCTCTGATCACAGATTTTTCTGCAGTCTGTCTTCCAACCAGCTGTCACACAGCCAGTAGTGTATTACGCCAGCTTTTAGGCTGTAATAACTTCTGTGCATGGCCACAGATGGGTGATGGATGGTTCCTGGCACAAACTCTAGATGATTATGTATTAAAAAAAGATAATGATAATTACCTAAGCATTTGGGAGCTCTTCTTTCTCCCCCACTTGCCAGAGGATTGAAGGCAGTTCCTGATCACTGTAACTGTGATGTGCCAGGTGGAGAATTCTCTCCTCCATATTTTACAGTTGTTTCTCAGGGTTTTTCTTCATCAGCTCTAATTTAAAATATTATTTCACAGTATTCAGTATCCTAAAATACATACCTCCTCCCTTATGTCAGGAATGGTGTTATTTACTGGAGAGATCTCTTGATGCAGGTTAAATCTCAGAAGCAGATTAGTGTTCTCTCAGCCATCCATATTGCATAGTAACATATTCAGGAAGAAAGTGAAGAGTCATTGACTGTCTGAGCAGCATATCTACACTGATGTTAAAAGATTTAAAGTCTTTGAGTATTAGTGATTAACAATCACAAATTTTCTGTTCTGAAAAGTAATTGTGGGATGGTTTTATCAAAACAAAACCTCACTGCCTTTTGTAAATGTCCAGTGGTTATTTCAGTTATGACAGTTACAAATACATTCCTGTTCAAGTTATATTTCTGTTTGGTAAAAATATTCAAAATCCCTAACAGCTAGTAAAACATTCATTTTAACAATGTAGAAGATTTCAGATTCCAAAATAATCCATTTCTTAGGTGAAAGTTTACCTTCTTGAGAACACTAAGGGTAGGATTTATCTAACTTTGTTATGTGAAAGTTAGACATCAAATTCGTCTTGCCCATTGGTATTGTCTCCCTAGAAGGTAATATAGGGAAATTTCAACAAGGCAATACTTATGTCTGTTTCAGCGTTAAATAAATCAACCCATATAGCAATTGATTGTACAGTTAGAGCATATTCCCAATTTCTAAATTTAGTAAAGAAGAGGCTTATCACTGGAACTAAAACCTTTGAAAAGGAATAAACCCTGAATTTTGTTTAGCAATTTGTTATATCTTATTTTAAAGACAGTGTGACCCAAAGGCTGCACGTCTGTTTGATTTCCTTCCTTAATGAATAGTAGTTCTAGAGACTCACAATGAGCAATTTACTGATGTTTTGACACAGGAATCTAGGTCCCTTTGAGTACATAAAAAGAATGGATTAAAACCAAGAGATTCTTTGGATAACAATGGAACTAGGTGATTGTGTCCCAAACCTGTCCAACATCAGGCAGTTCAATGAGAATGTTGAATTAACTAGAATTCAGAGGTCACATTTAGGCTTTCCTTTAACTTCCAGATAAATCAGTTGCAATTTTGCCACTAACACTTTGGGAGCAGGATCTAACAGTATGCCACAGACCCTTTCTTGTACATCTTTTTTTTAACTTTCTGTTCAAGATTCATTTAAATGGAAAGACATACTCAGATCTAATTCTAAAAAAAAAAAAAAAAAAAATATCTCAGCAGATTTGCTTAGATGGTGCTATATGGGAGATAAATCTGTCACTCCTGTTTTCAGGTAACTATCTACTGGACATTATTTTCCTCCATGAACTCTCTATTAGAAAAGAATCTCTTTTTGTGACACAACAAATTTAAAAATAAATACATAAATTTAGTTCTTAACTAGTTAAACATTGTTACTTAATCTAAGGTACTTAAGCATTACTTTAGCTAGAAGTTTATATGATGGTTTTTGCATTGTTTTTTACTGAAGGGTATGCTGAGCTATCCATTTCATACTGGAAGATTTTAATGCAATAGAGAAAATTCAAATGTATAAAGAGGTTAATCTTTTGACTACAAATCTATGTTTTGATTGATGATAGCTGTTGGAGAAATGTGTAAAAATTTATTTTTTACTTTCTGTAAGACAGCAAGTTATTTTTCAATATGTCATGTACATAAATAGAAAAAGTGACAGTGACTTTAAACTTGCTTGTACCTTTTTAGTACCGTTCTTTATCTCAGTTGTAAGTGGTCTTGAAAAAAGAAAAAGGGGAGTTTTTTCTGTGATGCTTTAAATAATTATTTGAATAGTATTTGAATGAAGCTGTTAAGTCAGTAAGCACAGAATACTTTTGAGATCGTGCAAAAAAATGTAGGCTGCCCAGCATTTACTCTTAGCTAGATGTATCTTACACAATCTGAAATACACATGGCACTTGGAATTTTTGCTTTCCATTGTGATGAAAAAAGTCTTTCCAGTGAATTATCATGAAGGACTGAGCAAAATGGTGGCCATTGGCTTTTAGAGGTGTGATTGAGGACTCTAGAACAATGTTAGGCTCTGAATGTGCCTGTCTGTTGTCATATCTCTAAATAGACTTCATCAAGCTTCATTCCATTTTCAGTTTTATTTGCCTTGTTGTTTTAGGATGTTTGAAATCATTAAGCACCTAACGGAAAGAACTCAATCTTTCAGATAGGAGTCAGTTCACATATTTTCCTTATTCTTTGTCTATTCCTTTGTGAGTCCATCATCATCATTATGATCAGGTTTCATGTTTGACATATGTTATGACACGCTAATATACAGTATAAACATGTTGCACATTAACCTTAATGGCATTGGGTCTAGTATGCTAACTGATGACATTAAGCAGATGAAGTGCCAAGATAACATCATTGAAAAGACAACAGGATAACATTTTATTTTAATAGCATTTTAATTGATGCTTAATTATGTAATAGAGTTGAGCATAGTGCCCAGTGGAAGTGTAATGCTCCCTCTCAACAAAGGCTATTCAAATTCGCTACCACAGAGTATGTGTTAAACTGCATTTTCAACCTCCTACTACTGTCATTGGTAGAAGAGTGATATTGTGGAGAAGAATCACAGGTATAATGGCACTAAGTGCACATTATCCCCTTTGACTGAAGAGTCAAAAACTAAAGTCAAATTTGTTCCAAATAGTCCCAGATTTCTACATGCAAACATTGACTTTAGATAATAGTTTTTCATGCATATGTGGAAGTCAGATTATACAATATGACACTTTCAAGAGTGTCGTAAAATGAATAGGACTTTGTGTACACCAAATATTAATGAATTATCCTTCTTTCTCTGTAACATAAAAAAAAAGAAAAAAAATCATGAGCAGCTATGTAGGCAAAATGGGCTTCAGGATTCATAGATTTCATGTCCAGAAAAGACCATAAATTCCTTTAATCTGATCTGTTGTAGACCACTTTGCCAGTATATTTCCCATGTTGTTCTCATACCCAGTTCTCAAAGTTGTGTTTGTAAGTCTTCTAGACTGGCAACTATTTCTCTGTTAAAGAAACTGAATGATAGATCATCCAATCTCCTAGACTGATTGCCCCATAACTCTTAAAAGTTTGTACTTTGCTTTTAATCTATATTTGTTTGTCTTTAGACTTTAGCTCAGATTCTTGCTATAGCTTCCCCTGCTACATCACGGAGTGCCTCATCAAGCAGATCTACACCTATTAGCATGTATTTTATAGAATTCACATCAATGTTTTTGTCAGAATATCATGCAGAAATAATTGAAACTATATTGTTAAATACTTCCTGTGAAATTTTGCCTCAAAAGAATTCCAGCTGCTGGCATAATGATATTAAAAAAATATATGCAAAAAATACATTGTAGTAAGGAGAATTGTTTGATTTATATGTTGAACTCTGTGTGATCTTTGCTGTATCTCTTATGTAAGTCAAATACTACTACTAACCATTTATCTTAAAAGACAAAAATATTGATGTGAATATTGCAAAAAAGTCTTAATCCTGGTTGTCAAGTGGAGGGTGGGGTGGTGGTGACAAAGTTGAGCTAGAGTTGTATTGATATCTGTTTCGGCTTTTAAAAAGACTCAGTCAAGCTGGCAAACACAACAAGTTATATAGGACCTGTACTCTTTTTTAGTACACAATCATTCTTTCTACTATGGAGTCTCAACACATTAAGTTAATTTCTAAATAAAGTCTTGTTACTGCATTAAATTCATGAAAAACAAATCGATATAATACTGCTTATAATGACTGTGCTTTTTTGTAAATCAACAAATCTTCTATTAATTAACCAGTGATTAAAGTCAGCTTGTGAAAATTAATCACAGCCTGGAAAAGTCATTTGTCCTTGTGTGCTTCATTAGGATAGTGTTTGCCCTTCAGGCAAGAAAGCAGCAAGTAAATGCCAAAGAAAGAGCTGATTAAACTAGAGCTGCAGTGAGTTGTTTGCCAGAGACTCAAGCTCCTATAAACACGCCCACTTCTAACTTATAGGTTTTCTGCAGTTTGCCTTTTGGGCAGGGGATAAAATAGCAAATGAAAATTCCTTATAGATCCCCTAAACATTTCAGTGTAATCCATAGAATAACACTTTGTACTGATCAAGACATAATAGACAGGTATGCCCAGAAATGTTCTGAAACTTGAAAGCTATAAAACTCTCCAAATATGTGCAGACCATTTATCAAAGTAAAATTTCACATAAAACTGAACATTTCTTTTCATTTCAATCTAATTGTGTAATAGAACAACATTGATTAAAGTACAAAACATTAGGGGCTGATTCATGCCTACCATACTTTATCCTGAAAATAAATATTATGAAGTACATTTGTATTTGGGGGGGTAATGTAGTAATTACATTCAATAGACAGTAAGAGAGCTAAATCCCCAAGATCATGAATTACTGATTTCTGGACAGCTCGTAAGAAAAAGAGTTTAAAAGGAGTGCAAAGAATAAATAGAAATAACAAAAAAAAAAAAACAAAACCAACACCCTACACCATGTGAAATATAAATAGTCTGCACTAGAGTGAATTCTATTTCTTTACCTGTTAAGAAACAGAAAAATACACTTAACACTGAATAAGGAACATACCTCAATATGGTTTGAGTATCCTGAAAATGAATTACAAGAATAAATTTCCCTTTCCAGAAAAAAGCAAGAGGCTCTCCCCGATGCCCCCCCCCCCCATTTTTTTTTAATAAGGAACATACTCAGTTATACTTTCAGAACTCGCATTAATGAAGTCTTGTTTGGCCTACATAGAATTGTATTCTATGTCTCCTACAGCGTCTGTGAGTCTATTCCTACACATACCTAGGGGTTACCTAGGGAATACCTCCCTCTTACAGAGGTCATTGTAAAAATCTCAGATTCCTGTTATATCCTATGCCCTTTACAGTATACCATGGCATTCCCATGTCTTCAGCAGCTCCTTTACCCTAATAGGGGGTTATTTTCCTTTCTCTGGACCCCAGCTGCTTCTACTTATTCTCATATTGTGTTTCTAGTGTGTCTTCCACGTTCTGTGGTTCACACATGAGGCTTGGGCTGACCTGTTGTATTGGTTTTGTGTGGCAAGGTTTTGGTAGCAAAGGGCTACAAGAGTGGCTTCTGTAAGAAGAAGCCAGAAGCTTTGCCCATGGCTGATGGGGCCAGTACCAGCCAGCTCCAAGAGGGACCAACCACTTGCAAAGCCCAAGCCCATCAGTAACTGTGGTAGTGCCTCTGCTGTGCAACAGCAGCCAGAGAGGAAAGTGAAAATATGTGAGAGGAACAGCCCTGCAGACACCAAGGTCAGTGAAGAAGGAGGGGGAGGAGGTCCTCCAGGCACTGGAACAGACATTCCCCTGCAGCCCATGGAAAGGACCCATGCTGGAGCAGTTAATGAAGAACTGCAGTCCATGGGAAGGACTCACGCTGGAGAAGTTCATGAAGGACTGTGTCCCATGGGAGGGACTGGAACAGGGGAAGAGTGTGAGGAGGAAAGATTGGCAGAGATTACATGAGGTGAACTGACCACAGCCCCCATTGCCTGTCCCCCTGTGCCACCTGGGGGAAAGAGGTAGAGAATTCAGGAGTGAAGTTGAGCCCAGGAAAAAGGGAGGGGTGGGGGGAAGTGTTTTAAGATTTGGTTTTATTTCTCATTATCCTGCTCTGATTTTGACTGGTAATACATTAAATTAATTTCCCTAAGTTGAGTCTGGTTTGCCCTTGATGGTAATCGGTGAGTGATCGCTCCCTGTCCTTATCTCAACCCAAAAGCCGTTTGTTACCTTTTCTCTCCCTCTGTCCAGCTGAGGAGAGGGAGTGATAGAGCAGCTCAGTGGGCACCTGGCTTCCAGCCAGGGTCACCCCACCAGCTGATGCTGGTCTGGATGTACTGGTGATGACTGATTCACACAAATTGAACAAAACAAGAAATGAGCTCTTCAATTTTCTCTCATGAGGAATACCAGCAAGATGTGTCTCCTCAGCACATTTTCAACTCTCACAATGCCTGTAAAAACAGTATATTTGTGAGATCTTTCCTGCATTCAAATTTGGTTTTAATTTTCTTGGAAGATTGAAAAGTTTTTAGTGACAACACTAAGAGTTGTTTCTGCATAAGCTTCATTTCCACAGGAAGTAAGCTAGAAGTGGGAGAAGGGAATAATCCTTCCTAACTTTACTGTTATTAGAACTGAAGTGAACGATGGAGACTCCAGGAAACCAGGCAGGTTAGGACAGCCCTTGTGTGTAAGAGCAAAGTTGGGGTATGCGTAACTCACTAAGCAACTACACTCTATGATGTCTAATAAGCACAGTCTGCATAGAATCTTGATACAGGTCCTTTTATCTGCTGTAAATGATGTTCTAAGTATCTAAATATTTTAATCAGGATCTGAGTCAGTTCTAATTCTTATATTAAAGTGAATCTAGGTAACAAACTCTCAAACTAATCATATTAATCATAGTTTGAGAAGTATTCCTAGAAATTAGGAAAAAGACAAACTGATTTGATAATGTATAGAAACACAAAGTCTGGTCAACATGTTGCATGTCTTCCAAGTAGTTTTAACACAGCAAGGTTAATGAACAGGGTCAGTCTTCTAAATCTGAACTGCAAATGCTCAGCCTGTGTGTAACTTGCTCTTGAAGCAGTCTGTCTTCTTTGCTAATCGCTTGATCAGCTCTCTCCTATGTACTTTAAACTCCAATATAGCTGGCTTGTTTAAATATTCATTTCTCAATGTGTGCATATGACCCAAACTGACACAAAGACTACTGAGTGGTGTCAGACACCACCAATTAGAAACAATAAACCCTACTGAGTACGGTATGATTTGAAGGTGAGAGCAAGAGTACTGGGTGATTTGGGATTAAACATCTAACAGTGTCATTGATTTGTTGTGGACCTTAGGCAATCATTTTTCTGCAGTCCATGTTTTTGTATGGTAGACATAATAGCTATATGGGGAAACGTGATGACATTTTTTTTTTCATTTCCTAGTGCTTTCTATAAATCTCCTGTATGTTACTCTTTACTACAGAAACTTTAAGATTGAAAACTTCAATTTATTCCTTAATCCCAAATATTAGAGCACTCGAACAGGCTGCCGAGGGGATTTGTGGAGTCTCCTTTGGAGATATTCAAAACCTGCCTGGATGATGTCCTGTGCAATGAACCTGCTTTAGCAGGAGGATTGGACTAGATGATCTCCCGAGGTCCCTTCCAACCCCTTCCACTCTGTGATTCCATGATTATTTTAACCCCAAAAGGAAGACTAGGAACTTGCACGATTTTGGAGCCGTGTAATTTCAAATAATTGTGGCATATCAAAAATAGCAACAAAAATAATGCAATGTTATGGGTTTTGTACAAATCATATGCATAGAAGGTATTGATGAATGCTTACTTATTAAAAGATAAATCCAAAGACATGGAAGGGAAAAAATATAGCAACAACCTAGCTTGAAGTTTTTCTATTTTAGTACTGACACAGTAGACCTTCCTATAAGCATTTTAAACATTTATCAAAATTAACGGAAATTGAGGACATTATTTACTTCTTAGGATAAAGTTGTAGTCTTTCCTCCCATTTCGTGAAACTAATAACTATAAATTCTCTATTTAATCCCTGAAGGAAAATTAAAAGCTCATTCTAGCTGAATAATTAAAAGTTTAATGAATGTCGTCCTTTAACAAAGTGACTTCTGCACTTTTCTAGTGTACCTGTTCAGAGGAAAGCAAGAGAAATAAGGGGATTGAATAATAATTTCTTGTTATGACTTTGTGTTATTAATTACGGTTTCTGATGAACGCTTATGTAATTTAGATGCCTTTAATGTTTATTTCATTTATTACTTCTGCACTTCTATTTTAATTTATTAGATTTAATAAAATCTTGCTCCAAGATTTCAAGGCTGCAAGAGTGCTACCAGGGCTGCCAAATCCCACTGAAACTCAAAGGACTCTCCCAAGGTGTAGGAGTTATCTACACAGATGCACTGAATGATTAGGATTGGGATGTTATCTGAGACTTAAATTTCTGGGAAAAATTGCTTGTTAGAATGACAAATCAAGTCAGAAACAGTTCAAAACACAAACAAATATGGTGTTACCATGAGAAACACAAGGACATGTACCCCTCCTCCCTTTGCATGAAAGTAAAAGCACGAAGGAGGACAGGAAACAGGCCAATTAAAATCAAGAGAGATCTCTTCTCTTCTTCCCTCTTTGCACTCTTACTGTGTCTTTTCTGATTGATGGATTCAATCTCTGGTGGGTTACTGGGGTCCAGCACTGTCCTTGTAGCTGTCTTTCCCATCTGTCACCTTTTACAAGCACACTGCTATACTAATAAGTTTCTGTGCCTATGGGCTGGTCTGCCTTCAATAACGCAGTGCTTATTTAATAATAGAACATGGATTGTAGATAATTTAATAATGGAGGTGTTCCAAAGACGCATAGAGATATCTATGGGACCAACAGGGTACTTGTAAAGAGAAATGGATTCAAGTGGATAAAAGGCAATAGGGATAGCCAGGAAGCCTCTAGATCATGATGGACTGAATGAAACAATCACTTAAAACCTTAGGGAAGCAGAATATCACCTGACAGAGCAAAAGGACTTCTGAATGCTGGAGTTTTTAATCTTTATTTTCTCTGTTGGTGACCTTGAGGTTTTCGGTTATATTTGTCTTTCTTGGGGTATACAGAATTTTTTTTATATCAAGAGAAAAAAAAAACCAAACCAAACAACAAAAAGCTGTTTTCAGCTACACAGGCTGTTTTTCAATACCAGGAAAAAAGCAATAAAAAAATAACTCAAAGTCTTCCATTGCCTAATGCATCAAACCACCGATGGTAATAGAGATCCTTCAAGGGATAATGACATATGACACACTATGCTATTCACAATTTGGTTTTAACCTGTAAACAGAAAACCCTGAAACGGTAATGATTTGCCAAATGATATATCAAATAAACTGCTTCATTCTAGGAGAAAGAACCATAAAGAATCATAAAGCCATAGGTTCAGGTGATAGGGTAGACTTTCACATTGCAAATTAAGAACTCTTACCTCTAAAGCAAGCAAGCAAACAAACAAATAAGCATAGGCAACAGACAGATACAAGCAGGAGAAAAGAGGAACGAAAGCAAGAGAGTGTCTTGGACTCCATGGAAATTTCATGCATTTATCCTGCTGTACCGTGATTCCAGCCTTCCTTAGAAGTCTCTTCACTAACAAAGTTTTTGTTCAATGAAGATACGCTGTCTAAAATATTAACAAAATATGAGCAAACACAAATAGTAGGAGAAAGAATTACCCCCAAAATATTCTTTTTTTTTACAGAAATCAATAACACACCATCAAATTTTTTTTCAGTTAGTTCAAATTTTCCATTTAAGTTTCAACAATTGCATTTGTGTTTTTGTGCTGCATGCTTGGACATTCACAGGTGATGATATATAATCCTAGGCTTTATACATTCTGTCACAGCAGTTACTATGACAAAACACTGCTCCTAACTCAGCACATTTCTATTACTAATGCCAACAGCTAAAGGTCAGAAGAAGTTTTCTATGACACTTTTTTAGATATAATCCTGATACTTATATTTTCTATGACTTGAAAATATCTGGCTAAAATAATAAAGGAGAAAGAAATTGTTAGTTCTCCCACTGTAAGTTTTCCACTGAAGATCCAGAGGTCTCTGTGCAATAATCCATGTGAAAACCTTTATCATACTCACAAAAAAGAGATTAAGCAGTGATGTGATAAAAAATTCTGCTGACAAAATTTATTCATGACAGTAAAAATTAAACCTGTCTCTGGAGAGATGCAGAATATACCAAGTGGTTAGGCATAATGGGCAAGTGGCATCCAATATCTACAAAATCAGTGTTATATGAATGGGAAAAAAGATAACACAGAATTTACGTATGGAGTAATGGTATCTAAATTAACTTTTACAACAAAAAGATATGTTGAACTCACTATAAATAGTTCTCTCAAAATGCCTCTTAGTGCCAAATGTAAGCAAACTTTAAGAACCATGTCCAGAAGACTAACATATTTATCTCCATGTTACTTAATTCTACCTTTGATAATTAAAATGGTGTTTTAACAAGAGATTATTTATACAATGTCAGTAAAGAAAAAATATTGCTGAGAAATTCTACGTTCTTAGTGTTAGAGGCATCAAATCTGTCTTTAAAAACCTTGGATACTTCCAAAATATATCCAGAACCCAGGGTTTTGCTAAAACTCCAGAATACTTTGTGCTTTGGCATCCACTCTGAGGCTACTTCTTTCATTCAAGGATTTTATTGTCTCGGCTATTCCCAGTGCTTCACCCAGGGTGAAAATACTTTGGACACAGTATTTTCCCCAAGGAAAAATGCATATAATCAACCTTTAGCTGTATCTCTTCTACTCAGTGAGCCTGTCTCCCAGGGACGTGCAGCCGAGAGGTGATTTGTATGTTTGTATGAGTTCTTCACTATAGGGATGTATATTGCACACAAATCCAGGAGGATTTGTCACCTCTGCAGTAGTTTAGTGTGCCCTGATTAATTTTTTTTCAAGCTTATTCTACCATTGCTTTCCCTTGAACAAACTAAGGGACTTCATTTTAAAGGTGAGCAGCACATATGAATTTGATAGCAATGGAAAAAAAGTACTAAATTAATTAAAATGCAAAGGTCAATGTGTATTTTTGTCCTTAATGAGTCAATGAATTTTCTTTAATCATTTTTACTTTATTATTCTCTGCTGCTCTGAACTAGCAAATAATACTCCCTCTCTTTTTTGACTAATGGGTAAGGAGAGAGGATAGAGAAAATAAAGACAACTTTCTGATCACTTTGATGGTTACTTCATTGCAGGATGAAGTAAGAGTTTACTATATAGCTACCTGAGAGCGGCACTTTATTTTTCATCAAATCTTACAGCTTATTCAGGACCTGGACTTGTTGCAGTATGGTGCAAATAATCTCATGCAGTCTTATAAGTCAAGCACAGCAAGACCTAATCAAAGAGAACGAGTTTGATACCTGGAAAGGAACTGTGAAAGTGGGATAAAAACTCTGACACGTAGCGGGATGAGATTCCTAGTACAGCCCACCTATTGGATAAGCTGACATCTTCCTATGGCTAAGTATTGCCCCTCAGTGAAAGAGTTCATTGGGAACTATTTCTAACCAGAACACAGAAATTACTTCAGAGGCAATGGTAGAATTTGGACTTCCTTCCACAAGGTGGATGACTCTGACAGCAATTGCTGTCTAAATAGTTCCATAATCTTGAAATGTTTAAAGCGTAATCCTTTTGAAAAAGTTCATATGGTGAATGTGGTGGGAAGAAAGGGCAAAGATCTGGCAGAGAATGCTGCGAGTTGTGCAAAGGACTATGTACACTCTGAAAAGCACAAACATGAAACCTCTTGTGACAAGAAGCAGCCTCTGGTCCAGTCCTTGCTGCCTGGATTTTTGCCTAGCTGGATGGCTCCTTTCCTCTTATCTGTATTATCTCCTCATGGATTCAACAGTCCAGGGAGCAATGAGAGCAGAGCTAGAGAGGAAATACCCCACAGGTAGGAAAGAAGAAGAGAGGAGAGAATTCTAAGGTTCAACAAAGTAAAAGAAAAGGGTTTAGGGGAAAAGAAACAAGTACAACATACACATGATAGGGAGAACTTCAAAGAAAAAAAGTACATGCACAGGGACTATGGAGCAGGAAGTAAAATATTCCAAATTTTTTTAACAGAAATAGTTACAGACCTCTTTGTTAAAAATAAAGTGTTATAAGGCTGAACCCCAGAAGGACAATGCAAAATTTGAGATTGTCATGTAATCTGAATTGGTTCTATTCATACAAATGCAAATGTAATCCATCCCTTCATCTCTTAATTATTAAATACAAGTTTTGCTTACATGCTTGAGGTTTTCCCTCCCTGAAGCACTTGTAGTGATGGTGGGAGATTTAAAGCAGCACAGTTTGTAGGTCTTCTATATCAAGTATATAGAATGAGGAAGAAAACTTCTGTGAAAGGAAAAGCCTCTCTGTATATTAGGCCCATACTAATTACCTTGCACTGGATCCTCATATTATTTGCTGCTTCTCATTCTGAAAACCCACATCCCCTCTTGTCAGTCTTTTTATCCTGCAAAAGAGGACAGGCAATTTTTCTCTTGTTCTCCTTACCACCTGTGTGTCAATCATCAATCTAGAAGAGATACTTTTCCTATTCTCAGTCCTTATTCCTGACACTTAAACTACCGTACCTACAGCAAATAGAAATTGCAAAGACAGACCAGTATAGTTTCTGCAGGCTCATGATCCATGTGTGCTCATTTCCTGTATAAGAGGAGGATGCATGCACACTGGCTGTAATAAAGCTGTTTGGGTCTGGAGCATCCCAAGTACAGATGGATTCTGAATAATTAATATTCTAAACTCCAAATCTCAGCATGAGTCATTTGAAATTTTCATAGGCTGAAATCTTGGCTAAGTTTTGGTTGAGCTTTACAGCAAGAGCAGAAAATGGTTATTCAAATAATCCTTTAGCACAATTTCACAAAGTGTGTTACCATAGATCCAAAGAAATCATGAAGTCGCAGGCCATTCTCTCAATGACATGAAGTCTCGGGCTATTGCTTCTAGTTAATATTTACTTCCTTTCTCAGATGTTCTTGTTTCCAAATCTACCTTAATATTACACTGGGCACCTCACATTATGTCATATGCTTGAAGAAGGAAAGCCAATATACTGTTGTAAGTGAAAGTGTAAATGCATTTGTTTTACTGAAATGTGAATTTTAAGGAATTAACTTTTATATTTGGAAAGAGGTATCAATGAAATTATTATGTACCTTTTCCATCTATGTCTTGCTGTTGCTTGGCTTCAAAGTTATTCAGTACTCCATGTTATTAGCAGACTCACAAATCCAGACAGCTTCTATAATAATTTACTGGAACTGAAAACTAACCCTAAGGACATGTCTATATTAGTTTTGTAGTAGTTCTGATCAGGTGATTGATTCTCAGGGAAATTCTGTAATCATTAAACTTACCACATTTCCTTTTGCATCACAGTGTCAGACCACACAAGCTGAATATCTCTGGGAGGATGCTGAAGCAGAAGATGGTCTCCAGAAAAGCACTCCACCATTGCACTCAGTGAGCACTGAGGAACTAAGCATAGCCAATGCATCTCAAAATATCCTGTAATGTTATTACTATTTTTTTCTGGATTGAAAAGGTGAAGAAATTGAGACATAACTAAGACAGAATAGGAGAATCTTGATTCAAAACTACCAAGAAATTAGTGCCAAAAAGTAGTAAAAATAAAGTGGTTTCTGATCTGAGAGTTATTCTTGCATTCTGTTTTTTTTTTTTCCATACTTCTATAGACAACCCAAAATACATTCAATTTCTTTATGTAAGTGAATGCCACTGGTAGTGGGATATGCACAATTAGTTTCTTCATAAATATTGCTATAATGCCAGGGATTGACTTCCATCCTTATCATAGAATCATAGAGTCATAGAATAGTTTGGGTTGGAAGGGACCTCTAGTCCAAGCCCCCTGCAGTGAGAAGGGACACCTTCAACTAGATCAGGTTGCTCAAAGTCCCATCCAGCCTCACCTTGAATGTTTTAATTATAATTTTAATTTTATAATTAAAAGTAAGTAAGTCAAAAATACATTTTATAATTTTTATAATTTTTTAACATATAATTAAGTTAAATTAAAATTCAACTGATTTGAAATAATTTTCTTAAGTCTGAAATGGAGCCCATAAAATGGAATATTGCTTGAGAAAATAAATATGTATATATTAAAAGTCAGGAGATATTTCCAAGTAGTACCATATGGCCTGATACAAGTTATCAAAGCTCGCTGAAGACTTGTCACTTTAAGGTATTACTCCAAAGAGGAGAAGAAAAAAGAGAGACATTCCGAACTTTTCTCAGTGTCTGGATGTTTTCATGTTTGCTAGCAATTCTGTGGTGAATGTCTGTACTGTTTTGCTGTTACTTTTAATTTTCACATTTGGTGATGAAGAACTGCATGGCTAGTGATTCTTTTCTTAGGTATCTGTGTACCAACAGCTGGGGAGAAAAACAAAGAGCATAATCCTGGTCAAAAAAAAGCAGTTTCACAAGGAATTAAAAACTGACCAAGCTCTTGCTTCTACACTAGCGAAAAAGGTACCACAAATTCTGAAGCCTCTTATTGATAGAAAACTTCAGTCATTCTCTCTGGAAAAAAAAAAATAAATAAAAAAAGTTATTTGTACTACTTTTCTTTCAGAAAGCTTTAGAAACTGGTATCATTCCTCCCATCTCACAATGCAGAGCCAGAAAAGCCTGGAAGTGGGAAAACCTGTATCAGCAACAGGAATGCTCCTTATTTCTATAAGGGAACTAGAACGGGCTTCTTAACCCATCTTCTGAAAAGAGGGGGATGAAGTCATTGTGAAGCTCCATCACAGGTCACGTTTACAGGCTGTGTGCATAGACTTGAAAGTGCAGAAAGGTTGGTTTCAGCCAGAATTCATTGGTACAAAAACCTTTTTCATAGTTCCCTAGGTAGGTAAACTAGCAACATGAGATCAGCTTTCCTAAATAAAATGTCTGGATTCTCTTGAAATATTCAGGCAAACCAACATCCCTGTGAAACATTACTGTTATGTCAGACTAACAAATTTCCAGAGAACAAAAACTTTCTCTCCATTAGCTTCCTATCACATATCTTAACCTCTCTTACTGTTTTCCAAGTGTTCTGTTTTATTAGTCCAAATAAATTCCACTTAAGCTGGAATTCAGCTGCCTGCATTCCAGCTGTCACTCTGATAACTGTCCAACCCTCATATGTGCTGGCATTACCTAATCCCAAAGGTGCTAAAATCCCTTTGCACTTTGCTGTTTAGCATGTAAACTTTCCGATTATATACAAAAGCATGGCTCCAAAAACATGTAGACATGCCCAGTCATGTGAAGATAGACATCTATCCTAAAAGCCGATGTATTTCTGCCTTTGGAGAAACCATCTAACTTTACCATAGATGAAGTAAAAGTCAGCAAAAGTCAAAGAAAAAAATCAGGTTTTCCACTTCTGGTGGAAACGTAATAATTTTGATTCATAAAAAAAATGTGTGTACGCACACACACACATGAACATATATGTGTGTGTATACTTGTATGTATATGCATATGAAGTGCTATTACCCTTTTTCTCAGGAGAACTGGCAGTCTGGATGCAAAGTGAGGGAAGATTTTCATTGCCAAATATTTTTCTAAACAGCTCATGGAAGTAGATGCCTAACTTCTGTGATCTGGATTGCAATGTCAGAAAACATATCTCCCTGGTTTACTTTTATTTCCTAGTCCTCGATTTTGACAAGGAATATGAGTATCTCCTAGGGGTTGGGGTTGCGGGGTGGGGGGGAGGTATTTTGTTTTGTTTTATTGAATGAACCAATTTATTTTCCTTCCAATAAAAAAATGGAAACTTTTGTGGGAAAAGTTTGTTTCAAAGACCAGTCTTTATAGTCAGTTGGAAAAGATTGCATCTGACTTCGCTCCCTTTATTCTACACTGTTGTCCATCAACATTTGCATAGGGTTTGTACCCCCAAATACCACCTGCAAACTCTTCAAACACTCTCATAAGTCATGCAGTGTCCCCAGACATTGTAGTGTTACCTCTATGTCATAAAACATCAATTTAACATCAAATGGAATATTAGTTCAGCCACTTGGAACTTAAAACCAGAAAATAAAACAACGCATCTATGGAAATTCCATGTGTGGTTCAAAGAAAACCTGGAGCAAATATTATTCCAGGCTGATGCCACTAGGCCTTTCTAAGAGGATATACCTGAGTATGTGATATAAACCATACTCTGAGCAAGTACAGGAGTAAGAACTCGTAACAGTGCAGACACCACTAAGGCACCTTAAACAAATAAACCTAAGGTATTTATCAAACATGGCTAGTCAGCACCCTTTATAATGAGAAGAAATAAGTGACTGAAGAGTCCAGAGGTTGTTATTAACATTCTAAACTAGGTGTCCAAGATGTAAATTGTTTCATGGACCAGCCTATTTCTAGGTATTTTTTTTTCCTCCACTAACAATAGAGGATGAGTACCCTAGCTCAGTCCTTTCCTTTAACTATTAAGAATCCTCAGTAATCTGCCTATCAGCCCTTCTACCAATAGAAAGCTTCCCCCATATTTTCATCTTACAAAATACTGTAAACCTATCCTGTAAATTATTAAATGCCACCAGACAAGTAATTAAATAGCAGATAAATATTCAATTTATTTGTCCTCAAGCAGTGAGTACTTGCTTCTTCCTTATTAGTGACAAGTTCCGCAAAAACTCCAGAGTTTGTTAGCTGTCACAGGAGGTTGTCCTCATCTTTGCTACTATTTTTAATTAATAAGATTATATACATCACTTACCTTTTCTCCCAGTAAGCATTATCTTTCAAAAGTTGTTGTTATTGCTATTATTATTACTAACATGTCACATATGAAGAAAACAGTCCTACCAAGCAACAATAGAAATAAGAAATGAAGCAAAGTCAACTTTAACATCATGCAAGGAAAAGAAACCAGCTAAACCCAGAATTCTTTTGTCTGCATTGTCATTAGCTTCTTGTTTCATTAGTTATAAATTCACATTTTGGAATTTACTTTAGTATAGTTATCAAGGTGCAATAAGAGGAACATGGCACAGAGAATGCCACTGTTATCACAGAGTAGACAGAATGCATTTGATTTAGCAGTAGTTCAGTAACAAACCAAATCCATACATTTTTTAAAAACTGGCTCCCCAGAAGCCCCTCTGAAAAGCAACTAAAGAGACAGACATATATATTCCTATATAACAGTATATTTCATATCTCAAGTTGAATTGAAATCCTGTTTTTATGTATTGTGCACTAACCAAGGAAAACACAAGGGTAACAAAAACAGACAGAAAAGGCGCTATACCAAAGAATTCCTCACAGTGAAGTAACCACTAAAAAAATGATAGATGAGTTTTATTTCCCATAATGAGCCTACTGCAAATATGGAACTAATATGTGAGTACAAGGACAGTTTTTTAAAAGAAACAAAGAGAACTTTTTGAAAATTAGCATCTCACCTTGCTTACAAGTTCAAAATTAAAAATTTTGTTGGAAGCATTTCCTGCTGAAAGACAGACAGCTCCTTTTTTCTTTTTTCTTTTCTAAAGTTTTGGATTTTTATCTTAAATAAAGATCTACAAGAAGACAAAATAATCATACCCAGGAAAATGTATTGTTATTATGATAGCTTATGTCTTCTGTCATCCTCTTCTTCCAGTATCTCTAATTTCTTGTGTTTGCCTACTGTATAAGCCCTTAAATCTCTTTAGATTTGCATAAATGTACATAGCATTTACTTTCCCGAAATTATGCATAAAAAGACCAGTCACCACATGCTATATTTAGACTAATTAAAAAACCGCAAAAAAAACCCAAACCCAAAAGTCTTTAAAAAAGGTATTTGCAACCTTAGAAAGTTCTCGAGACAGGTGAGGTAATTCACCTGCTGGACATTGATTATGAACTGACAGCAGGCTTACTAGCTTACTTATGCAAGTATAAGTAGCTTATATTTAAGACTAACTTTCAGCCAGTGTTCTCTGATATGAAGACCTCTTTCTCAGTTCACCAAATAGGCAAATAAGCACGAAAGCTACCACCAGGTGACAAATACTCTATACAGAAAAAAAGGGATGAGTCACAGGAAACCAAGCAGAAACCTTTGCAAATAATTATTTCTGCCTACCATGTGCAGCAATAGTAACTACAAATATACTGATAAGCAACCTGGTGTTCTCAGAACAGGAGTTATTCTTCAGGAAATTATCATATCAATTCTGGAAAATACTATGTCATTGAAGAGACTTAGATGACCAAAACAGAAAGAAAAAGGGGGAAAAAAAACCCCAAACAAACAGCCGGAATGCATGTAGCTTTGAAACCTACATAACTTCATAGAAGTTATCTTATTGGTCACAAAATATTGCAAGTGAGTTTGACTCATACAGGACCTTGCACAGATGTCCATTACAGCAGAAACCCATTAATTTTCTAGGATTTCTGTGAAGGTGTATTGTAACGACCATGGTGCTATCTAGTCTTATTAGATCTTTAGTGTAGTTGCATTACTTTGCAGTCAGCTGTGCTAAAAACCGTTGATTAACCCAACAGAATAGCCATGTTTATCCATACAGCTATGTTTATCCATATTCTAACTAGGTAGTTGTGGTGATTTGACCCTGGCTGGATGCCAGGGGCCCACCAAAGCTGCTCTATCACTCCCCTCTAACTGGACAGAGGAGAGAAAAGTAAATCAAAGGGCTTGTGGGTCGAGATAAAGGCAGTTTAATAAAGGGGAAAAAAAAAAAAAAAAAGCAAAGGCCACGCATGGTAGCAAAAGGAAAGAAAAAAAGATTTTATTCTCTACTTCCCATTAGCAGGCAATGTCCAGCCACTTCCCAGGAAGTAGGGCTTCAGTATACATAGTTGTTCCTTCCCGAAGACAAAACGTCACAAAAGACGAATGTCCCCCCTCCTCTTCCTTTTCCCTTAGTTTTTATATCTTAGCTGACGTCACATGGTATGGAATATCCCTTTGGTCGGTTTGGGTCAGGTGTCTTGGCTATGGGCTATGTCCCCTTCCCAAGATCTTGCCCCCTTGCAGCCCACTGGTGTGTGTGTGTGGGAAATATTGGAGGCACAGCCTTGATGCTGTTTGAGCACTGCTCAGCAGTAGCCAAAACATTGGTGTGTTATCAACTCCTTTCTACATACCAGTAGAAAGCACATCCCTATGCTGCTCAACCCAATACAGTAGTTTACAATTTCTGTCTTCCCTGCTACTCTCCCTCTGCCTTGCTGCTCTCAAACACATCAGGTTCCACCTCCTATTGGCAGGACCAGCAGATATGATTCCCAGCACAAGCAATAGGTTTAGGATGCTACACATGAAAGGAACCAGTGGGCAAGGTTAATCACTTTCACATGCTTCCACTATACAGATCAAAACCCCAAGTTCCTTAATACTCTAGTAAATCATCCTGCTTTTTATTAGTGTTGTAGAATTTATGTTTTTGCTATTGCCTTAATAGCACTGTCAGCACATTAGAAAAGTTGAAATTGAAGATTGGGTACTCTGTCCTAGAGAACTTATGCAAGTATCATCAGATGCAAGAAAACTTGTATCTATGCTACTGCTTCTTTTTCTTTTCATCTTCTTCTTTCCTTTCCTTTGTCTTTTTTTCTTTCTTTTTTTTTTTTTCCCCCCCCATTAAGCACCTGATTGTAAAAGACAAATTTGTGACTTACTGTCTTGGGATTCCTCTAAGCAGATGCTTGGCCTTTGTTGGGAGGCATCCATGTGGACTGCAGTATTTCCATTTAAAAACTGTGACATTTTTATCCTCAAAAATAATTCTCCACAGTTTGTCAGGCTAATTAAAATATTTATTCAAGGTCCAAAAAAGGAATTGGAAATACATTAATCCAAGAAGCATCCAAATTTTTGTTGTAATATTTTTGTTGTAACATTTTAATACCCATTTCACCCATGCAGAGGAACAGGTTATGCAGTTGGGTTTTCTCTGAATTTGGCTAATGAATATAAAACTTAATGTTCTGTACTGTATAAACATATATACATGTATATAATCGTGATATGGAATTAAAAACTCTGTACTTCATTTCTCAAGACACTATAAGACATCAAATATTATGAGTTCATAAATAGTTGTAGTTCCTTAGTGGAAAAAATAAATGAGGAAAGAAACAAACTAACACCATATTAAGCAGCATAAGCTTGCTGAGTGCACGATGATCAAGGGTCCCATTGCTTGGACTCTTCAATGACTTGTGCAAACATTTTGGTTCATTACAGTTTCTGTGGGTTTAAAATGAAGCACATGTTTAAGTACCTTTTTGAATGACTCCCTGGTGAAGCCATCTGATTGCAGAAGACACAAAGAATTTGTAGTTTACATTTTCCTAATACTACAGACATAATACCATAAATACACTTTCATAAAATGAATGTTATATGAGATTTGTTATTATTGCTTTATCTTAGGGTGCTGGGTTTTTTCAGTACCTAATTTTACCTATTGAGAATTCCTGTGGTGTTTACAATGACACCTGACACACACATCCAGAGAATGTTTCATTCTGCCTCTCCTAGCCCTTAGTTACAATTTTAGTATCTAATACATTGTCATAAAGGATGAGGAAAGGTGGTTTCTGTTCACTGACTCTGTAGATAAATAGAATTTCTATTCTATTCTATTCTATTCTATTCTATTATCCACTTTGTTCAGTTCCATTCTGTTCTGTTCTGTGCTATTTGAACCAACTGTTTTAACTTAGAACAGCTTCAAGAGAAATCTGTTTGATCCAATATATCAGTCTGATCTGAAAATCACCCATACAATATAAAACTCACTAAACAGGTACAGACTGTGCCTCCTGCAATCTTTCCTGTTTCTACCCTTAGGGAAAATAACAGAATACAAACAAAAAAAGTTTATTATAATAAAATCAATATGAAAATTGAGATGTCTGTTTGAAAGTTTGAATAATATTTGTTTTTCTAGTCAACATAGATGCTCCAGCTGACACTTTTCATCTGTTGACTTGTGAAATGAGAATTATTTTATCCTATACAGAGTGAGTCTATAATGTTCCACAAAAGAAAGTGACCAAATTCTACACTGCTGTACTGTAAGAAATTCAACACAACTTTCCGTAGACTTCAAAGTTTAAATTAAGTATTTTTTTGTTGTTGTTCATGAATCATGAGAGTAAAGTTTTGAAAGACGACTGTACAAGCTTTTTTTCCTAACCACAATTTGATTGTCATTTAAGGTTTGTTTATTAATTGCCTTGTTATGTCAATTTTTAATTAGTCAATTATGATTACTTAAGATGTTGAATGAAGGTTCATCATCTTAATTTTCCTTGACTGGCAAATTTGTAAATTATAACAGACCAGGAAGTATGAATTAGTCTGTGTGACTAAGTCAATGATAAAGGAAGCTTTTCATTTACAAAAACATAACAAAGTATAAGAAATTATATTTAAAAAGTGAAATTGTTATTAATTCATTATATTGATCAGAACTGTTCATTTATTAAATCACAGGAGTCTAAAAATAAGGGGATTTGCACTGCTTTGACACTGAAAAGTTTTCATCTATGTAGGTTTTTGAGTAATTTTTTTCTTCTTCATTAAATTTAGTTACAGGGTGGAAACAAAAAAACCCAAACAATCCAACTCTTCAACAGCTATTCAAAAACTGCCTGGACTACACTACAGTGCAATAGATCCAATGCAGCATAATCTAGTACAGAAAAATTATCTTACACATGTTCATAAACCCCTTATTTCTGTTTGTTCGCTATCAAGTGTGATGTTAATGTCTTGCACTTCTTCAGTATCTTTCAACTTTGGATCTTAAAGTGCTTTATGAACATTAATGAAATTTCTCACTACTGTAATTCAGTGCTGAAAATCATCTTCCATCAGTTCTGCACATCTGTTAAATATGATCCCGTTCCATCTGGCAAACCAGAAATGCTTTTAAAGATAATATAAATGTACAAGAAAAAATATAAGTAGTTGCAAATTAATTTTTCTTTCATGGCACCATCTCTACCTGCTCAGAGAAAGTGCTTCCCCACAGTTCGTGGTTTTCCAAAACAGATTTTTTGTAACAGTACATCTAGTATTATGTTAATTATCGTTTTAATTTTGTTTAGTGCTTGGATGATACCAGTGAACAATTACAGAAGATTTAGATGGTGATTTTATCAGGAAAGTAGTGTTCCTAATTCAGAGCTTTAAAAAAGACATCTCTTTTTGCTTCGGGTTCATATAGACCTCAGATTCCTCCTGATTTCAGCAGTGTGATGCAATCCTTCTGTCAGAGAGAAGACAAAGATAGATACACACAGAAAACCATATGAAAAGAAAATTATTACAAAAGCTTTTACAGCCACCCATTTTCAGTAGTGATCTCACCAGGGATGAATTATGTAAAGAATTATTAAATCTGGATCTGATGAGCTTTGGACCCATGTCTTCCATATATCAATAAAATGACATAACCAGCATTTTATATAAAATTATCCTTAGGGTTTGGTCTTTACCTATTTATTGAGACCCATCTTCTCTACTTAACATTCACTTGAGCAGTGACAAGGGATTTCCCACATGCAAGGTGCTCTGATGGCTATTATATTAGACTAAATATTAGAGGTAATAAAAAGCACTGTAGTCATGCCTTCAGGAAAAAAAAAATAATCATGATTTCTATTATACTTGTCTCAGAAAACATTTTGGCTCATGTTTAGAAAGCACAGGCCAAAGTGTGTATTCACTGAAAATGATACAAATATGTTGAGCTCAGTGGGGTGGCACAGTCTTGCTGTGAAGAGAATTAGGTCTTGTGACTACTGTGCATCACAAAAGATAAAACATACTATTCATAACAGCACTGTTGTACTTGGCTGACAATGTCTAAGTTATAAGAATTAAAATTAGGGTCTTTAAAACACCAAAGGCATCAAACTTTCAGTGTAAAATTAATGGCTGTAGGGTAACCAGTTCTTGTTTAGGTTTTCATGAAATAATTGTTTGTATGCATTTGATGGTACTTTCTTTGCGTGCATATTTATTTATCTTATTCAGAATAAAAGAGATGTGGGCACACCTATCTGACCCGAGTGCTTTTTCAGGAAGATGGTATTTGAAAATGTAGTTAACAGCCTATCGCTAAACATAATTATTGTTTTCATGACTCATGCTTAACAATGAAACGTTGCAATGTTGAAAAGTCAGTTCTGGACATAATCCTAAGATGATAATGGAATGGTGATACTAGGTGTCTTAAGGGTATTTTGTTAATATCATCCAAACACCCAAACTGCTACATAACACAAAATATAACCCAAAATACCCAATATTACTCAAGCTGTAAAAATGAGTAGCAGCAGTTTTGAATTACATTGGCTGTAGACAGTTAATTTACAAAGATTCATCAAGCAAATTAGATAATAGCTTTAATAATTAATAAGTTCTGTCTTACACTCCCTGTAATGTATTTTATTTCATTAAATGCCCTTGTATAAATTTTAACTTAGAAACTATTGCAACTTATTATATCTCCTGCTAAAATAATTTCCTCCTTTTCTCTCTGCCTTTTTGTTTCTTATTGATTTTAGGTTAGATTTAAAACAAATATTTTGCATTCAACCTGTAAAACAAACCGAGTTGTCTACCTTGACTTCAGCAAGGCTTTTGATACTGTCTACCATAACATCCTCATAGAGAAGCTCAAGAAGTGGGGGTTGGATGAGTGGACAGTGAGGTGGATTGGGAACTGGCTGAATGGCAGGGCTCAGAGGGTTCCGATCGGCAGTGCAGAGTCTAGTTGGAGGCCTGTAGCTAGTGGAGTTCCCCAGGGCTCAGTACTCGGCCCGTTCTTGTTCAATTATTCATCAATGACCTGGACGAGGGGACTGAGTGTACCAACAGCAAGTTCCCTGATGACACAAAACTGGAAGGAGTGGCTGATACGCCGGAAGGCTGTGCTGCCATTCAGCGGGACCTGGACAGGCTGGAGAGTTGAGCAGAGAGGAACCTGATGAAGATCAACAAGGGCAAGTGTCAAGTGCTGCACCTGGGGAGGTTGAACCCCATGCACCAGTACAGTCTGGGGGCTGATCTGCTGCAAAGCAGCTCTGCTGAGAGGGACCTAGGAGTCCTGATGGACGACAAGCTGACCATGAGCCAGCAGTGTGCCCTTGTTGCCAAGAAGGCCAATGGTATCCTGGGGTGCATTAAGAGGAGTGTGGCCAGCAGGTCAAGGGAGGTTCTCCTTCCCCTCTAATCTGCCCTGGTGAGACCACACATGGAGTACTGTGTCCAGTTCTGGGCTCCTCGGTTCAAGAAAGATGAGGAACTCCTAGAAAGAGTCCAGAAGAGAGCAACTAGGATGATAAAGGGACTGGAGCATCTCCCCTATGAGGAAAGGCTGAGGGAGTTGGGCTTGTTTAGCCTGAAGAAGACTGAGAGGGGACCTCATCAACACATACAAATATCTTAAGGGTGGATGTCACGAGGATGAAGCCAGACTCTTCTCAGTGGTGCCCAGCGACAGGGCAAGGGGCAATGGTTACAAACTGAAACATAAGAGGTTTCAATTGAATATGAGGAAAAACTTCTTTCCTTTGAGGGTGACTCAGCACTGGAACAGGCTGCCCAGGGGGTTGTGGAGTCTCCTTCTCTGGAGATATTCAAAGCCCGCCTGGACAAAGCCCTGTGTAACATGCTCTAGGAGAACCTGCTTTAGCATGGGGGTTGGACTAGATGATCTCCCGAGGTCCCTTTCAACCCTTGCCATTCTGTGATTCTGTGTGATTTGCATTGGTTTTCCATTTGGAAACAATGAAGGCTTGATTAAGACAATTTATACTTAGGAAATTTTGAACTAAATGCCCAGTTACAGGAATTAAATATGAGCTCATTCAACATTATCTCATACCAATTAGGTATAGTTAACTTCACAGAATCACAGAATTACAGAATCACAGAATCGCAGAATGGTTGAGATGGAAGGGACCTCATGTGATCATCTGGTCCAACACCTCTGACCAAGAACGTTCATATAGAACAGGCTCCCTAGAACCATGTCCAGACAGCTTCTGAATATCTCCAAGGACTGAGACTCACAACATCCCTGGGCAAACTGTGCCAGTGCTCAGTCACCTTGACAGTGAAATAGTATTTTCTGATGTTCAAGCAGAAACTGCTGTATTTCAGTTTGTGCACATTGCCTCTGGTCCTGTCACTGGATACTACTGAAAAGATTTTGACTCCATCCTCTTTGGATACTCCCTTCAGGTATTCATATACTTTGATCAGGTCCCCTCTGATCCCTCTCTTCTCTAGGCTGAATAGTCCCAGCTCTTCTGGCATGGCCTCACCAGAGCTGAGTAGAGGGAAAGGATAACCTCCATTGACATGCTGGCAACATTCTTCCAGTGGAACTCATTATACCATTCTCCTTCTTTGTCACAAGGCTACTTTGCTGGCTCATGTTCAACTTGGTGTCCACCAGAACCCCCAGGTCCTTCTCTGCAAAGCTGCTTTTTAGCTGGGTGGCCCCCAGCATGTTCTGGTTCATGGAACTGTTCCTTCCCAGGTGCAGGATTTTGCACTTTTCTTTGTTGTCTTGTCAGCCCATTCCTCAAGCCTGTTGAGGTTCCTCTGGATGGCAGCATGAACCCCTGGCGTATCAGCCACTCTTCCCAGTTTTGCATCACCAGAAAACTTGCTGGGGTATGCTCTGCCCCATCATTCAGATCATTAGTGAAGATGTTGAACAGGATTGGAGCCAGTAGTGACCCCTGGGGTATACTGCCAGTTACCGGCTTCCAACTAGACTTTGCACCACTGATCACCACCCTCTGGGCCTGGCCATTCAGCTATTTTTCAGTCCACCTCACTGTCTGCTCATGCAACCTGTACATCAACTGCTTCTCTATGAGGATCTACAGCAGACATTCAAAAGCCTTACCAAAGTCTATATAGGCAATATCCACTGCTCTTCTCTCACCTACCAAGCCAATCAGTTCATCATATATGTTTATCAACTTCCCTTTGGTGAATCCATGTGGACTACTCCCAGTGATTTTCTTGTTCCTCATGTGCTTGGAAATGTTTTCCAGGATTAGCTGCTCTATCACCTTTCCCAGGGATCAAGATGAGAGAAGGAAAGGAAAGGAAAGGAAAAGGAAAGGAAAGGAAAGGAAAGGAAAGGAAAGGAAAGGAAAGGAAAGGAAAGGAAAGGAAAGGAAAGGAAAGGAAAGGAAAGGAAAGGAAAGGAAAGGAAAGGAAAGGAAAGGAAAGGAAAGGAAAGGAAAGGAAAGGAAAGGGAAGGGAAGGGAAGGGAAGGGAAGGGAAGGGAAAAAGAACCTTTCCACTTTTTATTAGCATTAATTAAATATGTTTATTTCTGGAGAAGGAAGAGACAAGGAAACAAAGAGGAAAAGAACCATTTGAAATTGTGAATAACAAATTAAATGAGCCACACCTTACCTATGTGTAAATGATCAGAACAGTAAACAACAACCTTTTCTTGAAAGAAAAGCTATTCTGGGCATGGAACATAAAAAAATTAAACACCTACTTGTGTCATTGGGTATGTTTTCAATTCCTTTGTAATAGTATGAAAATTTTCCAGACAGCTGAAATGGGAACTACATCAAGACATAGAGAAGAAAGAGCTCTTACATAGTCAATTGAAGTTATAAAGCAGTAGTACTTTCAGAATTTTATGGTCCCAGGAGATATGTTTTGAAGGATCAAACTGTGCTGCTTTGTTTAAATGTTTAAGAACGAGAGATCATGAGTGCTTCTGCACCTGCAGCAGTACATCATGCTAAAACACATGACAGTTTTCAAAAGGTATATTCTGATCAGATATTAGGAAAAAAAATCCATAGTGATTTTAGTCAAACTATGAAACAGATTGCCTAGAAAGGTTGTGGAATCTCCACTGTTAGAGGTATTTGAAACTCAACTGTATGAATCCCAGCATGACCTCACCTAAATCAGTCCTGCTCTGAGAAACCAGTTTAACCAGATGACCTCCAGAAGTCACTCCCAGGCTATATTATTCCAAGACTCTATGTTTAACTAGCAACTATTTCAACATCCATGGATGTTTCAGTTCCTAAGTTTAAACATAATCCTTTCAATTCAGTTTCACTTTTGCACGCTAAAATTTTTCATAAGATGGACCAGTTTTAAACAGTGTGTATGCTTTAGAATGGCTAAATAATTGCAGTGTGAAAATTATTACAGCATTTTTGGTACTTCCCCTAATTATCACTTCTGGACTATATTCATAAAAAATTACTCTCATATATTATGAATGTAACTCCTCTAATTGCTTTCATACATAAGTAATTATAAATTTTAACTTTTATTCATTAAATTGAAAAGGTTGAGAGAATTGCTGACATTCAAAGAAGTTTCACAAGACTATTTTAGCAGCAGCTTAGGCAAAAAATGTATATAAAAATCTACAAAAATTACTGGTATTTAATTGTTCTGTTTATTTCTTAAGATACATTCAGCATAAAATGTGTATAAATCTTTTTTGTTATATTAAGAAATATTCTCTTATAAAACTCCCTACGGAGTTACTAGAATAGTTGACATGTTTTCTTTTTATGGACTGACAATTTTTATATTGTTGGTAATATTTTTTCCTACTGATTAATGAAATACAATGCTAAAAATCTTAGCCACAAAATAAGACACTGAAATTGAAGAGGAAAAAAAAAAAAATCATAGTCAAGGACAAAAATGAAGAAAGCATAGGACTATTATAGTTCTTTAGGCTCTTCCATACAGACAATGAAAATAATGTCAGCTAGACCTGTGACTCATAAAAGTATTTAATACAGAATTAGTTTTCTTGAATTTGGTTCAAAGGCCTAAATAAAGAGGGTAGCTGCTTTGCAGCGGACTTCTTCCTTTGTTAATGTGAAAGGAGATGGTGATTAGGCTTTCCATAAAGAGCCCTTTCCTCATATTCATCCAACTTGTTTTTGCTGTTACTACAGACTCATCTGCATGGTATATAAAACAGCATTCCTTGTTGTCCCTTCACCTCTGACAGCAGAAACAATAGGTGTTAAGAATCCATCACTTCTGACTGGTTCTGCCCTTTTGTCTTTCCTGTAGCTGATGAATGCCATGAGACTTCTGTTTCCTCTTCCAGGAGCAGGAAGGAGGATTTAAAAAAAAAAATAAATGGGGGGGATGTGGGAACTGGATTACAGACTCGAGCCTTGGGATACAAGTTTAGTGAAAAGAAGAGAAAAAGAAAGAACAAGGCCCCCTCCCAAGGGCTGTCTCCCCTATTTCCTCTTACTCCCCTCATCCTATTGTCCTATTCCAGCTCTCCTCCTGGAAATCTTGAAAGACTGACTTCAGCTTCCTAAAACATACACTGGCCCACTGCCCAAGTCCCTTTTCTATGACAGTCCTCCCTTTGCTAATATGCTCAGTGGGTGCACTGCTTTAAGGCTTTCAATTCATAGCCTGTGGAACTTGCTCTGACAGCACCGTCAAATCAAATTTTACTCCCTCCAAATATTCTGATTCTCACTTACTTCTACTATTCATAGTCCTAATTCAGCAAAGGATCTCTATTTCAGTGTACACTTTAGCACATGTTTAAATTTAAAGAATGCTAAATACTTATATAACAATTAGACTAAATTGGTGCTTTAACTAAACACTTTTGCTGAACATCAGCCTAAGACTGAAGTTTTGTCAGGGAAAATGTCCTCTGAACTTCAGAATAGTTTCACTGTGTTATGAGTGAAGTTAGTATTTGACTTTGATGAAAGACTGCAAAGATGTCAGACAAATAAATGAAATGTCTGACACTGAAAAATGCAGAGAAATAAATATATAATGGATGAAATTCTGGTTTCATTGAAGTCAAAGACAAAAGTCCTATAGAATGCAATAGAGTAAGGATTTCATGTCACGTATTTAGACTCAACTGACCCAAATGGAGCATCAGGTATCTAAATCCTCTCTTCTTGCTTGTGTTGAACAGTACTTTATAAATAGACCCTATGAAGTCAATAGCATGACTGAAGAACGGTGTTAGTCAGCATGAATAAAGGTAATCGAAATGTAGCTATTTTACTAATGAACATGTTTTTAACTGCCAGATACAGAGCTAGGGAAATTAAATTAAATAAAGGATATTTTTGCAAGTGGAAAAACTCATTTTTTTAATATTATTTTTTGCTGAAAGTAGCTAAAAAGAAAGACAATTTACCTTTTTTTTCACCTTGCAAAACTGAAAACAGTAAGATTTTGTATTTATCTGTATTTCATAAAAAAATGTTATTGTCCCTATAGAAATTTTTACACACTTGTATGTATAAGAACCCATCCTCTATTTGTAACATATGCTCTAACAAAGCTTTTTACAAAAAGGAAAAGACATTTTATATCTATCATCAGATATGGGGTTTCAGTTCTAAGAAATAAATAATATTCTGATTTTTATTAAAATACCAACCAATGCTATGATATACACAGACCCTATCATGTAAAATATTATATATAAAATATATAAATACACTAATCTTTCAAGAATGTTAGATATAGATATACTTAGAAAATACTTATATATATAATATCTCATAAATCAAAAAGTAACATTCCATGAGGAGAACAGTCCATGCTGACAACTCTACGTTTGGAGCTGCTTCAGCTGTTAGTAGGATTCATGGCCTCCACCAATATTTTTTGCAATGTGTTACACATTTCTTTGTAACAGAACATTTAAGTTATAACCACAATATAGTGGCTTACTTGAAGTGTGAACGTAAGATCATTAACTAAAGCATGGAGGCCAGTAACTGGCAGTATACCCCAGGGGTCACTACTGGCTCCAATCCTGTTCAACATCTTCGCTAATGATCTGAATGATGGGGCAGAGCATACCCCAGCAAGTTTTCTGGTGATGCAAAACTGGGAGGAGTGGCTGATACACCAGGGGTTCATGCTGCCATCCAGAGGAACCTCAACAGGCTTGAGGAATGGGCTGACAAGAACCTCATTAAATTCAAGAAAGAAAAGTGCAAAATCCTGCACCTGGGAAGGAACAGTTCCATGAACCAGAACATGCTGGGGGCCACCCAGCTAGAAAGCAGCAGTGGTGATTTTGATCTGAGCATTAAAAACAGAAAAGGCTTTAAGGCAAGCATATATAGGAGTCAAGGAGAGGCATGAAGAAAATCAAAACAAAGAAAATACTTTGTTATCTTCTCTAACACTTCTAAAATTGGAAGGGAATTGAAAAGAGTAGGAGGAATATTCCCTTAATAGTACTCCACTAAAGTCTTACGAGTGATTTTCTATCTTGATACACTGATATTCAAGCACTTTAGTTAGTGTTGTGAAAAGTAAGAGAGATGTTTCCTTAATGAGAAAGCTGTATACCATTATGTAAGAAAGAATATTAACTGAATATGAAAATAAAAAGTGATGGAAAAAATAAAAATAAAATTTCTTGATAATTTTAATTTTCATTAGAAACTCCAGTGAACTGTAAACATTGCAAAGCAATAAAAATCTGCTTTAGCTGCATGAGTGTATACAGGCATATCACAGAGATGTAATGTCTCACTTGAAGCCCCAGCACAAAAATGGTTAGGGTTTAATTCATCTCACTGAAACTGTCAACAGTACAGAAATCCCAGGTTTAGTTTACTATCCTATTGATTGATTTATAAAAAATAATTAAAATACTTACTTTTATAGAGTTATTCACAGGAGGACTTATATTTTGGACAAACACCTTATGGGTTGAATCACTATAATTTCAAAGGTACTTCTTGGAGCTACCTGTCACAAAAGCCAGTGCTGGGTGTACTGAGTGTTTGGCAGAGGGTGTAGCAATAAAAATGAAACAGGGTTTCCTTTCTGTCTTCTCTACTCAACCTGCCTCAACCTTTACTCACCTTTGTAGCCCAGCACTTTTGCCTCTCAGCTTCTTGGCCCCTGGTGAAGTTTCACTTTCCATAATAGATATGTTCCTGGGGAAGATACAAAGAGTTAAAGACAATGCAGTTGATAATTATTTCCAAGAACTGATAGGTATTCACCAGCTTGTTTGGAAATGGACAAAGCAATACTCCACATTTATATCAGATGTTAGAAATGACAGTGGTACAAGCCTGAAAGAAAAATAACTCTCAGAGAACGTAATGACCAAGATGCTAGTTATTTGTTGCTTGTTTGTTTGTTTTCCGTAAAGAAGCTTTGTACCCATATCTTTTTTCAGAACTTCCAGAAAAGTTCTGCATTCTGCCTCCAAGGGTATGCCTTGAAATGGCAAAACATCGTGGTTAGAAAAGTATTTCTTGACTGTCCTTCAAGTGATACGGTCCACAGATCTGTTACAATGAATACTTCAGCTTACTTGCAGATTTTGGGAGAACTAGACCTGCCAATCACCTGTCATAAAATACATCCTAAAGCACAGAATAATTCATATCTATTTTTTTAAATTACAGAGATTATTTTAGTATTGCCGAGCAAAATGCACAGTAACTGCTTCTACTCTAGAGCACAGTAAATTCCACCTAAATGTGTTCATAAATCTAAATATTTCAAGAACATTTTCTATCTTTATGTTGCATTAACTAATTATATGGAGACTATGCTGTATCTGTAGTTATTTACTTAAAGAGAAAGAAATGTTTACGTAAGCACACCTCTATTATCCTGTACTTATGATAAAAGCCACAGACACATTACGGTGCAATTTTTATGACAATGATGTCATATCTTTATGTGGAATCTTAATTTTTAAATATAGGCATCTAAATTACTTAGGTAACATAAATCTCTCTTCTATTTTCTCATGAGCACTAATGTACGTGGAAGAATTCCATTAAAGGACAATAAACAGAATAGGTTAAGATCAGAAGATCAATATACACATACTGCTGAATTAATAGATATTTGCTAGCTCTCAAAAGAGGGCACGTAATTACTCTGCTTTAAAGAATAGCTTTAAAGTTCAACTGAAGGAGAAACTGAATGTGCTTATGTAATCAATGTTATAACACTTGTTAAGGACTACCTGTCTAAATTAAAAGTACAGATCTCACTAAAAAGGCTCCCAAGTCTCAATTTAAATAAATTGATAAAAGTTTCATTTACACTGGTGCTTACAGCAGATAAGATGCCATTCTCCATCCCTAAGACCATCTGGCACGCTATGACTCATGCTCATGCAGCCAAATTCTCCTACCCCACTAAGATATGTGTGTATAACACATTCAACCTACCTATTTGGGATGATCTCTGATCTGCACTAATTTCCAAACTTTTCTTGTGGAATTTTTTGAGACGTAGCTAGTTGGCCAATGTCAAATTCATAACAGACCAAGCTAAGAACTAAACAGTGTGAATTATCCACACCAGCACTTCATCTTGTTTAGCTTACAGTTAAAGGTATAAATGCACACATACAAATCTATTAGGATTCCTGTCATAGATAAGTATATGGATACATTCTGTAGAGATTTCATAAGGTGCAGAACGACTGCCAAAGGACATGCTCATTAAGCTTAGAGGTTTGAAAAATACATATTCCCAAGTTACATACGTTTTTAAGGATTGTGTTTTATTTCCTTTCTTTTCTAGGCTGAAAACATTATATCACAGAGACATGATTTTTTGCTTGGTCACTTCTGTGTAATCACAATGATGTCCTTCTGGATAAACTCAAGTTAATTTCTTTATTCATTTAACAAGGTTCTGCTTCAGCCAGTGGGATATGTTCTTCTTATTGAATTCTCTTTTGGGATCATCAAAGACAGGAATTTCCTCATACTGTTCTGTTATGATTGGACATCTAAAGCTATACTATTAAGTTAATAAATCTTGAAAAAAATAGCTCTTAGTATTAGAAAGACGGACAGTAACAGTCTGACTTTCTATTCTAATCTTCTATATTGTGTAGCTGCTCTGGTACAGTCAGATTTTGCCCTGAAGGGTAAACAAATCTTTTATAGACAGTATTGTGTCTTAATGAAATCAGGAGGTGAGATGTTGTACTGCCCCAGCCTGGCTGTAGACTCATGTCTCTTGCACCTGTGCTGGACCTAACTGGGAAGGCTATGCAGAAGGAGATATGATCTGGAACTCTCTCTAATCATTTGAACCTCAGAGCAGCAAACCGAGACTTTTTTAAGAAGTGCACACTAAATATGTCAGAAAGGGAACAGAGAATGCAAACAGATAATTTCTGTAGAAGTGAAGAATGTGGTCCAAAAAGGAAAGGAATCTTGATAAAGGAGAAAGATACAAAGGGCTTCTCAATGTAATCATTATTCTACATTCTTTTTAGTCCAAAATTGCGTAATTCTCTGGTATGGATTCTGTATATTCAAGCCCAACCTATAAAACCATCACATAATCAGAAAGATTCCAGAAATTCTGAATCAGTCTTTACTCATTTAGATGGATAGTTGACATCGCCAACACACATGCAGGAATGAGGGTCTGCAGGGACTATCTATCTAAGCCTGTTTTCATTAACCATAATCCCTAGGAAGACTGCTTTTGTTGGTAGACCATTCTCTGACTCTACAAGTAAAGACCTCCTTCTCTGCTACTCTTTGGAGATGTAACCATGGATTACCACAGAACAGCTACTCTCCAACTTCTCTGGACAATTTTCCCACAGCTACTAACCATGATAGTTAGAAGGTCAAATTAATATGGCACTTGTAAGTGGTTCTTATTTAGCAGTTACAGACACATACAGAATTCAAGGACAAGAAAGCGCTTTGTTTTTCAAAAAATGCATGATTTATTTTACCAGGAACTGCTTTAAAATAACAGGAGATGGATCTGGGAGACATTGGTAGGGATATACTCCAATGTGCTTCATCTTCTGGAGCTGGTTTACAGCTAGACTGCCACATTCACTGCACTCACTAGTTTATATGTCCTTCTGGGTCCCTCACTTTAGGTGTAGCCAAGAAGACATATATCACACTCATGCATGATTGTCTTCTCAAATCTATAGGAAAACATGATTTTGCCTAATTCTTAATACACTGTTACAACTTGCTTTCTATAGTCTGTGTCATCCTATAATGACTGATCACAGTCTTCTCTATGTCTCCTTGCTAATGAACTATCCACACACCTGCATTCCTTAGATTCCTTTTTAATCACTCTTGGCAATACCCTTGTTTGCAGGACTAGCTGATGTGATGTCTCCTCATCACCATAAACCTCATGTTTGTACCTGGGTACTGTAGGAATGTTATATTAGCTCCAAACTCATCCATCCTGCCTTATTTCTGTAGCTGGTTTTGATCTAATAGTACACATTTCTGCACAATATCAGAATACTACTAAGGGACTTTAGTAAAAAAAATACTACAAGCATATTTTCAGTTGTCTATGGGAATTCAAAGTATTCTCTGAAGTTTTACCTTCTTACAGGTTAGGACATAGAACTATACAATTTTACGTCTTTGCAGAATAATTTTTTAGTTCTTATCAGAAAGGCAACCACTTTTTTTTAAAAAAAATAACATTTTATGGTATTATTGGAACACTGATAGAGCGTTAACAATAACATTGTGACTGTGAACTGTAATTATTGATAATTGCTATTGCTATGTGTAAAGCTGTCTGTTCATATGACACAGCAAAATCCACAGAAATAGCTCTAATATGTATAGAGTCATTGTATAACTTTTTTCTTTTCTTTGGATCGGTAGAAAAGTTGGGGAGTTTTTGTTTTGCTTTTTTTTTAAACAGTTAAGTAAAATTTAACGTTAAGTAATGGTACTTTCTTGCAAGATACAGGAGTTCATGTGCAACAGTGTTTTTAAAAGGAGGCTTTTATATCAAGATAACTTTTAAATGTGTCATAAAATATGTATCCATTACAGTTATGTAGATATTCCACCTTCTTTCCACAGTGTTTCCTGATGGCTCGGCTCAGCTCTCACAGCTGCTTCTCCAGCCAAGCAAGGTTGATCTGAAGTCAGTAGAAATGAAATAAGGAGCTCCAGCCCACTGCTGAAAAAAACATTGGTCTGATTGGAAGGCTGTTCCACCATCCCTCCTGGTAAGGAAGATCAGATAACTAAAGTTAATATGAAAAGCTGGCTAATATCCTCTGGTCAGGAACAGAACTCTTTGTGGAAGAGGGAAGGACAAGGAAAGAACTATTTGAAGCTCCTCCGCTCCCCCTCCAATTTTTCTTCCTCTTTCCCTTTCCTTTCTTTCTTTTGATCCTCATCCTTTTGCTGCTTTAAAGACAGAGCAGTACTTTGTATTTCTCCCTCCTCTGTTGCCACCTAGAGGAGAGCAGAGCAAAGAGCGGATGCCAGAATATATATAAGGATAAACAGGGGCAGGGTCCAAAAGGGCTGGAACTGAGAGGAGTTGTGTGGGCATGTAGGAATGTGGCAGGACATGCTGTCGTGGACACATGGATGGGAAACAGTCCCTGCAGCAGAGGCTTTGCCTGTATAATTTCTCCTAAAAATCCAGGCAGGAAGAGGTCAAATATTAATTAATTCTTCACCCATTCATTAATACTGGTATTGTTCCTGAGAAAAGTCTAATCTATGCATTTACAAAACAAGGGATTTACATGTATACATGCTATAGTTTTAATCTAAGATGTAGACTTACATGCTGATATATCTGAGGAGTAGTTCAAAGAAGCTGTACAACAAAGGCTTCTGCTGCTAGCAGCCTATATTATAAGTTAATACTCCTAAGTAAAGGGGGTAGATTAATTTATAATGAAAGGGCTCGAGATAATCTGTAAGCAACTCAGCAATCATATCAGAAATAAACAATCCTGTCCAATTTTTAAAGCAACTGGAAAAGAAATATTCTCAACTAATCAGCTTCCTATCACAAGAAAAGAAAATTTAAAATACCTTAAAAATTTGAAGCATCCACCAAAGAAAGCATTCACCTTCTGTCCAGATTTCAAAGGCAGAAAAATCAATGAATGCAGATACCAACAAGAGTTGGTAAGATGCTTTTACAATACAGAAAATGTTAGAAACAAAAAAAAAACAAAACAAAAAAGGAATGTTGAACAACTGAGGAAATGCTGTATTCTACCCAAGAGATACAGAAATATCTCATCCTATCAATGGGTGAAACTGAATCACATGCTTATAAATAAATTCAGAAAACGAGTGTGCTGCAATAACTGTTTTGAAAATTGAAAAATAAACTTCTGCTTGATTTCAGATCTCAATACTTTCTAGTCTTGCAGTGGTAGAGAAAGTCCCCATGTATCTGCTATTTTTGATGTAGTTGTTGCTGATGTTAATTACCATGATTTACAGGAATCAGATTTTAACCTGTAAGATTTAAACAAATATTCTATATCTTCCACAATTATTTAAAAAAAAGGAAATAATTCTATTTTCAAAGTTCAGTTTCGACCCATCACTTAATCTTTCATTGAAAACAAAGCAAAAATTAAAAATAAACCTTAATATATTTAACACCCTTTAAAAATTTTGGCTATGCCTTTCAGATTAAAAGAGAATGTTCATTACTATAGAAAAAACATTTTCTGTTTCTTCATAAGAAACATAAAATTGGTAATTTGCCATGTAATTAAAAAAAAAAAAAACCCTAAGGCAAATGCAAGGAGGTCAGTCAGAAATGTGTCTTGTCTGCATTCAGTCTTCCCTTTTCTTGTGTATTCAAGCAATCCTAAGGACCTGATCCAAAACTTATTGTAGTTAGTAGAAAACCTTCACTGCCTTTGGAACCAGCCTCAAATATAGAATTTGGATTCCTAAACAAGGTTTTCTAAGCTTCTGTGTATGGAATTAAGAACCTATTTATAAAAACCTTTACAAAGTAATTTGTATTTAATAAGAGTGGGGTTTTTAGGGGTGTCAAACACTTTAAATTCAAATGTCTGACAGGAGTGTTAATGGGTGGAATGCCATCAGATTTGCAGTTTATGGTGGAGGAATGAGTTTGACTTCTTTTTTTAAACAAATTGATATTTAACCTTTACAGATATTCAAGGCCTTCTATTGCTGACAGTTGCACTTGTTCCACGTTGCCTGAATTTTAAGCAAGTCAGTAATACTTCAGGTTTTATCGCAGCTATTTACTAGAGTGCAAACACTGACCTCCACATGACAGCTGCAGAAAGATGCCTTTTTGAGCCATTGACGCTAGCTTGCACACGCTAAGCTCAGCTCCTTAGAAGTACTTTGGCACTGCAATATATAACATTTTCTGTGCTTTTTCTTCAGTGGAATTATCAAACTCAGATCGGAAGCTCAGACTCCTTATGAGATTTGGATGTATAATAAGATTTGTGAACAACTGATCAGCTATATATATTATCAAGGACAAATAAAAAATAATGAAAAAATAAGTTCAGTTTATGAAACTAGCAAGTTGACTGGTGCCTAAACTTGCAGTAGTGTTGACCTTGTTCCAATACCTCAGATAACTCTAAGTAAACTACAGTATTTGCACAGCATGATGTAATGACATTTTACCTTCGTCCTTCCTTTGTGATGAACTGTCTTCAGGCTTGTGAGTCCTTCCTTAGCTAAAATTTGTTTCTGGAATAACCTCCTACAAGATCAAATAGAGTAAATCATATTTTAGGAAGGAGGCTACTAAATTTATGGAAGGAATTATATGTAGCTGGATCTAATAATGTGAAGGGATAGTATTCAATAGTGTAATACCTAGTTTCTTTGAAAACACATCTGCCCTGTGTTAGTGAATGATCATATCACTTAGCTAGTCCAGATTAAGGCATTACTATTTTTCTGAGATGGCTTAGATGGGCCTGCAAATGCCTTAGAATTAAGACCTGCTGGTGTGATAGAGGAATAAGAATCCTGTTCCCGTTTGAGCTTGGTAGTTGCACAGTAGCTCTGGTGTGTCCTTTGTCTAAATATACCGCTTGAAACTTACCTTCTGACTTAACTGTAGCAGCTAAATCATTGTACAAGTATTTAACTTGTGATAGACTGTTTCATAAGAGTATTTGATGATCTGATTCTACAAATAAGTTCTCTAAAATTAATGCCCAATTTCTGTATCTCAAAGACAAAAACAAGCTGCAGGGTCCAAGATGAGTTTTTCAGGGGATCAAACACCAAGTTTTCTGTCAAGAGAGATGTGTCTCCAAAGAGTTACTTGTGTTTTCTACATGCTGACCAAGGGATTATCCATGGCTAATCAGAAATACATGGTGGGAAATTATATTTCCAGCTATATCTAAGCCTTAGGAGTCTTTTTTTCTTTTTCAGTTGTGAGCATCTTTGCAAGATGAAGGGAAAGACAGATATCCTAATTAAATTATTAGCCTTTTTTAAGAGCATAAGAACTTACCTCAGACTTGTTTATTAGTGATCTCTAGTCAAGTATGATCTGGTTAGTGGAGTCTGTTCCCAAGGGCAAGGATTTAGCTAAACATAGCCCACTTTTTAACCTGACACTACCGATGCAGAGCTACTATTTTTTTTAAACAATTTAATAGTTAGAACACCTGCCCAGGAAATAGGATATGTGTTCAATTTCCTTTCCAGCTTCATCTCCTACTTCACAAGGTCATGCTTACTCTGGTGGATTATAGAACCAGAGAGAGTAAAAAAGGAAAAGGGAAAATGGAAAGATACTCTTGCATTGGGTCACTGTGCCTGCAGAGATGCAGGATTTATGAAGACAAGAGAAGATCAAATAAATGGAAACCTAAATATCTGGGGGTTATAGTTTTGAAACCCCTCAGGTTGACCTTGGTGTCTCTTCTTCTCTTCTTCCGCTTTAATAACCAGGCTAGCATGTAAAAAGTATGTGTGGACCTTGTGATACATTATTAGGTGTTACTGTGAGTAGACTTTTACAACTTGCAATGTAACTAGAATTAGACCTAAATAGCCTTGTGAAGTTTTATTACATTATGGAAATCACTTTGACTGCTTGCAAGTGAGCCTGCCTGTAGAGAAATAGATTAACTGTACAGTAAAGATAACTTTTTTTTGCAAACAGATGTGTAAATTGACTGGTCCATTAATAAAGCAGCATCTCCACATGGGAGGTGGCAACCAGTTCTTAAGGAAGGATAGGTGGTTGCTAAAATGCATGAACTTTGGGGTTTTGTTCGTTGGTTTCAATTCTATATTCAAAGGACAACAGCATTTTGAATGCCAATGCAGACTGATGTCATCACTAACAGGATAAGCCTTTGGAGTGGCACTCAGTGAATGATTGACATTGGGTATACAGCAAGTTCTTATTCTGTCAGAATTTGGCATGTTTCTAGGTGTCAAAGTTAATCCACTGCCAGCTATTTGACAGGATTGTACTTAGTGCCTGATGCCAGTCTCCAAAATGTTCATGATTAAGGCTGCATACAAATGCTGCTTATTCAATTGAATAAATAACCGTTCCACTCACACAAGAAAAGGTGGACTCTCCATACAAACATACTATTTCCACACAAAGTAGTAAACTGCCATGAGATACTTGTGCTGAGTGTGTGAATTGGCAATCAGAGCTGGCAGTCATGAGAAATATTCTACCTATGTGAGGTGTAATGTCAGAAGGAGAATTCCGGGAACATCATTAGCAGCAGTAACTGCCCTGGCTGTACAATACAAAAATATGAGGAAGTTCTTCTTTACTTTGAGGGTGACTCAGCACTGGAACAGGCTGCCCAGGGGGGTTGTGGAGTCTCCTTCTTTGGAGATATTAAAAACCTGACTGGACAATGTCCTGTGTAACCTGCTCTAGGTTACCCTGATTTAGCATGGAGGTTGGACTAGATGATCTCCTGAGGTCCCTTCCAACCCTTGCCATTCTGTGATTCTGTGCTTCTGTGAAAAGGATGAGGAGTTCTCAACACTTTGGACAGTGCATAGAGGGGTAGGACCCTAGATCTCTTCAGGATTTGTAATGCTTCCAGTAGTTCAACAGCTGAAAGCTGTTCTTCCACCTAGTTCTTGAGCTCATGAAATATAAGAAGTCTTTTAAAGAGATTTACATAGGAGGGAGGTGGAGAAGACATCCTATCCTGCCTTCCCTCCCCAGGGAAGGGTTCCCTCCCCAGCCAGGGTTCAGGCTGCCTGGATCTATGCATGTACAAACATCTCTTTCATTCTTCCATAGTGTGCCTACAGCTGATGTGACTAAGACAAGTCAGTGTAAGCACAGCACAGCTGTGAGTAAAAAGTATGAAATATATCCTCTTCTTTCTTTGCTCTCCTTTATTCTTCAGTCTTTTAACCTGCTTTCTGCATAAGCACACACTGATTTTTAATAGTAATAGAAGTAGGAATTTTTGTCAATTATTTCCAAGATAGTAAAGCAGAGAAGGCATACTACCATAGACCTAAGGAGAACAGCCAAAAAGATGGGAGCATAAAAGGACAAGAAAGGAAATGCTTAGGCATGTAAAATGATTGTCAGAGAGTAGAAAATGGATAGGATGAGAGGATGAAAGAAAAGACAGTGATGATACTGATGGAAACTTCTGACAATAGAGATGGAACCTTCTAACTGGAGACTTTGTACCCAAACAGATATTTTAAAAATCTCAGACGTTCACCTTCTCCTATCACATTTCTTCATATTTATCATATCTCATGTAAAAAGTTGCAAGGTCCTTGGGACAGAGATTTCTTTTCAGCTGTGGAACCCTAACTACTGATGGGGCATAGTATGTATTTCCATACAGCATGAGTGTTTCAAGTATTCTCTACCTATATCACCTGGAGAAATTTATTTTTCTTGGATAACAATTGCAGATTTCTTGAAAATTCTTTTCAAATTACCTGCAGGAAAAGAGATACATAGTAACTTGTTTTGGGTTCTATAACCTAATTCGATTTCCTTTTCTGAACTGACCAAGAAGTGGGCCCATGTGAAGGAGTTGTTGGTGTCTTCTCCCAAGTAACTAGCGATAGGACAAGAAGAAATAGACTCACATTGCATCAGAGGAGGTTTCAATTGGATACTAGGAAAAATTTCTTTACTGAAAGAAGTGGTCAAACATTGGAACAGGCTGTCCAGAGAGGTAGTGGAATCACCATCCCTGGAGGTGTTCAAAAAACATGTAGACGTGGCACTTTGGGACATGGTTTAGTAGGCATGGTGGTGTTGGTTTGATGCTTGGACTTGATGATCGTGGAGGTCTTTTCCAACGTTAATGATTCTACGATTCTGAGAACCTCAGGGTTGACCTTGTGAACACAGGGTTGAACCCTGAGCTTCATCAAGGCCAAGTTCAAGGTCCTACACCTGGGTCAGGGTAACTTCTGGTATCAATACAGGCTGGGGGATGAAGGGACGGAGAGCAGCCCTATGGATAAGGACTTGGGGGTACCGATGGATCAAAAGCTGGACATGAGCCAACCAATGTGTGCTCCCAGCCCAGAAGGCCAACTGTACTCTGGGCTGCATCAAAAGCAGCATGGCCAGCAGGTCGAGGGAGGTGATTCTGCCCCTCTACTCTGCTCTGGTAAGACCTCACCTAGAGTACTGCGTCCAGCTCTGGAACCCTCAGTGCAAGAAGGACATGGACCTGTTGGAGTGGGTCCAGAGGAGGGCTACAAAAATGACCCGAGGGCTGGAGCACCTCTCCTGTGAGGACAGGCTGAGAGAGTTGGGCTTGTCCAGCCTGGAGAAGGCTGCAGGGAGACCTTATTGCAGCCTTTCAGTACTTAAAGTGGGCTTATAAGAAAGATGGGGACAAACCTTTTAGCAGGGCCAATTGTGACAGGAGAAGGGTTAACTGTTTTAAATTACAAGAGGATAGATTTAGACTATATATAAAGAAGAAATTTTTTACAGTGAGGGTGGTGAGACACTGGAATTAGTTGCACAGAGGGGTGGTAGATGCCCCATGCCCAGAATATTCCAAGGTCAGGTTGGACGGGGCTCTGAGCAACCTGATTTAGTTGAAGATGTCCCTGCTCATTGCAGGGATTTTGGACTAGATGACCTTTAAAGGCTCCTTCCAGCCCAACCCATTCAATGATTCTATGGTTCTATGACCTCTACAAGTTCTGTTTTAGCTTATGGGAGTAATCCTCATGCTTTTCAATAACATGCATGTTTCCTCCTCAACTTATATCTGTTTTCCTCCTAAATTTAAATTTGCTCTATCTTATTTTCTCCTCTGACTTGTGTCATGCTTTCTGGCAACCATATAAGAATGGAGTTAATACTAGTTCCAAAATGGAAAATGGAGGTAAGACTAAGAAATGCAGAACTGAAAAGAAATATGGTTGTTTTATCTTAAAAGTTTCTGAGAAGGATTTCATTAAGCTGGATTTTTTTTTAAAAAAAAATTATTTTGCATAGATTTTCAATATCTCAACTCTCCATTCCTCTTCTGCAGTGAAAATAATACTTAAATGTTCTATGTTTTCTTGGCTTTAATAGTACCACATTGGTCTGGTATTCGTGATGACATTTCATATCTAGATATTCTCAGATAGGTTCCTTTTCCTATGACATAAATTGAGTTCACTTTTGGGTGTTTTCTACATTTGCGTAGGATTTCCAGATGTCTGCCAGCCATATTAGTTTGGTTGTTACTACATAGTAGTTCAGAACAGGCAGCTTGTAGGCCCAGAGATACCAACTTTGACCACAGTCAATAAGCATCAATTTGTTCAATAAGTGCAACACTTACCAAAGCAGAAATATTTCTTCTTCTGAAGTGTCTTTTCACACACAATCTCCCCATTTGAACATGTCTGGAAAGTCTGACCTATCCTGTACACTCTGTAGAGGTGATATGGATGTATACACTAAAACTCACATAACTTGAAAATACTGGATACACTGAACCTATTCAGTTTAAAATTATTTCAGCACACAGTTATATTTTTCTCTTCAGGAAATCTCAGGCAACCGAATGGTAGCCACTGTCACCATCCTGTAAAACAATCAATATTTTACCTGATAAGTTCCAAAGTGCTTCCAATACAAAATAATTTAATTATTCTGTTTATTAATAGGTATAAAATTTGGTTCAAATCATACAACTTGTTTATAAGTGGGCTGTCACCCCACACAAAGCAGTCAGTTTACCTAATCTGTGGGAAAATAAAGATTACATTACTCTCCCACTTCTTACCTTCTCATAAAGTGACGTAGTCTCATTTGTCACAGCTCATTGGTTGTAGTAATTTCTAATCTTAGCACCAGAAGGGAGGTAGAATGATGAGTGAAGATATAGATCTGTTTACTGATAGTCTCTAGTAGCAGTTACATTTTTATCATTTAGCAAGCAGTATTTGACCATCTTAGTCACTACATACAAAGTAATTTCTTAGTAGATTTCTTATCAGAACAGTGGGGCAAGGAAACCAGCACAGGCAATTCAGCCTAGCTGGAAGGAAAAGCAAGAGGACTCCATACTGAAGGCTGTACCTGAAAGGACTCTGACAGCTTCCTTCTCTGAGATTATGGGTTTCCTGAACTTAATGCAGACTTCTTAATCACATTTTATGTCTCCGACCCTGTCCTCCAAAAGGGGAGGATATATGTACCTTTGTGTGTGGAAAGAAACAGAAAAAAAATATAACTACTAGGCAGCAGGCAGGATTGAACAAGAGGTAGACAAATAATGTCCATTGTCAGCACTAACACATCCTCACCACTAGACAGAAGCAGCTTGAAACAGATAGCAACGGCATGGTACGAGGCTAAGTGTAGAAGACTATTAACATCAGCAAAGTACATGAAAGAAAAGAGAATTAATCACAGAATCATAGAAAAATTTAGGTCAGAAAACATCTCTGGATGCAACATGATCTAATTCCCAGTCAGAACAGGACCAGCTTGAAAATAAACTGCAACTTCAAAGTCAGGTTGTTCAGAGCTATGTTCAGTCAAATTTTGGCTTTCTCCAATACTGGAGATTCTTGCCCCCTTCTTGGAAATTTCTTTCCAGTATTTGACGACCTTAGTGTAAATTTTGTTGTCCTGATGTCTAATTCAATTTTCCCTTCCAATGACTGGTGTCTGTTGCCTTTTCCCTTTTTTACTATTTATCTCCAGAAAGAGTCTGGCTTCATCTTCTCCATAATTTTCCATTAGGTAATCAAAGATATCAATAAAAACCATATAGCTTTGTCTTCTCCAGACCGAACAAACTTTCCAAGCTTCCTTTTATATGTGTTCCAGCTCCATAATCATCTCAGTGACCCTTTGTTGGACTGGCTCCAATATATGTTACCCTTTTGTGTTGCAGAGCCTGTGACTACATACATTCTCCAGAGGCAGTCTCATAAGTGCCAAAAGGAAATAAATGCTTTGAGGGAAATCCTTCAAACTCTTGGCTACACTCTTATCAATGCAGCCCCATATGTGGCTAGTTTTCATCACTGCAAGGACATACCACTGACTCAACTTCCTACAACATATTTTGAAAATTAGTTATAAGTGTGTTTCAAAAAGAATCCAAATAAAAACCTAAAAATAAATTCTGTAATATTTCTCTTTGTCTCCTCACTCCAGAAAAGGTCTGCAGAATAAATACTTGTGAAACCTCAAATTTAGAAACCTCAAATATAATGTAGTAAAAAGACAAATAAAACACATCTGAATATTTTTGTTTCCAAAATTATAGCTGTTTTAAGAAAGGCTTGTTTGCTCCCTTTCAGAATTGCTCAAATTCAAGAAAAAAAATCTTTTATGCATAAAAAGCCCCAACCTTCAGATTGAATACTCTTTTTGAGGCATCTCTTCTGAGTGTTAGACAAAATATGTAATATTAAAACACTTGGATAAAGTTTAATTCACTTTGTCCTTTAAATAGCATAATGGGATTTTGATCAAGCTGCATCTCTAACAGCTAACATCCATTTTTTAATCCGTTGTTGTAAATTAAACTTCCAAATTAAATTCACTAGAGAAAATGTGAATTAATTTAATCAGAACCTTTAAACATCTTTTTTTGCTTATCCTTAGTTTTATAGTAATAGGTGTGCAAATTTCTAACTGGCAATTCCTTAATGCTGACAAGGGGGAGAACTGGTTTGCCTTTGTTCTTCTAGGGTTTTTTATTTTGTTTGTATAAAATTTGAAAAGGTGCTGATGAGATCTGTAGGCAAAGTTATTTGCATGAATAATAAGTTTAAATCTGATGCCATAGCATTGACAGATGCTCATTTTCAAGTATCTATCATGTATGTAAAGGTAAATGTCAAACAGTACTTATTAAGAAAAGACCTTACCCCTGAGAATTAATAAGAATTTGAGAAGAAGAAAAACAAAATAAAGTGTAGCAGATGTGTCAGCAATGAAAAATTACTCTGTTTCTAGAGACAGGTAAGGCCCACTTTTGCATTTTATGACTGCGTTCTCTAGAAGAGACATTTAAATTTCTTCCAGTTGCTATCAGAATTTATTGACAGTCACATTTTATGTATATGACATATACATTTTATGTATAAAATAGAAATTCATATAGTTTATAAATAATTAATACATGAATAAAATTTCTATAATACAATTTTGACATTATTAGTAAAATATGTTACTTTTACTTCTGTTTAATTTTTAAACTTCTACTCATAAATAGAATGTGAAACAAAATATTGCCTAGTTATGTATATTACAGATTAATTTAAACATTTCAAGGTTACTATACCACTGTATGAGGTGTTGCACAAATCCAAACCATTTTCCACCCACAGTGTTGGTATTTTTCCCAAAATATTTTAGTACCTATCTTATGTTCCTGGGAAGTCACATTGTGAAATCCAATGTTTATTAAATTCAGTACTGAGTCAAGAAGCATTATGTGTTTATATAGCTTTGCATAAAACATTGCAAGAGACATGTATAAAATGAGACTGGACAAAAGTGCAAGCTGGGTGGCGATACACTTGGGAGAGCGTTACCTTAGAGCAGATACTGGAATTCCTCAACTGTTCCATTATGTTCAGAATCCAGTGGTATAACTGTGATATTTAGATTACCTAAATCAGATAGGTTATGAATCTTGTAGAATTAGTTGTCCCAAAAATCCCACTTTGGAGATGATAAAAGTTGCTGCAGTTGGTGCCAACTTTATTTAAACAAATCTTAATGTGATTTAAAGTATAAAGACACTGTGAAGGAAATGTGAAAACTAACTTCTGAGCTGATAGTATTTGATCACTATATCTTCAGAAGAATATAAATAATTTTTAAAGTATGACACCTTATTGAGAAAGGTGAAAAAACCCCCAAAACTTAGCTAATTTCCAACTGATTTTTCAGGAGGTTACAATTAAGCAGCATTGGATGTTAGTCATTATTGTAATTATGGTGTCTAAATGAGATTGTTCTTGTAACTGGATGGGTACTACCACCCCTGGGCCACGCCTCAGATATAGATAGGATGAGTCCTGGTACTTAAACTAATCTAAACCATTTTACTTTGAATGATATGGAGAAAATTCTTGAAAGGTATTTCGTGAACACAAATTATTCTTTTAGCATTCTGGCAATGAGAAAGGAAAAAGATGAACATTGAAAATTAACATGGTCAAAAGATATATCAAGGAACAGGCTTTGTACCTGGCATACTGCCTGCATCTCAGAGAGTCTTTGGAATCAGATTGCATTTATTCCTCATGGGGTATCACCTCCCCCAGACTGAAACTCCCTTTGTTCCTTTAACCCTGATGCCTTCACCTCACAATGGAAAGTGGAATATGAGCAGGACCCAAAAAGGTGACTGAGGTCTTTGAATCTTTCAGTCAAATAAGACTTTGCTAAACAGCAGGGAGAAGGGGGAGCCTGTAATCCAGTTTGCCCTTAGTTTATATTGGCTCAGAGACAAGGTGGTTGGAAACAAAATATCAGAGCAATTATAAGTTCTTTTGAACAACAAATTGAGCTCGATAAAATTACCGTAATTATTTTCACTGACTCAACTTACTCTTGTTTCACTATTTTTTCTGTTGTCGTGGTTTAACCCTGGCTGGACACCAGGGGCCCACCAAAGCCGCTCTATCACTCCCCTCTAACCAGACAGAGGAGAGAAAAAGTAAATCAAAAGGGCTCGTGGGTCGAGATAAGGACAGGGAGAGATCATTTTATCAGTTACCATCATGGGCAAAACAGACTCCACTTGAAAGAAATAATTAATTTATTATCAATTAATCAAAATCAGAGAAGGAGAAGAGAAAAACTGCTAGATCATAAAAACCTTCCCCCCACCCCTCCCTTCTTTTTGGGCACAGCTTCACTCCCAGCTCCTCTACCTACTCCCCCCAGCGGCGCAGGGGGACGGGAGTGGGGGTTGGGGTCAGTTCATCACACGTTGTCTCTGCTGCTGCTTCTTCCTAGGGAGAGGACTCTTCCCCTGCTCATGCGTGGGGTCCCTCTCACAGGAGGCAGTCCTCCACAAACTTCTCCAACGTGAGTCCTTCCCATGGGCTGGTTCTTCACAAACTGCTCCAGCATGGGTCAATAATTTCCATGGGGCAGTCCCTCAGGAGCAGACTCCTTGGGCCCCACGGGGTCACAAGTTCTGCCGGCAAACCTGCTTCGGCATGGGTTCCTTCCCCCACGGGTCCGCAATGGCTTGCCAGGAACCTGATCTGGCACAGGCTTCCCACGGGGTCATAACCTCCTTCCTTCAGGCATCCACCTGCTCCGGCGTGGGGTCCTCCACGGGCTACAGGTGGAGATCTGCTCCACTGTGGGCTTTCATGGGCTGCAGGGGGACAGCCTGCCCCACCATGGTCTTCACCACGGGCTGCAGGGGAATCTCTGCTCCGGTGCCTGGAGCACCTCCTCCCCCTCCTTCTTCACTGACCTTGGTGTCTGCAGGGCTGTTTTCTCTTGCATCCTCTCACTTCTCTCTCTGGCTACTGAGCCGCAGACGGTTTTTTTTTTTTTCCCCTTCTTAAATATGTTATCACAGAGGTGCTTCCACTGTTGTTGATTGGCTTGGCCTTGGCCAGTGGCGGACACAGGGAACACTTCTAGCAGCTTCTCACAGAAGCCACCCCTGTAGCCCCCCCACTACCAAGACCTTGCCACAGAAACCCAATACATCTGTTTATCGTACAAGTTCAAATGTCATGTCATTATACTTATATGAACATTATTGAGGTTTGATGATAGAAATTTATTTCCTTTAATCTCACTTTGATCAGTTATTAAAGGTACCTCTCTCTCAAAGTATGTCTAAATTTATAATCACAAGCCTTTTTTAAAAAAGGAGAAAGAAACAAAAGCACAATTTTAAAACAGAATTATCTCCATCAATTTCTTAATTCAAAGCATCAATAAATGTAAACATGCAACACACACAGGTGCACTTGCTTAATATTCAGAGTCCAATCCTATATTTATTGTAAAAATCCTTATGCTGTCCTTGCAAAAAAAGGCTTCTCCACAATGATGCAAACAGAAATCAGACCAGTATGCTTCAAAATACACAAGTCCTGTTATTCCTCATAATTCATATGAAAGTTTTACTTTATTCTTCAAAATGTCTTATTCCTCCTTTCTTTCCTGCATAATATTTCACAAATTATTCTTGTATGGAAGAGACAGGTAGAGAGAGGAATATGAGCATGAAAAGTGAAGAAAGGGGAAATCTACTTAGTCTTATAAATGCAAGGGTTTAACTTACTTTCTTATTTAGAAAGCAGTGACAGCAGTGACAAAAAAAACCCCAAAACGAAAACCAACAACCAAACCCCAGCAAACCCCAAAAAGATAATCTCCACAGTTACCCTTAGGGTTATTATTTTACTATCTTACTGTGGCAATCACTTTGCTGAAGTGCAGTTTTTCATTTATGATGAAATCCTGTGAAACTCTATTTGCAGCACATTTGCTTTCATTTTGAATCTGGGAAACGCATAACTTAATAATTTGCATTTGTATAAATAACGTCGCCACATACCAGTAGTTTCCCAGCAGTGAACGTGTTGCGTTCCTGCCAGTCTTGAGGTTACATATGCTTTGTTACTGTGATCTGGCAGTAATGAGTTCTTATTTATAAATGACCAAGAGACCTATCCAGTTGCGATGTTGCACTAAGTATATTACTCAATATGATTATTTGATCTAACAGGAACACAAGACTGTAAGGAACATTTGCAGATACTGTTATTTTTTTCTTGTCCCTGCAAATCTAATTTTAAGGCTGTTTTATCAACCTTACAGGTCTAATGATTAGGAGACACTTAATCCTAGAAACATGAACTATTGCTAAGGAGGGATTCACCTGAACAAATATGCTCTATGTATATAACCATCCTAGCCTTCCATTATGGTTGAAGGAGACAGTCACTCTTAAATCATGATTCATCTAATGGATAGAAGTAGACATTCAAAACTGGCTAGGTGAACTAAATGCTCAAGTGCTTGCATTTTCCCACTGACTACAAATTGAATGCCTAAACTCAGACACAGATGTTGTTATGGTAGACATCTCAAGTAGCTTAGCACGATCTGTACTACTTGTTTATTTTTACAAGAGAAACTCTTTCTAATACTGGAAATCCTTGGTCTGCTTATATCCCTAGGGAATCCTTCTGTAAATTACTTGGGTTTAAGATTTTTATCTGCAGAGTAACTCTGATAGGCCACATTCCCTGCTGGAGAAATACATTCAGTTGTACTGATTTCAGTACTTTGCCACATTAGTCAACAAATAATTCTGGCCTATGGTCAAAAGAAACCACATCCATATTCCCTATGTCAATATTTTGGGTGAATAACAATTCAGTGTGTCTGCACTAACAAACTTGGGGCATCTAGCATCATCAATGTGAACTGCTTCCTGCAACATCCTACACCTCTTCTTGGGCCAAACATGGAATCTGGCCTCCTGAACATGGGCACTTTAAGACCTATTGAGATGTTTAAAGTGAACCTGAAGTAGAAGTGAGCCTCCTCAGATATGAAGAATTATTAATTCTCTCTTTCACAATTCATGGAAAATGCAACCTCAGGAATCAGGTTCAATTAATTAATGACAAAAAGCTATGTATCTTAAAGTAGTTTGAGATAGTTCTATGCAATCCAATTAAACATTTAAAATTTTTATGTAAGTATTCCAGACATTCACTTATTAATAGACAATCCCAATCATCTGATACTTGTTTTAGAGGTGATGAGGGAGAGTGTTGATGAAATATTTGGAGTAATTTATATGCTTTAATGAAAAATATTACAAAAGAGGTAAATGCAGCCCATTCATTTTCAGGAAAAGGGCATTAACCAATGCATACCCTTGTAGTTTGCTAACAGCGGACCTGAGAATCAGCAAGTGCCAGTTGAGTAACCTTAGATATATTTCAATCCTATTTCAAGAGCAACAGTTATTGCCCTACAATACTCTGGTAACCTCTTTATATGTTTCATACGTAACATTTATCCTGACTCAGTTTCCTAAAAAAGAAAAGAAAAAAACCCGTGTAATTTGGGGTTTCTTGTTTCATCTTTTTCTTGGTTTGTTGGATCTGAACATTTTCACTGGCTGTATAAGGCAAATATTCACTCTCAGGGATATTTTTTTTCCCCTCTGTACACACTAGATGAAGTGGGTGGTACTCAAGTCATAAAAGCTACTGCCTGAACTGGTAAATAAGTGGTTTTTAAAAGTACGGATATTTCTCTCTCTCTTTGAATTAAACTGAAAATAATCTTTGCATGAACACTCTAGCCCAAGTTGTGCTAACTAGGTAACAGAGGGCCATAATTTTTATCTTGGAAGCACCTCTTCTTTCAAAATTAAAATTCTGAAGCCTGGGGGCTGAAATAGCTTCCAGGTACAACAGTTTCTGCTGAAGTCAAAACTGAGGAAAACACATTACATAAGTGACTCTGGTATTCAGAACACTTTCTATATAACAGAAAGATTAAAAACATTTTAAATAATTCTACTATGAGAAGTTGATGTACTGATATGGTATAATCCTATTTTTTTTCTGAAATATAGCAGCAAGCCAAAGGAGATGATACCGTACTCAACACTGGTGAGACACAGCTGGAGTACTGTGTCCAGTGCTGGCTCCCTGGTATGACAGAGATCAGTAGTAGAGAATTCAAAATTTTGACTAAAATTTAAACAAATATTCAGTGACAAACTAACATTTTAGATAACTATTTTTCAACTCTTCTAAACAAAATTGTAACAAATTTTTTAGACATTATCTTAAAACACAAAATTGTAATTATAGAATTAATGATAGGAGAATCTCAAATTCAGTAAATTCATATACAAAAAGAAAGCTATTTTTTTAAAACTAAATATATTTAAGTAACATATAATTTTAAATTATCAAAAACCTGTTTATATATATCGCCAAACAGATATTTTGTTAGCATAGAGCAGGCTGTCTTTTGTACAACATAAACAGAAACCTGGCATTTCACCAAACTGAACTGAAACATGTTGTGTGATGTATGGCATCACTTTCTATAAATGTCATCTAAATTTCTCTTCTGATGCCCTTCTCTAAACATATAATGAGAACACATTTGGGTTTACTTTCTAATTTTTGGTTTTAGAAGACTATAGATATCAGCTTAGTAAATCTGATTTTTAAGAGAAAATGGTAGTTTCTAGTCTGGCTACTTGAATAGTTTTTTTTTACTAAACTAGATTATGACTGGAGAGGAAAAAACCCTCAAGAGACTCAGGCAGGAGTATGTTAGGATAAACATCAACTTTCCAAGGATGGAAGAATATTTTTATAATAAAGAAAAAGGAAAGCTAATCCAAACATGAACATATTTTCCAGCATATTTTCTAGCATGGATTAAAGATTAATTTCTAAGTAGTACAACCAGTGTGTTATGCACACTGTACACAAATAGTGCCTTTGAGAAATGTGCCACTGGAGTAGAAAACAATGAATTTGAAGACTGTCACATTATGTCTGCAGGTGGCCACAACTCTAAAAGAAGAATGAAAAATTTTTCATTAGTAGATTATTCTATGACAAGATAGATGAGTTACTTCATATTGCTTTCTCCCAAATTTATCTTTAGTATGCAACAAAGGAATTTTCATTTCCAGAAAGGACTGTGCAATTAAAGAGTAGTTAAATGAATTAATTAATTAGCCAAATGCCTCATTATTGTCTTGGTTAGTTATACTGTAGGGATACCCTCCTGCCAGATCCTTCTGACCCTCTGAAAACATGAAAAAGGGATAATAGTTCCTCAAAAAAGAAAAAATCCAACCCAAACGAAACAACAAAAAAAATTAAATTGCACGTATGCTCAGAGCACTCGGATTTTATCTGGTGAGTCTTTAAGCTGAATCCATTTCTGTCTAAATGACATAATATGTGCTAGTGTTGTACAGTCAAAGAGAAGAGATATGTAGTAAATCCAGTGTGGATATTTACAAATTTACTTACAAATACATAACAAGCACTGAAAATATTACTATCTTTCATGACCCTGAAAGTACACAGTTATGTACAAACAATAAAAATAATAAAATTAACAGCAGGGAATTTGGGGATTGTATGGTTTTGTCTTTTGGTGTGATGCATCCTCCCCCCCCCCCCCCCCCCCCCCGCCGATCACTAACAATTACCAATTTAGTGCATTTGTTTGTTGTTTTTCAAGAATAGTGAGTATTTTATTTGTATATTTATTTACATTACCAAAGGTAATCTTCAGCAAACTTCTAAAATTAATTTAAATATTTTTCTAATATTTTGCAGAATTCCATTATACTGCTTGAGTAAGTCACTTCACAGCTCATACAGTGGAACCTGAGTATGAGCAAGTTTGAAAAATCTTACTGTTTGAAGACAAAAAATGGGTATCAGCAACAGATAATCCTAAACATTTCAATGTATGTCTGTAAGATCCAAGAATCAAAGCACCTGGTGTGGACAGGTATTAGACTGACCCATTTGAGAACATATGTATTATCGATAGATCTGAAGGAGATTTGTAGTAGGTTGAGTTTTTAACAAGGAAGCAACATGGAGCTAAAATTAAGAGTTCTGTTAAGGGCCTAACATCATAATATCATAAATGAACCCATAGCAGCATGAGTCCACAGGCTATCACCATGGAACTGAAGGTATACATGACACAGGTTTCCTCATGTATTGACAGACATCATTGCAGAATTTAAATTGAAGGACTAGGAAGATTTGAAGATATCTTTTCTTTTTCTGGAGAGCAAATTACACATAAAGTGAAGTAAAGCATCAGAGATACTGAAGATATGCAAGGCATCCAAAGTATCTCCTGATAATCTATTAATTATTAAATCCTCAGTTTACTCTGCAAACTGAGTGAAAAGAAGTGATTCATTCATTCTCCCAGGAAATAGGGTTTCTGGTTTATTTCTTTTTTAGAAGACATAACATAGACCCTCAAAGTAAACATTCCGACAAAAACAACAGAAACCTCAGTATACCCCTGAAATATTCCGACCTCCCACTGGTTTCAATGAGTGGCTTTGACTTTGAAAGACTATCATATGTAATGATGACACCAGTGAAGTCAATGAAAATACACCCATCAGTGCCAGTTGTAAAGATTTCCTGTTTAAACCACTCACATTCCTTCAACTTACCCTGTAACTAAAATTTAACATCTGCTTATCATATGCATATATTTTATTTTCAAAAGTGTTTAATGTTTCTTGATTTATATACTGCCCAAAACTTTGGAGATTTAAATGTCTAAGTAATATTGACTTTTATTCCTTATTCTTATAAAATATTAATGTTCTGAGACAGTCACTTAGAAAAAAAAAATCTCCGTTGAACTGTTTCAGGTTTCTCCTATAATGTGTGTTATTATCTATAGAAAGGTTTCTGAAATTGAGTGTTTTCCATATTCAAATACTTTTACAAAGTCTTGTCATGCTTTAAAATATAGAAATCATAATTTATTCTCAGAGAGTCATTTTATTTCCATTGGTGCAAGGTTATTGATGTAAACAACACTGTCTCTTTGGAATGGAAACTAGAATTAGGCTTTCTGTAAAGAGACAATGAAGTATAGAGAGATTTGTACAAATTAATAGTGGTAGCAATAACAGCATTACTAGGAGTAGTTACAGTCATATTAGTTGTAGTAGTAATACTTTCATTCATGATTAAAAAATGAAAAACTATGGAATAATAAAACAAATACTACTAGTTTCAATGGAAGTCACATTAAATTTAGAGGGATGAAATAATCAACTTGATAATATGTGTTGCCCTCAGTCTTCTGCTATGGTAATAAAGACAGCTTTGAAAATTTTTCTCTCTGTGGAGCAATATTTTATTTCTACTGTCCCCACAGTCTTTGTGAGACTAGTACAACTGTTAATCTGAAGCCCGTGAGTAATAATATTCTGCAGGAGAACATTTGCTAACAGTTGTTTATACACTGTAGCACGTTTGAAATGGAAAAACAATTTAAAACATAGCCTGTCTAAGTAACTAGAATTTTTGGTCTCACAAACAACAATGTTAAAATGCTATATACTATTAAAAAGAAATATGACATTGCTGGATAACTGCTAACGTAATTGAAGGGGTGAAAAAAAAAAAAAGGAGTACCTTTGGAATGGGGAAATGTTATATCTTTATATATCATTTTCTGTCTAGTTTGGCCTTCACACACAGCCAACCATTTTATGTAAAAGTTTCATTATATATTGCCATACAGTACATGCAAGATCAAAGAATAGAACGACTGATGCATTTTAATCCGATTTTATACAGGAAATGTTGTGGAACAGCACCATCTGCAGGTGTGCTATCATAAATTTAATGTTCTTGGTGTAGTTAGACTGTTAATATCATCTGTCCTTTTCTGGTACAGATTTCGTCTTTGCTTTTGGGGAAAATCCAGCAGCCAGTGAGGTATGGATTATTTTGCAGACAAAATGCTGGTCATAATGGACAGTTCAAAAAAATAAAAGTACAGAAGCAAAACTTTTTTTTTATCAAACATTTAGATTGAAAGGTGTCTTGTTTGAGAGTCCTTCTGTTTTTAATAACTGAACAGACCTACCTGTTTAGTTATGTTTCACGAAATCATGTCTTTTATGCAGTTACACAAGCTATATTTTTTCTCTGTGTTGTAAAATACTTATTTTTATAGTTGTAAAATATTAGACAGTTCTGAGAGAGATCAGAAAAGAAAAAGAAAAGTCACTATGATGCTGTATAACATGCTTAGGAATTGCATCAAACTGCTTTATAACGTATCAATAAAAAGTATCATTGCTGCTTAAAAAAAATAATAATATTGTGCTACTCCAACCAGAAACTGAATGTTCTTAAAGACCATATTTTTGCCTCACTTTCTTCTCCCTCCAATCCCTGCAGTCCATTGCACGTGTTTGGAGTAGAAATAGTGTACTTTGAAAAATGGCCAAAAGATTATGTGGGAAATTTTGAAGAGGAAGAGATTGGATAATATGCCATCCATTTGTGTTAGGATTGACGTTTATTTACATTTTTAAGGAACTGTGATCACTAATTTGGTCCAAAGGAATATATTTAGCACTAATAAAACCTGAAAACTACTTATATATATTCAAAGTATTAAAATAATTATTTACTTTTTATTATGCAGAGCTTTCCATGACAGTACAAAGATATTCAGAAAAAATACAATCATGTCCCTAGATCCTAGATTGGTGTACTTGTATGCAGGCTTAAAGCTCCAAAATCATCTGAGCTAGTCATGATATAATATATACAGAAAGAATAGGGGAAGAAAATGTTACCCATTCATGTGTGTTCTCTCTTGAGCTTAATTCAGCTTTAAATCTACATTTAAATATCCCTTTTTTAAAGATCTCAAGACTTTTCTGTAACTATTTAATTCATACGTTTTTGTCAGAGACAGGCTGGGGGAAGAAAGGATCAAGAGCAGCCCTGCCGAGAGGGACTTAGGGGTGCCGGTGGATGAAAAGCTGGACACGAGCCGGCAATGTGCGCTGGCAGCCCAGAAGGCCAACTGTACTCTGGGCTGCATCAGGAGAAGTGTGGCCAGCAGGTCGAGGGAGGTCGCCGGGAGACCTCACCTAGGTCCCCAAGAAGGACATGGAACTCTTGGAGCGGGTCCAGAGGAGGGCTACAAAAATGATCCAAGGGCTGGAGCACCTCTCCTATGAGGACAGGCTGAGAGAGGCTGTTCAGCCTGGAGAAAAGAAGGCTGTGAGGAGACCTGATTGCAGCCTCTCAGTACCTAAAGCAGGCCTATAGGAAAGATGGGGAGAATCTTTTTAGTAGGGCCAGCTGTGACAGGACAAGGGGTAATGGTTTTAAACTGAAGCAGGGTAGGTTTAGACTAGATATAAGCAAGAAATTCTTTACCATGAGGGTGGTAAAACACTTGAACAGGTTGCCCAGAGAGGTGGTGGAAGCCCCATCCCTGGGAACATTCAAGGCCAGGTTGGATGGGGCTCTGAGCAACCTGATCTAGTTAGCGGTATCCCTGCTCACTGCAGGGGGGTTGGACTGGATGACCTCTAGGGGTCCCTTCCAACCCAAAACATTCTATGATCCTATTTTTCTGACTATTATTTATTATGTGTTAAAAAAAAAGAAAAAAACAAACAAACAAAACAGAACAAACCTCTATATTTAGTTACTAGATTGTGTAACGTGATGTTTGGAAACACACAACTGTTTTCCAGTGTATTTGTCTAAGACTTCCAGGAAGAAAAAAACACTTCCATGAACAGATGTAGACTGGAAACATGCATCTTAGGCATTTTTCAGGGAAGTTGATTTTTGCTGGAAAATATTGACCCATTAAAATGAAAACCATGGCTATAAATACATAGGGTGGAGACAGTTCAACTGGGGACATTGACATTACTGATGTCATCTCTAATACATATTACTGTAGTTATAAGCATAAAATGTCCCTTTCTTCCTCTGTCAGCATTCTATTTCTCCAGGTGTCTCCTCTCCCTTTCTTCCTCTTAATCACTTTGTTGGCAGGATTTCCTATCATCTACTGTTCTACCCACCATTCTGCCTGTTTTAATATTTAAAAAAAAAAAACAAACCACAAAACCAAACCCACAAACAACAAGAACAAAAAAACCCCACACCAAAACCCCAAAATGTTTCATTGAAAAAATAGAGGCAGGCAGGCAGATAGGCATAAAGGGAAAGAGAACAATAATTGGATAGCTTGTGCATTCTCTAATTATTCAAATATAAATGGTTCCAGAGAGTGAGGGAAAGAGTAAATTCAGGTTCTTTCAGTTCAATAAATTCAGTTCTTTTCCATGATTAATTCAGCACAGGAACTTGAAAATTTGCCTCTATATCCCATGTGGACATATAGCTGATCATGCCATAAGTGCTGTCGCGGATGGAGTGAAAGACAAAAGACCTGCTTTCTAAACTCCTTCCTCAGAGAGGAGTCTAGGTGCAGCTAGATCCAATCCTAGCCCTGACTTGGTCATCAGTTTATGTCTAAAGGATTATATATGCACAATCAATCCTTTATATCGCTTAGCTAAGATTTCAAAGTTTAGCATGCAATTAGCCACTTACCAAGAATCTGCTGTGGTAAGGAGTCACTCAAGAACTTACCTTGAGAGGCGTCCCTGCTCAAAGGAACATCCTGGCATGCAGCTGAGCTGTGAGGTCTCCTGCAGCTTCCATGCAGGAGAGCTCAAAGGGTTTTGGGTGGCTCACTATATATGGAGGTGAGATGATTGACTCATAGTCATATTTACATACCGACAGCAGATGTTAAGTTTCTTCCAATGGCTTCCAGCTTCCGTCAGACATTGATCAGCCCTATGGTTAGGTGGGCGCATTGCACAATAGCCCTTGGCTATTGTATTGTTATCTGTCTCCCCTGAATCCACTCTGAGTTGGATGTATCCATCACTACCAGATGCATCTATCACAACCACCACAGGTGGTTATTGCTTGAGCAAGGTTATGGGAAAAGGGCAGGTGGGGAGGGGAAGCACACCACCACAAGTGTCTATGTGCAATGTGCAACACCTGAAATCAGGAAAAGATTCATGGGAAGGGCAATACCTATTCCCTCCCAGCTCTGCTAGGAAACAAAATAATTAAATTTTATTTTATTAATTTATAGTTGTATAAAACTGCCAAAATATGGCCAATATGATCAGGTTAGTGTCAGAGTTTCAAGGTTTAAATAACCATAAAACTTGGAAGTAGTTTTCATTTTTGGAGCTATTACATTGCAGTAGGTCCTCGTTTTTTCTTAATTTTTAGCTTTTCTCCTATATGAAGGATTTGTCTGACGATACAAATCCAAAGTTGTTATTGTACAGCACTTTCAAAGGTTCCTTACAGAAACTTAGAAATGTTTCTCAGCTGTTGCATATGATATGAAGCAAGTTGAATAAACCAGTTTCTTTCAGAATTTTTCTTGTGCATCATACCCAATTTTCATGATGCTTCTCATTTTCAAAATAATAATAATAAAATCCTTGTGATCTTGAGCTGTATTTTATTAGAAAACAAAGTGAGATGCTACAAATATCCCAGGCTTCTAGAGGAAAAAAAAAATGACAAAAAATGTTTTAGGTAATGACAATCAATGCTTCAGGATTTATTTTCATTCACTTTTTTTCCAATCTGAGATTGAATGTATATTAACAGATCTCAATACTTTTCAGTTTTTAATTTAATTCATTTCTTTTTCTTCCTTTTTTATACTTTTAATTTTAAAACTATGTTTTACAAACTGCCTTTTATGGTTTATCATTTGAACACTTACAACTTTTTTTTAGTAGTGACTCAGGTTTCAAAACAGGACAAACAGTTACATTAGAAGACATCACACTTCATGTCAGCACACTTGCACATGTGATGCAGAATTGATAGACTCCATGATAATCTGGATGGATCAGATTTGTCTATGCCTCTAGATATCAAAGGCAGAGTACAGGTAGCTAAGTGGGCCTGGCATGCCTGTGCTGCCCCAGATTAATTTGATATCCATTATCACGTGAATATTTCTTTCCACAAATATCAAATGGAATTATGAGGCCTGAAACTATACATTTTCCTGTGTGTATAATGCAATCAAAACTACTTGCCTTTGCAGACTTGCTGCTGGTGGGGGAAGGAAGATAATGTGTTTGTGTCCCTATTCATCAGATGCCGGGATAAATCCTTATGTAGAAGTGCTCCACCAGTCCTTAGACCTGGTTCCTGACTCAATGAACACAGTGTAAAATCCCATAGAAAGCAGCACATAAAAGGACAAAGCACAGGAATTAAGTCATGAGTGTTAATGGCTGTCAAAGTGCAGGTAAATCATCATACTTGGTAGGGAGGGAGGATTTGGTCTTTTTGTTTTTAATTAATTAACATATTACAGCAGACAGAATAGGGAGAATGGGATCATAGAAGAAATAAGGTAGTGCTACAAACAGAAATTAAAATCAGGAAATGGAGGAGATGTTGAGAAAAACAGAAGGAAGATGGGGGAAAAAGGGACATTTTCTGCTTCAGAACTACAACAGTGTATCAGAGATTGTATCAGTAATGAGTTTACAACACCTTGCTGAAGCAACTGAAAGTTTGCAGGCTAAAATATAAGTTAGAGATTATTTTTGCAGACATGTTTATCACATCATGAATCCCCAGCAAGCAACTTTATGAGGTCTTCCCCTCCATTGGTGTCTAATGATATTATTTGTATCAATCTTCATACAGCATTGCACCAGTGTCTTCATAGTTTTGTATGTACACTGCTTCAAGAGTTTGACACCTTAACATCATTCTCTGTTTTAGATGACAGTGCTTTGATAATTTTATGGCAATAATTAAATCAAAGCAATTTTGCTCTAAGCCTGACAAGAGAAAATGTCAACAACTTAGTTAAAATTACTGGAATAAGGGCTAGAGATGAGTAGTTTATTGTTTGAAGTTTAAAACTGAAAAAGTACGTTAGTGAAGGATGGAAAGATGGTGAGGAAAGATAAGAATATCATACACGTATCTGTGTGTATAGATAAATAGAAAATGTCTTCTACAAAACCATACATGTATAGGTATGCTCACACACATATATTTATGTATGCATATCGGTGGTTGTTTTCATGGCTCACCCTTGGCAAAAGTCCTGTGTAATAACATTCTTCAAGATAAGAATATGGGTGTAGTCACTCTGAGTGAATCAAATCCACCAGGCTGTCTGGAAGGGCATCTGCCCTGAAACTGATCATGGTAAAGCAGAAGGTGACCATCCAGGTGACCAGCCCTGGGATGGAGTGCCCAGCTCTGCCCAGGGGGTGTGAGGGGGCACCTGCACCCCAGGGAGGGGACGGGGAGAGCAGGGTGCATGCGGCCAGGAAGAGCAACGGGGTGTATGTGTGTGATTAGAGGCTTGGGGGATTGGTTATAGGAGGATATTTTTTTAAAATTGAAATGTTTATTAATATTTTGTAACTGTCTAGTATTGTAGTTTATCCGCTGACATAGATCCTGACTGTATAGTTCACTGATTGGCAGTTACATAGATGTCATCAAGAAATCAATAAACCACTTTGATCCTGACTTGGTTTAAACTGTGAAATATAAAACGCAACACCATTTGGATTGAAAAACCTTCAAAAAACAAACCCCAAACCAAACAAACCATCCAATACTCAACTGTAAGTTTAATCTCTACGGCAGACTGGGTAGGAAAGATATTAAACCTGGAAAATCATTACATACAATAGAAAAGTCAAGTCGATTACAGTGCTATCGCTGTCACAACGTTGCTTGTGATGGAAGCTCAGGCTTTAAGTCACATGTTGCTTCCTTTTTTACTACAGCTAATCCTTCATGCAACCTACAGAGCCCCGGCACCTGGATGTGCTATGAAGAGGAATGGACTTCCAGGGATGCTGACAGAATGATACTTGTGCATGAACATCAAGGACAAGATTATAAACAGTTTAATGAGTCCTCTCGAGACTTGGATATTGCAGCTCTGGTCTCTCTGACACTTGTCATTTACATAAAGAGTCAGTTTTAAAATCCAGGGATGTGCCAAACACTAAAAAACATGCAATATCCAGAATTTCTTTCTCTGGGAGAATACACCTGAGAATAGACCTCTCAATACATTTACATACAGGGAAAAATTACAACTTTCACAGATAAGAAAACTCTAGATGAAATATGGGTAGAACTGCTTTGACATTGGCCCTAAGACATTTTCATTTTCTATAGAGATCTTTATTCATTTGCATCATCAAATTTATAATTAAACATTATTTTCAATAACTTGTAAGTACACTTAAATATTTTTATTACCTTTCAGCTGGGAGGATAATATTGTAATATTTCTGGCTATAAGCAAAACTAGAAGAGATTCTTATGTTTTTATAAGGTTCCAAATCCATTTCCAGAGCTCTCAAATAATCAGATGTGGAAACAGATCAATGAAGGAACATCTAAAAAACCAGCTTATATACACTGGGAAAGCAAATAGAATTAGCTACATTTTCATAAATGTATTGATAATAGTTGATTTTTATAATTGTAATCATTTATAATAAAGAATTTGAAGTTTGAGATTTAATCTATACAGACTTTTTGGCAATTTGTTGTGTGTGTGAAAAATTCTTGCCCTGCCTGGTCCAGACAATTGAAGCGCTACAATCCACTGGAAATGCAGTGGATAAACAAACCAGACAAACATTCATAACCCAGAATGTAATTCAATCCTTTTACTGTATCTAGCTACTTGGGAATCCTTCCTCTGAGATCAGATAGTTTTCCATCAGGTCTGTAAAATCAGTCTTGTGCTTTTCAATTCTCCCTGATTTTTGATGCAAATAGACCTGGATTTCTGAGGGTGCTTTGACATTATGAACCATGCCATGTCTTCTGCTGTGTATTTGAAGTAATTTTCTCCAGAGAAGCTGAAGAAGCTTTTTCAAACTTCTTTATTTGCTGTCTAAATACATATGTGTGCATGAATGTTTTTATGTATGTATGCGTTTTATAAAATAATGCTTAGATTCCTACTACAAAGTGAAATGCTCCAAATAAATAATGAATTGAAGAATTAAAGTAGTGACAATTTTACCTGCTATTATCAGAAGTAAATGATTACTGAATTACATTACAGTTAATTATTTTTCTCTACTTAATTACCTAAACATTATTTTTTTATTGAGGGTTTAATGCTTACCTCAGCTATCATGTTTTTCTGGTGCTTCCTTATAATTCACTGTGAGGTTTTTTTCTCCTTTTTTTAGACAGATCTAGTCTTTGACCTTACAATACTAAAGGCAATACTAAAGACACTGACTTGAATAAGTGGATGACTGATGCACTGAATGCTCTACCAGAAAAGAGATCCCATTTGAATCTTTCTGGATTTTATTCTGTACTGTGATCTGCTAATTTGTAGTTTATAATTAATTTTCTAAATATTAACATTCATTTCTGAGTATAAAGACACAAATCAAACTTAAGTTCATTTAATGAAAAAGTTACTTGATTCTCAGGACTCTGCTTTCAGCCACTGCTTGTGTAAATGCATCTATAAGAAACATCTCTAAAGAAATGTATTTATATATAAATACATATCTGTATGTATAGGTACATGTATGTATATGGGTGTGTATGTATATGAACATGTGAGTGTATGTTCATAAAGATAGATACCTTTTCTCTCATGTAAAAAAGGGTGAATGTAGTTGGATAATAGTGTATGTATCCATTTGCTCTGCAGTTACCAGCATCCAATTGTGTAAAAAAAGTAAAGAATACACAGAAATATTGAAAGTAATTTTTTTACAGTGTCTGTTAAAGTCTGGTTTTTTACCCGAAGACTATAGATAGAAATATATCCTTTACAGTAATAACAATATTCTTTTCTTGAGTCTTCATTTTATAATGTAATTGCACTTATAACTGGTTAACCAATTTGGGGGGGCTGTATTACTGAACTGGAACAAAAATCTGATAAACATTATTGTGCTTAGATACCAGTAAATAAAATTTAAAAGCAATCACATTAAAAGTGTATTTTTCTATTTCCAGAAGACACAGTGGAAAATAAAGACTACCAGAAAAGATTACTACCTGTTCTGTTAATAAGATAGTTACTGGGGTTTTTTGGTTTGGTTGTTTTGGTGTAGGGGTTTTGTTTGTTTGTGTTTTGTTTTGTTTCATTTTATTTTGTTTTTAATGTCTTGTAGTGGTGAATGTGAACCAGGAAAGCATCAGTCAGCAAATCTGTTTTTCTGCCTACTTTCCTCCAGACTGGAATACTCTACTCTCTTTCAAAGGTGCCTCTCTGCTATGTTTCATTAATTGATTTTGCGACAAGACAGCTCTTCAAACCTCTCTCCAATGGTCTTTGCATTTAGTTCTCTGTCTTTTGCTTCTGTTAGAGCAGCACTGTTGTTTCACAGAAGCATTTAATTTTCTCCATATATTTCCTTTTGTCTCACGCATATCTTCTCTTTTTTCTGAAGTTCTTTTTGAATGCATCAAATATGCAAAGGAAATATTTAGCAACACATTCCTGTAGATCAATTAAAAAGTTTTTAATAGATATTCTTTTGCCCAGAAAAAGCCTGATTTCCAGTGTGAATAGGCTATGAGTACCTGTCACGTGGCTGGTCGGAGAGAAACAAATAGCAGCTAATCGGAGAGCAGTGAACTAATACTATAAATTGGGAAAACAAGCCTGTTATTTCACCTGGGCTGATAGGATCCTACAGAAGGTTGTTTTGTTGTAGTTGGTGTAAGCAGGACCGCACTGAGAAGTTCTAAGCAAGTACCGGTACTCTTCTTCTGCACTGTCCCTCAGATGTGAGTGACAAATTTCAGACTGATATTTTTGCAAAGGTGGGGAAAATTGTGTTTTTCAAAAATTATTTTCATGTAACCATAGTAACAACATTTTCCTACATCTTTAGCGCTGGAAATTGTAAATGGTGGGCCACTGAGAGATAGAAATGAAAGAGCCTCATTTCTGGGAAACCTGCAATCATGCCATCAGAGTACTAGAGGAACTGAAGAGTGGCAAAGTGGTGGCTGCTTAGAGTGTATCAAATTTTAGTCACTGATGCATTTCAATTCAGGTTTACAGAAACATGAGAGAACACAACAAGTGGAGAGTGCCAATAAAGAAGAAAATCTTAACTATTTCCTTATTTTCTTTCCTGCACTAATACAGCCTTCTCCAATTCATGCAATTAGCACATGGGTTATTTTACGGAAGCTTATATACACAGCTATGCATAACTCACACAAAAGTGTGGCAGGTTGTATTTTGCTATCAAACCATCCAGCAATCAAATTTTCAGAGGGATTGCCTAAAAATGTTCAGGCGGAGAGAGTGAATGTGTTAGCATATCACATCCATTGTGAGTACATTTTTTATATGCCTTGCCTAGAGTCCTATAGGTATATTTCTAAGGAAGTCTTATCTATTTCTCTCAATTATTTTGAAATTTTTGTATTACGCATAAGTGTTTTTTACACAGTAAGAGCCGTCAGCAGTAGTGACAATATTTTCTTAAGTGTATATTGAAAGAAAAGCAAAATAGAATAAAAACGTAAGTGCTGCTAGAGTTAAAAACACCTGATTATTCACACTCAAAAATGTTCTAGACATCTACACACATCTTAAGGAAACATCTCTTTAGCAATATATATTTTCATAGAGAAACCTTCCCACACTTTGGCTTAATTGGAAAGGCCTATTGATTTACTTAAAGCTGAACATGGTAGTCTGATTTCGGTAAGATACTAATAAATACCTTTTTTTATCAAAGCCAAGGACAACTGCAACCAATTATTCAACATGTACCATACATACAGATATGGTCAAAATATGCTTAGGGCTTAAGACTTCCTATAAGTGGGGCAAAATATGAGAATCATATATCCTGCCTTTGATATGATACAGTGAAATTTTGCTTAAAAGTATAAGCAAAGAATCAATGTTGATTCAGTCGGATTTATCACCTTTGTGCAGACAGATCGGCTGGGTCAGTCATACAGAACAGCAGGGAATCATGCTGTGTGAGTTGCCTAACTTGGATTTCATTGTTTAATAAGTTTTAACCACAAACCATTTTTAATTACGGCTGCTGGAGAGCAGTCGCCCAACCCACCGTTGACTTGGATTTCTGAGAAGCCCATGTGGGTTGACCAGTGGCCCATGACCAAAGAGCGACTGCGAATTGCCAAACAGTTAGTTACCGAACAACTCACAGCCGGACACATAAAACCCTCTGTTAGCCCATGGAATACCTCTATTTTTGTAATCCCTAAAAAGACTGGCAAGTGGTGACTGTTGCATGACCTGCACAAGGTTAATGCACAGATGCAATCAATGGGGGCATTGCAGCCCAGGATGCCGTCACCCAATATGTTGCCAGATGGCTGGCACATATTGATAGTTGACCTAAAGGACTGCTTTTTCACCATTCCCTTACAGCCTCAGGATACACAGAGATTTGCTTTCTCTTTACCATCCATAAACAAAGCCTCACCTGCAGAACGATATGAATGGGTTGTCCTACCTCCAGGGATGAAAAATTCGCCCACACTATGTCAGCTTTATGTAGCCTGGACACTGCAACCACTTAGAAACCAATGGTCAGATACAATAATCTATCATTATATGGATGATATTCTCTGTTGTCAAAATTTCACTGAAGAGTCTTTACAGCAATTAACGGACATCTTGTCAAGAAAAGCACTTGTTATTGCACCTGAAAAAGTGCAATGCACAGCCCCCTGGAAATATCTCAGATGGTCTATAATGAACTCTAAAATTCGACCACAAAAGACAGAGCTCGTAACTGAACTGCGTACGCTGACCGATGTCCAAACATTGCTTGGAGACATTCAATGGGTGCAGAACCGTGTTGGCATTTCCAGTAGTGATATTGCACCCTTAACAGAATTATTGAGAGGGCATCATCCAGCCGACAGTATTACTCTGACGGAAACACAACAAGCAGCATTGCAACAAATCGCACAAAAACTACAATCAACGTGGTCATCGCGACAAATTTTGACATTGCCAATAACTCTGATAATATGTAATGGCCAAAATTCCCCATATGCAGTCATTTGTCAGTGGCAAAACAAAAAGGGGGAACTTGCTCCTCCCCTCTCTTCCTATGGCGATGCCACTGACAAATGCGAAGGGAAGGTAACAAAAGAGGATGTGTTTAATATCTTAGAATGGGTGTTTTTAAGTGTACAACCAAAAACCAGTATTCAAACGTGAACAGAAGCCGTAGGTGAACTGATGAGAAAAGGAAGATCACGAATCATAGAAATCAGTGGTAAAGAACCAGAGGATATTAGCATACCTGTCAATGCCTCAGATTTAGAATGGTGGCTGCGTAATGACGCTGTCATACAAGAGGCTTTGTTAGGCTACAGTGGGAAAGTGCATTCACGACAACCACAAGGGAAATTATGGCAGGTGTTAAAAAGAAATCAGTGGTTAGAAAGACCCAAGGTACGGAGGGATCCATTGTCAGATGGTATTACTGTATATACAGATGCAGGAAAACGCTTGCGGCGTGCAGTCTGTGTTTGGCAAGAAAAAGGTCAATGGCGTCAGCATATCATAGAGGGGCAACCCCGAGATTCTCTTCAAACATTAGAACTAACTGCAGTGGCTTGGGCCTTGAACAATTGGCTGAGCGCTCCTTTGAATGTGGTAACAGACTCATTATACGTGGCTGGAATAGTGCCACGCTTGGAAGACGCACTGCTCAGAGAGACAGCTAATCCTAGACTGGGAGATTTGTTTATTCAGTTACGATCTGTACTTAGTCAATGAACAGGCGCTTGTTGTATTATCCATATTCGGAGCCATCAGCTGGACATTGGATTAGGCTGAGGCAATCAAATTGCTGATAGCCTGGTTAGTCCAGTGTATTACATGCCTCCTGTGGATAAGTTTCAGCAAGCCAGACAGAGTCATGAGAACTTTCATCAAAATGCTAAAGGCCTAAAAAGACAATTTGGGTTGACGGAGAATGAGGCTCGAAACATTGTTCAAGCCTGTCCAAAATGTGGAAATCATGGTCCCGGCATAGGACTGGGAGTGAATCCAAAAGGTTTAAAGGCACTAGAATTATGGCAGATGGATGTTACACACATCCCGGAGTTTGGTCGCTTTAAGTATGTACATGTGACCATTGACACCTTTTCAAAAATGACCTGGGCAACCGCATTGCCTGGCGAAAAAGCACATCATGTATGTAAACACTTGCTTGCCTGTTTTGCTGTATTAGGAGTGCCTGAACGTATTAAAACTGATAAAGGACCTGCTTATGTTAGTCAAAAGGTTAGAGCGTTCCTGTTGAGATGGGGGGTCGAGCACTTGACAGGGATTCCGCATTCACCTACAGGACAGGGATTAGTAGAACGCACTCATCAAGTGTTGAAAGACTATCTAATGAAACAAAAAGGAGTAGAAACAGACACCCAGCAAAGCCTACATCGTGTACTTTTTACGTTGAACTTTCTTTGTCTTATGGGTGATCGAGAAGAACCATCAGTGATGATCCACCATAGAAACCTTAAGTTCAATAGTACAACAACACTCCCACAACTCAAAGTAATATATAGAGATCCAGTCTCTGGAGCGTGGCTGGGGCCTGTTCCTGTTATATTTAATGGTCGAGGTTATATGTGTGTCTCCACAGATCGCGGTCCAGTGTGGGTGCCTAGTCGAGCCGTAAAACCTGCTCTGACTCAACAAGATCCGCCCGACAGCAACGATGCTCAAGATCCTGCTCCTAGGGATGGTGCTCCCGAGAGCAATGACCTTCCACAGAATTGAACCCAGAGAGAACCTGTGGGTTACCTGGGCGAACAAGACAGGACAGCAAGCCTTTTGTTTGTCGCTCGCTTCTGCTACAGAACCTTTTCGAACGTGTTTGATAGGAGTACCTAGTTTTAAGGTAGAAAAGTTTAGCGCCTATAGTAAGCAGAACTGTAGTAAATCTATGAGTGTTAGCAATTGAAGTGCTATACTTATTGGTGGCTTGAATGTTATGCTGCCCTGGAACCCTCAAGAATTAGACCTGTTAGGATCAATGAGAATTGGGAACACCTCAAAAAACTGGACTCAAACCTGTATAATTTTTGGAAGACCTAGCCTTATCGGAAAAACCTTTACCGAACATCTAATTGGACGGGGTGGATGAACGTCACCTCAAAAGAAAATTATTATGACTATCAGAAAAGTGGTGCATTTTGTGGCACGAATGACTCAGTAAGCCAAGGATTGGGAGCCCTTGGGGGTGAAGTATGTGAAGGATCCCCAATTTGGAACAATGGCACCCCGAAAGCCTTGCTGCCAGACGTATTTTTAATATGTGGAGACAGGGCATGGCAGGGAATTCCAAAAAATATATTTGGTGGTCCATGTTATCTTGGTAAATTAACATTAATAGCCCCAAATCAGAACTGGTGGAAAAATGTGGCCCGGAATGTGACCCTCAGTCGTAGAAAACGGACGGTCACAGGTCTCTCACCAAATTGTAATGATGAAGTTACCTTACTTAGTCCTACTGAGAGAGTGTTTTTATCTTTGTTTGTGCCTGGAGCAGCGGCAGGTAGAGCATTGAATGAAGTAGCGAAATTAGCTTGTTGGGCTAAAAAGCAAGCTGATGCCACCACTGAGGTAATAGAATCATTATTAGAAGACCAAAGCAACTTACAGCATGCAGTTTTGCAGAATAGAGCAGCAATTGATTTTTTGCTATTAGCTCAAGGTCATGATTGTGAGGATTTTGAAGGCATGTGTTGCTTAAATCTGTCTGATCATAGCAAATCAATTCATAACCAATTACAATGGTTAAAGGAACATGCAAACAAAATTCATCAGAATCATGGGTTTTTAGATGGGTGGCTAGCTAGTTTGTTTGGAAGTTTGCCACAATGGCTAATAAGCTTGTTAACTGAAGGCTTGCGCATTATAGTAATTCTTATAATCATAGGTTTATGTCTTTGTGTGTTACTAAGTTGTATTAAGAAAGCAATGTTAAGAGTAGTGGATCAGGCCTGGATTGCTCAAAAACAAGAAGGGGGAATTGTGGAGGAATGGCTACAGAACAAAGGACACAGTCCAATTATGAGCGATCCAGTCCTTGAAGCAGATGAGACCATGATCTCTCCCTAACGAGCAAGGAAAGGTGTGGAGGAGTGGCTGAGTGAGAATGGGCATGATTTAGTCCCATTTGACAGCCCCTGCTCTTAAGCAGATGTGGGCGGAACTATGACCGGAAGAGAAGGTGAAGCCCCTCCGTCAGACAGATGATCCGACTGAGTCACAGTAGCAATGTAGGTGTGTGTATAACGGTGTTCTACCAATCACAGTGTGACATGTGTGTATGTTATTGTTTTCTGCCTATATATGCTTTTGTTAGCTGCGCAATAAAAGAGAACGACCATACTCATACTGAGATTCATCGTTACTCGGGGTCCGTCTCCCACTCCAACAACCTAGGGCTTTACATAATCCTTGTACCTAGTAAGGACAAATATAATGCCCCTCCACACCATTGCCTTGCAAATATACCTCAGTCATTAAAACTAAGAATCTTTTTTCTTTATTTCAGAAAAGAAAACTTGACATTAACTGTGACAGGGTAAGATTCACTGAATCAGCCAAGCTGAGAGTCCAGAATTCTTACACTATGTTGCTCAATGATACATCATCTACAGGCTTTAGTTTTATCTTGTGATTAGTTTTATTTCAGCAGTATTTATACTCTGGCATACAGATTGCCATAGAGGATTCTTGCCATCTGTTGGCTTATTCACATGTGGAACTCTGCTTTAAATTGTATTTCATAATGTTGTAATACCCAAATGTGTAGATTCTAAGCATACCATAGAAGATTGGAACATATATGAAAAAAATGTTTTTATTTATATATATACACAAAATTCATTGATATATGTATATATTCATTTATATATGTGTATTTATATATACACAAATGAAATAATATATATATATTTGTATTCTATTTTTAGAGTTCAAATTATTTATCTGTTAAAAATTACTTTATCACATAAGTGGTGGGAATCAGTTTAAGTTTGTCAAGACAATTTCATAGGATCATAAAATCATAGAATCATAGAATGTTTTGGGTTGGAAGGGAACCCTAGAGGTCATCTAGTCCAAGCCCCCTGCCATGAGTAGGGACACCGCTAACTGGATCAGGTTGCTCAGAGCCCTGTCCAACCTGGTCTTGAATCATAGAATCATAGAATCATTAAGGTTGGAAAAGACCTTTAAGATCAAGTCCAGCCGTAAACCTAACATTGCCAAGTCCACCACCAAACCATGTCCCTAAGTGCCACATCTACATGGGTTTTAAATATTTCCAGGGATGGTGGCTCAAGCACTGCCCTGGGCAGCCCGTTCCAATGCTTGACAACCCTTTCAGTGAAGAAATTTTTCCTAATATCCAAGCTAAATCTCCCCTGGTGCAACTTGAGGCCATTTCCTCCTGTCCTATTAATATATTTCTTAATGATACAAATGGATTCTCATCATATTCCTGTGGATACTTTTCTTACCTTACCCAAAGGGGTACTAGGCTTCACGTTAACATATGAGATATTCCTTTAATTTTATTTACCTGAAAACGTAAGAAAACAAGCACGGAACAGTTAGTGGTTTCATCTACTACATGTGTAGATGTGTACATACAATATCAGATCCTTATGTCTGTTTTAGAATTTGAAAGAAGAGCAAAGAAAAGCTACTAAGCTTATAAGGTAATTTTAACTGGATACTTCATAACAAGTGCTAGAACTAAATAACACATTTCTCTATGTTGTAACAAAACCCCGTATAATTTAGTCACATATATTTTGTGTTCGCCTTTCTATCCAATAACTGAAAATAACAATACCTAAGCCAGATCCCCTTCTCTATAAACTACCAACTCATTTAATTGTTATTTACACATATATATTTTTATGCATACTTATATAAATAAATATATATTTATATACTCATATATATATATATATTTTATATATAAGCAAATGGTGCTGTATTTGATGAAGGAAAACCAAAGATGGCAATGTAAGGAAACCCAATGAGTTTGTAAGTATGGTTAACTTCTTGTTTGCTCTCCTAAGAGCAGAACAAATTTTTGTTGTTTTAGAGACTGAAAAATAATATTTTTTCAGGTTGTCCAACTATGACATTTGTTAACTAAACTTAGAGTTTCTCTTTTCAGTATTTTACTTCTGTACAAAGGTGTTACAAATACATTTTGCATCTTCTTGATATAAAAAGATATTAAAAATATTTTCAAGCAAGTATAAAATGTCTTTGCTGTTCTTGTTAGTTTTAAGTCTAATAAAACTATCCAAACTCTCTGATCCCAAAATTTTTCTGATGTGGACTTCCATTTGTGCTATAGTGGTATACAAATATTATTCATATAAGAGAATTAGTTATCACTGCATAAAAAAATTGTACATTTAATGTATTCCTTAGGAACTTTGGATTATTGATTTGCAGCAAACTTGAGGTCTGTTAAGAATAGTATCCTCTGGAAACAGTTGATACATGGCACCATGGGGAAATGAATACTATTTGAAACCATTTGACCTAGTAAGGAAGAGAAAAAAAGAAAAAAAAAAAAAATTCATCCTATGTCCTACTCAGGTAAATATCTAAATTCAAAATCAGGTTGTCTTATGTAATTTCAGTACTGAAAAAAGAAAAGATCTCTCAGAAGTGTGCAGACATGACAGCATAAATAAAAAATACCTTCACAAACAGAGGAATTAGGTATTGCTGTGCAGGTTCAAACATCCTGTTCATTCTAAAACAGAAAATTTGAAGTTAGACTCAGATCTTCAATATTATTTAAGTAATTAAATTAAATTGATTTTCATGTAGTTAGGGACCCGTAAATAGGTATCCAACCAGCTTGGACATGATAATACTGATTTTTAGACATTTTGGACTCTTTTAGACTATTATGCAAAATTAACCATTCAGGGTTTTTGAGGTCTATGCCATATATTTACAGACACTTGTGTTCTGTGCCTAACCCTAAACCCTGGAATGCTAGGGAAAATGTAGCTATCACTCTCTACTGCTCTGAATGAACGAGCTTACATCCAGAAGATAGAGCTGTTGGTGCCAGACTCAGATTCATAAGACATTCTCAAAGAATTTCACTCCGTTGAGTAAATTCACTAATTTCAGCCCATCTAGCTCAGGGATGTATGGACAGAACTTTGCTCTTCAGTGTAGATGTGCCTTCTCTATTAATATTAGGCATCTAAGTTTCAGTTACATTATTGGTTTGAACCTTCTCCACTGCATGCCTGCTAACATAGTCCTTTTACTAGGTAATTCCCAAGACAAAGCCCAGAGCAGGTCAGTGTTAGGATCCAATTTTGTTTGGATGAGAGGAAGGCCCCCTTGCTTTCTAGCTGACCTCAGACGAGACTGGGAGGCCAGGGGCGGCTGGACTGACCTCTCGTTTCAGGTTCAGTCTCTTGGAGTGAGATTAAGACACAAACGAGGTCAGATGCCGTAAATCCACCCGTTTATTAACTCTTTGGGAGAAAGAGAGAAAGTGATAGGAAAAGAAGGAAGGAAAGATAGGAAATCAAGCGAGAAGTCCAGATAGAAGAGAACAGACAGCCACCAGCATGGATCCATGGTGTCCTGGGTGCCCGTGCTTCTGGGGTCTTCGGTGATCACACATGGAGTCTTCCGTGGTCTCTCACAAGGCCGGTGATCTTCCCCCCAGAGTCTCCAATGGTCTCCCCCGAGGTCCCCCCACAGTCTGAGACTGCAGCCTTTTTTACAGAGCACAGTCCAGCACATGCGCACACATTTCACACGCTTTACTTTTGGCAGGCTCCGTTCACGCCCTTTCTTGTTGCTGGGCAGGGGCAGGGCTCTGCTTGCATGCTCTAAGTGGCAGCAAACTGCAAGCCTTGGTGGGCAGGTGGCCCCGCCTGCATGTCTGCAGCTTCAGCCAGCCTGCAAAACACCTTACGTGTGGCAATGCTGATCTTTGCAGACCGCCACAAAAAGGAGCAAGCTTTGAGACAGTTAGCTGGCTATTCAGTCTCCCACAATCAGGAGTTAGACTGTTTCAGGAGATACTCCTGCAGGCTCCAGGTCCTGCCTCCTCTCTCTAGCCTAGTCCTATGACAATGCTTCAACAAATGTTGCAATTCTGTTATCTTAAGCAAATGTTAACTTAAGGTACAACTGAGCTGAAAGTACAACACCTATAGTGAATTATAGAGGACTTTTAGAGATTTAATTATACATATACAATTAAAAAGTTAAAAGAACTGGATAGTGGTCATGAATTTCCCCTTGCAAGTAGCTACTAATCAGTCCATGAACAAATGTAATACTTCTAACTAATGTCTTGCATAGCCAAGAAGAAAGGAAGGATTAATGACATCATTACATTCAAGTGTGTGTGTTTTGATGTAGGTGATATCTAAGCATCGAAGGTGTTTTGGGGAAAAGAATGGCTATGCAACTCACCCTACTGCTATTTGTTCACTGTTCTCCTTTTTCCACAATTCTTTCTAATGATTTGATCCATTTAAATAGCTTTAAATAATTTCTGTAACCAAACTGAACAAAAGAAAATGTATTATGGCAGCATGTATTGTATTGTAGGTGCCAAACAATACTTGTTAAAATAATTTTTAGTCCTTCATGTATTCTTGAGCATCAGCTACTTTCTCTTATTCAATATAATTATTCAGATTTTCTTTTATAAAGTAAGAGAGGGAAGGCAGCATAATTCAAGGTCTTCTCAGTTATCCTCTGAATTTTATGATCTCCTGCATGCTTCATTCAGTTCTCGTCTCAAGTATGGAGATCTGTGCTGCAGTGCAGCTAAATGTCTATAAGACAGTCATGTTGAGACAGAGAAGTGATGTTGTTAACCCAGTGTCCTGTCTCCTACAAGTGGAGGTACCAGATGCATACAGAACATAAGAAATAAGTAAGTATAAAGCGGTATTTCCCCAGCATGCTATCCCAACCTCTGAAAATTAATAGCTTTGAGACTTTCAGATTAAGAAATGGCATTTTAGCTTATGTCTCTCCTGAAAATAAGGTAGCAGCAGAATTCATCCCTAGGCCCTTCTCCTTAGAACAGCTCACTCCCAGGCTGTCTTTATGATTGAAATAACTAGTTTCCTTTCAGACAAATCCAGGTTCATGTTCTGGAGAGAGTTCACTCCACAAACTACTCCACAAAGTCTTTATAGACAAAACTGCGCCGGTTTTTACTTCCTCTAGTATATGATGGTACTGTCCCAGTGCATTCTGTGCCCTCATACAACCCTATTTTTTTTTCATGTCACATCCTCGGTCCATACTGCCAAAATTGCTGTATCATTTTTTGGAACTTGGATCCAGCGGGCTGGGGGAGGGTAGAAAAAAAATTGTCTAAAAATTAATAGTTATCTTGGAGCTTATGGAGTACTGACTGCATCCTTGAAGAGACTTGGGCCCAAGGACTTTCAAAATGGTTGTATCAGCCCACTTGAGCGATGTCTATTCCTGAGCATGTGTGAACATGTGTTACTCTGCATTACTTGTTTTGAGGGTTACATCTCATTTCCTAGAGCGGGTTCCTTTACCAATATAGATGTTGCTTCCATGTTTAATAGTCCCTGGAGACTTTTCTTCCACAAATTAGCCTAATGCATCTGCTAAATGCCAGCTGGACACATAAGAAAAAGAAAGGAAAAAAAACCCAAAAACAAAGTTTATTGAAACTACATGGTAGGATATGGTAAAAGTATAAGGTAACAAGTGAGGAGCAAAGTGTTGAGTTGAGAACCACATAGAAGTCCATACAAGAGATGCACTAGCTTCTGTTAACAAGAGAAACTTTCTTTATACTCTGCAAATTTTCTACTTATCAAGTTTTTACTAGCTTGCTGGGTTTTCTGATACAGCTTTTTTTACTGTTAGGTTATTTTTCTTTTTCTTCTCATTCCTTTCTGAGTTGAAGAGGTAGAATTACAGTAACACAACCTACCCTCAAGCCATTCCCTCTGAATGTCAGGTTGTGGAATACTACATAGTTAGAATGAAAAATTTAAATTCTCTTTTCTATTTAAAATCAATCCCAGAGATGTTTTTAACTGTAATTATTTTTAATCTTCAATGTAATTTAGTATAGATCTACTTTGCAAGATGATTCTTTATCCCAAAATGAGGATATTATGTGAACAGGCATTATTACAACAGGATGCAGCAAAATATTTGGCATAAGCTCAAAAAGCTGCTACATCTGCAAGGATGTTAATTCTGCACTATGTTACAAATTCTTTACCACTGAGTAGACAGCTGCAAAATCATGGATTTTTGGCTAAGTCATCAATACTGCCTTTTGAGAAAATGGCATCTTTTCAATCTGTAGGCCTTTACATAATGTGTAAGTGGGCTTTGCAGTAGTTGAGAGATGAGCAGGATTGCTCTCACTTTGCTGTTTGTATTGGATTGCTCAATGCAGCCAGTGAATAATGGGGTAACCAACATCTCTGCTTCACCAACTGGCAAATTTCAGCACTGAAATTTCTGTCACGAGGGAGCGCACAGAGACAGGTCACTTAGGCTGCATAGTAGAACCATAGATTTAAAAAATCAAGAAGAATATTTAGCCTAACTTCCTTTTTGACAGTTTGTACATTCTAAGGAAGATAGAAGATTGCAACGTACATAATCTTCCATGGTATTTATGAAAAAGGAAAAAATACAACAGCAGCTTTCAAGCATATTACACATCTTAGAATGTGTATGCATTCCTTTTTTTATTTGTCTTTAAACAAAATTCAGTATGTGCCTTGTTTCTTCTTTCACGTTTTGCCATGATGAGGAACAACTTTGCTTTTCAAGTAGATGAGAATATGGATTTTCCCTCTAAGGGCCAAAATAAGTGGTTTGAGATCAGCACATTGCCTGTGAGAACTTCTGGAATCCCATGAGAAATGTGTTGCAGTAGAAACTGTCACTACTAAGTTTATTAAGTCAGCAAAATAGAAGACTGTCCATATGGTGGTATTTACTAAATAGTCTTAAGTAAACATGAGCAAAGGTTGAAGACTATTTGTAATGCTATTTATGGAAGGATTTCAGAAGAAGCTTAAGATTTGCAAGAATTTGATACTATCAGAATTAGTAAACCCTCCAAATGCTCCTATAGAGATCAAAGTGTAGAGAAAATGCTGCCTGGAGGGTAATGGCGATGTCAGAGGTCCTAACTAGTGTGTTCTGTGAAGTGCTGGTGAAGGAAAAAGAGAAGCTATTGTAGTTAGCATACTTTGAAAATAAGGGAACTGCTAAATTCAGGGTGATAGTAAAGGTTATCTGGGAACAGAATTGTACCTGCATGTATGTCCTGTATAAAGAGATATAAGGTGCTGAAACAGGTTAGTGAAACATTAATGGCTGCCTATTATAGAGGTCTCAGAGGTGAAATGTTAACAAATGAATGGGCTTCTTTTTTTAATACAAACCGCAGTCAACTGAGTTACCAGCATAAGACACCTGAGATGTATGTAAGTGCTCAGTCAGGACTTGGGTTTTTTAAAGTCCATTTTGATGACGGGGAACATCTGCAAAAATGAGATCCAAACCTCATTCTGCCTTTCTCCAGAATTTGTGATTAGCTGAATGTAAGATTATGCTTTTGGCCATTTTCCTCCTTTGAGCAGGTTTAAAATATTTTGGCCAAAGTTCATCTACTTGCCAAATTGGCACATCTCAGTAAGGCTAATATCATTAATGCCCCTCAGGTTTCAAACTTATGAAACAATCAGCTTCTGTTGGCTTTAGCATGCATTCTGGTCTTACTAATATTTTAAAAAGAGAGCAAATTCATTATCTGGAGCATTATTCTTCTGATACTTAGATATATTTTTAATCTCCAGCTCTGCGTGGATAGATAATGACCTCATACTATCATAAAATTATAGAATAATTCAGGCTGGAAAGGACCTCTAGAGATCCTGCTCAAAACTACGAGACTAGACCAGTTTGCTCATGCCTTTGTCTAGTCAGGCTTTGAAAACAGCCTCTCTGGGAACTTGCTCTAATGATTGATTGTCCTAACAGTGAAAAGATTTTCTCTTCTGTTACGCCACTAAACTGTCACTGGCTATCTTACTAGTGTGCTCTCCTGGAAATTGAGGTGCAGGTTTTTTTGATTCATTTGATACAATTAAAGCAAATAGGTGGTGTGTAAAGTCTTAAATGGAAATGATTTCTTGTTTTAAATCTTTTCAGTCTTTCAACAGGTCATTTCATAAAAGGTAGGTATATATAAAGGAATATATCAATGATTGCAAAGATCATCATGTCTTCACTAAACACATATACATATGTATATACAATAGGGAAAAACTTAGGTTACAGGCACAAAGACTTTTACAGAGTTTAGAAAAGTAAGCTAGAACTCACAGTTCGGGGTATGATCTTGCATATTGCTTTGCTCAGATTTTTACTATATATGGAGATGTCCTGGTTTGGGCTAGGATAGAGTTAATCATCTTTTTTTTCCAGGAAAATTTCTTCTCCAGTTTCCAATGGGCAGTTCCCCAGAAAGAGTAGATGAGCTGATTTTACTTCCAATATAATAAAGGGACTTCTGATTTGTATTTACAGGAAGTGAGTAACGAATACTGTGACCAGGACTAGAGGGGCCTTGCCTCCAGCCAGGTGGAGGAAAAGGGTCAGCTGGGTTTACTGGACTGTGTGGGTTCTACGGCCTGACCACAAGTGCACAGTGTACCCTAATGCCATCAAGCTGTAAGGAGCAGAACCCACCTGTATTTATGGAGTGGCAGGGGGATCTCAACAGCTAACTGTATTGGAGGCTGCAGTGAGCCTAACTGGGAATGAGTGGCAAAGGCACCCCATTGTGACTGGCCCTGAGGCTCCGTGTATCCTTGGCATGGACTACCTTAAGAGAGGATATTTCAAGGATCCAAAAGGGTATCAGTAGGTTTTTGGTATAGCTGCTTTGGAGGCAGAAGAAATTAAGAATCTGTCTGCCTTGCACGGACTCTCAGAGGAACCTTCTACTGTGGGGTTGCTGAGTGTTGAAGAACAACAGGTGACAAACAACAGTGCATAGCTGACAATATCGCATCAACTGAGACTCCCTGATTCCCATCCATAAGCAGATTCATTGACTGGAGACCCAAGGAGTGATCAGCAAAACTCACTCACCCTCTAGCAGACCCATGGGGCCACTGCAAAAATCTAATGAAGAGTGGAGACTAACAGTAGACTAAAGTGGCCTGAATGAAGTCACACTGCTGCTGAACGCTGCCATGCCAGACATGCTAGAACTTCAATACGAACTGGAGTCAAAGGCAGCCAAGTGGTATGCCACAATTGATACTGCAAATGCTTTCTTTTCAATCCCTTTGGCAGCAGAGTGCAGGCCACAATTTGCTTTTACCTGGAGGGGCATCTGGTACACCTGGAATCTCATGCCCCAGGGGTGGAGACACAGCCCTACTATTTGCCATGGACTGATTCAGATGGCACTGGAACAGGGTAAGGCTCTGGAACACCTGCAATATATTGATGACACGATTGTATGGGGCAATACAACAGAGGAAGCTTTTGAGAACAGGAAGAAAATAGTCCAAATCCTTCTGAAGGCAGTTTTAGCATAAAACAGAATAAGGTCAAGGGACCTGCACAAGAGATCCAGGTTTTAGGAATAAAATGGCAAGGTGGACATTGTCAGATCCCAATGGATATGATCAACAAAATAACAACTGTGTCTCCAGCAACTAGCAAAAAGGAAACACAAGGTTTCTTAGGAATGGTGGCATTTTGGAGAATGCATATTCTAAATGACAGTCTGATTGTAAGCCCTCTCTATTAAGTGACCAGAAGAAGGACGATTTCACATGAGGCCCTGAGCAATGACAAGCCTTTGAACAAATTAAACAGAATAGTTCATGCAGTAGCATTTTGGGCAGTCCAGGCAGGGCAAGGTGTAAAAACTGTGCTCTACACTGCAGCCAAAGAGAATGGCCTTTCCTGGAGCCTCTGGCAGAAAGCACTAGGGGAGACTCGAGGCCGACCCCTAGGGTTTTGGAGTCAGGGATACAGAGGATCTGAGGCCCACTATACTACAACTTAGAAAGAGATATTGGCAGCATATGAAAGGGTTCAAGCTTCTTTGGAAATGATTGGTACTGAAGCACAGCTCCTCCTGGCACCCTGACTGCTGGTGCTGGGCTGGATGTTCAAAGGGAGAGTTCCCCTCTGTACATGCAACTGATGCTACGTGGAGTAAATGGGTCGCACTAATCACACAGTGGGCTTGAATAGGAAACCCCAGTCACCCAGGAATTTTGGAATTAGGCAAAGATTTTTGAGTATCACCAGAGGGGGAGGTGGTGCATGCTGAAGAGGCCTCACTGTACAATAAACTGCCAGAAAATGAGAAGCAATATGCCCTGTTCACTGGTGGGTCCTGTCATCTTGTGGGCAAAGATTGTTCTGGAGCACAAGTCTTATGAGGAGTGGCTGAGGGAACTGGGGTTGTTTAGCCCAGAGAAAAGGAGGCCGAGGGGAGACCTTATCACGCTCTACAACTGCCTGAAAGGAGGCTGTAGCAAGGTGGAGGTCAGTCTCTTCTCCCTGGTAACGGACAATAGGACGAGGGGAAATGGTCTGAAGTTGCGCCAGGGCAGGTTTGGTTAGACATTAGGAAAAATTTCTTCACAGAAAGGGTTATCAGGCACTGGAATGGGCTGCCCAGGGAAGTGGTTCAGTACCCATCCCTGAAGTTATTTAAAAGATAGGTAGATGAGGTGCTTAGGGACAGTTTAATGGTGAGATGGCAGTGTTAGGTTGCTGGTTGGACTTGATGATCTTAAAGGTCTTTTCCAAGCTAAGCGGTTCTATGATTCTATGATTCTATGAAAGCATCGGAGGTGGAAGGCTGCTGTATGGAGTCCTGTACGACAACTTGTAGAAACTGCTGAAGGAGAAGGTGAATCAGGACAATTTGCAGAAGTGAAGGCTGTCCGGCTGGCTTCAGACATTGCTGACTGAGCTAAGTTTCCAGTGCTCTACCTCTATACCGACTCATGGATGGTGGCAAATGCCCTGTGGGGGTGGTTGCAGCAATGGAAGCAGAGCAACTAGCAGCACAGAGGCTGCTGCACTGTGGCAAAATATTGCTGCCCAGGTAGAGAACCTAGCTGTAAAAGAACATCATGTAAATGCTCCTGTGCACAGGAGCCGGGCCACCGAAGAACATCAAAACAACCAGCAGGTGGATCAGGTTGCTAAGATTGAAGTGACTCAGGTGAATCTAGACTGGAAAAATAAGGGTGAGCTATTTCTAGCTCAGTGGGCCCATGATACCTCAAGCCATCAAGGAAGAGATGAAAAATATAGATGAGCTCATGAACGAGAGATGGACTTGACCATGGACACTATTGCACAGTTTATTCATGTATGTGAAACATGCGCTGCGATCAAGCAAGCCAAGCAGTTAAAGCCTCTCTGGTATGGAAGATGATGGCTGAAATATAAATATGGAGAGACCTGGCAAATTGATTATATCACACTCCCACAAAACCGCCAAGGCAAGCACCATGTGCTTATAATGGTGGAAGTAACGACCACATCGCTGGAAACATATCCCGTGACACATACCACTGCCTGGAACACTCTGTTGTCTTGAAAAACAAGTCCTGTGGTGACATGGCAACCCAGAAAGAATTGAGTCAGACAATGGAACTCATTTCCGAAACAACCTTATAGACACCTGGGCCAAAGAGATGGCATTAGTGGGTCTATCACATCCCCTATCATGCACCAGCCTCTGGGAAAATCAAACAGTACAATGGACTGTTAAAGACTACACTGAGAGCAACGGGTGGTGGGACATTCAAACATTGTGATACATATTTAGCAAAAGCCACCTGGTTAGTCAACACTAGGGGATCTGCCAATCAAGCTGGCCCTGCCCAATCAAAACTCTTCCGTACTGTAGAAGGGGATAAAGCTCCTGTAGTGCACATAAAAGATATGCCAGGGAATACAGCTGGGGTTATTCCTCACTTGGGCAAAGGCAAGCCCCTTTGTGGGATTGCTTTTGCTCAAGGACCTGGGTGTACTTGGTGGATATTGCACAAGGATTGTTAAGTCCAATGTGTACATCAAGGGGACTTGATTTTGGGTGAGAATAGCCAATGATTTGAATTGTATTAATTGCTATATAATACTATATGCCATCACTTTTATGGTTGCTACATGCCATTCCAATGGTATTACAATAAGAATCACCCAAATTAATGACGAATGAACTTTGATGACACCGAGCAAAGTGCAGCAATGACAGAACCAGAGAAGCGCAACAGTGATGGAACCAGAACTAGATTCAGCATGCAAAAATCCAACACCACACATCATTTCTCCTGCCCTGAAGGACTGTTATGATGGATGGAGCCCAAAGTTGTGGACTAAATGAACCCAATGGATGTTTTAGAGGGATGGTTCATAGACTAAGGCAATGGTATCTATATGTTTATGTCAACGGACAGAAAAAGTGGCGGTAATTAATTGGCATATATTGGGAAGTGTAGCATGTAGGCGTGACATAGATGGCATAGAATAAAGGGTGGTTACTGTCCTGGTTTCAGCTGGGATGGACTTAATGTTCTTCCTAGTAACTGGTGTAGTGCTGTGTTTTGGATTTAGTATGAGAAGAATATTGATAACACACTGATGTTTTAGTTGTTGATTAGTGTTTACACTAAGTCAAGGACTTTTTTTTCAGCTTCCCATGCTCTGCCAGATGCACAAGAAGCTGTAACTGAACACAGCCAGGACAGCTGAACCCAACTGACCAAAGGGACATTCCATACCATATGACGCCATGCTCAGTATGTAAGCTGGAGGGAGTTGGCCGGGGACAGTGGCCGCTGCTTGGGGACTGGCTGGGATTGTTAAGCGGGTGGTGAGCAATTGCATTATGCTTCACTTGCTTTGCATATTCTTTTTATTATTGTTGTTGTTGTTGTTGTTACTATTATTTTATTTTATTTCAATTAGTAACTGTCTTTATCTCAACACACAAGTTTTCTCACTTTTACTCTTTCAATTCTTCCCCCCATCCCACCAGGGGCTTGGGAGTCAGCAAGAGGCTTCATGGTGCTTAGTTGCTGGCTAGGGTTAAACCATAACAGTAAACTGCAATATTTTTCCATTAAAATGTATAATATTTTGTGAATTCAGATTTTGATTACTTTTTTTTTTCTTTCTTTACAAACACTTTTCCCCAATTTTCCCATTTCAGAATTTCTTGGCATAAAAATAGAGCATTACATACTTTCTAATTTCTCCAGAGAAAACTTTGCTCTATTTGAGCTTAGCATTGTTATCCATCAATCACTCAATCAGTCTTTATTTTATGTATTTTCATCTTCTCGTACTGCCTTGCCAGCGAAGACTCTGGAGGTGCACAAGAAGCTGGGAGTGGACAGGGGCTAGGGGAGCATAGCTGCTGCTGCTCAGGGACTAGCTGGGCATCGGTGAGTGGGTGGTGAGCAATTACATTGTGCATCACTTGTTTTATATATTCTTTAGTAATTATTATTATTTTACCTTCCTTTTTTGTCCTATTAAATTGTCTTTATCTCAACCCACAGGTTTTACCTCTTTTTCCGATTCTCTCACACATCCCACTGGGGAGGAGTGAGAGAACGGCTGTGTGGTGTTTGGCTGCCTGCCGGGTTAAACCACAATAGGAGAAATAGTTTTATAACAGCTTCATAAATAAAACTTACAATAAGGCTTTTAATGTACCTATTTCCCTCGAGGCCACATTTTCATTCTGCATAGGAATTTATTTAACTACTGCGTCAGTAGGAGTTCTACTTAAGTGCCAGTTTACTCAGGTTGTCATTATGAAAAGAAACGATAATGTCTAAGTAGAAAGAAAAAAAAAAGAAACCTCTAAATGCTTCACCCAAAGGCTTTTTCCTTTCTCATTACCACAGTCACCCTTTTCTCACGTGAAGGATAGCTGCTTTCTGTAAGTGGTGTAAATTACAACATACTTTATGAAAATGGCTTTGCTGTTCATAGACAAACACTGTCAGACTCTCTCACATTGGTATTTTCTTGGCATGAACAGGATACATGCAACCAGTATAATCTTGAGAAAGCAGATTGCAATTCAGTTCCCTAGACAGAGATTTCATCTATGACATAAAATATATGGGGTTGTTGAGTTGCCACGATGATGCCTACAACTTGAACAATATAACCATGAGTATAATTTTGCTTAGATCAACACTTCTGAATCAAAACGAATGTTTTTCAGAATCTGATACAAAACACCTCACATTAAAATTATTGGTATTTACACAGGAGGCAAAATTAACCTTGGGCAAGTAAGGCCCTGCCATGTCCATAAACTCCTAATAAAGCATAAAAATCATGAAGCTGTAAGATCAAAACTGTAAAAGGTATAGACAGATGGAGAAATTCAAGCACGGTTTAAATAACTAATGAATACTCAAATTTTTATCAAGAAACCCATGAAAGCTCTGCTGTCTGAAGTCAGAAGAGGATATTGAAATATTGTCACAGGAGAATTGAAGGTGAGGTATTCACAAGAACAGAACCACACCACTGAGGGACATAAAATCCAAGAGTAATTCAGTAAGCGAAATGGAGGGTGGATACTGATGTCTACCCTAGGATTTCAGCTCTGTGAGACACTGACACACACACACATTCTGTTCAGGATGTATTCACACCAGTCCAGGCCTCTGGTCTTGCTGCAGCCAGCACTGTGAACTCAGGGGAACAGTACACCCACTCCAACTGCTCAAGATACCCCAGTCCGGCTGGCAGCCTGGCTTTTACACCTCAGCCAGTTTAAGATGCCCCTAGATGTGTTTTTCCTTTGTCATGCCCAAAGGGGTAATTTTTTTAGTTATATATTGCTTTGTAGTTCAGATGTTGGTTATAATCCACCAACGGCTTTACTAATCAGATCTCTCATGTTTCTCCATATCTGAAGGCAATAAGTGACCATCATTTTGGTCATTACCTCCTAGCATCTTGTCTTAAATATATTACAAGGATGCAAAATTGTTAACAATTAATCTGAGCTTTTTGGTTTTTATTTTCCTCCATGTACTTAAATTGTTAGGGACGGCAGATATATTTCAGAGCTTTCAGGAAGGGGTCACCCCCCAAGACAACTACCTGAACTTCAGTTGTTATCACAGGACTTATTAATTTCTGATGAGTAAGAACAGGGGAGATGTAGTCAAAAATCTCATTTTTTCTGAGAGGCATTTTCAAACAGTCTTCATCCCATAACAAATGTTTCCATGAAATGCTTACCATATGTAGTTGGGTTTTACACATATTCAAACCTCCATCTAAACACAAACTAAACATTATTCAAATGTTAAAAAAATGCAGTATGGATTTAGCATTTTAACAAAGCCTAAAATATTGAATACAGTTAAAAATACAATTTATGATTTTTAACCACTTGTCCAATTCAAAGCAAGCAACTGAACAATTTTCCTATTAAAGCTTTTTTTTTAAAAAAAAGAGCTGTCAAATGAATAACACCTCTATTTCAGATTCAATAAAACTTTTTATGTATAGAAAAAAGGAGTTATTTGCCAATGATTTTGATTAAAATGAGTTGCATTTTACACTGACGTCAATGAGCTGCATGGCTCTATTGATGAGAATTTTACAGCTTCACATCTCTGAGTTGTGTCAGTAACAGATCTGAAAATGTTGCATATTACAAATAACCTGTTTGATTACATTAAGAAGTTTCTGATAAATTTCTTCAAAAACATTTCTGAAATTTAACAGAAATTGAAAAAAAACTGTATGGAAATGAAACAAATTTTAACTATGAAGGTCAAAAAGAGCATTAAACAAGATACATAACAAACTCTGAAACATTTATATTTTAATTACTTTCCTCAAGAATCAAGACTTTATGGGCAGATAAATCTCTGGTGTGTGTAATGATCTGGAACAAAAGGTGATAGTCAGCAGAAAATTCACTTTGTGACAGGAGTTACATGCAAGAACAGTTGTACCAATTTAAGTACCACAGTGGTATAAAATTAATTTTATCCTGTTTGACATATCCTTCTGTACCATCTTCTCCCAATACGCACATTCACATGGTTTTCTGGTATTATTGGTACATTTTTCAAGTTCTAATACACATCTACATATTTCAAACTTCAAGATGAATTATAAAAATTTATCCATCAAGAAACATTTAAAAACACCGACTTTTTTTTTTTTTTTTTACTGAACATCTAGCGAGGTTTAACTGGGCAAGAACATAGCTCATCTTTGGTGATATACAGGTGGAAAGATTTATGGAAAGCTTAATTAATAACATCATTAATCATTTTACATGCACTTTGAATAACAGCCATTATATGGGGTCATATTTCCACTTAAAAGAAAAAAAAATCAACCTTTCAGGGGTTCTGTTCATCCCCTTTAAAATATTAATAGTTTGCTTCAAAACTGAATGTGTGAGGCTTCTGATAGTCATTCCTATTAGCCACTACAAGATCTCTCAGCCTGCATCAGCTAAAGGTTTAAATTTGAAGTTATGAAGACTTTGTGTTACCCAAATACATTTCCAACATAGTGTTTAAGTTTTTTGAGACTGAATGAGTAGCTCAAGGATGACTAAATCTATCCAAATCACAGGTTATAATCCAGTTTACCTTGTTGTTTAGTTACCTCCATTGATTAAATTCCTCACTATGTAGCTTAAGAGAGCCTTAGGTCAAGTACACTAAGAAATGCCCATTCTGGTCTCTGCCTAGAGCTCCATGGTGATCTAGGTCTAGGCACACAAACTCTGAATTTTGTCTAAATTTTGCTTTCTCAGCCAAGCCTCACAAAACTCTATGTGCCCACAAAAATGATTAATGTATTCAGAGGAAAATCCAACTTCTGCATTACAGTCCAGTGGTCACAACATCAGCAAACAAAACTGCATATCACAAAGATGTCCAAAACTCTTGGGACTGGAGGAGTTTTGCATATGATCACTTTTTGTTGAATCCATTGCTAAATTCACGATAGAGAATCCAACAGTTAAGATTTTGACGGGTCTGTACCATTTCTATCTATACCAGTTCAAGAAAAGACTTTGAAGGTACTCATTTTTATTTGGAAGAAAAAGTTGATCTTTCTCTACCACCTTCCTGGATGTATAAACAGAGAAGACTTTTTTCATCAGTGGCAGTGGCATTACAAGAAAGGCTGTATGGACTCTCCTGCAGCTTATTCACCTTGGCTTTCCACTAAGACACCTCCATATTTAAACCACATTGTCTGGCATGGTACCTTATACTGTGTAATTGTGTCTGTATTGACTTGTATCACAAGAAGATGCAAATACAAGAAGATGCTGTTCATAGTGTTACTTAATTTGGGGACATGGCTATTGTTTTGTGACAATAATTATAGGAACATGGATATATACATGTTCATGTTCTTGTTCTTCGTGATTAATGCAGAATCACTTCTGGAAGCAGACACTGCTGACTGCCTCAGCTGATGACACATGCATATCTCTAATTAGCACAAAACCATCATATTATAAGGAAGTAATGTGTGCTGCTGCTTCTATTAGTCCTATAGCTATAGTTATTCAGAAGGATAAACTGATGTACAGACATTACAGGATTTTTTGAAAAATCTAAAGAAGAAATCCTGTCCTGCCCCACTGAACTTCCAGATAGTGATACAGCTTCATGACAGAATTCACTATCCTTTCTCCTCTCCCTTTTTCTATGCCATCTGAGTATTCTCCCTCCAAATGATCAGCTTCCTAAAAGGCAGAGATGTTTTACTTGTGTACTCACTTCTTTCCTAATTAAAATCTAAACAGTTCCATTTTTTTAATTCATCAACTGTACTGTGTACAAATTGAGCATAAACATTTGGAACTTAATAAGAACATAATTAGTTAATTTCCCAGTACAGAGCATAGAAATAAAAACATAAGCATAAGAAAATTATTTAATAGGCAGCTAAAAAACATAATTCTGAGATTTTTCTTCACAATTAACCATTTTGCAAAAGGAGCAAGCAGCCAAAAGATTACTCTCTTAAATGAAGCATTAGAGTAGACATTTTACTTTCATGTTGCAGTTTTCTTTCCCTCTTGATTTTAATCTTAACCTCTGCATGGCACATTTATGCTAACCGCCTTTAAGTCAAATGGGACAATACAAATCAGGCAAACGTAGATCTCTGTGTCAAATACCTGTTTCCTGAATTTGGCACAAAAATTAAGAAATGTCAATTGAGAGGAAACTGGATTGACCCATTCTGGCCTATGCAAAGAATTATAAAGTTAGGATTTCATCTAAGTTTTTAAAATCCTAATTAAAGGTCACTTTTGTCATTTTAGCATATATTACTTAATATACTTTATCTACAATAGAAATATGCCATTTTTTCTTTGAGACAGTACCTGAAGAAATATCAGGACATCATAAATAAAATCAGTAAGGGAAAAAACCAGTGGATTCTTTTAAAATCTTCTACTTTAAGAATTTCTTTTCACAAATAATTTGCATGGGAGATATCTTTTTATATGCATCCAGGCTCTTGGATCATACCTAGTTAAAGGTAACACTCCATAAAACTGGTACAGTACCACAGTAAAACTCTGTACTGTCATAAAAGAGTAATAAGAACAAATATGATAAAAAACAAGTGGGACTTAGGAGCTTTCAGCCCTCTCTGGTATCTGCCCAGACCTCTGGAACATATATAGCATTTGCAAGATTTCACTAGTCTTTGACTGAAAACTTTTGTTATACCGTTGCTTTTTAGATTGAAGACACTATTTTATTTTTTTTTCATCTATCAAATATCTGTTCATCCCATATTGCTTGCAAATGGTGCTATATAGTATCTTGGAGAGAAGCCACTTTTAGTTTCTTCGTAATTCCTCATATTCTTCTATCTGATTCACCAAATCCATAAGGAAAACAGGGAAGGAGAGAAAGATCAATGCTCTTAACATTGCAAACAAATTAAAATAATTTGATTGAGGTCTCTAAAATAGATAGCTTTCAAAATGTTGTCTGAGTTCTGTATTCTGGACTTTGATCAGGAATAAAAACTTAAAAGTTCTTTTGCTTCTATTGATGAAAATGATGAAATTACACCAAATTGACAGAAACAGTTCCTATGTGCATCAGCCTGAATAACACTGGATGTAAGACTTCCTCAAATTAACTGCTACCTGAGAAGGAACTTCTGTGTTATTTTTTATTAAAAAAAAAATAATAATGTTGTAATAAATTGTAACCAGAACTTAAAATTTTAAATTCTTAAATTTTTGTGCCAGACTTAAAAAAGTATTCCAGTATTTTTGTCCACAACACCACATTAATCCATTACCTACCAGGTACTCTTTAAGGCATTTTCAGAATCAAGTTTCTCATGAAAGTAGAGTAATTCATAGATTAACTTTTTCATAGAGTAATTATAGGTTAACTCATTTGTATCCTATCAAGATATTTTTCCCACTCCTATGGGCTCTGCCCTGAGCAGAGAGCTGATGTCTCAAATAATTAGACAATCAATAAGAATAAAATCATCATGGCTTTTTCTGGGAAAAAATCTTAACTTATAGTCTAAAAACTTCTCATTTTTTGTTTATAAGTTCACTGACAATATTTTTCTTTTCTCTTTGTATGTGTATGACTGTTCATGTATTTCAGATCTTCTCATGCAGATCCTCTGAATACTCATGCTGACAGTAGTTGTAAGCACCTGGCTTTTCCATGGATTTTTTTTCACCAGAAGTCTGGGGAGTTTTCTTTTGGTTTTTATGTTTGAAATGAAAGCTGTGAGTGATGGAACATAAAGTGGTGGCCACAGAAAAAAGCACTCTAGTTTGATAAGCTCTCACAAGACAATGTTTCAAACTTTGTGTGGGTCAATCAATATCCCCAAACTAAAATGGTTGCAAACATATTTATATTTCAATTGCTTTGTTTAGAAATGGTAGGAGCATAAAATATTGTAAAAGTATGAAGAACAAAGTCAATAGATGAATCTATGATTTATTGAAAGGTCCAGTCTCAGCCAGTATTGCAACTGGCTGAGTCTTAATATTACATGGCAAGCGTAAACTTCTTGTAAATTACATACAAGGCTCATGGACAAAATGAAATTTAATGTTTCCTAGCTCTCATGGCCCTACACAAAAAATCAACTTTAATTTGTTACTGAGCAGTCCATGAACATGAGCACAATGGAGTAATTCATCATTTTCATGAAAAATTTTGATCTTGCTTTTAAAACATGGTTATGTTCATAATTACTGTTTTATTTTGTGTTATTTGGCTGAGAAGAAAATAAAAGTTTGTGTAGAATATCTTTGTCTCGAGGAATATTAATGATCCATGAAGTCTAGTGATCTAGTTAAGAGTAATTTTCAATCAGCTTCAAGAAAGTTCCTATTTTCTCCTAGAACACAAACTTTACAGTATTCGCTTCAGTTTTACTTTATGCTGTAAATCTTATTCACCTACATGTTGAGTATACATTGCACAACTCATTTCTTAGCATCAAGAGTGACTCAAGGCTTTTTGCTGTTACTTCAAAAGAGTATTGTAGCACATTTACAAGCCTGCAATGAGATGCATTGCTTGAAATGCAGTTAGACTTATTTTCAGAAATGCAGTTGATACACTCAGCACAAATGGAAATAAAGCATGTGCTGTCCAGTTATACACCTACCACTGCATGCAGTCACCTGTCACTGAAAATGAGACCTAACATCACACTGTAACCAAAGGAAAGGAGACACATGTTGCATTCAGATAATGAGCAATACCTTTCTAATTGTTACAATTCCTCTTCCCTCCCAGGTGTTCCCAAGACCTTTTATTTTTGAACTTGAGAAAAGTTCTTTTATATGTTCAAACAGTAATCTATGTACCAAATAGGCTAAAACTGTTATTTTAATGATGCAGACCACACTGATGTTTTATTAGTATGTATATTACTCTCCTCCTCTCTCCTACACCTGCACAAGTTCCTTTAATTTCCAAGAGCTGTTAGCTCTAAATCTAATAGGTTCTGAAACTCACCAGCATGAATGAAGAAAATTCCAATGCATCTTTTCTGTGGACAATCGAAAGATAAAGGTTTATGACTTTCAATTTTTACTTATGTATCAAAGTCAGATAGGGAGGAACAGAGGCCTTTTCCTTAGCTAGGCAGCCAATGTCTCCTGCATTTATGCATCAGTCATAAATAGTTCTTCACTATTCAAGGAACCGCAGTAACAGGATGACTACTAACCCAAAACTGCATTAATCAAAGAGTCATTTCTTCTGGAAGACCAGGAGGTTTTTGGTTTGGTTTGGTTTAGTTTTTCATATAGCCTGGTAAGCTATAAGACTAGGTTACCTTGCTCCATAGACTTTTTAATGATTTTCTATGAAAGGTCCTGCTGCATAGAGATACACCCTAAAATCTGAAATTTTTTTATGAATGAAAAAGTGCCACTTGAAGAATAAAGATAATTTTTTATTTCAGATCTTTCCATCAGCATCAGATTATTTCATTTTTTTCAGGTTAGGTAGCTCAGGCTGTACGTTTCTGTACCTCAAGATGCAGTGCATATTTTCTTCTGCCCAAGCTCTATCTGATATATTTTTGCTTAGGGAAAAAAAGGGGCATCTTACATGTAAACTCCAGTTTCCAAGGAACAGGACAATGAATGGGAAAATATGCTACCCATTGTAAATCATAAAAATTTAACCTGCATTGTATATCATCTTCTTAAGTTTTGTCAGTTCAGTAGAATCTTAAAGTATTTTGCAGTTACAGCAAAAAAGCAGGAACATAGGTCCACGAAGTTTAGTTCCATGATGAAATATAGCACACAGACTTTAATGTTGACTTCATCCAAAATGAAAGATTTCAACTTGTTTTGTTGTATATCTCAAGCAATTTAGTTTTGGTTTGGTTTTTGGGGTTGGGGTTTTTTGGTTTTTTTTATTTCCATAGGATATTTTGATTTTACAGAAACACTTTCTCCATTTGAGAAAACAAACCAAAACAGAAAACTATTTAGAAAATTACTGTTCACATCTATTGGGCAATCAGGTTCAGAAATGTCTTCCACTTTCCACTAAGTGAAAACTTAGCTTTGTTTATTAGCTCCTTCTGCTATTCCCATTTTAAAGATCAAGGAGGATACAGGGAACTATGGTTGTCAGGGTTACATCAGTCTCTAAGAAGATTATGGAGCAAGTTCTCCTAGAAGCTATTTCCAAGGTCAGGAAGGACAAGGTAACTGGGAACAGCCAGCAAGAACTTACCAAAAGCAAATTATCCTTGACCACTTAATCAGTCTCTATCATGAAATTACTGGCTCTGTGGGTGAGAGTAGGTGTTTACCTTGACTTTAGCAATGTTTCATTTAAATGACCTCCAGTACTTATCTGGAAGTCAAAGTGGTGAGACATGAACAGGCTGTGTGTATTACAAGGTGTGTAAAAATGGTTTATCCATCAGGCTTAGATGTTAGTTATAGGTTTATCCATCAGGCTTAGAAGTTAGAGGACAACACTTTGAGATTTAACTGGTATCTGGTCACACTTGACATTCCACAGATAATGATTTAAGACCTTCATCAATGACAAGAAGAGAGTTAACCCTCATCACGATTGTGGACAACACCATAACGGAGAGTGGTTATTAGTGGGAGGGAGGATTTCCATTAAGAGGGACTCAAAAAAGCTGAAGGAATGAGCCATTGGAAACTGAGGAAGTTTAACAGAGACAAATGCAAATCCCTGCACCCAAGATGGAAGAGACCTATGCATCAGTATGGACTGCAAACTGGCTGTTTCACAGCCTTGCAGGCAAGGACTGGGGGATTTGAATATGCATTAGCAGGGTACCCTTAAGCAAGTGAAAACTCACCAGTTACTGAATTAGCAAAAGTGTAGATCAAGGGAAGTAACAAATTCCCTCTACTTGACATTCATGAGTGCATATCTGTAATACTGTGTCCAATTTTTGCTCCTTGTCAATAATCTAGATAAAATCCATCAAAAGACCACTAAGATGCCTAGAGGACTGGCACACATTACACAAGGAGGGCCTGAAGATTTGTGTACCCTAGATGAGACAATACCTAAGAGGGAGGACCTAAGTGCTGTCTTCCATTACCAAAAAGGAAGGTATAGAGAAAAATGGAACAAACCATTTCTCCGTGATGTACAATGAAAGAACAAGATGCAGTGGTAACAAGCTGGGGAAATAAAAAAAAATCCAACTGAATTCTTTACAATGAGACAGTTTAAACCCTGTTACCCTGATAGGCTCCAGACTCTTCATCCTTGGATGTATTCTGAACTGCACTTCAGAGACCCCTAGGAGTTACCCCTTCTTTGTGCAGGGTGTTGTTGACCTTCAGTAGGAGCTTTCCAATTTACAGGTTAAGCTGGTCATCTATAAGTAGAACAGGTAGAGTTGGGGAAGAAGACTAGGTATTGAAGAAGAGGAGAGAAAGCGTAACAAAGTATGACAAAGAAATAATCTGTGTACTTAGTTGCAGAAGAAAGTAGAAAGAACCAGTCATACCATGCTAGAGCTGTAAGAATGTATGGTCTGGACAGATTTCACCTGGCCTACCATGAAGTGTCTGGAATGTGATTTATGCATGAGTTACTTGTTTCAGCGAGCACTGTGATCAATGGAGATTTAGTCAATACAGCCAGGGGAATCATAGAAAGTGATTCCTCAGGAAATGGGGGGAACCTGTGTAGACTGTGACATTTTACAGTTTCTGAGTAATAATTATGTAATTGATCTCTCTTGCCTTTTACACACTTTATGCTTTTTATCATGCTTTGCTTTTTACAGTTATAGTGAAACTGTTTCTGTGAGTGCTAAAAGAAAATAGATTTATTCTCCATAAGCACAGAAATACATTTTTATAATAAATATATCCTTAAAAAGGACTTCTGCTGACACTGCTTTCTCACTGACATAGTAAATCAGGAATATAATTTCTCTTATTTATATAGTGAGGATAGCAAACATCTGTACTTAGATAGAAGAGAGGGAGTCGTCTTGCCTAGCTTCAGGTGTCTGCAATGCTGGCACTTCTCAATTGCAGAGATTCTCAAGACCCCATTGGCTAGTCTCCATAGACTATTGTGGCACATGCTGATACTCAGAAGGTTGTTGTTTCATGTACTCTCAAAGAAATATATGTCTTTCTGCTCAACTTCATAGCTATTAAACACCAAAAGACTTATCAAATGGAAGCTCTTCTTCTGGAGAACTGAGAAGTCTGACTCAGTACTCCTGGAAAATCTTGAAACCTTATATCTAAGAGTATGAAAAAGTTATGAAATTACAAGACTGAAGCTACAGATTCTAATAAATAGGACTAGTTACTTGATCAAGGATGGGAAACAATGTAATTGTAAAAGATTATGTCACACATATAGCTCAATATCTGAGTTTTAATTAAAAGGCAGGCATTTTCATTTCAACAGGTGTTTTGTGATCTACACACATAATATTTTTTAAAAAATCCTCTGCTACCAACAGCAGCAGTAACTCTGGGAAATCTCACAGTCATGACTGTCTCACTGTCTTAATGTAGGAATTAGAGAATTAAACTCCATAACCTGCCTTACACAGGAAATCTATCGACATAATATTATGGCCGTATTTTCCAAATAAAAAGGTTGACATATCGAGTGAATTATTTGCTGCAACATTTTCTCCCTCTGCCAATTAAGGTTCTCTGCAGATATTGTCCTACATTTGGTTGAGGTGGTTATTACTCTAGGCTCAACTAACAAAGGTAAAATGATTTCTTAAAACTACTGTCTTGGCAGAGACTTGCTATATGAAATGTCCATATGTGGTGGGTTGCCATGGCTGGATGCCAGGTGCCCACCAAAGCCTCTGTATCACTCCCCGTCCTCAGCTGGACAGGGGAGAGAAAATATAATGAAAGACTCATGGGTTGAGATAAGGACAAGGAGAGATCACTGACCAATTACTGGCACAGGCAAAACTGATTTGACATAGGGAAATCAGTTTAATTTACCACCAATCAAAACAGAGTAGGAAAATGAGATATAAGAACTGAATCTTAAACACCTTCCTCCCATTCCTCCCTTCTTCCTGGGCTCAACTTCACTGCCAATTTTCTCTACCTCCCCACCCTGATTAGTGGAGGGGGACGGGGAATGGGGGTTGCGGTCAGTTCATCACATGTCTCTGCTGCTATTTCCTCTTCATGGGGAGGACTCCTCACACTCTTCCCCTGCTGCAACGTGCGGTCATAGAACCATTGAAACATAGAATCATTAAGGTTAGAAAAGACCTCCACGATCATCAAGTCCAAGCATCAAACCAACACCACCATGCCTACTAAACCATGACCCGAAGTGCCACATCTACGTGGTTTTTGGTGACTCAACCAGTTTCCTGGGTAGCCTGTTCCAGTGCTTGACCACTCTTTCAGTGAAGAATTTTTTCCTAATATCCAATCAAAACGTCCCCTGGTGCAACTTCCAGCTGTTTCCTCTTGTCCTATTGCTAGTTACTTGGGAGAAGAGACCGACAACCACCTTTCAGGCGGGTGTAGAGAGCAATAAGGTCTCTTCTTCAGCCTCCTCTTATCCTGGCTAAACAACCCCAGTTCCCTCAGCCGCTCCTCATAAGACTTGTGCTTCAGACCCTTCACCAACTTTGTTGCCCTTCTCTGGACATGTTCTAGCATCTCAATGTCCTTCTTGTAGTGAGGGGCCCAAAACTGAACATAGTGTTTGAGGTGAGGCCTCACCAGTGCAGACTACAGGGGCACAATCATTGCCCCCCTCCCGCTGGCCAGAGTATTCCTGATACAAGCCAGGATGCTGCTGGGCGCCTTGGCCACCTGGGCACACTGACGGTGCATGTTTAGCTATCTGTCAGCCAGCACCCCCAGGTCCTTTTCCGCTGGGCATGTTTTCAGCCACTCTTCCTCAAGCCTGTAGTGTTGCATGGGGTCGTTGTGACCCAAGTGCAGGACTCAGCACTTGGCCTTGTTAAACCTCAGACAATTGACCTCAGCCTGTACAGATCCCTCTGCAAATTGTCCCTACCCTCAAACAGATCAACACTGCCTCCCAGTTTGGTGTCTGCAAATTTAATGAAGGAACACTCAGTCCCCTCGTCCAGATCATTGATAAAGATATTAAGCAAGACTGTCCCCAGAACTGAGCTTTGGGGAACATCTCTTGTTACCAGACGCCAACTGGATTTAACTCCATTGACCACAACTCCCTGCACAAAGCCATCCAGCCAGTTTTTTACCCAGTGAAGAGCACACCTGTCTAAGCCATGAACCACCTGCTTCTCTGGGGAATGCTGTAGGAGACAGTGTCAAAAGGTTTACTGAAGTCCAGGTAGATAACATTAACAGTCCTTCCCTCATCCACTAGGCAGGTCACCTTGTCATAGAAGATCAGGTTAGTCACGCAGGTCCTGCCTTTCATGAACCTATGCTGGCTGGGCCTGATCCTTAGATCAGGTGGGTCGCTCCCATTGGAGACTGTTCCCACAGGCTACAGTTCTTCACAAACTTCTAGTGTAGTCTGTCCTTTCCATGAGGTGCAGTCCTTCAGGAACAGACTGCTCCAGCGTGGGTCCCCCACAGGCCACAGTGCCTGCCAGGAACCTGCTCCAGCATGGGTTCCTCTCTCCGTGGGTCCACATGTCCTGGCAGGGCCTTCCCCAGTCTAACCGGGGCATCCCCGGGGGGGGCCCCCTGCAGGGGGACAGTCTGCCTCACAATGGTCTTCACCACAGGCTGCAGGGGAATCTCTTCTCTGGCACCTGGAGCACCTCCTCCTCCTTCTCTGACAATGGTATCTGAAGAGATGTTTCTCTCACATATTCTCACTCTCTCTCTGGCTGCAATTGCACACTGTTCCACACCCTTCTACCCCCCAATCCTCCCCCTGCCTTCTTAAATGTGTTATCAGAGAGGTGCTACCATTGTCACTGTTTGGCTCTACCTTGGCTAACAGTGAGTCCATCCATGGAGATGGCTGGCATTGGCTCTATTGAACATAAGGAATTTTCTAGCAACTTGACTGGAGGTTGGCAAATGTGACGCCTATCTTCAAGAAGGGCCGGAAGGAGGATCCAGGGAACTACAGAAGAGTCAGCCTGACCTCGGTACCGGGGAAGATTATGGAGAGGTTCATCTTGAGTGTGCTCACCAGGCACATGGAGGACAACCAGGGGATCAGGCCCAGTCAGCATGGGTTCACAAAAGGCAGGTCTTGCCTAACCAACCTGATTTCCTTCTATGACCAGGTGACCCGCCTGGTAGATGAGGGAAAGGCTGTGGATGTTGTCTACCTGGACTTCAGCAAAGCCTTCGACACAGTCTCCCATAGCATTCTCGTGGAGAAGCTGGCAGTTCATGGCCTAGATGGATGTACTCTTTGCTGGGTTAAAAACTGGCTGGATGGCCGAGCCCAGAGAGTCGTGGTGAATGGAGCTAAATCCAGTTGGCGGCCGGTCACAAGCGGTGTCCCCGAGGGTTCAGTTCTAGGGCCAGTCTTGTTTAATATCTTTATCAATGACCTGTTTGAGGGGATTGAGTGTGCCCTCAGTAAATTTGCAGACGACACCAAACTGTGTGGTAGTGTTGATCTGCTGGAGGGGAGGAGGGCTCTGCAAAGGGACCTGGACAGACCGGATCAATGGGCCGAGGCCAATTGTATGAGGTTCAACAAGGCCAAGTGCTGGGTCCTGCACTTTGGTCACAACAACCCCATGCAGCGCTACAGGCTTGGGGAAGAGTGGCTGGAAAGCTGCCTGGTGGAAAAAGACCCGGGGGTACTGATTGACAGCTGCCTGAATATGAGCCAGCAGTGTGCCCAGGTGGCCAAGAAGGCCAATGGCATCCTGGCCTGTATCAGGAATAGTGTGACCAGCAGGAGTAGGGAAGTGATCGTGCCCCTGTACTCGGTGCTGGTGAGGCCGCACCTCGAATACTGTGTTCAGTTTTGGGCGCCTCACTACAAGAAAGATGTTGCCTTGCTGGAACAGGTCCAGAGGAGAGCAACCAAGCTGGTGAGGGGTCTGGAACACAAGTCATACGAGGAGCGGCTGAGGGAGCTGGGCTTGTTTAGTCTGGAGAAGAGGAGGCTGAGGGGAGACCTGATCGCCCTCTACAACTACCTGAAAGGAGGCTGTAGCGAGGTGGGGGTCGGCCTCTTCTCCCTGGTAACAGATGATAGGACGAGGGGGAATGGCCTGAAGCTGCGCCAGGGCAGGTTTAGTCTAGACCTTAGGAAAAACTTCTTCACCGAGAGGGTTGTCAGGCTCTGGAATGGGCTGTCCAGGGAGGTGGTGGAGTCCTCATCCCTGGAGGTATTTAAAAGGATAGATGAGGTGCTTAGGGACATGGTTTAGTGGTGGGATGGCAGTGCTAGGTTAACGGTTGGACTCGATGATCTTAAAGGTCTTTTCCAACTGAGGTGATTCTATGCCTTCTATGCCTTCTCACAGTAGCCACCCCTGTAGCCCTCCTGCTACCAAAACCTTGCCAGGCAAACCCAATACACCATAACTCAGTTCATATCAACCAAAAGGAATGATCTTCCAACCAGCAGAGGTAAGATGACTGATAACCTCAATTGGGAGGAAATGAATGGTCATGAGCAGCTGAAGTCAAAATGGTAACAGTTATACGCTCCTCTGCCTATGAAAAAGGACATGTGAAAACAGAATAAGACAAATATATATGTTCAACTGCCAATAAAATTAACTTAGGATAAATTTTGTGAAAAGGGATACTGAGGTTCAACTTCAAAGTTTGTTCTCTGCCACCTTAATATCCAAATTCAAGTTTGAGTCATACGGAATTATAAAGTTTTCTGAGGCTGTCCTGAGCTGTCTTTCTTGCAGCTTTGTACCAATCTTGTGACATAATCCATCTTTCTACAGAGGAAGATCTGATGTGCAAGATTCTTCTCATGTTGCATTCATAATAGACATGTTATTGTTTGAAGCAAGAGTTAAGGTCAATGTAATCTTCCTTCACTTACATAACCGCAAAACTTAAGTTAGCTTTAAGTTTATTGTTATATGCAAACTGCTTTTAAAAATAAACTGAATTATAAAATACCAGTGGGGACAGAAGGGGAAAGTAATTTCCTCTTAAACTCCTGTTCATTTCCTGTGCAATGTAACAACACAAAATTAAAACCTGTACTGTAGAAATAAAGGAGGACATCTGCAGATTTGAGGCTCTGATTGACCACATTAGCATCTGATTATCTTTTCATAGGGTAAGCTAGGTATGGGTTTTTTCCAGTTTTTAGCACATCAATAAATGTAAAATAAGTATATTCACTAAAAGTATGAAAGTTTCAACATCAGAAGTTTTGACTACTTGTTTATTTTACACAATTGTTGCTAAATTTAACTTTCACTTGTTGATTTTTGAGCTCTGGATCATGAGGTTTTAAATTAAAATATTAAGGATTGTAATTAAGCAATGGTAGAAGTAAATAAAATAAAAACCATGAACGGTTTCCCCTACTAAAGACACACTTGGGAATAGTATAGAGACAGCTGGACAATTTATCCATCTCTGACGTGCTGATGATAAAAGTGATAATATACAATACAAAGTCAATTACTTGCTTATACAATTCTGAACATGCCAAAACCATCATTAGAATTACAATTAGCTAGTTAGCATCTTCCCTCACACCCAATCCTTTTGTATTTGTCTTTGAGTGATCATTGAACAAACAAATGCACCCTTTTGCATCTGTTCCTAATATAATTGTTCTGATCTGAAAATCCTAGCTCAACAGGGAAACTATGGCTAGATCTAACAGTTATATTTAGGAGAGTAGAGTGAGAACTAGAATTTTAGGTGCCTAACTGAAAATTCACAGTTCTGCTAACTTAAGAAGTGTATCACTTCTTAATTGTGGAAGTGTCAAACAGACTGTAATCCCAAGGCACTGCAACTTTTTAAGCATAAGATTCCAGTTCTTGAAATTTCTTCATTGATCTGTCAGAAGTACCTTAATTCTTATTGCAGAAAGTACTTGCCTACTTTATACTTTAGCCCAGTAAGAATCCAGATCACTTTACCGCAGGATTCAGTTCCCCAATGGATTGAGCACAATTAAGGCAGTGCTACTGGACTCCTGCCTGAGCTTGAGCTCTGCCAGTGCCTCCCTGGGAAGGGTCTGGCAAACCCATGGCGTTGCTGCCCAACAAACAAAAGCCCCTGGCGGAGTTGAGCCTGGGGAGGCTGTGGGGCCATGCTCAGCAGCCAGAAAGCAGCAGCCTGGGGTGAGGAAACATTTAGAAATGAGCCAAAGCAGTCCCCAGGACTGAGGTGCAAGGGACTCTCATCACTGGTGCTGCACTCTTCCTTAAGGTGATGGAAACCCACTGGGACACCTCACCATCTTCCTGCTTGAGAAAAACTAGTGCCTTCCACATTACAAATGCCGAAGGTGTGAACACAATACTGGTAAAAAGGCATGGATATTAATATGTTTTCTTGAATTGCAATTATTAATAAAGCTTTTTTGCTATTATTTGGATTATGAAAGTTAGCAATATTATAATTTAATAAGTGCTGCATTCTTATAAGATTGTTAAAGATTTTAATTAAGTTAGTGGCAAATTCTTGGCTCTGTATCTATGGCATGTTCCCTCTAATCCATAACAATACACTGAGTTGTCTCACTGTTCAACATTCAGACTGCTCAAGTGATGTGTATGCATATCCTCTCCTGTTGTAAGGAGGTAGTGGTTACAGAACATATTCAGAAAATGAGAAAAATTTTCTTTCTTTTTTGAAAGAGACCCAGATTTGTCTTCAACTTTCCAGGAGAGGCACTATCAAGTTTCTTGATTTTGTTTTCTGGAAGTCAAGTCATCATCTTCCTTTTACATACTGGGTTGCAGAAGCAAGTGCAGACTTGTCTGCACTATTCAATTGCAAAGAATTTTGAATCTGTCCTGCCCAGTGATTCTCCTTCAGGAAAATTGAAGAGATACCAAATCCCAGCATTTTTTAGGCTATTTCTGCCATTTTCTCAGTCATCTCCTTTACTTCAAATATCTTGTCATCCCCTGTAGAATGCAACACACCCTAGAAGCAACTAGCAAGAAACAAAACAGACCTCACATTATTTCAGACACTTTGAACTGAAAATCTACACACACAGAGGCAAGTCAGCTTAAGACCACAAGACAGTCACACTTACCAGGAGGAAACTACATTCAAATTCTGTATGAAGTAGGTATCACATTCCTAGCTTGGCTGTCAGGGTCCTGTTCCTACCCAAGGGTGCTTTACACACACGTTCTGGAGAATACTGTACAGATGGCCTTGGGCCTCAAAGAGAGATAAGGATATCTGTTAAGTTTAGGTGCAAGCCAAGTGTCTTCCTGAACAGGGCAAGAACCTCCTGGGAACAAGGTAACTATATGGAGAAGAGCCTCATTAGTTTTTCTTGATATTGAAATCTTGTAATCCAGGTTTTAACTTCTTTCTCTTAAAATGTAATTAAAATATATTTGAAATGGGTCAAAATTAATGTTCTCCATTTCACAAAATTTCAAGTGCAAAATTCACATATTTTCCATTCAATTTGTAAGGCAAAATTACTCATGGATTTTAGCAAAAAATATATCCATGCCACAAGATTTAGAATGGTGGTATATGTTGTCTTTTAATACCACATTTTCAGGTGCTAAATAGAAAATTAAATAGAAATAAATTTATTTAACCTGTCCTTATGACAGTAAGTAACAACTAGAATGCTTGGAAGTTGACAAAAATGTTGTATTAAAGAAAAAAGAGAAAAATATTCAAAGATTAATATGCTTATTACTATCTTCTATATTAGAAAAAAAATACAAGAACAGCAAGAATATATGCAGTACAACCTGGGGACTGTAAGTATTTTTACAGCACACAGAAGAGCATGAACTCCACTCAATGGAGACTAGAAATTTCACACAGATAAGCCTGTATTGTGTCTGTGGTTTATATTGCCTACTTTAGTATATCAAAGCTAAAAGATAAGCAACTCCAATGGGGAATCTATTGTACCTTAATATAGGATGAACCTTAATTAGTTGTATAGCCTACCTTTTGAGACTAGGCATTCAAATCCTGAATGATAAAGGTTAGGTGAGAGAATGTCAACCCTGTGTCTTCTCCTTTAAGGAATAACAAAATAGGCACAACAGATACTACTTTTAATGAAGGAGGGATCATGCTGCTTCTTGCCAGCCCTTATGTGGAAAGGAAGCTTGAACTAGTTTTCACTGATGTAAAATACTAGCAGTAGATTTCTCCTACATCCTTACCAGATGTCAATATTTTGTCTAAAAGAAACACTGGCTGTTTTTGAAATGTTGATGAGAAAACTACAAACAACATATTGGATATTCACTGTCAGGGTACTTTTTAAAAAACTCACAATTATAGCTGTCCAATGAAATATTGGAAGTTTTCTTTTGGGGAACTGTTGTAAGTTGAAATAATTTGCCAAAGAAGTAATTGTAAGAAAGGTAGAAAAGTTTACTTAACATTTCTGTGATAATATCTAGTGCATTCATTAATGGACCCCACTGATCCCAGTGTAATATTATTTTCAACATAGCAGTGATCTTTTTATAGAATATTTGGACAAAACAACTAGAATGATTGAAACTCCTTTGTGCTGGAGATCACTAGTATGAAATACAAAGGTAGAGGTGAATGAAAGCATTTATTCTGAAAACTTGACAAAGTCTACATTTTGATATACAGACCCAATTTTCCTTAAATATTCATTTTTAAATTGCAAATTGGTAGACTTACAACTAAAATTTCAGTGAAAGAAAAATAATTTCCTGAAAGGTGTTCCATTGTAAACAATATTTTTTTTACAGTTCTAACCAAAGTGCAATTAATTTAAGAACAGCTTCAGTTTGAGGTAATTTATTGCAGAAGGAAAGAGTCTTTGAAATATCAGGTATGCAGAGATTATGATTAGTGACAGAGATCAAGGAAAAAAACTGTGAATTTTGCAGACAAAAGTTAAAATAATTTGTTTTTATCTTCTCCCCCCCAAGACAGTGGTGACACAGGAAAACTTTTTTCATAAAGCACTTGGATCTTCACAGGTTCCAGAAAAGGTGGATGAGGTCCATATGAGGAAAGATCTGATTCACTTCAAGCTTTTTGCTACTCAAAAGTCATAATTGAGGTCAATGAGAAAAAAATTAATTGTGATCATATGTATATAGTAATTACCATAACGTAATAAATCAAAGCTTTCCTTAATGTCTCAAAACAAATACCTAAGGCACACTGTTCCCATGGTACTAACCTTTCCACTACAATCAGTGTCCATCTCCTGAGACATGTGAATTTTGTGCATATGCTTCACTTCCTTGCACAGAATTTATAATAGAGAAGAGAGTAACATGGTATTGGTATCACTGGAAGAGTTGTAAGTCTAGCCTGTTTACTTCTGTGGAGGAACTTTGAGAGTGTAATATAAAATTTTTAATTGTTAATTTGAGTTTAAAAACCACAGCTGTAAAAGACATATGAAGTCTCTGATCTTTGTAAAGAATGAATCATTAAAACAGAGCCAGTGGCAAGTCTGGAGATAATGATTAACGTTACATTTTCTGAGGGGGGATCTCAGTGGAGGAAATTACACCAGACCTTTCTAGAGCATGTTATTTGAATTGAATTCCACAAAGGTAACAATTTGAACGTATAATTCCAGCAGAATTTAGAGTAAACAGTAAGGTTTATTGATGAATTTTGAAGACAAAGCCAAAAGGTTTTTAAATTAAGTTGAGTCTATGTCATTTAACTGGTAAGCAATGAAAAGTACCAGACATTGTTTTCATCTTTTCAAAACTAGGTGGAAATCTGATGGATGGGAAAGCAAATGGGGAGGTATGAGAAATGTCAAAATCAGAGTTTGGAAAGTTGAAGAAAAACTTGAAATACAAAAGCAGCCAGACACACACTGGTCTGTGGAAACTCATCGGTGATTTTCTATCTGCTACTAAAGTGCATGCAGAATTAAGGAATATTATATAGGTCTAGAGAATATGAAGGGTAATTATTTTAGATGTGTAACTTAAGTAATTGGGACTTTGTGATTTATAGACAGCTAGAAAACAGGCTATTGAGCAGAAAATCCATACTGCATCAAAAAGAGTAGTAAAGGTATATATCACAGAGCACAGTGAAAACAAAATATAATTTTATTATATTTATAATTTTTATGTATATATAAAATACTCTTTTATACAAATATAAGAGACAAATATATAGCATGAACTGAACACATAGGATGTATAAGTGTTAAAAGTAATTTTGAGATTATAGAAGATATAATTAACCACTTAAAAAATATACATAAAAGAGTAAAACCTGATATAGAATAAGCTTGCTAAATATGTACAAAGAGATGTGGTAGAATACACTCTTTGGATTTGGACAACTAGAATCTGCTCTATACTGCTTGTTCATCACTCATGTTTGTTTACACCTATCTGGTGCACAAAGGGAAATATCTTTCAGCTCCAGACCCAAATGCCAAAGAATAGTTTTATTTCCCAAATACTGTGCTGTTTCTGGAGTAGACTGGCTATAGCCATAAAGGCATTATGTCTGTGATGCTCAGATATAATTACAGTTTTGGGGTTTTTTGTTCTGTTCGGGGTGCCTAAATTAATGAGAACTCTGTCACAGACCACCTTTATTGTGCATTATACTATGATGTGTCTGTTGCCCACCTGAGAACCTGGGTTGAGATTGCTTTGGAGTTTTCCAGTATTCAACAGCTGCTTGGATGATCTTGAAGAACTGTATAGAGCGGAAATTGTCAAACCAGTATGGTTTCATCCATATTGACCATAAAGAAAGCTTTTTGATGGAATTATTCCCAGAATTACAAAAACTTTTGTCACTGGAAGAAAAACCTGAGAAAATTAACATACAAAGTCTGTGGATGACCAGGAAACTGGGACCCAGGACTAATCTGGGTTCTAGTGACATAAGGACATGAGAGGAGCTAATGTATTTGACAGTGTGCCATTACCCCACTGCAATGACTGACACCTACTCCAGTGCTCTTATAAAGTAACTCCTGAATAAAACCTGTAGTGACTTCTGTTTTGAAAGTGTGCACAAGTGAATGAAGCTGGTCCATGGAGGAGATAATTTTATTGTAAATATTTTTTTTTTCTGATAGCTAGTTCTTTCTAGAGAGAAAATAGCTTCACCTTGGAGTGATGTAGACTTCCCAGATGTGAACTTCATATAGACTTAGCAATATCTCAGAGCCCAAGTCATGTGTTCAGTGCTCTGTGACTTAGATGAAGATGACCTTTCTTGATCTCAAGAATAACTTGGAAAGATGCTTAGACAATGCTAGAGAGGCTTTTATTATGCTAATTGCCTTTTTAATTTTGTAAATCTTTTTATAGATAATATAAGTTAAGATTAAAAAAAAAGAATTAAGAGGAAAAGAATCAAATTAAATAATGGCAGGTAAGAAACTTCAGGGGAAAAAAACCCAAACCAAACCAAAACCAACCAAAAAACCCCCATCTTAACTTGCATAGCTCAAAGTGACCATAGAACAAAACCAGGATGGCTTACTATGTAAGGGATAGAAAATAGGCTACACGAGATCCAGTCTGCCTAAAAGCAAGGTGACGTGCTAAATACATCCATTTACTATAACTGCAATAATGCAGCTTTTTATTAGCAATCAATGCTAAAATAAGAGCTCTGCTTGGAGGGGTGTTCCTTTGACATTCAGTTTCTCTGGAACTCTTTGTGCTAAGGCTCCCATATGCAGGTGCAATGAGACTCACCTTTTTGCACTTCTATATCTGAAACTTGTTCAAGATTTAGCTTAATAAGCTAGTCACCTATTAAAGTTTCCTTAAGTCTTAAAACATTTCAGAATTTTAAAATTATTAATATTCATGATATTCATTGTATGTTTGAGGGCATACTCATATTCATATTAACTGCATGCTGATTAGCTCTATGTTGATGCCTGATGATGATTACTTAGTACAATACAGTCAAGGAATCAGTGCTGTTATGATTGATCTGTTCTGGGTCAGTGGCTGTGGTGGGTTTTTTTCCCTTTCTTTTAGAGGTGTTCATATGTCTTTGGGGTTAAGACCACAGGTTTTGGATGAGTTAAGCATTCTGATAGCATCTACTCTTAGCACCTAGGCTGGCACAAAGTTAAAATCACTACACTGTAGCACATTAGAGACAGAATTCTTCTGAGTAATCTAAAAGCTGTCTCAAATTAAAGACACTAAATGATAGAGGAGAAAAACAAACAAAAAAAATAACAGTTTTTCACAGGATACCTCCTTTCCCCCCCTATGTTCTTGGAATGGAAAACTACTTAAGATCTTTGAAATATTTGAGTTTTCAGGTTTTTGCCATTTGGCACATAGATCCAGTGAGACACACAGTCTTTTAGTAGTATCTGTCTATCTGAAGATATTTTAGCTAGTGCTTAGTAGTTTCTTTATCATGAAATGGATACATTCTACTATTCAGGTCCATGTGGTCTGACAAGATGCCAGTTATCTCACTAATACAGTACATAATAAAACCAAAATACAAGTAAAATTCCTCTAGAATATCTTCTTAACTAGGAAAAAAACCAAACACTTTGGAAAATACAACTATTAATCTAAAGCTTTTTTGCTCTGAAAATATTTCTTATCAATGATTTGTTATATATAAAAATGTTCCAGATGGAAAAGAAATCACTGGACAAATTTAAATCTTCTTAAACAGGAATGCCCAGATGATTTAGCGAGAATAGTCTCATTTCAGGTATGAGCCATTTAGAGTGAGAGTGGTTTAAGACCACTCTGATTTCATTTCATTACAAGGAACTACATTAACTTAATCCATTTTGGGATGGAAAATAATTTTAGAAAGCAATAAAATTTACACATTAGTATTTGAATAACAATTTCTGGCTAATTCAGTATATGAATTGATATGTCCATAATTTCAGTGAGTTTGATAAATTTTCTTAATGTATGGAGGAGATCCTGAGAAGAGACAAAGTGCCATCAAGTTATGCTTCATTATCACTTCATTCCAGACTTTCACTTTTGCAGTTCTATTATCCCAGCCATCCAAAGACTGAAGAGGGTTTGTTGGGGGGTGGGTGGGTGGGGTGGTGTTTCAGATCTGTAAAGTTTTAGTCTAACCAAGACTCCACTACATTTCATAGTTATTACTAAGTTTTAATGATTCAGAAACAAATTATCAACTGTCTGGATATCTTTTTTTTTTTCTGATATTTCCCTTATTTGGTTTATAATTTCTTTATATTTAGTATATTACATATGACTTTCACAAAACCCCTGAAGTGCAAATCTTTGTTTTTATTACAGTATTGAACTCTGTGACCTCCATTTTTATATTTATTTAATGGAAAAATAAAATATGAACAGCATGTTTGCTTGCTCATGTTTTTCATTATTTTCCACAATAAATTAACTGCAGACTGACTAAATCATCAGACACTTTAAAAATGCTGAAAGTCAATGGTCAAATCCTAGAAAATAGACCTGTGATTTATACATTACTTGTATGGTCTCTGAAGTGGAAACCAGCTTAGAGTTAGCTTTCCAGTTTCTATATAGTTGTTCAAGAAGGCAGTTAAGAGAACAGAAGAAAAGAAAGAAAAAAAAAAGAAAAAAAACAGAACGGAAGTCAGACTGAAGAAAACTGTGCACTGAGCAGAAAGTTATTTATGGCTAGTCTACAATATGCACATATGTTTATGGCTAGTCACTGTGCACAGGGCAACAATGAGCCTCCTGAAGCAGCAACCAATGTGACCCAGAAGGTTCCTGCCCTATTCTTTTTAAAACATAAATAAGGCTTACAGTTTTATTCCTGATTTTTGTCTCACAGCCCTAAATGCCTGGAATTTAGGTGTTTTGTTTCTGGTTTTGTTTTCCAGATAAATGAGGTTGAAACATACCTCTTTAAAAAAGGTGTTCCAACCACTAGGGCTGAGCCTGAAATCAGCATTTTTTTTTTTTTTCACATCACCAGCAATGAGCAAAACAGGGTCAAAGAGATGGATTCCATTTCACCTAATCTTAGAAGTTATTTTAGGCATAGACAGCTAGATGTGGCTAGTCATCTAGAATTCCTTTTTAGTAAACAGAGTTACAAATGGACACCTGAGGTGTTAGTTTGACATATCTTGGGTTCAGATGAATAGAGTTTAGAAGCACCTACTTCTTTTCATTGACCACAGATGGTAACTTAGTTGGCAGTAGAATTGCAAAACAAATTTCTGCCTTCACATATATGAATCCCATCTAGCTGAATCTGAAATTGAGTATGTACATAACTTTATAAAGGAATGGAACATACAGTAACTATGCTGGATTCTAGTCTCTGTTCTAGAGGTGGGTTTACTCATTAGACATTAAATAGTCGTGGAGATAAAGGAAATATAGTCTATGGAACAGAAAGAAGAAAAGAGGATTCTGATATTTCAGCAGTCTCTAGCTTTCTGTTATTTCTGCCACCACAATCCTTACATTTATTAAAACCATTACAGCTTCTAAAGAGCAGGGAAAGATGCCCTGGGGCAGTCTTGTTCAAGCATGGTACACTTTTTCCTAGGCAATAGTGTAGTTTTAATTCTTTGATTAGATGGTCTACAACCCATAACTATTACCTCTACGCTTAGTGATTTACCCCAAACAAATAACCTACGGTAATATATGTAAATAACATATAACAATAATATAAAGATGATGTTGTGGCTTTGAACAAAAATAATCATTAGATCCTGGGCAAAACCCAGAGATATCCACTACAAGTGTAGTCTACATGTACCTAACAAATCTGGGCCTTCAGAGTGCTGAGGCACTATTCTGCCTGGTTCCTAGGTCCAATTATAGACCCCTACATGAAAGACTCCCAATCTGAATTTTCACATAAAAAAATGAAATAATCAAGTTCAAAAGTAGTTTAAGTAACTGCTGAGTAGCATTTTAATTATGATTGTTTATAACACAGATCATTAACTGTTATCAAAGTCCTGTTCTAGCCTACTAAACATGTTCTTTTGGACTTGGCTCCAAAACTACTTTAAAACCACACTAAAACCAGAAAAAATAAATTCTGTAACTTATTTCTATTGAAAATATAAAAACATTTGTTATGACCTAAAACAAGTATGAGCTTTTCAAAATTCACTTTAAGAACATATTCTCCTCATACTTATTTTAATATTAAACACTAATATTCTTTTTCTCTAGTTCACAAATTAAAATGGGCAAAGAAATACGCAATAAAGTGACTCCAAACCAATGCTGGCACATCCTTAAAGCAGTTTGCTTTATGCTGGATTGTACCAGCATTTTAAATTTGTTTAAATGTTACATTATGTTCATGCTAGGTTTTCAGTGATGAGTAGTATATTTACTGCCTGAACCTATTCAAGTTAATTACCTATTTAGCTGAATAAAAGGAAAATTTCTTAGGCTCTTTTCTGTTTTTCTTTTTTCTATGTGAAATTTCAAAGCCTTATTACCTTAACTTTGAAAATCTGTTTTGGCTGACTGCTCAATTCTATTCTTTTTTCCCATGGGTTTTCAGGTATCTCACTCCTGCACATAGTCATGTTCTCAGTCCCAAAAATTCAATCAGGTAAACTAATAAGCGCTGATGTTGCCTTGTAATATCTCTTTCCCCCCCCCCCCACCCCGCCACCTCTAGCAGATGTAATGTATTCATCAGTGTCTTTGGGCGATGCAATATTGATTTTTTCAGGGTTTATTTTTTTGTGTGATCCTGTACAGAGTATGAATTCCAAATTCAATTTCTTGTCATAATATTAGTATTTGCATTCCAAGGTGCAGAAAACTACATTACAGGCCATCCTAGTAAGCAAATGACTATAACTGCTTTCCAAAATAGATATTTGTTACCACTGAAGGATCACTGCCTTCCTTGTGTCAGTTGGTACTGATAACAGCGAGAACACTTTGTGCTTTCCCTTTCAAATAACATTCATAAAATGTAGGGGATTCCAAACTATGATTCGTCATTTCATGGTAATCATCTGAAATATAGACATAGAAAATAACAAAGAAGAAATATTGTGAGACAAGAACTCCAATACCTTGGTCTTTGGAATCTTTCATAAATGCTTGAAAGAACTAAGTGGTTGGTTTGTTGCCCTTATATACAATAGTATTATAACTTCTGTGATGCACTTGTCCAACAGTATCATTCATATAAATGACTGAGAAAAAAACTGACATAAGACACTTTTTTAGTATCCTGTTGCTACTTCTCCGGTTCCACCCCTGAATTTTGATTCCTATTAAGTGAACCTTTTTTCCCCAGGGAGGAAAGACTTTTCTGATCACATAGAGAAATCTAAGTGGCAGGAACTCTATAAAACACCAATCACTGATAAGATTGTTTGAGGTCTGCAGATCCTGATACCCCTATAATTGCTACAAAGCTGCTACAATCATATTTTCAGAGGCACTGAAAATTATATTTAGTGTGATGAGTTAGCAGAGCAGTTGGGAAGTTTGAGGGGACAGATGCTGCTTATTGATAAAAATAAAGGGAAAAAATAGAAGGAAAACTTGGTTTATGAAGTTGGAACAGATGTATTATTACACTTAATCTGAGTACAGGATGCCTGGTTGCTTGTAATTGCTGGAATGAAATAGAAACAGCAGAGGTGCCCAAAATAACTAAGAGTGCTTAACATCTTTCAGGTGAAAAACAATTAACAAGAACTGCTTATTTCTATTTTTAGTAACTGTGCTGGATATCCTGTTTAAAAGCTCATTTCAGAGACTGAAAATTAAAGACCCTTTGGCAGAGCTAGAACTGTGGCTTCAAAGGCTCTATGTATTTTGATCTCCTTGATGGGACAGTATTCCCAGTTATTTCAGCACTATCATAAAAACATTCTAACCCAGATATCAGAAAGAACAAAACTGGGGAAAGATCTTTATCATTCCAATTCCCTGCAAAACCCAGACCACACCAGCTGTGGACAGTCCATTTTTCTGCGACAAAGCTATTCTGAAGAGTAAAACTCCATTATGAGAAAGACATGACATGTTATACTTCAGGATATAATCAGGTGAGCAGCTGTAAGTTTTCCACAGTTTTTAAATCCCCATTCATAAGATTTTTTAAACCACCAGAAAGACAATTTCTGCTTACCAGTTCTGAATTTCTGCATAACACAGGACACACAACGCAAGACCACTGCGTTCACAAGAGAAACTCACACAGTGTTTTCTAGCCTGACCACACTGATGACTGGATCTGTTTCTCTGTGGGACCAGTCAACAGTTTATCAGGTTAGAAAAAACAAATTGTGAGGAATGATTAAGGTAATCAACATTTAATTCCATTAAATCTTTCTTATGTGGTCAAATCAATCACTCATAAAGCACTTCTGAGTGAGTTTAATTTTGTTAATCGGAGTTTATTATTTTTCTTAAACCAGGAAGAACAACTTCAGAATTATTGCCATTAATATGAATATATAAAAATTGGAGTAGTTAGGAGTGGGAATATAAACTGATCAGCTCAAATTTACTCTGAGTTCAAATAAAACTCTTCCCTGCAGCAATTTTTTAAATGTTTTGATCAATCAAGATTTTTTCATTCCAACTCTGGTTCCTCATATATCCAAAAAGCCATTAGAGTTCCAATTTACCTGTCAGAAAGATCTCTTTTTTTAAACAGCACATATTTGCCTGTTTTAAAGATGGAATAGTTTCTGGTCTTATGTGGGAGCAGGTATCTCTGTAGCATAGATATCAGTCTATCCTTTGGTTTCTCTACCACATCAAATTTCTTCTCTGCTTTAGAACACCAGCATTATGACCAAGCAAAAGATCTCTTCTAGGCAAACAAAACCCGATATATATTAACAAATTTCTTAACTGTCTCTGAGCTCCAACACTTCATCCACAGTCTCCTACTGTTTCTTATTTTATGAAGGTTCACAGATGTTTTGTTTTCTCCTTAACATACAGTTTCATCCCTTCTTCTGCACCTGCCACAGCTGAGACAGGAATGAGACAACTGTCTTGGCTGGGGAATGGTTTTACATTTTCTGGCTCAATTAATTGGAAGACCAACACGATATAAATCAGACATCCTTGCCTATTTCTTTTAGTAAACTATATTTGTTAGACTCTCTTGCACTTCAAGGACAAGAGACAGTTGGATTTGTTATTGTACTGAAATGTGCATACACCATGTGACAATGCAGACAGAAGCTTCCTTAGGTCATTTTCCTTTGAAGAGAGAAGGCATGATTACTTCTTTACATGCACACTGAATTGTCTATAATGTCACAAAATAAATTTATGAGTGTGCCAACGACCTCATAATTGTTTGTCTTCCAGTATTTTGTTCTGTGACTTACCAGGGACATAACTTAAGCATTACTATGTGATGATTATCCAGCTCACTTACCTTTTCTTTTTCTGAAAAACAATAGTTTTTAATCTTATTCCTTTAAAAACAAAAATCTTGATCTCTTAAAATAGGCAGTACTACAGAATATTTATTACCTAATTCAGTAAGTAGACAGTCATTCAGTAATTGCATAAGGGTTTTCTTTATACCAGAGGCCTTCTATACATTTTCTGTATTGAGATTTGATAATGAGTCTCATTCCCAGTGGCTGTTATTATTGTTCCCAAAATTAGAACCTTGTCTCACCTTCCTTTCTCTTCTCTTCTCTACTTCTAGGCTCTTTCCATTCCAAATACAAGTGTTCATCTTGCAATGAGCCCTGAGCAGCTGGACCCCTATAATTAGATGGAAAACACATTACATTTATATAAGTTGTCAGAGAGACAGAAAAAACAGCATCTATGCAGCTCATTGTTAGGTCATGGTTATTATAAATCTCAACTGTTGGCTGCTGTTTTTCCATTATCAACATGATCCTTCTTTCTCCATATACCCTCTGATAGCTGTTTCATGCAATGTGATAGATGACTCTCTTCCTTTCAGTCCTCCGTTTTTTAAAATGATGTAGGAAACACTGAAAAGAATTTCTACCATCTTTGTATGTCTCACATATCCATCTCTTATATATTTGCTGCTGCTGTTGCTGCTGCTGCTGCTGCTTTTGTGTTTTATTTTCCACAGCTGACAATGCTTTGTTTTAACAGTTGGCAAAAATATTAAATGTGTGGTATACAGACTTGGTGATATATAGAATGTACCTTTCATTGCAAAGCAATGGTATCAGTAAAATATATTTCTCTTATGCTAGTGAAGAGTCATAATGCAGAGCGTTACAAAGATAAAGTTGTATAATTTGAGAAAAAACTGAAACAACGACAGAATTTGGGATTTTTTACCTAGAAGAAAACTGGTAGAAAATATAGCATACACAAGATAATCAGGGAGAAACAGAAGACAGAATGGCAATGCAAATAAACCGGGGTTGGAAAGGCCAAGGAACCAAGGAAAGGCAAGGCAAGGCCAGCAAGGCAAGGCAAGGCAATACAAGGCAAGGCAAGGCAAGGCAAGGCAAGGCAAGGCAAGGCAAGGCAAGGCAAGGCTAGGCAAGGAAAGGGAAAGACAAGGCAAGGCAAGGCAAGCAAGGCAGCAAGGCAAGGCAAGGCAAGGCAAGGCAAGGCAAGGCAAGGCAAGGCAAGGCAAGGCAGGCAAGGCAAGGCAAGGCAAGGCAAGGCAAGGCAAGGCAAGGCAAGGCAAGGCAAGGCAAGGCAAGGCAAGGCAAGGCAAGGAAGGCAAGGCAAGGCAAGGCAAGGCAAGGCAAGGCAAGGCAAGGCAAGGCAAGGCAAGGCAAGGCAAGGCAAGGCAAGGCAAGGCAAGGCAAGGCAAGGCAAGGCAAGGCAAGGCAAGGCAAGGCAAGGCAAGGCAAGGCAAGGCAAGGCAAGGCAAGGCAAGGCAAGGCAAGGCAAGGCAAGGCAAGGCAAGGCAAGGCAAGGCAAGGCAGGCAAGGCAAGGCAAGGCAAGGCAAGGCAAGGCAAGGCAAGGCAAGGCAAGGCAAGGCAAGGCAAGGCAAGGCAAGGCAAGGCAAGGCAAGGCAGCAAGGCAAGGCAAGGCAAGGCAAGGCAAGGCAAGGCAAGGCAAGGCAAGGCAAGGCAAGGCAAGGCAAGGCAAGGCAAGGCAAGGCAAGGCAAGGCAAGGCAAGGCAAGGCAAGGCAAGGCAAGGCAAGGCAAGGCAAGGCAAGGCAAGGCAAGGCAAGGCAAGGCAAGGCAAGGCAAGGCAAGGCAAGGCAAGGCTACAGGGGTGGTTTCTGTGAGAAGCTGCTAGAAGTTTTCCCTGTGTCTGCTGCTGACAAGGCCAAGCCAATCAGTGACAGTGGAAGCACACCTGTGATAACATATTTAAGAAGAAAAAAACCTGCTGTGGCTTAGTAGCTGGAGAGAGAAGAGAAGTGAGAGGATGTGAGAGAAAACAGCCCTGCAGACACCAAAGTCAGTGAAGAAGGAGGGGGAGAAGGTGCTCCAAGAGCCGGAGTTCCCCCCCGGTGGAGGTCCACGGTGGAGCAGATATCCACCTGTAGCCCATGGAGGACCTCATGCTGGAGTGGGTGGATGCCCGAAGGAAGGAGGCTGTGACCCTGTGGGAAGCCTGCCCAGATCAGGTTCCTGGCAAGACTTTGTGGACCCCTGGGGGAGAGCCCACGCTGAGGCAGGTTTGCTGGCAGGACCTGTGACCCCACAGGGGACCCACACTGGAGCAGTTCATGAAGAACTGTAGCCCAAGGTTTGAAGTTTGTGGAGGGCTGTCTCCCATGAGAGGGACCCCACACATGAGGAGAGGAACAGCCTTCTCCCGAGGAAGAAGAAGAGGCAGAGACAACGTGTGATGAACTGACCCCAACCCCCATTCCCATCCCCCTGCGCCACTGGGGAGAGTAGGCAGAGAAACTGGGTGTGAAGTTGAGCCCAGAAAGAAGGGAGGGGTGGGGCAAAGGTGTTTTAAGATTCATCAGTTTTTTTCCTCTCCTTCTCTGATTTTGATTGGTAATAAATTAAATTAATTTCACGAAGTTGAGTCTCTTTTGGCCGTAATGGTAACTGGCAAATGATCTCTCCCTGTCCTTATCTGGACCCACTTACTTTTCATTCCCCTGTCCAGTTAAAGAGGGGAGTGATAGAGCGGCTTTGGTGGGCCCCTGGCATCCAGCCAGGGTCAAACCACCACAAGAGTAGAAGAGAAGAGAGGAGAAGAGAAGGAGAAAGGTAGAGAACAGAAATTAGGAACTGGCAGGTGCACTCCTAGTCTCAACAGAAAGCTGTTTAAAAAAAAACGAACCTGTGTTTAGATTTTCTTCCCAAAAATGATGATACTTCTTTTGAATGTATTATTAGTTTTCATTGTTGTCTTGCACCTTCCTATAGGGTAGTAAGTTTTCAACATTTGCATTTAAGTGGAGACTGAAAAAAAATATTGTGAAATGTAAAGAAATAATTTTCTGCACATTTTCTTCGATGGCATTGTAATCAGAAACTTGAACTCAAAACTGAAATCAGAACTTGAAAAGTAAAACATGGAACGTGGAATTTTTTCAGCAGTTTGTGTCACAGATATCATCCACGCCAGGAAGCTCTGAAGAGAAGTTTTTCAGTATCAAAGGGTGATGAGGATATAAACTGAATGTCCAGATTAAATATTTGTTTTGTTTTGCTACATGGAGTAAATATTTGTTCCAAAATCTTTCACTAGATTTGGAGAAAATGTTAGATTGTTGTTGATTTGCTGATGATATTTTAGTTTCTTTAAACAATTTTTCTTTAGTTATGACACTGAAAGCAGATGGCATATTATGCAAGCTAACTTAAATCTGAATAGTTTACATTTATTATGTTAGCCATTTCTTTTTTTTTAATTCAAGACAACTAAATTTAAGTTATTTTCACCTGAATACTTATCAGTGTATCTGGTATACTTCAGTGAGATAGTTCTTTTAAATTCCAATTATATTTTAGGAAAAATGGATTAATTTCCTAATTCATCCAATAACACTCCATGCTTGGACAAGATGGCATTTCTGTTCCCTTAACTTTGTATTAACTTTTTAAAAGTATCCAGGGAAGTGTGCCGATTTTGTCTGGGATAGAATTAATTTTCTTCACAGTGTCTAGTATGTTTTGGATTTGTACTGGAAACAGGGCTAATAACACATGGATGTTTTCATTATTGCTGATCAGTGCTTGTGCAATGTCAAGGCCTTTTCTGCTTCTCAGACCACCCTGCCAGTGAATAGGCTGGGAGTGCACAAGAAGTCAGGAGGGAGCACAGCTGGGACAGCTGACCCCAACTGACCAAAGGGATATTCCACACCATATGGTATCGTGCTCAGCATATAAAGCTGGGGGAAGAGGTAGGAAGGGGAGGATGTTCTGAGTGATGGTGTTTGTCTTCCCAAGTCACTGTTAGGCATGATGGAGCCCTGCTTTCCTGGAGGTGGCTGAACACCTGCCTGCCGGTGGGAAGCAGTGAATGAATTCCTTGCTTTGCTTTGCTTGCACACCCAGCTTTTGCTTTACCTATTAAACTGTTTCATTTTTACTCTTCTGATTCTGTCCACCATCCCACCAGGGGGGAGTGAGCGAGCAGCTGTGTGGTGCTTAATTGCCAGCTGGGATTAAACCATGGCAGGAAGACATTTTTTCTATGTCTGATATACTTTTTAACCTATAATGCTATTATGCTAAGAAGATTTACTAATGCTCCCTAGGCAGATCTCCTATTGCTGTTTTCACTTTCATCTAGAAAGGGACAGATACCAATTGCTATTTTCAATTGTATCATAATAACTTAGGGATCCATAACTCCATTTCCAGTTGTTACATAGGAGCCTAAAATTTGTTTTGTTTCAAAATAATTTTGGGAAGATGAGATTTGTGGTGCTTAACCAAGCACAAAAAATCTTGACTCATTCATTACTTTGAACATAAAGGAAAACGAGATGCTGATATGGCTCTACAAGCAGAGATCAAGGAAAAATGAAGGGAAATTTGGTGAATGGATGACAAAGCCAAAGCTAAAGAACATTAAAAATTTTTGGCAACTGTCTGAGAATGAGCGGGATCTGGCCTTTTTTGACACTGAGTGTTTACCTATCTAAAATTTCTGCGGAAAGCTTATGCTTATAATTAGCACCGCCCAGTTAATTTGTTTAGAAAGGCTTTTTCTTGGGGAAAAAAAGTATTGTTTGTAACATATTGCAGTATTTTACATTGCTTCAACCACAATGGAATAAATGATAATATGGAAATTGATTGATTCGAATTCTTTTACAGATTGGTGGACTCTTCACAACAGAGCTCTGTTTCATGTTCTTATATTCAGCAAGGGATAAACACAAGATTAAAGATATGGATGGATATTTATAATACTATGCATGGAGTAAAAATAAATAATTTTAACCCTGGGTATTTTTACAACAGGATTTTGTATCCTGTAATTAGACATATTTATTCTTATGAGCAATTCTCAAGTCTGAATTGGAGTTCTTCCACTGATATCAATGAAATCAGTATTTATTGTAAAAGTTCAGACTTGGTTTTTACATCTGACTTTCTGATAAGCTCTGAGGTTACTCTCCTTTTTTGAAGAAAGTTGAAGAAAACAACTGTGTTATTCATTAAATAAGAAGATATTCAACATTAAAAGAATAGCAAATAATCTGAGAGCTGTTTTTTTTCCCTTAATCTAATTCATTACTTCAATATGTACACATGTACATACACACACAATTTACAATTAGGTTTTAATTCCCCTCATGGTTGCTGCACAGCGAGACACTATACGTTATTTTGCATTGCATTTAACACAATAGGATATTGAGTTATGTTTCCAGTGAGAGACTTTGTTGTATTTGAAAACATATACAGTGCCCTGGAAATAACGAGAGCAAAAGATGGCTAGGAAGTGAAAAATTAAAGACATAACATCAGCCTTCCTTAGCCATGACAATTACACAAACAACACATCCTGATGGTGGTTGTGTGCTATTGAATGCTTTTATTCCATTGTTGCACAAAAGTGCAGGGAAATGTAAGAGGAACCATGAAAGAGGAATCAAACCATGATAATTCCATTAATCACACTGATTTTAAGAAACGGTTCATAATGCAAAAGGAAATCAACCACTGCATCATACTTCATAGGTATGAGATGTGATGGACAGCCATGTTAACCAGGATATGCACTTACATAATTTCTAATGCTTAGGACCTTGTGGGATGGCTGACTTAAAAATGCCATTGCCTACATCTGTATAAATATGCAGCATAGGGAATGAATCTGCACAGGGCAACAGTTGGTGTTGATGACCTTTTATCCCCACTGTATATATTTTCTTTGGGTTTTGGTTTGTTTGTTTGTTTGTTTTTTCCTCTCTTTTTTTTTACTTCAAATTATGCCTAGACTGATTCCATGATGGCACACACAAAAAAAAAAAAAAAAAAAAAAAAAATAAAAATAAAAAAATTATTGGTTGGAGCAAACCAGGTTCTTTCCAAACCTCTTTTGCTGGTTTGGTTTCATAAGTCTGCACACTCCAAGACTGTTCTGTGATGCAAACAATTTGAATAAGTGGGATCACTCACTTTAAAGGTGCAGCCTCTGTCTGTACAAAAATGTTAACCATTTTTGCTTTTTCTGTGCTGAGGAAACAGTCACTGACTCTCCCCCCTTTACATTCCATTGGTGAGTCATAGTTTAAACCAGAATTATAATAATATCAAAACCATTTAACATAGTAAGTAGTATCTCCAAAGAACAGATTACTTCATTTTAGATCAACATGATTATTCTTCAAGCCCTTCATTTTGTAGGTCAGTTCAGGCAGGTAGACAAGTACCAACTTGATGTACACCTTGTCCTGAACCTGTGAAGTTCTTCCAGCAGTTCCAAATTTAGACAACCCCAGAATGGCTAAATGGAAACAATTATCTATAACAAATTATTATAAAATCAAACCAAAATTCAAAATGCAAAGAGGATGATACAGTGTTTCTCTAGTATTCTTTTTTTTTTTCATTTACTCAGTCTGTATGGGTTTAAGTATGTACCATGTGAACATTAACATATACATCTAGGAAGCTACATCTTCATGTTATCCAGGGTTCAATTTTTAACATAAACTATAGAAGTTATGAGTGTTCCATTTTCTGCCAGTGTTTTACCCATTTGGTGATATTAGGTTCTCAGCATATGAAGTTGGCCATAACAACAATCTCTTTCTAATTCTTTAAATGGTTTTCTCAATTTACCATTATAAGGGGATACCCCCCACAGTTTACACAGCATAAATATGCTTTCCAGGATCTAGGCAAGACTCAGATTATTTGGTGATTCTTTTTGTTTTTCCTAGAAGTCTAGGAGCAGGTAAGGTTTTTTAATTACAGGTGCTCTGCTACCAGCAAACTTTCTGAAAGTGCAGTATACTAGGAACTATGGCAATGAATCTATTAAGAAGTTGGACAATAAGTACTTATTTATTCAATATAAATTCTTAATATTAAAAATAATCTGAAATTTTCTGCATTTATTACTTCTATTTTCTGCTACGTTTTGTTTGTGTACTAACAAAATTTCAAAAAAAGCGCAGCATCAGACTGACCAGTATATCCAATACTTCTGCTCTATAGTATACAATAATAAAAATGACATTTTCAGAAATGAGAATCCTGTTTCCTGAAGAAACTGAGAATAATCTTACTGGTTCTGGGGAGCAATATAGACACTTATATTTCTTGTGAGGTTAAGATTCAATGCATAAATTTTATGCTTTCCTTTCCTCTGGGGTTGTAATAAGACTAACTTTTCAGTATTTGTTTTTATTTCAAATGAAATGAAGATAAGTAATTATTTTAGGGGGAGGAAGTTTTCATTGCACTGGTTTTATGAAAGCAATATATATTCTTACTCCAGTATCTTGTTTTTTTTCTTGATTTATAATTAATGCAAGTTATCTGCAGAAAGGTAAATTAATTTCTGTTTAGCTGCTAGGTGTTGTCATACAGGAAGATTGCACTTTCCATGACTAGATTAGTAGTGAATGGCAGTGAGATGGCTTTTTTTTACATATATAGTAGCACTTCAATACAACAGGAATGAAAAAAAAAAAAGCCTAAGCAGCTGATTCTTCCACCATTGTCAAGCCAAACAAGTAAACATATTTTAAAGTTTACTGTTAGCAGTGGCAGAGATTGATTCAAAATTTAATTAGTACTGGCTTGAAAAGAAACAGTGCTATTGGACTTGCTGTGAAGTTTCCCAAATACAGTCTATACTGCAAAAAGCGCAAGCATTCTTTCTTTTTCTTTCTATCTTTTTTTTCCCCTGATATAGGACTGACCTGAGTTAATTCCCAGTGGAAAATGACAGGCACAAAGCCTCAGCTGGTTGCTGTGGTTATTTACTAGGCACTTACTTTATTATGTGTTCTTCCTCAGGGATCAGGTACAGTGGTTCCTATGGGCAGATTTATTTGTCCAAGCTCCAGAACTGTCACACAAGAAATAGCAATTATTAGCAGAGATCACTTAGCCTCAGTCCCAGTGCTTTCAAGATTTGTGTCTGTTGTTTATTTACACCTGAATAGAGTTCAGGAGTTTTAACAACAGCAGAAACAAAACCAAGTAAAGTTTCTTAGCACTTTGGTATCAGAAGTGACAAGAATGCCTGTGTAAATATCACTTACCTAGTGTCTACACTTAATGTCTTTATTAATCATTGTGTAGAATATTTACACTACAAGCCTGTGTAAAATATACATAATGAAAATAAGCATTCACACAGGAAAAATGGACAATCATATGTTGATAAGTTATGTGAAGTCTACAGGGCTTTTATAAACACTAAAAATGGTCCAAGGTCACTGCATCTCTAAAGCTCATGAAACAATGTGTGAAGTATTATCATTTGCCTACTTATCATTGTCAAATGTTATGTAATTGGTTGCAAAGATGGAAAGGAAGGTGAGAGTGGCATGTTTTGGCAGGTAATATTAAAATGTAGAATTACAATCCATTACATTCCATTAACAGTGAAAAACCTGATTCATAATACAGTGTTAAGTGCCAATTTTTATAAGCACTCTGCTTATTAATTGACATGTGCTAGTAAGCATTACAGCTTTTTAAAAAAAAGATGCAGATTAATTTGAATTGGCATACTGGTTCTTTTTGAGGACTGAATATGTGCTATGAAAAACTACTGCCTTTAAACAAATTTAGTTCCTAGTGTTGTTTATTCAAACTCACAGTAAATTGTCACAGTAAATGCATATCAATACTTTGCCTTGGGAGCAAAAATGTGCAAATATGGAGCCAAACATATCCTCCAAAATGTGCTGAGTTCCCATAGGATAGGTTTCTTCCTCCAGATTGTTGCCCTGTGTGGAATTACTAGATTTTTTCCTCATCTTTCAGTCATTAGCTCAGGTTCCCCATTTTGGTGAAGCAGTTTCTATCTCACAAAACCATTTAAGATCTGAAGGTCAAATTACCCCACAGCCTTATCCATATACTGTAGTTCTCTTTTGAGATAGAAACCTTCTTTTTGCTCCACCATTCTCTTGCCTCTGAACACCCCAAACTTTTTTTAAGTTTTATTCTATTACTTGAATTATTTGAGGAAACATTCTCAAGGTTTTGTTTGCCTGAAGTATACTGTTTAAATTAAAGATTCTTTAAAAAAAATCAATCAAAGAAAAAAACAAAAAAACCCACGTAAATGTTAAAGATAATATTGTGTTACCTTGATCCCTCTAATTTTTTAGCAGGCCTACAGAGGAAATATGGGCATTCCCTGGAGACAATCTACCAGAGATAAAGCTGGCCTGCTTACATGTAAAACAGTAAGGTCTGGATATTTCTACAAAAAACTATTAGATTAAAACAAATTAATTTATCAGAAAAATTCTGCAGAATTTTCATCTGAGTTGTGAAAATGACTGCTGTTCATCCTAATTGTTAATAATGATATTATTAATACAAATGTCAACAGATGTAGTTTGGAATATGTGCCTATACCAGAACTGACATAAATGTATCTAATTAACAATAGAGATTACATGCTTGTTTATACTAAAAAGAAGCTCAGTTAGTAGCAAGTCAACAGATAGTCTGTTTACATTACAGTGATTTTGGTTGGTTTTCTGCTGCTTCTTTCCTTCTAACAAACAATAGCGTACATACATTCATGAGACATTTTCAAGTTCTCAGATACTCGTCAGACTTTCCAGGTGCATTTGCCATTTTCTATCCACTGGATTCTGTTCTTCTCTCTACACATTACCCAGAAAAAAAATGTCAAACTCTTGATATACGGAACCTGACATTCTGTATTAAGCAGAAAAAGATGGAAAAAAATGTATGGGACTTTAGAAATTATCGTTAATACTAGCAATGCTGTAAGTATAGGGCATACTTATTACCACCATTCACTTTGACACAAATTGGTTTTTTTAATGGAAAAGTGCAGATGAAGAGTCCCAGAGGGAGCTCCCTCAGGTGTCTTTTGATGTTTTGTGGAGTTAGGGGCAGGGTTTGCCATGTAAAAATTATCTAGCCAGCAGGACAATTTCAGTTTTGCATAAGAACATTGTAATCTCCTTTAGGTGTATTCCTGTTATGGTTAAACCCAGCAGGCAGCTGAACACCATGCAGCCGCATGCTCACTCTCCCCTTCCCACTGGGATGGGGGAAAGAATTGCAAAAAAGAGTAAACCCCATGGGTTGAGATAAAGACAGTTTAATAAAACAGCAGAGGATAATAATTAATAATAATAATAATAGTAATAATAAATATACAGAATATACAAAATAAGTGATGCACAATGCAATTGCTCACTACCCACTGACTGATACCCAGCCTGTCCCCAAGTAGCAATTGCTTTCCCCCCAGTCAGCTCCCTCTGAGCATGACAATGATGTCATCAATGTATTGCAGGTGTTCCAGAGCCTTACCCTGTTCCAGTGCCATCTGAATCAGTCCATGGAAAATAGTGGGGCTGTGTTTCCACCCCTGGGGCAGTCGATTCCAGGCGTACAAGATGCCCCTCCAGGTAAAAGCAAACTGTGGCCTGCACTCTGCTGCCAAAGGGATTGAGAAAAATGCATTAGTGATATCATGCATGGTATACCACTTGGCTGCCTTTGACTCCAGTTCCTACTGAAGTTCTAGCATGTCTGGCATGGCAACACTCAGCGGTGCCGTGATTTCATTCAGGCCACTTTAGTCTACCATTAGTCTCCACTCTTCATTAGATTTTTGCAGTGGCCCTGTGGGTCTGCTAAAGGGTGAGCGAGTCTTGCTGATCACTCCTTGGGTCTCCAGTCAATGAATCAGCTTATGGATGGGAATCAGGGAGTTTCGGTTAGTGTAATATTAATATTACTGGCTGTGCACTGTTGTTTGGCACCTGTTGTTCTTCAACCCTCAGCAACCCCACAGTAGAAGGTTCCTCTGACAGACCGGGCAAGGTAGACAGCTGCTTAATTTCGTCTTCCTCCAAGGCAGCTATATCAAAAGCCCACTGGTACCCTTTTGGATCTTCCCCCTCCTGAGGTAGTCCATGCCAAGGATACACAGAGCCTCAGGGCCAGTCACAATGGGGTGCCTTTGCCACTCATTCCCAGTTAGGCTCACTTCAGCCTCCAATACAGTCAGCTCTTGGGCCAGAAATACAGATGGGTTCTGCCCCTGTACAACTTGATGGCATTAGGGTACACTGTGCACCTGTGCCAGGCCATTGAACCCACACAGTCCAGTAAACCCAGCTGACCTTTTTCCTCCACCTGGCTGGAGGCAAGGCCCCTCTAGTCCTGGTCATAGTATTCATTACTCACTTCTTGTAAATATGAATCAAAAATCCCTTTATTACATTGGAAGTAAAATTGGTTCATTTACTCTGTCTGGGGAACTGCCCGCTGGAAACTGGAGCAGCCATTTTCCTAAAAGAACCCCCTTTATGTGATTTTTTTTTTTTCATTGGAATTCACATACCTGTACCTCTAGGGTTGAGGTAGGTTTTCCATCCCATTTCCTCATTTCCTCTCCGTGGTCACACAGGTAAAACCACAGGACGGCCTGTGGTTCATACCCGCTATATCCTCCCTCTCGAGCAGAGGGACTCTTAACTTCTAATGGCTGAGATACTGGTCCATACAGGTGGGGAGTAGGTCATACCCTCTGAGTTGCTGGAACTCCTGGGAAAGTTTTTTGGACAGTTTTTCCATAGCTGAGACACAGGCCCATATGGAGGAAGATAGACTTTCTTCATATTATGGGAGTGTGCCAGCCAATTCATCCACCATTTGTTCCTCTCCTTCTTTCTAGGCCATTGCTGCCAATGAGTTTGCATGCAACAGTGTTGCACTCTGTACTTCCTCCACATGGGTTGTGTGCGCCTGGCTTCATCTAGATATTTCGATAACTGCTCATTGTTCAGGTTGTCCTGGTTTTGGCTGGGATAGAGTGAATTTTCTTCCTAGTAGCTGCCATAGTGCTGTGTTTTGGATCTAGTATGAGGAGAATGTTGATAACACACTGATGGTTTAGTTGTTGCTGAGCAGTGCTTACACCAGTCAAGGACTTTTCAGCTTCCCCTGCTCTGCCAGGTGCATAAGAAGCTGGGAGAGGGCACAGCCAGGACAGCTGACCCAAACTGACTAAAGGACTATTCTATACTGTACAACATCATGCTTAGGGGGACTATAACTGAGGCAGAGAGATCGCTGCTTAGGATGGTCTGGGCATCGGTCAGCAGGTGGTGAGCAATTGCCCTGAGCATCACTTGTTTTGTATATTCTGTACATCATCATTATTATTATTATTACTACTACTTTTTTTTTCTGCTCTACTTTTTTTATTAAACTGTCTATCTCAACCCACGAGTTTTACCTTTTTTTTTCTGATTCTCTCCCCCATCCCACTGAAGGAGGAAGGGAGTGACCAAGCGGCTGGGTGGTGTTCAGTTGCCTGCTGGGTTAAACCACAACACAGGTCATCATAAATCACCTATGGCTAATTCCCTCAGGTGCTAGATACTTCTCTCAATGGTGGTCCACTTGCCTGGGCATTAAATGACATCTTCCTAGAAGGGATATCTTTCCTTCATGCCTGACAGTAGTTGCGTCCACAGTCTGAGGTCTTGTGCCCCTTTTCCAATTACTTTGTCAATGGCCACTTCCCTAGAAAGGGATCCCTGCTGCCTGGCTTCCCTAGACTCTAATTCCAGGCTACTGGCACTGTTACTCCAGCATCAGAACAGCCAGGTGAGAATGTGTTCACCCGGACAATGGCTGAAATGTTTTCACATATCACACAGCCCACTCAGGGATAGGGTGATTACTGTCTCATTTACGGGTTCTGCCTCTTCCTCCTCCTGTTCTTGTGATGGCTCTGGTTCATCTTCATCCCTTACTAAATTAGCTGATTTTCCTGTGTATTTCTTGTATACAGGGACAGCTGATACCGGCATGGGTTGGTTCTCTGCTTAAACTGCAATACCTGTTGTGGGGGTTGGAGTAGCCATAGTGCCTGTTGTTTTGTTGTCAGATCCAGAGGATCTTGAGGGTTCTGAATAGTGCTGGACAGGGCTTGGTAGGCATGGGCCAGGCCCCAGCACTTTGCAGTGATTTGTGTCTCTCTGGAGTTGCCACAGTGACAACATACTTTTTCCAAATATTCTACTCATTTTTCAGGATTCTGCACTTGTTCAGGAGTGAAGTTCCAAAACACTGGAGGTGCCCACCGTCCTAGGTACTTGTTTACACTACCCCACATACCCTGCCACTCATAACTATCCAGCCTTGGGGCAGATCTCTGGATGATATTCTCAAATAAACAAAACATAAAAAATATTCTCAAGAAATACCAATAGAAGTATCTCAGCTACCCAAAAATATACAAGATGCTGAAAAGTTGTTTTAATGAAGGAGGAAACATCACTAATCACCGCAGAGCACAGCAAACTGCAAAACCCACACCAATCTTTAACATGTTCAGCAAATAAAGAGCATGGTGCAGATCAAATAAACTTATATTGAGAACAGATGAATCAATATTGTGACTGGCAACTGTCAACAGATATGAATTCCTTAATATGCTCTGGTTAATCTGTTATTATCTCAAACCCTTCATGCCCCACTTGGGTGCAAAAAAGGACTGTTGTTTAACCCTAGCCAGCAACTAAGCACCATGAAGCTGCTCACTCACTTCCCTCCTGCAGTGAGATGGGAGGGAAAATTGAAAAAGTAGAAGTGAGAAAACTCATGGCTTGAGATCAGAACAATTTAATAATTGAAAAAAAAAGTAAAATAATAATATACAAAACAAGTGATGCACGATGCAATTGCTCACCACCCACTGACTGGTGCCCAGACCATCCCTGAGCAGCAGTCACTGCCCCCCCAGACAGATCCCCACAGTTTATATACTGAGCATGATGTCATAAGGAATGGAGTACCCCGTTGGCCAGTTGGGGTCAGCTGTCCTGGCTGTGCCCCCTCACAGCTTCTTGTGCAGCTGGCAGAGCATGGGAAGCTGAAAAAGTCCTTGACTGGTGTAAGCACTACTCAGCCACAACTAAAATATTAGTGTGTTATCAACATTCTTCTTGTACTAAATCCAAAACACAGCACCGTACCAGCTTCTAGGAAGAAGAAAATTATCTCAGTCGAAACCAGGACATTTATCAAGTGTTCTAAACAGTCAGTTTGGTTAAAATACTATGGTAAGAAAGACTGCTCTAATTTCTTTGAGTAAAGTCTTTTTGCTGATCATGCAGAAATTGTTATAGTGGTGCAATATTTCTAACATGCTTTCAAATCTTTCTCCTCTGTTTTGAGAAGAATATTTTCCTTCCCCATTTCCCTCATGTCTCTCTATGGATAATACTTGATCTACAGTACACTAAAATTAATGACTCATTGAAGACTGTGACCTTTAAATTAGAAACAGAAAAAAAATGCTAGAAGATGTTTTGTACAATCTGTTTAAAAATAATTTCATGGAAAAAAATATTTTAATTCATTTTTTATCCAGATGCTGATTTAGATTCATTTTGGTTTTATATCCCATATAAATCCATCAGGCGTTGTATTAGAAATGATGCTGCAACCTGAATTTTAATATTAGATCTTTCTGAAATATCTGTCTCAGTTTTTAATCAACATTAATTTTTACAACCTCTAACCTGCAAAGAATATTTTACATACTTTTTAAATAACAAGGTACTCCAATGTAAGAAGTTAATTGTTCTAGTCAACACAGAAACTCATTAATGGATCTCATTAATAGATTTAATCTAAAAAACACATCTGTGATGTAGAGAATAACTTATAGATGAGGAAAAAAAAAATTTACAAATCACCACAGCATTTTCCCCAGACCAAAGACTAAGTTATCACAGCTAGATCAGAAATGGATGGAGGTCTGCAAAACAAAGCGTTGAATCCTATAGTTTAAACCTTGCAGGTTTAGGTAATTTCTAAGATAGAAATGTCTAGGAATTTGGGAGGAGAAATCAAAACTAAGGCCATAGAATTAACACAGAACACACTAAGAAAAGCAATTGACTTTTCTGTGAGAAATCATTCATGTCTTTCTAATTTCAACATTTTCTACCTGAGCAGCATAAATCTTGCTTGTTACTCTTAAGTGTAAATAATGACAAGTAGTTCTTCGGGGGAAAAAAAAAAAAAAGTAGGTGTAAGAGTAGAATTTTCTGAAGCCTTCCTTAAGTTCCTGGATACTTTTAATATATTTTACTTTAAATTTAAATTATACAATCTGAACTGTTCATTTTTGTCCTAGGTAAAAATGCAAAGTATTTGAAATAGAATTAGGCACATTACATACCTCTTATGAGTTTCAAGAAACTGATTATTTAGTATTATTACTGTGAAGATCAAAGCAGATGAAAAATCCAATATAATTTAAATACAGAAGAACAAAAATATCAAGAGTAGAAAAAGCTCAGGAGTCAAGAAGAAATAGAGAGATGGAAAAAGGTACAAATCAAAGCTGATGATTAATAACATAACTGATGTATAAATACTCATAATTACTTCTGGTAAGTGCATTTTAAGTTCTTCACGGTGGAATAATGTTCCTCTGATGCTAGTCAGAATATTTCCATTAATTTTCTGTTGGCCTCCAGTTCATCAGTGTTTGAATATGACTTTTCTTCTGTGGGTTTAGTGATGTATTAGAAGTATATAATTTTGAATCAAAATGCTAAATACAGTTACTTGTTTTGAAGGTGGTGATAGAAACTTTTTTTTACTTTTTTGTCTATGTACATTTTTCTGTTCATAACATGAGACTTAACCACCTGCTACGAATTTTAAAAAAAAAATATATTTTGAGCTTTTGCGGACTGCAATCCTTCTGCACAGCTATACTGAAAAGATCAATTGTATTTTTCATTTTGTATTCTTGGAAATACTGGAACACCTGCCAAAGACAAGAGCCCAGCTGAAAATTTCCATGTGACTAACAAGACAATTTAAAAGAATTAATAAGTTAAACAGTCACAGGAAGTGATCAAAAAAAATTAAATGATAATAAAATTATCGTGCACCAATGCTGTCTTATTCATGATAATACATCTGTGTCCTACTCTGTGCAAGTAGACAATGCAATATTCTGTTCTCATATATCTGCTATCTTTTTCAAACTTCTTTGATACTTACAGTTTTCAGTGGTGGAGAGGATCTTTTTAGGCCAGAACCCACTTCACTTTTCTAGAAAAGCATAGAAAACAAGTCCTATTTTAAAGCAAAAGAGAGGACAGAGGCTTCTTGGACATGGAGGAAAATGAGTAAAGCAGAGGGCTTCATCCTGCAACTGCACAACCTGCAGAACAGGTCCTAGTCCTCCTCAGATATCAGATTAGCTAATCACAATCATCTGGGAATTAAGGGATTAGAGAAGAGAGGCACATTGTTGACAACCTTATCCTCAGAACCACCATAGTATAACAATTATATAATCTTAGTATTCTTATAATTCATTTTTTGTATTTTCAGGCAAATATTTTATTGTTAATAATTACCAGAAAGATTGTTCACTTGACAACACATTTTGTAGCAGACAAAATCTCTTATAAGACTCAATCTATCAGTGTCACAAACATGTAACAGGGTACATGAATCCTGATTCTTTAATATTTCCATCCTCTTGTGGAAAAGAAAGCCTTGGTGATGCAAGCTCACTACTTAGTAGTTCTTGCAACTGTACATTACTATGAACATTGGGACTGTCTTACTGACTGTACGACATATAAATATACAAATGATAACAGAATATATCCTTGAAACATGGTTTAAAAACCCCAAATAATAACAAAACCACAGAATAGTATTTCTGCTTGCTTGCTTTTTTTTTTTGAAAGTGGGAACAATGTGGTGCATAATTACCTTCAGTGTATCTCTGAATACTTCTGTGCTGAATATTTCCATTCTGAATTGCAACTCCTTAATTATTATTATTTTAAAATTTTATTTTCTTTGTAAAAGTATCTTAGAACATAGACATTACCCTAGAATATCAAAACAGCATCCAGGTAAATTCTTATATCTGAAAGAGAATATCAAAGGAATGTCTCTCCAAGTAGAGAAGGTATAGGCTAAGAAAATGAGTTTTCATGAGTGGGCTGATAGTTGATTTGTCACCCAGATGGGAGGTTCCAGTACTTCTCTACAGTCTGCTTAGAGAGGAGGTAGACAGCTTTTGGCTTCTCATGAATAATACAAGAAAAAGGCTGCAAGGCTGCAACTAAGAGATTTGGACAGCTAATGCTCTAGGAATAATTTATTTTACATGCTTGTTTTTTTTATTCTTTGCAAATTATTCACAACAGAGTTCAATGTTTACCAATGAGTTGCTTGTATGAAGTGAATAAAGAAATTGCTTGTGTCAATAGTTTAATATAGTTCAAGCCACAAATTGATTACAAACACAGTGCTTTGAGTTTTAACTGTTCAGTCACTATTGTTCTTGACGGTCACTTAAATCACAATATTATTTCCTTTTCCAGACTGAACGTCTCACAAACCAGCAGTGAATTTTCAAGGTTTTGTGGTTTAACCCTAGCCAGCAACTAAGCACCACACAACCACTTGCTCACTCCCCCCTCCAGGTGGGATGGGGGAGAGAATTGCATGAGAAAACCAATGTGTTGAGATAAAAACAATTAAATAAGTTGAGATAAGAACAGTTTAATAATGGAAATAAAATAAAGTAAAATAGCAGTAGTAATAATATTAGTAATAATAATATACAAGGCAAGTGATACACAATGCAATTGCTCACTACCCACCAACCAATGCCCAAACTGTCCCTGAGCAGCAATTGCAGTCCGCCCCTCCACCCCACTGCCAACTCCCCCCAAGCATGACATCATATGGTATGGAATACCCCTTTAGTCAGTTTGGGTCAGCTGTCCTGGCTGTGCTCCCTCCCAGCTTCTTGTGCACCTGGCAGAGCAAGGGAAGCCAAAAAGTCCTTGTCTGGTCTAAGCACTGCTTAGCAACAACTAAAATATCAGTGTGTTATCAACATTCTTTTCATATTAAATCTAAAACACAGCACTATGCCAGCTACTATGAAGAAAATTAACTCTATCCCAGCCTAAACCAGGAGAGTTGCAAAAGCACTTCCTTTACTAAGTGGAGGTGTCATAGCCATGATGATCTAAGAACATTAACAAGCAAGGCAATTTTTCTTTTTAGGCTTGATGGTTCTGATAAGGCAGCAGGCATGTAACTAAGACTGAGAAAATATACTGATTCTCCCTAGACACTTGTTTGTCTTTGAAAATTCACATAAACATAAGTGTTTACAAACACCCTCCTTTGCTGAAGTCGGTCCTGCAGACAGAATGGCAACAGGTATCTCAAGGTATGGGAGAAACCAAGAGACCAGAGATGATGGATGAGTCAGAGTAGCTGAAGTGACAGGGTACATTAGCGTTTTTCAGTTGTGACTATGAGTCAGCAGAAAACCTTAAACTACCATATGGATATTTAAAAATCATCATCACAGTAACTGTAGGTAAGCTTGATGGCTGATACCATCAGGACTCCAGATGAATGCCTGAAGCATAAAGAATTTAAGATAAGAAAACTCTTTAAATAAATATATAAACAAAAATTGTGGCTAATTTAACACTAAGAGATCTGAAGTCTCTGATTTTCTAACATAAATGATATAACAGTATATATTCAGCTTTTAATTTAATATTTCTGAAAATATTCTGTTGAAAAATACAGCTGGAACCTTAGATTTTTCTTTTGAACCCTGGCTGACAGGACAATTAATTCAAAAACGCTGCACACAAGTTTAGAATGATGCCAAAGCCATCAGTGGAACTATTGCTCTTTCATTATATTTCTTATTGTTTAAAAGTATGTATGGTAATAAATGGAAGAGCACAAATTATAACTCCATCCCTAGACAATCCCATCTGCTGCCTTCCTGTGGTTCTTTCTGTGTCTAACACTTGTGTGAACATCAGCAATGAAGCACACAACATGGCCAGTAGTTACTCTTGCCTGTGGACAGCTGAGGTAAGGTAGGGATATTCTTAGGTAGGTAGAGGAGATACCTCTACAGGGACAGGGTGATGGATTTTACTCCTGATCCCATCAGGATCCCATCATCAACGAGCAGTTTCATTTGGGACACATCTATTCCTTAGGTTTTTTTATTGTTAAAAATAAGTATGCTACAATATTTTGGAAAAAAATATTGGATAAAAGAGATAGTTTAATATAGAAAAGTTTTTGAATATGACAATGTTATATTCAAATGTCTGTGTACATGTACAATGTTAGGTGTTATATATGGGGTATACCTGTCTCAAAGGGGGAAAAGAATCTTTGTGCAGGAGTTAGCGGGGGTCATTGAAAGAGCTTTAAACTAGATTTGAAGGGGGAAAGGGATAAAACGATGTTTGCTAGAGATAAGCCTGGGAGTGGCACACCAATGTTTGAGTCCTTCAGTCTGCCATCTCAGTGGAAGTAGGGGATGAGGATCCATGCTGCAGCATAGATGCAAGGGTTATTGATGTGTTGGAAACCACAGAAGTTCCTGAGAATGGTCACACAGGAATTAGGTTTCTCTCAAAAAAGAGGTGGCAGGATCAATAGCCCAACTGAAGTGCATTTACGCCAATGCACGCAGCATGGGCAACAAACAGGAGTGGAAACCATTGTGCAGCTGAAAAACTATGGTATAGTTGTAATCACAGAAACATTGTGCGATGACTCTCATAACTGGAATGTTGCAATGGATGGCTATAAGCTCTTCAGAAAGGATAGGCAAGGAAGAAGAGGCTGTGGTATACCCATGTATGTTAGTGAGTGTTTTGCCTGTCTAGAGTTTGATTATGGTGATAGAGTTGAGCATTTATGGGTAAGAGTCAGGAGAAAGGCTAACAAGGCAGATATCATGGTGGGAGTCTATTACAGACCACCCAACCAGGATGAAGAGGCAGATGAAGTATTCTATAAACAGCTAGGAGAAGTTTCACAGTCGCTAGACCTCATTCTTGTGGGGGACTTCAACTTACTAGATGTCTGCTGGAAATGCAATACAGCAGAGAGGAAACAGTCTTAGAGATTTCTGGAGTGTATGGAAGACAACTTCCTGACACAACTGGTGATTGAACCAACTAGGGAAGGTGCCCCGCTGGACCTGCTGTTTGTGAACAGAGAAGGACTTGTGGGTGATGTGATGCCTGGAGTCTGTCTTGGGCATTATGATCATGAAATAATAGAGATCTTGATTCTCAGAGAAGTGAAGAGGGGAATTAACAGAACTGCTACCTTGGACTTGTGGAGGGCAGACTTTGGCCTGTTTAGGAGCGGTCCTGAAGGGCAAAGGAGTCCAGGAAGGCTGGACATTCTTTGAGAAGGAAAACTTAAAGGTGCAAGAGTAGGCCATAGGCCATCCCCATGTGCTGAAAGACAAGCCAACGGGTAAGAAGAGTAGCCTGGCTGAACAGAGAGCTTTGGCTGGAACTCAGGGAAAAAATAGAGTTTATGACCTTTTGAAGAAGGGGCAGGCCATTCAGGAGGACTACAAGGATGTTGTGAGATTATGCAGGGAGAAAATTAGAAGGGCCAAAGCCCAACCAAAACTTAATCTGGCTACTGCTGTAAAAGGCAATAAAAAATGTTTCTATAAATACATTAGCAAAGGAGGGCCAAGGAAAATCTCCATCCTTTATTGGATGTGGGGGGAAACAAAGTGACAAAGGATGAGCAAAAGGCTGAGGTACTTAATGCCTTCTTTGCCTCAGTCTTTAATAGCAAGACCAGTTGTTTTTTGGGTACCCAGCCCCCTGTGGTGAATGACAGGGATGGGGAGCAGAATGAAGCCCCCATAATCCAAGGGGAAATGGTTAGTGACCTGCTACAGCACTTAGGCATACACAAGTCCATGGGGCCAGATGGGATCCACCCAAGGGTACTGAGGGAGCTGGCGGAAGTGCTCACCAAGCCACTTTCCGTTATTTATCAGCAGTCCCGACTAACTGGGAAAGTCCCAGCTGGCTGGAGGTTAGCAAATGTATAAGTTGCAGTCAGTTGATAAGGTATAAATAGGAATACATTTGTGGAATAGAAAACTTCAAATAAAACTCATAATCTTGAAAGAAACCTTGGGTCTATAGTTTTTACTATATTTCATAGAGAAATGGGCTTGAAAGATGTGAAAGACTCCTCCATTTCCCTCCCTCATTGACCTTTAAATATAATTTACAAAATTCAATATGTTTATATTTATATAAACATATCCCAGTGCACAAACAATTTGCTGCAATAATGTGCCTTACATACTGAAAGATCCACTAGACCTTTACAAAATTACTAGTTTTTCAAAAAGAGAAAACACAAACATGCAAAATGCATTTAGGTAAAATGCCAAATAACAATGTATAAGAAAAGTAAAATTACCCAAAAAGAACACTGATGTTTTCTAGTCTTCAAGAAAAGGATGAGATTCATTGCTATGCTACTACAATTGTTTCCTAAAGGCTAATTTAGAAAGTTTTGACTGTTCAGAGTCTGTTGATACTGTTATGCATCATTTATGTATTCTGCATTGTATAAAGAAAAATATGTGTCCAATTTATAGTTAGTAAGGTGTATTTTTTTAAATGCTCATCACACCAACAGTGTAGCTAAATGTGATCTAATTCTAACTTTCCCTTTGGTCACTAACAATAAGTTGACAACAGAAATATCAATGTCAGCACAATTCCTCTGTCCTGTTTTTAGCGTACATTAGGATGAGATGAATTGCATCCTGTAAATGCTTGTTTTACTCCACTGCCCATAAAAGAGTCTGTTTAGGTCATGTAGATGTCTGCTCTGTAAATTTCCGGGGTTAGGTGAGATAAACCAGAGCATTACTGATGAGTCAATGCAATACTCAGTGCCTAAGTACTTTTCTTGATCCAGACCTTAGCCTCTAGTTAGCCAATACTGTCAGCACTGCCCAGCAGTTTGACACACAAAATTCTGTTGCCTGAAGAACCTCTTTGCACCTTTTTCTCAATATCACTGCATTAATTTGACATTTCTGGACTTTTCTGGTTTGGGCAAAATAAGTGTTTATGCAAACAGGAAATGACTGAAGGCTGAGAGGGAGCAATTTCTATCATCTTTCTGTAATTGCTGAATCATTTGTCTCTCTCTTTTCACTATTCTTTTGCTGAAATTAAAACAGAAAAACTAAGCAACTTTGTGCAGCTAAAGACAAGTTATTGTTCCTAGTTTCTACTCTTCATTGGAATGCGGTGGTTTAGTACTCAGAAATTGGAACATAGAAAAATATATGAAAACTGTACAAAACTAGGATAATAATAAAGAATGCTGGCTTTTTGCCAGCTCAGGTTCTTGCACATTTTAGGAAGGTATGGATAATTTTTTGGACTCTGAAGCTTGTTTGTTTATTTCCAGAGCTTTCCCCTAATGTGGGTGTCACAAACATGGGCAATTCGTTTTCTCTACCTGAGAAAGAGAGAGAACAACTCTTTGAGGTTTATTTTTGTTTTACAAGCTGACCCATCCACTCAATCTGTTTGATGTATCTGCTGAGGGCATGGTTATTGTAATGACTCAGAAGGAAGAGAACCAACACAAAAGCAATGCAATTAGTAAAGCTGGTTGTTATGCCATCTTTTGATCTTTTACAGTAAGATGGACCAACAAAGCATGACAGAGTTCACTATTGGCTCCTGGCCTGGCAAAGTTCTGATGGCTTCTGAAACACTTAAGGCTGCTTGTGTGTACGTGCATTATTTAAATGTATGCTATCACATTTCTATAAATGACTGAAAATAATTAGGGTTTTTTAATGGATATTAATTCTGAATTGATATTGGAAACTGAAATATCTGGAAATGGAGAATAATGGAGAACAATTCATGACACAGAGATGCCATGCATAAGTTATTGTTTGGCTGTGTCCTCACATGTTCTTCTTAAGGAATACCATAGTTTCCAGTAGTATAGAATTTACACGTTAATGCAGAACACGTTTTTCCTTTGGAATTAAAGAAATAATGAAATCTTCAGTATTTAAAAAGCTGGAGTGCAGTTTGCATATCTTTGAGGAAGGTATACCTTAGTTAGATGCACATTATTTGGTCTGATGTGCACAGTGGGTCACATTAGATGATCCAATATCCTTTTCTGGCATAAAAGTTTATGAAACTATGAATTAATAATATATCTATAATGTCCTAGTCAAAAAACAGAGTACATGAAGATTGAGTCATTAATATAATGCTAATAAAATTCTAAAAGGAAGGAAGGTTACTCACAGCCTAGCCTACTGTTACTGAAAATGTCTCCTTAATTGCATGTCAACTTCATTAAGTAAAAGATCAACAGTATGATTTCTGTGGAGCAAAATACAAGGGAAATCTTATCATTAGTGGACTTTTCTTCTCCTTAAGACACTTCCAGGTCAGACTTTTTAAATATGGTCTGAAGACATTTCCTCTTCCTAATCAATAAGTCAGGAGTCGGAAAATTCACCCAGAGGTTCGTTATGCAAAGCAGGAATGGTGACTTTATAACCTCTATGTTTGGGATGTTAACTTGGTGGAAGATACCTCAGTCCACACTTTCCCGGCCCTTCCTACTGTGATGAGATGGTTCTTGTGGAGATGGATCAGACAGTAACTTCATCACAGATCCTTCAATATATTTAAAATACTACTTCTCTCTAGGTTTGAAAAAATGTTTGAGCAAAAACCTCTGAGGAATATCTCCAAGTTATCTTTTTGGTACAAGACAGCAAAATAGCTATGAAAGTCATGTATAAAATCAAGAAACCCTATTACAAATGTCTTAGAAACAGTGAGAGAAGGAAGGAGCAGAAGAACTGGGAAAAGTAATGAGGAAAGTTGGAGAAAATTAAGTTCCCTGTGTATGATAATAATAGGATATTGAAAAGATTGAAGAGTTTAAGAGAGGAAAGAAATGTAAAAGAGGATGAGGTAGAAAGCATAAACACAGGAAGAAATTATACCTGACATGCTGCTATAGAGTGTAACATTTATTGCACAGCTATGTCGTGGTTTAGCTTAGTTATATTTTCTAGTGATGAGCAATAATAAGGTGGTACTCTGTATGCTGGAGAATAGGATATTATATCAAATGCGTATTTATTTTCCAGTTATTATTCACAATAAATGTGCTCTATGGTTACTACACTGATCTTATAATAAACTTTAGTGATTTATAGCCAAGCAGTATACCAACTGATAAGCAGACTCATTAAGATTTCATAGAATTTCAAACATTCATGTTTTACAGTCTTTCTTTTTTCTTCCCCCCTCCCCGCCTCCCCACACTTTTTTTCAGGAGGATAAGGAGATGGAGGTTTGCTGTTGGAGGTGTATGTGGAAAAAAAAAATATTCATGGCACAAGAGAATGAGGCCATCTGTTCATTTTCAGCAGGGACACAGTGCAAGCATTTTGATTTAGTTCCACCACTGGACTTAAAATCAAAGAACAGAATATTCTCTTGATGCATGCAGTCTTTTCTTGTAAATGTGTTTCTAAGTGTTCCAATTATTACTGGCTGGTTTTCCTTGGTGGGATGTCCTAGGCACTAGGGTATAAGCTGCTCTTCATCCCATCTGATTTCTGAATTCAGTCTTCACATATGTTTAGGGGTTTCTTTTTCCCTGAGGCAGAGAATTCAGGTTCTTTTTGAGTCAGTTTATATTAATCATTGAACCCCAAAATGCCTCTTATTCTACACTCATTACCCCAACATGGGGGACATTATTAATTGCTTCACAGTTGTTTAAAGTTCTCCCAGAGTCAGCATGAATTCTAGTCAAAAAGATTAGAAATGCTGATTTCTGATCAGAATTAGGAATTCTGGATTCAGTATAAAACAGGACATTTCATTCATAAATAAGTACATGAGAAAAACAGAAGAGCATGTGAATATATTATAATAAAGCATAAGTGAGTTACCACTTAAAACTTTACAGTAATGGAGAATACACAGTATTATGAGTAAGAAAATGCAAACAAACAAGAAAACAAAACCTAAAATGAGATGCTGAAAATCTGTAAAACTGTCAAAGGATTATGGGGAAGTGGTTTGACCAAAAAACTCATTAATTTTTTTCATTTTTATTTTTAAAGAGTCACCAGCTGTCTCTGGGAAAAGCTAGCCAAAATTCATAAGTTTAACAAAATGTAAATATAAATAATATTTTCATAATATTTTATTTGCAGATAATTTTTTGAAAGACAGTTATAATAATCTTGTTACAAACTCTCTATAAATCCTAAATGTTTTCAGCTCACAGCCTTCTGCCATGTGAGCAACAAGAATTTTTTAGAGTTACAGGAAGTTTTCAACTTTTTCATAAAGTGCAATTGAGTTACTGCCCCAAGACTAGTTTCACACAGTGATCATGAATTCCATAACATGGGCTAGAAGATTTTCTCATCAAAGATCCATTCTCTGAAACTAATCAGCATATATTTTTTTTCTTTTCAACTCCGCACTAATATTTCCCTTGTTCCTACTGCCCAGTCTTTACTATGCATGTGTAAGAGGAAATTTAAGAACGCTCCAAAAGGCTTGAAATCTATATCAAGATAAGGGAGTTGCTGAGCCTGAATTAATAGATACTGCTACTGTGGAAGAAGGGAGCTGATGATCTGAGATGCACCTTAGCATGTGGCTAGCCACCATAGTAGAGGAAAGGTAACCACTGAAGTCAAATACCTTGGAGTGGCATTTGCTAATACAAATGTATTTGATATTGCATACATATGGACTAACTGAAATGTTGATTAAACTGAAATTTTAGATCATGGAATATCTATGGATTACAATTGAACTAATGCACTGCTGAGCTAACATAATAAGTAGAACATATGAAAAACTGGGATAATTATGTGGTTATGTCAGCTGCAGAAAGAAGGAAGAAGGAACGGGTCATTTCTGATTTATTTTGAGGATTTGACTCCCCAGGGGATCATTCTCAGGACGAGGACGTGATGACCAAGGACACGGCAATCAGTTCTCTCCAGACTGAGAAACAAACCCAGCAAAAGTAACAATCAGTCTGCAAAACTGGGGAAATAAAGAACAGAATAACGTGATCAGTCTTTTGAGGGGATAGAAAGCAACTCAGAAGTCTATTAAACTTTTGATGTAAGGAAGACCAGCACTGCAGGTGTCAGTGGCTGAGTCTACTGCTGTGGAGGTAAGCGCCTTCTCCAAGTCACCTTAACACTCCACCAGGTTACTGCTGGTTCCCCTGTACCATGGATTTGGACTGTAAGGACCTAGATAGCTGTCTTCTTAACTTAAGCATGTTGGGAGAACTCAGGAATCTGAGACTGAGAGTGCTCACTCATAATAGTATTCTTCTAATGTTTTAATGATAGCATGATGTTGAGTTTGTAGTAGTTATCCACTACCATTTACATAATCTAATTAGTTATTTTGTAAGATTGCTATGATTATATTTTCTACTGCCATTCTTGTTATTATCTTATTGCCATGATTGCCAGTTATTATTTGTTGTTTTTAGTTCAATGTTGTTGAACTGTAGTTGCGCTTATTATTGCTGTGCTTAAGTGCTAGAATTTACATAAGCTTCCAATCAAAAAAAGCTATTAAATATCATACACAACTCCTCACATCATTAACCTCTTTCTTTGCTGGATAAAACCTCTGCATGCTGCTGAAGACTATCTTGCTAACAGCTTGCCCATTAAATTCCTCTTCCTCTCCTCACAGTTCTTCATTCAGCCTGGATCTCTTGTTGCCTCCTGACCTTCACTTGAGTCTTTCTATTAATGCTCAAACACTTTCTAATAAAAATATTCATTTACAGGCTCTACATCGAATCTCATTTCTTCTTTTCCACCATTTTTTCCAACCCTTTTATTTTGCATAGACCACCTCACATGTGCAACAATGCTATGGTTTCTTACCAGACTATATCCATGCGCATTTGTCTAGCCTCTCCAGACACCTTTAATTTCCCTTCACTTCTAATCACAGATTCCTGAACCACTCTCCTGAAGTTATATACCAGAATCCTGCTGACTTTTTTTTTTTAAGTAAGTCTCAGTTTACATCATGTTATGTGTTTTCCTTGAAACTGAACCTCCTGTGCCCCTCCTACTCTCTGTGTAGTCATCTAGTTCCAAAAATACCTTTTCTCTTGATTGAATTCAAATAGGATAGTTTGCACCCTCATCTCCTCTATCCACTTTGTGTTGTTGCCTGCCTGACCTCAAATACAGAGTTGTTGACATGTTGTTAAAGAAAAACAATCCTTTTGCTGCTGCTTATAATCCTTGGACATAGAGATACCATGATGCATGAATATCTGCTGAGACCTGGCCAGAACACGCTCAGTGCAGATGGAGTGTTTAGGGAATGGAGCTGTGAAATTCTGCTTTTCAACTGAATATGCATGAATTGCAATTTTTTTTAAGATGTGTAATTTGGTTAAGCTCTGTGTTTTTTCACAAACATGGCAAAAATCCATGTTTCCCAATAAATTTTGTCTCCACAATTCAAAGCAGGAGGCATAAAGAGCTTACAAGCAGTTTCTAGATTTCGTTAACATGGATAAAAACCCAGGTATTCACCTTCAGCCTTTTTCAGGGAAATGTCTAGCCTATTTGGGCTTGTTCTGGTTATAATTTTTTTAAACCAGGCATACATAATATTTAATAAGTAATATTATCACCTCTACTTGTTGTAATTAGTATAGTATTGCATTACTTTAGCTGTTGTTAAAATAGTTGTGCGGTTTAATAAAATCACATTTAAATATGTTGCGCAACACTTTCTTGTCTCTTGTAACATTTTATTTAGTAGTATACAGGTCTTAGTTTGATCTGAATTTCTAAAGGACATGGCAATATTTCCATATAAAATAGTTTGGCCATAAGTACTGGTGAAGGCAGGATTTTTAATCAGCGTCTGTTTCTCTGCAGAGAACTCTTCTATTCTTTGTTTAACACCAGACTGATATGTCTACGTATTACAGACACAATGATTTTCTTTCCCAACAAGCAGTAGTATCATGTTATAACAAGATGACAACTGTGTTTGAAAGACAGAAATTACTTCAGAAATTGGTATCAGTGCCCTGACAGCTAATGTTCATGAAGAGATCCCAGGATATTTTTGTAAGGATAAGGGTATTAATACAATTTTTCTAGTGGAAATCTAGTCTGGGTAAGTTGGTTCTCTGTGAAACATCCTTATACTTCTCCCTGGAGAGGTTATTAATAATTTCCCTTCTTAACAATCTTTTTTTTTTTTTTCTTGAGGGTGGGGGTGAGGGGTGTTGGGGTATTGTTTGATTTTTATTTGGGTTTTTTTTAAAGAAGTTTTGTTACAGAGAATGACTACTATACTACACCCCAGAGACATGTGCACTGAAGTAGTGAATGATCACATCACACAACAAAAAGCCCTATTGAAAGAATAAAAAGTGAAAATCAAAGAATAGAATGAAAATAGAAGTTGCTTGCATGAAAACTAGTGAAATAAAGGGCCTTACAGATACAGCAAAATTCTGTGGTGTATACCTATATATAGACAAGAAGATTTATTAGAAGAAGAACAATAGGTTATTTGTGGGATGACACTTTAAGGTAGCTTCTTTGTACTCCTCACACAGTTTCCAAAAGTCATTTGCAGACATGATTGAACTGATGCTGGCTAATACTAAGGACAATTATTAACTCTTCACCCTTCCATGAATGAAGTTTGGGTATGAATATTTTTTCATTTTATTTTTAGGAAAAAAAAACACGTTGTGAGAACAAACCAAAACATAATGACCTTTGATGAACATAGTAATATCATCAAAAACAGGCTGTGCACTTTGATGCTAGAATTAATATTTGTCCATGACAAATATTTGTCCTGACTTTGTTATCTGTTTTATAGCTTTTAATATTTTTTATGCTGAACTGTTTTAAAAGTGCTTGTAATTTAAAATAATTTATGTGCCTTTTGGGGGCTGATGATTGTTGTGGTCATTATCTAAATTATTGCCTGATAATTCCATACGAATGCTGCTGTGTGCATACTCACTAATGGAAATCGGTATTTCATCTGTTCAAAGCTATCAAGAATGTAAACTTTAATACTGTTTCTGATATATTAGCTAGAACCCCTTAGTAGATAACACCTATAAAATATAACTATGACACAGACAAGTAACCCCTTGAAAATGACTAATTTCTAAGATTTGTTGCTGAGCAGAACCCCAGCTGGTTTAATGTGATGGAAGTACATTGAAATTTTAGCAACTCCCAGCTAAGCATCTGGGCTGTAAATGTAAACAGAAACAGGAGTTGAAAACAGTTAGCAGCAAAATAGATGTACCTGCAATTCAATAACATACTTCACCAGAATTGGAAATTTAACTTAAAAGCATCTTAACTTTGGTGAAGGGGAAGAAGTAGAGGAGAATGATTTTGCTGAGAAATTAGATACTTTGCTCATTTCCTGCATTTTCCCGTATACACTATCTTACTTTTTGAGTTAGCAACTGAAGGCTCCCAACTGATGTGCACACTTAATGTGTGGAGAATTTCCATTAACTTTCTGACATATAGTTAATATTTTTAGTGACTATGGGCTGTCTGAACACTTGCTAGAAAATGATCAAAGTGAAGAAATGCATTCCTGTGTTACCACACAGAAGGTGTGCTTATCAGTTCTTCCCTCTGACGTTTGGTTCTGTTTCATCCAAGACATGATAGAACCAACTATTGCTGAGCAGGAAAGTTTTTTAGGTTTGCACTTTGCTACTGCTGTATCTCTTTACATGCATTTTTTCTAGAGAAACTGTACTATTAACAGAGAAGGAACTTTGCTACTGCTGTATCTCTTTACATGCATTTTTTCTAGAGAAACTGTACTATTAACAGAGAAGGAACAGTCACTGCCAAACAGTCTTCTAGTTACAAACAAAAACTATGTGGAAAGTCATGGCAGTGATATGTATCTCCATTTTATTTGTGTGACGAATCAATGAATCCTGACAATGGAAGAAGGCTCAGAGAAGATAGGTGGGGTGGGTTCAATTTGGCTGGTTACCAGATGCCCACCAAGCCGTTCTCTCACTCCCCCTTCTCAACAGGACAGGGAGAGAATATGTGATGGAAAAAGTTCTTGGGTCAAGACAGGGAGATCACTCAGCAATTACCACCATGGGAAAAGAAAACTCAAGCTAGAAAAAACAATTTTTTTTTTTTTTTTTTTTTTTTTTTTCAAAAAATAGAGTAAGATGGTGAGAAACAAAGACAAAACTACAAATAGCTTCCCTCAACCCCTCTTTCTTCCCAGGCTGAATTTCATTCCTTCGTTCCTGACCCTTCTGCCTCCTCCCCCTGAGTGGCATGGGGGAGATGGGGAACAGGGATTGTGATCAGTTCATAATACTTTGCCTCTCCCACTCCATCTTCCTTACACATTTTACCTGCTCCGGCATGGGGTCCCTTATGAGGGATACAGTCCTTCAAGAAATGCTCCACTGTGGGTCCTTCCCATGGGCTGCAGCTCCTGCCAGAAGCCTGTTCCTGCATGGTGTCTCCACGGTTTACAGCTTCCTCAGGGCATCTCCACCTGTTATGGTTTCCTCCATGGGCTGCAGGGTGGGTATCTGCTCCAGCATGATCCTCCATGGGCTGCAGGGAGGACAATCTGTGTCACCATAGCCTTCTCCATGGGTTACAGGGGAATCTGTTCTGGCACCTGGAGCACCTCCCACAGCTCCTTCTTCACTGATCTTGGTGTCTGCAGGGTTGTTTCCCTCACTCCTCACTCTCTCAGCTGCTGTGTAGCATTTTTCACCCTTTCTTAAATGTTATCACCAGATTGTCTGACAGGCTCGGCTACTTCTTGTTCATTGGAGCCATCTGGAATCATCTATGTCCAGCATGGGGCAGCCCTGATCTCTCCTCACAGTCCCTTGCTACCAAAACTTGGACACGTAAACCCAGTACTATAGCTAGGAATTATATAGCTCATTAATTTCAGAAAAGAAGATAGACCACAGCTATTACAAAGGAAGTACAATATACAGGGGACCAGAGAATAAGCTTTGCTTTAGATAAATGGCTATATCAGTTGACTGTGTCAAGTGTTTATGTAAATGACCTTCCCTAAAATAGTCAATAGAAAGTATTCTCTTCCCCAGCCAGGCCTGCATGGGAAAGCACATATGGTGCTCATAAAAATTGAAAAACCAACAAAATGAAGTCTGAACTCTCTGAATTTTAATTCAGTTTAAGGGGCTGAATAACAATATTTGTGTCCAGATATAATTTGATCAGTGTCCAAATATAATTTGACCAATTACTAGTATGGTGATCCATGTCTTCAAATAGTTGGACTGCATTACTCACATGTTTGCACATGACACACCTAGTTTTTCAGAAAAACAGTGAGAAGAAAAAATTTACTGATTTCATATCTTGTAGTTTATTTCTTATGGCTATCAGTGGTAGATTTTATGAAATATTCCTTCTAATGTTTTGAAATACTTGTGTTTGAAAATATTTAAGTTGCTGTTAATAATGTTCAACATTTTGCTTTCCACTGTTTTCTGTAAGTCAGACTGGCAGGCTGGACTGGAAATCCCTTACTTGAAAAAGCAGGATGGTGTTACGTGAAACTTTTATTTTGAAACCTTTATTTTGAAAGAACATCTTGTTCATCATTTAGTGTTTAGCTTTGTTAAGCTGTGTCATATCAGATTAAAAGCAAGTACCCAAAAATGAGTAGTGAAATCTCAACTCTGCCAAATAGCCAATATACAATGCCAGTCACTATCAAAAAAACTATGAGTCTTGGACACATCTCTCCTAATCATAGAACAATTTTGTCTGGAGTCTTATGAGAACAAACCTCTCCTTCATCCAGGTACTGTATCAAATCCATAGATACTTTATGGGCTGTAAACAGGTGATGGATTAACTCTCTTGCACTGGAAAAGAAACACAGAAAGGCTCCCCTGCTTCTCATGGAGCTTTCAGAGATACCTTCTTTGCTTTTTAATAATTCAAGGGAAAGTCTCTCTCATTGTACCACTGTGATAAGATACAGTGTGTTGAGGAGAAGTCTAATTAGATTTGACAATTTAATTGAAGAATGATAAATGCCCTTCACCAAATTTTGCAGAAACTGTTCACAGGTGACTGCTTACATAATAGATTTTATCCACGAGAGCCTCAAGGTATACTTTGAAACTCTTTTTGGCTACAAATCAGAGAATGAAAAATATTTTTTTCTTCATTTTGCCACATCCCACTCTGTTGTGAAAGGTATATGTTCTGTGGCATTATCTTCATTTTTGATCAGACAGTTGTTTGTAATGCAAAAGCTATTTATTGGTATGTCTATAAAAGTTTATAAACTTCATATGTGGAAAATAAAACCAAGTAGTACATAAGAGTTAATAGGAATATGATAGAAAAAATAATCAAAAATATGCAGTTTATTTTCAGTTGAAGGCAAATGTCCACTGCATATTCCTACTCCATCTCTGTTGTAAATACCTCTGTGTCTGTTTTTCAAAAAAAAAAAAGAAAGGGGGGCAGAGCACTTATCTTCCTGATCAAAATCCCTTTGAGTCATGAAGGCCTATGTTCCCTAAACCTCTATGTACTCTCTGCACACAGTGATAAAATTTCCACAGGCCAGCAGATCAATTCCTGAGTGGCTTTTCTATGTATTCTCCTACATGTCACAATTAGCATTTTTCCAATTACACTTCTAATTAGCATATTCTGAATTGTCTGGAACCAGTAGATATCTTAGAGTTGCCTCAATCTTCCATGTTCTTAAGTGTGTCTCTTAGGCTGAACATGAAAGTTCAAAAATTAGTGGGTATCTCTAGTGGGTTAGAGGGTTAAATGAATTAATTACCAGATTGTCTGTGCTATTAACCTAAGGAAGGGCTAAGTATATCTATATAGATCTAGTCATGGACAGTTAGGGTTATCTGTAGTTTCTGATTTAATTCAGCTGCTTTAGGTTCTCAGCTTGAATCTCCCTTTATGAAATTCATCACAATAGAAATAAAGAGATTCTGTTTGCTAAACATCAGAAGCAGAACTGCATTGTAAAAGAAATATATATTTAACAAAATATTTTCCAGTTCTGTTAAATGGTTAAAGAGCCAAATAAATGATGAAAAAAATATTTTATTGAGAATAAAAATAGCAAGTATCCTATTTATCAGCAAAGTGATGTGTGAGATACATTTGCAAGATGAGAAGGACCTTGTATGAGAAATCACATGCATCCCAATAGCTCTCTGAAATGTAAAATATTTGGGCACAGCACAAAGTGACAGATAATATGTTTGAGGTAAATCATTTTGCTACAACTGACATCCTGCTTAAATTATGTATATAAATTATGGCAATGATAAAACTAGCTGACACAGCCAGAAACAAAATGCTCCTCAAGTGAAATTACCATATCTTTAACAGCTGTATCAAATGTGACTTAAAATTATAGCAAAAAGGTTTAGTAACTTTTTTATATCCTTTCTTCTTTCGTCTTTACTAATGGAAATGTAGTAGCAGAAGCCATGAAAAAAAAAAAAAAAAAAGAAAAATTCCTTAACAGCCAGGAATAGAAATGTAGTAAAAATTAAGTCCTTAGATTAAGATTCACAAAATACTGAGGAATAATAATAAAAAAAAAAAAAAAAACAACATAAAGGACCTGTGAACATCAAAGCCAAGGAGTACAAGGGATGAAAACCTATTCTTTAGTCAGTTGAAAGTCTGGTGGTGACTGGCCTTCACCAGTAAAGTCTTCTGGGTCACACTGTGTATGGTCTTAGCCCTTCCGGAGTGCTGCCTGCATTCCTCCAGCCATTATGTAGAAATCCCAACACACTGTGTTTCCATTTCTTTGCAGAACCCAAGCAAGCCCGTGTTTAAACTACATCAAACTCACACTCAATAGCAGCATATCTGCCATAACTTCACTTCAGCCTTTCCTAGAGTTCTAATTCCACAGAATGATTTGGTTTGGAAGGAACCTTTAAAGATTATCCAGCCCAGCCCTCAAGGGGTATCTTTCACTTGCTCAAAGCCCCCTCTAACCTGACCTTGAATACTTCTAATGATGGCACATCCACAACTTCTCTGGGCAAATAGTTCCAGTGACTCACCACCTTCACTGTAAAAAATTAATTATATAAAATGTAAATATACCCTTTTTGATTTTAAAACCATTGCCTCTAGTCCTGTATCTACAGGCTTTGATAAAAAGTCTCTTTCCATCTTTATTACAAGAAAATAAGCCCCCTTTATATATTGCAAGGCCACAATAAGGTCTCCCTGGAGCCTTCTTTTCTCCAGGCTGAAAAACACACACTTTTTCAGTCTTTCATCATAGGAGAGGTGTTTCAGCCCACTGATCATTTTTGTAGCTCTCTGCTTGCCATACTCCAACAGTTCCACATATCTCTTGTACTGGGGGCCCCTGAACTGGACACAGTCTGGGTGGGGTCTCAAAAGAGTGGACTAGAGAAGAATCATAGAATGCCTTGGGTTGGAAGGGACCTTTAAAGGTTGTCTAGTCCAAACCCCCCTGCAGTGAGCAGGGACATCTTCAACTAAATCAGGTTGCTCAGAGCCCTGTCCAGCCTGACCTTGAATATTTCTAGGGATGGAGCATCTACCACCTCTCTAGGCAACGCGTTCCAGTGCTTCACCACCCTCATTGTAAAGAATTTCTTCCTTATATCTAGTCTAAACCTACCCTGCTTCAGTTTAAAACCATTACCCCTTGTCCTGTCACAGCTGGCCCTACTAAAAACATTTTCCCCATCTTTCCTATAGGCCCCCTTTAAGTACTGAAAGGCCGCAACCAGGTATCCCTGCAGCCTTCTCTTGTCCAGGCTGAACAAGCCCAACTCTCTCAGCCTGTCCTCAGAAGAGAGGTGCTCCAGCCCTTGGATTATTTTTGTGGCCCTCCACTGGACCCGCTCCAAGAGTTCCATGTCCTTCTTGTGCTGAGGGCTCCAGAGCTCATTATATTGATATTGATATATTGATATTGGGGATTGCCCTGAACCAGGTGCAGAACCTTGAACTTGGCATTGTTGAACTTCATGAAGTTCACACAGGCCTGCTCCTCAAGCCTGTCAAGGTCCTTCTGCAGGGCATCCCTTCTCTCAAGAGAATCAGCTGCACCACTCAGCTTGGTGACATCAGATAACTTTCTAATAGTGTGCTCAATCCCTCTATCTCTGTCAATTTTATTATCTTTTTTTTTTAATCAAGGACCTGGAGATGAGGGGAAATTCTGGAGCAAGGAAGACATACCCTTGGTAAAAGAAGATCAAATCAGGGAGTACTTAAACAAACTGGCCATACACAAATCCATGGGCCCTGATTGGATGCACCCACAAGTACTTGAGGAGCAGGCTGGCTCTAGATGACCTTGTTTGAACAGGAAGATTGGACCAGATGACCTTCAAATTTCCCTTCCAATTTCAGCCATTCTGTGATTCTGAGATTAAGAGCTAAGTAGATTAAAGCTGGAAAGAGATAGAACGTCTCATGGAAAACTTTAAGATGCCTACCTTCCATTCAAAGCTGCCATTTCCATTCTACAAAAATTAAAGGGATGGAAAATCATCCCAGATACACTTAGAGAAGCAGAGATTCAAATAAAAACCGAAACCAGGAAGGAAAATTCTCCAGGATCAGAGTAGCTGAAGAATAAAAACAATGGAGATGAGAAATATATGCTTTTAATATTGTGGTATGAATTCTAAGATAAAGCTGTAATTTTCAGACACTGTAAAAAACCCCTGATTTTCTCATTGCTGTCTACACTAAGCATTGTCACAACAGGCACATTCAGTTCAATGCCTAAGGATGAAGATACATTTGCTACAGAGACTATTTTTCCTTTAAATAATTTTCAAGGAAGATGTGGAGAGATTAATTTGACTTTGAGCTAGGAGGTTAGCTCCTTTCATTACAGCTTCACAATTTATTCACTTAATAGTTTCACAAGGGTGATATACATCGTTTCAAAGACAGTATGGTATGAAGTTTCATTTTGCATGTCTCCAAACCTCTCAGGACTTTTTTTCTTACAGTACATTATTATCTTCAGAACAGTAACAAGAGTAGTAATAATAGTAATAACAATCACAATAATGACATTAATAAAGTGTGGGAGAATCCATCTGAAACAAGCCAATATAAATGGATTGATGTATTCTTTATACCTTGTTCATTGTAAAGAAAACAAGTAACCATAAAATATGTTATGTTTTCCAACTCTCTCACAAGCACCTCTTATCAGCTTTGTTCATTTTCACATTATCCCACAATTCCTATTATCTAATAGCAGACCTATTTCCTTAAAAGAATTTAAAACACATCTGTTTTCTTAAGTGAGTGCTAAGTATCATGTTTATAATGATCCTTAGGTTTCTGAGTCAGTCTGAAGCCCCATGGTGACAGAAGATCTAAAGAAACGAAGTTAAAGTTTGCACCTGGCACCTCTCATATAAAACAATGTATAATTTTAAACCTCTCTATTTTTCTGTCTCTTTTTTCTTTTTGTTTTTATTCCTGCTTTCTAGATGATCAGTGGTATATGCTAGTGAAAGACTGAGATTTTAATATACCTTGGCTTGGTAGAATATTATACAGCAGTAGATGCATAATATCTTAAACTTTTTGAAGGACTTTTCAGATCAGACCAATCAGCCGTAAAGTCCCCTGGATATGTTGCAGAACTGTATCTGAAAGCAAGATTAAAGTAATTGCTTGTGAGGCAGCAATAATCACCCATCAAAACCTATTCAGGCTAAACTGAAAGAGAATTTGACCCTTTGCTTGGGTTTCATGTGATGCACAGTCAGAATCACGCAGTAGTTACTTAAACACGTCTGAACTTTTCATGAGAAACTGTCACCTTTGTAAGCTTTAATAGACCTCCTGCATAGAATATGACAGATGTGTAGTAGAATAGCAATAAAGATTCCAATCATCTGGCACTGCAGCTGAACCTAGGAATATGTTTTATAAAATTTCTAGCTCTTTAAAATGCTTAAATGCTCAGAAAATTTGTGTTTAGCTTCAGAAAATTTTGCTTCTTAAAACATACCTCCTCTAACGATTTTTAGCCGTTTTCAATATCAGAAATTTCATTCTCTGTCTGCTGATCATATTGAATTGTCTTGACTGTTTTCAGAGCAGTCCCACTTACGCTAGTCTGTCAGATTCTACTTTGAGTGTGAAAAAGCTTTCTTCATTTTGTAGAAGTTTTCTGAGTACAATCTCTCACTACTATGCTTGTAGACTTTTATATAAACACATATAGGAAACAAAAACATTGAAGCAAGCACAAACATCTCAATCTAAATTATTTTTGTGTTTTCTTATATTTGGTTTTTTTTAAAAATTCAATGTCCATTTGATAGTAAGAGAATAGAAATCTTATTCTTATCATTAGTTGATGAAAACAGTAATTGTAGATTTCATATATGATTATATTGTAAGCAGACTGGATCATAAGGAAAATACTCAGAATTCATATTCGGTCATTATAATACAAAACTACTCCCAGTTGAATGATATATTCTTAACTTATTACCTAAGAATAATTTATAAGAAACGTAAGTTACTTAAGTAATACAGATAGAGATAAAAAAATGAAGTCCAACTACATAATACTTATGAAAACGTAAGTATCCACTATGCCAGCATTTTGGTTTGCTCTTCAAAAGCCGTAAGAGGTGTATATACATTATTATACATTATTAACTAGTTTTTATCGTATTATTATTTCTTTAATCCAATACTGTCCACTTGATCTTGATGAGTAGTTCCAGATGTTAAGGAGAAATTGTCATATAAATGTTTAGTCTAAAAATATAGAACTTTAATATTGTCACTAATAGATACTATGGTGAAGTGTTTGAAATGTTGACCCTTGAATAATAACAGAATGCAACTCTAAGAAAATATTTTTTTATCATTCATACCACTTACTTTACTGTAAATAGTATTGACCCTGCTTTTCTAGACACATCAAAGGTTTGAGTTAAGCTACCTGGTATAAAAAAATATGATCAATCATAATCTTATTTTTTAAAATTTTTTAAAAAAGCTTTTTCTGTTAAAAAAAGCTCCTGTTCTGTTTGACTCATATATCATAACAGTGGGTTTGCAAAACTGACACAGAGCATGCAATAAATCTACTTAACTTTCTGTTATGAAAATAACACCTGCAAAATTATACTCCAAGGAGGTAATGTTTCTTTTTTCTACAATATATTTGTGAATTATTAGAATGCAACATATTTTTGAAAATTAGATAAAAGTGGTTATTAAAACATTTAAAACTTTAGATATGAATTCTAACTACATTGTTATCACCTTTGTGAATTATTTTCTGACAAAATGCTTTATAAGGTAAACACATAGTTACTTGAAACTTCTTTAGAATTGATGAAACAAATGTAACTCAACACCTGATTAATAAGACATGTATTTTCTTTGTCCTTTCTGAACAGAAGTAAAAAATCCAAAATTTATTTGTGTGTACTGCAACCCAGAAGATAAAACACTTAGATCTGGATTGTTCTCTTCTGTGGAAAAATGTGACTGTGAAGTAATAAAGTACCTTGACAATTTTTCCAGACTTCTCTCAGTGTGTTTTTTTATCAATGAAGTATAAGATATTGTCGTGGTTTAACCTGGCTGGCGACTAAGTACCACACAGCCGCTCACTCACTCCCCCCGTCCCTCAGTGGGATGGGGGAGAGAATCGGGGAAAAAAAAGTAAGACCCGTGGATTGAGATAGAGACAGTTTAATAAGAGAAAAGAATAAGAATTTTAATAATAATAATAATAATAATAATAATGGTAAGAGAATATACAGAATATACAAAACAAGTGATGCACAGTGCAATTACTCACTACCTGCTGACTGATGCCCAGCCCATCCTGAGAGGCGATCACTCTCTGAGCTGCGATCACTCTACCCCTGACCAACCAACTAACTCCCCCTGAGAATGACATTATACAGTATGGAATAGCTCTTTGGTCAGTTGGGGTCAGCTGTCCTGGCTGTGCTGTACACCCAGCTTGTTATGCACCTGGCCAAGCAGGAGAAGATCAAAAAGTTCTTGAGTAGTCTAAGCACTACTCAGCAAAAACTAGAAACATCAGTGCATTATCAACATTCTTCTAGTACTAAATCCAAAACACAGCACTATGCTAGCTACTAGGAAGAAAATAAACCCCATCCCAGCCAAAACCAGAACAGACATTTTCTCCGTTTTCTCCCTTGTCCTCCATGGGACATTCCCAAAACTTGTAAATCCCAACAGAATACAAAGGAATAAGAGATACTTGTTTGAAGGTCTTCTGCATCTTCTCTGGCTCTGGTTTCTAAGTCCCTCCAGCCTGAATAGTAGACCAATAAACTTTAATATTTTTAACCATAATTTCCATAATCTAAGTTCTAGCAAAAACTAACCAACTATATCTGTTCATATAATTCCCTCATGGATTTCTGCAAAGAGAGATATGAAAGCACTTGCCTTCTGTGTTCCTCAAGTAATATAAACTTGTAAGTTAGACATTTTTCTTCTGGAATCAATTCAAGGAATACATTTAATAACTCTTGTGTATCATTTGTCTTTATACACTATCTTCAGCACTACTCTTTCTTATGTTCTACAATACTTAGAAAATTAGATAAAAACAAAACAATATTAAAAAAAAATCCTAAAGTTTTGAGAAAATAAATAAACAATATTCTAAACAGCTGTATCCAGTCATTTGAGATGCCTTAGAATATGAGAAAAACCTGTACAGGACTGAAAAGATACAACATAAAGCAGACACCTATACTCTCAACTTCAGTTGTAGGTCTAGGGTGACTAGACTAGTTTTTATTTTAGATTAATAATAAATGAGATATAAATCAGAATTGCTTCTAAAATGGTATATATGAACTTGTAGCAAGACCCATTTAACAACATTTTTTAAACTGGTAAGTCTTCAGCAATTAGTTTCATGGGATAGAAAACCTACAATTGTTTGTTGAAACAATACTTCAATCAGTACTATAATTATGATTTCTTATCAAGATCAGTCTTGACCTCTGTGGAACACAATTTATCAGAATAATGTTTAGACTGTGGTAATTAATGCTTTCAGCCACAAATATAATTTCATATAAAATATGGAATAAAATTGAACTTTCTGCTCTACAGACTCATTACATCCTTGTTGTGGTAAATTCAGTGCTTTGAATCCATTAGCGTTTCATTGTGTGGTGTTATCATCCACTGCTAAAGATTAGCTACTGACACATTTATCAAAGGATGATAAATGAGCTGTCCTTTCAGATGTCTGATTATCTGACCTTTATTCAGTTAAAAGCACAAGGGGCTGACAGTGTTAAGTGCTTGCTAGTTTAGAATGAAATTGAACCCAGGAAATGAATGTTTGGATTTGTCTCTAATACAAATTTATTTCATCAATTTATGTTCAAATTGAAGAAAACAAAATTTATTTTAAAGCTCTGTAGAAACCTCCTATTTCTACACAAGTTAATTTTAACAAATTTATTGTCTCACGAAGAAACCTTAATTCTAAAAGTTCCCTTTGAGAGAGAACAGTTTTATCATTATCCACTGGACCGTAGATAGCCAGCCAAAAAGCACAAGTTGCTGAATGCTTTCAAGTGTCTAACAAAAACATGTTAACTTTTATCAATTTTCATGACATTCAGACAGCTTCTGTCATCTGGATGACCATTATTCAAGAAATCCTCATGTAGAAAGTTCAGGTATTGAGTAAATCTGCCAACTTCAGATAAATATTTCAGAATGTTCACTAATACTAATTTATTCTTGTAAAAACAATTTTTTATGCATCTTTGCATATGTAAAGCTTAGATGCAACTGTTAGATTACATAAAGCAAGTACAGCATAATAAGTGTTAAAAATAAACAATCATAAAATTACTTTTGATATTCAATATGAAATAAGCTTTGCTAGAATTTAGAGCTCTAGGCTTCAATTTTACAGAGATTTTCCACATGCCCAGAGACTTCTGGAAGTAAATTATTGCCCAGCTAAACTCTGTGTTAAATGCTATCATTGTTGGGAGCCTGAAGTGTAGTACTGGGTTAGGAAATGCCAGTATAGCTTCTTGCAAAAAGATTTTTAAGCAATTCAGCCATCTGCCTTGGCTGCTGCTTGTCACTGAGGGAAAAGACTGGCTAGAGTAAGTGTTTATAATCTTCAAACTATGTGATTTATGAAGATACATCCCTGGTATAAAAAGCTTCAAAATTAAAAAAAACATATGTAGCAAGTTATCAGGTTCCTTTCCTATACTGATGGTATAGTTTTGTTTTCTTTTCTAGGTAACTCTTGATAATTACTTCTTCCTTCCAAGGTGGCTGGACATGAACTATTCTTAAACTAGTCATCAAGATGTTGAGATGTTAGCATATGATTAAGCCAATGTTCTTACCATCATGATTTACTACTATGAAGAATTCACTTTGGGATTAGGGCAAATTCATCTACTCTCACTGGCTGGAGTGTATACAAAAAAAGCTCATATCTGTTTTAAAAATATCATGAAGGTGTGCAGATATTGTTTCAAGTTACTATTCTTATCTTGGAAATAAACACTGAAATGTTAGGAATCGTAGGCAATTTTTTTGAAGGTTTTGAAGGTTTTTTTGAAGACTGTAAATAGAGGAAGGCACAGCTAAAGTGTTGCATGTAGCAAATTCTTTTCCTGAGGACAGATCAGTCCGAGGAATCATTTTCCTGAATTAGTTTTACTGTATGAATCTTTGTTATTAAGTTCATATATATTACCTAAACCTTCTTCCTAAGATGACCTATTTTAGTCAAAATGTAGTTCAACTCCAATACAATCATTGTCAGCATGACAGTGAAGATCAAATTAATCTCTGTCTCTTTCCTTACTCTGTTCCAGTTTAGTTATTCTTGTCTGGTTTTGTACTAGAGTCTTTTAGAGTGATATCCATGACACTAGCTAACCTTCCGGGTGTCAGTGAATATTTAAAGTTGGTCATCTGGGCAATTTTTTTCTGCAAATATATTGACAAAATATTTTCCTCTTCAGTGATGGCTAGTGTTTCTCAGTACATACCTACCTCCCTAAGTTAAAATTAATTAAAGCTTAGAGGTCAGGCTGAGTGCAGGGTTAAATCTTCTAAATTTAGCTGCTTACATATGTCTAAGCCCCTACCACAGTTCAATACAATCCATGGGTGTAGACAGAGATTCAACTCACTTTAAAGTCAACATCTGCCAGGTGACCAGCTAAATATCTCTCGAAACTCCCTTGGTTAGAGTTCTACTGACTATAAATGGAAGCTTAGACCTCTAACATATATGATGAGAACTCTTTTCTAGGACTAGTTGTAAAACAAACCAATTTATATTTAGAAAATGACTATTTTCCCCTGAAATTTTCCTCCCTAGCACATTATGCACTAAACCTGCAAGGCATCATATCTATTTTCTGTTTTCTTGTCCTCAACAAAGAATACATACAGATTTTGGATCAAGATTGGTATTGGGAGAAATAGGAACAATCATTATTTTAATTATTTGTTCCTATCACAGTAATATGCAAATCAGCTTGTTTCTTCTCATCTAATATAAACTCATCTAATTTCATTTTATGCATTCAGTTAGGATCAAACCTAAAATATTTTTCAACTGTTTCCAAAAGACTAGCCACTTACTTTCTCTTTAAAAACTCTGCAAAGTTGAACTTAATAGTCTTTTAAGGGCGCTGATTTTTTTTTTCCATTGACATGACAAAGACAGAGCCTACAGGACTAGCTGACACTAAATATCTTACTTCTGTGTTACTGAAGGTAAGTGACATGGGCCCCACACAGGGAATGCTAATCAATAAATAGCAACACCCCGTGCAATATTCTGTTCAAATTAATAAAGCAGAGAAGACTGTGTCTGAAGTTTAGCATGGTGATATTATACAAATACTTCTAAATGACCAGGCTGTTTTATAAAACTTAAAAAATAAAGAAATTGAGAGATATGCAAAATATCAAACCCAGACCCTTGCTCTAAGCAGTTAATAAGAAAAAGTACTCCCATTAAGCAGTTTTTGAGAAACTGAAGATTCTGATTTGATACCAGCACTGACATATGCAGTAGCAATATTCAGTAACAGACTCGGTCTGACAGCTTAGCGTGCAGAAAAATAAAGGTATTCTCCAAATTAACTGCAAAATCCTCAGCAGCTGGGAGTATGCAAAACTAGGGCCATAGCATTTGCTGTCCCTGCAACTCGCTTTCCTGTACTTATTTTGCATGTATTAACTACTGGCAGGCCACACTGCATCTTCAATTCTTCAATTTTATTTTAGATTTTATGCAAGGTTGTAACTACCCTACTGCTTCATTTATAAATGAGAAACTGAAATGCAGAGTGCATTTGCATTTCATAAAACCAAGCTAGTTGGTAGGTTAGCAAGTCACCTTGATATGATTGCTAGCCTCTGGTCTCCATAGTTTAATGGATAATCAACAATAGGAAATCTTTAGAAACCAGATTGTACCTGAACAATGTTAAACTATTCAGAACTTTCAGAACCAGTCTCAAAACGATTAAAACATTTCTCTGCCATTCATTCTCTCTATCATGTGAGTTTACATGGCTGAGTCTTACTTTCAAAGGAGTACCTTCATTTTGACATTGTAGGTGTCTTTATAGGTTTGCAAGAACAGAATGGATACCACTTGCCCTCTCCCTTTAACCTGCCTGTCTGATAGTGGTGTCATGAGTAATACCTCCTAGTGACAACCAAGTATATTAGTCTGTTTCCATTCCAGCAGACTAGCTGACAATCCATCATACTCTAGTAGGCTCCTGGGAAGTCCATACAGATTATCTGTCAAAAGCCTTGATAATGTTTAAACAGTTAATTACAATTTATTGAGATTCTTGTCAAAGCAACCCCATCAAACTGTGCACAAGTCCTGTACAGCAAGGAAGGTTGATACTTTCTGAGTCAACATCCAAACGTGCAGTTCAGTATGATATTGGCTGTGGAATTCTACCAACTGTGTATGTCCTGGGATAAATGAGATTTTTTAAAAGAAAAAAAATATTGTTTGAATCATGACAGCCTTGGGAAATGCTTCGCAGATTTTGTGAACATTCCTTCAGGTTTACTGATTATTTCTTTTTTCATTCCTGTAAATATTAGGATTGTTTCACCAACACTTTGGATTTTTTAGCAGCCTTTTGCAGTCTTTCTTACTTTTTTCCTAACTATACATCAATCAAAAAGACCATAAACTAATCAACACTAAATCTGTCAATAGAAGTGCATGGCCTTGAGGAATCTTATGAACAGTCTGTCTTAGAGAAGACTTTAGAATGAAAGTTTTGACTATAGAAAGCACTGCCCTTAGATTGAGTTTATACAGCTTGGATGTATATTTCTACCAAGAATAGGGTACTACAGAAAAGTATAGTGACTCAAGCATTGAAAATAATCATTGAATGACAGAAAAACAAGTTTGGCATGAACCTAGCAGGTCTTCAAACCCACCCTCACCTCAAGGCAGAATCAGTGTGTCTATTACATTCCTGACACATCCTTGTTCTCATAAACACCTCTAATAAGAAGTATCCCACTACCATTCTAGTTGTTTACTACTGGAAATTTTTGAAACAGTCTGTCCTGATGAAGCAGCCCTTTACTTTCTAACCTCTTTCTAGCAGACATAAGGAACAATTACCATTCTCTCTGAAGAAAACTTAAACAGTGTAAAACCTCTTGTTATTTCTTTCTTAGTTTTCCATGTTCTAGAATAAACAAATCCAATCTTCAATCTTACCTTGCAAGTCAAATTCAATAAACATTTGGTTGCTCTAGCTTCATTTAATTATCATGGACTTTTCCCAGTTAGTTCACACCTTTCAGGAAGTGTAGCACCCATAAATGGGTTCAGTATTGCTGCTGTAGATTTAATTCTGTGACTCATACCAGACTATTCCTATTTATACACCTCATTGCCATATTTGGTTTTTTATGTACCGTGACCTGTCTTCAGATCAGAACTGTTAGCTGGTTTTATCTTTCCCCATCTTCTATTTGTGCGATTATTTCTACCTAAATATATTTATTAATTTGAATGTTTTTTGTTCAAATCATTTCAAATGATCAAGATGGTTTTGAATTCTTACTCTACCCTTTGTGGTTTTCAGCCTCTCAAGCTTAGAGGTAAAAGTCATCTGCAAAATAAAAGGACTACTTATTTCTTCTCCTAGGTAATGAATGAAAATACTTAGTAACTGTTGTCCAAGATAAACAAGCAGAAAATGTTATCTTAAGCATCCTCAGGTGGCAAAGAACCCTTTGATAGTAGTATAGTATGTTTTTCCAGCTAGTCTTGCACCCATTTGTGAATGCACATCCTATTTCTCTTAGTTTTCTTACAGATATCAAGTGCCACTGTGTCAAAAGCTTTTCTATGGTCACAGCATATATTTCCTAATTCTCTCTCAACCCTCAAGCTGCCACAGAACAAAATTAAATTGTATTGACATGATTTGTTCCTAATGAATCCATACAGGCTGATACAGAATTTGTTTCCTGTGTACGGGCACAATTTTTTTCCATATATTTCTGAGGATGGAAGAAAAAAAAAAGATGAGTTCCTAATTCACAGTCTCTTCCCATTTTAGCAACAAGCATTATTTTCTAGAATCTCATCTATTTTTCATAATTTCTTAAAAAACAACTGTTTACATATCTGGTTGTCCTGGTTTCAGCTGGGATAGAGTTAATTTTCTTCACAGAAGCTAGCATAGTGCTGTGCTTTGGATTTAGTGCTAGAAGAATGTTGATAACATGCTGATGTTTTTAGTTGTTGCCAAGCAGTGCTCAGACTGCTCAAGGACTTTTTGAGCTTCTCCTGCTCAGCCAGGTGCATAACAAGCTGAGAGTACAGCACAGCTAGGACCCAAACTGTCCAAAGAGCTATTCCATACCATATAACGTCATGCTCGGGGGGGTGGTTGGTGGGTCGGTCGGTCGCGGGGGGAGTGATCGCTGCTCGGGTACTGATCGCTGCTCGGGACCGGCTGGGCATCGGTCGGCGGGTGGTGAGCAATTGCATTGTGCATCATTCGTTTTGTATATTCTGTATATTTTGTTATCATTCTCATTATTACTATTATTATTATTTTCTCTTATTAAACTGTCTTTATCTCAGCCCTCGGCTCTAACCTTTTTCTCCTTCCCGATTCTCTCCCCCATCCCACTGAGGGAGGGGGGGGAGTGAGCGAGCGGCTGCGTGGTGCTTAGTTGCCAGCCTGGTTAAACCACGACACTGTTACAAGCACTTCTCCAAGTATTTCAAGATTAATTTTTGGAGGTTTAGTTTGTTTGAAACCATTTAAATTATGACATTACTTTATAATCTGTTTGTCTATGCTTGCCTCTCTGACTGCTGTCACTGACACTAGATGTCTGAGTGCCATAAGAATGAAATTATTTTCATTATTTTTAAGAAGCTTTCATTTTCTTTTCCAGTTTAAACTTGATTGTTTTGATTTGGTTCATACTTTCTCCTCTTTTGTGACAGGCTCTTATTAGTCACAGAAACTATCTAGATATGAAGCACTTGCAAAGAAAATAATTCTAAATAGAAATTAAATAAAAGTGGATAAAAACTGATAATACAGAATCATTGAAAGACCACAAGAAATGAAGGCTCTGATGACATTTAATGTGGTTTCTTCTGTTCCTACAGAAGGTAAAGGCAGAGCAAGATTTTGAAATTACCTGCTTCAGAGGATACTGCTATCAAAACCATTGTTACAAGATGTTACTCTTGGGCTGAGAGGTATGTTTGAGGAACTGAGTCCATTTAAATAGTTAAGGAAATAGACTTCTGAGAGTTAAATGAACAGAATTAATAAAAATAAATATTATATTAGGAAGTCAGAGCACAATATTAGGATTTTTTCCACCTCTAGTGCATTAGTGGGATCGAAACCAAGCAAATCCAGATTTAGCTGTGAAAAAAGAAGTGAAAGCAGTATGTGAAGGTAACATTGACTAAGAGATAGGAAGCCTGATATGATTAAAGGCATCTATACGTGTATAAAATAATACTATGTCTTTAATCTAATCCAAAGATTGTGCAATAAAGTGGGAAAAACTGGAATTCATTGCTGAGTCTAAAAAGAAGATATGGGAACTGACACATGGGAGAATAACTGTTAAACACAAGAACAGATGACTGACCTCATGAAAGTCAAATGAAAAGGTGGAGGATTACACAGTATTGAGATGACTGATTACAGTAAATTGAAATAGTAATGACTGAAAATGACTTCTGGAATAACATGACTTAAGAGAAATCTTTCTAGGTGAAAGGATTGGCAGGGATAAAGTTATAGTTGTTATAGATGTCTATGCTGTTACTCTCCAAAGTTTGTTATGGGAAAAAGGGAATATGTCTCATGTGTGGAACTAAGAATTTATGGCTCATTAATGTTTTAACAGTATAACAGTCCAAGTTATCTACTACAGAACAGTCTTATTAATTATGTGATAAAAATTGTTACACAAAACTTCCTGGTATCTACCCCTTTTTTCTGGTGCTATGCTCATCCCTCCAGTGTCCCTTCAAGTCCAGCAAAGGGCAACTAAGATGATTAAGGGACTGGAGCTTGGGCCCAAACTCAACCCTGGGCCCCAGACCTTGCCTCACCCATATCACAGAATTACTGAGGTTGGCGAGGACCTCAGGAGGTGGTTCAGTCAAAGCTCTGTTCAGAGTAGGATCAGCTAGAGAAGGTTGCCCAGGGCCTTGTCCAGTCAGGTCCTGAATTTCTTTAAGGATGAAGACTCCATAACCGCCCTGGGCAACATATTCCCATGCTCAACCACCTTATTGTGTCTTTTTTACTGTAATTGAGCTAAAGATAAAAAAAAATCCAAATAAACCAAATGTTGGAAATCTCTATGATTGCTAAGGCAAACACATATTCACATACTCTTTTTTATCAAGTTGGAATTTATACATGTTGAGATATGGGTGATGATGTTTAGTTTTTCAAGATGTTTTTCAATCTGGAGTAAGAAATGAGATGTATCTGTTAGTCCAGTAGTGGATCAAACTGCCACAGATTTTTTTTCTGTTTTAGAAATACCTTGAGGAGGGAATAAGCATTACTTTGCAAAGTAGACACCCATCTAGCTTTTGCAATGAAACCGCTGGGGGAACACATAGCAATAGGATGGCATGCTCTTCCCTTTGCTTGCAAATAGGGCAGTAGCTATTTTCCCATGGCCAGAGTTAGAACATAGCCAAGTGGAGGACTAATAGGTGTTGTAGTCACTCTAGCTCAAACAGAATCCAATACATACCATTAGCAGCAAGGCTTGCTAAAGCCTTAGGCTGCAAGCTGCAAACTTTCACCTGGACACACTGGCCGTACACTGAACTTTTACTTAGCTACATGAAGGAAGGTCCCAAAACCAGTGAAAACCAGAAAGATAAGCTAGCCACGACTGTCAGCAGAAGCCACATCCATTGAGATATGAAAAGAAATGGCCTGCCTGGAGACAGAGAAAGGATCTGGTGAGGAACAAGAAGACCCCAGACCCAAATATTGCTGTTGGACTGAACCGTCGCATGAGGGGAGGGGAACTTAAATTGTAAGTGTATGATTGCCCAGGGGTTTCTTTGTTTGGGATCCGTCTCCACAAGCACCCTGCTTAGGCTGTTTTTTACCACTGTACCACTCAATAAATTCGTCTGGCCTATTTCGTGTCAGAGACTTTGCTTCAGGGAAACCTAGGGTCAAGCCTGAGGGGAGAAAAAGCGCCTGAGAGTGAGAGTCTGTGTGAGTGAGGAGTCGAAAAGGGACACCCATTGGCTCAGTGGAGCTGCCCACTGTGAAGGGACTCTGGTCCTAGCAGGTCAAGTCTCAGGTGGTGTGTGTTCGACTCCCTGAATGGTGTGTGAGTGCCCTGGGAGCAGCTTCTCCTTTAACAGAAGTTTTCACTTAGCTGTGCTTGCAGATAGAGTTTGTGTAAATCTCACTACAATGGATATGGAAATAAGTGCATTCTCCTAACATCTGTGCTGCTCTGAGACACCCAGGAATAGTTTACTCTTTGTTCCAGCCTTCTCCTGTGTACACAGCTGCCTTTCAGGTTGCTTATACATGTGCTAGCATGGACTGCGTGCTCAAGACCAGAGGACGCTGTGAGCTCTGGGTCTCCACCTTGTGAGGTTGCCCTCACAAGCAGTCTGACCCTGAGGGCTGCTTCTGCAGGGGTGACTTAGTGCCAGGGTCCTATTACTATATTGGCTGGCTCCTGAACATCTTCCCATAGTAGAGGGAAAAGGTTGAAAATAATTAAGTGTTACCCACACAGAAACAGATTTTAGTCAATGTTCTTCAGGGTCATTGTGAATATTTTGTGCTTCTAAGCAGTCTACTAATTTGAAATTATTCAAGATTTTAATATTCATTAATTGAGATATAGCATTATGATATGGTGTGTTCCTTTATACTTCCAGTTGCCACTGGGTATAATAAAGTGTTTGCCCCTTAATAGACAGTAACAATGCATATGGGAACTAAACTAAAATGTTACATGCAGTTAAAATTATAGGGGGAATTTAAGCAGTTCAAACATAATTGCCTGGGATGGAGTTTTGCCAGAATGAAGAATTTTGCTCGCACAGAAATGTCTTTTGGTTCTCTAAAGATCACATTTGCTCATGTGTTTGATTTTATACCTTATTGGACAGATGATATTGCCAATACAGCAATATCCATGTAATCAGTTTAATATCTGGTCAACAGGGAGGGTTGTGCTTATGAAATGCTGTGGTGGCTTTATGATGGCTGGCCACCAGGTTCCCACCAATCCGCTCTCACTCCCCCTCCTCAGGGGGACAAGGGGAGAAAGTAAACTAAAAAAATTGTAGATCCAGATAAAGGCAGTTTAATAAATAAAAACAAAGGCTGCATGTGGAAGCAGAGAAAAGCAAAAAAGATTTATTCTCTACTTCCCATCAGCAGGCAAAGTCCAGACACTTTCTGGACAGTAGGGCCTCAGTATGTACAGTGGTTGCTTTGGAAGGCAAACGCCTTAATAATGAGTGCCCTCCCCTCCCTTTCTCTTAGCTTTTGTTGCTGAGCATGATGTCATATGGAATGGAATATCCCTTTGGTCAGTTTGGGTCAGCTGTCCTGGCTATGTCTCATCCCAACCTCTTGCCCGGACCCAGCCTACTGGCCTTTTGGGGAGGAGGGAGGTTGAAGAGGCACCCTTGATGCTCTGTGAGCACTGATCAACAGTATCCAAAACATTGGTGTGTTATCAACAATGTTCTAGCTACAAATGCAAAGCACAACACTATGAAGGCTACTGTGGGGAAAGTTAACTCCATCCCATCCAAACCCAATACAAATGTCCAGGACTAACTTCACTTGAACAAAAAAAAACCTCACAAAAAAAAAATGTTGTGTTTTTTTTTAAATATAATTTGCATAATACTGTCACTCTTCAAGACCTATAATTTCTGTACTAGTGCTAATATTCATTTACACACCTCAACTCCCTGCCTAACAGGTTTGGTTACATAAAAGAGTTCTGTACAGTTCTTATATCAAGTTTAATTTAAAATGCTATTGTGGAAACTGATAGAAACTATTCTTGCTAATCCCAGAGCTTAGTTAAAGTAGAAAATCTTTGTATTAAGATATTGGCTTTATTTGAGACTAAGGAAAACCAATCACTTTTAATTAGTAAAGATAACAAATTAGCCCCAACTTTTCTCCTTTGTGTTTGCGTGGGACCTTTCAATACAACTTAGCTCATTAGACTGTTGACGGCTGCTGATGCAAGTGGTCTAGTGGAGGTAATTAATGGAGATCTGTTCAATAAAGTGTGACCTCAGATTTTGTCATTTAAGACTTCAGACACCTCTGGAGACACAGAAGACAAACCTGTAAACAAGATTTCACACACACAAACAATGCAAAGCAGTAGCAATGTGGTGCAGAAAGATAGTAAGCCTATCTGATCACCTGAAATATGATCAATTCTGGCCCAGGCAGGTAGGCAGATAGGACACATTTAAAATGGTAGAAGTTAAGAAAATCACCCCCAGATTAACTTTGCTTTATATTTTTTGTCTTTTCAAAGTATCGTCTTGTTAAATAGCTAAGATTCAATCCTGAATTAACAAAAATGTGCCATTTGGTAAATACTACAGAAAATACAGAAAACAAAATTCTGCAATCATAAAGAAGACTACAGAAATCAGTAGCACTCACAGAAAGGTTAGAAAGAGTCTGAGGACATATATTATTGGTGGAAGGTCTAACCCAATAAGGGTAGCAAATTATCATATGGGAACTGACTTAATACAGATATTGAACAATAGAGAAAATAAATGCAGTTCAGGATTTGTTTTATTACTATAGTGACTGATATAACAGAGAGCAACATTAAAGTATCACTTCCCAGTGCTAATTTTAGAATTACTCAATATTATTTCCATTTCTAATATTGCCATAAAAGAGTTATTAAGCCTATTAGATATAATATTTGAAAAGTCATGGCAGTCAGGTGAAGTCCCTCATGACTGGAAAAAGGGAAACATTGTGCCCATTTTCAAAAAGGGTAGAAAGGAAGACCCTGGGAACTACCGACCTGTCAGCCTCACCTCTGTGCCTGGGAAGATCATGGAACAGATCCTCCTAGAAGCTATGCTAAAGCACATGGAGGCCAGGGAGGTAATTTGAGATAGCCAGCATGGCTTCACCAAGGGCAAGTCCTGCCTGACGAACCTAGTGTCTTTCTATGATGGTGTGACAACAACAGTGGACAAGGGAAAACCAATGGATGTCATCTATCTGGAATTCTGCAAAGCCTTTGAAACAGTCCCCCACAACATCCTTCCCTCTAAATTGGAGAGCTATGGATTTGACGGGTGGACTGTTCGGTGGGTAAGGAACTGGCAGGATGACCGCATCCAGAGGGAAGTGGTCAATGGCTCGATGTCCGTATGGAGACCGGTGACGAGTGGTGTCCCTCAGGGGTCCGTACTGGGACCGGTGCTGTTTAACATTTTCATCAATGACTTAGACAGCGAGATTGAGTGCACCCTCAGCAAGTTTGTGGATGACACCAAACTGAGTGGTGCAGTTGACACACCAGAAGGACAGGATATCATCCAGAGAGACCTGGACAGGCTGGAGAGGTGGGCCTGTGTGAACCTCATGAGGTTCAACAAGGCCAAGTGCAAGGTCATGCACCTGGGTCGGGGTAACCCCCGGTATCAATACAGGCTGGGGGAAGAAAGGATCGAGAGCAGCCCTGCCGAGAGGGACTTGGGTGTGCTGGTGGATGAAAAGCTGGACACAAGCCAGCAATGTGCGCAGGCAGCCCAGAAGGCCAACCGTACCCTGGGCTGCATCAGGAGAAGCGTGCCCAGCAGGTTGAGGGAGGTGATTCTGCCCCTCTACTCTGCTCTGGTGAGACCTCACCTAGAGTACTGCGTCCAGCTCTGGAGCCCTCAGCACAAGAAGGGCATGGAACTCTTGGAGCAGGTCCAGAGGAGGGCTACAAAAATGATCCGAGGGCTGGAGCACCTCTCTTATGAGGACAGGCTGAGAGAGTTGGGCTTGTTCAGCCTGGAGAAGAGAAGGCTGCGGGGAGACCTGATTACGGCCTTTCAGTACCTAAAGGGGACCTATAGGAAAGATGGGGAAAATCTTTTTAGTAGGGCCAGCTGTGACAGGACAAGGGGTAATGGTTTTAAACTGAAGCAGGGTGGGTTTAGACTAGATATAAGGAAGAAATTCTTTACAATGAGGATGGTAAAACACTGGAACAGGTTACCCAGAGAGGTAGCGGAGGCCCCATCCCTGGAATCATTCAAGGCCAGGTTGGATGGGGCTCTGAGCAACCTGATCTAGTTAGTGGTGTCCCTGCTCCCTGCAGGGGGGTTGCACTAGATGACCTCTAGGGGTCCCTTCCAACCCAAAACATTCTATGATTCTATGATTCTATGATAATGCATTTAATAAAGTAGGAACTAAATAAGCCAGTATATTTTATTTAGAGAGTATGATGAGAAAGCAGTACCAAATCTTGCACTAGTTAGTACGCTGTCCTTTATAAGAATAACAGGATATCGGGTGGCAGTGACTGGAGTAGAAAGGAATACCTTTTCTTGTACAGTTGCTATATGAATGCAGTATTTGAGCGTGTTTAGAGAGTTTTCTCAAGTTTAATGTCTAAGGTCCCCTAAAACTCACTAAGCTAGCAAGGCTAAGTCATATGAGGACGTGGTCAACATCACAACTGATGATGTCATAGAGCCAATCAAAATAGATAAAATACCAGTTTAGAGTGGGACTGATAGATGTTAAGATTTAACAGATGCTAAATGGAATTCAGGTTTTAAACCTAAAAATTATTGCATTAAGCCTACCACGCAACTATGAGGCTCAGGAGTGCTTCAGAAGTTTTAATATGGATGTGTGCCCCAGTTTCACCTCAGCTCTGCAATGTGACAAGAAACAGATGCTCCCCTTAGTACCCATAGCCACTATTCTGAACTAATGTCAGAAATAAACTAATACTGCCAGTCAGAATCTTGGAGTAATGAGTAATTTAACAAAGAATTCAAGATGGGAACGAGTTACACATGCTCATGCAAGTCAGAAGTTCTACAAAGACAGAATGATTCAAATTGGCTTTAGGGAAAAAGGAAGATGATGACATTCACCTTGAAAATGCAGATCAATACACTTGGGATAAGTTTACCTGAAACACATACATTTGGTAGAAGGGTATAAACCCTGAACAGTAGAATACTGAGAATTATTTCAATACAATAGTGAATTGAACACAACACTTGTGAAAGAATAGGGAAACATAAAAGAACAGGAATACATTGTTCTGCACATACCACAGGGCAAAGACTAACAGTCCATTTTTCTGAGGAACAGATACATCTGTCCCTGAACCACTTTACTCCATTTAAGAAGCTCATTATTGGAATTAGATAGGTAAATGAGAGCAGAAGCAAGTATCAGAATACATACTATTTGAAATACTACAATTGATTTTATATGAGATGTACCAGCTTTACATCCTGTCTGTATGTGGAATTCAGTAATTGGTTTTCAGGGATCAATGAAGCAAAAGTCCCCTAACCAATGCAAAGAAAATATTATTTGAAAGTTGTAATGGTTAAATCTGCCTGTGTCTGAAATTAGAGTACCCTAGCCACTAAAACCCATATTTGAACTTGTTTATACTTGAGGTTGGCAACAGTAAAACTACATGATTGCTGCTGACTACTTAATTCTAGTGAGGTCTTGAAACATGACACTTGAGAAAACAAAATATTTACGGAGTCTTTTCAAGAGCCAATCATAGTTGCACAGATTCTTTGCTCTTATCACTAGAGGGAAACAAGAGCGATTTGATCTACCCCCCTAAGGCCATCTATTCTTGTCAATTATAGCTATACCGAACCTGATATCTTAGGTTTAACATTAACAAAACAATGCAATTTGGCTGTCATACTGGAGGTCATATTATAAAAGACAACTGTACTTCTCTATAGTAATCCAGATATGGAAAATCACTATAGACACATGGAAGATACTGGATTCTTGTTCCAATATTTAATTATGTTCACATTAAAATGGTGTCCCTAATTTTGAATTTGAAGTTCTGTGGTGTAAGATTCAAACCAACTGACTGTCAAATGTGTTCTGCCTTCTAGAAAGAGTTTGACAGACTTGCCATGATGACACAAAAATAACTTAATGAAGTGACTTTTAAGTAATTCTATTGGAATACATACACAAAGACTATAAAAATAAATTTGAAATATTGCAATAAATTTTTAAATAAATGCATGTGTATGCAGTATAATATTATTAACTTAACAGAGAAAGGAATCTTACTATGGAAAATCTGAAAGTTCTTAATTTTTAAAAGAAATTCTAGTTGGTAGCCAGGATAGAAGGAAACCTTGCCCAATTTTCAGTTAAATTTCTCCATTGCATCTACAAATAGGAGTTTCATCATGTAGGAAACTCCTCTACAAAAGGGGATATGCCTCAAAACAGAGTTTTAGTTTATTCTCCATGGAATCTTAGTTAACTTCTAACATAAATCTGCAACTCTATAAATATGTGAGGAAAATTTTTTCAGGTATATGAAACCTAACTTTAGTCTAAACCTGTTATCCTGTGGTTTCTTGAATTATCCTTATTTTCTGTGCTGTGGCTAGATAAAAGGCTAGACTTAAAGAGTGTCAGAGTGTTTCAGAAACTGTTCAACTTTTATTATTTCCATCATATTGCTACCATTGGCAACTCTGGCTGGTCTTTGGTTTGATTTATATTCTCTTGCATTTGTAAAAGGTGTCCTATGGTTTATTAAAGGTTCATAAAAGTATATTATTTTTATTACCACCTTATTTATATGTCTCTTTCTTTAGTTAGGATTAGTGTCTTCTGTCACTCTACAATTCCTCACACAATGAGGCAATGCAGATACTACATTGTAATCCAGTAAAAATTATTTTGCCATTTTTTATATAAAGATCTGTACTCCTGACCTGAGAGTGCAGTCTCAGGGCTTGCCTGGGCTCACCTCAGCTGGAGCTGAGCTGGGCTGGGCTGGTTTCAGTGTCTGCCTTGAGGCCAAGTACCTGTTGCTTTCCCTGCCTGAGTTTGAGCTCTGCCAATGCCATCAACATTGTTAAAATAAGTTTCTTGTTCAGCAGTAACCCTCACAAATATCATAAAGAATATTGGCATGTGCTTTGGGTTCTCCAGGGTTATATTGAATCATCTGTTCATTGTATACGTGATAGCATATACATAAAATAGGTAACCTAAGTTCTAAGAGAAACGGATTATTTTAGCCTAATTAGAAAGTTTCACCAAAACTGTGACAGTGCTTTGGTACCCCCACCCATTCACTCAAAGTTAATTGGTATATACTTGCACTTGACTGTATTGTATCATACAGATGTACTCTAATTGGCTTACTAAGCATAAGTCAAGATTTTGGTGTAACTGGATAAAATTCTTCTCTGACTTAAGAGCTTTGATCTATTTCCCCTTTTCTGTAACAAAGATCTGTAAAAGCTACCTAAACACACATGAACCTGCTTCCTACAAAACCATTGTTTGGTAAATAACTGTATATGGACTTTATATTTCATAGTTACTAGTAAGATGCTCTAGAAATACAAATCAAATTAAGTTTTGGTAATTGTAATGGTTTGAAAGATGTTCTTTAAAAAAACCCCACAAAACAAAACAAAAGAAAACCCAGCTGGCCTTTCAAATATTGCTCATCAGTCTTTTTGCTAGTTTTATTTGAATAGATTATGATTGCTTGTCTGGGGCTGAATTATTCTCCCACTTGCTTGTACTGTGGTTACTGTGACCATGAAATTAAAAAAAAAAGAAAAGAAAAGAAAAAAATCATAGATAATGATATCTGTGCTCCTATTAAAACTAATTTACTTTGTTTAAGAGCAGATGGCTATATTAACACTTAGTGAGAAAAATTGTCTTTTAGAATTCATTTTGAATTCTGTCAGTAATCCTGAAGTGTAACATTCACAGCCATTGCTGCTTTTGCAGCACATTAAGCTTTTATGAAAGTAAAAGTTAATTACATATGATGACTAAACTCCAGGGATCATAATTAGCTGAACTGAAAGGCTGCACATCAGTAATTAAATTCCTTCATTGTACTGAGCCCTAAACCCAGCCCTTAATATGTCATAGGTATTTGAATCTGTTGCATCCATACGGCCATTTCTTCAGAAAACCTAAATGCGGAACACTATACAAAAAATATTAAGTGGAAACCATAATTATGTTATGGTTACGTATAGTTTCAGCATTTATGCATTAAGCAGATTAACCTTTTTCAGAGGTTATTTATGGAAAAGAGAATGTATCTTGGACAGATCTTTTTTCCATAGCTTTAACATGGGGGCTGAAGGGGCGGGGAGTGGGAGCATTTTGGGTTTGCTTTTCTTTGTGCATGAATTCTTTTTCTCCTTTTTTCTTTTTTTTTTCCCCTGCCTGACAAGGTGTGTGACTTCTCTGCACATTATTTAGATTGTAGAATATACAAAAATAAATGACCATATCAGTCTCTGGATAGGGTTTGCTTTGACTTATGGGGCATCAGAGTGAAGATTTCATACAAAGAAAGACCATTTATCTTAACTTGAGTAGAACAAAGCACAGTGCTCCACCACAAAGAGATGATCTTGATCTGCATTGCTATGTAGAGCTTATCAGCTTTACAGGACATGGGAAGGAAAACTGTTTCTCTGCAATTTCACTACACTAGCAATCCATTTTAATTCTTTGAATAGTTTCTTTCCATATCCTGTTCCCCAAAAGTGTGGATAGCCAAAAAGTATAGATTTAACAACTGGATCTTCTTGTGAGAAGACAAGAATATTTAACATTAATTTTCCAGCTCTCTCTTTTAAAGAATATGAAGAGTATTTTAAAGCACATAAGGAAGGTGCCTTCAAATGAATGTAGGTGTTCTAAATGTCCTTTTTGAGATATGTCTATTGACTATCAAGGGAAACTTTTTACGCTCTCTATTAGACCTAAGTTCATCACCTAAACTGATAGCATAAACACTTTTCTTACTCCCCAACTCAGAATGCAGGTTGAAAAAATAATTTTTCTGTTTTTAGCTTAAAGACATTTAACTAATTTTTACTAAGTGCTTAAAAAATGTAAGTCACTAAAATCTTTAAAAAGTATTCTGTATGTTCGATGCATAAAAGATAAACTGTAATTGCTTTTATGTAGTACAATTTGTTTTTGCTTGGCTGGATTAAGCATCCTACTACCATATGTCATAATTTCTTCTCTTCCATTCACCACCTGAGACAATACTGGCCATTGCCAGTATCACAGGAATCCAGGTCCAGCACAAACAGATGGTCAAATTGTAGGAAAGCCAAATTTGGAAGACTTGTCAAAAGGAATATTTTATTTTATTTTTTTTAGTTCATAGAAATATTTTGTTTCTGTCTAAACTGATTTGAAAAAGAGCACAAATAAAATTTCACTAAGCTTGTGCTTATAACAATCCTATTTGTTTCTGAGATGGTAAATCTTAATTATACTATCTAAATATAAGACTCAGATACTTGTAAAATTATTATTGCTTACCAGGTCACCATTTTTCAGTTGTAATACCTGTCTGTATTTTCTTGGTGTGCTGTATATGTAAATTAAGAAACACCACTGAATATCAAATAAAAAAAGACTTACTGGTAAGCCAAGCCATATCACAGAATCACAGAATCACAGAATCACAGAATGGAAAGGGTTGGAAGGGACCTCAGGAGATCATCTAGTCCAACCCTCCTGCTAAAGCAGGTTCTCCTAGAGCATGTTACACAGGACATCTTCCAGGTGGGTTCTGAATATCTCCAAAGAAGAGTCTTTGCTGAGCTGACCTCCAGGAAATCAACCTTCAGTTTAACATTTCTGCAATCTTTACTATGTAAAGATTAGCTCACTCCAATTCTAATGTAATCAATTCAAAATATATCAATCTCATGCCATTCAAAACCTAATATATTTCCCTGGGTTTATGTCAAATTTGGTTCTTACAAGTCTTCTCTTCCTCCCCACCTTCCCCCCACCCTGCCCCTTCTTTCTCCTCCTTTTCTTTCTCTCTGACTTCTAGTTTTAATCAATACTTAGTAGTAGAGTTTTAACTACTAACAGGAGTTTTGCAGATGCTAAAATAGGTAGGATGTGTCCTGAGATGCTGAAGTGCTGAAGCACAATGAGATGACTTACTACAATGGAAATAGGTGAGGAATGAGATCATTATTTGAAAGCACTGTAACTAGAATTAGCCATCTTATCCCAGAGATTTTCACACACACACATTTTTATTCTTTTTTGCCCAGTATATTACACCAGAAGATCAAGATGTACCAGATCAGTAGTGACAGAAAGTGTTACTCCCTGACAGCTATTCAATGGCCTGTGTGAAATTATTTACTGAGTTTAGTCCCGTTTTGAGCGGACAAGAATCCACATTGCAAATTACATTAATTGGCATCTTGTGTGGTAATCCAAGCAGAGAGGCCAAAGCCTAAATGTTCTTGAAGACTTAAAGACAGACATCTCCCCTCTGGAGATGGTCAGTCACAGTCAGGGTTAAGGTGTATTGGCAGAATCTGTTACTCAGAGAGCTGTTTCTTTGGGAGACATAATATGATTACACACCAGTTAAACCGAAAACTTTTTCAGCATTACCAGTCCAGATACAGTCCCACATATCTATTTATTTCCATAAGTTGTTAACAAAACATGAAAAAAAGAAGATAATGTATGCAAATGCTTCAGTAGGTGCAGAAAGATTCACATATACAGAACCACTCCTGGTCTAAAAAACAGAGACACTGGGAGGCTCTCAGAACTGAGAAAAGTAAATCTCACCAGTAATTTTTCTGCAGAATTCATCTGTCTATCCGTATATATTGTTAATAGGTTTTCATAGATACATTTCCTTTTTTTTTTTTATCAAAAATGGAAAATAAAAAGACATTCCAAATAGTAAGCTTATTCTTTTGGGTTGATACTGGTAGTTTGATTCTTACAAAACAGTCATTCAAGCTTAGCTTCCCATTTTCCTTTCCCCATGTCTTGTTTGTATGCCCTCAGCAAGCCACACAAGAGGAAATGTCCTTCCCTTCAGACAGTAGGCTAATGTTACTAGCATAAAGTTTAGCTAGTAGTCTGAATATTTTATCATCAAAATAAGAAAAAACTTTGTACTTTTATAATAACTGTGTTTTCAGAAAACTCTCTCCGTGTCTTTGTGTCTATTGCCAAGTGCCATTTGGACTTTATTTTGTTGTTAACTGGTCAACCTGTGTCCTGATATGTAGACTAGCAGTTGTTAGAGCTAAATCAGGCATGTTTGACAGATGCCACGTCTGATTAGACTGTAATACAGTTAAACAGATTCCTCTGTGATGGCCCATTAGAAGCTTGGTTGTGAAGAAATTACTGATCCATAAAGAACTGTCTGTAGCAAGCCACACTGGACTTTTTATATCACTTGTCTTTTTCAATTGAGAAATACTGTCTGGTTCTTTGTAATGAATGGATATTCAGCTTAAAAGAAGCAGTAAAGAATATAAAATAAAAACTTTATTAAACCATTTTATCTTTTATATTGCACCGACTGATCCTTTTAAAGGAAATATTAAAACCAACTTCCAATATAAAAAAATGAAGTCTCTTTAAAACACTTTTACAATTACTGTTCTAACATTATGAGAGAATCCAAACAAAAAACATGAAGGAACATCTGCTTTAAGAAGAGATTCATGTTCAGTTAAATTTGATATCAGAAAAATAAATGACATAAAAATAAAATCCAGGGGAAAAAAAGGAAGATACATTTTCTGAAAGAAAACATTATGAGAATAAACATGCATTTTTGCAAGAAGTTTCTTCAGCAAAAGCTATTAACATTTTACCTATGTTTTTACCACAACTCTCCAAGAATTAACTTTAAATCATCCCCTGTAAAGTCCAGGTGAATATGCATCTATTTTGAAAGATCTTCATTGACAAGCACAAGATCTGTCATTCTATGTTGACTAAATACTTTCAGCTTTAAAGTTTTCCTATTATTTACTATTTCAACAGTTTGAAACTGCTTACTTTTCTGTAAGACAGTAGTTGTAGAAGTGAACCCAAACCAGACCTTAGCTATATTAGGTCTCCAACAACTTTAATGAGTGTGGTAAGCTCTAAGGTATCTGACTAAAATCAGCAATATTTCTTTTGGAGTACCTATGGAAACAATTAGAAAAATGCAGGACTAATTTTCTTGATTTTCCCCATACTTTTTAAAGTGTTGGAATAAATACTTTGTATTTTGACTGCTTTCCCCCTCCCCTCCCTGCCCCCCCCCCCCTTTAATTATATAAGAACTAATATATGTCCAATTCAGAGGGTTTTTAATAGATTTTTCTTCAATCTTAGATTTGGCTGTGTTGACACATCAGTTATTCACAGAGACCTTCTGTCATTTTGATACTGAAACTCAAGATTTCTTAGCATGTAAAATATAGCTTACTGTATCACACAGCAGCAGACATGCATGTAAATACTTAGAGAATGTATGTGTTTCTAAACTATTCAATATCAAATTGTTTAACTGACTTTAACTGAATATTAGAATATTCATCTGCTGTCTAAGCAAATGAAACAGAATTAAATATGCAGAGATATATCTTCATAAAAAGTTTGCTAGAAAGATTGTACAGAGGTTCTGATCAAGACCTAGACTTTATATGTTGGCTTTGTATTTCTTATGAAAATATCACTCAACATGTGAAAGAAAAACATACCTTTCTACACATGGTTGCTCAGCGTATTTGAATATCGTGCGCAGTTTGGGACAGTGAGATGCAATGGAACACGTAACGCTGTGGAATATGCTGATGGCAATATGATTATGATGCAAGAGAAGGTTGGTGAAAAGAGAATGTATCAAAAATATTTTTTTCACTATGTAATAGAACAGATTCTAAATGACAGATATTCAGCAACTACTGTAATAGACTTATTATAAATGTGAGGAATTCTTAAGAATAAAAGAACATACAATTTAACTTGCTATTTAGTGGAGAGTTGGTATATCCTAGCTGTGTTCTCAGTCAGCCACTTTGAAGGTAGGCTTGTTTCTGACCAAAAAGCTTGAATTTCTCCTGCTATCTCAAAGACTTCCTGTCTAAATTTAAAAGACGACGGTTACTTACTGCTCTCTACTGGCAATAAAAACACAGTAATTTAAATATTAGAATTCTGCACGCAGCAACATCTGTAGCCCTAAGGAGTCAGTCACATTAAAGTGAATACAAGAAAAAGATCAAAATGAAATCAGAAAAAAATGCTAATGTCATTCTAATTTTTACAGTGGAAGAATAGGCTAGCAAATTAAATCATAATTTTTAAAATCTATTTATTTTAATAATTTGTAAACTGAGATGTCTATGCTAGGACTTTTTCCAGTTTCCTTTGTCAAGGTGTTGACATTCATAATATCTAATGATCGGTAGGAGAATAAAGTACTCAGACGAAGACTATAGCCCATTGCTTTTCTGTATGAGATTCTAAACTCACAACAGCTAATTATTAATTCATAATGAGTGCTGAGCGTATGATATTGAATATTGCAAACTGTTGATTGATATTGAATATTATCCAATGTTAGCAACCATCCCAAACTCATTTAAACTCAGATTATCTATTGGAAAATGTACTACAACTTCTGGAGGATATAGCATTATCAGTTATCTTGCCCTCATGGTCCAAACATGGAAAGACACAATTGTTTATGTGCTCAAACACATACATAAAGACAAACACATAGGTAGATACATATATTATATATAGAAAAATTATTTAATTAATATTAGTTATCCAGTTTGAATTGAGTGCTCCTAGACCGACACCAAGCTACTCATGAGTTACAGGTCTGAAAGCACTAGGGGGTTTCTCTCCCAGGCACCTGGGCCTGTATTTCCTTCCAGACCCCAGTGTTTCTCCAGCTTTTGGTGATCCTTCAAGAAGGCAGTCTGGAAGATAGGGTTTATGCCTACAAACCCTCAAACTTCAATCTCTTAAAGCTCTTTTGAAACATTTTGAATGTGTCAGAAGATATTTTTACCTTATCAAGATGAAACGCCAAGATCAATATCCTCAAAGAAATTCAAAATTGATGGTAGTAAAATGGATTCTTTAAAAATTATTTTATGTAAATTCCTTTTTAGCCATGTCTCAGTAAATTTTTATGATGTGTCTGGTTCTTGTGAAACTGTTTGTAATATATAAATAGGAATATAATTAGGTTTGTAAAAAGGATTTTGCCTATCTCCCTAAGAAATGTCATTTGGAGATCTTTCTTTTATTTTCTTAATATTCTTTTGCATAATAAAATTAATTAAAAGTATTATGAAAACAACAATCAAAGCTTAAAACTTAAGTACTAATAAAATTAACCTTTTTTGGGTGCTCTTCAGGACTGTTGAAAATTTAGTATTTTAACAATCACTCCTTCCTGTAATCTTCGTTGTTAAAATTGTTAGAGAAAACAAATAGTATTAAATCATTGTTAGTTAATGTTCTGAAATACTTAAATGACTGTTCATAGAATATAATGTGCTTTTGCAGTAATAATTTTGTAGTACGTGTGGAGGGTTTTTTTACTTGCATTCCTTCTTTACTAAAAAAACCGAAAAGTGTATTTTACCTTGTTATTTTTCTTTTTGTGAATGCAGTGCTAGCATTCATTCTAAGGAGGTCATTTTTGTGTGCTAAAACATTTATAAAAATGCTTTTGAATTATGAAATACCGTGCAATCTTATCTGAGAAAGAAAATGACTACATTTTAAAAATGTGCTTTGGCTAGACTTTTTCAGAACTTCAGTTATCAGTATGATAAGAGATGCACTTCATATGTTCATTTCTTTAATATTTTGAAAGTTCAGGTGAAGCTAGCAGGTGCTTTAAACCAGGAATTTCCTGTTGAGTTTTTACATATTTAAACACATTTAAAACTTTATGATATCTACAGCTTTGAATTAGGGTGAAGGAGTAAGTTGTGACCTGTCAATTCTTGTTATATCTGTTACTTATAATTAGTTGGAAAGTATTTTGGATTTTTTTTTTTTTTTTTTTAATGGAAATTGTTCTAGGGAGAGGAAAGCATTCTGTTCACAAACTCTGGCATCTTAAATGATTAACAAGATCCTTTCAAAACACCTGTGCTTAATTGTCTGTGGTAATTTATTGAAAAACTCCACATAGTGGTATTCAAAATACACCAGTAATTTCAGCATGGACTGCTCTTGTGTTGAATTATTATTTTCGCCATAATGATATTAAAATGTCATAGGTAAAGGAACAGAGCCCTACTAAGTTAGGTGCTATAGAAATGAGGATCAAATTTGATCCATGCTGATTCTAGTGTAAACTGAGGAATATAATTTTAAGAATTTGCTATTCCATTGCCTGTAATGTAAAAGGATCAGCTATTCATATGCATTTTCCTCTTTGCTGTCAATGTTAAGTCTTACAAATAAAATGGACCTGATCCTCAGTTATCTCTTACCAGCCACTTTAAGCTCCACATCCTGGAAGTAGAGAAAGCCCTATTTAGTGTCTGGAGCAATCTATTTAATTTTTTTTTGTGATTGCATAAAGCTAAAAACTGTGATACTATTCTAAATATTTTCTGCACACTTTATATCGTGGGGTCTATTTCCAAGATTTCCAAACCTATCATCTATGCTGTTGTATTTAAACTACTCTGCTAACAATACAATGACAGAGTGGAGCTGTTCTAGGACTTATGCTGGCTATCAGCAATTTTGATCTAAGAAGCAGTGAGAACTGGTTGGGGTGCAAATTAACAAAGCAATGAATATAAAAGAAAGAGCACAAGACAAAAGAAATTCAAAGCTGGCAATATGAAATTGGTTTATGGGCTCTCTATCCAAAGTGGTCACAAACAGGCCTGTGAATGAAGTATTATAAAGCTCAATATTGTTGCAAGATTCATTTTAGGTCAGGCAAAATGTATAACTTTCTATAGACAAATGTACATAAAAAAAAATCCTGCTAAGAAATAAGTGTTCAAAAAATCAATTAATTTATAAATCAGTGGCATAATCTGGCTTATTGTAATGGCTCATATGTCTCACTTGGGGCCAGAGGCTCACTGATAATGCTTACACAAAACAAGATTAAGTGTGTTCATGCAAAGCAAAGTACAAGATTTATTCACTGATTGATTGATTTGATTGATTAAGATTCTGACAGAATAGACAGTTATGGATGAGTTGTAGGTACAGTAATGGAAAATTCAGAGGGCACAGGCTCTGTGAGAAAGGGCATACTTCTGCAACAGTTCCTAGTGATAAATTTTTATAATGACGTATTTTTTACAAAACAAAGTTATGGATCTCTATGGTGAAATGCATGGAACAGTTTGAGACAACAGAAGTGTACCTCATTCTCCTTTGAACTTATTCCATGCAGAATTCTATTTATCTTTCAGAACTGCAAAAATTTAAGCCGTGGGTCTGTTCTGTTACATAGATGTCAGTCACAAATTTCAGATCCCAGACCATGGAAGTCCCCAGACTTTCACAATCTGTGAAGATGGCAGCCAAAGCTTGTGATGTAACCCAAAAAGATTAAAAGCATTTTATATGCATCACAATAATTTCCAATTCTGCTAGTTATTCTTAAAGACTTTTTTTTTTTTTAACATGGGAAACATTGCTCAAGTCTTAGATTTAATCAAAAGGATAAGTGCTACCAACATGAGTCTGCAGAACTGGACTTGTGTGTTGAGATATACATATAAAATAATAATTAAAAAGGTGGCATAGGAATTTCTTTCCGATAGTGAACATTTTTATGCAAGCCATGGCAATCACAAAAGTCCTTACAGAACTGTAAAGATGGACGAAAGACTTACTTGCAGAAATGCCTAATTACATTCTTAATCAAATCTTTTACTTTATCCTTTTGCATGTACCTTCCTCTAAGACACCAAAGAAGGCTCATTAAGTCTTACACACATTAAGTCTTGCACCCCAGAAATGCTTAAGTTTGTAGAAACCTAGCTTCACTGGGCATATTCCCACTGAGACGGATGCTTCCTGGCTGGGTAGTCATAATCACTCAGAAATATTCAGTGACACAGCAAGGTCCTTATCCTTTTAACAACTGTTTTGCCATCCATATGGCAAATCCTAAGAGGAAACTTGAAAAATTAGTAGAGTCCCTAAAGCATTCTGGGACAAAGTCAAGGAGAGTGAGAAACTCTTCTGTAGAAACTGGGCTATTATACAGCCAGAAATAAAAGAGCTAGGAGACAGGAAAGTAAGTATTCTCTCTAACAGTAAGGCCTAATGCTTTGACTGCTTTTGTGGGGTATAAATTAATCCCTCTCTCTAAGCAGATTCCCCTAGAATGTAGTCTCCCGGTTGAGAGTTATCTGTCCATAAGGTTATTTTGCAACAGGTGAAGAGACTGAAATAATTCTTTTTTCTGAGCAGCAACTTTAACCCAGATTAATTTTGGAAGAGAACTGAGTGGACAGCTCCGATAGCTGAAGTTTCTTTGCACACTATGCTGGCTACTCATAGACTCAGCACATTCCTGTGTGCTTTTACCCAAGAATTTTAGGTGTATATTGACATAAAATGAATGTACAATTTGATATTGAAGTTTTATTTTGTTCTAGGCATCATCTGTTCAAGAAACAGAAGAACATCACATGATCCATATGCCTAAGAAACAGATTTAACTGCACCTTCCAGTTGAACACTCAACAAACTGCCTGTGGATGAGGCACAGAATAAGAATCATTTGCAGAAATTGTTCAGCAAATAAATTCAAATAAGGGATGCATTTGAGAACATAATAATCTGCTCGCTGACAACGGAAAGAAACAGAGGCAAAATTTGTCAGATAAATGACACATTATGAATTATTCACTCAGTTTTGCAACACATTGATTATACTCTGTAATCAAATACTGTGCAACTCATTTAACCAGCGGGACTGAGGTCTGGAAAAGAAACATGGTTTCACAGCTCACTATTAAGAGGGGGATGAGGATAGTTTGTAAAACAGCTGGTTCCACAGATTTAACCTTCTGAACATTTATTTCCCTGGCCTGGCTCATTTGTTGTGTAAGTCACAGCAGTGATCATCATAAAGACTACTTTTCATATTTTAGATAGACTGTTTTTATCTTTATTTATGTACTGTGCATGAGTGCTGTTTTCATTTTAACTGGACACCATTTTACATGTTAAAGGAGCTCTTCTGTAGGGGGTCTCTCTTCTCAGTGTACGTGAAAATAAGTTCCACACATATCTAGAGATAAATCTATTTGACGCTAACATTGACACATCATAGAATCACTGTACATTAGGCATAAATTTTATTCTTCTAATACTAATTGAATGTCAATGTCATCATTCAGTCAGCAGAAAGGTAAGTAAGCACAGCAGAAGAGCATAGAGAAACTCTATATAGTAAGAGAAAAGCAAGGAACAGGCACAGAGCAGAGGAGACATGAAACAAAGCTCCATAAATGTATCCAGAAAATATGACAGATGGGAGACACATATCCTTGCAAAATGACTTGAGCACCACCTCTGTCCCTGAATGACAATCAGAGTTGCTCCAGGGCTAAAGGATGAATACAAATGGACCATAAGACTGCTATGAGCTGCACAGTATGACAAATAGCATGATAAAATAGGTGCTGAGAGAAGATTGTGCTGCTCTTCAAATGTAGATCAAAATTTAAAAGAACTGGAAAGAGGTTTTCTGCAAATATAGCATTGGTTCACTTCCCATAGCAGAAATAAGAGAATCCCCAATTAAAAGTGTCCCACAGTGTGTAATGTTAAAACAAATACTAACTTAACAAGCAAGTGAGGGAGGCTGGCCCGCTTTCTCTTTCATATAAGTGAAAACAGAACCCATGATTATTCTATACTTCACCACTCAGAGACATTACATGAGATGCAGTACACACCTCTTCTTACACAAGACTTTTACGTCTGGTTTCATACTACATATCCTTAAGTCATCCCTAATAAAACTCTTGGTGCCATTCGATGTGGAATCACAGGTATTCTCATGCTGGGAGAAACTGGATTTTTGAAAGTGAAACACCTGGCTTTCCCTAAATGTACTGCAATGTTTCTAACTATCAGTATTGCCACATGTCCTGAGTCTTGAAAGTGCAAGAAAATAGACAAAGTGCTGGCTGTTAAATTAACAGGCAGCATAAGTTTGCTCTGATGACTGACACCAGTTTACGTGTACCATTATCCTCATGCAACAGAAATAGTTTCAGTTGTCCTAATTTTAACAGAAGCTCAAACTTAACAAAAGGCTGATTCTTCCCAGTTCCCACCGCAATCAGCAGGAGCCAAGATGGAGGTACACATGACCAGAACATTCAGTACAGAAAGGGTCTTCAATCAGCAGAGAGCAAATGTAATAAAAAATACGGCTTATGTCCACTGAACTTTGTTGAAATATATCCTGAAATAAGACAAAAGCTTTTCCTGAATAAAGATCTTTCTGTGGAGGGGCCTTCATAGAATCATAGAATCATAAAATGTCTTGGGTTGGAAGGGACCCCTAGAGGTCATCTAGTCCAACCCCCCTGCAGTGAGCAGGGACACCACTAACTAGATCAGGTTGCTCAGAGCCCCATCCAATCTGGCCTTGAATGTTTCCAGGGATGGGGCCTCCACTACCTCTCTTGGCAACCTGTTCCAGTGTTCCCCCACCCTCGCTGTAAAGAATTTCCTCCTTATATCCAGTCTAAACCTACCCTGGTTTAGTTTAAAACCATTACCCCTTGTCCTGTCACAGCTGGCCCTACTAAAAAGATTTTCCCCATCTTTCCTATAGGCCCCCTTTAGATACTGAAAGGCCGTGATCAGGTCTCCCCGCAGCCTTCTCTTCTCCAGGCTGGACAAGCCCAACTCTCTCAGCCTGTCCTCATAGGAGAGGTGCTCCAGCCCTCGGATCATTTTTGTGGCCCTCCACTGGACCCGCTCCAACAATTCCATGCCCTTCTTGTGCTGAGGGCTCCAGAGCTGGATGCAGGACTCTAGGTGAGGTCTCACCAGAGCAGAGTAGAGGGGCAGAATCACCTCCCTCGACCTGCTGGCCATGCTTCTCCTGATGCAGCCCAGGGTACAGTTGGCCTTCTGGGCTGCCTGCGCACATTGCTGGCTTGTATCCAGCTTTTCATCCACCAGCACCCCCAAGTCCCTCTCGGCAGGGCTGCTATCTTCAGCAGATAACCATTCTGATAAGATTAAATAATTCACTCTCATGAAATTATAGGGAAACTGTGTTTATATCCATCTCAGCAATGTTTCACAACAAGTACGACAGAAGAAAGTTATGTGTTCTCTTCTATCTCACAACTTCCGATGAACTTTCAGGCTAAAGTGAGGTGCCAAGCAAATTTAAGTTCCCAGGGGCTAAAGAAAAACCTGAAGGTTAAATTGACCATATTACCATTTCACTGAGCTCTTATGTCCCAGTTTAAGAAAGTATAACACAAACTGGATCCCATTTGAACATCAGATGGTGAGTTTGAGATTAACCTAGTATCATAAGAAATCTAAAGCAAAGAAGGGAAGATGGCTTGAGGATATTCATGAATACTGTTGATAGAGCCCATAACAAGTAGAACACACTATTTGGAATGAAAGAAAACTGACATTGGATTAGGATTTCTGTTTAGTGAAGTGGTTCTGTTATGAGGCAGAAATTCCATATTTTTGATCCATGAATTTATTTTGTTAGGAAGCATCTTGAAAGAGAGTATTCAAAAAGGCAAATACTAAACAAAAGCAGAGGAGAATGTATAGAGAGAGCAGTGAGCATTGTGAGAAGCAGAAATATAAGTACCAGAGTGTCTTGAGGACGTATCTTCCTGCTCCTGGTCATTTTTGTGAGGAGTTAATGAACAGTCACTCAGAAATAAGAATATCTGTCAGCATACTACCTGCGGGGGTGTGCACATGCCTTGGTGAAATGGCCTGGATAAAAAGACTGGGTTGTGAGTTGAACAGTGTGTGTGAATGAAGCACCCCAAACTGGTTGGTCTGAGATGGCGTTTGACCCAGAATGGATAATGCTGAAGGTGAAGGGGACTATAAACACCCCTTGGATTAGCGAGAGAATTTGAAGCAAAGGACTCATTTTGAAAAGCAGTGAGAAAGGAACAGGAAGATGTGCAAGGGGAGGGGAGGCCCCGGGGGGGACATGGGGTGGGGACCTGCACTGGCACAGAGGGCGCTGCCATATGGCAGGGTGGCGGGGGCAGCCCTGGGGCCAGAGTGCCCTGCTCTGCCCAGGAGGTGCGCAGGAGCACCCACGCCCCGGGGAGGGGACAGGGAGAGTGGGGTGTGTGCCTGTGTTAGAAGTGTTTGGGATTATTTAGAAAAGGATGCTTAAGAATTTGCAGGTGCTTACTATTGTGTCTTATCTGCTGTATTGGTGATACTGATGCTGAATGTATAGTTCACCAATGACTGGTTAATCACATATTGTTAGTAAATCGATAAACCGTTTCTATCCTGCTTGGGTTTAAATCAAGTGAACGGAGAAGTTTTTGCCTGAGACACTACCTAAACAATTTTAGACAGACATGTCAAACATTCACTGTATGCTATAACATTCAAGATCTTAGGGAGAAGAAGATGAAGGCATCTGTCATACACTATACTTCCAGTTGATAAGGAGAGTGATTGAAAGGAGTGTCAGAAATGCAAATTGTCTGAGGAAAGCAAGCATTCCCAAGTGATCAGAACTCTGTAGAGAGCTTTGTAGAGAGCTCAGTACATTAAGGTCATGTAGCTGCTCGCCTGTGCATTTCCATATCTTAATGCATTGCCTTTTTTTTTAACATAATACTAAATTCCAAATTCAGATATTTCATTTACAAATAATTATAAAATTCCAATAATAAACGATTGTAGGAATATTTATCAACATTAAATATTTATTTATACACATTTTAATTCTTAATTTATTTTCTGTGCAATAATTATCTTTCTCTTAGATTAGCTTTTACGTGCCACTGTCAGAGATCAGAGACCAGAGCTCAGATATCAGTGATGTTGCAATTAGGACAATAATTGTATTACCATCTGAAATCATGAAAGTAAATTTTCCACTGAGATTAGCTTCTGGATATCTGTTAGACAATAATTTGGTTTTAAATGAAAAATAAATTTAGAAGTCTGGATAGTTTAAATGAGAACATGTTGTTTTACTAGATTCAGTTTAACAGTAAAATCTATTTTATATGGGAAATCAAAATATAAGAATTTCCATGGAACTATCAGTGTTCTACTGTTTTATTAATTATCATGCTAAACATTGAAAACAGGTCTAACACTGTTTACATTAGAGAAAAAGGTTCAGGTAATCACTTCTTCAGTACTAGTAACATTCAGAATATGCTAACTTTATTTCCCCCGTATTTGTTCCACTAAAATTCTTATTTTATATAAGCATTGAGTTTTTACACAATTTACAAAATCAATATAAATTATGTCATAATACCATTTTATTATTTAATACTATTTCATTTTAAAGACAGTATTCTTAGGGGTATCTCTGGAAAAAAGGTTCCAGTTTTAGAGGAGATAATGACATCATGTGAATAGGAACAGCTCTTAGAAGTGTAATTTTGTTATGTTATTCATAAGCTATTAAACCAAAACTTGAATACTTGTGTTTCTTAGCTTGATCTTATTTGGTAAAGTTCAAAGTAATGCAAATGAGTTGCTCCTAATAGCATTTTTAAACTTTAAACAGGTGTTACTTTTTTTTTCTTTCTTAAGTGGCAGCAAATAATAAGTATTTACTATTTTAGACCTCTGATGGTACACAGATCCTGGCAACTAATGCACAGATGACCTAAATGCACAGTCCTAATGCCTCCTCATATCTGATGATAATGAAGATGTTGTTGGACAAAAACAGCAACAGCAACATCAACAACAGCAAATATCTAGGTGGCTTGATCACGTGCACTGCAACATTCTGGTTTGTTAGCTTGAACTCTTTCAGTCTATAACAAAAATTATTGATAGTAGTAAAATAAATGTGTTTATATTCATTCTTTTCATTTTAAATCATTAGCAAAAAGGTCCTATTAAACTATTAAAAATACCTTCAAAATTTGGAAGGTAGTTTATTCACTGGGTATTAGTGGACCAAATAAATCCTTAATCCCCAAAACGTTTGTGTTACCTCAGGAACTCCTTTCCTTGAAATATTTATGTTTAGTAGCGACTGATTTAGAAACTAGGGAGTTTTCATATAATGGATTAATAAAAATAAATAAATAAATAAAATCAGCCATTGTCTAAATTTAAACTTTAAAACTTGCTTTTCTACATGTTTTTAAAAAAAATACCTTTCTTCTACATCAATCACATTCCATCAATGCTGGTACTAAGGTGGGCCAAGGTGGGGAATAAAATTGTCATGTTAAAGAACAAACTATGTTGAAAGAATGTCAGGCAGTAGAAGACCAAAACCTGTAGAGCTTCGTTTTGAAATTTCCAGAAAGACTCCTTCAGGGAAAAGGGATATAAGACTCTATTTTAACAGTATTGCAATTAATTTTAAATAGTATAATGCCCTTTAGACAAGGAAATGTTCATTAACTATATATCCTACCTTGGCAACTTAGGGTACTGGTGGAGCTAAATGCTTAATTTCTAGGTGGTGTAAATTAAAGCTGGGTGTGGCTCAGCTGTTTTATCTCAACACACAAAATTTCTCTAAAGTCTATTCTAACAAATGTTTCTGAATGTAGCACTGATGACAGACTGACATGTCAGACCCACAATACACCTTACCACACTCAGCTTATGGTAAGTACGCTAATATACTTACATTTGTCAATGGCTGTAAACATAATACATGCTCTGATATCTGATACCATAAGACAGTAAAAAGCTACACTACATAGCATAGGACGACCCAGTAAATGTTCACTTTTTAATGTTTACTTCAGAGAAAATTTGTGTTGGTTCTTAAATGGATTTAAGCCTGACATTCCAAACTTGAGAAATATATATACCTGAAGGAAATTCTAGGAACTGCCTATACTAAAAATGAAATTATTTTCACTGTGAGAACACAAAACTGCAAAGTATATCCAAGAAAAGTGACATATATTTAGGGCATAAATACAAAAAGTAATACAAATATTTTCTTTTGTTTTGTTTCTCCTTATTTTATCTGTATTGTCCATGCTTGCGATTTTTCTTTTTAATGTAATGTGTGTTTAAAAATTGCAAAAGTCATCATAGGAGCAAACATACATACATCAACAGTGAAACTTGTGATGATTTTCTATGAATTCTTTGGTGTTTATTCTGTGGTGTACTTGCTTAGCAGCCTTTCAAGCTTACAGTAAAGCAGTAGTCTTCTCTATCTGGCTGCCTGTTTTCATAAAGCTTTTACAAACAATTTCTTTCAGGCATCTTTGCTGAATTTGGTAGAGATTTTTTAACAGAATTACAGGTTATTAGGGATAGAAGTACGCTTAATTGAATAGTCACTCATACACATTGTGCTCATAACATTTTACTTAGGGAGGCTCACTTAGGATGAGGAAAGAAAAAGTACAGTATTCCGGATTTCTCCATCCATCTGCTTCCTGCTATTGAAGCCAATTAAAAAATAAAAAAAATTAATTTTTCCCTGTGATTTTTTTTTAGGTTCAGGTGTTTTGCTTATTTTATACAGATAACAGTGAATAGTTTGCCAGAGTAAAAATCTCCCCAATTTAAAATATCTCATGTTGACATTTTTTAAATCAGTGTATGATGGTTTAATTCTAAATTACTTTAAATTCCTACCTAGTTTTCTGGGGTTAGTTAACCCAAGTTTCAAAATGTTCAGAGTACAAATGGAAACCTGTTTTTTCTATTTTAAAATAATAAATATATTTTGCAATTTTTACTCATCTAGAAACCCATACATTTAGGCATATGCAGGATGTTCCATCTAAGAAAAATTATCACTCTCACAATATTTCCACTAAAAAGTACCTGCACAATGAAAAGAATAAATTCAGGACACAGCTGTCAGAGAAAATACAATATCCACATGTACAAATCCGTAAGAAGCTAGAACATGATATCCTTCACCTAACACTAACAATAATGAAATTAAATGCCTTTTTATATGCATTCCAAACTGTGGAAGAAATTCTGTTTTTCTTCAAACTTTAAGTTTTTGTTTAATTCCTTTCTATTCTATGGTATAGTCTGTGGCTATTGTGTGCCATGTACAGCAAATACTGCTCAAAGATATATCATGTCTATTGTTACACTACAGCTACAAACTTTACCAAATGCATGCCTCCAAGTCTGAAGAATCACTGCTTTTAGACAGGTGGTTTGTTTTTCTTTGCAGTTATGACACTCTATACAGCCATTTATGCATGTGACAAAGATGAAGACTTAATACATTTGTGGCTTTTATATGTGGGCAAACCTTCAAACTCTTGGAAGAAAGGACATAGCTGGTTTCAAATAAAACTCAGAACTGTAGATGTTCTTCTGACATATTTGAACTTTCTGACTCAGGAAAACTGGGCCTTAAAATTACAAGAGAACAGGTTTTCTGCAAAAATTTGTGCTGTTAGTTTTTCATTTGACTGGAAATATTATAAAACTATCCTTATCACCTGTAGTTCTGAACTTTCTACTATTAGTCAAAACCGTAATTTCATATAATATTAAAGTGATACTGTCATTTTTAATGAAAAATATATACATATTTAAAATGAAAATGTTTTGGCAACCTTTGGCATCTGTCCTGGGGGGGGGGAGTGAGCGAGCGGCTGCGTGGTGCTTAGTTGCCAGCCGGGTTAAACCACGACAGTCCTTTTTTTTTGGCGCCCAACGTGGGGCCTGAAGGTCTTGAGATAACGACAGAGTAACCGGAGTATATTAAGGAATTTATATCTGTTAAATAGTTGTGGGTTGCAATTTGATTCATTTGTTCTTGATCTTAGCTTATCCGATCTGCACCATGCTCCCCCTTTCTGTACTTGTTAAAAGTTGGTGTTGGTTTTTGCAGTTTGTTATGCTCTGCGGTGACCAGACATGTTTTGCTTGGGAAACTTGTTATTAAAACAATGACCTTGAGCTTTTTCTGGTATTTGGGTTTCATGTCGAAGTCTGTACTGCACTTTGGGTACCACCTTGCGGGGAATATTAGCAATTATACATGGGACTCTGAAAAGTTTGTTCTGGAGGAAATACAGAATGGCACTTTTTTCTGCCTTCTTTGATGATGTTTCCTCCTTCACTACAATAACTTTTCAGTATCTTGAGCATCCTTGGATAGTTAAGGTATATCTATTGATATCTATTTGGAATATTGTTTCAGTTTTGTCCAAAGTTTGTAAGCAACTTAATAATACCATCCAGATGTCTGCCCCAGGGCTGGATAGTTATGAGTGGAAGGGTATTTGGGGTAGTATGGGTAAATGCCTAGAACGATGGGCACCTCCAATGTTTTGGAAATTCACTCCTGAACAAGTGCAGAATCCTGAAAAACTAGTAGAGTATTTGGAAAAGGTATGCTGTCACCCTGGCAATTCTAAGCAAACACAAATCACTGCAATGTGCTGGGGCCTGGCCCATGCTTACCGAACCCTGTTCAACATGATTCAACACATCCAAAGGGAACAGAAAGTCTCTGGATCTGATGATAAGGCCACAGCCACTGCAGCTACTCCAACCCTGGCCACAGCCACTGCAGCTACTCCAACCCCAGCCACAGCCACTGCAGCTACTCCAACCCTGGCCACAGCCACTGCAGCTACTCCAACCCCAGTGATATCACACCAACATCATTTGCAAACACATGGGCAATGATGAGCTGGGAAACTGGACGGGGACCAACAGTGGATGAAGTGGCTGGCCAGCTCCAGGAATACGAAGAAAGTATCTCTTCCCCCCTTGTTTCGGCTGTGGAGAAACTGTCCCAAAAGGTTGAACGACTCGAAAAGCATATGTCCTACTCCCCTCCTGTACAGACCAGTATCTCAGCCATCAGAAGTAAGCGCCCTTCTGCTCAAGAAAAAGAATATCGAGGGTACACACCACGGGGCACTCTATGGTTTTACCTGCGTGACCATGGAGAGGACATGAGGAAATGGGACGGAAAACCTACCTCGGTCCTAGAGTCACGGGTACGTGAGTTGCAAAGAAAAACAAGCACAAAAGGGAGCTCTTCCAGGAAACTTGTTGCTCCAGTTTCCAGAGACTGGGACGACGGTAGTTTTTTCAGACAAAATAGAAGGGCTGATCTTAATTCTGATTGTGATGAAGGAACTTCTGACTCATACATACAAACCATGAGCAACAGTGACCAGGATTAGAGGGGCCCTGCCTCCAGCCAGGTGGAGGAAAGGGACAACAGGGTTTACTGGACTGTGTGGATTTGATGGCCTGGCATGTCAGACCCACAGAAGTATAGAGCTTTAGTAGACACCGGTGCACAGTGTACTCTAATGCCATCAAGCCATATAGGGGCAGAATCCATTTGTATTTCTGGAGTGACAGGGGGATCTCAAGAGCTGACTGTATTGGAGGCCGAAGTGAGCCTAACCGGGAATGAGTGGCAAAAGCACCCCATTGTGACTGGCCCAGATGCTCCATGCATCCTGGGCATAGACTACCTCAGGAGAGGGTATTTCAAGGACCCAAAAGGGTACCGGTGGGCTTTTGGTATAGCTGCCTTAGAGGCAGAAGAAATTAAGCAGCTGTCTACCTTGCCTGGTCTCTCAAAGGACCCTTCTGTTGTGGGGTTGCTGAGTGTTGAAGAACAACAAGTGCCGATTGCCACCACAACAGTGCACAGGCGGCAATATCGCACCAACCAGACTCCCTGATTCCCATCCATAAGCTGATTCGTCGACTGGAGAGCCAAGGAGTAGTCCCATATGGCCAGTGAGAAAGTCTGATGGAGAGTGGAGACTGACAGTAGACTATCGTGGCCTGAATGAAGTTACGCCACCACTGAGTGCTGCCGTGCCGGACATGTTAGAACTTCAATACGAACTGGAGTAAAAGGCAGCCAAGTGGTATGCCACAATTGATATTGCAAATGCTTTCTTTTCAATCCCTTTGGCAGCAGAGTGCAGGCCACAGTTTGCTTTCACTTGGAGGGGCATCCAGTATACCTGGAATCGACTGCCCCAGGGGTGGAAACACAGCCCTACCATTTGCCATGGACTGATCCAGACTGCACTGGAACAGGGTAATGCTCCAGAACATCTGCAATATATTGATGACATCATTGTGTGGGGCAATACAGTAGAAGAAGTTTTTGAGAAAGGGAAGAAAATAGTCCAAATCCTTCTGAAAGCCGGTTTCGCTATAAAACAAAGTAAGGTCAAAGGACCTGCACAGGAGATCCAGTTTTTAGGAATCAAATGGCAAGATGGACGTCGTCAGATTCCAATGGATGTGATCAACAAAATAACAGCCATGTCTCCACCAACTAGCAAAAAGGAAACACAAGCTTTCTTGGGCGTTGTGGGTTTTTGGAGAATGCATATTCCAAATTATAGCCAGATTGTAAACCCTCTCTACCAAGTGACCCAGAAGAAGGATGATTTCAAATGGGGCCCTGAACAACGACAAGCCTTTGAACAAATTAAACGGGAGATAGTGCATGCAGTAGCCCTTGGACCAGTCCGGGCAGGGCAAGATGTAAAAAATGTGCTCTACACCGCAGCCGGAGAGAACGGCCCTACCTGGAGCCTCTGGCAGAAAGCACCAGGGGAGACTCGAGGCGGACCCCTAGGCTTTTGGAGTCGGGGATACAGAGGATCTGAAGCCAACTATACTCCAACTGAGAAAGAAATATTGGCAGCATATGAAGGGGTTTGAGCTGCTTCAGAAGTGATTGGTACTGAAGCACAGCTCCTCCTGGCACCCCGACTGCCGGTGCTGGGCTGGATGTTCAAAGGGAAGGTCCCCTCTACACATCATGCAACTGATGCTACGTGGAGTAAGTGGGTCGCACTGATTACACAACGTGCTCGAATAGGAAACCTCAGTCGCCCAGGAATCTTGGAAGTGATCATGGACTGGCCAGAAGGCAAAGATTTTGGAATATCGCCAGAGGAAGAGGTAGTGCGTGCTGAAGAAGCCCCATTATATAATAAACTGCCAGAAAATGAGAAGCAATATGCCCTGTTCACTGATGGGTCCTGTCATCTTGTGGGAAAGCATCGGAGGTGGAAGGCTGCTGTATGGAGTCCTACAAGACAAGTTGCAGAGACTGCTGAAGGAGAAGGTGAATCAAGTCAGTTTGCAGAGGTGAAAGCCATCCAGCTGGCTTTAGATATTGCTGAAAGAGAAAAATGGCCAGTGCTTTATCTCTATACTGACTCATGGATGGTGGCAAATGCTTTGTGGGGGTGGTTGCAGCAATGGAAGCAGAACAACTGGCAGCGCAGGGGCAAACCCATCTGGGCAGCCGCATTGTGGCAAGATATTGCTGCCCGGGTAGAGAACCTGGTTGTAAAGGTACGTCATGTAGATGCTCATGTCCCCAAGAGTCGGGCCTCTGAAGAACATCAAAACAACCAGCAGGCAGATCAGGCTGCTAAGATTGAAGTGGCTCAGGTGGATCTGGACTGGCAACATAAGGGTGAATTGTTTCTAGCTCGGTGGGCCCATGACACCTCAGGCCATCAAGGAAGAGATGCAACATACAGATGGGCTCGTGATCGAGGGGTGGACTTAACTATGGACGCTATTGCACAGGTTATCCATGAATGTGAAACGTGTGCTGCGATCAAACAAGCCAAGCGGTTAAAGCCTCTCTGGTATGGAGGACGGTGGCTGAAATACAAATATGGAGAGGCTTGGCAGATTGATTATATCACACTCCCACAAACCCGCCATGGCAAGCGCTATGTGCTCACCATGGTGGAAGCGACCACCGGATGGTTGGAAACATATCCCGTGCCCCATGCCACTGCCCGGAACACTATCCTAGGCCTTGAAAAACAAGTCCTATGGCAGCATGGCACCCCAGAAAGAATTGAGTCAGACAATGGAACTCATTTCCGAAACAGCCTCATAGACAAATGGGCCAAAGAGCATGGCATTGAGTGGGTCTATCACATCCCCTATCATGCACCAGCCTCTGGGAAAATTGAACGATACAATGGACTGTTAAAAACTACACTGAAAGCAATGGGTGGTGGAACATTCAAACCTTGGGATACACATTTAGCAAAAGCCACCTGGTTAGTCAACACTAGAGGATCTGCCAACCGAGCTGGCCCTGCCCAATCAAACCTCTTACGTACTGTAGAAGGGGATAAAGTCCCGGTAGTGCATGTAAAAAATATGCTGGGGAAGACAGTCTGGGTTACTCCTGCCTCAGGTAAAGGCAAACCCATCCGTGGGATTGCTTTTGCTCAAGGACCTGGCTCTACTTGGTGGGTGATGTGGAAGGATGGGGAAGTCCGATGTGTACCTCAAAGGGATTTGATTTTGGGTGAAAATAGCCAATGAACTGAATTGTATAATGTTAATTGCTGTGTAATATAGTATGTCTTTATTTTTACTATTGCTGTATGTCATATCAATGGTATAACAGTAAGGATCACCCAGATTAAGAAGAATGAATTTTGAAGAAACTAAGGAAGTACAGCGGATGGAACCGGAACTGACTTCAGCAAGCAACAACCCAACACCAGACCCCATCTCTCCTGCCCTGAAAGACTGTTACGACAGATGGAGCCCAAAACTGTGGACTAAATGAACCCAATGGACATTTCAGAGGGATGGTCCATAGACTAAGGGAATGATATCTGTGTATGTACCAAAAAGATGAGAAAATGGTGGTGATTAATTGGAATGTATTGTAAGGGTAGGACCTAAGCATGACATAAATGGTATAGAATAAGGGGTGGAATGTCCTGGTTTTGGCTGGGATAGAGTTAATTTTCTTCACAGAAGCTAGCATAGTGCTGTGCTTTGGATTTAGTACTAGAAGAATGTTGATAACACGCTGATGTTTTTAGTTGTTGCCAAGCAGTGCTCAGACTGCTCAAGGACTTTTTGAGCTTCTCCTGCTCGGCCAGGTGCATAACAAGCTGGGAGTACAGCACAGCTAGGACCCAAACTGTCCAAAGAGCTATTCCATACCATATAACATGATGCTTGGGGGGGTTGGTGGGTCGGTCGGTCGCTCAGGTACTGATCGCTGCTCGGGACGGGCTGGGCATCGGTCGGCGGGTGGTGAGCAATTGCATTGTGCATCATTCGTTTTGTATATTCTGTATATTTTGTTATCATTCTCATTATTACTATTATTATTATTTTCTCTTATTAAACTGTCTTTATCTCAGCCCTCAGCTCTAACCTTTTTTCCCCTTCCCGATTCTCTCCCCCATCCCACTGAGGGAGGGGGGGGAGTGAGCGAGCGGCTGCGTGGTGCTTAGTTGCCAGCCGGGTTAAACCACGACAGCATCTTAAATTCTAAAGAAGCTTTGATATTTTTATAATCATCTGGCTTGTTTCTTCATCAATTTAATTGATGTTTTCAAGTGTGAGGAACACTTTCTAATTCAATGTTTGGTTTAGTTTAGAAATTAAAAGGAAAATATTTGATGTTACCTTTATGTATATTTGTTTCTAACATAAAATAATCAGCAATGGAAACATGTGACAAGATACAGCTCTACTTAGAGACACTATTTAATGCCATAGATATGTATAAATATCCATCTTAATCTAAAATTGAAACACAGTAATAATTAAAAGTAAAAATTTTATGTTCATTTAAGCTTTGCAACAGATTGGCATAACTCAACACTATTGGCAGCTTCTGCTTGATAAGCCAAGATAAGAGGTGCAAAATATTTGTATGTGAGGACTGAGATACATTGCGAGAACTATGTGAACACTTGGCACAATAAAAGATTGTGGAAAATATTTTTGCCTCTAAAAACATAATCAAAGCATGGGGAGTGGTTTTTGGTTTGTTTTTCTTTAGTTATATTTATTTTTATTTTAGTAGGATTTACAATAATTTTCGCTTTAGAAGGACTTGTATGTATGTTACTGATGCTTCAAATACAAGCATGGATTTACTGAGAACAGAAAAGGAACCTGCCTTGGGTTTTGTGGTGCAGTACTTTTAGGATCCTGTCCGTGACACCAATTTAATGTTAGGATCCAATTTTGTTGGATGAGAGGAAGGCCCCCTTCCTTTCTAGCCAACCTCAGATGAGTCTGGGAGGCCAGGGGCGGCTAGACCAACCTCTCATTTCAGGTTCAATCCCTTCGAGCAAGATTAAGACACAAACGAGGTCAGATGTTGTAAATCCACCGTTTATTAATTGTTTGGGGGAAAGACAGAAACTTTAAATATGTACATTAACTCCTGCTTCTTTTCTTTAAATGAAAATGCAGAATAAAATCTGAGCTAGTATGGAATAACAGTTTAAGTATTCTGATATTTTGTTATATGATCCTATTTCCTGTTGTTTATAACTTTTTTAAACTTGAATCATTTGAGCTTCAATTTTCTGCATTGGGTGTCTACTTCAAGTTGATTTGTTTTCTTACTTTTTTTGTGGAGAAAAGACTCTGTTGCTTTTGATGACGACATGGTTAAGGAAAATATTGCTTTCATTTGTTAAAAAAGTCTGGTTTGCACTTACAGACTGAGCAACTAAGTATGGGAGGGAAGTGTGATGCTGAAGTACAGACTGCATTCAAAATTTCACTTCCCTTTAGCATGTGCATTGTGATATCTTCTTGGATTATTTACCATTAAAATAAGTCAAAAACATTTTTCTTACTATTTTACAGATGCATATTCTGTATAGACCACAATACAGACTACAGTTCACAGGATTCATTACAAAAACTCATCCATAGCTTATTCTATAAGACATGTCGTGAGGTGTTTTATTAGTTTTAGTGTAAATCGCTGTCCTGGTTTTGGCTTGGATAGAAATAATTTTCATTCTAGTAGCTGGTATAGTGCTGTGTTTTGGATTTAGGATGAAAATAATGTTGGTAACACGCTCTTGTTTTAGTTGTTGCTGAGCAGTGCTTACAGAGTCAAGGTCTTTTCCTGCTTCTCACACTACCCCACTAGTGTGTAGGCTGGGGGTGGGAAAGAAGCTGGGAGGGAAAACAGCTGGGAAAGCTGACACGAGCTGACCAAAGGGATATTCCATATTTTGTGACATCATGCTCAGTATATAAACTAGAGTAAAAGCTGTCCAGGGCTCTGCTGCTTGGGAACTGGCAGGGCATTGGTCAGCGAGTGGTGAGCAATTGCATTGTGCATCACTTGTTTTGTATATTCTTTTATCATTATTATTATTTTCTCTTTCTTTTCTGTACTATTAAATTGCCTTTATCTCAACCCATGAGTTTTACCTTTTTTTTTTCTGATTCTCTCCCCCATCCCACTGCAGGGGAGTGAGCAAATGGCTGTGTGGTATTTAGCTGCCTGCTGGGTTAAACCACAACAATCATGTATGTTTTGGAAGCAAATCTTCCATCAGCCTCAGTAATCATACTTTGATATGCATCATAAAGTTGTTTCAGAGCACACAGACTGGATTCCTTTCAGATTAATTTAAACTGCAAGATGAACTCCAGGAATGCATCTACTGCGCCCCAACCAGGAACTAGCACTGAATCTGTAGAACAAGACTAGAGCTGATTGGAAGTAAATGCTGCGGAAATGTATTTAGGTTTTCAGCTGCTCAACACAAACTTTTTTATTCTTCAGACCCACTTCTATTGCAATACACTATTTACTAACGTAGACATATTCAGTGGCTTTTTGTAAACCTTGATCTATTTACAGATTAACCTAGAAATTGCTCCTTAAGTACTGTTCAAATGAGTGCTCAGTTACCCTTTATTGAAAAATGGTATCAGAGCTTTTAATAAATGCACAAGGTAAAAATATTGTGAGAAATGAACTCTCATAAATAACTTCCTTTAGTTTGAGGTCTTCAGTATAAAATCTCAGTATTTAAAATTTTGATGTTTTCCTTGATGATATACTTAAAAGGAAATATGTTCTACAATATTTTTTTATCTTAATTTTTGAATGTATATTTGAATAAGTAAATGCAAGAAAGTTCACAGGAACAGAAGTCTGAATATGTACCCAAGCGTACAAAAGAAATTTCATTCTATGAGTATTACAGTGAGGACACACGTTAACTATGTGACCATGGATGCAACAAAGGCAACTCAGACTTCATTGATCACAAATACAACAGTTTGTAAATACAATCTAGGTCAACAAGCATTCATATAAAAATATTAAAAGCTTTTAGTTAATGCAGTAGACAAATAAATTTAAAATTCACAAAATAATGTCAATTGTATATGACTTTTCTATGACATTATTTAACATTAGTAAAAAGAAAACAAAGTAGGGGATAAGAAATAAAAAATTCATATTTGATTGATCCTGAAAAAAATCTGTTCACTGTTACGTGTCTGCATAAGTTTTTTCAGACTGCTTCATTCTTTCTTAGTGACTCTGTCTCTAAGGTTCTTCTCACCTTTCCAAATTACTCTTTCTCCCTATCTTGTATAACAATACTGATGTAGCCTTCTTATTTTCTTCCCCATATAATCTCTGTATCTTCCCCATACTGGTCCATAATTCTGAAAGGTTTTTTAGATCTTTAGGGCAGGACCTCACAACAATCTCCAGCTAATCCACTGTACCTCTTACATGAACTGAAACAATACAAAGCAAGGCAACTCCAAGTGTTTTTCACTGTTAATTCTCCTGAGTATTTTCTTTTCCTGGAGGCCTATAATTGCTAAATTATTCTAAGGAAAGCTGTCACAATCCCATTAAAACCAAACCACCAATTAGTGCCATTTTCTGGATTTCTTATTGATCCCTTGCTTTTTGTTCATTTAGCCTGTAAATTTCTAAAGGCACGGCTAATGTCTTTTATAGCTCACATTGCAGTTAGCACAGGATAGTGTTTACCAGGCAATCATAAAAAAGCAAAACAAAACAGAACAAAACAAAAAAAACCCACACTAATGACCTCTTCCCTGACAAGCATATTGTAATAGTTACAAGGGAGAAAAATTAACTGAACAAACCCATTTCTGCAGGAAATTTCTTTCTTTTTTGTGTACTTATGTGACACGCAGAAGCTGTTATTTATAAAGTAAACAGTATTTTTACTGAAGCTATCCTGTGATCATTATCTGTAGTTGATTTAGACTGTAGACTTAATTTTTCTCTCTACTGCAATAAGAGTTTAGGGTATCAGTATGTAATTTTATTATTTGCAAGTACTTCAGGTGCTGAAATTATCATCTTTTCCAGCATCCCATCACTGAGAATCCAATTGCTTTTTCCATCTTTGAATCTTGAGCAGGTAAGAATGTAACATTTCCTCTGCTGTAAATTGGTAGATGTTGTACTTGACACTTTTTATATTCTTAGTGTTTTGAGAGGGAAGGAGATAATCCCTCCATTTCATGCTTTTACTTTTTTTCAGTACCTTCACACTGAATAAATGTCCTGCACTATGATAATTCCTGCCTGCTGCCAACAGCCTGTATCTGATTCTTTAAAGGACCCTTAACTTCACTCAAAATATTAATTGTAGAAAACATTCTGTACTGATAAGGATCAACCCTAAAGACAGAAGACCAAAAATATATTTTTTTTTAAAATCCAGTAATATTCATTCCATTTCATATTGTGAATTTGGAAACAAGAGTGGCAGTATGAAATGAGAAATATTTTGTCACTTAGGGACTATTCTCCCTCCTTACTAATTCCTACAATTTCAAACTATAAGAATTGATTTTATTAAGGTGGACTGATGTCAGAAGTTGAAAAACAATCACCTTGAAAAAAATCACCTTGAAAAAAAGATCACCTTGGAATAAGAAAGGGCTTCTTCAAGTGGTAAGCTGAAAAAAATTATGGCCATCCCTAGAAAAGATGCTGTCAAATTGTAGTAGCCATTCTTATCTATGTACTAATCCATTTAAGATGAAGAGTGCTTCCTGCCATTGATATTTAATATAGCACTGTATTTTTTGATCAGACTCTGCCTTTTGCTCTCACATTTTTCTCCCAGATGAAATTGCAGTCAGACAGAAGGGAAATCTGGATGCATCCTGTTTGTTTGATTGCTTGTTTTAACCAAGGGAACATATTATAGGGCTCTTCCTTTGAGTAGAAAAGGAACTGTGCATTTGACAAAAGCCTGATGCTTCTGCTCATCTTCATTTTTACAAGTCCATGCTTCACATATCTGTAATGATGAGTAATGTCTGTCTCTTATACCCTCCCTGAAGTGATAAAGGTAGTCAACTCACTAGTATTATATAACCATTACATTTTCTAATTTTGTATGTGGTTATTTACTATATTGTTCCCCCTGAGTAGAAAAAAAAATTCTAGTCACTGATTTTAATGACAGCAGAATTGTGCGTTACATGTAGGTACCACTGTAGTTCCCTAGCATTATCTATAAAAAAAATAAGTAGTTGGTTGCTTCATAAACACCTACGTTTAAAAAGCCATTTCTCAATATAGCATATTGCTTGGTATTTCTGTACCACAGAGGAACATTCTCCTTATATACCTTCCATACTCACGCTAAGACTTTAAAAGGAATGTCTTCCTTGGCTTCTTCCTTCATTGGTTCTTAAAAAGGCGGCGTTTCATAATAACATTTTAAAGTTAGAAACTATGATAAACGTATTCTTTTCCATATGGCATTTGAGTCTCACATTATTACAGGTCAGCCTCTAAGCATAATTTTAAACAGAAAGCAGGGCCAACAGTTTATATTATAATCTTTGCATTAATAGGTCATTTAAAAAAGTAGCCTTATTATAAAAATTCCACAAAGTTATGTCATTTCTGTTATTCTCAGATTAAACAGAATAATGAAGATACTAACATGGGTATTATGAATAGACATCACATTCTTTATTCATCAGTGTAGAATTAGCATAGCTAGGTGACTAACTAGGATCATTTTGTGCTTCTTACACTGACACAGTACAAAGTGTCATGAGCAAGATAAAAACTTTACCTGTTTTTTTTTTTTGTATCAAAAAGCATTATGTCTGCAAAAAATAATTTATTCTATTAGACATGTAGAGTACAAGCCCTGAGAACTTGGATGGCAATCTAGTTCTATTATTTTAAACATAGGTATGGTATTGATTGCTCTCATATAGTAAGAGTCATTTCAAGACACAATAAAAGTATTGAAATTTCCTTTACAGCTCTTTGTGCCCAAAATATTTAGAAATGATAATTGTATTATAGCAATGAGGACATGAGAGAAATCCTGGAAAGATAAAACCATTGAGTGGCATTTGCAAAGACAGATTTATTTCAACAATACTTGCAGAGTGTTATCTTTTTTTTTTTTTAAATTCTAACTATATTAATTTAAGAAATCTCTTAAATGCATGTAAAAAGTGTAAAGCTTTTACCTAGCAATACATACTATGTTATTTAGCCTCCAACACAAAAATAAAAGAACTGTTTATTTCCTCAATTAAAAAATGTCACTTTATGACCTGTTTGTCACTAAAAATATAAATTCTTTGTGAATTTCAATGTAATCTTCCAGCTCAGTTTACTGAAATTATGTCCTCAAGATATTGTCAGTTTCATTATGAAATGAGTTCTTCTGCCTAGTCCCTTGATTTCATTCAAGAAAGTGTAATATGATGAGATTTTGTAGTAATCCTGGAGTATAACTGAATGAGTTTTTTTCAATGACTTATCAATACTCACAGCAGTGCATCCTTTATTAAAAACTTGGAAAGAATCCTTCCCATTTGATTATCTTCAAATTATTTTTGCATACAAGCCATTTCTAATACATTTTTTAAATTATTAATTATTCCTGATTACAAGAACTATAAATAGTTTTTGCAAACTTTCAATATCTGTAATGAAAACTGTATCAAGTTCATAGATTGGTACATTTTGACAGTATTATTTCTTTAACTGTTCTGTGACATAGACTTTCTAAATGACAGTTTTTGGAATATTTGGAGCAATCAATCTATTAAGACCGTTCACAGTAAGTTCCGGTTCTTCCATATCATTCACAATCCTTCCAAATGTGATGTCAGAAATATGTATACTGCCATTTGAAATAGCTTTCCAGGTCCATTGGAAGCCTTTCCCTTAGGAATTTTTTTTTCCAACCAGTTGTCATAGCTTCAGGTAATTAGTATCCTTAGGATTCTTAGGATGTGGACAATTAAACACTTTTTGGAGACACTTGATTCTCAGAGAGAATGTTGATACACAATGAACTAGAGTAAACTGCAGATTAATAAACTTGGATCAAAGTTATCTCAAGAAGACAAGGAGATTCTAGCAAGAGTTACTGAAGCATGGGGGGGAAAAAAAAAACCCTCAAAGCAGCAGCTCTTATTTATTTTATTAGAAGTTGAAACACTTTTTCTAGCCTAAAACTTTTCTTTTTCTCCACTGGACAGCTTTTTCTCACTGTTGTCTAAATCTCCTATACTGTTGTGAGTTTATTTTCAAGATCCTTCTCCTTGATTATTTTGTGATATTACATTCTGAGCATGTGTGGATAGGAAGGAAATTTTTCTGCTTTTTTTTAATATCTCTTTCTGAAAATTGAAGCAATAAAAAAAAAATCCAAGGAAACAAAACCCATAAACCTCCATTGTCCCATGTAATGTTAAAAATTTCTTTTTGTTGTTTTTTATATGACATTGCACTATGTACAATTCTTCTGGGAATTCTCTCAGGACCACCAAAGTTTAATTAGAGAAGACCTATAACATCTTTTCAACCATAGGGGTTTACTAAGATGAAGGACATCTCTTCTTTTCCTCTGCATGAATTATCTTCTAGTTTGAGCCATTTCTAGTATGACTACAATTCTTTTGATCTTTAAGGATCATTTTATCTCATGGAAATGCACATGAAATGTCTGCTTTGACCCTGATTCTCCTTCACAGTAACAGCCAGTCTCCTCTTGTAAGCTATTAGTCCACAGTGTTTCTTCATGTCTGTGGATGAACTGAAGCCCCTTTTTCTTGTACAATATACAATTTCTATTTCTAGCTAGAAGGAAACTTCACTTTTCTACTTTCAATATAAAAAAAAAAAGAAAAAGTTTAAATAAATTTGTCAAAACAACATTGTTCCTTTGGCTCTATATATACAAATAATCATGAAGAAAATATTTCTTTTTAATCATGTTTTCATTTGTTTTGGTTTTCAATGCATTCCAGTGTTTGTTTATATATACACATGCACACACACAACTAGGAATGTACTTTTTTTTTTTTTTTTAAAATAGATAAGTACTGCAACATCTATCCAAGTTAGCAAGGTTTCTCTTCACGGGCTTCCATGACATATAATAATTGTTGAGAAAATTGGTTCTATCTCCTTTTGCTTTTAGACACTAATTTAGTTAAGACATGTTGTGCTAATTAACTCTGCACAAGCTGCTCAAGTTATACTAGGTAACAAGCCTGCAATTTATCCCTGACTAACTATATTGATTTCTCCCTTGGCAGCTATAATCAGATAAGTAAACCAATAAACAACACTTGTTCTTATCATCTCTGCAGTTCAACAATACTCAGCTTCCTTTACTGTTTTCTGGGAAAAATCCCTGCAGAACTTACCCTTTTCATATCTAGCTGGCATATGAGCTATCTTCTCATACCTGATACATCATTTCCCTAATAGCAAAAAAGTAAAGCAAAGTTAATCCCTAATGAACATAACCCTTATTTGGGAGTCACATTCCAATGCTTTAGTCTTGCTTTAAATCAATGTTTTCATTGTTTTGGGTTTTAACATCCTAATTTGCTGGTAATAGCAGCTGTTCTCTTAGCCTATGCATGGATACACTTATTTACTCTTCTCTCCACTGCAAGCAATACCGTATTTTTTAAAGACTACTCTAATTCTGAATTATTCCAACATCCTTGGATTTGACTTTGCTATCTTTGATTTCTCTTTCTCTTGGAAAGCAGGAAGCTTTGAACTATGGCTCTGTCTTGGTGACAGAGCACTGACACTGCTGACAAGCACTTTATACATGAAGATGTTACCAGGCCAACCTTTTGAAAAGGTAAATCTAAGATTAGTATCAAGCATGGAAATTTGTTTTAATATTTAGTCCTTTTATGAACGTGAGCTGGCTTGAAAGATATTTATATTAGCTATGCACTATGACTCAAACAGGGTAGCACCTTTTTCTTGGATCTTTGTCACTTGAAACAGACAATTATTCATTGAGTGAGAAAGCCTAACTCTGTAGCTGAGATACAGAAAAAGTACCTTACATTTCCTACTTTAAATAAAGTATATGAGAGGTGAAAATCTGGATCTTCTATATCTAGGTGGATCCTTACAACAAAATGTATTCTTTTCACCTTAGCTATTTAATTAAGAAACACACACTGGGAATAGTAAGATGTCACCCAACAGTAATTTTTAAATGTCTTAAACACCTCATAGGTATCTTTTTTGATACTAAAGGCAAGTGATCTTTTTTTATATATGTAAAAGACGTTGAGAAGGAATGAAAACAAGTATCAAAATCTAGATTGTTTTTCTCAGAAAAAACAGGTGCTACTTTCCACCCACCCCTCACTATATATCTCTCTAAAGAACTGAGCTTCACCCTAGGGAACACAACCATTGGAAAAGTACTTCATCTAGTTTTTAATGTGTGTGTTTAAAAAGAGACTTAAAAGCAATATTTTTTACCAGTATTCATTACATGGCTGTAAAGTGAGACTGCAATGAGGATCTAGGAAGACTTTGGGATCTCCAATTGAAGATTTCCATCTTTTAAACTCTTCAGGCTTCTCCTAAGACTGCCATTCTGAATTTCAGTCTTTCAGAGGTCTTTTAGTTGACTGCTATTATAGTATCTCTGTTATCACAAATTATTTCAAGGATTTATACTCAACTTTAATTTCACTGCAATATTTTTTGTTGTACCTTTCTACCTCAAGATTTGCTTTACAGGTGCATAAGATGTTTTGGTGTTTGCATACGATATAGGAAAAAGGTCTGTAAATTCAAGAGCTGAGTCCTAGTAGAAAGAAGTTACATTAGTTTTGGTTTTTAAACATTCACATGAGACAATAATGGTTAGAATTGTAGTTTGAAGCTAGCTTATGCAAGACTTTTACACCTCCAACTATAATCACAAGGTGAAGAGGGAGGGGTTAAGGTAATCAAAGAAGTTTCGAAAATGTCCATGGAAATGTACAACACTGATTATTTTACAATAGTGAAAAATTCACAGATTTGCATTATGGACCAATGTGAACAGAATGTAAACAGTAGCTTTGGAAGTGAGATTGGTGGTGAAGTGAGACATAATGGTGAGTTCTAACAAAATATCCTGTACAATAAGGTCTAGCAATGTTGCCAACTGGGGGGACTAATTTTTAAAAATGTTGCGATGCCTCTAAACTTGTGCATATTCCTACCATATGTTTTATGAAAGTTGTGATACCTACTATCCATACAGGCCATAACAGTAAAAGAATACAATGAATGTAGTGAGGATTTATTTTAAAACTTACTGGTTTTATTTGGAAAAAAAGGTTCCTGCTATTTTCCTGTTGAACTATTTCAGTGTTATCTGAATATTGCAGCCTTGCATTGTACCACTTAACAAAAATTCTTCGGAAGTTGCAAGTGGCAGTATCTCACATTAAAGTTCAGTGTAAAATTTTCAGGATCATTTCTTTTTACAAGAATTTTGAAATTTCCTAGGCCCAAAATTCATTTATGTCTCACTCCATCAGTTTCTCTAATACAGAAATTATCCACCTGGTCTGAAATACTGTTTCTGCTCTAATTGCTAAATCATTTACATGTGCCCCTGCAGGATGGTAACACGACCCCTGTACTCATTAATAGGTCTCTGCTCTCCTTTTTTGCAGCTGATTTAACCAGCGGTTTCATTGCAGGTGGCATTTGTGTTATAACAACCTTTGTAACCCTCTGACAGCTCCTCCAACCTGGAGCTCTGAATAAGTTTTAATATTTTCAGATGAATGACTGTACCTTTCCAGGAGTATAATATGTGCTTATATGGATTTTTAATTAAGATCTGCCATATGTGTCCCAGAACACAAAATGCCATTAACTTTATGGGTCAGGATTGGGCCCCTACTGCATAAACTGAGGAAAAACTACATTGTTTTGCTCATTTGCACAGTAGTCAAATTCTGTTCACAAATGTAACACTTGTGTGAGAGAAATGTGTCCTCTCTCTCTCCATAATGTTAATAACCTCTAGACCAATAATAAAATATTCTTTCCCTCTTCAAATTCAGTCAAGAAATTGTTGCAGATTCTGTTAAATGTTTTGGGTCTTCTTATTTTGGCTTAAAACAGTCTTTTAAATTCTGCCTGTTCTATGCCAGTTTCTCAAGCTTCTAAGTCACTGTGATTCATGTTCTAGCATGACCTGCCTTACTTTTATATTGGAATCATTGGTACTGCTGGAGCACTGTAAAGTATAACTAAAAGATATGCTATAGCTCAAATGGAATTTATGGGATCAATATAAAAATTGTTGGATTAATTTCTTGGCATTATGCATGAAGCAAAAGTTGGTAGGTCATAAATTGTCCTCTTTGGCCCTAAAATCTATGAAAATAGTGAGAATTGTTACATAGAATTTCATCCAATCATCACCACTGCTTAAGTTTGCACATCAAGGTTAAAATGACTCTATCAATATGCACATAGACTACAGACCAGATTTTCAAAAGAAATTATATTTTGTTTCCACAATTAAAAAGAATCTGGATTTTCATAAAACCCAAGCACTCAGCTTGCCAAGTACTCACACAATCTGGACACTAAATTTTGTCAACTGTTTTAAAAGTACAGCTCTATTAAAACTAATTGCAGTTTTTATGGTTGTACAAATATGTTTTCTGCCCTGTGTTTCTGAGAGGAACAGAACAAAATGGAGATACTCACCATGGCATTCACCTGATAACTTTAGAGGTCTACATGCACATTAGATTCCTTAAAATCAATAGACAGGAATAAGCATAGCAAGGACATGATTGCCTGACCTGTTCTGGACATCATGAATAGTTTATGGCAAATAGCACTGGTGAGGAATGCCTGGTTTTATCTAGGTATCTCAGTGACTAACTTCACTACAGCTCTATATATCTGATCAGACAAATCCTTGCCTAATTAGCCCTACACTGGGAATGTAGGAATTCAAGAAGGGAGTAAACTTGTGAAACAAAGAAGGTATTTTTTTAATGCTATTTTATCTGTAATAATGTTCTAATAATAAATGGTATCTTCTGACAAAATTTTGGTGAGTTAACTGACAGTGCTGCTAACTCCAGAGAGTCCTGCAGTGCTCACATTGTCTGAAACTTGGGGTACTAGATTGTGCCTGTTTCTGCCTCTGATTTCTTCTCCAGCACTGAACAAGTAAGTCTTCCCATGATTATAGGTTTTGAGCATAATGTATGGAATAACATTTTTCACTGAGGTGCTGGCAGAAGGAACATGTTTGTCTTTTGGGAGACTCAGTTATGACAGAGATAGAGAAAAATCAGTACTGAAACATTAATATTTTGCTTGCTTTTGATGATCATAATTTCATTAGAAAACACCTCTTCTAGAAAGATTGTTATGTTAAAACATATTTTGAGCATCTAATTCTCTAAAATATTTGTTGTATGCTTTCATTAATTTATTTTTTTATATATATTTTCCCCACAGATCAGAACTTAAAACAACAATTTCCCTTTCTTTTCTCTTCGTAGCTAATCAGCTTCCAGTTCTGATTTTTTTTTTTTGCTGCCTTCTGTACTTTGAAATCATTAATTTTGAACTTGTGCCCTGGTAAGTTCACTCTACCAACACTCTTCTGATACCAAGACTAGTGATATATTTTTCCAAAACAATAACCTACAGTACTAAACAGATTGTGCAATCAGAAGACTGTGTCAGGGCCCTGAATGGACCAAGAGGCTTTGCAACATCTTCCTCCTCTCCCTAGGTGCTTGGCTGACTATGTTCAAGATCAGCTCTGATTTTGCTTAGTTGTGTAACCTCGGATCCAACTGCTGTGAAAATAAGTAGGCTGTGAGAAGGAGCTGTCAGGTCTCTGTCCCCTTTGCCTGGGAGATGTATTTAAGCTCAGACCCTTGCCCTAGGTCCTTTTTGTGAGTTTTGTTGCCACTGTGCCTCTGCCCAGGACTGCACCTTGCTGTCCCTCACCTGGCCTCACTGACTTAGCTTCCTGGCCTGTTCTCAGACCTGCATGGAAATGTCTGGCAATCACAGGGCTGTTGGCTGGTCACTGCCACTAAACCCTCCACTCTTCTTGCATGCTTACTGTGGGATGGTGTCCCTTGGTAGGGTCACTGCCTTGCCAGTCTTGTCACTCCTGGCTCCTCTTCCTTTGCGGTGCTGCTCCCTGACGTGATGTGCTCTGTGACACCACATTAGGAAGTGCAATGGCTAAGGTAAGACCCTGTGCATAATACTCTAAAATGTACCTATTAACAGAGTCCATCACTATTTCTGAAATGTGGAAGATGGTTGCAGATAAGGACTAATATTTTTTAAAGGAAATTCATGGTACCAGACAAATCCTTGAGTACACTGCATGGATGCATAATGTGGTACTCTTTTAATAGAAATTACTTCTGTTATTTTTCTATGAAGTAGTTTTCTCTTGGGAAAAATATTTTTTTCAATTTATTTTTGGACAGTAAATCCTTTATGCTTTCTCAGTTAAATGTTTACTCATTCAGCTGTTCACCGAACTTGGGGAGAGGGGAGGGAAAACCCTAAATAATAATAGAAATGACAAATAGTGGATGTTAATGTGAAACATTGCTAGACCTGAAGCCAGAAAGTAACTATGTGAGATGATGCAGAAAAACATCTTCTGACACCTGACAGCTGAAACCAGTTGTGCCTTAAGGCACTGATGTTGATAAGTACCTGGAGAAGTGCCTTGTTGCATTCCCACCGTGCCCTAATAAGGTTTCAAAAGAAAGCAGCTAGCATCAAAGACAAAACTAGCTGGTCCAAAACTGCTGTTTATTTTCTAAAAGAATTAAAGCATTAACATTTGGAACACTTGTTCTTAAATTAATATATTATATTGTAATGCAAGGGAGCAGAACACATTTAATAGTTCATTATGCAGAGGTTATTTGTAAGTTGCAGAAAACCTTCCTAGAGGCAGCAGTTCCAAGAATAAAAAACAGTATTTAGGCTCCTGGATCACAAATAGATAAACTGGCCAAAGATATACAAGCAGCTGACAGATCTTTAGGAACTGTGTTGAAAGTAGCTGCTTCGGGCTTAGACTCTTTTTTATATTTAATATGTAAATTTGAGAGCTGTCATAGTAAAAACTCCCTATTTGTAGGTCATTTTGCAAGAAAGTAAAAATGTAAGCTATTCCAGTTATTTGAGGAAACAAGCTTTCTTCCCCCAGCTTCTCACTTTGTCATCCCTCTTCCATTTGTGCATGATCATAAAGATTTATGATTTCTGTCTAAAAACAAAGTTCCTTATTAAGTGTTAAGTGTTCACTGTCAAAATTTGCTGCTACAGATGGACAGTTAGAATTGTGGGGGGAAAATGTCCTATCCATGCTTATACAATTAAAGCTGATGAATCTTTCTGATGCTGTTTGGCACCATTAAGTGGTCAAGGGGAAAAAGAAGTGCTACCAGTTTAAACTAGAGGGCTTTGCTAATATAGCTATTGTCAGAAGCTTCTGTACTTCAGAATAATTTTTTAAGTAAATTAATTGAAGTGCTAGTTAATCAGCTTCCCCTCCCTTCCCTCTTCTCAGAAAGGCCTAGTCTGTCAGGAACCTCCTCTTGTGCAGCTGAACAAAAAGGGCTGATGGGTGCCAGTGTGAGGGAAGGGAGACTGTGCTCTATTCAGCATTGGTCAGGTGAGAGGCTGCTGGGTTCTGCTCCTGAAACCCATTGGGGTTCCAGTGGGCACTGGAAACAAAGTAGAAATAATTTAGAAATAAAATGCTTCTTGTCACCTTCCTTCACAGAAGAATTTTCACTTGCAGAATCTGTCTCTCTGGATCCATGAATTTTCTATCTCTTGCTGAACAGTATTTTACTTTTTCCATCACTTCTTCAGGCCTGATGATAGTTCATAGCTTCACTGTTGAGACAGTTTCTTGAGGAATGGAAGTTGTGAGTTCAGGTGTAGCTATCGTGGAAGAGTACCAAAGCCTATAGACTGGAAGAATTCATAAATCAGAATATACAAGTTGGGAAAAGGCAACCAGGAGCTGTAGTGCTGGAACTAGATAACTCAAACAAATGAAGCACTGTACACCACAGAAAGCATAGAAGATCTTGGTTTCTGTCGTGGTTTAACCTGGCTGGCAACTAAGCACCACACAGCCACTCGCTCACTCCCCCCCTCCCTCAGTGGGATGGGGGAGAGAATCGGAGAAAAGGAAAAAAAAGTAAGACCCGTGGGTTGAGATAGAGACAGTTTAATAAGAGAGAAGAATAACAATAATAATAATAATAATGGTAAGAGAATATACAGAATATATAAAACAAGTGATGCACAATGCAATTGCTCACCACCCGCTGACCGATGCCCAGCCCGTCCCGAGCCGCGATCACTCCCCCCGAGCCGCGATCACACAGCCCGAGCTGCGACCACCCTGCCCGCGACTGACTGACCGACTGACTAACCCCCCCCGAGCACGACGTTATATGGTATGGAATAGCTCTTTGGACAGTTTGGGTCCTAGCTGTGCTGTACTCCTAGCTTGTTATGCACCTGGCCGAGCAGGAGAAGCTCAAAAAGTCCTTGAGCAGTCTGAGCACTACTTGGCAACAACTAAAAACATCAGCGTGTTATCAACATTCTTCTAGCACTGAATCCAAAGCACAGCACTGTGCTAGCTTCTGTGAAGAAAATTAACTCTATCCCAGCCGAAACCAGGACAGTTTCTTTATATGTAAACAAGCATGTTAGATCCAGACTCTATTATAATGTATTTTATACTGACATCTGCTTTTTCCATATGAAAATGGAAAGCAGTACTATTCTTTGCTTGCTTGTTGTATTTCACTTGATCTTATGAAGTGAGTTTCTCTTCATAGAGTTCAAAATACTGTAAAAGTTTGAAGACAGAAATGTAAGACTCCAGAGTTTGGATACATGCTAGAATCCACTGAATTCATAGCTAACAGAGAAAATTACGACGTGTCCTGAAGGAGCCATACATGCTCAGGATCCTCTCACATACTTTGGGAGTGGGTATAGGAAAAAGGTCAGAATTGATGTACCATGGCAAGGAAATTACCCTAGGTGCTGCATAAAGTAATTTCTTTCCACAGGGAGATTAATTTGTGGATTAAATACTGTTGAATTGATCCCCGGCTCTGATAATTATTCATGCACTATTCATGTATTCATGAAGGAATTAAATAAAGCTATCCTGGATGAATCAAAGTATTTGGACATTTTCCTAAACAACAAGTTTAGACATATACAAGGTATATATGTGTTATTTAACTTGAATATCAAGAAATCTACCATATCATGACCAAGATCTAAACCTGACAAGCAATAAGCATATATGTACTTCCATGTATGAGTTTCTCCAATCTATTCTGTAGAACAGTTCACATATTAAAAATAAGTACTTTTTGTCTTTCCTCTCTGTGACTATGAATCTGCTAATAAATTAAATAAGGCAGAGTATGGCTGCACAAGAAAACGAGTGAACAATGCATTGTACAAGATGAATCAATACTCAATACTTTGACTAATTCTTTCTGATTTGCAATTTCTTTTCCTTATCTAAGAGAATGAATCCTTCTCAGTAGACTTGAAGTCTTTCAATGTAAAAAAATCCTGCATGAATTTCTGTGGCAAAAAAACTCTGAGCGATAGTAGCTAATCATGTTAACACACTTTGATTATTGCCAATATAAAATGAAACCTGGTGATTTAGCACACTTTAGCACACAGTTATCTTCATTGCCCTTTAAAATACCCTGGTTTACTTTGTATTTGCAATAAATTAAGAGCATGCATAAGACCAGTGTCTGCACCTCAATGAATGGGCAAAAAATTATGAACTCTGCTACTTGACTGTAATGTAAACATACTCTATACATGAAAGCTTCAACCCAATTTAGAAATGCCCACAAAGGTTTGAATATGGCTTATTTCTCATACCAAATTATTTTCCTTGAATAGATGTTTTAGAGTTTTATCTTAGAGGATATAAGAAAACAATGTCGCTATATGAAAAGCATTAGAAAGTATTGTCAGCAGTGGTGTATGAGTGTTATTCTTCAAAGTACATCATTATAATTCTGGCTTCATTGAGGTCAAGTTGATCTCATTGAAGCTAGGATTTCAGATACAGAAGAAACATACCTACACATGAGTTAGCGTTTTGTAAAGAACATCACTGATACCCAAAAATAAAATAAAGGAATGGATATTACTACAACCTGTTCCTCTTTGGATCTAGTCAAGAAAAATGAAGCAGTAGATAGAAATTACAGAAACAAGCAAAATTTTGATAATCTTTTTGAAAATTGGGTTCATAATGAAAGTATCACATTACAATAATAAGGAAAAGAAATTAAATAGTCCTTCAGAAGACTTGTCAAAACAGACAACAAAGAAATACCATCATTCGCATAGCTTGATCTTAACATAAGTCACTATATTTCTGAAGCAGACTGACAAGGACAGTAAATGTTGGCTCATTTTCCACCTTTAAGCATTTTAAGGTGTTATCCAAGTTTTCTGGACAGGTCTATAATTCTCTAGCTAAACTATGGGTATATATTAACCTTTAAAGTTTATTGGTTTTAATTAGTTTTCCTGGCAGCAATGACAATGAATATATACAAAATGTACTAAAAAACACATCTTAAATTATTCTAATAATTTTCCTTGACTGATAACTTTCTGAAAAATTGCATTAAAAAAAAGGAAAAAAAATAAAAAAAGTTAAGAATAGAGACAAGTATACAGAAGAGTAAAAATAGCCAATAGTAAAGAATGTATAGAAAGAGAAAGGTAAACAGAAAGAAATATAGAAAAAAAGTAAACTATCAAGATGTTTGGTGGATGGCAAAATTATGGAAGATGGATATGTGCATAGGAGAGAGATTGGGGAAAAAAATAAAAATAAATTTGAGGAAGCCCCCCAAAACTCAGGGAACTCAGGTACTTAAAGCACGTATTTGGCAAGAAAGCAAGAATGAAGGGGGAAATTGTTTATTTGTGTCATCAATAATAGGAAATGGCACAGAAGTATACATGAGTAAGCCATTGAATGCCTCTTGAAATTTTAATTTTATGCCATTCATTTATTCTGACAGGTGGAAAAGCAGTGCATATATCCTTACTTTGCTACAGGTGTTGTTTTCTGAGATGCATTAGAAATAAACTAGAAATGTGTGCTGATTCTCCAAGTGATGAGACAAAAGAATAGTAATGGAATGTCTTCTGCCTGTAGTAAAACCCAGAGGTGTTTAATTTGAGATGCTGTTTTCTTTTTTCCCCTGACTTTGCAACCTGGGATGCAGACTTGCAATGCTGTACAATATGACCTGTATCACTCTTAATGAGGATTAAAATTATTTCAGAAAGCCTTAAGTCCATTAGTAACAAAATCTGCAAGGTCAGCTAGAAGGTGTCTATTTGACTACATGATGACTGCCTCCACTTGATTAATGCAGTCAACTTAGACTATTGAGATGTAAAATGAAGCAGTTTGTATACATTCTGCTTTACCCAGAGGCTATCATTTTCAAAGTCATTTCTGGCACCTAATACAACACAGAAATTGAAAAAGTTGGAGCCAACAATTTTTCATTTTGAAATGTCTTTTTTGAAGTTGGAAGATGCATATTTAATGGTTCACCTGAAGCTAGAATATCCTATTTTATGTTGCAACAGTAACTAATTTATAGTGACATTTTGGATTTAGGATACAAGAGGGTACCTCTGGTTGGAATAAAAACTTTTTCACTTGGCATAGCCTTGCTATAAATTGCATTCTTATGTGTAATTATGGCTCAAAATTTCAGAATATTTAAGTTGACATGAAGTATTTGAGGTAATATTTTAATGGCTGTAATAAATGTCATATCCACTTTTAGTACTTGTGATTAAGTGCTCTTTTGATTGAAATTTACCTGTAGTTTAACAGTGTTAAACTAGGTGGATCTCAGTAAAATTTTCTTTACATTTTAGTGTAAAAGGAAAATTAGTTATTTACTTTTTTCTTTGGGAATTTGAGATAGTGAGTAGTGATTATTAAAGAATTAGGGTTATATGCAAAGGTCAGAAGCCCCTACAGTAGTGTCAATATGGCGTAAAGAGGTCAAAATGTAAAAAAGGAAACTTTTGCTATTGTATTTGTGGTTGCATCAGTAAGTACCTCCAGCCTTGATACAAATAACTCAAACTACTGGTTTCAGACATGGAAATTATGTTTAACTTCTACTTCATATGTGCATATTTCCAGAGAAAAGTTATAAACTATATTTCTTCATGGAGGATAGTCCCCTTGCTTTCCTACAGATTCCACACAACATCTTGTGCAGATTAAGGAAATAATAGTCTGCGGTTTCAAGGTGTTCTAAGTACATGACAATGTCTCTTGGTCACTGCAGACTGCTTTTCCATCTCACTGATGATGAACGATAAACTGAATTTTCAAAGGTGTTAGTCATCGTGTGTCACAAAAATCAACTTAAGTACTTCTAAGAAACTAACCATAACTATGAAATAGTACTTTCATGAGTATTTGCTTCAAGCAACATTTTCTAACTTCTAATTAGAAAATTAATTCAGTTCAGTTGCAGAACGTGAACTATGTATTTTTCTGTAGTGTCCAACTCATTCTTCTTTCCTAAGAAGTTGATTTTGGTTTTGTTTTATTTTGTTTTGGGTTTTTTTTTTCACCAATCTCTCTATTTCCCTCGTATATGGACTTCCCAACACTGGCAGAGACACTAGCTGATAATTATGACAAAGTACTTTTCAGTCTTAGCAAATGCAATCATTAAACACAGGAGGTGCAGTATAAAATATTACTCTTGTAAAATCAAAATATATTGACTATCATTGGCTATGTTTCAAAACTAATAAAAAATTCCAGCCTACTAGAAGTTATAATGACTATAGGAAAAACACATAAGAAAGCCTTTCTTTCTACGAACTCTTTCTACAAATTTGACAGAACGAACCAGAATAACAATATGATCTAAAACTGTGTGACAGAAAGAGAGGTGATATATGCAGATGAATGTCCATATGGGCCAGATGGTGAGATTCACTGTAGGCCAGAAAGTCACAGAAGTTTATTTTTTGGAGAAGAACTTCCCCAGCATCCTTTAATTTTGTCTCAGACTGTACAGGTGGAAACTAAATATTTAATTGCATCTGTTAGGACATCTAAAGATACACCCATTAGCCTAACACACTTGTTTTGTTTACTTCTTCATCAAATGTTGAATGTTGAAGAGCAAATAATGACTAGCAAGGTAGCAACACTGTTCTCAGTTCAGTTTAATTCTCTGAGAGAGTTGGAATGGCATTACATGTGTCCCACTGTATAAGAAAGTGACATCTTCAATGCAGATAAAACTTCATTTAAGGATGCAGACCATGTGCCCATATGCCAGTGCTGACAGATGCTGATATGGGCATAAGTTGAAAAGTATCTACTTAAATGCTGTCCCTTGACTTTTCTCAATAAAAAAAGAAGGCAGAGTTGGTTTGGTGATTCATTTGGTTTGGGGTTTGGGATTTTTTTTCCCGTCTGGTTATGTCTTAAAGTGTCACATGACCCTTAAAACTTTTTTTTTTAAATTTAAAATTTCCTTGTGTTTGATGTTTACAACAGTGTGTAAGAGAAAAAGTTCTTAAAATCTAAGAAGAGAAGTGGCTGATTAAAACTTACTACAGAAACCCATGAGAATGTAAGTCATCTGTTTGTATGAGATGGATGTGGCATGGTGTTAAAGGCCAAATTAATCCAATAAAAAATTCTTGCTGTTAGACTTTTACTAGAAGAAACATATACAATGAAAGAAAGTTGAGATGAAACACTGAAAGCTTGTGCATCTGAAATATGTTCAGAATTCTAACTTAAATTTCCTCCCTTGTTTATTTCTTTCCTGTGTCTGTATTTAATCTACTTAATCTAAATTAGTTTTATTTAATCTCTAAAACTATGTAGTTCTCATCTCTATGGTGTATAGGAATACACTTACTTTCTTTGCAGCCATGCGTTTAACTGAACTAGTTTTCTCTGTCTGGTAGTTTTGTCCTTTTACTGAAAGCTACTGTTATATTCATTTTTGGTCATTCCTGGAGTTTGTTTCTTTTTCCACTACAGTTTAATTTTTTGTTATAATTTTTTTTTTTCTTTCTTTCTGCAAAAACCTGTCTAGGAGAGGGAGGGGAAAAAACAATGGGGAAAACCAAACCAAACCAAAACAAAACAAAAAACCACCAACCAAAACAAAGACTAAATAAAAGGTCTTCTTCCAAAGAGAACTGTTAGATTATGCCTTTCTACAGACCTTGTGATCCTCATCTGCAGTATGAAAAAATAATGAAGATGAGTTTTCACTGCAGAAATTTTCATCTTGAATGGAATAATTCCAGAACCTGTGTTTGCCACAGATTTTGGAAAATCTTAAATAACTGTAAATACCCATGCTTAGTTCTTCATCAATACTATCCTGAGTCAGCAGAATCAGTGGACTACCAATCTTTGCATACAATTGCACAAGCATTCATTTATCAGGTGTTTAAAAAGTCAGGAAACAGAAATAAGGAAGAAAGTGAGAAAAAAAAAATGTGGATGAGGTAAATAAAGCATAACAGAAAAGGCATAGATGGGATGAGTTATGCTGATTGTATAAATATGATCAAGCTGGCTACAGACCACTTGAGAAGGAATAGATGGAAGTGAAAAGACTTGCAAAATATTTTTTATATATACGGACTGTGCATCATTAGGAGCATGTTTATAAGCTTATTTTAAAAAAATTAACTATTCAAAAATGGTGCCTAAAGAGGAGAGTTTACCTTGGAGTTATTTGATATAATCTGCATTGTAACAAAGAATGTAAACGTCACTGTAGTTTTTTCCTTAATAAGGTATTGTGTGATTTTTTTTTTACCCTTCCAACTTCACATTCTTCCTCATTATAAAATAAGTACGCAATAACCAAAATTATACATCTACAGTTTCCACTAGAATCCAATGGAACACATTACTTATATGTAGTAATTTAAAAAAAAAAAAAGCTAACAGGAATCATGCAAGAATTTATATAGTAGAAAAAAAATTAATTGGAAAAAAAGGGAAAAAAAAAAAAGGAAACAATCTGCTCAAATATGAAAGCAAACTGTGACAGAAGAAAATAATGCTTTGTACATTAAAATAATTTAATAAGATTATTTCAGTTAATGAGGGTCTAAGTTTATAGCCCAATGGTTAGCATAGAGATGGATGAGAAATAGCCCTAATGTTTAGCTCCTAGTACTATTTATGTATATTATGCACACATATATTTATATATTTTATATATTTTTATATGCAAATATTTGACATTTGTAATAGGCCATGGACCTGATGAGATGCATCCCAGAGTCCTGAGGGAATTGGCCGATGTAGTCGCCAAGCCACTCTCCATGATATTTGAAAAGTCATGGCAGTCAGGTGAAGTCCCTCATGACTGGAAGAAGGGAAACATTGTGCCCATTTTCAAAAAGGGTAGAAAGGAAGACCCTGGGAACTACCGTCCTGTCAGCCTCACCTCTGTGCCTGGGAAGATCATGGAACAGATCCTCCTAGAAGCTATGCTAAGGCACATGGAGGCCAGGGAGATAATTTGAGATAGCCAGCATGGCTTCACCAAGGGCAAGTCCTGCCTGACGAACCTAGTGTCTTTCTATGATGGTGTGACAGCATCAGTGGACAAGGGAAAACCAATGGATGTCATCTATCTGGAATTCTGCAAAGCCTTTGACACAGTCCCCCACAACATCCTTCCCTCTAAATTGGAGAGCTATGGATTTGACGGGTGGACTGTTTGGTGGATAAGGAACTGGCTGGATGGCCGCATCCAGAGGGAAGTGGTCAATGGCTTGATGTCCGGATGGAGACCGGTGACGAGTGGTGTCCCTCAGGGGTCCATACTGGGACCGGTGCTGTTTAATATATTCATCAATGACTTAGACAGCGAGATCGAATGCACCCTCAGCAAGTTTGCGGATGACACCAAACTGAGTGGTGCGGTTGACACACCAGAAGGATGGGATGTCATCCAGAGAGACCTGGACAGGCTGGAGAGGTGGGCCTGTGTGAACCTCATGAGGTTCAACAAGGCCAAGTGCAAGGTCCTGCACCTGGTTCGGGGTAACCCCCGGTATCAATACAGGCTGGGGGAAGAAAGGATCGAGAGCAGCCCTGCCGAGAGGGACTTGGGCGTGCTGGTGGATGAAAAGCTGGACATGAGCCGGCAATGTGCGCTGGCGGCCCAGAGGGCCAACCGTACCCTGGGCTGCATCAGGAGAAGCGTGCCCAGCAGGTTGAGGGAGGTGATTCTGCCCCTCTACTCTGCTCTGGTGAGACCTCACCTAGAGTACTGCATCCAGCTCTGGAGCCCTCAGCACAAGAAGGACATGGAACTGTTGGAGCAGGTCCAGAGGAAGGCCACAAAAATGATCCGAGGGCTGGAGCACCTCTCTTATGAGGACAGGCTGAGAGAGTTGGGCTTGTCCAGCCTGGAGAAGAGAAGGCTGCGGGGAGACCTGATTGTGGCCTTTCAGTATCTAAAGGGGGCCTATAGGAAAGATGGGGAAAATCTTTTTAGTAGGGCCAGCTGTGACAGGACAAGGGGTAATGGTTTTAAACTGAAACAGGGTGGGTTTAGACTAGATATAAGGAGGAAATTCTTTACAACGAGGGTGGTGAAACATTGGAACGGGTTGCCCAGAGAGGTGGTGGAGGCCCCATCCCTGGGAACATTCAAGGCCAGGTTGGATGGGGCTCTGAGCAACCTGATCTAGTTAGTGGTGTCCCTGCTCACTGCAGGGGGGTTGGACTAGATGACCTCTAGGGGTCCCTTCCAACCCAAAACATTCTATGATTCTATGATTCTAAATAAAAGTAGGTGGACGTTTGAGGAGGAAGGATCAGAAAGTGTTCAATAAAATATTTTTAGACTAACGATTTTTACAGTTGTTTGGTACCATACTTCAGTGGAAAAGACTAGCTTATTACAGGGGACAACCAGGAGGTAATTGTTGTCTGCTTTTTTGCAGCTAGGGAAATCTTTGTCAAATTTAGGGATTAAAGCTCCATTATGCCACTCTAGCCTTAAATATAAGAAAAAAACTATATACTGAAAATATATTGTAGCAATTTTTTTGTCTCTCTATTATGCTTTCAGCAGTCTATTCTTATCTAGCTGTTCTCTTGCAGAGTCCTTTCCATTTACTCACTAAATGTGGAAATAAAAATTAGGTTTAAGCTGAACAGAATACCATGTGAACAAAATTTAGGCAACTTGAATATTCCTAGTTCAAGATTATTTCTCTTTAAATTAACAAGAAAAACATTTTTAATTAAACTTTTTTGTCAGAGCATTGAAGCTTTCTGCATACAACTTGAAGAATAATTTAGGTCAATTTAGTCACATTTTAGTGTTTAGGGTAGTTTCCTTAGAGTATAGTCTATTTTCCAACTGAATATAAAAATTCTAAAACATAAGCAAATGCACTTTAAAAATATAGAAATAACAATATAGAAATAAAGTAGTGATGTAGTGTGTCTTGTAAGTCACACCACATCAGAGATTACCTTGAGAATTAAACTTGCATAATTTTTACAGCTATTATGAATGATACTACTAGGGTATCCTAACAGCATATGAAACAGGTTATATACATTACTCCAGATAAACGTTAGTATTTAGGAGAAATAAAACTACAACGACACGGGCTAAGTAAATAGTTTTCTGACAAACTTCCAAGGCCAGGGGAATACTGTACATTTCTGCTACAGGCAAAGCACTGAAAGAAAGAATATGTCAGTTTGAATAATATTTGAAGATTTGGGGAAGGTAAAAAATCTAGCCATCAAATTTAGTGAAGGATACTGAGAAAAAATTACTCCATTCCAAGATTTGATCTCAATGTGAATAATAATAAAATTATAATTTGAGTTTATTAAAAAAACTGGAGTTAAACTGTGCATGCTACCTTCAGGAAATATGAAGCAAGACCTGGTGTGCTGAATAGCTAATCATGAAAAGTAACCTTCGAGCTTATTTGTACACTAACAGTCTTTACTAAATACACTTTAAAAAGTCAGCTTGCCTCTCTACTTTCTAAGCCAGGTGCAGAATTAAATTTCTAATGAAGTAAAATTCCCAGAACTTCAGATGTCAATCAGGTGTATTGCTTTCAGAAAAAAATCAGTCTCATTGCACTTTTATGGAAATCAAATACTAAGGGGATGCAGGGAAGGAGTGTATATATGTGTGTGTACAAACATATCAAGGTTTCTTAGCATGTCAGAAGAACCTTATAAGTGAATAACAGTGTTTGAGGAACTATACCTTCACGGCTTTCTTCTCAATGATTTGTTACAGGTAAAGAATACTTTTCATGGTGTGTTCATGGTATGTGTTGTAGAGGTAAAGAAATTAGATAGGAAACGCTTGTTGGGTCATCTACTCTGTATCTTCCTGCCATAGGACATGAGTCTTTATAGTATATTTACCTGTGTTAATAGTCTTAGGACTAGAGCCTATGCCTAGTTCAGATTGCTTTTTGTCAGGCCAGCAGAACTAACCATCAGAGGATGCTCAGGCTAACCAAAGTGCCATGAACAGTGTTCATGAACAGTGAAGGATTATTCTGGGCATGTCACTGCTTCATCATCAAGGTGATAAGGAAGAAAAGTTCCTGCAGTCATATGTCTCTCAGAAGACTATTTGGGATCTTCTTCAGAATGTCTAACACTCATTTTGTGTGTTTAGAAACAATATTGCTAATAACCGACTCAGGATTCTGCTCCATGATCCTAAATAATGTGTTTTGTAAACTTGAGGCCTTGAGCTTTCGGTCTTTTTTAGCCATGCTTCTGTATTAGGATATTTTCTTCTGAAGCATCTAAGATGCCTTGGTATGCTTAGTAATACTAATAAATGGACACATTTTCAGATTGAGAGTGGATATGTATTTCTGATTAATTTCATTCTTAAGAGGTGACTTTTAGAATTAAATACTCTTGCAGTCATGGTTTTGGCTTATATTGCATTATCTCTCTCTTCTTTGAAGCAAATAACATGGGGGTATGGAGGAAGAAGATTACAAACTGTTTCCCCAGAAAAGAATAATTCAAGCCTTTCTTGCATTTACAGGAATAAGTTGTTAGATTGTGAAAAATATTAGAGTTTGTTGGCAAACACAGTATAGTAACCACACAAGTTATTTAAGTTTACCCAAGAAAATACCTGAAAGTGTCTGCTCATTCTAGATGTTACAGTTTATGAATCTTTAATCTGTGAAGAAATTACTTTGTAATATTCATTACAGTGAATGGAGTTCCAGATGATACAGGCAGCTCTACCTTGGAGAGGGATTCTGCTCACCCACAAAATTATTCAATTTTCTATGGGTGGGCATCTGGTGCTACTTGGATGTCATAGAGGAAACTGCCTCTTTCCAGCTGCCTTCCCAGAAGGTGTCTGAACTCTTGTAGATCCTTTGAGATATCTGCCAGTCCTACAGACACCATAGTATGACACCAGAGTCTTTGATGTCTTTGACTTAACCAAAATAATAGTTCTTACTCCAGAGAACTAATACAAGTTCATATCCTGATTTCAAACAAAAATAAATGTCGTGTAGAAAAAGCATGAATCCTCCAACTTTTATATTTTATTTATAGAAAATAAATGTCAAAGTTTTCTGCAACTCTAAGCATTCCCTGTGTATTAAAATTATTTACAAAACCTCTTCCACACTTACATATCCAAAGAATTTTCATTCATGGTACTTTTCCAAAATCCTGCGCAGTCAGTATTTTCCTATGAAATTCTTATTGTCCCCCAAATTTGCCAAATCTACAGTAGGATTGTCAATGCTGCTTGATAACAACTGAGTTATATTCCAAAACAACTTTTTCTAAGAACCTTTGAACCTCTGGCTACAGCAAAAACACCCTAACAAACCAACCAACCAACCAGACAAGCAAACTCTTGGAGTATTTGAAAAATTCCTGGTAAAGGAATATCTGGGTAACTTGACAATGGTGAATGAAAGACAAGCTAAGGCTTGAATGCTAATACATGTAACTTTCATTGGAAGCTGTATAGAGACAAAGATTTATGGCAGATGGTAAGATTCTAATTGGATCTCAGGAAATATAAACACTGAGCATCTGTGGTCAAGTCACTAGTTATATAAATGTCGGTGAACTGGACACAAAACTAATTTTCTTCCAAATGAACACTGGCAGTTTATGTTTCAAAAATTACCTTCCTTTTATCAGAATAGACTAATCTAGAAATTGTGCTTCTTGACATTGAGTTCTATCTTTATAACATATACCTCACTTACATATGTTGTGGTTTAACCCCAGACAGAAACTAAGAACCACACAGCTGCTTTTTCACTCCCCCATGGTGGGATGAGGGTGAGAATCTGAAGAGTAGAAGTGAGAAAAATAGTGGGTGGAGATAAAGACAGTTTGATAGGGAAAGCAAAAGCTGCACCTGTGGAAGCAAAGCAAAACAAGGAATTAATTCACTGCTACCCATTTTCAGGCAGGTGTTCAACCATCTCCAGGAAAGCAGGGCTCCATCACACGTAACAGTTGCTTGTGAAGAGAAAGATCATAACTATGAACATCCTCCTTTTCTCCTTCTTCCCTCTGCTTTTATTGCTGAGCATGATATCATATGTTATGGAATATCCCTTTGGTCAGCTGGGGTCAGCTGTCCCAGCTGTATCCCCTCCTGACATCCTGTGCAACCCCAGCTGACTTGCTGTTGGGGTAGGGTAAGAAGCAGAAGAGGCCTTGACTCTGCATAAGCACTTCTCAGCAATAATGAAAACATCCCTGTATTACCAACACTTTCCAGTACAAATCCAAAACATAGCCTGATACAAGCTACTATGAAGAAAATTAATTCTATCCCAGCCAAAACCAGCACATACAAAGATCTTGTACAGGTGAAAAAAAAAAAAAAAGTCATACAATACTATGGATTAGTATCTTCTGCAGTAAATTGGAAGTAAATCAGATTGATGGTGTTTCTTTCTGTTTAAAATGCAGATTCCTTTTACAGATATCTTAAATACCTGATCTAGATGGCAGATCAGATGTTGTAACTTAAAATTTCTTAGGGAGTGGTAAAAATAATTAATCTTCTTATGTAAAATACATATTCAGTATATCATCTCATGAGACACAGTTTTAATGTTTTGTTTCCACTGGAGCTCAATTTCAAACAAATATATAAAAATTACTGCCTGCATAGCATGATTTAGGTTCAGTCTTTTCTTTGAACACAAAATATGCAAATACCAGAACCTGTAATCTTATAAATTTGCCTGAAATAGAATAGAATGGAATTGCTTTTGTTGGAAAAGACCTTTAAGATAATTGAGTCCAACCTTTAACCTAACCTTGCCATCCCACCACTAAACCATGTCCCTAAGCACCTCATCTATCCTTCTTTTAAATACCTCCAGGGATGAGGACTCGACCACCTCCCTGGGCAGCCCATTCCAGAGCCTGACAACCCTCTCAGTGAAGAAGTTTTTCCTAATGTCTAGCCTAAACCTGCCCTGGCACAACTTCAAACCATTCCCCCTCATCCTGTCATCCATTACCAGGGAGAAGAGACTGACCCCCACCTTGCTACAGCCTCCTGTCAGGTAGTTGTAGAGGGTGATCAGGTCTCCCCTCAGCCTCCTCTTCTCCAGACTAAACAACCCCAGTTCCCTCAGCTGCTCCTCCTAAGACTTGTGCTCTAGACCCCTCACCAGCTTTGTGGCTCTCCTCTGGACTCATTCATTCCGTAAATAATATTGATGCTTTTTAAACTGGAATCTTAAGATACAAAATATTTTCATTAAAATATGAATAATTTCACTGTTAAGTAGCAGCAGGAACCAGGCTGCCCTGCAAGGTGGATGAGTCAGGTGCCACAGGTGATCTCAGTCCTGGCTGTGCCCTCACAGACAGGAGTCATCCCACAGACCCCCACCAGATTAGTGGAGCCCAGGTGGTGAAGACAGGGTTCAGCAGTAAGGGAGGGGATGGACTGGGGGATGAGGGAGGAGAGGAAAGTTGAAAATAGGGAAAATATTAAACTAGCCAGGAGAATTAGAAATTTACCCATAAATTAATACTAGTGTCAAGCAATAGAGATTATTGTGAGGATAGTTCTAGTGGGATGACCAGGGTGGTGATTATGTTGAAGAAGACCATCCAAAAATCTGTGAATTCATAAGATACTGACCCAGAACAAGGAAATGGAAAGGTTAAAAACAGGTACAAGTGGAAAAATCTGTGAATTCATAAGATACTGACCCAGAACAAGGAAATGGAAAGGTTAAAAACAGGTACAAGTGGGAACTTGTCTGTTGCATTAATAAAGTGTTGAAAACTACAGATTTCCCTGAAATGCCAGTATGCATAGGACATTAGAAGTAATATCATCAGATGTGAAGTTGTTCAAAGTAAGGCTTTCTCTTCTTCTGGGAAATTGTGTTTTGCTGTCGTTTCCTCTGGGAAATGATAGAACAGAATTCAACCATCACTTGGCACATATGGCTTTTATTTCACATTTGAATTGTAGAGACTGTGCAAATGATCACTAATTGCTCTCTGGGGAGTAGTATGCCCCCTTTTTGATCTATGTATTTATCCTGTTCATTCTTCTGAGATTACAGAAACATTGGAGGAATTGCACAGCATGCAGTTTGAACAAAGGTTTTGAAAGAGAAGGTGTTTAGGAATGTAAAGTGTGTCACAAATTTAAATTTCTCAGGTTTTTATATAAGGTTATATAACAACTTGGAAATTATATGATGTTTTTAAGTGCACAACACAATGGTTGCTATTGATTAAACTTTTTTAATTTACACTAACAAAATGTTTATAATCTATTATTTCTCGATTGGTGTAGTCAGTTGAATATAAGATACATATTCTGAATCTTAACTCTGTTACTAACATTTTCAAAAATAGATTACATTTCAATTGTTCTCCAAACCGTTCCAAAGATTGAAAGCCACAGGCAAGAAAAAATAATTTACACAAAATGCTGTAAACATTAGGACTCGATTTGGTGACCTCAGAGTATAAAACAAGTTTTGCATTTCACAGTCTATCCTCCCCCAGTGTTGTTCATATGCTAAAAGTACCGTTGTGACCCCTGGAGCACTTAGGAAATAGGTGTGGCAGGAAACTTTAAATCTGTGTATCTACATAAAATTGCTAGCCTGCCTTTCTGTTTTTAAATGTACTTGCAAGACTGTATCAATATTCAGAGTGGTATTATCTATTCTTTCTAAGTCTGGCCTTTTTAAAAATACATCCATTTGCTTTTCTTTTCTTCTATAGCAATATCAAAAATCTTTTGTGCAATATTCTACTGTCCAAAGCATAGGCAGTCCTCCCATGGTGATCTGTAAAACAATTGAAAAGGGATTATCTTGCCCCTGTAGACACAAAGATATCAACCAAGTTAATAATTTATACTTTAACAGCTTTTTGTATTTCTCTCAGATATTAAGAAACCCACCTACAAAACAGTCAATATTTTAAATTTATGCAGCTTCACAGTGTAAATTAGTTATGAAAATACTATTACCCTAAAGGAAAATGACAATGACCTAGTACATGTTCGTGTAATTAAATTAAGCCCCTCAGCTTCAAATCATACTAAAAATACATATGTCCATACTAAGAAATGCTCTGGGATTGAACAACTCTAGAAATTAAAATAAAAATTATTCTTTCTTAAATAACATAGGAAACATGCTAATATACCAGAAGAAAATTTAACTCTGAAGTGGTATTAAATGTAACACTGTCAGTTATTGTTAATGTAACATTGAACAGATCCTCAGCTGGTGTAAATTGGCCTAATCTCATTAAGAACAACAGCAATATAATAATTTACATGTGCCTAGAATCTGTCCTTAGGGTTTTTTTCTCTTGTACTCATCTATTCATGGAACTCTAAATAACACTTTATTAATAATAAGAAGGAATACATTTCACCAACAATTTCAGTCATCTACAGCTTTGAAAGGTCATGTCTGAAACCTGTTCTGTAAATAGACAGAGACATAGCTCCTGTCAGCATTTTCTGAATTGGGGCATTCCCTAGGAAATTCCAGGAAAACATTCTCACTTTCCTTGCTCTTCATATGTTCTCACAAATGAGAGAAAAATGTCTGTTATGAAGATATCTTACAAGCACGTATTTCATCTGCCTGTTTTCATTTTTACTGTGATGACTCACTTCAGTTGTGATTCAATTCAAGACCCAAATTCTGGACAAAGAATTAACTGGAAACATCAAGACTTTTGTTATGGCATGTTCATTCCTGTCCCCTGACCTTTAAATATAAGAACTGGGGGTGGGAGAGGAGTTGTTTTGTTTTGTGTGTGTGTGTTTTTCCAAATTTAAAATAGTTTGGTTTGTCTGGCATTTCAAAATCTGATTCTGGTCAACCTATATCAGAAGAAGACAGATGTACTTGCTCTGGCCCAGTCAATAACCTTGATATTTACTGAGTCAAATATCTTCAACTGGTATACCAGTGACATAGCCTATTGAAATAGAAATAGCACTTGATAACAACTCAAAAGTTTATCTCAAATTCCAAATTTCTCCTTGCATTCATTAAAATATTTATAACTTGCCTGAATAAGTACCAGAAATTTTCTCATGTGAAAACTGATTAATTAATAATACTCCAGTTCAGTCTGAAATTATTTTGGTTACTCTTCCAAATGTGAAATTTTTTGGCACAATGAAGATACTGATAGGTAGAAAAGGCTGCTTATGCAGGATTTCTGCTTCACTGAAATCTAAGAGACACAGGTATGTTGAAATATTTATCTCCCACTAATTTAATGAAGCCTCAAAAAAATGCTCTCAAATTCCACCTTCAGGAATCAATGAGGTTTCACTGATGATTGTGAAGTTGCTCATTTCTAAGTGCTGCTCTAGAGTATCGTGTATGCCTTTAGATATAGATATTTTAATTTTAATTTTCATTTTAGACCTTATCTCTCACTTTTCTAGACATTTCTTATACGACTTTCTTCCCTCTTGTGTCAAAGCACGTGACTGAGTCTTATACTAGAAACTGTACATTTCCATGCACAAATTTAATCAAATTTTGACATAGTAATAGACTGCATAAACCCCCCAAACATCGTGGAAATCTATTAACCCTGCTGAGTTTGACAGTACAACTAAGAGAGTGATCAATGCAGATTACCTATAAGCAAAAAAAGAGGAAAATGAGTGCAGGTAACAGAGAAATCTTGCAGCAGTTGTGCTGGGAAGAAGTGCAGAATTTGCTAAAGACACACTCACCTTGCAAGGGCAACAGAAACCCAGTCTCTTCCTCAGTAATCTTTCTTTGTATCACAACAAGTAGAGTGTGCCAGGGTTTACATTCCTTCCAGCTGGTGGTGCAATTCTAGGAATGTAATTTCGTGTTGTCACCTGTCTCTGCTGCCAATACAGCTTCCCTCCTCTCTTAGCACACCTAATACAATAATCACATGCAGACTGTTTATACGTTGGCTTCCCATCAGCTTTCCTGTACTGTGAACAGCCTGGCAGATATTGTCAAAAAAAGAATTTCAGGCAGAGAAGACACAACTAAGTATATGTAACTGCTGAATGTGGTATTGGTTTGGACACAGGATGGCATAAAAAGAAAGGAAGGAAGAAAGGAAGGGGGGGAGAGAGAGAGAGACCTTAAATTTACAGAAAGTATTGTTTATTCTTACCAACATGTCAACTTACTCGTGTAGGACCAAGTTCTGAAATTTTTAAAAACATACTTCATTAAGAATTCTGCTAAAAAATGAATAAATAGGAAAAATGGACAAAGTATTGGTTCCAAACATTTTTCCAAGAAGTAAAGCTAGGCAAGCACTTATTTAAGGAATCATCTTTGTCTCTGAGGGCTAAAAAAAAAAAGGAAGAGTCCTTTAACAAATAAACATACATGAAATGAGCTAACAGTCTAAATGTGAGAGAAAATTGAACTCTGAAATTCATCTGGTTTGGAACTGATAACTGAGAGAAACAAGAACCTTTCAAAAAGCTATGTCACACAGAAAATTGCAAGAGAAGCTATATATGGTAACCATGGCTCCCATTTTCATTTTCTTTTCAGAGGAATTTTAGACAAATCAGGGAACATTATAGTATACTACACAAATTAAAGATTTTCATCTGCTGTGCATGTTATTTGAAAGACCCCATAGATGAGTTCTCTCCAACTTAAAATCATCTATAGTGTGGGTAAATTTAAAAGCAAATGGCTGGATAGTTCTTTGCAATGGATTCAGAAAAGGGAAGAACTTTGCTTATAGTTCTTCCTAGCAAAGGGGAGAGAGCCTGAGGGGGGTTGTTTTGTTGGTTTTTTTAGTTTTTGTTTTGTTTTGTTTTGTTTTAAGAAAAGTCTTAATAATGGTATTGAATTAGACAAAGTTGTTAACATGTTGATACAGGATAAGAATACCTCTCCCATGTCACCCTGATGTCACCTCTCCACTCCAGTATTTTCATTCTTCTTCCTGCATGGCAAAACAAAAATTAAGGGAAGTTAAAAGACCAAAATAAAAAAGCGTAATGCTTCTGGAGTTTATAATCCTCACATTCCCAACACTTATTGCCTGCAGAAGTAGATGTTTAGAAACAGAGTTCCCTTTTTCCCCTGATCCTTTAAGAGCATTTTTTTGCCTTTCTCTCAATTTTAGTTACATTTATCACACAAGAGAGAATGGGCATTGCCTCCTCAGCCAGCAAGTGACAGAAAAATCTTATAAATAGGCTGCAACACACCTAGAAAGAATATACAGTAAGTAACTGGATGGTGACCATTTCTAATTCTGTAATTTATAAAATCTAAGAATATAGGCATGATTTTTAATACATCTTTATAATTTGCTAAACTAAGGGAAAATGTACCCTGTGGAACATCTCCATTTTCAGTTTTAATGACATATCTTATTGAAGATGATAATGTTTGGAAGTTTGGTTTCTAGGACATCAGCATCCCTGGAGGAAAAAATGATGATGATGATAATTTGTACTGTACATGCTGGTAGCAGAAAATAACTGTATTTGGAAACATTATGTTTTAAACTTATGGGCTGAAATATACTGTTTGGGGCATTTATCAACAAATCAAAATTTGATAACATTTTACAGTGCATGTTTAACAAGGTAGATTTGGATTATTGTTAATAGTTGGTAACAAAAGATTCTAATTTCGTAGGATCCCAGAAAATGAAAACTAAATATGAAGATAGAACCCCTATATTTTCCTTGAAAGAAAAAACCCAAAAGGCTGCCTGGATATTAAGCATTGCAGCACTCGTACATTTTGGTTCAATATAATTTCTGCAGAGGTCAGATGTGACCACACTGATCATTATTTCTGACATTACTAATAAGTCATTTCTACATATTCAGTAATCTAATTTCCATTTTATCATCTCCATTGTACTGACTGATATTCAAAACTTTTGATGGGTGTTAACATGGGAAACACTAATATACAGATAACCAACTCTTAGAATTAAAAAGTTATTGTCTTCTTACTTTCTAACAGCTAGAAATTACATCTATGAGTTTTCCTGAGGTATCTGGAGAGTTGGCAACATAAATAGCTTTTCCAGAAAGAGCTTAAATGTCAGGGTGGAGTTCAGTTCTAGACATTCATTTTAATTAATATTTCCACATTTCAAGAATTCAACAAAGTATTTGTGAAGTATAAGCTATGAAATTACTGCTACATTTCATGATGCATTATAAAGATTTAAACATTCCACTGAAGAGTGTTTTGCTTTATAGCAAAAGTTTCCTTCTGCCAAATATTTATGAAAATATGAGTTAAAATTCCTGTTTTAATGTAGAGGTTGATTTTTTCACCTCAGGCATCATCCCTTCATTAACAAATATTATCTGTATTCCCAAGTGCACTTTCTTGGTTTTTTGGTCTTTGATATCAAAGATGGCAGAATCTAAAAAACTGAGTGCTGAACTATAAAAATTGCAAGAAGATCTTAATTTCCTTTCTTATAATTTAAAAAGAGGATTTCCACTTTATAATGAGGTATCTGTGTTTGTAGGTAAGGCATACATTTCAATATATCCAATACATCTGAAGGATATCCAGGAAACTCATTAAAAGCCATGACCTTGAGTAAACCTTATGTAGCCTGGAGGTTATTGAAATAATGTAGTGTTTTTCAGAGGGGATAATATGAATGCAGAATATTAAATATTTTTTGAAAAAAAATTTTCTTACCAAAGTAGTTCTACATGAAATTCACCTCTGTTTTTACTCCAGACACTTTTAATTCACCAGCAAATTAGATACAATGGGATTATAGAGAATATAAAGGACACTGTTGTTCATATTTGGCTGAAAACTATTATTCTGTGTATGTAATAATTGCCATTTACACACTTATGAAGTCAGCAACATATAAAGAATGATATGATGAAAAGGAAAGCTTTAAGAAGGCAGCCAGATCTGGGGGAGCTTAAGAGATTGTTTCTGGGTGAATTGACACTACACAGTTGAAGAACTGAGAAGGCAGATGTTTTCTGCTCCAAAAAACTGATCCAGTAAAACCCAAGGGTTAACTGTTCTATAGAGAGACTTTGTAGAGCCCTGTAGCAAGTCTCCTGAATCTTTTCTACCTTGTATTTTCTATTTTAGCTGTTTGTCCCATAAAACATTTATTTAAAATAATGGGGTTTCAAGCTAACAGTTTTCTCATGGATTTTTCTATTTTTTTTTAAGAAATGCAGTTGGAGTTTGAGAGGAATCATTCCTATGCTAACAGTTAAGAACTAGTTGGTTTCCATAATGCATTATTAAAATCTGTGGTTCTATGCAATCACTCAGCTATGATGCTAAATCTGTATATTTCTGGGTGTGAGAGTAGAGTGACTGAATTAAAGGATAGCAAACAGCAGTCAATGAATAGTTCAGATCTGGATAACAGAGATTTTCTCCTCTCATTGTGATGTTGCTTGTTTTCCTATCTCTCTGGTTGTTTTCTTTAAGACACGCAGTGTTAAACTCTCCTCTAAAAATAGAAGGGAAGAGGGATATCAAATTATCTCACCAACATGTATTAAGTGTCATCATATTTGGACACTTCCGTCCTTCCCATAAAGAAGTTCTTCCTGTGTCATAAAAATATTTTTGGTTTTCCCAGGAATCTTCACACTTGTTAACAATTGGTTTAGTATATGACCAGTCTCAGATCTTTGTCCCTGTTTTATATATCTATTATATATATCTATGCTATAGTTATTATTGCCAAATTGTTTCAATAAATTTCAATAGCAAGGCCTCTGCTGCCTTTTTATATCAACCAAGAAAAGGCAGACCTTGGCAAAAGCAGCTTCCCATACCTGTTAAATGCCACCACTCCACCAAAGAAGGGCCTTAAATGATCCTGAAAACATCACAGGCACTTTTTACAACTGATATGGGTATTATGACTAAAGGGTAAATTTAACTGAAATGGAAGGAATAATGAGGTGCCTATCAGCGTGGGTGATCTGAAGGCAGAAAAAGAATCAAGAATTCTTCCTTTTCTTAAACATGCGGATTTCAAATATAATTAAAAACATCTTTGTCTATTGCACAAACAATAACCTAGTGTACTAGTGTGGAGGTATACTTGGGAAAAGGGAAGTGTCAATACCTGACTGTTAGTTGAATTCCACTTTCCAATGTGAATCTCTCAGTGGACTATCACAAAATTTCTGTGAAGTAAGAGAAATTCTCTTTTACTGCCTAGAGCCCAAAGTATAAATAAACAACCTTTTCAGCATAGATTTGTGTTGATCATGAACAACAATATTCTAATCTTGGACATTAGATATCTCCACTAGAAAAAGTTGCGGCTTTGTTGTCAGTCATGCAGATGAACTCCCCACAGTAAATCCAGACATACAAGGACAAAACCTCAGAAGCTAGTAGGATTTCTTGCAGTGACTGAAGGGCAATGTCTTGGTGAGATGTGCAGATAATCAGCACAATCCTCACTACTTATCAGTGTTTAAAAATCCTCTGGATTTTACTTTTTAATACAAAATTCCCTACTTCTTATTTAAGAAATGGATTGTTACTTTTGGAAACTCTGGAAAGTTTTATGCATTCTACCATTTGTTTTCTGTATTTAAAATTTCAGATGCCTACCTTCAGCAACTGGTTATTTTACAGATTTAACAAAACCATATTGCTGTTTGACACCCTTGATGAAAACTAGTTATTTTAAACTGCAGGAGCAATAACAGAAACATTATACTGAAAAATCCTTGGTTGCAAACATTTTTAAACTTTGAGACAATTTACATATTTATAAGCAGTTTCATATTTCATGCCTATATTTACTGACTCTACATTTATGGACAGTTATTAAATGCCACACCGCAAGGCACTGAAACAGCTGATTGATAACACGGATGAATGAGTCTCTGATAGCAAGTATCATGCATTTTGTTTTGCATATTCTCAAGGATACTTGTGAGAGAAGATAAAGAATCTTAAAATTGCTTTTATGTCAAGAACGGGGGGAGGGTAAGAAAGATCTATTTTATTATATAAGGCCACAATATTATCCATGTAAAAATTCTTGCAGAGGATACTGTATTTATTGTGCCCCCCATTTTTTTTCTTAATGTAACTTTGATAATTTCTGTTTTGATACTCCTGATGAACATATCTGACAGAAATACTCCATACATTATCAGACATAATACATAATTTTCTATGCTAAGTTGAACATGTTTAAGCTCCCTCATTTTTTTAATTTTTTGGAAGAATAAAGTAGTATGGAAATTCATAATCTATCCAAGAAGAGAATGTGATGGACCACATATTGCTCTTAACTCTTACGGTGATGACAGGTCTTCATGGTAATGATTAAAGCAGCTCCACTGTCCTCCCACAAGTAAGCAGTCTCTGGATGTTAGCATTACTGAATACATTCAGAGTTTATGATAATAGGGTAAAAATTTTAACATGTAAATAAAAATGTAATATTCAGACTGCTTTTCCTAGTCCTGGCTCTGCTTCCTCAAGTCAAGTTGCTCCTCACTTACCTTAGCGCTGTAAAAGAGCTGTGTGGTCCAGACATAACTGGCTGCTGAAGAAGCCAAGTCCTTGCATTCTGGCAATTCAGAGGAGTCTCAGTGCAGGCTTAAATTTAGTTTTAATTAACAGTCTTGAGGAAAGTAATTTAAACATGTAAAAACATATAACTGAATTAACAATACAATTACTTTTTCTTCATTTATGAATTTCTGATAATAAAGATCTCATAGACTACTACTATTGCTGTTAATAATTACTTTTTATTTTTCATACCAATTTAAGATAAACCCTTTGTTCTTTGTGCAACTTGCATTGACTTATGCCTCCCATTTTATTCCAGAAGATTTTAACAGGCTAGGAGGATATGGCAATTTTCTACTGCAACTTTTATTACCAGAATTTACATATCCCTTTTTACTGAACTGTGAAATCAGCATTACAATTTCAAGTAAGCTACAGTTGCCAGACATGAAAAATAATTATGAGGCCTAGATAAGATCAGGCATCAGATCACCTTTCTTGGGTCTCCCTATATTACTTTGAACACAGCCCTGTCCTGAAACTAGGTTCTTGGAGAGCAACACTCTTTTATATAAAATGATTCCAAAAATACAGATTTCTACTGCTTGGCATCAGAGAAATATAGGAACACTAATATGATACAAGATGAAGAAGTACAGAACAAACTGCACAGCTGATGGCAGAAGGGCTTCAAATCATGGTATGGCAGAGCTTTTACATAGCAATTGGGAAGGGTGACATAAGACAGTTGTTGTATGTGACTAAAAATTGTGTGAAATTGTGCATTGTGTAGAGAATTAACTTTTAAAACTCTTCCTAGATCCTCAGATCTAGGATCAAGAAATATTTTCCTCATGTATCAGACTAGCAAAGATCTGTGGGTTGTGATGTGTTTTAGTTGGTTTCCCCATTTATGACAACTGTCTTTCACAGAAGATTCCTTAAAATTTGGGTGAGCTCTGCTCTTATTATTAAGGTGTCCTGACTAGATGATTGCTTTGAACAGGAAGCAACTGGATTATCATAGAATTATGGAATAATTCAAGTTGAAAGGGAGTGAGTCCCCTGGTCCAGCTTCCTGCCTAAATCTCAGCTATGAGATCAGGCCAGGTTGCATAGGGCTTTATACTGTTTGGGTCTCGAAAATGTCCAAGAGGGGACAGAGAGTGCATAAACTCTGTTCCAGTGCTGGAGCATCCTAATGACTGTGGTGGGTTACCTTGGCTGGCTGCCAGATGCCCACCCAACCGCTCCCTCGCTCATCTTCAACAAGGCAGGGGAAGAAAATAAGATGGAAAAAGCTCGTGGGTAAAGATAAGGACAGGGAGTTTGCTTACCAATTACCTTCACAGGCAAAACAGACTCAACTTGGGGAAAATCAGTTTATTGCCAATTAAAGTAGATTTGTCTAGTGAGAAACAAAGAAAAAATTAAAACACTCCCCCCTTTTTTTCCAGGCTCGACTTCACTCCTTCATTCTGAAGTCCTCACCTCTCGCCACAAGTGGTCCAGCTGGATGGGGAACAGGGGATGTGGTCAGTCCATAGCAGCTCCTCTCTGGTGCTCCTTCCTCCTCACACTTTTCCCCTGCTCCAAAGTAGGTCCTTCCAATGGGCTGCAGTCCTGCAGGATGACTCTGCTTCAGCATGCAGTTTCCATGGGCACAGATCCTTCAGGGAATATATACCTGCTTTTGGTGGATTTTCTTCCATAGACTGCAGTGAAATATCTGTTCCACTGTTGTCTCTTCCATGGACTGCAGGGAAATCGCTTCTCTGGTGCCTGCAGCACCTCCTCCACCCCCTTTTTTCTGACCTTGGTGTTTGCAGGGTGTTTTTCTCACGCTTTTTTTCTCTCATCCCTCACTGCTTTGCAGCATTTTGCCCTTTTTAAAATACATTTTTCCAGAGGCACCTCCACTATGTCTGAGGGGCTCAGCCATACCCTGGGGTGGGGTCGGTTGGAGCCAGGTGGAACTGGCCATGTCTGGCATGGGGCTGCCTCAGCCTCTCCTCACAGAGGCTGCCTGGCAGCCCTACCAATACCAAACTCTGGATGCATAAACCCAGTACAATAGCAAGGATTATGTGTTTGTGAGGTTCAGAAAAGAATAGAGCACATGACCATTGGAGCCAGTGGGGTGTTTAACCTCCAGGCATGGGGTGGGAATGGTGCATGTCCCGAAAATCAGCTACTGGGGGGACCGTCGTGAGCAAGGTGAAACACCAGAAGCTGAAGTAGGACCATGGGACGCAGCCCAGATGCCTGGTGCTGGCTGCTGGGGGTGTTTGAGTGCTTGTATCCTCCCCAGTGTATGTGGGGTGAGCCTGTGTAGCCACTCACAAATGTTTAGCTAGACCAGCTGGAGACTAGGGGGACCTTGGGTCCAGGCCAGAGTATCAGGCAGGCATGGGGTCTGTGCTGGTATCTGGGGTACCCACAAGTGTCGGGTGTCTGTGGGACGAGTGGAGCATGTGAGTGTTCTGCGTGTACAGCCAGCACTGAGCTGGACCAGCTGGCAAGTAGGGGACCTGCGGGTGGGCAAGGGGGCCGGGATGTGAGCAGGGGCACTGTGCAGAGGTGCCGTGCTGGAACTCAGGGAATCCACAAGTGTGCATCTGCTTGTGAACCTGGTGAAACGTCTGTGCTTGCACTAGTGACCTCCTGTCTCTGCCAGCCCAAGGGGAGGAGGGGACTTGCCTGTCTGCGCTTGTGTTTATGTGAGTCCTCTGAGTAGGTTATGTTGAAGGCAAAGCCTTCTCTGCAGCAGCCTGGGTGACCAGCTGTGCCAGTGTTCTGCATGTGTGTATCTGTGTGTGCCTCTGCAATACGTGCTGAGCTTTGTAACTAGTTGTACTGGTAAACAGGAAAGCAGCAGCCACATCCCTCAGCCTGGGCAGAGGCTCTGTGTCTACAGGCTGGGATCCAGCAGCCAGGCAGGAGGGAACTCCAGAACTGGTTAATCACTAGTTAAATCATGGCTAAATCTGAGTCTATAAGGAAATCCTATCATTTTTTTTTTTGTTTTTTTCTTGTGGAAACAATGAGCAGAACATGCTTTTAACAGCATACTCAGAAGGAGAAAGAATAGTAGCAAGACATAACAAATATAGGTTGAAATCTATATAGCTTTAATATATAGCTTTAAAATAGCTTATCCTCTTTTCAGCCTAATACACTTTTGACTCCTTAACAGCAATACCTTCCCCTCTTACTAGGGGGTTTTGAATAATTAGGTTCACCTGAATGTAATTAGATTCCAGCTGGCAGTGTTTATCTAAGCTGCATTGAATAGTGATGAATTCTGTAGGAAAAAAAGAAAAAACACTCACCTTCTTTTCAAATTGTTTATTGTCACTGTTTTCTGCTCATTTCCTCTTGACTTACTCACTTGGTACAATAAGAGGCTTTCTAACAGTGTTCAGGACCACTTGAATGTATTGAGTAGCATGCTGCTTGGGTTTTACACCACAGCTTAGTAAATTTCTCTGTATTCACTGTATTAGGTTTCTTTCTAGGTTTTCTTTAGATTTTTTTTTTTTTTCTTCCTTCAATGACGTAAAACTCAGCAATACCCCTAAGATTTCTGATTACCGGTTGCCTCACAGGTAAAGGTTTCAAGGTGAAATGTAACTACCTTTTCTTGGATAAGAGTGTAAGTAGACACAGATCTGTCAGGCAGTTCTGGGATTAAAGAAATTGTTCATTATAGAGTGCTGTCTGTGGAGTCCTAGTGCACTTTTCACAGGTTCATGAAGTCCTTGTGAGGATGCTTCAATTTCATTTACTTTAGGAATTGGGATGTAATGCTAACTAATTCCTTCACTAAAGGAACATTGTGTTAATTCTTGATGTACCTGCAGGCATGCTGCTGCATTTTTTATCTTTTTTCTCACTCGTGTTTATCTCTTGTTTTATCCACCAAGTTATTGCTATATCTGTTCTGCTATTGATTTTCAGAAGCTCTGCTTTCTTTTGTATTTTCTGCTTTCCATCTCTAATTCTACCTTTCAGATTTAATCCTTATCTATTGAGGGGAAATTCCCACATATTATTTTAATTCTGTAAGTCTCTGTCTACAAAATCCTTCTTTTATCTCCCTCTTGAATGACTTCAAGCTACTATTAGAACACTAAAGCAAATAAAAGAAATTCTACCTATAGAATTGAATTCTGTCTGGACTTCCCTCATTCTCTTTGTAGTCCTAGTTTTTATTCTTTCAACTCTCCTGGCCTTTATGTTCTGTTTGTTGTTATCCCTCACGTCTCAGCTGCTGTTTGGAAATGGTTGTGATCTAGATTAGGAGAATATTTGCTAGATCAGGTTCAAAGCTTGTATAAAAGAAATGCTGCATTTTCACCATTCACTGAATTTTCTTTCCAATGTGAAGTACCTTGTGAAGAGCTCAGAGCTAGTTTTAATGACAGTGATTTTATGTAGAAAGAGTAGATTTCTTCCTGTATAATCATAGCCACAAAAAACAAAAGATAAAGCTTAGCCTTTAAAATAAACAAAGCTGTATTCTCCTTCATCAATTCTTGATGCTAAACACATCTATACATTCCAAAAATACAGAATTAGGAAAAAAAAAAGATATTCTTGTGAAAGGCAAGCTGGAAATCCATGTTAGCAAAAATTTTGCCTGTTTAAGGCTTATATATATATGGTGGTGTGCTCTATGAATAGCCTGAAGTGTACACTTTTGTTCTTCCGTCCTTTATCCTATCTCTCGTTCTTTTCTAGCCTATGAAAGATAGTAGACCTAGTTTCTAGGATATGGGATCTTGCATTTGAGTGCATGGATCACTTCCAGAGTTGTATGCACTTATCTGAAAGTAACTTAGAAAAGTTACATCAAGTTAATGAGTGTTGTACCTCTTTCCAAGGGGACAATGTTCACCTTCACTTTCACTTCTTGCAGAAAATAATTCTACAGTGCAAGTCCACCTCCTATAAAACTTTACACTTCAAAATTTGCTCTGGTTTGTTAAAAGTTTTATACATCCTGTTTAACATCTTTAAATGGAAAGAAATTACTTTTTAAGGTATCTAGAACAGATAATATAAATTAGAAAAATAATACAAGCTAAAAACTTCACTTTTTTCTGGATTTTCTAGTCAAGTGTTAGCCTTGAGTTAATAGATAGAGTATTTGACACCAGCAATAATCCATGGTGGTGAAACTACATTTTTCTAGGGAAATAGATTAATTTCTGGATCTATTTCATCTAAATATATTTTAATATATTATGAATCCAGAATCAGTCCTTTGACTTCAAGTCTATAACTATATGAAACAAGAAGGATCTACTCTGGCATTTTCTTCCTTCCACTTTAGAATAAAAAATCTGTAATAGCTATCCTGTTATAAATTATCAGATTATGGGTTCTGAGAAGTTTAAAGTGCTTACATATACTTTGGGGTCTCTTTGCTTATTCTAGAAATTGTTGAGAGAGTATTTACTCTCTAATACTTCATGTCCACACTCCTTTTTATGAAAGAAAAAAAGCAAAGGTCAAAACATTCACAGTTTTCAGTTATTTAATTAAAAACAGTATCTGATGCTTCTTAAATATTGGAAATAAAACAAGGACTTGGTAACATATTGTAGAATATATTCAAATATATGTAAAATCTAGTCAAGTTGTCTCACTCCCCAGTAGAACAGAACAGATTGTGGCATTCTGTGATGAGTCCCTGCATTAAAAAGGTGTAAAGATAAGAAGTAGTAGATTTGAGACATGGAATTAAGGCGAAGAGGTAGCAACTTTTCTGAGCCTCCCTCACTGTTCTAAAGACACAACCCAGTATATTATCTCATGGGCAAAATTTAAAAACCTAAGGAAAAAATTAAAACCCAGAAATATAGAATTTTTATTTGTACTGTAAGAAAACTGCATTCAAGTCTAGTGCCATTTAAAGGAATGGTATGAATATGTCCTTCCCCTTCCCAGCTGGTGTGCACAGTTGCTACCCTACATTAAGTCAGTCCCTAATCACTGGCTTATAGAGACTAACTCTGCTGTACATCAGGATGGCATTTCCTCCTGAAATAATCAATTTTATTGTCAGCCAAATAGAGAAATGTTTTTTACCTCAGTTTCCCAAAGGCAGTTAAACATAACCCACTGATCTAGTAAAAACTTAAAAAAATTGCAAAATTTCAAAGTTCTTTCATGTAGTGGTGTTTATTTTCTAGCCAGCCCAAATCAAAATATGTTAAAGATGGGATTATTCAAGTTTATTTTTTTTCCTTTAAACCTTAAACAATTTATACTGGATTCTTTTTTTTATATGTTTAAAGGATGTGTTCTTATGTACTTTTCCAGTAATAAGGTTGATGATTTATTTTTGTTTGTAGTTGCTTTAATATTTTTCAGCTTATACTGGGATTGACAGTATGGGCTTTGCTAAAATGCTCTACTTTGGCTGTGCTTTCTGGTGCTAGTCTTCAGAGGAATCCTGTATAATCAATTCTAGGCAGTCTTTTAGACAAAAGAAATCATACTGAGTAAATAGAATGCATAATTGTGCTCAGTGGATAAGAATTGAAGTGCATTCTTTTCTTTCTTCTTAAATTACTAATACTCCCTAGGAACCATCTTGTTGTGAATGAGATCCTGTTTGTCTTTTTCTTATCATTTGTCTTCATTCGTTACAGCTGTTGTAATTACACAGCAAAATGGTTTTGAGTTTGCATTTTTAGAATATTTTATCTATTGTGCAGAAAAAATCAGGGGTTATAATAACCCAAAGCTGATTAGACTTTAAGGTGTGAAGATGTCAAATGACTATTGTCTACAGTACATGTACGGAGACATTTAATCATCTCTCTAGGAAGGAAAAAAAAAAGATGATTGTAAGAGTGGGGGAGAAAGGAAGTCATTTTAGAGAGACATTTGCTTATTGTTTTTGTCTTGCTTATCTGAGTGTTCTGATTGCCAGATGGATTCATAAACAGACTGAGGTTTTCATGGCACTTGCTGCATGTAATGACTAGCAAGCCTAGGCAGTTTACAGTAGCATAAAGTTAAATGGATTTATAATATTCAACAACCATTTTAAAAATTAGTGTATGTTTAGTGATATTTTTTTCTTTTTTAGGCGTATAGAAAATTACAATGACAGTTATTGCTGAAATAGAAAAATACAACCTATTAGAAAAAAAGTTAAAAAAAACCAGGGAAAAAATAATTTAAAAAACCAACAAACAATCAAAAATAATACCTTTTGATTAAAAAAGGCAAAATTATTGTAATTGTCCTGGACATAAATGGTTTTTGATAATAATCTTCTTGTTACGTATGTAAAAAATGTATTGTAAAAATATGATTGAATTAAACTACTAGTATTCATCAAATCATCTGATATCTAGAATGAAGTTTCTGGATACTGTCAAAGCAAAGAAGGTGATCACAGATCTGTTATATATGAAGGATTAGAGCTGCTGTTGTGGTAATGAAAGATTTCCTGTTGTGGTATTGCAAAACAAGTGCAGGCAACAGTTACCTTATGTGGACAAAAGTTTTTTCAGTGAGACAACAAAGATTATGTCCTGACAAAGATTTATAGGCCACACTCTACTTCCTAATAGCAAATTCCCTCCATCAAGAAAGGGTATTTAAGGCCCACAGTTAGCTTCATATCTTTAGTCTTACTTTTTTTTCCATCGATAACCTCTACTGATCGTTATTTGAAACTGGAATACTTCTGGTGAGTACACATTTATTGTATTGTAGTACAAGTTTTACCTTCATACTACCAATCTTATATCATCTTGTAACAAAAAACATAAGGTCTTTCAGTTGTGTGTAACCCAGCTCCAGTTTACATGCCCCATATTTTTTCTTAACAATGTTATTTTTCCTGTCTAGAATACAGTCTTCCATTCAGGTTCTGTTTCACTGAATGCAGAAGGGTTTTTATTCCACTCATAGCTTTTCTCCAAAGGAAAAAGGAGAGGGAGACATTTTACCTCTGAGTTGTCAGAAAGTTTATGTGATAACATAATTCATAATGGCCACTTTCTCCTTCCTAATTCATACACAAGATCTGAAAAGAAAGTATGCGATATGCATCTTACTCTATAAACACACAGAAATTTCTGAGGTTATGATTGACAAAAATGTTTGATCACCACTTGTTTTCTTTTAGTCTTTCAACATCACCAGTATTTATTTTTGTAGCTTATCTGTATTCCCTTAATCAGGCAATTAGGTAATGAAAAGCAACACATACAACGCACTTCAGTCATAACTAGAAGAATGTTTGCATCTCTTCCACTCATTTTCTCATGAAAAGTGAGGAAAAAAAAGTGGAAGAAAACTGCACTCTGCAACAACATATGCTTACTTACCTGCAGGAGGATTTTAAATTATCATCAAAATTATTATTTATGTGTGCTGGCCACATTCCTGAATATCACTGTTAACTTTCATAAAAGTTTTATGGCTCTCCTGGAAGCCTGTTGTTATACTTCCTCATATATAACACTCCACTTAAAATGTCTGCAGCCATGCAAAGGATAGCAAATTATGTATACCTATCCTTCAGCTGTTGGATAGACAAGATACAGCACCAGTATTTATCTAATTCTTACAATTATAGAGTGTGTTGTGAGTGTGACTGCTACACTGGAGATTAAGTTTAACTGCAGACCTGTATAGCTCCTTACTTATGGTGGCTTTTATAAGGAGGTCCTGGCTATTTAAAGAAATACCTCATTGTTAGTGTTCTCTGAACATTTAATCTGTACTCAGCAGAACCTCAGTTAAGGAAAAAGAATACTTGGTAGTTTGCAATGACAGGTGAGAAAAAAATACTTTGATTTTAAAAAAAGGCAAATACTTTTCTGTGTTTTTTCAAGACTTATGCTGAAATCAAAATCACTGGCTGCACTGAGGGGGAAAAAAAAAGTTTTCCCTTGCCTAACCCTAGATATTTGTGTCCAAGATTGTCATACTGATTTTCATGTAGTCAAGAAAGAGAAGCATCCCCTGCAGGCAATTCATCTTGCACTAATGGTTCAGATGGCCAAGTACTGTATGTCCAAAGTTAAGTCTGCATTCCCAAATATTATTCCTTTCACACGTGTTTGCAAGCTTCTTGTCAGATCCATTAGGCATTATTAGCATATAAACAAAATAATTAGAAGAAGGAAAAGAATATCACTACAGGAATATATAGTTAGATTTAGCAGACATAGGACTCAATGGAAGGCATTTTTTTTTCCTCAATCAGGGGAAAAAAAAAGGTGCTGCAGAAGTAAGAGTTCAGGAGCACTTTGAGAATAATTAAGCCTAAACAATTAAATAGATTTCCTTAAAGCAACTGAGGAGTCAGAGATCCGTGATCTCACCAGACAGACCTCATCCAACAGTCCCTGAGAGAGGAAACAGGAAAGACCTAGGGATGGCCAACAGCGTCAGCTGAGAGTCGGGTCACTTGGCTAGTCCATAGTGATGAGGCAGATCTGAGACCTCCCGGGGGGGCCAACCCTGCATCTGGGCCTGGCTCAGTAGCACCTATACCCAGGCACTCAGCTGCAGGGCAGTGGGAGATGTTGCTCAGGTGGGGCCAAGATGAGAGCCTCAGCTGAAAGTGGCTCCCCTGGGCCAGAGTTTGTCCCTGGCCATGGCCATGCCATAGCATCTGAGAGCTTCTCCCCACATCACCAGATGTACTCACGTGGTGCCTGCATCCCAGCCACCAAAATCCCAGGGGTGGGGAGGGTGCATGCAAGTCCTGCCACTGGGCATAAAAGGCTGAATGGAAGAAGAGAAATGTTATGCTGAAATGCCATTTGGGTTGTGCAGAATGGGGAGGGAGCAAGCTTCCTTCTGAATTATCAAAGGAAGGACCCTAAGGTCAGTTTTGTCCAGTAGGTGTTTTATAGGATTGCATGACATCAATGAAAAATCTCAGAAAGAATCAGAGAAAATCCAAGTTTCAGCTGAAAGATAAAAATATGAAGTGTGATTTTATTCAGGACTCTTATGGTCCATTTTCAGGACACAAGTAACCAGTACTGGCATTTCAGTAGGAGTTGCTCTAATGCAGTGACAGGAAAATTTAAAAATTTTCTCTGTGAAATGAGCAAAAGTTCTTTGGGTTTGCTGGGGGTTTTTTGTTGTGAATTTGTTTATTTTTTTTAACACACAGCTGGTCTTCTGTGAAAATGTAGCTTTGATCAGAGTGAAGCTGTGGATCATGTAGACTCCAGATTATAGCGTCTACTATGGTGATAGTTGGATCATTTAATTTTAACTTTGCGCATTGCTACTTTCCATAACGATGGATCTTTAATAACTTCACAGATACACACTTCTAATTTTATGCTTCCTTATTATTAAGTGCCTTTAAGCCGGAAAGGCCAAAATATTTTAATATTTTTCACCTGCAACATCTCTTGCAATACTTTACAACTTTTCCTGCACCTTGGGCTCTAAGGTAATCTTTGACATTTTTTAGAGAAAATGTTTGAAGTTTCAGACAATGGCGATCTCATTGCTATCCCTTACCTCACTTCTTTTTGCTGCAGGGCATGACACTTTGGAGGGGAAGTTTCTGAATAGTTATGTAATGAAGTCCTTTATATGGTAGCACTGTGTGCACTCCTGTTCTTTTCTGTCTCCTTGAAGAGTTTCATATATTATTCATATTAACTTTTTTCTGTGATGGCCCTCTTTAATTCCAGCTATGATACTTCATCACAGCAGCCTCTCTCCAGCTTGCTATACCAAAGCTATCCCTGCAGTGATCTTTACCAGAGTCATGAAAGCATTCTAATCTCTACTGACACAATGCTGGTTTTTGAAAATATTCTTGCTGCTGAGTGTGAACAGTCAGATGTAGGCTAGTATGTGTCAAGATTTCTTCCACTAATATGGTATTCCAGTTTCATGGTGATGTAAAAAATGTTAATGTCTTAATTTACAAATGCATCATAGCTACAATGTAATTTTTCATTCATAAAAAATAGTTTATGTTAGCTATTTAATCTGAGCCAATTGTGCTCAGTACTGGACAAGACAAAAAAAAAAAGCTTTTCAAGAAATACCAAATTAAACTGAAAGAGGCAACACATACATGAGCATAGATGAAGCAGTAACATTAAAGTTACCATTTCCTGAATGAATTTGAGACAGTTATGGGCAATGAGTCAGAAATCCAACTGATGTAAATTGCTACAGTCCTATCAACTGCATTAGAAACGCACAGACCACCACTCCTGAAAGATCTGATGTATTATGTGAACTCTTGCTGAATGTACTGCAGTTGCTCCCTGTTTGTAAGTCTGTCCCCAAGCAGAAGGTTCTTCCTGTTCTCTTCTCACAGATGTCTGTGCTGAGGGGAATTCAGTCTAGCTGGGAAGAATTACCTGATAAAGTCATGGTCATTTCCTGGACTGGCTCCAGGAAACTGAACTCTCATGTGGTGTTTTCCAGAAGCCAAGTTGCACATCTTGATTCAGCACGTAACTCTTTCTCTTTTATCTACCTGTCCACATATAACATAGACTGCCCTGTGCCTGGCCTTGCACTTCACATTGTGCTGGTCTTCAGTAATTGAGATATACAATTCCTTCAGTAAGACATTGGAATGAAACTCCATGATTTTCCTACTCTTAAACCAGGATCTGATTTACATGAATGCTACACATGTCTGTCTGCTGTTCTACTTTATATTCAGAACTGGATTTTAATTTGAATGATGCTTACACATTGTGGTTGCACAGCCCTCCTGAACATTGTCATTCAATATTATTAGTAGCACTGTGTGCAGTTAGAAATATGAAATAAGACACAGATGTCTAAGTCAAGGCATACAAATTTCTTGCCGTTCAGACAATTAGGCCACTGTTTGACATCAGGCTGCTGCAGATGGGCTCTATCTGTTGCCTATAAACCTTTTTCTCCCTTCATTTTTTGTTAAAGAATAAGGCAAAGGCTCAAGTCTATTACACTTCTACCTCAGTATTGGTGTAAAATATTTTGTTGACTTTTCTGGCCTTTCTGTAGGTGACTATTTAATATGTGTCAAACTCTCTGATTCTTGCGCGTCTCTTGAGTTGTAGTCACACCAGCGTCTTTCTTTATTCAACTAATTTCAATTGAGTAATTTCTTTCACTGAAGAAGGGTTATGCATGCCTGCCTGAGAAATTCCTGTTAAACACTGGGCAAGCTTAAAATAAAAACAGTTTAATGTGAATAAAATTAAAGGGTAAGGTCTTGATTATAAATTCAGAAATACAGTTATGAAAGAAAAATTTAAAACTCAGTTTCAGGAAAGAACTTCTGTGTTAAACAATCTTTAGCTGTTCCAGTCTTTCATCTCACTCCAAAAGCTCCCATTCCTTCCCCTTCTCTTCTGCCTTACTTTGAAGGTTTTCATAATACATCCTCTCTCTTTGTGTGGGGCAGCTCCTCCTCCTCTTTCCTCTGCCTTTATTCTTACTTTCCTCCCTGGTTCTTTTTCTTAAAGAAACTCAGACTTAGAATCTGTATAAAGTATGTTTGTGATAATTTCAGGGTTTTTTTTATATTTTCTGATCTTTGTAGCTGAGTATCCTCTTCCTTTTTACCCTCTACTTGCTCACATATAGTGACTGAGCCTGTCTCTGCTCCTTCTGGGTTTCTGTGAATTTATATTTCTATCCTTTTCCTTCATTATTATGTTCTTTTGAAGTTAGTCGCTGTTGTGTAGTTTAAAGCATTTTCAGATTGTTGCTTTATGTGATAGCACATTATAAACTGTGAAGAAAGATCTTCCCGATTTAGAAAAAATACCTTCATATTTGCTATATATTTTTTAATATCTGACAATGTATTTAACATATTTAGGAGCTTTTCTTCCCCATCACCTTTTTTGTGGTTTTTCTTTTTTTCCCTTGTGGGCATGCAGTCATGTCTTTTACCTTGGCCTCTTCCTTTATGTGATGATGAGGATACATAATAAATATGACTGCTTCTTCAAGACAAGTTATTCCAGTGTCCCAGCTTGGTGTCAAGAAGATGAATAGTGCTTGCTGACATCACCTCTAAACATGATAAGCTAATCACTTATGAGGGAGTCTCTGAATGCTAGAGTTTCATGAAGGATGCTGAGGCAGATTTAAGTGCACAAAGATTTATTGTTGGGGTCTCTAGCTTATAGCATATATAGTCTTCAACTGTGTGAGTTCCTTTGGGGAAAAATATAGGAAAGAGGAACAAGAGAAAGAGGAAAAGGAAAACTGCCTTGTGGTCATCTGGAAAGAACGGTGACAGGGCTTTTTCCTCTCATGATGGTTTGTCATCGTGCTTTCTACTAGTACTGTGTGCTTTTCATCAGGACTGCTCCCACTCACTCCCCTGCCCCTGGCTGTTCTTTTTTCTAATGTTATTGGTGCCAACTTGAGTATGCAAACAGAGGCAAATATTGCATGTTGGTTGTTAAGCATCTCCACACATAAATGTTTGAACAATATTTATCAAGTATTTACATGACTGTTAATTTGTTGTGCCCTATCTTTGATTTTCTCTAATATAAAACAAAAGCTAAAGAGAGGTGGAGAAGATGTACAATTCCCCTGCCACTGGTAGTAGCCCCCCATGAGAACTGACTAAGACTATTGGGGTTCTGCAGCTACTAGGCCATGAGAATGGCGACACATTCACAACAGTGGGAGAACAGCAAGGGAAAATACTGCTAGAGAGTCTCTGGAAAGTGCTGCCTCAGCAGCATCAGGGAAAGGTTACAGAGCTGCAAATAACAAGCCCTTGGGTGGTTGCTTTTTAACATGAGATGTCATGGGACTGAACTACTTCAGCATGAGAAAAAAGGAGGAAGGAATTGTTATACAACAGGGACTAGGAATATGAACCCGGTGGAGAAAATTTATGCTTCAATTGTCTTTATGTGTATGTTATGGCACAGGCAGTTCCGTAAGCAGCTGATGTCAAGGGCCTGTTGATATTAAAATACATTAATCAGTGTAAAGGAGTTCAATTTTCTTATTTATGTGCATAAGTTCTGAATCAACAGTAGTTTTGGAACTTTTAAAATAAAAACAGAGATAAGAGGAATAGTACATACATGTTTGCATTAGAATTACTTAGGTAGATCAAAGAGTTCTTAAAGAATAAAGATTTAATATTAATGTAAATTATGTTTTACTCTGCAAAAAATTAAAAGGTTACTCCTAGCAGCTTTAACTTTTTTTTTTCCTGCAAAAGATGTTTTTCCCCACAAGCCAAAAGAAAAAAAAAAAAGAGGTTGAAGGAACACATGAACAGAAAGATAACATGAAAAGAGACCTAATTTTTTGCCAAGCAATTAATAGTAAAAATATTTTAAAATGTTTGGTAGATGAGGATGATACAAATACTCTGCATCATAAGACAATAAGCCTATGTGTAAAAAATGATAAATAGCATTCTAAAGCACTTTTCTTGAAGAAAATATCCTAGCTGAATGATGCATATGCAGAATGAGAGATTGTAATTTCAAAGATCTTAGGAAAATGATGAACTCCCATCTGATGTCTTAATGTAAATGCATCCAATAACCCCCTGACTTTTTATAAAGCTAAGGAGATTTCAAATTTATTTGAAATTTGAAACACACTTTGATTAATTCTTTGGAGATGGAATCTACCAAAAGTTATTTTGAAAAGGGAAAAATAAACAAGCAATAAGAAATATTAAGTTCTTCAAGATCCAGGTTTATTTTTATCTCTTATAAGGGTGATCTTAGTCAGTCTTGTAGGCTTGGTTCCAGCACTGTATGCAGAACTGTGTTCTCCATTTCACCCTTAGAAAAATAAGATTTCTAAAGAAAGGAAACTAGTTACATAGGTGTGGATCAAATATTCATGGTGTCAAACTTTTCCAGTTGTTATGAACTAAAAAGAAGTTAAGATTATCCTGCACCTATGGACACTGACTGTTTTGTGTGTTTGAATGTTTGGCATAGGACAACAGCTAATTACCACTAACATTAGGTGACCAAGTTTAAAAAACTTGGCCACAATGAAAACTGCATGGCTGACCTCTTATTTGTACTGTTCCTCTCCTTAAACTCTAATGTTTTATTTATAGAAGGGCAAGGATATTTGTAACATTTTTCAGCCTCCTTCACTTGAATATCTTTATTATTTATTGTGTTTGTGTAATTTGATGGTAATATATTATTGCCTTTTATTTCAGATTTGGTGGCAAGCTAAGAATTTTAACAGTTTAAAAAAAAAAAAGGGAAATCAAATTCCTTTAAGTAGCAATCAAGCAATAGTTAAATACATTTGGCAAATTACAAATAACCTTTTTTAGTTGTAAATACTGAAAAGGTAAACAAGTAGAATATAGCATATTCATGTAATTAGTGTCTTGGAAAAAAAAATCTGTAAATTAAAACTCTCCAAATGGTGGTAGTTTAAAAAATATACTACATGTTTTCCATTCACAATACTATGCTGATATCTCTCTCTCATATTCTGTTCTGGTAAATACTGATTTAACACTGCCTACCACAACTGTTGTGGGCAGGATTGGGTGGCCAGAAAATTGTGATTAGAAACAGGTCCAGCTGTGTGCTGACTTTGCAACCAGTCTGTAGTATATAAGTACTCACACCCCACTAGGCCATCTCTTTTTTTTCTTTCCTTAACTGTTTTGCTCATAAGGACATAAAATTGTTCTACTGCCTTGAGCTGTTGTTTGCCTCACACAGTGATAAAGATCTGATACTCGGGAAAGACAAAGAAGGCTAGTCACTTTCTGCAGTAGATTCCTCCAGTTTTTTTCCCACATCCTGAACAGTATACATGAGAACATCACTGCCTAATCCCTTTACACTGTGTTTAAGGACATGTTATCTATGAATTTGCTTAATCTTTTTTTGAACCAGGGAATTCTATCTGCCTTCATAACCTCCAGTGGCAACAAATCATAGACATTCACAACATTTTATATAACCAGTTATTTTTTTCTTTTTCTTACCTCCTAATCATTTCAAAATGTGCCCTGCAAGTGGTGTGACATTTAGTTAGTATGTTATTCATTTGTGTTATTCACCATCTCCATGATTTTACAAACCTGAGCTACTTCTTTCTTTGCCAAGTGTCTATCTGTAACCAAATCAGTCTACTCCTGAATATATTATCAGACCTTAGTACATCTTGGAAAAGCAGCTGAGATCATTTACTATAATGTACGATTTTGTGGAATAAATTAAAAAGAAAATTTTTTTCCTGTTGTGCATTTTCTTAGAGGATATCTGCACTAGAAAGAAAACATCTATAGATATTCACAATTCTGAATTTCAGCACAGTGGCTGAGTAATTCCAAGTATTTAAGGCAATTCATCCCAATGAAAAAAAGAAAAACAAAGAAACAAAAGAAATAAACAAAAAGAAACCCACCAAACCCCACAACCCAGGAGATGAAACTCAGTCCTCTGTGTGTGTGTGTGTGTGTGTGTGTGTGTGTACATGTGTACTTTCTCTATGCATGTAGTTGAAGTTCTAATTACTTGTATTTTTATGCATGGGTAATTTTGTAAAATCCTCTCTCATTCTATGCCAGGTACTTGATCAACCAATTTTATATTAGTATATGTGCAGGCTTTTGCTAGTTATTGTACAGTGCTTTGACTAACTGGAAAAATCCATAGTAAACACAATTAAACTTAAATAGATTAAGGTTTGTTCTCCAAGAGGACACAGAATGAGGAATACTTACCTCATGTTATTTGTGAAGTCTCACTGAGTTTTCTTTTCCTTTTCCCTCTGTGCTTTTAAAAATTTCTGAAAACAGAACAAGACCTTGACAGTTGTGAAACTTACAAATGATATAAAAACAAAATGAAAATTAATGTTATATAAGCACAGAATCATTTCATGAACTGGATAACGCAATGCATATTCAATACAATCAAACTGAGAAGTATACATCAAGGAATGGGGCTGAAATATTGTTTTCTATGAGTCAGTGCAGTCTTTCAATGAAAAAAATGGCATTATTGAAAGGATGGTTTACCCTTTTAACTGAGGTGAGTATGGAAATCTATGTTCAGTTCAGATTTGCAATTTAGGAAAGATCAAAAATCTGAGAGCTTTCAGAGAAAATCCATGAGAACAATGTAAATCAAAATGCTTGTCCTTGAGAAATGTGTACAGAAAACAATGTAATGATGTATTTTAGGTTGCTTTATCTTTGGGGTATTTTTATACATAAAGTTTTATATATGTATATATATATGTATTTATATATATAAGTTAAAAGAACTTTGGTCATTCTAAAGTTATATCTCGTTCTACTTAAAATGTAAAGTCATATTCCTCTCCATGTATGTTTTATTTTTATGGTTTTCCATTTGTATGAAAAGATTAGATGGTATTGTGGTTTTATTGAAGGCATAACTTTTTCAGAAGTGTAAATCTTAATAGGGCAACTTTAAAAAATTATCTAAGATCTGAAGCACCAGTAAAAATAGATCCTTACTTGTATGTCTATTCACCCGTGTGTTTGTGAGAGGTACATTGTTAATCGAGCAGATGCTAAAACTGTATGCAAATGCACATAAGGTGGTTTCGCTATAATAGATCTCTTTCATGCAGTCAGCAAATGGAAAAGCAAACTATAATGCTTGCATTATTTTGTTGTTAACAAAACAGCTTGGTAGCTTTAACAAAATAAAATAACATTCCTATATATCACTGGAAAGTCTCGAAGGAATAATATACATGGAGCAGCAGCTGTTAAGCTACCTATAATATGCCTTTCTTGTGAATTGCTCATGTCTGAAGAAATTAGTTTGGCAGAACAAAGTCTATTACTTCATGAATATATAATTACAACTTAAATACTGTTACCTGGTTTCAAAAAAAAAAAAAAGCTATGAACAAACATTCACTGAGCACCTTTGGAAGGTTTATCCGTAAAATTACTTGTCTGTTTTAATTAATAAATGGCACACTGCATCAAGTTCAGAACCTTGAAATACGAAAACACTACTTTACACCTATACATATAATAAATAAATTGTTTGAAAGTGAAAATGAGCACAGATGAAGATAACATTCTTCATTATAGCTTCACTTTTACTTCTAAGTGCGTTCCAAACCAGGGGGACTAGAGAGCCTTAGAAAAGTACAGGAGGAAAACACAAAAGTACTTCTAGTCAAGCCAAGGACAGATGAGCTGTAAATGGAAAACTGGGATGATTTTTTTTTTTTTATTCCTTGGTTGGAATGATTTAACAGCTCTTCGTTCTTATCATGATCTATCTTCTGAAAGCGTCGTGATCTCATGGAGATGTGTTTTGTTCTCCCTATATTTTTATTATGAATGGTATCTGTGTTGCTGCATGTGCCTACTTATAACTATAAGCTACTGTTGTTCTTAGTGCAATACTGTAGCCCATAAGGAACTGTTTAAGGAGCTATAAGTTTAAAAAAAAAAAAAAAAAGGTTTTCAATTACACTCAGAAATGAAGCTTTGCACTGGTTCTGCCATTCTGCAGCCTCTAAGCACTAACCTCCAAGTATTTTCTGAACTTGCTAAATTTTGCAATCATGGAAGTGTTTCATTGGTTTCTAATACTAAAGAGCAACATGAATTGAATTGCAGAATGAAGTAATTGATGTTGTGCTTAGATTATGTGAATGTGGATCCAAATGTCTCTTAGAGCCAATGTTCACAATGCTCTTCTGCCTTCAAATATCTTTTCCTAATGATACCTTAAGGGTTGAAAGACCCCAGATGTAAGCAGCCTACATGCATAAGATTTAGGCCTCATTGTCTAATTTGCTGATGCTTTGCTAAAAATCAGTAGTGTCCAGTTTGGATGTTGTTTGCTAAGAGGCAGTAGTGTCTAGTTTGGATGTTTTGCTAAAGTCAGTACTGTCTAACTTGGATGGTTTTTTTTTTTGTAAGTCAGTAGTGTAGCTACTTATTAAATTTGGAACCCTATTCAAGGACGGGAAGAATCGGGGGGGGAATGGAGCAGAAGGATAATAATGGTTTGCCAAGGTTGCTAGACTAGAAGGAATGAGAACTAATTGATGCAGGAAGATTTGTGGCTCCTTATGAAGGACAGTTTTTGATAAGAACTAGGAGTTTACCTCAAGAACTGGTCTACACCGACCCTGCAGTTTGGGCGAGAGCCAAGGAGCAACAGAGTCGGCGCAAGAACAAGGGGTTACTAGCGGTGACGAAGAAGAGCCAGCAGCCTTCATCCCCGTGACCCCTGACGACCACCACAAGGAGGCACTGAGCAGGCACAGGGGGGAGGGATTTATGGAAATGACCACCTGGAGCTAATTTTAATACAAAGCGGAGACAGGTTATGCATATGTATAGGCATATCGGGAAACTTTATGCATATGTAATACTTTGCTACATATAAATGGGGTAAGTTGCCACTTATAGGTATGCACGTTAGGTGGAGCGATCCCCCGTGCATCCGGCACTGAGAATAAAGCCTTTTAACACTACATTGGTGTTACGAGGTTCGTTCTTCCCGATTTCGGTGACACTAAGGCTAAAAAACTCTCTGTAGAGAGCTGAAATAATTTTACTTTAAAGATAGTAGCACAATGAAAGAAAACAAAAGCTAAGCTTCAAAGCTGTCATGATAGCTCTTGGAACTTGAGTCAACTTATTGCACTGAAGGAAATGCATAGTTTTAATTTGTTAATATAATAAACTCCACAGTAAATTAATTTATCGTCTCCCCTCAGGTTTACACCCAGAAGTACAGGAACATGTTTATTTACTCTTTCAAATTGAAAACTATTGATTTCCTTTAGGAACTCATCCTTGTTGACTGTGAATTAGTCCATTTATTTCACATTCCAATCAACATGTGTATTAATAAAATACACTGTATTTTTCTTTTTGGCAAAGAGCTATTTTTAATTTTGAGTTACTCAAATCATCTTCAACTTAAATATAGGTATCATAGAATCATAGAATCACCTCGGTTGGAAAAGACCTTTAAGATCATCGAGTCCAACCGTTAACCTAGCACTGCCATCCCACCACTAAACCATGTCCCTAAGCACCTCATCTATCCTTCTTTTAAAGACCTCCAGGGATGAGGACTCGACCACCTCCCTGGGCAGCCCATTCCAGAGCTCGACAACCCTCTCGGTGAAGAAGTTTTTCCTAATGTCTAGCCTAAACCTGCCCTGGTGCAGCTTCAAACCATTCCCTCTCATCCTATCATCTGTTACCAGGGAGAAGAGGCCGACCCCCACCTCGCTACAGCCTCCTTGCAGGTAGTTGTAGAGGGCGATCAGGTCTCCCCTCAGCCTCCTCTTCTCCAGACTAAACAACCCCAGTTCCCTCAGCCGCTCCTCGTATGACTTGTGTTCCAGACCCCTCACCAGCTTGGTTGCTCTCCTCTGGACCTGTTCCAGCAAGGCAACATCTTTCTTGTAGTGAGGCGCCCAAAACTGAACACAGTATTCGAGGTGCGGCCTCACCAGCACCGAGTACAGGGGCACGATCACTTCCCTACTCCTGCTGGCCACACTATTCCTGATACAAGCCAGGATGCCATTGGCCTTCTTGGCCACCTGGGCACACTGCTGGCTCATATTCAGCTGGCTGTCAATCAGTACCCCCAGGTCTTTTTCCACCAGGCAGCTTTCCAGCCACTCTTCCCCAAGCCTGTAGCGCTGCATGGGGTTGTTGTGACCAAAGTACAGGACCCGGCACTTGGCCTTGTTGAACCTCATACAGTTGGCCTCGGCCCATTGATCCAGCCTGTCCAGGTCCCTCTGCAGAGCCCTCCTCCCCTCCAGCAGATCAACACTACCACACAGTTTGGTGTCATCTGCAAATTTACTGAGGGCACACTCAATCCCCTCATCAAGGTCATTGATAAAGATATTAAACAAGACTGGCCCTAGAACTGAGCCCTGGGGGACACCACTTGTGACCGGCCGTCAACTGGATTTAGCTCCATTCACCATGACTCTCTGGGCTCGGCCATCCAGCCAGTTTTTAACCCAGCGAAGAGTACATCCATCTAGGCCATGAACTGCCAGCTTCTCCACGAGAATGCTATGGGAGACTGTGTCGAAGGCTTTGCTGAAGTCCAGGTAGACAACATCCACAGCCTTTCCCTCATCTACCAGGCGGGTCACCTGGTCATAGAAGGAAATCAGGTTGGTTAGGCAAGACTTGCCTTTCGTGAACCCATGTTGACTGGGCCTGATCCCCTGATTGTCCTCCATGTGCCTGGTGAGCACACTCAAGATAAACCGCTCCATAATCTTCCCCGGTACCGAGGTTAGGCTGACTGGTCTGTAGTTCCCCGGATCCTCCTTCCGGCCCTTCTTGAAGAGAGGCGTCACATTTGCCAACCTCCAGTCATCTGGGACCTCCCCTGTTCTCCAGGACTGCTGATAAATGATAGAGGCTGCCAGCTCCTTCAGCACTCTTGGGTGGATGCCATCTGGCCCCATAGACTTGTGGATGTCCAGGTGGCATAGCAGGTCAAAGACTGCTTCCTCCTGGATTATGGGGGGTTCATTCCACTCTCTGTCCCCATCTTCCAGCTCAGGAGGCTGGGTACCCTGGGGATTAACTTGTCGGGCCATTAAAGACCGAGGCAAAGAAGGCGTTGAGTATCTCAGCCTTTTCCTCATCCTTAGTGGCAATGTTCCCCCTTGCATCCACTAGAGGATGGAGGTTCTCCCTGGCTCTCTTTTTGCTGTTAACATATTTATAAAAACTCTTCTTATTATCCCTTATAACAGTGGCCAGGTTAAATTCCAGCTGGGCTTTTGCCTTTCTAATCTCCTCTCTGCATAACCTGACAAGGTCCCTGTACTCTTCTTGGGTTGCCTGCCCCTTCTTCCAGAGCTGTTAAGCTCTCCTTTTTTCCCTTAGTCGCACTAGTAGTCCTCTGTCCAGCCAGGCCGGTCGTCTTCCCCGCCGATTCGTCTTACGGCACATGGGGACAGCCTGGTCCTGTGCCTTTAAGACTTCTTCCTTGAAAAACACCCAGCCTTCCTGGACCCCTTTGCCCTTCAGGACTATCTCCCAAGGGACTCTCCCAACCAGCGTTCTGAGCAGGTCAAAGTCTGCCCTCCAGAAATCCATGGTGGCAGTCTTGCTGACCCCCTTCCTTACCTCACCAAAGATTGAAAACTCTACCATTTCATGATCACTAAGGCCAAGATGATTTCCAACCACCACCTCTCCCACCAGTCCTTCTCTGTTAGTGAACAGGAGGTCAAGCAGGGCACTTCCCCTGGTAGGCTCACTTACCAGCTGTGTCAGGAAGTTATCTTCCACACACTGCAGGAACCTTCTGGACTGTTTCCTTTCTGCTGTGTTGTATTTCCAGCAGATGTCTGGGAAGTTGAAGTCCCCCACAAGAACAAGAGCTCATGACTGAGAGACTTCTGCCAGCCGCTTGTAGAATTCTTCGTCAACGTCCTCATCCTGGTCGGGTGGTCTGTAACAGACTCCCAACAGGATATCTTTCTTGTTGGCCTTTCCCCTCATCCTCACCCATAAGCATTCTGCCACACCACAAGCGTCAAGCTCTGTACAATCTAAACACTCCCTAACATACAGAGCCACCCCACCACCTCTCCTTCCTTGCCTGTCCCTTCTGAAGCGTTTGTAGCCATCCATCGCAGCACTCCAGTCATGGGAGGCATCCCACCACGTTTCTGTGATGGCGACTACATCATAACCATCCTGCCTTACAATGGCTTCCAGCTCCTCCCGTTTGTTGCCCATGCTGCGTGCATTAGTGTAGATGCACTTGAGCTGGGCTGTCGGTTTCCCCCCCAGCAATGGGGTGACCCCCCCAGGCTCCTCTCTAGTGAGCCTGTTTATATCCCCTTCCCCCTTCAGGCCTAGTTTAAAGCCCTCTCTACAAGCCCCGCCAGTTCATGAGCAAGGATCCTATTTCCCTTCCAAGAGAGCTGGGCACCATCTGTTCTCGACAGGCCCGGTGCCATGAAAACCTCTCCATGGTCAAAGAAGCCCAAGCCCTTCCGATGGCACCAAACTTTGAGCCACACGTTAACTGCTCTAGCTTTTCTACTCCTTTCCGTGTTCCCTACTGACACTAATGGGATCGAGGAGAGCACTACCTGCGCTCCTGATCCTTCAACCATTTTCCCTAGTGCCCTGAAGTCCCTTTTGATCAATTTGGGGCTTCTCTCTGGCAATTCATTGCTGCCTGCCTGTATAATCAAGAGCGGATAGTAGTCAGAGGGTCGTACCAGACCAGGGAGTCTCTTGGCAATGTCCCTGATCCGGGCCCCAGGGAGGCAGCAGACTTCCCTATGGGATGGGTCCGGGCGGCATATCGGGCCCTCCGTTCCCTTCAGAAGGGAATCACCCACAACAATTACCCTTCTTTTTTTCTTTGTACAGTCGGTCTTGATAGGTAGGGGTGACCGTCTCTCCCTAGCCAACCCCCTGGTTGGGCCTTCATCCCCATCTTCAGTTGCCTGGCCCTCAACTTCCAGAGCCCCATATCTGTTACGCAAGGGCAGCTGGGAAGGTGAAGGAGCCCGGGAGGGGACTCTCCTCCTGCCCCGAGCAGAAACCTTTTTCCATCCCTCATCATCTCTTGGGTCTCTAGCTTCTGTCTGCCGCTTTTCCCCATTATATAACAGCTTTTCCCGATTTTGAAACATAAGAAGTGTAGTGAAGGCTGGAACTGTCTAAATATCATTTAAAGTGGGACTGAGTACATTTGATTAATTATTTTTCAGCATGAGTTCTTATTGCACTACCTTCCCTGACTATCTATTCCTAAATTTGTCACATGCCCTTAGTACTGCCACTACCTCTGTATGTGATGAACTAGACTGAGATTTGCTCTGGCTTAAAATTAAATCATACAAAATACAAGCAAACACCACCCTCCCCCCAGTTTTTAATCCAGGCAAATTGTCCTATCTGGGAGATCATCTGGCCCGAGAAGAATGGACTCATCATACTGTTGATTGGGATGTTCAGGAGTGAAAAGGACCTGTGGGCAAAAGCTGGCTAAACTAGGGTCTCTGTTGAAACTCTGCCCTAAAATGCCAGTTTTAGGCAAAGCTATAACAGTGTCACTTTTTAAAGCCAGCTGTATGGTTGGTGGAGAGGGAGAAAAAAGACAATCTTTCGGGCACACAAACCCTGAAATAGAAACAGACACCTTCAGGCTAGGAGTGATTGGTCTGAGTTTAATTTTATTGTGTTAAAAAAAGAAAAAGTATTTTGCCTTTTGGTCCAGTTGGGGGCAAGATAGACATTCCTTGAGCCAACTCATTCAAAGAGGCTTAATTCCTCACGGCTCAAATTTAAACTGACTGATATGTGACAATGATCATATCACCTGATTCAGTACTTATCCCTGTGTCATGATGCCTAAACACCCTCATTCTGTACTGGTTCTCATAATCCTTTACATAGTCATCTTCTAGATTACTTGCATTTTGTTTTGTTTTATTCTGTGCTGTTTTCTCTGGGTGGAGCTCCTTGGGGTTTTGAACCATTACCACAAGACCAGTCTAAATTCTTGCAAATATCCCTACAGTCCAGGATAGCTTGAGGGATGATGCCACAAAGCCCTGAGTCTTTTTCTTTCTGGCATCTCTCTGGGCCTAAGATATTTAGACACTATTTGAAGACTCTTTTAGATGTGTATTTATGCCAGATGAGAAGTCTTACAGGAAAGATTTTTTGGAGTAGTTTTGCACACATGTAGTATTGCAACCATGGGCACAAAGGTGAAACAGTGATGATACTACACTGACAGTGCAGGATCATGAGGACTAAAAATTAAAGCTGTTTGGTACCTGTGCTAAGCAAGGGGAATTTTAGCAGACAGACTAATGCTTTTGGAAGCCAATTCAAGAAATAAATTTTATTTCTGAGACTCAGTGCCCACCACTAACGTGCACTACTTTCTAATGCCACGCTGTGAAAGTCTACTCCAAAATACACTCCCTCAGATTTTAGGAGGTAGTACGATTATAAAAAATGCATAAACTTATTTTTCTTCAGAGCTATGCTGGTAAGAATATTTTGAAGTTCAGATAAAAGCAAGATTAGGTAGCTTTTAGTCTTTTGCAAGATATAGTAAAGCTAATTTTCAGAACCTGCATGTGAATTAATGCTGTTAATTATTTTTAAACAGGCCTTTAAGATGTTCTGCTATGTGTTCTCCACTGCTAAGTGTTTCTAAATAACTTGTATAAAGCTGTGAAGGCACTGGGGAACTGTAATCATGCTGAGCCACTGGACATAATTCCTGTTGTTGTTCTGTGTAACATCATTAATTTTGCTCTAGTTTTAAGGGTCTCCTTGGATTGTTCCTGAAAATAACTTGCATATTTAAAGCAACTTCAAATTTGTGACAGTGAACTGTGCTAATGATTCCTAATGTCTAATGTAGTGATCATAGAATCATAGAATAGAATCATAGAATCACTTTGGTTGGAAAAGACCTTTAAGATCATCGAGTCCAACCTTTAACCTAACCCTGCCATCCCACCACTAAACCATGTCCCTAAGCACCTCATCTATCCTTCTTTTAAATACCTCCAGGGATGAGGACTCGACCACCTCCCTGGGCAGCCCATTCCAGAGCTGGACAACCCTCTCGGTGAAGAAGTTTTTCCTAATGTCTAGCCTAAACCTGCCCTGGCACAACTTCAAACCATTCCGCCTCATCCTGTCATCTGTTACCAGGGAGAAGAGACTGACCCCCACTCACTACAGCCTCCTTTCAGGTAGTTGTAGAGGGCGATCAGGTCTCCCCTCAGCCTCCTCTTCTCCAGACTAAACAACCCCAGCTCCCTCAGCTGCTCCTCCTAAGACTTGTCCTCCAGACCCTTCACCAGCTTTGTTGCTCTCCTCTGGATTCTCTTTTTGCTTCTCCTTAGCTTGGCAGAATGTCATATATCATTTTAAAAAAAGCCCCAACCCTCTTCACAATCAGAAGATAGGAGAAAGCTGCAATTTCCTGTTCATCTTGGTCTATATTGTAAAGAGTTAAACTAGTTTATAGTAGTTTCTTCTTAGTATTTATATACATAAACAGACTTGATCCTCATTTGGACTTTTTTTGAGGCCCCTGAAAATAAATAGATTGTTGTACCTGATGTTTAGTAGCTCCTTTTTAGATTTCCTTTTTCTTGTAATAGAAAATGCATAGACAACCTACTTTGATCTAGCCTTGTCGTTATCAGACTTTAAAGCTTTATGAAAGAGAAAGCAAAGCACGCCATTTGTGTATTTTAAAAAAAGATAAAATTTGAGGAAGAAATTTTCAGAATCCATCCTTGATAGCAAATTAAAGTCCTTTATGCTTGTTTTCTAGAGCACCATCTCTTGAACCTGAGACTGTGTGTATGAGAAAATCAACATAACATACCTGATGAACCATTTTCCTCGTAAACCAGTATACAAGAGTAAAGTCTTGGAATTGCCTTGTAGCTTATCTTCTTCATAAGCATATAGGACTAAAAAAACAGAAGGGGAAATGGTAAGAAGTGGAAGACAGAGTCTAGAGACTGCACCAGTATTTGAAAAAGCAATGTAACTAGTACTCCTTGATATTCTCATACTGCTTTATATGTTTAGATATAGTTGTAAAGTTGTAGAAAAGCTCTCTTTTATATTGTGTGTCAGTTTGCCACCTCAGCCTTTGTCCCATCTGCCCACTATGTTCCCATCCTCTTTTCTCTTTCTCTCCCTGCTCCAGAGCAATTTTTCTAGCACTATTTCCTTCAAAATGCTGCACTCTCATCATTTGGAAGTTCTTATGCTGTATGTTCAAGTGTACAGAGCACAAAGATTCTCTACACAAGAGATTTTAAGTGCTGGTGTAATACTTAGTCTAGTTTAGCTGTAGAATTATAGGTAGGTCTACCTTATCTATCTGTCAGGATCCCAAATGTCCCTTTTGTGCAATCCCTTTCTTCTCCCCAGTGTATCTCTAGGATCAAAAAGAAACCCCAACCTTGACCACTGCAAGCAAAACTGTGAGCAATGGTGAGAGTTGCAAGCCATCACTTTGCTATTTTGCATGCACTGTTCTGTGCAACTTAGCTTTTGCTGTTCATTTATCACATGCCATTTGTACCATGGGTTCCTATCTGCTAGGCATGGAATACTATTTTTATTAACAACAATTAATCACACATATAAAAAACAATCTCAACAATGTTATGCTCTTATATAAGAGACAGATGTGAGAAGTGGTGTGATATTCTCCTCTGCTATTAGATAGATAAGGGGGTTGTACAGTGTAGATCTACAGCGAATGGACCATCTCTTGTGCAGGAAATGTTGCTCAGACCTTCCTACCTGGAATGGCAGCAGGATACAGCTGGAATCTGCAGATCATTTCTCCATCAACATTTAACAAGGTTTGAATAATCATGTGTTGTACAAAATCAGATTTTTCTAAGTTTTTATCACGTAGCCAAATGCTCATAGTTTTGTTCCTCACACCTTCCTAATGACAAATGTTCCCAAAGTCACAAAACCAACTAACAAAACTTGTATTCAAAACTTGTATTCATGTAAAACATGTATTCAAAAAATACTTAATGGAGCTAAAAATATATTGTAGAATCTACTTTAGTTCTAACAAATGGCAAAACATTTTTTTTTCTAAAACTGACTTACAGTATGAAAATTTAGATTGAGCAATTAGAAATAATAAACTTTAAAAAATTGTGTTAAAAGACAGCCTTTAGGAAACTTTCAGTATGGGTGCTATTAGCATGAATAATGCATACTTGTCTCAGATTTGTCCTTTGAGGTTTTTTCCTACTGTTATATTGCACTCTATATATTTACTAGATTTACTTAATTTACTTGCAAAATACATCAATTAATTTTGTCTCTGGTGACCAAAATCTAGACTCTTGCTGATTATGTCTATTTTGCAAGTGAACAAACTATTCACTGATGAGTCAGCTAGCCAAAATTAATTCATTTTGAGGCATGAATTTCCTTTCTTTACTATCCCACAAATGAAAGATAAGTGACTTATTCATTATACAGTTCAAGTCCTTACAGTGTATTTTTGTCTCTAAATGCTTCTCAGAATATGCCCACTGGTCTTTTTGTTTTGGTTATATTTTTGTAAGTCTGAGATATCACATTTCTTTGAGGAAAATTATTTTCTTGAGAAAATATTCTATATCTGGAAGCTGGTGCACTAGTGTACCATGGGAGGAACTGCCACTACAATGGCTATTCTAGGTTGCAATTTTTATGCTGTTTAATTTGCAAATATGCTAGCATTTGAGGTAGAGAAAACATGGGTCTATTTTCTATACATACATGAATATTTCTTGTGCCCAAGCTATCATTCATATCAGATTTTACTTACAGTGGAGTCCTGAAGAAGAAGTTCCTTATAGAGAAGCATTGATCAGAAGTTATATTCTGATGGACTGGTGAACATGTCAGCTCCTTGGCTCAGAACTAATTAAGCTCATAGGAACTGTGGATGGTGAGCATGTAGTATGCATCCTACTTTCTGAAGAACCTTCTGCTGTGTTCCTCAGACACTATTAACTTATATTTTGCAAACACAGATCCGTTTAGATCTTCAAGGAGGAAGCCAGCATTGGTTTTTTTGGCAATATGTGTTGCAATTACTGAATCACAGAATCACAGAATGGCAAGGGTTGAAAGGGACCTCGGGAGATCATCTAGTCCAACCCCCTTGCTAAAGCAGGTTCTCCTAGAGCATGTTACACAGGACCTCGTCTAGGCGGGCTTTGAATATCTCCAGAGAAGGAGACTCCACAACCCCCCTGGGTAGCCTGTTCCAGTGCTGAGTCACCCTCAAAGTAAAGAAGTTTTTCCTCATATTCAACTGAAACCTCTTATGTTTCAGTTTGTACCCATTGCCCCTTGTCCTGTTGCTGGGCACCACCGAGAAGAGTCTGGCTCCATCCTCGTGACTTCTGCCTTTAAGATATTTGTATGTGTTGATGAGGTTCCCTCTCAGTCTTCTCTTCTTCAGGCTGAACAAGCCCAACTCTCTCAGCCTTTCCTCATAGGGGATATGCTCCAGTCCCTTTATCATCCTAGTTGCTCTCCTCTGGACTCTCTCTAGGAGTTCCTCATCTTTCTTGAACCAGGGAGCCCACAACTGGACACAGTACTCCATGTGGGGTCTCACCAGGACAGAGTAGAGGGGGAGGAGAACCTCCCTCAGCCTGCTGGCCACACTCCTCTTAATGCACCCCAGGATACCATTGGCCTTCTTGGCAACAAGGGCACACTGCTGGCTCATGGTGAGCTTATTGTCCACCGGGACTCCCAGGTCCCTCTCAGCAGAGCTGCTTTCCAGCAGGTCAGCCCCCAGACTGTACTGGTGCCTGGGGTTCAACCTCCCCAGGTGCAGCACTCGACACTTGCCCTTGTTGAACTTCATCATGTTCCTCTCCTCCCAACTCTCCAGCCTGTCCAGGTCCCGCTGAATGGCAGCGCAGCCTTCCGGTGTATCAGCCACTCTTTCCAGTTTTGTGTCATCAGCGAACTTGCTGAACTCTGTCCCCTCGTCCAGGTCATTGATGAATAAATTGAACAAGACTGGGCTGAGTACGGAAGTACCGAAGTACCGAAGTAATATTATTTCTTAATTCGCAAGTATAATACACAAATTGATTAAATAATTGGCTAAAGTAGGTAATTAAATTTAAAAAAGGTAAACTAGTCCCCATTTCTACAGGGATTTGGCAACTTTCACAAGCTTAAGATAGAGAAGAGGTGCAGACGAGCAGACACCTAGATTTGCTGAAGGAAAACATTATATATTATTCTGAGGCTGTATGTATGACTGTGCATACCTGTGTTGTTCTTGTATATATGAATATATATGCATTAAATACTTCTTTTTAGATTACATTTACTTGTCTGACCACTAATGAAAATTTGATACTATAGGTACAATTCACATGAGAATTCTGGCTAGATTAGAATTAAGTTAGCTGCTTGAAAAAAAATCAATGAAGTTTAGTGCATGAATTTCCTGTATGAGGTGGGTGGATGTAAAATTTCTCTGTGTACAATAACTGGACCATATCAGCTCAATTTACCTTCGTCTCTCAGGTTTTCTTCTTTCTTTTTTTTTTCCCTTTTTTTCCCCTTTTGTGAAAAAGTCAAATGGAAATTTTAGGAAACACCTGGAGAACAGGCAGGATTTATAATTCTCAGTAAAGCATGGTGCATAGACACCTCACTGTGCTCTAAATTATGCACTAAATATCATGAGGGGAACCAGTCCTGATTCTTAACATCTTTTAAAATAACAAGACCTGATCTGGTTAGGGGAACGTCATCTATTTCAAGAATACCACAACAGTAATACTGAAGGGGTGGAGTCTGTGTTTTTCTGGCCTAGAATTTAGTGCCTGATTCTCTGTGCCACTGAGAATAAGGCAACATCTTTTAAAAATTGAAGAGTCAGCCCTGGTTTCCATCTCCTTTAATTATGACATCTCCATCACCTTCCAATTCATAATCAAACTATTCCTAAATGCCCTTTCTGACACCAGTTACTGTATATCTCTTGGGCAAGAGTAAGTCTCCCTACATCTATACACAAAGTTATTAGGACTTATGGAAGTAGTTTGACCAAATAATGGAAAAAGCAATGAGATTTCTTCTCAGGCACACATCATGTGACTGAGATCTAGGACATGGATTGCATTCCTGACTTCTTTTCCCTATAATAGTGGAATTTTTCATGAGATTTCCCTGTATGCAGAACATTTTCTCAAGGGTCTGAACTTTGAGGTCACGACTTAGAAGGTGCAGAATAAAAACCATTTGAGAATGAAAAAAGTCAGAGCTCTAGCATTATCTCATGCAGTCACTTCTTGTGAGGAAAAAGCACACACATTTTTCAATACTGTGAGCAAGCAGAAGTATTTTAGCATATTTAAGTTAAAAATGCCTGTCCCAGTCTCTCAGAATATATTTGCTTTCTCTTAAATAGTTTTGTATTTTTAGCCACCAAATAATTTTTAAGACATGTGCTTTGAAAAACCTGTAACCAGAACCCAAATGAAGTAACATTGCGGAGGGGCTTAGGTGCTAAAACCCTTCATTAAGATCTGGTCTAATTAGCACTGAGCTATGAGCTAGCTCTGTTAGAATGTCATTGATGTTGTGTCTTTGGGCAAGGCTGGAAAATGCTTCAGCAGAAAAAGTCTTCAAAGGACAGGAAACTTAAAATCTAAGATCTCTATTTTATTATTCTGTAGAATATAAATTAAAGTTAGATTTAAAATAAAAATTAGAAGGGTCACCTTTCTACATAGTTTTGGGGTTTGTATGATCTGTAAGAAAGTCAGTTCATTGAATTCATGGGCTCATTAATATTGTCACTCTATGTCATTCTTCCTGATCAGTACCTCCCCAGTTCTACTAATTACTAGAATAACCCCCTTATATTTTACTCTGTGTGACACTGCCTAGTAAATACTAACTGGAAATAATTCCAGGTTTCCATTCACCAATTTATGTAGCAGTCAGCTATTTATCTTAGTTCAGGATTGTTTTTTAATACAATAAAAAGCATTTTCAACTATAGAACCTGTGAGAGGCATGCTGTGGTTCTCAGCAGATGCATTTTCTGATAACATACATAATGACGAGGTTTATAAAATTTCATATTTTTAAAAACAGCAGCTGCAGTGCATTCATTTCTTATTGACATTCTGCAAAGCCATGGTAGATAAAGATCTTTCACAGTTTTCATTACCATTAGGATATGCTTCTTCAGATTACTATTTTTAAGGTAAATATTTTCCAGTGTTTACTGGCCTTCTTTCTATGTCATTCTAGATACTAGAAGGTGAAACAAAAATAAAATTTGATCAGATTTCATGCCTGTATTTTCGATAAGTGAAAGTTCCTTCCTTGCAGAGAGCTCATCTCAAAGTCTCTGGTAGCTAAAAGCACAACAAAATCCATTCCAAAAATAACAATATCCTCCAAACTCTTACCATATCTAAATTATTTATATTTTAAAGTAATTTTCAGTAAAATTCTCAAAGAAATGAGAAGAAAGAGAGAAGGATTATTAATGACAATAATATTAAATTCCTTTTCCTCATTTTGAAGTAGAACTTTCCTTCTTAAAATTCAATTATTTTGAGGTCTACAGTGCTAGAAATGTGGTAAAACATAGCAGAATTAACTTTAAATTATACTAAGAGTCTAATATCAAAGTCTATGCCTATTTTAATGTATCCAGGTATAGGTCTGAGCCCTTTGTATGATTGCTCCAGTTGCTTCCTGATTTTTTAAGGGGTTGGTTTACATTCAAAACTGTGTTACGGGTAAAAGAAAACAGCACAAGTACAGAGCCAAGAATTTATTGTTAGCCTAGTGAAACACTTTAAAATTTAATTGAAATGCAACAAACAGTGCAATTACAATGATAGTAACAATGATTGTACAAATTAGTACAGGAAAAACTATGTAATATTAATAACCCTAGAATTCTTACTCAAAAAAACTTTCTAATAGCTACCCCTTTTTGCTGGTGCTGTGCTCACCCTCTCAGTGTTCCTACAGCTCATAAGGCCAATGGAGACATTCTTTTTCCAGCCAACTGGTGCTGAGCTGTCACAGTGAGTCATTGACATCCTGAGTCCCTTCCTGGGAGAAATGCAGTGCTGCTGGCGGGGGTCCCCTCATCCTCACTATTGGGGTTTACTTGGGTTTATTTTTATGTTTCCTCACTGTTGTGGTTTAACCCCAGACAGCACCTAAGCACCACACAACTGTTTGCTCACTCCCTCAGTGGGATGGGGGAGAAGAGTAAAAGTGAGAAAACTTGTGTGTTGAAATAAAGACAGTTTGATAGGGAAAGCAAAAGCTGCTTGTGCAAGCAAAGCAAAACAAGGAATTAATTCATTGCTTCCCATTGGCAGGCAGGTGTTCAGCCATCCCCAGGAAATCAGGGCTTCATCACACCTAACAGTTACTTGGGAAGACAAATGCCATAACTCTGAACGTCCCCCCTCTTCCTCCTTCTTCCGCCAGCTTTATATACTGAGCATGAGGTTGTATGGTATGGAATATCCCTTTGGTCGTTTGGGGTCAGCTGTCCCAGCTGTGTCCCCTCTGAGCTTCTTGTGAACCCCCAGCCTACTCGCTGGTGGGGTGGGGTGAGAAGCAGAAAAGGCCTTTACTCTGTGTAAGCAACTGCTTAGCAATAGCGAAAACATCCCTGTGTTATCAACACTGTTTCCAGTACAAATCCAAAACATATCCCCATACTAGCTACTATGAAGAAACTTAACTCTACCCCAGTCAAAATCAGCATACTTACCCTGGGCTGCTGCCTTCTGGCTGCTCCCAGCTGAGTGTGAGCGTGGTCCCACAACCTCCACAGGCTCAGCCCCATCAGGGTCTCCTGGTTGTTGGGGAGCAACTCTGTGAGTTTGCCAGACCCTTCCCAGGGAGACACTAGCAGAGCTCAAGTCCAGGCAGGGAAGGCAACAGGCGCTTGGCTTCAAGGCAGGAGCTGAAACCAACTCAGCCCAGCTCCGGCCAAGGTGAGCCCAGGCCAGTCTTGAGACCTGTGCTCTGCAGAGCCCCGTACTAGAAATGTCAAAAGTCATTGTCACTGGGATGCAGATGGGCTTTAGAAAATGTGGACAAACAAATCTACCTATTTCCAGTCATTTCTAATTTACACTGCCTATGAACCCAGCACAACCAGGCTGTAAATAAATTCTCTTACACTTTTCTTTTATATAGGCAGTTACTGCAGCAAAGTGATTTTCTGTTGAATTTTCTTTTCAACAGAAAAAAATAGTTTTTTCAATCAAGTGAAAACTGTCATAAAACCTGTCTTGTTTCCTTAAAAAATGATTGATATGTCAGAAGAAACACAGAACTTAGAGCTGAAACATAGTCAGAATAGAAGTTGACTTTGCAAAAGTTATTTTAAGATTAAAAAGAAGGGGAACAGGGACAACACAAAAAAAATGTGGGGTTTGTATAAATAAAAATACAATTTACTAGGTTTTTGTACAAAACTCACCAGCATGCTCCAACAGTTAATTTTGTCACTAAATCCATTATATTGAAACTATAAAAAAATCTGTTTCATTATTAAGTTTCATGCACTCTCTTCCTACTAGAATCAATGTCTGCTTTTTGCAAGAATGATTTGGAAGAGCATGTTTTCCATGCAGTTATTTAATTTCAATATTTTTTTCATTTTCCATTTTAAAAATCTATCTCTACCACTAATTATCCAACACTGATTCTTCACTAAATACTTAAAAAAAACCCAGTCCTTAAGGATTAAAATTTAATAGTTAATAAATCTTTAGCAGGTAACATCTTCAGTCTATATTTTTTACTACAAAATCATCAATATAGAGCTAAATTTTCTAATTTTTGAAACAATTAGAATGGAAATTTTATATCTTAATCTCTAAAAAGACAAACAAGGACTGACCTAGGACCTTTTGGATTCTATTAAAAAAGGTTATTAATTACATTAAACAAAAATTTCTTGATGGTTATTATACTCACCTAGGCTGGGACTTTGCTTCAATCTTTACCTTGACTGGAAGAAGGATGCTAAAGACAGTCATGCCTATCTCAGGTGTGAGCGCTCAATATTTCGTTACAGTGCTCTTTCTCCCTTTTTTGATCAAAAATTAGAATCCCCGGCATGAATTTTTTTGTCATAAAAATCCTGACCAGCTCTATTACCAAGTTACCTTCATCTGGTCCTGATTATATTAATACATAAAATAATTTCTACAAATGGGTTAACTTCAAAGATCAGGCTTCTGATCTACCAAAATATACCAGCAGAAGGAAACTCACTTTACTATCACAGGGCATCTGCCACCTCTTTAGAGGTGAGTGAAACATGCTGAGGGAGATCTCAGAATGGGATTTGGGGAATAATTTACTGAAGCCGATCCCGCTATTATAATCTCAATTAAACTGCAGAATTCAATTGCCACAGGATGAAAGTAAAAAGTATAAATCAAATCAAAAAGCAATTAGGATATATATGGTTCAAATGTCCTCCCAGGCCTTTTAAACACCAAGAAGAAATAGAAATTTTAACTCCAGAAACGCCAATACTGCAAACTGTGGGAAACTGAGAGAGAGAGGGTGTACTTGGGGATGACTCTATACACAACCCATTTTTATATTCATTGTCTAAGTATTTACTACTTGCTGCAGTAAACAGAATGCCTTATTAGATGGATATTTGTCCTTATTTCATATAACCATTCCTAAAAGTTACATTTAATTTCTCAAATAACATATTATGTCCCAAGTAGCAAAAGATTTGACATATATGCAATAAGATCAGTAACAATAACAGAAGTAGCCTGTGCTGCTCCATATGTGTTCATGTCATTGAGTCTATTGTTTCAGGCAGAATGTTGAAAGTATGAAACCCTTAACATAGCTGCTTAAAAAGGAACAAAAAATAAAGAGAGAAGTAGACTCATTCACGTAAAGCTATATTCATTAATGACTCCGGAAGAAGCGTTAACAAAAATACTTCCATTAAAATTGACTTTTTGAGGAAAAAAATAAATCCTTGCTAATATAATATTATTAGATGTCATGGTTTAACCCCAGCTGGCAACTAAGCACCACGCAGCTGCTCGCTCACTCCCCCCACAATGGGATGGGGGAGAGAATCAGAGGAGTAAAAGTGAGAAAATTCGTGGGTTGAGATAAAGACAGTTTAATAGGTAAAGCAAAAGCCATGAATGCAAGCAAAGCAAAGCAAGGAATTCATTCACTGCTTCCCATGGACAGACAGGTGTGCAGCCATCTCCAGGAAAGCAGGGCTCCATCACTTGTAATGGTGGCTTGGGAAGACAAATGCTATCACTCCAAATGTAACCTCTTCCTTCTTCTTCCCCTAGCTTTATATGCTGAGCATGACGTCCTATGTTCTGGAATACCCCTTTGGTGAGTTTGGGTCAGCTGTCCTGGCTATGTTCCTTCTCAGCTTCTTGCGCATCTGGCAGAGCAGGGGAAGCTGAAAATTTCTTCACTGGTGCAAGCACTGCTCAGCAACAACTGAAACATCAGTGCATTATCAACATTCTTCTCATACGAAACCTAAAACACAGCACTATACCAGCTAGTAAGAAGAAAATTAACTCTGTCCCAGCCTAAACCAGGACATCAATAAACATGGATAATTTAGTAAGCTGTATACTGCTTATTTTTTAGGTTCATATTAAATCAAAAACACACAAAACCCCAAAACGTTAGAAACAATTTCTAATGGCTAGTACAACATGAATGTCCAAGCAAAGGAGAGTCATGATCAGAGTTCTTTGCTTTCTGAGACATTTCCCAGCTACTATATTTCTAAATTTTGCTCTGCAACAGTGAGCTGACAAAAAAAAAAAAAAAAAAACAAAAAACAACACACACACACAAAAAAAGCAAAAAACAACTTTGTATGTATTAACCAGGAAGTCTGAAGTCTGAAGCTAGCTGATGGCAACTCTAGAACCATAAAGAAAACACAACATGGCTGATGGACTCAAAAGATAGGCAATAACACAGCTGTAAAAGTTCTCTAAAATGTAAAATTATCCTTATTCTGGCTATGGGAAGCATGGTATTTTCAGTAACATCGCTGACTAGGCAAGAGGGAAGTGTATTTGTCTGGGAGCTATGTTTGAAGTAAAAGAGAGATTACATGGACATCATTGTGATTGATTCTTATAGCATGCTGGATCAGCTAAAGGCTCATACTTCTGACATTTCTGATTTGTATACAAGTAAAATGGATTTCTGTTCCCCTATATTAGCTTACGCATCAATATAAAATATCGCACATTAACAGGAAGCACAGTTCTACCCAGTGAGCAGTGTTAAAAATTATTCTATAGGAGACGTTAAACCACTTTTCTTGACATAGTCTTTGATGTACTCTAATGTGCAACTGCTATTTCTGCAGGTGTGAACTACATAAATCAATGTGAGACCTGGCATTGCTCCATTTTCATAGTAGATCAGCACAAAGTAGTTTTGCAGCAGGTTCTAGTACAGTTATGACAGAGTGGGGACAGTTGTAATGTTTAATGGTCTCCAAATTCCCATGCTGAATGTGTTTGTATATTGACCTCAGCAACACATGACAGGTTGCCGATTCAGATATTTTTTAAATTTTTTTTTTGTGTGTCCATACCTAATCCTCTCTACTAAGCTTCCCTATCATAATTTAAAACAGTACTGTCACTAATTTCCATATCTCCAAAACAGCTAAAAACCCTAAATTAAATAAGACTGAATAGGTTAAAATATCACATTTTTCTAGGAAATTTGCTAAGTGGAGAGTTAATTATCACCATATAGTACAAGTCAGTACAAGTGATCTGTCTATCTTGATCTTACTGTTTTAAGATGAGATTTATTTGCTCTACAGAAAGTATTTTTGTTCCAGTAATATTGCATATTTATGTTAATTTTACATATGTATCTGTGAGATTGGAATAGCTACCTTTCAGTGGGTAAGGACAATGCTAAAGCAGCCACTATGAATTCAGTATAGGTCCATACAATATGTATTTCTTTTTGTATGAATGTGTCTATAAATTTTTCACATAATGCTTTCCTGCTTTCTAAATACTGAAGATACTCTTTCACTTATCATTCATTTGATTTTATATGTGCTAAGTATTTGTATATATTCAAATCAAAATACAAATGTGATGGAGTGCAAAAGATTACCTATGTTCCTGGATGAATTATGGTTATATACCATTAAAATTAATAAATGCATTCCTTAATTCATCTCTTTGTATAGTATTCAATCTTTAAACAATTTTCCTTTGTTATTGGTTTTTCCTCAAGTGCCATTTGACTGCCTTAAAAGAAAAAAAGGACTATCAAAGAAACCTATCAATCTCTTGTCAATTCAGAATTACTTTTGAAAGCAGTGTGTGAGGAGGACGGAGATATTTTCTGACAATCTCTATATCTCTGAAAGTTGTTTGTAAGAGCTGTATTAACCTGCCATCAGCTGTGGATCAAAGTCAAGGAAAGAAATTTCCCACTATTATTTGGATAAAACCACTAATTTTATCCATCCATGTATTTCTTCAACAAGAAATGTGTCTTATAAAAGAATTTATTCTTTTCACATCTACCTTCTTGTCCTGTCAATATTCTGATATAAATACCTGCATAAAAAGAGTTAACCAATAAGATATGTACAACAGGCATTTCAAAAAGCCCATATTCCTTATCATTTCAAGTAATCAACACAGTCTTTTGCTAAAACATTCATATTTCATAGCCAACTTGGTGTCTATCTCAAAGTACAATATCTGGGAAGATAAATTAAAGATGGAGCTTCTGCAAATATAGATTGATAAGAAAAAAATAAACATTTCAGATCATGCTTGCCTACTAAAATCCCTAATCTATGTTTAAGCATACAGAATTAGAAGAAAAGTTTATGAACCACTTAAATTTCAGTGAGAGTTTAAATGATCAATGATTTTGAAGAATATGTGTATCTGAATGTGTTTATTACTGTTTTACTCAAGTTGTATCAATGAAAAAAAGCCTAAAAATTATCTTTAAACATTGAAAATGGTCTATTCCTAGTTCATCACCTCTTACAGATGCTAAATTTGGACAGGTTTATATTTTACTCTATTTTTTTAAGTTAAACTTCAAGACCAAAATAGTAAGATTAACTGTGGAAAACTTACAGATGCAAAAAGCACTTTTCTTCATTTAACCATATTGTCACCATTTTTATTTGAATTTTGAAATATTTGTTCCAGTTTAAGTTTTTGGATATTTCTTTGTCTGTGCTGCAATATTGCTCTTTCCTGACAAGATTCAGATATCCTCAACTGAATTAAAATTATGGATCAGTATTTGTTTCATACTTTTGTATAAGTACATGAAGCCAGCTAGCAGACTTTCACACTTATTATTTTCCTTTTCTCAGTTTTTGTTCTGAGATAAGGATTATGAAAAGAACTTTATAAAGGCAATGTTTGCCAGAAAGCCAATAAAATCCTTCCATATTAGAATGATGGAACAATTAGTTTTGAAAGGGTTTCTGGCAGTCATTTTGTCTAACCCCCTGCTTAAAATAGAGCTAGTTTCAAAGTAAGACCAGGTTGTTCCGGGCCTTGTATGAGGCTGGAGGTTTCACAACCTCTCTGGGAGACCTGCTTCAGTAGTTAGGCGGTCCAGCTATGAAGATTTTGTCTTCACAAAATCCAGTTTGTAATTTCCCCTGCTGCAACTTGCACACATCATCTCTTTCCCCTTTGCTATGCGCCTCTGAGAAGAGTCTAGCCCTTAGTCTATCCATTAGCTTTTTCTCAAGTGACATGAAAACTACGTTAACCAGACTGCCTTCAGATACCTCCTGTCCAGCCCAATGGGTGTGTACGTGTCCAGTATAAGCAAGCAGACCTTAACTTGGTCATCCTTTCTTGTGGGCTGTACTTTTCTCTCCCAAACTTTGTTACTAAGCATGGAGGTCTGGAATGCCTGTGTCAAGCAAAAAATAGACTTTATTGTCCTGATCAGTCTCACCTGGGACCCCAGCCATGCCCCCTTGGCCATTTAGGCTCAGTCCTGAACCCTCAGTTTGCTTGGGCTATACTGCAGGTGCATTCTCTTAGCCCTGTTGCCTATTGGTGCTCATTTGCAAACTGGTTTACAGTTCTCGATTGAACTTGAAACTGACTCTTTACCTTGCCTTGCTCTGTCTGATCTTTATCAGATTGTCACCAGAACGTGTCAGTCACTAGTCCAGCCCTGCTTGGGTATGCTGAACTGCACCCCATCAGTGAAGGTACCATCTTGCCTATGTCCTTGGCTACCAGCTGGTCTTTCCTCACAGAGATGCTCTTGCCGCTGCCTCACAGACTGAGCAGACCTTGCAATTAAAAACTGTGGTAAAGAGGGTACTGAATACTTCTGCATTTTCTATGTCCTTTGCCACTAGGTCACCACCTCTTTTAACAGAAGTACAAGATTTTTTTCTTGGACTTCTCCTTTACAGCTTGTGTACCTCTTGATGTCCTTTTTTTTGGCCTTCACACCCTTTGTTAGTTTCAACTTCCATGTATGCCTGTATGGCATTTCTATGTTACTATTCAGCAGGCTGCAAAAGAGGAGGCTTTGGGGGCCTTCTTCCCCTACAGAAGGGGACCTCTGACTACCATTGTCCATTGCTTTCTCTTTGTGGCACTGCTTCAGGCATGGATTAGGCACAACTTGTCCAGGTAGACACACTCCCCAACAGACTTTCTTTCACATCTTCTGTTGCCATGTCTGTAGCTCGTCTACAAATGAACACCTGCAGGTGGAGAAATTTGTTGCTAGAAGGCACAAGCCTCCAGTGCCTATTAAAAGCCTCCAGTATCTACAGTGGTAAGAGTTCATCCTCCCGCTGGGCCTCCCCACTCCTGTGCAATGTAAGACTTGGGCTCTTGCCTCTACACAGGCTCTGCGAAGAGCAAAACATTTCCTTCCCCTCACATATATAGATGCAGATCATGAAGCAAGTCACATCCTGAAATCTTCCATTATTTCATTAGGAAATCTGCTTGAAATAATTACTGTTTTCTCTGAGTTGCATTTGCATTAAAATCATCTCCTTATAGAAACTTCTAGTAACTTTCTGAATAATAAAAAAAAATAAATTAGAATCACAGCTTTTTTATTGCTTTTTTTCTGTTTTGTCTTATTATAACAGTATTTTACAACCTTTTTTTCAAGTTTTATAATTATTTAAGTGCAGGAAAATAAAATTTTGATAAAATATGTGAATTATAAAGATTAGCAAAACTATATAATGGAACTTCAAGCCTGTGTCTTATGAAGGTATTTGGGTTTTGGAAGAATGAATTTGAATTTCTAATTTAAGCTGTGGCCTAATATTTTCCTTGTAAAGTAGTAAGGGACTGTTTTTCTGTTCCACAGCAGATGCATCCTGACCTTTCAGGACTTTGTCACTTCACCAGGGAAGAAAGGAAGAATTAGCATTATCTGCTAATAACTGTGACCCTTCCAGTTTTGTGAGCATGAAATCTTGTGAAAATAATTAGAGACAGTATGAGATTTCACTGTTACTAACCTCAAACTCTGCTTCTATCTAAAACCTGAATGCTGGGTTCTAGTCTAAATCTAACTTGTCTGGTTACTACAAATCTCTGATTTAGCACACAATAATTTTTCTGCCCATTATATGAGCAAATGATACCTGTTAGTGCCAGCCACATTCATCACTTTTGACCTTATAAATCATATAACACTGTTTGTAACTCTTTAAAACTTAGATTCAGATAATCACCAATATTTTGTTCGAACCTGCAATATTTTTTAAATTATCTAGAATGAGCTAAATTTTTTCAAGGACAGTGAAAAAACAAAACTGAAAAATAATTATTGTGGCATGACAAATGCACTGTTACAGTAATTAAGTATTAACTATAATCATGGTATATTATAGAGACTTATCATGCTGCAACTCTGGAAGTTTAGAGCTTATCTTTTTTCTGCAACACTGAATTTTAGTGACAGTATCTGGATATATTGCAGAAATGTAATGTCTTGGTTATTCTAGTTTGATTGTAGAAGGTGCAGAGATACTGGTTCAGCAATATCCTCCAAGCTTTCTCACTCTTCTCAAACAGCCATGACCTGGAATCATCTTGGAGGTGACATTTGCTGTCTTGAAAGAGAAGACACACTTTTTACTATACTCAGGCTACTTTGCTATCTATGAAGAGTCATACTGTTAAAGTGACCTTTTTTCCCCTCTGGTTCTTGTAGATAGTGAAAAGGATTAATGCCATTTTGGGCTGCTTTGTGTGTCTCTATGTATGTGCTGGGGCAGGGGCAATAAAAAAGCAAGATAGAAACATCTGAGTAGATGAGTAGTCCCTTCAGGCCAAGCAGGGGTTCTGTTTATTCTAAATATTATTTTTCTTTTCATCCAGTCAAAAATAAATATGAAATGCCTACAGATTTGACTGGAGCTAAACTGAACTCCTAACACCAGCCAAATGAGAAGCTTGCTTCCCAAAAAAATTAAAAAAAAAAAAAGAAAACCCAAACAACCTTTTTGGCTGCTGCCATTTTAAACTAAGTTTCTTACTTGAGTGTCTACACTGTGTTTCAGAGGAGGAAGCACTGACCAAAGATACCTGTTTTCCCTTTTGCTTTTTGGTTTGTTTTTTTGGTATTTGTCTGATTTGTGGAAAAGGTGCATTCAGTCACCTCAAACTAAGAAAATCCTAGGACATTTTATGTAACCCCACTATTAGATTATTAAGCAAGAGACAGATAATGACTACAACAGAGTTTGTTCAGGGGAGGGTCAAACAAGTCACATCCTATGGGAAGAATGGTATTTATCACTTCTTATTGATTATCTACATCCCTATAGAACAGGCACACAGCTATGTTAAACAAACTCTTCCACTACTCAGAAGTTCATTTTTCTCTCTATTGACTTTCCAGGGAAAGTAGACATTTAAGTGAGACTTCCTCTCACCCCTCCCATCCACTTTAGATTATTAAATTTTGAGTTAGTAATAAAGTTAAGCTCTAAAATGAACATATTTTAATATTCAGTGTATTTTATTAACTACAAAATAAGGTTAGAGACCAGAAAGATATCAAGATAAATGCACAATGCCTAGAAAGACAGAAATATAAATTATTGAGCTGAAAATGTTTTTGCAGGTGAGTTAACATGAAATGGAATGGCCCTGCAATGTGACTGCTAGAAGAACAAACTATGACCTGTGTGTTAAAAGGCTGTCTTTCTTTTTCAGATTTGCTTTTTATTCCCTCTGTTACACCAGTATAAACATGTAACACTCAGCAGAGTGCTATACCAGTAACTAAAGGCAACATTTATTTTTCTAAAATTCTCTCTGATAACTACTACATATTATGCTTATTTTCAGTATTTTATGTATTACCAGCTGGTTGGCAACTGTCAGGCATTAAATAGTACCTGACTCTATAAAATTAGCATACAATAATAGTAAAGTGGGACATTTTAGAACCATAGTGGGTCTGGCTTGTTGCTATGTAGTAGTGTATTACAGCACTGAGGAGTTCTAAAAATACATTTAGCTAAGAAAAATATAATCTAGCTTTGCACCAGGAATAATCTATATAGTAAACAGAAAGGTAGCATGCATGTCTTTAACAGATGGTGGCTTTTCCCATAGCAATGTGGTTCTGATTTTAGAAGTTATATGTACAAAACCCATCATAATAATTAATCTTCAAAAGATTTATTTTAAAACCTCATTTCTAATAATCATGTGAGTTCATCAGAGCACGAACTGACTGATGTATTTTCCTGAAAAAATATTTCAGAAAATGAAAAGTTAGGTCTGAGTTTCAAATAACAAGTAATTTCATTGTAATGCTGTAAACCAGAATGTGAAGAAACAAGTGATGGAAAATTACAACTTCTCTTGTTTGTCCAGGTAGCTGGACAATAAATTGCTAGTATATTCAATACTTTTTGGAAATAAAAATTCCCATGAGGCTACCAGCTACACATAATGCTCCCAAATCTGGTGCATCTACAGTAGCTCCTACAAATACATCATAAAGCATTTGAGGTTGAGCCTTGGTGCAATCATGGTAAAATGGGATTGTTAAAACATCTGCAACTATGTGGGAACTGATAAGTGGAATTTATACTTGAGAATGTAATGAGAGTTGACACCTATTTGTGACATGACTGTATCATAGATTGCCTGAAGCATGATAGCATCACCATTTCCAGCAGGCAAAGATGTATTTGCTAAAGGTGAAAATGTCATTTAAACAGTTGATACCTTTCAAATAGTCTAAGCTAGATGCCTTGTGCAGTTTTTACCTTTTCAGAATAAATATACACAATTTGAAATTCTGGATAAAGAAATAATGCCTCTGTGATTATTAAGTCAAGCCAGACTATACATTTGCAACAGTGCACGTGGCTCTCTGTAGAGGAATTTGATTGTAGTGGCAAAGATTCATAATTAAATATTGCCGCAAGTCTCTGTATAATAATTCAAAAGCCTGAATATCTGTTTAGTTTATATATCTTACAAATAAAAACCATGGAGCTGTTTTAAAAACATCTTTTCATTTAGAGAGGATCTAACACAGTTTTATCTTCTTATACAATATATATAAAAAAAAAAGAAATTACTAACTTGCTCCCATATGAGAACTACATGTTCACAGCTGATATCAAAAAGGAAGTTTGAGCATAAATTAAAAGTAATACACACAGATGTAAATTCAAATGTTATTTTTATTTTTATGAGAAATTATATTTATCAGTGCATAAAACTGACTCTTCCATTCAGCTGCATTTTTTTAAAGATTAAAATGAGGTGTTCACTAGCTGCCATATCTCCGGTTTCCAGTCTTGCTGCTCTATCCTCAAATCAGCAGTTTAACAGAACAACTTCTTACACTCATAGAAATGTGCTAATTCAACTAATCAAATCTTCTATTATCTCCTTTTGTTTGCCTTTTTCTGAAACTTTCCTCTTTTCACTCTTACTTTCTTTCCCTGTTCTCTCTCCATACCAACATTTCATTTCTCATCACTCTGCCCTTTCTTGTTCTTCCCTTTTTTTTGCATATTTACCTTTCTATTGTGTTAATTTCAATGTCTTTCAGAGAGCCACAAATATAGGTATGGCTCCCTAAGGGACAGGGAGCCAGGAGCCAAATGTGGTAGCACAGCCGGCAGGGCTAGGACCTTGCTGGGCAGGGCTGGGACTTTGCTGGCCAGGACCTGTTCCTCTGTCCGTTGCAGCACTCCAGCCATGCCAGGTATTCCAATGTGTCCCTGTAAACCTAGTAAGACTATGGGTCTGCCACTGTGCACAGACTTCTAATTCCTATTTGTTCCCCATGTTGCATGTGTTGCATACAGGCATTTCAGCTAGATACCCAGTCACACTGCTTTCAGAAGGGAAATATGAGAGCTGTGTCCATCACGCTGTTCTTCCACACACTTTCTCACTGCCTTCTCTGCCTCAACTTATGCTTCTGGTTACCATTCCCCACAGAACCTAGTCTGATGATATTTTCACTTAGGATAGTATGTGTGTTGTCACAGATGTTCTTTCCTCAATTAACTGAGTGTATCCTATCTCTTCCCACTACTCCCAAATCCTCATAAAGTGCCTTATAGTCATGAAGAACAAAGTGCTGTCTACAAAGTCAGACACCTATGGAACCTCAAGAGGCATGTGCTCTTACATGAGCATTTCCCCTGTTCCAGTAGACTAGAGGAAAATATATTTGGGCTCTGATGCCCTTTGCCCAGCTCCCAGTGCTCTGTAGTTACTCTTGATGCACTCAGAGCAGTATCTTTGGTGCCCGTGTGAATGCAGAGCAAAGACTTATAGTCTGAGGTCAAGATGGGCTTCAGCAGTCCCTCCTCACCTTCTGGGTTCTGAGACCTAGCAAGCAACAAACCTTATGGGACAAGTCAGACAAGAAGATGGGTGTCTCCACTCCCTGAAGAAGGGAATCACAGCCCGTACCCACTGCCTCCTCTCAGTGCCAATGTGTATATCTGTTTCTCTGATGCAAATCAGCAAAGAAGGACCCTTCCTTCTATTTCTCAAAGTCATAGGTTTCTAGACTCCCACATCTTGTGGGTCTCCAGCCACTAACCATTCAGCATAGACATTGGACTGAATCCTCTCTTCTGCTGAGGTCTTTTCAGCGCAGAGTAGACAGCAGCTGGATGGTTCAGCACTGTATAGAGCATTAAGTTTTGAAGGCTGTAAGATCTGAATGTTCTCACTGCTGAGGTCTTTTGCATTATGTCCTCTTGTTTAGCTGTTTTTTTGTAGAACTAACATCTATCTTATCTTGTGGAAGAAAGGCTTAGTCACATGTCTTCAGGAAAAGGTTCAAGGCAGCAAATCCAGAATGGGTTGAGATTTTAAGAAATATTGTTTTCTTAACTGTTTTGATTACCTCCACTTTTTCAAACTGTCCCTCACTCCCTGCCTTTTGGGGGCGGCAGATTCAGCTGTGGAAAATAGGAGATTAAGAGTTCAACAAATGTGATACAGAATGTTATGGTGCAAGGCCTTTCTTGTCTGAAACCTTGACTATTTCTATCTCATCAGTCAATGGATTTCCCTTTTCTCCTCAAACCTGTCTCACTTTTACATTCTCCTGTGGTCTCACTCAGCCTGCTCCTGCCTCCAAGTACATTTCACTCTCTCTTTTGCACTCCTCTCTCACTCATACAGTGGTTAGAGTACCTTATTTAGAAGTATGAAGTCCTGTTTTTTTCTTCAAAAGATTAACTCTTCCTGTCCATGTGATAAATGCTTGCACCTTCATGTCTCCAACAGAGATATCCTTGAAATTCAAAGTAGTTACGTGTTATTTAGGTACTGCATTGAATTCCAATATAATCAATCCATTTTTTATTTACAAGTTTGAGAAGTATAACTTGTCATTACTTCAGTTCTATTCTTAGCACTCTTTTCCTTACTGTTGGCATTGCTACTTCTCCTGTCAGCAGGAAAAGCAGGGGGAAACAATTTGCTAATAGCTAAAGCCCTTCTGAACAGCATTTATTTACCCTTTTTCTGTGTTGCCCTGAATGTCAGATAGTCATTCATGCCAGTAAAACTAAATGCAATAAGATACAAATTAGAGAGTACACCAAAGGAATAATAGATAAATGAGCAAACTGATTTTTTGGATCAAGCCTTCTGAGTGTAGGATTACCTCTGTGTATATTTTCTAAATTAGCTCCTTTAAAATATCACTTGAAGGTATTTAAGTATTTATCATTTTTTCTACACGTAAGAAATAAGATAAATATATTAATAGTAAAAATACTTAGTAAAAAAAAAATTGAAGTACATCTTTATTTTTAAATATGCTTCATGTAGATGTAACCAAAAAAATAGGATGTAAACTACAGAAGAAGCATGTACCTGGGGTGAAAAAAGGTGTGCAGTGTGTGAGTATGGTGGAAATTGTTGCAATGACAAGGGAAGAGTTACCTGGTGGAATAAGTTTGAAAAGATAAAGAGAGTTTCCAAATTGCTATAAGAACATTATTATCTATTCTCTAATGTCCGGTTTTATTTAATTAGCTTATCAAAAGTCCACAGTGGTTTTATTTATTATTAAAAAGCATTGCAACAGTCTGAATGTAAAACTAACTTGACACCTCTATCACAGTATTAGTGTTACTACTTTCAGGGATCCTACAGGGCCAACAGGGAATTTTTCTCTCTGTTGCTGTAATCACCAGGGGTTTACACACTTCACAGGAAAAGCAGGTCTAGAGTTCCTTCTGTCTTAACTAATTGTCACAGAACAATATATAGGTCATGATTTACACAAGGAAGGGGAAGAAAAGACATTATAGCCACAAAGACTTCCTAAAGAACAGCACATTTTCCTACATGCTACCAAAGTTTGATTAGCATTTCATTGCTGTGTAGCCCCCATTTCTCAGGTTGAGACGGCCTATGCCCTATTTCAGATTCCAGTATGGAGTTGTAAGTATAGGGCTTACTCATTGGCAGCCCTTGCAAACTCTCAAATTTAATAACACAGACTATGTCAGCCAGATTGTTATACTGAGTTTCATGTGAAGAAAAAATAATAAGCAGTGTTATATAATGTTATTCACTAAGGAATGATTTCTAGATGGAAACTGAAGTAACAGCTTTCATTTATGTTCTTATTCCTGTAGGTGACCCAGGCAATGATGCCTACAGTTATGTTTGTCTGACACTTTCCCATTACAAAACTCTGTTTTCAGTTGCTTATAGTTTTGCCAGGCTTCAAGCATATGAGCTGCCTCATGCTAAATTATTATTTATTTATTTATTATTTGTAAGCTTTGACAACAACAGGCGTCTTCCTGTATCTGGTACGTAGCCACTTGGAAGCTTATCCAGGAGTGTGCGGTAATGGATGCTGTTCTCACACTAGTTGAGACTTCCACATGACTTTCACAGTTTCTGTGAACTCAAAATGGGAAGTAACAGTGATGAGAAGTCTGCTGTGACTTGTGTATGAAATGCTGTAAAGTATAAGTACTTTTAGAATCCTGGTCTCCAGGAAAGTACTGCAAAAAATCATACACCGGTTTTGCTAAGAAATAAGAATTGGAAAAGCCATTAAGGAAATGAATAATTCTGCACTGGATATAGATTCTGGGTCATAAAATTCTGAATAATGGTAACAAAAAAAGTATTTAATAAGTATCTCTTCCCTGTGTCATCAAAAGTACTGATGTGTCATCCATCTGCAAGGAAGAGAGAAGTCTGAAGGTATGATCTCAGATCCTGGCCCAAGAAGAGAGGGAATGGTACTTTGCAATCACAGAGATATGTTCCATTACATGACAGGGAACATGCATTTGCCAGCTGATTTTAGTAGAGAGCTGCATTTTCCCTAAATCTCTCACCTCAATACATGCAGACAGAATACAAGCCAGAGGTTTTGGGTGGGGGTTGGGTGCTTTGGTTTTCTTTTTTGTTTTTTGAAGGAACGGATTTTAAGTTTTCCATTTCCCAATTTTTTTGTATGTTTGTCTCTGGCAACTCGAATGTTATGCTTTTTAAATTTGCTTGCATTTTTTTTTTTTTTTAAATTTATGTACCATTGGAAATTCATTAGCTGCTTTATAAGAGAAATGCCTGTCACCGATGAAGAATGTAAAACCTGAAAGGTTTGATAAATTATAGATAAAAAAGAAAAAATAATCAGCAACATGACCAGGGCAGTGCTAAGCATGCTTCTTAGTAATTGCATAACTGTATGGTTATTCTAAAACCCATTTATACTACCTTGAGAGATTGTCTTACTGTATAATACTGCTTTGTGATAGTAGTTATATTCAAAGCAGAGATTATTCATGCTCTACACCAGAGCTGCAATAGAAAAGGCTCAAGGAAAGATCTTTGACTTTGGGATTTCTCTTTCATTTGAACAGAAAAACTTTGATTTTACAGGAACAGCCTCTCACTTTCCCTTTGAGAATTTCAGTTTAGAGAAGTACAACTTAAATTCCTGAACTGCCAGAATTTTAAGTTATTCTATTTGATATATACATTGCTCAGAAGTGATTTTTTCCCCATGTTATGTAGAAATGTGTTAAGTAAAAATGCCTATAATTTAGTGAGGATTCTTGTTTTATTCTTCTTATAGACATTGTAAATCAGAAATTATTGCCAAAAACAAGTAGTAAAACCTAACAAAGTTTTAATCTTTTGGTTTGTATTGTCCTAAATACAACAATCACTGTGATATTTTCTAGAATCAGGGACAAAAACTGATGACCAAGTTTTTTACAGACAATGAATGTTGCAGGCCTAATTCCCATCATTCTATCTGAAGTGGAGCTTTATGCCAGTTGAGGATTTTTCCTTTCATGTCCAGGGTTATAAGTCTTTGAGAGGAAATGTCTCTGATACTAAAGATATTCTCCAGATATTGCTGCCTTTTGGGTCAGAATAAAATTAGATTGTGTGCCAAGCTCTCCATTCCTACCCATTATTTCTACTAATTGAGAAATTTTCCTTTCTTTTCTCTTGCTTGAGGGAAAAAAAGAAACACACACAGGGAAACCAAACAAGAGACACCCAACCCAAAAACCCACAAAACAGAAATTTCTTGAATGGTTTATTCTTTGTCTATTTTTGTCACTCCTCACTTTGTGTCTAAAGCATGTTTTAGCAGAGATTCTGTAAACTCATTTCAGATTCAATTTAGCAGTAAAGGCTTCCCATATGCCCACACTCTATTTTCAGAAAATCCTTGGAGTACACAGGTTTTCAGGAGAATGTTTTACTCCTTTGTTCGAGATTGAAAATACTTCTTATCTTACAAATTATATAAAGACTTTTGTTCATTTACCGAAAGTAAAATAATAAAGCAAATAAGTCAGCTCTTCCCTTTAAAAAGCTAACTGTTGAACACTTCTCAAACTATTTGGCACATGCTAGTTAAAAATATCCTGTTGCTATTTTTTCTGCAATACCCTAGGCCATGTAAAATAATCTCGTTCTATCAAAAAAAACCCCAACAACACAGTATTGCTTGTCTCTCTATTCAGATTATTATGCTTTAAATAATAAGTTTATATCACAGCAGATTTGCTCTTAGTCATATCCCTATATTTTTATTTACTTCATATGCAGTCATTTTAAAGGGGCAGCCACAACTTAAATGGGACCAAACCTTTTCCTTTTTCTTCTTTCTGTCAGAACATACAGGTTCTTCTTTTTCTCATTTCACCACACTTGTAGAGCGGGAATGAATGGAGTTGTCTTTAGGGCAGGAATGAATCATGTGTTCTAAGCTGTTATGTTCAGGTTTATTGCCTCATTTCCAACTCATCTCTTACTTTCTGCATAAAATCCTGCCCAAAGCTTATCTTGGTACAAAATTTTAAAGCGGAGGGGTGGCAGTAAAGGAAGAGAGAGGGAATGTAATAAAGAAAAATCAGTTTGACTTTTTTCCAGTTTAATAAAGAAATGTAGCCTGCTAGTGAAGCAGGTCATTTCTTATTATCTGTAGGTAATTAATTCTGGCAACTACTTTAGTACTTGTACAGTCTTCCTGCTGAGAAAATACATCTTCATCAAATGTAGTGGGAAGCAGTGTACAATTCCAAACAAAACTTGGGTTTGAAGATAGATAACTATTGCAGCTCCATATCTAAACATGTCATTTTCTTTCAGAGTCTGCATGCATTTTTATTTTCCTGCCGAGCTTAGAAAATGGAATGTTGATGGGACTGTATCATCCACACTACCTTTCTGTCTGCATCTGTCTATTTCAAGAGGCATGAAATGGAACACTCCGCTCTATCATTGATTTGTTGCCAACGTAATCTGCTTTATTCAAGTCACAGTCCAACTGTTTCTCCACCACCACGTTATTTCACAATTTCTCTTCCCCAAAGCTGACCATGCATTATGAACAAGTCAGATGTGTTCATTCAGCTTTGATTTTTATACCTCTTTTAAATCAATACCTCAGTGATTGATCTTCTAAAATTTAAGAATCAGTGGACTGTATAACTGAAATGGCAAAGAAGGTAGGTGGAGGATTTTCAGTCTTGACTGAAATGAACACCAGGTGCTATACTGTGATTTTAATGATTCACAGAAAGAAATTAAATGTGCTGCAGTATCATTTGTTACCATACTTGCTCTCTCTATTTAAATAATACATTGGACCATTCTCACTTCCCAGTCAGATTAGGGACTAGCAGGCAACAGGGCATATAAACACTTATTTAAACTTTTTACAGTAAGTTCATTTCAGTTAGAAATGCAGCAATCCTTTTCTTAAGATATTTTCTTGAATTTGTTAGTTGTGTATTTTAGCCACTGGTACCTAAACATATAGGTGGCTACAGTGGAACAAACCAATGCTCTACCAGTCCAATATTCTGTCTAGCAACAGTTACCACCAGATGCTGCAGAGGGAGATTAAATTCTTCCAGTTGAGAAGCAGTACAATATGAGGGAAGTGGGGAATTCTTAACCTTGAAAATTATTAGTAAACAACTTGAGAATTAGTAAACTGTGTACATTTCCTGAGCAGCTACATAAATTCAAACATCATTTCATTCCTACAGGATGTGTTACGTAGCTGACTTGAAGCTGGTGGCAAAACTTTTGTCACTGTATCTGATTCAGAATAAATTATTTATATGTCTAATTTTTTTGTTATTGCAATTACCAGGAGAGAGCTAGAAGCACCTAGCTGGAATTCTGTGTCTCCTTTTTATGTTATCTATACCCACTATAGCTTTTTTTACTCTTTTGTAAAGGGAAATATTTCTTCTACACTATTTAAAATAATCCTGTGTAAGTCTCCTGTCAAAAAGAAAAAATTCTGCATGCCTAATGTTCTAATCATAATAACAGCATACTTGAAAGCACATAGATATATTCTGTTTCTAATATGCTACCTTGAGCTGAATTTATGCAGTTGAATTCAATAACTGAAGTAAGATACGTGAGGACTCCTTATGATGAAATTATTTGACAGTATCTGATTACAGTTCTTTCTTAGTATATTGCTAATTTTATTATTTCTTTTTTAGCTCAACCTCTATCCCAAAGTTTTAGGGGGAGATACAATTTATGTAGTGTTAGACCTCAGAAGTTTAGATATTTTTCCTTAGCTTTTCATCTAAAATCCTTTAATAATCAGTTGAGATAATTGGCATTTAGAGGTTGATTCCTTTTGTTCAAAGATAAAATGAACTAATTCTCTCTAAAGGGTGCCTGTCTTAAACTAAACCACCTTATAGATAAGATGAAATTTAAGTATGTGAATTGCTCAACATGGTTAGTTGAAAGGAAGAGAAATAAAAACTTAATGGCTGCTGACATATTAAGGGACTTGGTGTTTATTTTATGGAGAACAAAACAGTCCTAAAACCAATTATGTTAATTTAAAAAGCAAATGAAGAAAACCTCAGATTAACAGTGAGGTATGGAATAACATACCTTTGTATTATGTGTAATAGAGTATTCTTTTTACTGTAATCTCTAACAAGTATGAAAAGCAAATATCGACAGCCACAGTACAATATCAATCCAGATTACATTAGTTATTCTATTTGTGGGTCAAACTTATCTTTCAGATTCAAGACTGCAGTGTATTTATGTGCAAAAGTTTGCACAGAAGGCCTTAGACGCAAAAGATTTGACAAGATATGTAGTCTTTCCCGCACTGAGAAAGCTGTGGCTAAGAAAAAGGGAAGGATGGCTGGACATAAATGGAAAAGAAGAATTCAGAAGTGTTAATTAAATTTGGTTTAATAAGAAAAAAATAATAGTGATTCTCTTCTTCAAGTAAATAAATTTAAAGTGGGAAGTTGCATTAGTAAAAGAATATGCATGCTCCATTTTCCTCAACCAGCTGGAAGGACACTGAAAGGAAAGCACAACCACATCTTTATCTTCTTGGAATTGCCTAGCTGGGGTTTCTTTTGGAGTTGGTGGTGGTTTTAAGTTGGGCAGACCATGAGATGACATCTTTTCAGACAACACTTCTCTGGAACTGCAAGCATATAATAAGATTTAGGTGCATGTTTAAGGTGCCAGTTTTATACATTTCCCTGAATAATGAATGACTAGAGTGAGACAGTGATTTAGAAGTTTAAAGTAATCCAGGTGCACTGAATTTTCTTCTGAAATAATTAATTTTTCTACACAGAAAAACCCTATCTGCAATGTATCCCTGATTTAGGCCTCCTAATACTACTTGGTGCTGTTGACTTTCACAGATCCTGACTATAAATGTGGAAAAAAAGTCATCCCACAACTGAAAAACATCATTGATAGAAATTTAATTTTTTGTTATTTGGAGAGTAGCAGAACAAGCATTCTACAAATCTGTCAATAAATTGGATTAACAGTGTCTAACAGGATAAACTAATCTCCTATAAAAAAACAGAGGAAAAAGATAAAACAAATTTTGACTGTAGGTCACCGTGTCTTTTCTATTATTTCATATGAAGGAAATGTGGCTATGATAAACACTGATTTCTTTTCATCAATGCCAGTAATGCAAATCAGCTGGGACATGTGTATCCCTGCTGGGAAATCTCACAAGGAGAAAAACTGATAAAACACACATTCAGGAAATAAAATGAAGGTTAAAAGTTTTACTAGAGTCTACAACTGAATACCACACTGAGGAGAGTATAACTTTCCTTTTATACAGGAGTATTAAAGCTTGAATCATGTAAGTAACTGTTGAATTGTAATTAATTGTAACCAATGTAGTTGGAGTCCTTAAACATTTTTTAAAGGTATAAAACTATTTGGCCTGAGTCAATGGGTATGAATGAACACAATTTCTATGTACTTTCCCGAAAATAAAACCACACTGTACACACTGCTGAGAGTTTCTCCTTTGCCTCTTACTGTATTTCTTTTATGTTTGCTCTGTTCAGAGGATATATTAGACTTGGAGACACTATGGAGAAGCTTGCATGGAGTCATTTGCCTTCAAACACCTACATACTGGGTGCTTCAAATCATATCTGGCCTGATGGGATGCCACCCTGCTCTGATGGTCTCCTCTTGAAATGGGCTCTGGGTAGACTCATATGATGGAAAATAGATTGCTGTCTGTACTGTTTCTACAAATTGAGGTGCAATTTATTACTCGACAGCAGCAATTATTTTTCTGTAATGGAAAATCGGTATCCTGATAAAGTTCTGAGAGCTGAAATTCACATCTAATTGTGAGACACTGAGAAAATCCACAACATCCAATAGTTTTTAAAATGATGAATCTGATCTGAAATATGCTATTATTTTTAACCATAGGGTTAAAAGTAATTAGAGAGCTTTCACAATATGTTAAAAACATTCCATAAAAAGAGGTATAAATAATATTCAGTTAAGTTTTGAAATAAAATTACAATAGTGGTAGACTGAAATATGAATTTAAACTATTTTATGACATATAAGAGTTGAGAACCGTAAAAAAATTTTTCATATCAATACCAAAGCTTCGTTACTGGTTTACATTTGATAGAAACACTCTCATGAACTATTGTGTTCCTAGAGATTAAAATAGAAAAATTAATAAGAAAATTTTAAAGGCAAAAGGAACATTTTTTCGAGGAACACAAATATAAGCCAGCAAGAACTGAACACTTATTTACTTCCTATTTGTGTGTTTAGAAATATTCACCTGAAACACTTTCTTTTAATAATCACTTTTTTGCACTGAAATTTTATTTTCTCCTCAGTAAAATATTCTATGAAATAATGCTTTTTAAATATTTTCTTTCAAAATTAATATTCTGGTGGGTTTGCATGCTGTGATTTATAAACCTTGGAAGAACAGGAAACCAGACGTTCTCCTCAGCTGAAGACCTTGTTAACAGGTATCCCACGGTTTCTATATAGTCCATTTAATGGCTCTACTGCAAGAATAATTTGTTGATTACCAGGTGTTGGCAAAACTTGCTATATCTGATAATGTGATGAATATTGTATTCTAAAGGCTTAATTCATCTTTGTGTTTTTCGAGTGCCATCTGGATGTCTTGCCTCTACAAACCTGCTGATAGAAAGCCATGTTTTAAAGTTCTCAAACTTACTCTATTTATCCGGTCACGTCCCTGTGAAATGGTCTGTGAAGCAGAGCTTCTTTATAATCCAAGAGAGCCTTCTACGCACCTGTTTTTACATCTATAAAACTTCAGTTAGTTATTTTACATTAAGCTTTGGCAATGTAAGATTTTTTTATAGAATTTTTAAATGTTTTAATGTGCTGGATCAATCTATGCATAAAGATGGGACGTTGCACACAAACTCACTTGCCCAATTCTTTTCACTGCACAGCTTTCTAATATGCAGAACTCCTAGCAGCCTGTTCATTATGTTTTACACAACAGAGATTTCTGTATATGACAAACTAGAGAATAGTTGTAATATGAATAAATAGCTTTTAGAAAACAATGTGATCACCATTTCATTTGTAGCATAAGTAGGTTCTGAATCTTTGTTTTTACTGCTGAAAAGAAATGCATTAGATCACCGCAGTCACAATGAAGATGCTTGTGCTGCAAAGAAATAAAATCTGCTCTTTGCTGAAGCTGGAAATATAGTAGTGTTCTCGTCAGTTATCTGAGGCAGCCACCCAGCATATGGATCGCTTCCTAAGATAGATAAATACTTTACAGGTAGACCATTTTCAATAACAGATGCTGTTCACCCAATATAATTTAGAAGTAATGTGATTGACTATACCAAGATGTCCTGATACTTTAGACGCACTAGATTTCCTGTATACTCTAGGTAAGGCCTGACTGCGGACCAGGTGATTTACAAGGATGAATGCAACAGCACACATAATTTTGTGAAGGTTAGATGTGAGGCAGAGGGTAGAAGCTTACCTTGTAATTCCCATTCAAGAAAATAATCCTTTAATAGGTTCAAACATCTAAGTGAGATGTATAGGTTCAGGAGCAAAGCAAAGATTTTTGAAAGGACCACAGTGTTTTGAAAGCCTATTCAGAACTGTCTTACTAGCATCAGAATTGTTGAAAGCCAGGCACATCGGAGCTCTTAGGGGGGTGGTACTGCTACTCCTAACAGGATTTAGATATACACCACCCATAAGTATCATGGTAAATACCTCTGGTAAGGTTTCTAAAGGTCCTACCTTCAGAACTACCTCTGTCTTTGTGGAAGGTTTATGTAAGGAAGATGAGATACTCAGATCTGCCTGTACCAGGGTGTGCTGGTGTGGTGGTTTGACCCTGGCTGAATGCCAGGGGCCCACCAAAGCTGTTCTATCACTCCCCTCTTTAACCGGACAGGGGACAAAAAAGTAAATCAAAAGGCTCATGGGTCGAGATAAGGACAGGGAGAGATTATTTTATCAGTTACCATCACGGGCAAAACAGACTCAACTTGAAAAAGTTAATTTAATTTATTATCAATCAAAATCAGAGAAGGAGAGGAGAAAAACTGCTAGATCTTAAAAACCTTCCCCCCACCCCTCCCTTCTTTCTGGGCTCAACTTCACTCCCAGTTTCTCTACCTACTCCCCCCAGTGGCGTAGGGGGATGGGAATGGGGGTTGGGGTCAGTTCATCACACGTTGTCTCTGCAGCTTCTTCTTCCTAGGGAGAGGACGCTTCCCCTGCTCATGTGTGGGGTCCCTCTCACAGGAGGCAGTCCTTCACAAACTTCTCCAACGTGAGTCCTTCCCACGGGGTACAGTTCTTCACAAACTGCTCCAGTGTGGGTTCATAATTTCCATGGGGTGCAGTCCCTCAGGAGCAGACTGCTCCAGTGTTGGGTCCCCTGCGGGGTCACAAGTTCTGCTGGCAAACCTGCTTTGGTGTGGGCTCCTCTCCCCATGGGTCTGCAAAGTCTTGCCAGGAACCTGATCTGGGGTTCCCACAGGATCACAGCCTCCTTCCTTCAGGCATCCATCTGCTTTGCCGTGGGGTCCTCCACAGGCTACAGGTGGAGATCTGCTCCACCATGGGCTTTCATGGGCTGCAGGGGGACAGCCTGCCTCACCATGGTCTTCACCACGGGCTGCAGGGGAATCTCTGCTCCGGCTCTTGGAGAGCCTCCTCCCCCTCCTTCTTCACTGACCTTGGTGTCTGCAGGGCTGTTTTCTCTCACATCCTCTCACTTCTCTTCTCTCTCCGGCTACTGAGATACAGCCTTTTTTTTTTTTCCTTCTTAAATATGTTATCACAGAGGTGCTTCCACTGTCACTGATTGGCTTGGCCTTGGCCAGCGGCGGACACAGGGAAAACTTCTAGCAGCTTCTCACAGAAGCCACCCCTGTAGCCCCCCCACTACCAAGACCTTGCCACAGAAACCAAATACAGCTGGTTTTGGCTGGGACAGAGTTAATTTTCTTCACAGCAGCTGGTATGGTGCTATGTTTTGGATCTGTGATAACACGACAGTGTATCCTTGGATTTAGCCTTTTTGCCACTTAAGAAGCTGGTGATTGTCATCACTATACTGTGATGCTAAGGTCTCCCAATGCACTGAATAGAACTTAGATGTCTTTTGTAGTGCTGGATGTACTGCTCTTTTGCTAAGCATCTGTAGGTCTACCTGTGCCTTTTATCAGTTCAACTCCCAGTTCCCCCCCAAAAAAACCCCTTTAGATGGTTTTGATTTTGTTTTGAAAGTGTTTTTTTTATTCTTTGGAAAAAAGATATAAAAAGTTTAGCACTGACTCCTTATTTTAATGGCTTTACCTGTCTGCAGAAAATAATTAATGAGATCTGCTTTGTTGGTAATGGCTAAAAGAAGGGGGAAATGGGGAAAGGAAGGAACCAAAGCAAAAACCCACACAACCCTGGTCAGAATTCTATCATCATAAAATCATATATGTATATGTATATGCATATGTATATGTATATGTAAAAAAGAAGACTCAGTGTAGAACCAGGATAAAAATATTTTACTTTTCAGTGGTAGTCAAGACTGCTGTAGTCAAAAGGAGTTACACAGCCTGAGAAACTGAGATTTTAGAACAGATTTTCAGGCGTATATACAGGCACCTAGAGAAGCAGGTCAATGACTAATGCCTGAAGCAAAAATTCCCAGGCAAGTTAGGTGACTTATTCCCATTTGAATAAATAGAAGTACAATTAGGAGTGTTACTATACTCTTCATCTTTCTTTATCTGTACCAACAATACACATTGAATGTTGTTTGCCTTTTCCCCCTTTTTTCCTAAAAAATGTTTATTTTTTTCCACAATAATTATTTTAAAATAGACTATGTAAAATTATTTTCTTAGGAAAGATTTCCAGACAATGGCTTTTCTATAAGCATTTCTGCAGCCTGTGGATCACAGGTTAGATTTGTTATGACAACAGTCAACATCAGATGAATCACCATAAAGGGAAGTGACATCAAAATGTTAGATTAAGATGTCAATTTCAGACTGAAGAAAAAAAAAATGGTTTTGGTGGCATGGAAGTACCTAAGATGTATGTGAACCTAACCCTTCTATTTATGAAATAATAAAAGACACTGTCTTTTACTTATATCTAAACCTGAGTCAGGTAAGAATATTTTTTATTATTTCTGTCTCCTGTCTGGCATCTTAATCAAAATCATACCATCCTGTGCTGCTAACATAAGTTGGTTTTCTTCCTGAAGTTTAATTTTGCCATGAAGGAATTGAAAAGGGAATTGAATAAGGCAATAAATTCTGCATATCAATGAGATGCAGAAGGAAGTGCAAGATGTATTACTTCCCTGTCTATAAATGAACCTGGTTGTGCTGCTTCTATATTTCTCTGAAATCTTCAGGACTACATGGTTGGAGAGCTGTTTGAAGCCAGGTTTCTTGTGGTACAATGAAAGGCACCACTACAACTAGTTCATTAAACTGGCTCAGGAGAAGTGTGTTCAAGAAAACACCCAAGAAAACACTCAAGGTTATTTCAAATAAAAAAAAAAAATGCTCTTAAGACAAGAAACATGTCTGTAATCTATTTATTTCCTTCCATTTTTCTAAATTTTTCCTATTTATCCAGCTGACCTGTTGGCCTGGAATCAGCAAGTGTGGTTCAGATGAGACGGATTTTCTTTCTCTGATTCTCCTATTGTGTTTCTTCCAAGCAACTAGTCCTACAGCTACAAATATAACATCACTAAAAGAAATGTATTATCTCATGTTAACCCTTCCTCTGCAGTCCTCCTAAAAGGTTTATTGCCAAATAAAAATCCCATGTTTCTAAAATGACCCTGGGTAATTCCATAATCAAAGAGACTTTTACTTGGTCTTCCTTTCAGACCATGGTTTAGGGTTTGTTTTGTTTTCCTCTTTTTTAAGCTTAATATTATTAAAATAATGTTTTCACTGTTTAAATGGATTACTGCAACTACTTCTGTCTTGGCTATGTAGGAGCTGATGTTTAGAAAATCTCAAAAGCAGGTAGTTTGAATTTCTTAAAGTTCTCTTGAACATAAATGCTATGACTGCCAAGTTAAATAGAATCATAGAATCAGAATCATAGAATCATAGAGTAATGGAATCATAGACTCACAGAATCATAGGCTGGACAGGACCTCAAGGATCATCTAGTCCAACCTTTCTAAGTAAGAGCACAGTCTAGACAAGATGGCCCAGCACCCTGCCCAGCTGGGTCTTAAAATTGTCTAATGTGGCAGAGTCAACCCCTTCCCTGGGGAGATTATTGCAATGGTTGATTGTTCTCACTGTGAAAAATTTCCCTCCACGTCCAGTGGGAATCTCCCCAATATAGTCTGAGTATGACGTTAACCATTATTATTCTGTACCTTGTTAGGTATTTATACCATTCATACGACTTAATGTTATTTATCTTTCCTCTTTAGTGCTTTAATGCAAGTAATTTCATAATATACAGTGGGGACCCCAGCTGACTCTTCAGTTCCCTTGAAAACAAAGGTCAGAATTACTATTTCTGATTTTGATATCCAATTTCTATCATAATCCTCTTCTGGCACAGGAATCCATATTACTCTGCTACTTACAAAGAGCAGATGAACCAGATTTGTCTATAGTCTGTCCTGCTCCCTTTTACACCAGGCTTGTGAGGGTGAGAAAAAAGAAGCCAAGGATCATAATAAATCCCCTCTTCTACCACGGTAATATTTTAACAAATGTAACATCACCTTCAGTATGAACTTGTAAAGTCCAGGTGAGAGAAACAACAATAATTTCTTTGGCAATATGATTTAAAAAAATGATTGAAATCTGAACAGAATATCAATGAATATATTTGGACCAAGAGCAGACATATTACAAAGGTTCCCAGGACCAGCCTGCAGATAGCTGCCTCAATAAGACTAAAAGTAACAACAAAAATTATACCCCGGTCAAGGTATCTGCAGAGGAAAACATGCTTGTCCTCAAGAAAGTAATAGTGTTGGGGTTTTTTGCATTTAAAATCTTCAGGGAAAAGACTGGAAAAAACTCAGTTAACTGTTTCTGGGTTTAAAATTACAGAAATTATTCTTAAACATGGCTTTACTAATATAAGTAAAGAATTGTAAGTTTTTCACCCATTGTCAGTATGTGTATGAAATCACTTGAGGATCTGTCATCCAGTTGCCATTCAGCTGAGGTGAAATGATAGAGTATCTTTCAGAAAAGTGCTGCATCATTTGCTTATGTTTGTGACATCTTTGGCACCCACAGCTTCCAGAATAAACTCCCTGTTGTGGAAGTACTAAATTCTAATCTAGCAGATGCCTAACTCCTTTGTGTTTTGTCTCTAGGTTTCTTTGGATGTCAGTCACTGCTGTGTACTTTATTGGCAGAGCTGAGTGCCATAGGTCAGGCTTTGTAATGCTCGGCAACACAAGCTTGAAGGATCTCTTTTGGATTCCTGCCACTAAAGCTTATCATGAGCACAGGAAACCTGCTGAGTCCCACACCATGGGTGGAATGCACAATTGGTCTCAACTCATGTTCTTTCACAGCTATCTCATATAATGTTAATGGGGATTTTACCTTGCTCTGTGAATTGAAACTTCGATTATTGTCTTTCACTGCAGATGAAGTCATGGAGTAAGAGAGAGACTACAGTGCTCTGTGTGTGCCAGTTGGCAGGGCCTAGTCTAACAAAGAGCACACAACATAGCTGAAAGCCACCTACATTACCACCCTCCTTCCCAAAACATGAACTACCAAGGCCTCTTTCCAGCCTCTCATCATGTTCAGACTGAGTTGCAGACCGGTGTGCCTCATGACTTTCTGCCAGAGTTGGTATTTCATTACTGATTCAAAGGAAGGGAGGAGCAAACTTCGGAAAGATTACCTACCTTTAGCCTTTGTCATTCTCAGGCTTTGAAGGCTCATGAATTAATTATTTCTGGTATGTTAGAGTAAAAAATAAAACATGCAGGAGTCTACCTCTTGAAAAATATAACCTTACATGTCTTTTTTCCTTAAAATCATGACAATGAATGTTTAGGTTGAAAGAAAAAACAATATTCAAAAAATAATAATAAAACACCCACAATTTTACCTCTCTGTACAGGTATGATGATGCAATCTTTAATTACATGACTGACTGCTTCTGTGGTTTGGTTGTTTGTTTTTTTTTTTTTAACATTAGACCCCTTCTTCAATCAATACATGGGATAGCTTCTGCTTTCTTCATGGGTCACAACTAATCAATGTTCTTCTTTATCCTCTTAATTAAATTCTTGCCTTATTTACAGAACAACCTCTAAGCCCTGCACTGAATAAAAATTATACATTTCTTTATGCACCTTGCTAGGAGAGTCATTATCATATTGCAGAGATAATATATTATTTTCTTCTTTGCATGGCTCATGAACGCATTCAGACTTGGTATCACTATTTGTAGACAGAAAATTAAAGAATGGAGACTAAGTCCCAAATTGTCAAAAACCTGCATTGAGCTTCCATTCCTAGATGTTACCGTCATTTATCCCTAGATCCGTCTGATTCTTCAGGGTATTCATAGTTTTATAATTCATGTCACCACTCATTTCAGTTACAATAATGGGCTTTTATCAGTTCATAGAATCATAGAATCATAGGATCGTAGAATCGTTTAGGTTGGAAAAGACCTTTAAGATCATCAAGTCCAACCATTAACCTAACACTGCCATCTCACCACTAAACCATGTCTCTAAGCACCTCATCTACCCATCTTTTAAATACCTCCAGGGATGGGGACTCAACCACTTCCCTGGGCAGCCTGTTCCAATGCTTGACAAACCTTATAGTGAAAAAATTTTTCCTAATGTCCAATCTAAACCTCCCTTGGTGCAACTTGAGACCGTTTCCTCTTGTCCTATCACCCATTACCTGGGAGAAGAGATTGACACCCATCTCACTACAACTCCTTTCAGGTAGGTGTAGAGAGCAATAAGGTCTCCCCTTCAGCCTCCTTTTTTTCCAGGCTAAACAACCCCAGCTCTCTCAGCTGCTCCTCATAAGACTTGTCCTCCAGACCCTTCACCAGCTTTGTTGCTCTCCTCTGGACATGTTCCAGCAATGCAACGTCTTTCTTGTAGTGAGGGGCCTAAAACTGAACACAGTATTTGAGGTGCGGCCTCACCAGTGCCGAGTACAGGGGCACGATCACTTCCCTACTCCTCCTGGCCATATTATTCATGATACAAGCCAGGATGCCATTGGCCTTCTTGGCCACCTGGGCACACTGCTGGCTCATATTCAGCTGGCTGTCAATCAGTACCCCCAGATCCTTTTTCTGCCAGGCAGCTTTCCAGCCACTCTTCCCCAAGCCTGTAGCGTTGCAAGGGGTGCAGGACCCGGCACTTGGCCTTGTTGAACCTCATACAGTTGGCCTTGGCCCAGTGATCTGTACAGGTCCCTCTGCAGAGCCCTTCTGCCCTTGAACAGATTGACATTCCCGCCCAATTTGGTGTCATCTGCAAACTTACTGAGGGTGTACTCAATGCCCTCATCCAGATTATTGATAAAGATATTAAACAGAACTTGCCCCATAACTGAGCCATGGGGAACACCGCTTGTGACCGGCCACCAACTGGATTGAACTCCATTCACCACAACCCTCTGGGCTCAGCCATCCAGCCAGTTTTTTACCCAGAAAAGAGTACATCTGCCTAAGCCATGATCCTCCAGATTCTCTTGGAGAATGCTGTGGGAGACAGTGGCAGAGGCCTTGCTGAAGTCCAGGTAGATAACAACCACAGCCTTTCCCTCATCTACTAGGTGGGTCACCTTTTCATAGAAGGAGATCAGGTTGATCAGACAGGACCTGCCTTTCATGAACCCATGCTGGCTGGGCCTGACCCCCTGATTGTCCTCCATATGCCTGGTGAGCACACTCAAGATAAACCGCTCCATAATCTTCCCCGGTACCAAGGTCAGGCTGACAGATCTGTAGTTCCCCAGATCCTCCTTTCAGCCCTTCTTGTAGATGGGCATCACATTAACAAGTCTCCAGTCATCTGGGACCTCCCCTGTTAACCAGGACTGATGATAAATGATGGGGAGTGGCTTGGCAACTTCTCTGCCAGTTCCCTCAGTACTCTCGGGTGGATCCCATCAAGTCCCATAGACTTGTGGATGTCCAGATGGTAGCAGATGGTAAACTGCTTCCTCTTGGATTATGGGGTTTTATTCCACTCTCCATCCCTGTCTTCCAGCTCAGGGGACTGAGTACCCTGGGGATAACTCATCGGCCTATTAAGACTGAGGCAAGGGAGGCATTAAGTATCTCAGCCTTTTCCTCATCCTTAGTGGCAATGTTCCCACTTGCATCCACTAGAGGATGGAGGTTCTCCCTGTCTCTCTTTTTTACTGTTAATGTATTTGTAAAAACATATTTTATTATCTTACAACAATGGCCAGATTGAGTTCAAGCTGGGCTTTTGCCATTCTAATTTTCTCTCTATATGACTGAACAAGATCCCTGTACTCTTCTTGAGTTGCCTACCCCATGTTCCAAAACTGGCAAACTCTCTTTTTCTTCCTGAGTCCCAGCAAAAGCTCCCTGTTCAGCTAGGCCTGTTGTCTTCCCTGCCAATTCGTCTTCAGGCACGTGGGGACAGCCTGTTCCTGAGTCTTTAAAACTTCCTTCCTGAAGGATTCCCAGCCTTCCTGGACCCCTTTTCCCTTCAGGACTGTCTTCCAAGGGTCCTGAACAGGCCAAAGTCTGCCCTCCGGAATTCCATGGTGGTGGTTTTGCTGACCCCTTCCTTACCTCACCAAGAATCAAAAACTCTATCATTTCATGGTTGCTAAGGCCAAGACGACCTCTGACCACCACCTCTCCCACCAATCCTTCTCTGTTTGGAACCAGCAGGTCAAGCAAGACACATCCCCTGGTAGGCTCACTTACCAGCTGTGTCAGGAAGTTATCTTCCACACACTGCAGGAACCTCCTAGACTGTTTCTTCTCTGCTGTGTTGTATTTCCAGCAGACGTCCCATAAGTTGAAGTCCCCCATGAGAACAAGGGCTTGCGATTGAGGGACTTCTGACAGCCGCTTGTAGAATTCTTCATCCCAGCTGCCATGTATGAATGTGTATAAAGAAGAATGAGGGCACTGCCATTACTGAGTGTCAGTGAAAAGTTTGATATGTTTCATATAAATATATATATATATATAAAATTTGGTGCATTTTTCTAGCATTACTGACAAGCAGAGATAGAATTGCATTTTCTTCAATGTGTTGGATGATCAATCTTGCAGACCATTTCTTTATGTGATTCCGTGTCTCATTTACGATTGGTTTTGTGACTATATCTTTCCAAGTTGCTAATGAAGAAGATAAAAAAAAAAAAAAATCTTAAAAAAACCAGCAGAAGATTTCCCATTTCTTTTAGGAATATAATTTAAAAGTTTTGTGGTAACATGGAAATTCAAAAATGAAAAGTCAAAGCATATAGTTTTGACTTTCCCATTTTCTTTACAAAGGAAAAAGATCTTTTTTTCTAAGAAAACCTTTCACGTAACTGCCATCTATTAATATAAAAAAATATATATTTTTTTAAAATCATTCCTTTTAGGAGGAAATTGTGGTGGGAATAATAGTGTATACAAGTTACAAAGATAGAAATTTAAAACAGAAAATCAAAACCTTTCATAGAAAGATAGTTCTAGTTTTAGACCAAGTGAATTCTAAGCATATTATACAACTTTCTTAAGAAATTAAAAAAAAGTCCTGTGAAGACCAAAGTTAATGCATCCACTGAACATCATCCATCAAAAAATATTAAATGAAGAAGAAACAGAAAGAAATACTATGTCATGATTCAATAATGTTCTAATTTATAGTATTTTTCACATTTTCTGAGGACATCTTCTGAAAGTTTTTTAAAAATTTGAACAAATCTAAGTTTTCACAAAATCACAAAATCATTGGCATTGGCAGGGCCCTCTGAAGATCATCTAGTCCAATCCCCCTACTTAAAGCAGTGTCGTCTAGAGTGGGTTACCCAATGCCATGTCCAGTTGGGCCTCAAATATCTCCAAGGACGGAAACTCCACAACCTCTCTGGGTAATCTATTCCACTGTTTGATTACCCTCACAGTAAAGAAGTTTTTTCTTGTTTTCAGACAGATTTTAATGTGTTTTAATTTGTGACCGCTGAGTCTTGTCCTGACATCTTGTCCTCTCATTGTAGAAGGACGTCAGGTTGGTTAAGTGTGGTTTCCCTTTTATAAATCCATGATGACTACTCTCAATCACCTTCTTACTTTTCATGTGCCTGAAAATGGTTTCCAGGTTTAGTTGCTCCATCACCCTCCAGGGACTGATTTGAGGCTGCCTGGCCTGTAGAAACCTGGATCTTCGTTTTTGATTGTATTGAAGGTAGGAGTGACAGTCCTTAACTTCTATGTGAAGTTTAACACCTTAATTCTGCCATCAAGAGGTCTGAGCATTGGAATGTTCAAATCCAAAATACACATCTACACCACTCGACCCAAAAAAATAATAGGCAGAAGTCTATTACCCAGCACAGGCCAATCTTAAAAGGAGGGGAAAAAAGTGCATGTTACCCCCCTCAATTAGGAGTTTTTTCCACCCTTCAGAGAAATTAGGAGATTCAGAAGTCCTGAGCACATCCAGTTCCTTTATAGGAACATCTGTAGCAGAATACAAGTCTGAAAGCTGTGTTCTTTCTGATAACATATATTTCTGCTGAAGTGACTTTATGACCCAATTCCCATTATAGATCTAGGAAGTTCCCTCTTGAATTGATGTCATGCACCCATCCCTTCCTCTAACTTAAAGGTTTTTCCAGAACCTCTGTTAAGGAACTGTCTTACAAATACCAGTCAAAATTTACTAAAACTAACCTAACTTGATTACATATGAACTTTTCCTGAACAGGGATGATAATCTAGCTTTTCTCTCCTCCCAGTATGTATCTACTTTGATATAGTCATAAACAGTCATGTCACTCTTATCCTTATTTTATTTAAAATTCAAATTCTTCTGACTCCCATACAACTATTATATTTATTTCTAATAAACTGAGCACACTGTTCCACATGAGGTTTTGCTAACATCAGGCATGATGACACATGCATCTTCCTATATCTGCAGAAATACCATTTCTGATATATTTTGAGACTCTGTGTTTCACAGCGAACACTTTGGAATCTCATATTTAGCTTGTTAAGTCCTTTTCAGCCAGCAAACACAGATCACAAGTTTTGGAGACTAATAAGTATCCAGTATTCCTAACCACATGGTACTTGAGTCATCTTGTTTCTATAGCCCTCAGAATGATCATGGTTTTCCTGTATGATACACCACATATTGAATAAAGCCTGAGTCTTTTTGTTATCAATTTCAGCACATATTTTTATTTTCCTAGAAAGATTAATGATTTTTTATTAGCATTTGTTCTAACATCTTTCACGTGGCTGAGGTCAGATTAACAAGCCTATAATGGCTGAATACATTACACTTACTAATTTGAGGTGTTGTATTAGCAGTTCCTAGGTAATAGTATCTTTTGAAACTAGATGACTTCTGATGTGTTTGATTCATTAAGAACATTTTACCATGTCTGCAATGCCACATACTATTTGTTTCAGAAGTCTGGGAGCAGATATCCACCTCCGTGGAGGACTCCATGCCAGAGCAGGTGGATGCCCAAAGGAGGCTGTGACCCTGTGGGAAGCCAGGGCTGGAGCAGGCTCCCGACAGGACCTCTGGACCTGTGGAGAGAGGAGCCCACACTAGAGCAGGTTTCCTGACAGGACTTGTGACCCTGCAGGTGACCCACGCTGGAACAGTGTGTTCCTGAAGGACTGCACCCCATGGAAGGGACCCACACTGGAGCAGTTTGTGAAGAACTGCAGCCTGTGGGAAGCATTCATGTTGGAGAAGTTTGTGGAGGAATGTCTCCTGTGGGAGGAATCCCATGCTGGAGCAGGGGAAGAGAGCAAGGAGGAAGGAGCAGCAGAGAGAGCGTGTGATGAACTCACTCCCATTTGCTGTCCCCCTGCACCACTTGGGGGAGAAGGTAGAGAAATCAGGAGTGAAACTGAGCCTAAGAAGAAGGGAGGAATGGGGGGAAGCTGATTTAAGATTTGTTTTTATTTCTCATTGTCCCACTCTGACTTATGATTGGCAATATATTTACTTATTTTCCCTGAGTCAAGTCTGTTTTGCCCATGCCAGTAACTGGTGAGTGATTTCCCCGTCCTTATCTCAACCCACAAACTTTTTGTCATATTTTCCATTTGAGGAGGGGAGTGATAGAGTAGCTCAGTGGACACTTGGCATCTGCGATGGTCAACTCACCACACTTTTTCTCTACCATGCACATCAGTCTTATAATGTCTAATGAATACTAAGACAAAATGTTCTTTTATTTATAGGAGATTGCTTACATCATCATAAAACCTTGTTTCTTTTTTGATTATCTCTTGGTGTACTTGTCGCATAGCTCTCTGATTTCTCTCCACCCTTGTGCTTCTCCACTCTATACCCATTTCCCCCATGTTTTTTACACCATTTTCATGTCACTCATTGCTCAGTTCTCTGCCTTTCTTTACTTAGCCTACACTGACACACAGCTGTATTATTTCATCTTAAATTTGTATTCTCTCTGTAGATATGAATCTCTATATTTTTCCAGTTTTTCAAAATATACCATAGTGATGCTTTTCCATAAATTTAATTTCTCTGAAGTCATAGAAAAAAATGTGCATTCCTTGCTTAAAAATTGCATGAGTCATTGGCATGAAAAATACATAAAGTTGGGAAAACATACATTTTCTGTGGCTTGCTTACAGTAAATGTAGGAGCAAGCACTTGATGTTGCATTAGCCATAGAATATAGTTTTATAATGTTGCTTTCTTTAAAAGATGAACTTGGACTGTTAGGATCTATTTCAGATATTACAAACTGACTTAATATATAGGTAATGGATTATCAAATTCAAAGCAGAATTTGACCTTAATTTAGCCTATCCTAAAAGGGGAGTTTATTATAGGAGTGTGAGAAAATGTTCTTTTCAGTACACTAGGTCATGAACCAGAATGTATTTTAAGTTAGTGGGATATTTAATATTTATGTTAACATTGCTCATATCTCTATGAATGAATTGTGTTAAAGCAGAGGTTCACATTTATTTCTCTATCATGACACTAGTGACATGACAGAAAGAGCATAATTGGCTTATCCAAACCACACACAATGTGGTATGTTGCTGTTTTACTCTAGTGAGACTGAATGAGAGAAGCATGGTCAAGAAGACAGTGATCATGAATGTAGAACCCAGTCATGGTGTTGTAGCAACAACATAGCCACATAAAGAGTATAAGCACTTTGCTCAACAGCAGTGGCTGATTTTTTATGCAATTTTATGGTAATCTTACAGGCTAATGATTCTTTTTATCCTTTAGTCACTTCAGCTCCTTACAGGAAATTTTCATGCAGGATTTGGACCAAGTCTGTCTTAAAAGCCATCTATACTACTGTTAAACACGTTAAGCTTTCTTCCTATGTCAGTCAAGAGAAAAGCTGAATGAAAACTAATGTGTTCATGTGTAATTTGAGCCCTCAGGGAGATCTATAGCACTGACTTTTTCCAAGCTTGTTTCAAATGTTTTAAAAGATAATGTTAATATATCAGGGTGTCATAGAGTATTTGGAGTTTCTTTCTGGCTAGTATATTGTTGTAGCTCTCCCCTCATACGCTTTTATACAGCTATGCTGTATATAATATATATATATAAATAAGTGGAATATAAAAATGGATCTAATAATTGCATAGCTGAATGACTTCTTACTATGTACAGTGATTTGTACTTTCCCTTTTGTCTAGTAAAGTGGTCCTCTTGCAAGAAGATAATCTGTTAATTGCCTGCATTTAGCACAATTTACTTCTTGTTATTCTGTGCCAAAATATAGGCTCAAATTATAAATTATTGTGAGCATATGCACAGTAAATGCTTAATAGCAAGCATTTTCTGTCATATCTATCAGATTCAATAGATGTCTATACATTCTTCTCTCTCTTCTTAATTCAGGATCCATCTGCTTATATGAGGTGATTAAGTTTTTTATTTATGCCTTTGTCTCATATTGAAAGGGTTGTAATTCTGAGACTACCATGGTCTATTACACCAGAGCTTAGTGACACTTAATGACATCTATAGTAATTGTATAATTATTAGTTATTTGATTAAATACAAAAGTTACCGTGTTTGAGCAGGATTAAAGTCACAATAATACAGTTTTTAAATTATTTTAAATGGAATGAAAGATTATAACTATAAATGAGCATCTAGAAATTGTGTCTGTAGATCTGTAGTACCAGATCATAGTAACTTCATCAGCTACTCAGTCTCTCAGAGGTGGATGGCACTGTTCACAACACATACATAAATGTTTGCAGCACTGCAGTTTAAGTGCGTAACCTTAATTTCTCTTTCGGCTCATTCATCACACTGAGGAGATGTTTATTGCTTGTAAAATTGTACTGAAGTTACTAAGTCATGGCAAATCAGAAACTTTTATGTCTTTTAGACAGATATAGTGCCACCTAGATGACCCTAACTTTGGAGGATCCAGTTCTCCACCACTTGTATGAGTAGCTAACATAACTAATATAAGGCTCATAGCTTTGACTCTGCATGAGATAACTAAATGAAAGTGAAAAAATATACTCATTCATCTCAAAGAGCCCTTGTAATTAAGGAGATTAATTTACCATTTATATTTGAATTTTAATTACAATTTTGCAAAAACTTAAATAATAACTGTGTATGTATAAATCTCACTGAAAGTATTTCTGTTTTCAGAAGAGCAATGTTTATAACCTGTATAAAAATTAAAAATTACAAGCAGATGCATATGAAGGGGATTTTTTGTTTGTTTTTGAGGAAAGGAATGAAGAAAACTAATGGCCGTCATCAATAATGATGAAAGTAAATGCAAGCGTTGCATATGAAAGGAATTTAAAAGAAAACCAAAACCAGCTTCCTTACGAACACAAGCAAAGATTCACAAGTATTCTTCTCCCCCCCCCCGCCCAACCTAGTAGTCTCCTTTTAATCACTCTTTTGGCTTTTTTTGTTGGAAACACTTGCAGACATATTAAGAACAGTTAGAAAAATCCCAGATGTGTATTTCCACTTGATTTCTCAGGCAAGTACACTGCCAGAAAAAAGAAAAACCAGATGTGAATTTCTGCTTGACATCCCAGGCGTAACGCAGCAAGAAACCAAACCAACAAAAAATGCAGACGTTCAACAGAGAACAAATGTTGAAGGTGTGGAAAAAGAAATCAACCTCTTGTCCTATAAGCTAATATAGTTTAGAAAAAGCATAGGAGGCTACATTTCTTTGAATATTTCTGGAACAGCAGCCAGTACGGGATGTTGTCTCCATAGTGCCCCTTTTAATATTAATCCAAAAGATCCTGAGGAAAGCTAAGTAACAGATCTGAATGAAGCAAATAAAACCTCAGGTACATATGATGATTTTATTAAATAAGATGATTTGCTCAAACAGAAGAATTTATTTATTAAGGAATAATGAACAAAACTGAACTCAGAAAGAATGGATTTTAAACATAAGCAAATATCAGGGAAAAAGAAACAGAATTTTTCTTTTTTACATCTCTTATTACAAAAGGGTATCTTCCTTAATAAAAATTTAACATGCATTCAAAACTACTTTTGGAAAATAGCACTTTCTGAAGTCATGGTGACATCTTTACATCAAAGGCAAAAGAAGCTGTGTATTAATTTGGTTTCTGGGGAGATGGTACATTTCTTCTTACAGGCATATTGTGTGCAGAGGAAGCTGACAGGTGGAGAGAGTGAAGCAGAGGCTTAAAGGATCATCCTAACTATATCGGCAGCTGTCAGGTAATTTCATGGGCCTGAATCATCTCCAGAAGATGTATGTAGAGAGGCGACATGCTGTGCATCAAGCTCCCTCTGCAGCATTCTTTTATATCCTGGCCCACATTGAGGTCTCAGCTGATATCTCAGCTCACCCAAGAACCCAGATTCCAAAGAGGTGACCTGCAGTCCACATCGCCCTGGGCTCCATGCAGCATGGTTCAGAGAAGCTGACCCCTCTCCGAAAGAAGCAGCTGTTCTGTTTCACTGAGTAACAAAAGAGCAACAGCAATAAAATAAGTTGGGCAACATTGTTTTTGTTTTGTTTTGTTTTATTTTCAAATATCAGTTGCTCAAAGCACTAATGAGAACAGTGTCTGCTGTTAATCAAAATGGTCTAGGGAAGAATATCCTCAGTGTGTTTCCATTCATTTATCTCACAACAAGAGAATAATCTAGCCCCAGAAGTCACCTCTAACCGTTCAGAAGCCAGGGCAGTGTTTAGAAGCTGATTAGATAATAATGATAATTACAGAAAAATACCCATATGCTCATTATTATATCAGTTTTGCTGCTAGTAATTATGGTAACTCCTGCAACAAGCCTACCTTGTGTAGTCACACAAACTAATTAAAGTGCAATTTCCACATCTTCAAATGTTTTTGCCAATGGCTAAATTCAAATGGAGTTTCTGAGTGTACTAGAAGGAGTTCTAAATCTCAGAGAACTCACTGTTTTAATACCTGGGTTGTGCTTCAGGCCTGTCTACCAGCTCTATGTGCCTTTCAGCAAGTAACCACCACCATGCTTGCATACCCATCTGGAAGAAAACCATGCAATATTCCATGTTTGTAAGAGAAGGAAAGTGATCAAAGCTTAGTTAATCTTGGTCGATAACAGACAATATTTTCAAGCATCAGTGCTTCAAATTTAGGGGCTTAAAATATTAAGGCTCTTGGTTCTCGCTAACTCACAGCTAATCGTTATTTATTACAAGTGCCAGGAGACACAGTTTCAAGGATCTCGGCATTGATTCTGAAAGACCTGTACCGCAGAGCAAGCCAGGCACCACCGCCACTGTGGTCATGGCTAAAAACTGGATAGAGGGATCAGGACATTGAGATTTCTAAAGCAAATCAATAATTTGCAGGGTTCAAAGTACACATACTGCTACACAAACTCAGCAGCAGCAGGAATGAAAGACTGATTTCTTTCAGGACAAAATTAGAGTGAATATAGACAAGTCAATGAAGCCATGACCTTGGCTGAGTAGCTAAGATCCACAGTAAATATGTACACTAGATGAAGTTAATATTCCTGGGTTTGCTGTTATTTTTACATAGGCTATGTGGTGGTGTGCTTGCCCCCCACACACTCTGAATTCTCCACCTCAACCTCTTTCAGGTGATAACCACCTGTGGTGGTTGTGATAGATGTGTCTGGCCATGAAGAATGTACCAAGTGGACATGGCAGAGACAGATAACAATACAATAGCCAAAGACTGTTGTGGAATGTGCCCACAGTGATTGGTATGCAAAAATGACTGTGAACCAATCATCTGACCCTTATAAATAGTGAGCAGCCCAAGAGCCCTTGGAGCTCTCCTGCACAGCAGTGGGCTGCATGCCAGGATCTCCCCTTGAGCAGGGACGCCTCTCAAGGTTACTCCTCAAGGCTGAGAGATTCCTTCCTGCAACGGATTCTCGGTAAGTGGCTAACCGCCTGCTAAAGTTTGAAACATTATCTAAGTGATGTAAAGGACTTATTGCGCACATATAATCCTTTAGACATAAATCATTTACCAAGTCTAGGACTAAGACTGGATCCAGTTGCACCTAGACTCCTCTCTGAGGAAGGAGTTTAGAAAGCAAGGGGATCTTTTCTGAACTTCATGACTCAAAGGGAGGGTCTCCCTGACAGTTTTGTCTGACTCTGTCCTCTATGCAGTAAATAACAAAGTGTACCTTGCCATCGAATCTTAGAAACTATTGTCACAGTTACCACTGAACTTTGTTAACTCACTGTTTTACACCAATAAACTACATTTTTTTTTGCCTCCCTCTCACTCAGTCCATGACAGGCTAACATGATTAAAGACCTGTTGTATCATGCACAACAGGATGAATAAGAAAATAGACAGAAACAGAGGAAAACTTTATTTTTTGAATCCTAAAACTGACAAGCAGAAAAATCCAGCTACAGAAATAGCTAATCAGTGTATTTTCAAATTCTTGGAGGTCTTCCAATTAGAGGTCATACCTCAATGCAGAATAAAAAAACATGAATCTGATCATTCTCAAGAAGAGAACCAGATGTCTGTTTTGTGTATAAACACCACATAGAAGCTAAATGTTTTCCTGGATAAAATTGGGATAGAAAAAAAAAGAGTGGTTTTATTCTCCACTCATAATATTCCTGCACAGCAAGAGTCTATGAAAAAAGCATACACATTGAATGATCTCTGCCTAAGTGAAGCCAAAAGCTGGACCAATTCCTGAAATCTAGCCAATTTTTACTGCCATTGAAATGGGTGACAACTGCCAAGTAAGCAAACGATGGAAAGCGGGAGTTGTTCCCAAATGGATTTGAAGAAATTCACCATGCTGATATATACCGTATGGGTTTAGTCTGATCTAGAGACATAAAACCATCATTTTTGTAACTTGGTTGCATTCCTGTCTTTCAAGTTCCCTGTTCTGATTGCAGATTTTGCCCTAATTTTCTTTCATGAGGAGTGTTTCGGTATATTTCATCTTATAGTTGAGTTTTCCTGATAACATCAATATTCACATGTGAAATATCCTTCAGGTACTTTCTCTTCCTGAACAGAATAATGAGAAAAGTTTTGCCTCACAAACTAAAGCTGATTTTTGGTCATCACCATTTCTTCTTCAAAAGACAAGGCTGAAAAAAAAGCAGATCATCCAACATTAATAGTAACATTGATGCCAAACTCAAAATCAACATTATTAATACAATAAAATTATCAATAGCAATCCAATATGCGATTGTCAATATATTAAAAATATTAATAAAACCTTAGGCCATTTCAGCCTAAATCTATACTTTTTCTTAAATTAATTTATTGGTTCTATTAACTTATTGTGTTTTAATTTCTATTGCACTTTTCAATATGTATTCAATATATCAACATATACGTGCATGTACAAATATACAAGAATGTTTTCTTTGTAAAACAAGTAGAAACTAGTTTCACTGAATTAAAGCTGTGATCTTTCTCACAGTGATGGATGAACTCACAGCCTCATCTCAGTGATTCTAGATCATAGTATCTGCAGTCCTGGTGGGTTGAACAATGGACATGAGGAGAAAAGAGAGTGGAAGTGATAGTTTTGCAGGCATCCATTATCAAGTATTTATTTTACTCAAACACAATTACTGTTATATTCTGAACTTCTTTCCAGAAGAACAAATTTCCTAACAGTGCATATGTTTCCTTGCTGTTACAGGTCAACTGCCTGGAGCATTAATGCGGACAGTGCAAAAAGAGTTGAGGCAGCGCAAGGAACTTCTGAGGAGAAGAGTAAACTGGTTTGTACTGTGTCACTGCCTACATTTTAGAGTACAGGTTATGGAGCAGGTGAAATCATCCCCATTGCTCCCTTCTGCTCTGGGCATCTGGAAGTACCTCTGCACACTCAGCTTCATTCCTATCTTCATAACCAGGAAGCACAGTAAATTGGTGCTGTAAATCCCTTAGAATATTATAATCCCACAGCCATTAACCTGAAAGGGAAATGAACCCCATATGAACCTGTTAAATATATGCTGTCCAATGACTATGATGTCATGTCTTAGACAAAATGGGCTGATTCAAGCAAGACAAGAAAAGTAAAATGTTTTTCTCAAATGTTTTTTCATCAAATTGCAGTGGAAAAAAATAAAACTGTTAAAGATCGTATCTGATTACTCTAACTGCACTACTGCATCTTATTGACCTTAGGGAAACCACAGCATTGGGAATGTACTCTCTGAGCACTAAAAATGTTGTTCATCTTAAAAAAGTGTGGAAAACATTTGCTTTACTGCAAACTCCATGTTCATATCTCCTCATTTCTTATTTCTTTAATATGAGAAGCCAAATGTTGAACTTGATAGGCTGTACAGCAGTTTCAGGACACCAGGATGAAATATCGTATTGGTTCCATCCTAACCTGGAATATATCTTCTGTTCTATCTAATTATTTTGTGGTTTTACATGTGTTTGGAAATTTTTGTCTTGTATTGTTTTATTTCATCTGGTATTTCTTTAAAAAAGGAATGGAGGAAGAGGGAAGAAGATAAAAAGGAAAGGTTTCAGATTTCCATGTTAAGTTTCATGATATTAAAAATTACATCAAAGCAGATAGATAACCGAGTAATTTCTATGTAAAACAATGTACTTATTGAAGGGAAGTGCGCACTAAAATAGTGTGCCTCCAGAGTTCTTGATACATTAGTGTTATGTTTAAGTAATTTTAACAAGTCTTTTGACTAGAACAAAGTCAGCATTTGTTACTTATACTAGTTATATGAATGCAGTTGTTTGCACATACTAATTTCTCTCTCCTACACACACTCTGTGTCTTCATTTATATGACGTTCTACTAAGACCCAGTTTAGTTATAAGTACCTCAGTCAGAGTTCTTTTCAAACATATGTCAGAACGTTAGTGCAACATCTGGATCATGTTATTACTTCTTAATTAATAAAACCATTTATAAGTAATTTTCTGTACAGCTTTCCATTATAAATATGTGGTATATTTTGACAGATTAAATATTTGGGTTGACATTCACACATCTTGTTTTTGTCAACAGCATGACTTACCTTTGTAAGTCTGAACACAAATGATGTTAATATTTCTATCTGCACATAATAGATCTGTGACCTTTTTCAGTTACACTTTGCCCATTAATTATATCATTCCAGAAACAATTTCTAACATTGCAAACCTCTCAGCAGCTTGAAAACACCTTATGAAAAAATCTGCTTGTTAAAAAAATCTATAATCTTTACAATATGTTTCTTACAAGTAGAAAAACAAAATTATAAATAACATTTTTTACTACAATTAGGTATTTAGCCATGTTGTATGTGATCTGAAAGATAGTTATCAATAACGAATGAGCATTTCCTGATGTGACATACAGAGTAACTTGTATATATATGTGTATATACATATATACAAAAAATTAGGCCTCAGGTCCTGCATAAATAATTCATAAGGAATTTACAGTGAGAGAATCTCCCCGTAACAGTTACCTGCCAAACAAGAATGATAAAGGGTAACAGAAGAGGCCTATGCTCCCTGCCTTTTGAGTAAGTAAAGGCAGAAAGAGAATCTCAAGGAAATCTATAACAGAGATAGGACATGACTCCAGGTCTCCTTAAAACTATTATCTTAAATTGATATTAAATCATCCTCATAGACTTTTTTTAAGTGAGACAAATGAGCTCCTACCTATAACCTAAGCTGGCCAGAAGTTTTCTGTTTGCCTTGGGTGAACCAAAATAGTATAACTTGATGCTAGAGAGGGGTTATGCAGATCAGGATGGACATTTTGCTGCATAGTTTCTGCACAGTTTGAAGCACAAACAGGGAGTTGTCACTCCTTCCTGCCACAACGGAATATGCAGAATATCCTACAGTGAGAATGACCAAGGGAGTGGCACTTAGCTACTTTCCAGTTCTCTTGCTCCCAATTCATATCTACCTCAGAAAGCCTATATAGATAACATCTATTGCATTCCCACCATATGAACATCCTTCACCTCTCATTCAGTAAATTTGCTTCTCAATGTTCCTTGCTTTGGTATGGTTTTCCTTCAAATCCCTAATATGGCATTTGGAACTGTGTTGGCAAACCCACTCGTAAGCAATGTCTTGTTGAATTTGTGGGGTTTCTACATAGGATGATGGTTCAGGCAGTTTATCTCCATTAACTGCATAAGGTCCTGAATAACTTCCCTGATAACTTTGGTGAAACTGAGGACCTACTAGAATAAATGACTCTGGTTTTAAGGACATAAAGATCTCCATCATGCTTTCTCTCAGAGTACCACTTGGTAGTAAGTATTCCATTTAAGTAGAGTTAAAATAGAATAAGGACAGAAACTTATGACCTGGCAATGATTGCAATATTTCCCTTGAAAATAAGTAAATAAAAAAATATTTTCTCAAAATTAAACCGGGCTTCCAAAATAAACTATATCTTTTGCTGGTTTTTACTTGAGCATAGTAGATAAGGTCTGTACAAAAGATGTCCCGTCCAAGCCCAAGAAATACATGTGCCATAGTTCAGAGTATTTAATTCAGAGTATCTCTGCAGCAAATATTTTTCTTTATCTTTGCCTTTTGTTGATAGAAATATCTTTAGAGTGGACAGGAATGGACAAACTGGAGATAAGAAATAGAATATTTTTTTCACTATCATCTGTACCTATTAGCCTTGAAAAACACTCTGGAAAATATTTTTCTACACTGTGAATTTGTTACTGCATTTAGAGCTGTTTTTTTAATCCCAGCACTAAGAAAGTGTACAGAAAACAGAGAAGATATTCAAGGGACAGTTGGCATATATGAACGTTACTTGTAGTCTTCATATATAGATAATGGACAAATCCTCAAAATGTTGGAAAGAAAGAAATCTTTATTTCAAGAGAAAGAAGTATTTTTTCTATTGTTTTTGTTACTTGTTTTCTAAACCAGTACATGCATCAAAAAAATCTGCTTACCTGCAAGTGTGGTTTTAGTAAGTCAGTGATAAGGAGAAACATGAGTGGGTGAGAGAAAAAAATCTGTTTTGTGAAAATATGTTAAATGAAATAACATGAAAACAGTTAGACAGAAGAAAAGAAAAATTATATCAATAACATTAAGTGCTAAAATCTTGACTTTTTCCTTGTTCTTTGACTTTGGTGTTTACAACAGTACAAAGGAAATTTAAAAACCCGCCACCTCTCTGACTGACCTGCTAGAATTTTATGCCTGCTCTGCATATAATTCTGCATTTCCCAAAGTGACTACAAGATTCATGAAAATTAGTAATTTGGTTGGGAATCTTATCTGTTAAAAGAAAACAGGAAGAGGAAGATATATACAGAAACCCAACAGTGTCCTTCTTGTCCTTTGTACACACTCCATTCTTGAATGGCTTTCAAACATGGTTCTGTTATTTTAAAATAATAGTGTTGACTTATTGCCTGATATATCTCAGAGTAAATCAAGAATAATTTCCTGGGTATACCCTGTTCTATCGATGTAGAGGAGATCACAATCAGCTTTGCATCCCTGAAAGCTCTGTTGTCAGTGATCAGTAATGGCAACTCATCTGCATCTCTTTTCAGGAGTGGTTTTGTAACATCATTGTGAGCCTGTTTATAAAGGCTTTCCAGTCTGAAGATGAAATGAAGATACCCGTCTTTTGCAATGACACCTTTCTGTTGGAACACTAGCCTAGAAAGGTTTTCAGGAAGACCTATTACTTTCACAGCTTTGGCTTTACGTGCTCATCTTAGGAAGACTATATCTCTTCACTAGGAAAAGTAAAATACGCTTACGTGTGCCTAAAGTAGGGATCTACAATGGAAACAGAATAAGGGCCTCTGCCATTACCAAGAATACATTTTATTTCCTCCCAGAAAATGCTTGATCATTGAAGCTCTTCCCTGCTACTTGTTTTGCCTTTCTAATGAGAATTGGAGGGATTATATATCCCAATAATTGTGTGCATGAGATTTATTTTTGTCCTAACTCAGTCAGGATCTGATACAGGGGACACCAATCCTAGGAGCTGTCGTAGGCTGTATGGACCAGTTAAGAAACCCTGGGAACTAAATGTCACACTTACGAATGCTAGTTTTGTGGGGGATGTATTTAAAATAGTAAATCATAGTCCTTAACAATAATTATTGTTTAGAAAATACAACAGATATTAAGCTTTAGACTTTACAGGAGGACTTTCTCCAGGAGTGTCAATACACAACTGATGTATTTCTTTTAGGTGACCTACAGCATTTGTCTACTCATCACCAAAATGTACTATTGGTTTAGCACAGTATTTCTGTTCTTCTTTGCTAGTAGTTAGAATTAAAATTTGCAAGGTATACAAATCAGAGTTCAGGGTCTTCTTGTCCACTTTATTTATTAATTGGCAGCTGTTCAAATTAACATTAATCTATTATAAGGTCATTTAATATATCTTAATTTTGGAATTAATCCTTAGTTTGTGACAACAAAACAAGGCATGAATAATATAGCACATTCCTTTAGGGACCATATGCACTATTTAAATAATACAAAACTTTGGAAAAGGAATCAAAACACTGCTTCAAACTTATCTGTAGATGAATACAGAAATTATTTTTAAATGCCAGCAAATCTGATCAGTTTTATGCAGCTTTCATATGGCTAATAATTGGAACTGTGATAATTAGGAAAGTGCTTATAAATAGTAACAGTAAAGTCAGTGTACATTTTTTTGTCTACATTATACATTGCATATGAAAATTACTTAAGGAATAAATTGTGGGTTTATTTATTGCTTAAAAGCAATAATCAACACTCAATAAAGAAGTGCAATATTATGTCTCGGCCTGGAATTAGCCTTTGTTAACTTTTGCGGAGTCAAAATCTTCTGGTGGTGCTAACTTCCAGTCTCTTGTGCTCCTTTAGAATCCATCCTTATCTGATATCAGTAAGTGAAACTGCTGAATTTCTAGTGCTGTGTCGATTTACAGCAGCCACAGATCTGATAGCAGTTCTAGCATGGACTAAGTGCATTTAAAAGGAGACAATTCTACTTCCCTCTTATCTCTGTTCACCCACAGTGGCAAGCTCAGTCTGATCTTGCATACTTTTAAACTGTGAAATTTTGCCATTTCCACCTTCTGTAGCACCCACAATGAACCGTAACTAGCTCTTCTGATTTCCTTTCTTATTAGAATTCAAAAGCAAGAAAGAGCAGTAACTTCCATGCAATCACATATAGTTTCACAGCAGACTGACACACAACCCCAGCAGTGAAGTGATGAGGCAGTGGTTTCATCAGAAGAGGAAGTCCTGATAAGGTCATCAGCTATCATTGTTGGTGAATTTTACAAAAGAAGTTCCAGCAGAACTAAGCATTAATCATAGATGTCTTTCTAGACCTTGTCAGATTTTTTGTATGATTTTATACAATCCGTGGCTGCATTTTAGGCTTTTGTTTCAGTAATCTTTGCAGATGTTTCCTCTTGACCTAATAAATAAAAGGAATTACAACATGACAACTGGATATTGTCAAGGTTGAGAAAGATCATGGAAATTCAAAAGACAATACATCTTAGCTGTCAGGTAAAACAAAGTTCTGACTCAAGTTTATCATTGAAAAGTAAGTGCAAACTTGATCCAAAATCTCGTATTGGAAAGGTGTGATTTATGATGAAATCTGGACTTCTCACTGAAGTTTTGTATGTAGATTTTTTTGCGTGATTTTGCTTCTACCATAATATTTATGAATCATTCTTTAGAGGAAAAAAAAAAAAGGAAAATCAGTTAAGATTTAAACTGGATTTTCTTCTATTCTCCTTTGTCTAAGACCTGTTTGAACCCATTAATATCACATAATCACAAAATTATTTAGGTTGGAAGGGATCCATCAAGATCATCTAGCCCAAACCCCCTGCTCAAGCAGGGTCAGCTAAAACAAGTTGCACAGGACTCTGTTGATTTGGATTTTGAATAGCTGGAGAGAGATATATCCAAACACTTATGTGTATATAACAGTATACATATAATCATATAGATATTTTAAGTTCATTATGTATATGTATATGTATATAATATATCCAGTGATAAAAATCCCTATATATTTATGTATGTAGAAAATATTGTCTCTTCTATTCTTACTTTTGTGCAGAGAATTTGCAATTACTGAGTTAACAAAATTCATAAAGAATGCAGAAATATGCAACTAGTGTACTTTAAATCATACCTAAATTTCTCAGACATATGTAGTTTTGAGAGTAGTCATACGATTTGACTGCCAAAAGTCTCCCAGACCACAAACTTTCACCTAATACTGATATCATTTATTCTAGAAATAAAGAATTATGAAGCTGGATTTATAGAGTTTTATGAGAATCAGGGTTTTTCAACTTTTGTGTCTGGATAACTCATTGATGTGCAGCACTTGGGCCTTCCTTACAAATAGCAGTTCAACCTGCAGCATTGCAAAGACATGGGGCATCACAGCCATTTGCAGCTACTTTGTGACTATATTTATATGATATTGTGCCACAGAGCACAGGATTTCCTGACCTAAACACACCAAGGCTGGTGCATGCATGCAGCGCAGTGCTAAGAAGTGCTGGCTCAGCTTCCTGAAGAGTCAGCGCTGTGCACACAAGACACTGCCTGATGTGACACATGTTGCCTGTCACCTGGCTTGTACTGAGTGCAGTTATCTCTGGAATCTCTGCACCATGCTACATTGCACACTGAAGCAAAACATCCTCCTATACCACCATAGCATGTGAGTTCTGTGATACGTGCTGGTTTATCATCCCTTACAGAGTCCCCACTTCCTCATCAACCCCTTTGAAGCCGTCTCATTTCTCCAACTGTGAAAACCCCTGTGGAGATGGCACAAGAAAAAATCCTCTCAGATGCACTCAGTTGATTGCATTGTTGGTTTGTGTAGGACCAATTGCATGCTTAATGTTACACCGGCCTTTCTTCTGCTTTGTCTTACACCGCTTGTCTTCCATTGTGTTTAACAGTGCAAAAAGACTCATTCTAAATTACCATAATCAGCTTCAGAGTCATATTGAACATAGGGGTTTATTAGACTAAAATAAATTTCTGATTCTTTCTGTTCACTGTAGACAATCAGTAGGATTCATCTGGCAAAACATAGGCATCTATAATGTTTATGCTTCTGAAAAAACTTTCTAGCTTTCTTTTGCAGCTGATAGGGAGAAACAGGCACTTCTGAGGAGCAATCTATCTTATCCTAAAATAGACATCTAAAATAAGTCAGATGAACCGGATCCTAACAGTACCTCTTTTGCTCCTCTGACTAAAAGCTCCAAAGCAGACATCCACATTGCAGACAACTAGTCAGAAGAGACTAATCACACCCTTTCTTTCTGCAATTTTCCTATGTCTTTTTTGCCAGTCTTCCTCCTTCAAAGGAGTGCTGCACTTTCCCTTACTGTGGCAGTATGACCCAGTAAAGAAACAGGCATAACAAGCACAACAGAAAACAACTTATAGCAAATCTCAGTGGTAAAACCTTAGGAAAATGTTCTAAGCAGATATTTGCAATTCCTGCTTTAGTATTGTATTCTTCACAGTAGGTTTTATTCTGATTATAGTCTCTAAGTGCTACACAGATATCCATGAAGGAATGGAGATCAGCACCAGGAACACAAATTCCACTTCCGTTTCTGACTGCCACAGTAACTACAGCTGCGTTACAATGTTAGATTCCTGAAAAAAAGAAATATCTTTATTGATGTCCATAGCTTACAGACAGCACAATTTATGTTCTTATTATTCAAAGTCAGAGAAGTGCCCTTTTCTATTTTAATAAACAGAAGTAGGTGTTAATGTGTTTTACTTTCATTCTGAAAGAAATAATGAACTTCACTATATGAACAGATTTTCAAAAGCTCTTAAGAAAATTGTACACACAAGTATCCCTCAACATATGGACTGAGTTTGGAAAAAAGCAATAACAACAACTCATGAACTTTTGGCAGACATAATATTCTCTTTCTTGTATAGAGATTGTATTAAATTCATTTTCTAATAGATGCTTCAATTTATTCAATTTTATCTATATTTAATTTCCTAAACACTTAACCTAAATCTATATATTGCCTGCAGTCTGAGTGCCTGAATTTCAATAAACAGTGTATATTTGAAGTGGGAGGACTTTTCCTTTACAGTCAGTGTTGTGATTTCTTTAAAGTAAAATATATAAGACCTGAAGTATCTGCCTGGTGCTCTAAATGATTGAAAAATAGACCTATCAGAAACAATGACACCTCTAAGTAATTAATGTATTTTTATTTTCTGTGTGTTTATAAGGACAAAAGTAACAAAACAACATACAAAGGAGATTATTTCCAAAAACATACCAGCTGTGCTTATGTGTATATAAGATATACGCCAAAAATCAGCTACGAGAAATCATTGTATCTAGAAGTTTCAGAGACAGAAAGAAAGGAAAAAAGATATAGATCCTTCTGACATTTTCAAAGCATAGTCGCCTCATGTTTGGAATGATAAACATTTAGATGTATGATTTGTGTTGTAATGTTTTCAAAGTAAAGCTTTTGAATCTGGGTGCCAAAGACACTGCATTGACCTATGTCATGTCTAATACTGATTAAAGGTTGTACAAATAGACTCTGAATCTAGCAGCAAGATATCTATTGACATTTCCCAATATGGACGGCAGTCCTGCCAGCTTTGGCTGTTTTGTCTCACAAACTAAAGAAAGGTCAGTGCCAGTGGGTGTTTCACCTTCATAACCAGTGGCATGAGTGATTCAGCAGCTAACACTTCAGTATGACTCAGCCCTGAACCAGACTCCAGCACACTCCTAAAATCAACTCATCTGTGTGAAACACCATTTACAGATGTAAATCTGGACTCATTGTAGTCAACTTAAAGTCAAATGGCACAACTATTTTAGGGGTGCGGTGTTAATAGAGAAACCATAGAGCAGCATGTGCTTGCTCTGCTCTAGAGGAATATCCAGGACAGAGGAATGTATTCCTTTAGATCTGCCGCGGTACCTCTTTTTAACTATATGCTAATCCTAGAGTTGATAGGCTTACTGGCTTGTCACATAAGTTCCCTTTAGGTTTGGTGCCATTTTGAGAAGAGTAGGAGAACAGAGCTTATAAATAATCCCCATCCATGGAGATGAGAAGACAGACTTTTTGATTATTCCATAGGGGACTCTTTTTATCACCTTTACTCATATGCAATGAGGCATATGAAATCCTAATTTAGAGCTACATCATAAATCCCTCATCAGCATTACTGATAATTTTTCACACATGTTCACTTCTGACAATAATGGTTTGCTTGGACGACCCATGCAGTTACTAAAGTAAAATACAAACTTAAAAATGGCAGTCATGCTTATACCAAAAAAAGAATTTTACACCTAAAATAGATTAATTATTTATGAATAAAGGCTGCAGAACCTGTTCTCCTATTCAAATTCACTGTTGGCTGTTGAAGTTTTTTCACAGCCAACATTTTAGGGAATTATTGGAACTTCTGCTTCATAAACTGTAAGTATTGATACTTAATTTGTCATATCCTCTGTAATCTCTTCAAGTACATATATTTGTATTTCGTGGGAACCTGGCCTTAATTAAAGCCCTTAGATTCTAATGTAACACAGCAATATCTTCCATATAAACAAAATTCTAAACCAAACACTGAAATTTGCAATAAGATCAAAAATTTCTGGGAATTGGTAAAACCTCTTTATTTTTCAATTCTCCCTTATTAAATCCCATTTCTTGCACTTCTGCTGAAAATTTCTTCCCAACTCAGCAGAGGACCTGTTCTTTCTTTATCCTCAAACACCTATGGGGGTTAAAGGATGCTGTACAAAGTTATGGTGCTGTACAGACCCATGGATCATGTGCTTTTCCCTGTTTGTACTCCCATATCCCTAGTCTACTCCAAAAAATTTCAGTAAAATTATGCCATAAGATTAAAGAACAAACACAAATGGTGGCATAATAATTTCTTTTATACATTTAGTCTTTGTGTGTACGTATCTAAACCTTTTTTTGCTTTTGCAGGATGAGTAAATCTGTATTTGACCCCAGACCTTTCTGAAAATGGAGCTGACCTGGAATCACAGGTAGGTAAGCACAGTAATAATAGAAGTTGAAAATCAATACACTGCTTTACAGGGTCATACTGAAGTCATTTTGGTTTCAATGATAAAATGATATTTGGATTTTGTAAGATTTCTTTCCATTGCCAATTAATTTCATAGCGTCCTTATATCAGAGCTGAAAATGTTCTTGACAGTGACTTTGTTTCATCCCAGCTTTTAAAATTTGTGGCAGCCTAACAGTTAACAAATAACTTTCTAATATCAAAATATTCTGCATAGCAATTTTTCAGTATTTATACCATATTAAATCTGTTCCCCTTGTACCACACTTAGACTAAAAAACAAAGTCAGAAGAATATCGTATGTAATATAATACGTACCGTTTACTATTTAAGCTTTTTGCTGACTTCTGCATGTAAATGGAATATTTTGGAATAACTTGCTGAAGAGAAAATTTTAAAAATAAAACACATTCTCAGACACAGTAGGTTGAAAATGGCCCCTGAAATAGAAAGTGCTATCCTGACTGTGTGTCATGCCTGAGTAAACAAGGCAAGGTGAGGAGGGTGGTAATGTAGCCTCACTCTTAAATATCTATCAAGCAGGACCCTATCAAGTGCCTCCATAGACATGCCGCAATTTTCTACCATGATACAAACTTAGGATGCAGTCTGCCAGTCTGCATATTTGCTAGACTTTACAACCACTTCCAGCCTCCCCATTTTCACTGTTACAGACAGAAATGCTGAAGTGCCTTGTGGCTGATAAAGACATTTTCTTTTCTTGCTACAATGACCCAGAAGATTTGAAATATTTCTTGCTGTTGCACATAACGCAGTTCTTCCCTTGTTTTTGTCACCTTTTGAATACGTGAAGTTCATAGTGCGTTAAATTTTCCCAGTTATTCAATATAGGACAAAATTCATGTCTATTGTTTCCTTGGGATTTTAAGCAAATACACAACATAAGAACTAGTCTGGAAACAACATTCTATAACACCACATTTTAGACTCATACTTCTTTTTTTTCTCTCATACTTCTTTTTTTATTAATACCCAACATTATTCTCTTAGGTTTTTCCCCCTGAAGATGAAAGTTAAGAATTACATTATATCACACCATTGGTAAAATTAGTACTATGAATAAAATGGCTTCTACTGAATCAGATATAAAATCTGGTTATTATAATGATTAATTAATGATTAAGACATTCACCAGTACCAGGCCCAGAAACGTGGCTGATAAAAATGACTGGCTTTGACAGTCTTGGATTTCCCTCCAAGTGGTCATGGGCAAGTAGGTCAGCAAAAAATATCCACAAAGCCAAATTAAAGCATATCTGTCCTTTTTCTCTACCACCTCTAATTAACTGTGTTTAGAACTGATGGCAGAATTTGTACCTGATGGTGAAAGGGAATATTTCACATCATCTCTGTCACAAAAAATAGTTTCCAGATTAGTAACACTTGAAAATATGCCTCTTTTTTTAAGCTTTACTTTTCAGGAAAATATGCTACCTTCAAATTTATTTTATCTAAAACAATCACAACTTTAGGCCTGTTCTTGTTAAACCAGGAAAAATAAACCGAAGTCCGACATTCTACTGTCATTTTTATTCCAATCACATGCTTCATCTCAGTAAGCTGTGAGGCTTTAAGTAAGTCAGAAGAAACCTCAGCAATGTAAAAAAATGAATGAGAGGCAAGTAGAAAGTATTCTGAAAGAACTCTGTAGCACAGAAGTACAACAGTTTTAGTAAGAGGTCTAAGGGTCTTTTTTTTTTTTTTAATAAGGTACAGTCAAAACTGTTTCTGTTTCTCCTTGGGACTCTGTGTAATTTTGAGACTTTACCACAGGCTGAATAAGCTGTAATTCTTAGTACTTAGTGTGCCTAGTTTTGAAAGGACCTGGTTCTTTTGTATGTTAGGATCAATAGTTCTTCAGTGTCTCCAAATATCGAACTTCAATCAAATTGATCTGCTTAGCTCCATCATGGGACAGCCGTCAACATTTTTCTTCCAATATTATGAGTGTTACTGTAATATCTGAGAGGGAAATCAGTTTCATAAAAGCCATCCAAAAGCCAGCGTGAATTTTAAATTCCTTTTCAACCTTTCTTAGTCTTTTCTTTCATGACTTCTAATGGCCTTTTTTTTTTTTTTTAGGAAATTATTGAAAATTGTTCCCTGAGTTGTGATCCAGCAAGCTTGAGCTATGGCTTCACAAATTGCTGGCATGCAGTACATGTTTAGTGGTATCTACATTAAGAAATCAGAAAACTGTTAGTAAATCAGATTGTCTTGCATTGTGTCAACTTTTTTTTGTTACCTCTGTTATAAACTGAATTTTCAGTCTAGTGTTACACAGACTTCTCTTTCATACAACAGAAATATAAGTAAATCCATTATTTTGACATTTAAATTGTCAAACAAAAATTGAGTCTATTGTCTATTATTTGAAAATATAGCTTAATATGGCTTGTGTTTATTTGCTTCCACAGAATTGGTTCATTGAACCAAAATCTCATAAGCCATTTGATAAGTATCACACTGTATAATGATTTCTATTGTTCTGTAACTTACTGTCAATATGCAATTCAAATGTCAAGTCTATGAACTTGGAGAGGCAGTCAGTTACAAAAGCCATTATTCTCCATCTTCTAATCTGAATGGCAAAAAGAAATGCAGATTACTTCCTCATCTTGAATTCCAAGGAAACTATGAATTTGCTCTGTACATACACTGTCCCCACTTGTCCACAGTCCTGGAATATCTTATAATAGAAAACAGGGGTTTGAGTTTTATAAAACCAGCACCTCATAATTTATAACTTGTATTCAGCCTTCTAACTGCTCATGTAAATAATAAAAATGCATCTGACATTTTTTAGATTAGGTGAATTCATTTGTCACTCTTATTCAAATTCTATACAATATGAATTACCTTCTTTTAGGTAGTGTTTATCTCAGGGCATCACTGAACATTAATATTTCTGCCATCACTTCAGAACAAACAACTGAGATCAAATGTTTCTTACTCCAACAGAATTATTTATTTAGCATAGGTTAAAAGGTGCTTCTTAAGTATCACTAAAGACAAAATACAAAAGCTGTGAAGTTGCATAGGTGACACCACAGGCATAATTTAAGTTGTGTTGTCAAGGGTATATGAACAGGAAACATCTTGGTTTCACTTTCAAACCCCACCCAAATTGATGGAATAGGCAATTAGTGGAGTAAAGTATCATTTTACTTTTAAAGAGACTATTGCTGGTGTGGATAATATCAAGGAACAGTAAATATGGAAGCACCTTTGACATTTGCACAAACTAATTCCTCAAAACAAACCTGTAGTCTGACAGCTGATCTTGAGATAATTTATCTGATTTCTTTCCACCCCTATGAAGAATTTCTGTAAATATGGTTATGGAAGGAAAAGAAAATTCTTAGATTCGAGACTTACCTCTGCCACTTACAAAGAGGAAGTACAACTGTTCTAACACTTAAAAAAATTGTCAAAATATTTATCGACAGACTTCCTCGTTCAAATGCATGCATTCAAAATTACATTGATCCACCTGCAAATAATAGGAACACTTTTTCGTCTCTTACACTAGTTCCCAGTGAATTCAGGGGATTTGCAAGAGCGCAGAAGACCCTATGAGATATGTAGCTCTACAAAATACATGAATAAAATTCTACAGCAAATCAGCTTCAATATAAAATGTAACATTGGTGTAGACTTTCCATATCAATAAGTCCCAAAGGATTAGCTCTATTACTCTAACTACATACTAGTGTTTCATATTGCCCTTGCCACATGAAAAAATCAATAATCTGTGGCAAATATGGCTACAAAGTTAGGTCATCCATGAAAATAAAATATTTCTGTGTGAAAGTTTAACCCATCATATAAAATCTGTTTAAGAGAAATCATGACAAGATGACATCTATAATGAATTATTATTTATATTTTCTAGCAGATAAAAAGGTCATAGAAATCTGTTCTGTCTGAGGCAAAATGATGATTCATTTTTACAGTTACTGGCAGCCCATTTTTACATTACTATAAAATACTGAAGTAATCAAACAACTCACAGTTTCCCTTTATGTACTGCCATAAATGCACATCAATTTTCACCTAACATGTGAACAAGAAATTGCTATGTTTACAGCAAAATAACAGTTTGAGGGACAGGCACAAATAGGCCATAAGGTTTTGAGGGGGTTTTTATATTCCTGGTTTGGACAGCAATTTTCCTTTTCCTTCATGGATGGCAGAAGGGGGAAGCATCTTTCTATTTAATGTTCAACTTAGAAATAACTGGAATTTCTTTAGATTGTGGAAACCCCCAAAATTTCATGTAGCCTAAAAGATCCATGTATCATTAACACAGTTCTCACACTTATGATAAATATTACAACTTAAATTAAATTAAATCACCAAAGTTCTGAAATAAAAATCATAGTATTTGATTGTTTGTTTCCAATAAAAAATAACTTTCTGTCTACATGCCATTTAAATAAATCATCATAGTGTTTCCCAATTCTTACACATTTTTCATCTGGATGAAACTGTTCAATAAATTTTACTTACTTGTTTTCCCCCTGAGTTTGCTATTGGTGAAAAACATTCCATACCCTATTCTTTTCACACTGAGTGTTATTAAAAAAACTTATTAAGCAAAACAAGTTAATCACAGAAAATGCAAAGAGTATTTTGTAAATCTGGATGAAGGATTCCCAGCATTCAGGCTGTCAACTTGAACAATGGAAAGAGAGATCTTGTGCAATGTGACAGCTCCAAAGAAAGCTGTGGACATAATGCAATCTAGCTAAATAACAGATTATGACACTACGGCCTTGTATCGGGTTTCTGTGGCAAGGTCTTGGCAGTGGGGGGGGCTACAGGGGTGGCTTCTGTGAGAAGCTGCTAGAAGTTTCCCCTGTGTCCACCGCTGGCCAAGGCCAAGCCAACCAGTGACAGTGGAAGCGCCTCTGTGATAACATATTTAAGAAGGAAAAAAACCCCTGTCTCCATTTCAGTAGCCGGAGAGAGAAGAGAAGTGAGAGGATGCAAGAGAAAACAGCCCTGCAGACACCAAGGTCAGTGAAGAAGGAGGGGGAGGAGGCTCTCCAAGAGCCGGAGCAGAGATTCCCCTGCAGCCCGTGGTGAAGACCATGGTGAGGCAGGCTGTCCCCCTGCAGCCCATGGAGGTCCACGGTGGAGCAGATCTCCACCTGTAGCCTGTGGAGGACCCCACGCCTGAGCGGGTGGATGCCTGAAGGAAGGAGGTTATGACCCCGTGGGAAGCCTGTGCCAGATCAGGTTCCTGGCAAGGCATTGCAGACCCATGGGGGGAGGAGCCCACGCCGAAACCGGTTTGCCTTCAGAACTTGTGACCCCGCAGGGGACCCAACGCTGGAGCAGTCTGCTCCTGAGGGACTGCACCCCATGGAAATTATGAACCCACACTGGAGCAGTTTGTGAAGAACTGTAGCCCATGGGAAGGACTCACGTTGGAGAAGTTTGTGGAGGACTGTTCCCATGAGAGGGACCCCACGCATGAGCAGGGGAAGCGTCCTCTCCCTAGGAAGAAGAAGCTGCAGAGACAACGTGTGATGAACTGACCCCAGCCCCCATTCCCATCCCCCTACGCCACTGGGGGGAGTAGGCAGAGAAACTGGGCGTGAAGTTGAGCCCAGAAAGAAGGGAGGGGTGGGGCGAAGGTATTTTAAGATTCATCAGTTTTTCTCCTCTCCTTCTCTGATTTTGATTGGTAATAAATTAAATTAACTTTTTCAAGTTGAGTCTGTTTTGCCCGTGATGGTAACTGATAAAATGATCTCTCCCTGTCCTTATCTCGACCCATGAGCCTTTTGATTTACTTTTTCATCCCCTGTCCAGTTAAAGAGCGGAGTGACAGAGTAGCTTTGGTGGGCCCCTGGCATCCAGCAGGTGTCAAACCACCACAGGCCTGGAATGATTTTTTTTCTTTTTCTTTTTCTTTTTCTTTTTCTTTTTCTTTTTCTTTTTCTTTTTTTTTTTTTTTTTTTAACAAGGATTAGCTGGAAATAGTGAGGGAAAGTGCAGGCAAACTGGTCAGTGCTGAGACAAAGCGCTGTACAACAGTCACACTTTGTGCAGAAGCTGTGGACATTCACTCTGGCTCTTTACCCATTTGCTTAAAGCCTGAAACCCAGACTAAAGTTATATCATAGCCGTTGTATCATATCTGCACTTTATGTGTAATATTTTAATTATATTTGAAAACTACTTGCAGAACTGTTGCCAATACAATGAAGCTGAATAGGTAAATGGCACAGAATACTGACTTTTTACCAGTTGATGAAACACATTTAAAGACAGTAAAAAACTTAAATTCATATATAAACTAGGAACACGGTAAAGAGGATATCGTTTTAATATCTTCTGTTTATTTAAAGGAAAATACAGGAACACTGGAAATATTTCAGTGCCTCTATACAGTTCATGTCATGTCAAAGAAAGGAAAAAAACAACTCTCTCCTGTTGATGTGGAATTTATAACTTGAGAAATCAGGGGGGAAATTTCTTTACAACTTCATTAAAGTCTCATCCAAATCCTAAAAGCAAATTATAAAATGAGAAAGTAATAGATAATCAGGAATTACATAAATGCAACTGAATTACAATGACCAGAACACAGCCATATCCCACTCCAAAACTAGTCTGCAATATTAAAGGAGGAAAAATATGCTTACTAAGAAGTTTTACTAAATCTGTGGTTTTGATTATCATATTCATGTGTATGAATTCATATATAAATTAAATTATAACTTAATTATATGTTTCTTTTGGGCTAATTGCACATCTATGGTAATGCAACTGCATGTGTCTTTTAAGTATCACTTAGCATGCACTGTGGTGAAATAATGGATATGTAATTTTCTTTCAATAGCTACTTTCAGAGCTCAGTGAATCTTAGGTGAAGGACATAAAGGTTGCTAGTTTCTTCTTTGAAGTAACAGCTGAAGTGAGGGCTGTGGTTCTCTGAATGTAATTGTGTGCTATCTCCTGTTTTATTAAATAAGAAATGTTAAAAGAAGGTCCAGCAGAAAAAGCAACTAATTACACTGTGCTTCACAGAGAAAAGAAACATTATGCCTTTGGTGAAAGGACAGAGAAATAGAAGTACTGTGAGTAATTATTCAGCTCTAAAAATATATGTCTCATTATTTCTCTCTCACTTAACATCACATGAAAAAACAACGAAGATTAAAGAAATACAGTAGCGTTTCCAGTGACACTCTAACTTCCCCCTTGGGCATCCCAGTATTTGGCTCACAGGTAGAGCAGCAAAAAGGCCAACTCCATTCTGGGATCCCTCAGAGAATGCACAGCCTGGAAGTGAGCACCTCCATCACCTGAAACACACACCATGATCAAGGCACCTAAAGGAGGACTCTATACCACAGTTCTACACCTAGAACGGAAATGTCCCTAAACTACACACTTGGAAATAACAAGTCAAGGATGAGACCCATTCCTTAATCTTCTGATGGACTTAAGTTTCCACTGTGGTCCAGAAAAGTCCAGAAAAGTCTGTTCAGAATTCACAGTCATGATTCTTCCTTGACTTTTACCCTAATCCAAGAAAATAATTTTCCAGGGCAGATAAAAACTTCAGAGCTGAGAGACAACATTACTCCTCTGTCTAAATTAAAGCAGGATTTGATCACAGATCACCTGCTGCTTTTTGAGAAGCTCTAATCACTAGTGTGTATGGTACTGAAGAATAGTGCTCTCTTAATCTGTTCTCTCAAAGATGTTAACTGTGTGGCATTGCCATAATTCTGGGAAGCCATATAAACACTGAGGTTATTGGGGGACCTATATGTCAACACAATTTTGCAACATGCTTTTACCAAAGTTTCTTAAAAAAAACTTAAAAATTATTTTGTCTCATTAAATAGCTGTACAGAATTTTTAAAAAAATAAATTATTATGCCATAATGTCTTAAATACGTTAGAACTTTATTTATAGGTGCATTAGGCTTTTACATCATACAGCGCTAATTGGATGATGTATTTTTCATATTCACTCCTATGGGAAGATACTGCTTTCAAACTTCAAAGATAGTTACTGCTTTTGAACCTGCTAAATTTTCTATTAAAACTTTAAATCGTATAAACTATGTCAGTGACCCAAAGCTTGTTGACATCCTAGATCTATTTGCACCTTCCTCACTGGGAAAAAAAATTCACTCCCTAGCCTTAGGAATAATTACCCTCATGTGTAGCAAAATTTGGATGCTGGAAATGGCTTTATCAGAATAATAATTGAGATTCCTTTCAATTATCCACTGATAAGGCTGTAGTGTTACTGTGTCAGCTCCAAAGTCATTCTGCATTATAAAAATAACCTTAAAACCCAACAAAACTTTTTAAAGAAATCATTGTTACTCCATTTTTCATCTAGGCCAATTTTTTTCTTCATATGCCTGCAGTCATTTTACCGCAGAAATTATCTGAGGAGCATAACCTAACTTGTCCTCTTTCTTTCTTCCTTCTTTGCCTTTCCAGGGTAAGAATCTCTTAATTCTTACATATACTTGTAATGTGTTATTCGCGGCTTGGAATACACACAGTTTATGAAGCTGTCATATGCAGTTTAACTTCATTTTGCTACATTTAAATAGTTTCTGAAATCAGAACCCAAACAACATTAAAATGTAGATTTGATCAAAGAACTTACTTTCATAAGATCAAACATTCCTGGGCTCAGCCTACACCACTTGAAAATATTTGAACCTGATGAAATAAGGACATACTTTTTCAAAGCTAAAAGGAAAAGAAAAGCACAGGTACTTCAAAAGCTTTAATAATCAGCAGCAAAGAAGAAGCCATGCTAATATGATGCTATGAAATGCATTCAGGTACAAATAAAAATGCTAAATACAGAGAAGCAATTGCACTGGAAATAAAGAAAAACAATGTCTGGCTCTCTGAGGCTTTGAAAAAAAGCTATTTTTAATATCTGGATTTACTGTAAAAAAAGTACAGAAAGTGAGACAGAGTGATTTTTCCAAAGTGGTGATCTTGCTTGCATTAATTTGGGCATCTGAATACATAAATAGAGGCTGCATCTCAGTATATGAAATATAGGATAAACAATTTGCTTCATATTTTCCTTTCTTGTTGTGGAAATAGCACATCACATTTCACTCACATTAATTTTGTTGTCTGACATTCAGCAATTTTGTGTTCATATGCTTAACTCTAAACACACAAATAGTCCCACTAAAAGCCCAGTGAATGGGCTTCATGTCCTTATAGTCATAATTCTGAGTTATGTAGTTATTTTGTTTCAGTAGGAAAACACAAAAGAAATATCTAGTACACTTATTTCTGTAAGTAGTTTCATTTCAACAATGGAGAACCACATGAAGTATATTTCTTATTCTACAAAAATTTATCGTGGATAGCACCATGAGGAAATACTACTTACATAAAACGAAATAACCGTATATTTCTTTAAAAGAAAACAAATAGTGGAATAGCATGAATAAAAAAAAAGTGTAACTTCTATAGGTTCAGATTACAAAAGTACTTCAACACAAGTTTAAGTCTCATTGATCTAGACACTTAACTAACTGCTTCATTTGATCTAAATGCTACCGTACACTATTAAGTTAAATACATACTTGTGTATTCTATAAAGGTATAATTAAATATCTGCTTATGTGCTTTATGAAAACAGTATGGTTTGATTTAAGTTTGAATAACATCCTCCCAGAAAGACGCTATTATTTACATCACTTGAGTAGAGTGTGTTTCATCCTTGAAGAAGGAAAGAAGAAAATCTCCTGTGAAAACAATCTTTCTGATCCCTCAAGCTTAAAAACCTAGCCCTTGACCGTATGGTAAACTCCTTTAAGTCAAGAAGATCATTGAATTCAAGTGGTTTCTGCATATATACTGGGATCTGTTTCTGTGGGTAATCTTACCGGGGCTATGTCCGAAAGATAGAATCATAGAATTGTTTAGGTTGGAAAAGACCTTTAAGATTATCAAGCACAATTGGTAACCTACCACTACCAAGTCCACCAATAAACCATGTCCCTAAGTGCCACATCTACCTGTCTTTTAAATACCTCCAGGGATGGTGACTCAACCACTTCCTGGGAAGCATGTTCCAATGCTTGACACCTCTTCTGGTGAAGAAATGTTTCCTAATTTCCAATCTAAACCTCCCCTAGCACAATTTGAAGCTATTTCCTCTTGTCCTATCACTTGTTACTTGGGAAAAGGGACTGACACACACCTCCTTTGAGGTAGTTGCAGAGAGTGATAAGGTCTCCCCTTCAGCCACCTTTACTCCAGGCTAAACAACCCCGCTTCCCTCAGTCACTCCTCATAAGACTTGTTCTCTAGACCCTTCACCACCCTCATTGCTCTTCTTCGGACACTCTTGAGCACTTCAGTATCTTCCTTGTAGTGAGGGACCCAAGCCTGAACACAGAATTCAAGGTGTGGCCTCACCAGTGCTGAGCACAGTGGGACAACCACTTCGTTGGTCCTGCTCGCCACACTATTTCTGGTACAAAGCAGGGTACTGTTGGCCTTTGTGGCCACCTGGGCACACTGCTGTCTTATATTCAGGCTTCTCCAGGCCTGTAACATTACATGTGGTTGTTATGACCCAAGTGCAGGACCCAGCACTTGGCCTTGCTGAACCTCATACTGTTGGCCTCAGCCCAATCATCCAGCCTGTAAAGGTCCCTCTGCAGAGCCCTTGAGCAGATTGACATTCCCGCCCAATTTGGTGTAATCTGCAAATTTACTGAGGGTGCACTCAATGCCCTCATCCAGATCACTGATAAGGATGCTAAACAGAACTGACCCCATAACTGAGCCGTGGGGAACACCGCTTGTGACCGGCCACCAACTGGATTTAACTCCATTCACCACAACTCTTTGAGCCGGACCATCCAGCAATTTTTTTACCATAATAATCATAATAATCTGTGGGGCAGGGGGAAAACATAAACTAGCAGCAACAGCATAGCTATTCTTTGGATATATAGTATAATTCAAGTGCATCCCATAGTATGGGTGGGTCAGGGACTGAGATGGCAGGGAGAAGCATTCACTGCAGTCTGATCCACTGAATTTCTTATGTGAAGACTCATACTGATTACACTTTTCCACTGAATCAAAATATACTGAATAGTTTTAAAGGAAATTGCTTTGATGTCACTTCACTGAGGGCCTTCCTTTGGACAATATGCACAAAAAACCTTATGATATTATGAAAATCAGCTGGAGTCAATAGACCTAAGTACTTATAAGTCTTATCAATTTATGTTTAACATTAATGAATTTGAATCATCTCCCTCTTGGTGTTACTAAGGGAGACTGTGAGAGAGCTAAAAGGAACCTTACTTTGGAAAAGTGATTTAATAAAGAACTTGAGAAACTGGGGGAGGTATATCACACTGACAAAGAGAATGTGTTCCAGACATAAAACACCATGCATGGAAGTTTAAATGTCATGAGGCAAGTAAGGGGGGAGGATGACTAGTTATGCAGCTTATTTGCAGTGAAGTGGGAAGGATGGAATTAAACTGGATGACATAGGGAGGAAAGAGGGTGAGCAGGTAGTGGAGTGGCTGGTATTTGTGGGACCTTAAAAATGAGGACCAAATTACAAAATGAAAGGAAAAGTTATACATTTTCCTACGTATAAGTTCAAGCATAGCTGCTGTTTCCTTGTAATATATTGCACTTTTCCAAACCATTTTTTCTTTTACCTAAGACAAACCAATATGAAACAAACATGACAAAACCCAAACAAATATGCAAATAATCCTCAAAGACTGTTGCTTTTTGTGATTTTGCTGCTCTTTTCCTCTAAGATAAAGATATCAGAAAAGTTTGACTTTCAATTAAATTTTACTTTTACTTGGAAATGAGAACAAATACTTACTCAGAACAGACCTTTCTCTAGATATCAGAGGCATAAGTTGAATAGAGTTTTGTTCATGCAATAAAAATTTTTGATCTTGTAAAAATTCATCTTCAAAACACATTGTACAAAACTATGACTTGTTAGAAACTACTTCATCTCAAGTGCTACGTGAATATGTGCTGAACAAACACATTTTCTGCTTTGTCTGGAGAGGAATAGGTGAATCTTTCTAAAGGATATGGGATTTACATTGATGCTGAGGCATCAGGAGGTACAGCTCCACGTGGAAACCAGACAATTTCTACACCTAGCCATACAACAAAGTCCAAATATTTAAGTGGAATGGGCTGGCAGGCGGTTCTGTCATGTACTTTGGAATCTAGTTGCCAATACCTCAATTTAGAACTCTAAATTCCCTCTGTATTAAATTAATAGAAAGGGGTATATCCAAAGCAGACTGTGACAACCTCTGTACCCGCTTTAAGTACACAGTCTGACTGATCAATGAAGTGCTGTTTCTCAGGCCACTGATTGAAAATTGACATTATTACCAGATCTGCTTCCCTAATTATTTTCCTGATGCTACCCTTGCTGCATTGTTACAAAGCTAGTGTGTATGTATACCTATAAATATATATACATATAAATACCTATATATTTTCCTGATGATGAATTAATTTAAAAATCCAAATTTTAAAAGGTCCCATGCTGTAACATCAAAGTATACTCAATTCAACAATTGGCTTCCAGATTCTTCTATGGTCTTCAGTTCAGACATCAAGACATACCTAAACAATTTGATGATATTCAGATTTTCTACATGATGGAAAGATTAATAGTCATGATTTTGTTTAAAATTATTCCCTTAACTCATTTATCAAATCACAGAATCATAGACTGGTTTGGGTTGGAAGGGACCTTTAAAGGTCATCTAGTCCAACCCCCCTGCAGGGAGCCCAGACACTGCTAGCTAGATCAGGTTGCTCAGAGCCCCGTCTGACCTGGTCTTGAATGTTTCCAGGGATGGGGCCTCCACCACCTCTCTGGGCAACCCATTTCAGTGTTTTACCATCCTCATTGTAAAGAATTTCTTCCTTATATCCAGTCTAAACCTACCCTGTTTTAGTTTAAAAGCATTACCCCTTGTCCTATCGCAACAGGCCCCCCTAAAAAGTCTGTCTCCATCTTTCTTATAAGCCCCCTTTAAGTACTGAAAGGCTGCAATAAGGGCTACCTGCAGTCTTCTCTTCACCAGGCTGAACAACCACAACTCTCTCAACCTGTCCTCATAGGAGAGGTGCTCTTAGCCCTCAGATAATTTTTGTGGCCCTCCTCTAGACCTGGTCCAACATGTACATGTTTTTCATCTACTGAGGACTCCAGAGCTGGACGCAGTACTCCAGGTGAGGTCTCACCAGTGCAGAGTAGAGGGGCAGAATCACCTCCCTTGACCTGCTGGCCACACGTCTCTTGATGCAGCCCAGGATATGGTTGGCCTGGCCTGCAAGCACACATTGCTGGCTTATGTCCAGCTTTTCAGCCATCAGTACCTCCAAGGCTCTCTCTGCCGGGCTGCTCTCAATGCTTTCATCCCCCATCCTGTATTGATACTCAGTGATTTCCCTGACCCAGGTGCAAGACATTGCACTTGGCCTTGTTGAACCTCAGAATGTTCACATGGGCCCATTTCTCATGCTTGTCCAGGTCCCTCTGGATGGCATTCTGTCCCTCCAGTGTGTCAATTGCACCACGCAGCTTGGTGTCATCTGCAAACTTGCTGAGGGTGCACTCGATGTTGCTGTCTACGTCATCGATGAAGATATTAAACAGTACTGGTCCCAGTGCATCACTTGTCACAGATCTCCATCTGGACATCAAGCCATTGACCACTACCTTCTGGATGAGAACACCCAAACAATTTCTTACCCACTGAACAGTCCATCCATCAAATCCATAGCTCCCCAATTTAGAGAGAAGGATGTTGTGGAGGACCACGTCCAAGGCTTTACAGAAGTCCAGATAGATGACATCTTTTGCTTTTCCCTTGTCCAATGATGGAGTCATTCCATCATAGGAAGCCACTAGGTTGGTCTGGCAGGACTTTCCCTTGGTGAAGTCATGCTGGCTATCTTGAATTACCTCCCTGGCCTCCATGTGCCTTATCATAGCTTCTAGGAGGATCTATTCCATGATCTTCCCAGGCACAAAGTGGAAGCTGACAGGTTGGTAGTTCACAGGATTCTCCTCTGTATCCTTTTTAAAGATGGGAACAATGTTTCCCTTTTTCCAGTCACCAAGGTCTTCACCTGACTGCCGTGACTTTTCAAATATCATGGAGAGTGGATTGGCAACTACATCAGCCAGTTACCTCAGGAGTCTCGGATGCATCTTGTCAGGTCCCACAGACATATATGTTCAGATTCCTCAGTTAGTCAGGAACCTGATCTTTTCTTACAGTGGGAGGGACTTTGCTCCCCCAGACCCCATCTTGCAGTCCATCTACTTGAGAGGTTGCCAGTGAAGACCGAGGCAAAGAACTTGTTGAGTACCTCAGCCTTCTCCTGGTCCATTGTTACCAGTTTGCCAGTGACATTCATTCAGGGGTACATTTTTTTTGACCTTCCTTTGCCAGCTGACATGCCTGTTAGAAGCCCTTCTAATTCTTTGCATAGAAGCCCTTCTAATTATTCTTTGCATGCCTTGCCAAGTTCAGCTCCAGCTGCACGTTGGCCTTCCTGACCCCATCCCTACACAATCAGGCAGTGTCTCTATACTCTTCCCAGGATACCTGTCCCTGATTCCGCTGCCTGTGAATTTCCTTCTTGTCTTTTAGTTTGACCAGCAGGTCTTGACTCATCCATGACTGTCTCTTATCTTCCTTTCCTGATTTCTTACACCTGGGAATTGAGAGCTCTTGAGCTCTATGGAATATGTCCTTAAAGATTTGCCAGCTCTGTTCCCTTGTCCCTGAGGACAGTTTCCTAGGGGGTCCTATTGATTAATTGCTTGAAGAACTACAAGTTTGCTTTCCTAAAATTCAGGGTCCTGAGTTTACCCTTTGCCTGACCCCATATCCTTCGGGACTGCAAACTCTACCTCTAGTGCATGGTCACTTCAGACCAGACAACCTCCAATCTTGATGTCACCAATGAGCTCACTTATATTGGTGACCAACAGGTCCAGTATCAAGTCTCCTCTGGTAGGGCTGTCTATTACCTGGCTTAAGAAGTTATCCTCAATGCATTCCAGTAGTCCCCTGTTTTGCCTACAGCTCACCATGCTACTTTTCCAGCAGATGTTGGGGTGGTTGAAGTCCCCCTGTAGGACGAGAGCCCAGAACACTATTCCTCATGTAGCTGAGTATGAAGGCTTTGTCAATAGGCTTCCCTTGATTGGGCGGCCTGTAGTAGGCACCAACCATGAGGTTCCCTTTCCTGCCTCAGTCTCTGATTCTTACCCATAAGCTTTCAAAGTGCTTGTGGCTATTCTTCAGAGACAGCTCTTCACACTCTATCCATTTCTTGATATAGAGGGCAACCCTCATCCCCTCTTTCCTAACCTGTCCCTTCTTGAACAGCCTGTTGCCATCAACAGCCACACTCCAGTCACGGGACTTGTCCCACTAAGTTTGTATTGTTCAATAGTATTTCGCAAAGTGGAGGAGCACCCACTTTAATAATTTCCATCATTCCTACAGAGTTAAGAGAAGAAAGGAAATTATATTTTCTGGTTTGTTTCAAATTTGTTCACAAAGTTTTCAGGGATTTTGGATCATCACTGGATTTTTCGCAAAGAGCAGCAAATGGCAGTTTTTTTACTAACATATTCTTGTTACAAGACATATTTCTATCTGTTAAAATTTGTCAAGATTTACTGCTATAGTAATTTATGACACAGCCTAACTCAGAACATGACATGGTAATAGATGTGGAAGCTATGGTGAAATAAGGAATCCATTCAGTTCATTTATCAGAGAATTTATAGGTAGTTTCTTTTGTTTGCAAAGCAAGTAACAGAATAATAAATGGTGAACAGCAAAAGTTATTCCACCTTCCTTGAACCTTGCTCAATAAAAAAGCACTGTGCATTCCATAGGCAGTTTTCACTCTGTTTCAAAATAGCACCGTATCAGGCAACAGGAGATTATTTAATCCACCATGGCTGTACATTTAACATATATGGGAAAGTATATGACCCTTCCATGACAAAGAAATTGCCTATTGCATCACTTTACCCCATAATTTTGCTAGCACAGTGAAAAAATTGTCAATGGGCAGCTCATGGATTATCACAATTAGATGGCAGACTTCTCTGGATTTTTTAAAATGTTTTATTTATCTTCTGTTATTTCCTTTACTGTGTCAGGAACACCTGATTATCATCTGACTCATTTTGGCAACTCACTGAAATGCCTTTTGCTCACCAGGGTACAAATCTTAATTTTGAATCTCTTACAAAAAAAAAAAAAAAAGGTATTTTCTGAGTGCTGCACAGCCATGCTTCTTTATAATTTGCATTTATGTTTCTTATTAGAAGTTGGCTAGCAGGAACCGCTGTTTTGTTTTTTTTTTTTCTTAAAATAATAACCGAGATTTGCAGCACTCATCTTTCAAGGGAATAAGGGTTGTGAAATCAGATATTACAATTTTTACTATGTTTTCAGAAAGCTGTCAAATTGCAGAGCAAAAATTACATTATAAAGAGTCTTTTTAGCTCAAAAAGCTACTTGAGTTGTTATTTCTTCAAGTCTTTCATTATTAAAAAGTAGCGTGAAAAAGTAGTAAGGTGTATAGTCAATAAAATCTCTGCAAGATTGAGAGGTAGGGAGATTTTGACTGAATATATATAATATGTTTCTACAGACACTATAATATTTGGATTTTATACATCTCAATCGACATTTAGTCATTAATAAGGCCTGACTGCAAAGAGTTAAATGGAAGATATAAGCTTCCTGGGAAAAACTATACAGAAAAAAAAAAAAATCCTTTTATATTAGACATTGAATAATAATGCCAAAGAGGAGTTAGAATATTTTCCTGCCTAATGGACTTGAGCAAGAATACAGTGAACTACCGACAGGAATTCTATTTAGACTAAATCTTACAAGAATAAAAATATAATGCCAATAAAAATGTTATGCTGTATAGGAGCCAGTTTGAATTTTCAGTCAGTAACAGATATATAATGGATTTCAACTTTAATATCATATACACAAGAAAGTCCCTGTATAATCAACAGGCTTCACTATGACTATACTTCAGTCTTATTGTATTGCTTAGATCAAATTAATTGATTAACTCCACCATGAAGATGAGACATAAAACTGCTAGATGAGTGGGGCATTGTCCATTCCCTAACACACACACAGAGCTGGCAAGGATTTTTAAAGATGATTTCCACAGAACATAATCAAATTCAGCTTTGCTAAGGCAGGACAAAGCAAGGCTAGGCAGTGGCTAATTAAGAAGAATCCCATTAGACTCCTTGGTATCCATTGTGAGGACATTTATGGCTGGGTTTTTGTTGGTTCTAGGAACTACCAGTTCCTACACCGTTGTTAATACTCAGCACTTCCAAAAATAACACTATTAATGACTGTAATTGAAAAACTGATTACTCATTTTCTCCTCTTTTTTTTTTCAATGCCAGTAGTAGCCATGCTTTTTTGGAAGCTCTCTGGTGCTTTTGTTAGTTTTCACTATTTCTTATAACATAAAGAACTGAACAGAAAAGAAACCAGTAAAGTGATCAGAATATAAGTTTTCCACTTTTTCCATATGGTGCATGGTTAGTTTACAGATCCTCTTTGCTCACCATGTCATATACACCTAAATAACCTAAATATAAATTCAAAAAACAAATTCATGTTGGGAAAAAAATCATCAAAACACAAAAAGTAGAAACAAATTCTTGTTCAAATAGTCCCTAAGTCACAACAGCTCAGAAATTGTTTATAACATTCTGCATGTCCTATTATACATTTTCCTGCATAACTGTTTATAATTGACTACTGTATATTTAAAAAAAAAAAAAAAAAAACCACAAACAGTTGTATTACACACACCATTCATATGTTTTTGCTCAGCCCACAGGTACACTGTATCAATTTTCTGCCTTATTGTATCTTAGAAACTTACATAGGGCACAGGATGGGAAAAAGCAGGTTCCTTGCTTTTTCCAGAAAAGGACAAGTCAGGCATCTCCATTTTCTCTGTCACATTTCAGACAGCAATTATTCCTCAGGAAAGAATCAACTTTAACAGCCTTTTCCTCCTCCAAAATGTAAAGGTATTTATGTTCTTTCCAGCTCTGCTTCCAGAATGTTGTATCTTAAAAGTGTAATTGTTCTTGATTAAAAAATCCATGATACATTGGATAACTGAGCGCTCAGAGCCCTGTCACATGTGCAGTTATTCACCATATTCCAAAACTCTGATTTGTATCAGGCCTGAGATTTCTCGACACTTTGCTTTCATAAGCATTTTTTTAGTGCACTGAATTGTTTAGCAGTTACATTAGACTATTTGTAGGGTATCTACACATAATAAGTATTTGTTCACTCTCTTGTTTCTACTTAAATTTGTATTGTATAAGAAATAAATGGCACGTTTTATTCTCACATCAGATAACACCGGCCAACAGAAATTCAGGAAGAAATAAAATGGGGTGTTTGTGTGTGTGTGTGTTTAGGTAAAATAGAATATAAAAAGAACCATGAAATCCATATATATATATATATTTTCTAGCTCAAAAAGCCCTCATAACTGCTTTTTTCTCATCCACACTGGATCTTTAGAAATATATATTGCCAACCCCTACTTGACTATTTAACTTTATGATAAAAAGCTAGGTAGCTAAAATCCAGTGATATCTCTCACATGGGGAATTTTTTGCTAGACTGAATCCTTACAACTCCCCAATAAGACTAAGGAGTATATGTTACAAAGGTATCTGTAATGTACTTGACCTAATCCTTGTAGAGAGTTATTGAGAGCAGGAGCCTAATCATCACTAACAGTCACTCTTTGAATGATCCTTTCTCTTTCCATTTGCTCTCATGAGGCCCTAAGCTAAAGCTAGCCTTGGTCCTTCCCTTCTGCTCTTAGAAAAAATGCAATGCTGGTTCGGAAACACATTTTTATATTAAAATGTTACTGTGGAATCTGAAAAAAAAAAATCTGTTATCTGGTTCTTCTGTATGAAGTTAAAGAGTTTGAGGGTGCCACAGAAAAAATGAATAGTCGAAGAATTTTTTCCTACGTCCTCCTCTCCACTGTCCACCAGAAAAAAATTTTCTGACATATGTCGAAGGTCAATGGCTTAGCAAATGAACTCCAAGTAGGCCTGGATATGGGATGATCATCTGGGGCATAGTTTTAAAAGCTCCAGGCAGTGATACTATCTATGATGCAGTCTGGTGAAGCTGTCTTCACTATGGACATCAGGACATGCCCAATGTCTGTCACACTCTGATATAAATGTTGACTGGCATAATGCAAAATTGATTTACAGTTACCTTAACACACTTCTTTGTCTTGTGTTATTTTTTGTGAGCAGGACTGTGCAAAAGAAAAAGTACCCTGAGTTTGGTTTTTTTTTACAAGAAACTGAGTTATGAAAAGAAACATTGACAGGACTTGGGCAACAAATCAGAACCAATAAATAGAGAATAATGAGCAGTCAAAGTTGCCTTCAAAGCAAATATTTTAGAAATTATAATTAGTGTGAAAGCAAAAAAAGAGTCTTCATCTTCTGTCTTAACAACTTGCAATAGATTATTCATCAGTATATCAGTCCCTAAGTACAGCAGGAACCTATATCCACTGTAAAATTATAGTGGGAAAATTATTCTGCAACAAAAATATTCCTTTCATTCCTATGGGCATTCTTATTCTTTGCTTTACTAAAATAGATGCATAGCAATTTGCTGTAATTTAAATTCCCAAAAGGCTGCCTTGCAGATAGTATACCTGTTCAAAATCATCATAAAACTACATTAAGCCAGGATGATTTTGATTGTATCAGACAAGCTGTAGTGATTAGCAATCCTGTGTTATCCTGATGGACAGGGACTTGGTATTAGTTGCTCATTTTTTCATCACATTCTGTCTAAATTACAGCAATCCAATAGAACTAATCATGGAGCTGGCAGCCTCTAGGAACTTGATCTACAACCTGTCTCCTCAACAACAGACACTAGAACAAGCACAACAAACCTGTTCTCTACTTTTGAAATTCAAAAAGGATGTTGAGTCCAGTTAAAAATCTTTTTTTTTGCCTTTAGTGGTGTATGGTCACACTTTAAAAAAAAATAATAATAAAATCATCTGACACCTCAAGATTTAGATTTTGGTTTATAAACCTGAAATTTCATTACATTGCAACATTTCTGTTGGAAATATATAATTCATTCTTTGGGAGACACATGTTTTCATGATGAAATGCAAATAGAGATTAGTTGATTACAACCTTATTTATGTGAAATACCTATTTCTATAGGTAATCTTCAAAATTAAACAACTTTGAGGAATGCAGAATCAGTGTTGAGATAGAGGATCTGTAAACACCTACTCCACTTGCATACTTCAGCTTGCAACAATTTAATTTCATTCACATGTTGTTGAGCAAGAATCACTAGGCTTATGGGCTAGACATTATTAGCTCTGATGCAATCATACAAAAATATATGTGGATCACTTCTGAATTTGAGTGGTAAGATGACATTGTACTTAACCAATGTGTTTTCTCCAACACAGGTCCCGATTTTACACTTATTGGGAAATATACAATGGTCTTATCACCTTCCTTTCTTTAAGTTATTCATTAACTCTTTAATGTAGACTGCAGTGTAGGCACTTTAAAAAGGCCTAAATAGAACTTTGGATTAATAAGATACCTCACATAAAGTTCTGGAGATGCTCTGGACACTCTGAAACAGGAAGTCAAGAAGTTACAAGTATTAGTTGTATCACTCAATGAACTGCCAGATTGTTCTCATATCTTTGATAGCAAAGTTAGCATTAAAAAAAAAAAAAAAAGTGATTGTATAATAAAACAAGAGAATTTAACTGCCTATTAAGCTTAACGTCTGAGTTGTCCAATTTTATGCTTGGTAAACATTCCTATTTTTACAAAGTCTTCTCACTGCTGGGATTTTTGTCAAGATGAGCTAATTGAGCAATGAGCTTTAAAAAAAACCCAAATGCATAGAATGAATTCAATAGTTATATATATATTAAAAAAAATCTTATTCTGAAGCAGGAAGAATCATTATTTTCAGTAATTAAGGGATAGAATTGTATGCTGTTGTTTTTACTAATCAGAATTTTGTTAACAGAGTACTAGACTCTAATTTATTGTGGATACTCTATTCAGCTTGAGCATAAACAAACATTTTTAATGTGGATACTAATTGCCCTTTTCCTCATGCAAATTATGTTTCTTTTGAGTGACGTTTCTCTACTATTCAGAGTTATCTATGCCAGATCTATTGTTTCTACTGGGATTAACACCTCTTAAAGAAATTTTTTTTCTGATCTACTCTTCATTCACACACTGCAGGATACAAACATATTGCACCTGTTTCCCTGAGTCCAGGACCAATGGTCACTCTTAGCAGCTTCCTTACTTTTCTCTTAAGTCAGTTTAAAAGAAATATTTGTTGTCTATTTTCATAAGGTTATAATGTAGTCTTTTAGTGAAGTCATTAGAGGACTTGTCAGCTATAGCTCCAAGATTTATGAATTTCATCTTGTTAATTCTCTACTGGTTTTCAACCACTGGCAATGCATTGAATCTTACAGGGAAGAGGAGGTGTGAAGTTTTTACCTGTAGGGCTGGGACATACCTCAGAAGATTGCCTAGTTGACCTTCTGTCACAAGGCAGGAATCACTGTAACTAGATTATTACTCACAGAAGTATTTCTTATCATGTCTTACAGAATAATAGAGACCCACAGCTGTGCAGGCAATCTATTCCACCACTTCATTATCTTTAATAACATTAGAAGTTTTGCCCACTGTCTAACATAAATCTGTCTTATTGCAATTTAAGGTCAGTGCTACTTGCCCTGTCTTTCACACAAATGGAAAATAGAGTACGGTTTTCCTCTCTGTGGTAGTGTTTATATATTTGAAAATTGTCATCATGTTCAATTTTCCTTTCTCCTTGTCTCCTCAGACTAAATATCCTCACTCTTTAATGTTTGCTGGACTTTTAATCACTCATGTTTTTGTTTTTTTCTTGCAGGCTATCATCAATTATTCTACATCTTTAATTAAGCAGAACACATAGAGCAGGAAACAGTGTTTGAACTGAAACCTTTCCAGTAACTAATGAAGAAGAAATACTTCTTGTCTTACACATCCTTCTACTTTTTTTTTAATCAAAACAAAATTACTGTCATGTTCAGCTTGTAATCAAATTTGACCCAGACATAATTTTATACACTACTTTGCGAAGGTATCTGTGAATCCAAAGAAGCTGAAAGACCAGTGGGATATTCAAAAGGTCTTAATCTTATTAGGATGTTTAAATGCCACTGAATACATCAAACCACTTTTAAAATCCAGGTGATGGTCAGGTATTTGTAGGTATTTCAGTGCCTAAAGATATAATAGATGACTGGTCATATTTTCTAAAGTCACTAAGCAGACAGTGCTGATGCAGATCCTTGAATTTCTTTGAGGATCTGGACACATCTGGCTAATTCTCCCTGGTATCCACAAGAAATAAGTATCTAAGTGTTTCTTACCAGAAACTACCTGCATCTTTTGGCATCAAAATATCAACAAAAAGCCATCTTAGTCTATAATCTGTAAAAGTTTCAGTTCACTCAGCTTTTGATTCTGAAAATATCCATACCACTACTTACATTTATTACGGTAAGTAATTGTAGTGAAGAAAATAGAGACACAACATTAAATACAGCTTTTGGAGTGAGCTAGTTTCAGGCCACATTCCAGTATGTGACTCCTCCAGGAGCTGCAGTAAAGGAAAGGGAATGTCATTCCCTGACTCCACCTTTTAAAATGTGTGCAAGCAGGAAATAAAATTGATGCAAGTAGAGAGGTCAGAATAAAATGCACTCAATTTTTTATTAGCCCCTCAGAATCAGAAGAGACAGCATTTTAGTCACAAACACTACTGAAGTAAAATAATTCAGCTACCAGAAGAAGAAATGAGTTAATGACTTCACTGAGAAATAATCAAAATCCAGTTGATAATGCACACACTGTCAATCTATGTCCAATACACATAATATATACCTGAGAAGCACAGGATCTGTAACTTACCTGTATTTGTAATCAGTCTTGCATGCATCATATAACTTAAGCATGATAATGTAAATCAGAACTCTGACCAAGTCAGAGAAATTTTCTAGGTCCTTAGACTTTTCTAAGGAAGCTATAAAAACATGCAAAACTGTCCACAGAGAAACAGAGTAGGTGATTTCTAGAAACATATTTAGAGTTCCTTTCTAAATTTATTTAAAATGTCTATAAAATTAAGAAAAAACAACACACCAGTGCTGGAAAGTTTAAATAACTTTTTGGAAAGTAATTAATAATTGCAGATTGAAAGTCTTATATGTGTCCTAATTATCATGGTAAAACATTAAAATATGTTTCACTTAAATTCCAAAGTAGCCACGGCTGGATGGGAAGGGAACCCTTAACAACAGAACGGAAATCATCAATATTTTCTTGAGGATACCTACCACAATTTAAAATGCTCATATTTATTTTCTGTTAAATGTTTGCTGCTCTGTTACAGGTTGGAGAAAATTAATTTTATTTCAAAATATGACATTCATTAAATCCAACCACACTACCTACTTTGATTAAAAATATATCAAATAACTTTTCTATCTTAACAATTCTCACAGCATAAAATTGTCATAGCTTTCTAAAGACCTAAAAGGAAGATGGTGTATACAGTGATGATGAATGGGAAGGAATTCTATACTGTGTTATTGCCTCCAAACTACGTGTACATTATTAAAAAGGAGAGGAAGATTTAAAAGTAAGTGTAGTCAACTGCTTAAGGTCACTAAAAATTGAGGAAAAGAAGGAGACATGATAAGTAAAACAAGAAAATGGACTAGAAGTTACCTGCCTCCAAGATAATCTTTCTGAGATCCTAATATAATCAGGAGTACCCCCAAAGACTTAGCATTTCTTTTGACTGAATAAAATACAGTTTTAGAAAATGGATCAAGCTATTCAACCCAAAGATTTCTCCAAGTTTTACCACTGTGATAATTTACTGACTCCTCTGAGACTGCTGTCCTAACTTGCTGTACTTGCTGAACTTTATAAACTTTGGTAGTTATACAGAATTTGAGAAATACAAAGCCCTCCTTTGAAACAAAAGGATAAAACACTCCCTTCTCCTCCTTTTCTCAATTATTCCCCTTCCTGCTTTCCCCAAACTATATCACTCAAAAAGTCTCTCATAGACAAATCAATTTATCTGACACTGTGATCCTCTCCAGTGCATTTCTTCAGATCATCCAAATAATGGAAAAGATGTCTCATCCATATCACTATCTCACCAAAACTCTCTACTAGATGGTGTGGGATTAAACTAGGCTGTAGAGAGATGGCTTCTTCTAACCCTGTCCAGTTCATAAAATCCTATGACAAATTGACCACTGATGGCCTCCACATTAAGTCTTTGAACTCTCACCATTCTAGGAATGTGGAAATCATATATCCACATCCTTACCAATACAATACAATATAGAGCACATCAACATTCACATGAATCTTTCACAAGGTTACACCTTTCCATCAAAGTAATACCCTGCCTTCTGCATCACAGAAGTCCCTGAGCTACCATCTACAAGCCTTTAGTGAAATGTGCAAAAAGCTGAGAGATTGAAACTTCTATTTTCTCTTGAGAGTCTCTGCTGAGTTTAAGTGGCTCCTGTACTGATACCTTGTACTTTCTGTCAAAAGAAGAAATTATGGTTTTGCTTCTTTCTGCTGCTGACTTTTTTTCCCCAAAGAGGATTGAACCAGGGAAACCTGTTAAAGCTATGGAAAGCAGAACTTGCAAATAAGCCCATGATGACAAAGTTATCCCACAGGAAGAGAACAGAGCCAAGTGGAGTTTGTACCTTTATTGTTCCTGTTTATTTTAAATAGAAATGTGTAGCTAAAGTACTGCCATAATATTTAAATAGATAAGAAAAAAATAATTCCTATTAATGCAATTGTTCCTGTTTATTTTAAATAGAAATGTGTAGCTAAAGTACTGCCATAATATTTAATAGATAAGAAAAAAATAATTCCTATTAATGCAATAAAGTATTTAAAGATGTTGTCTAAATATTTACCAACTTACAGATGCCAATTTTGATTGCCAAACTTGGAAACTTAGCTATCAGGATTAGGATATAGTTACAAAAGAGTAAACAAAATAACCAGGTTTTCCTGACTCATTGACTGTTGTGGAAATTGCAAACATATTATCTTTTTTGAAAATGTTGTATTTTATGTGCATTTATTTGAAATGTTCTGGTTGGGTTTCTTGTAGGAGTTTTACTTCTTTGTGTTTCTTTCTTGCCGGTACCTATATTATTTCTCTAGCTTATTGTGAAATGAGCTTTTTACACATTTCCATCTGTTCATTCGAAATGTCCCATTCCTTTTCACTTATTAGATTGAATTTCTTACTTTCAAAATTTAAAGGGCCACAGCACTGATTTATTGTAAAAACTCCTAGTAAAGTGCAAAGATCTGCTACTGCAGAATCTATCTATATGTAAAGATTTGGTTAGATGTATTTTGAATTTGGCAATAATGCAATCTTTTTATTGTCCACCAAATAACACTATTATTCTTAAAAGAATACTTCTTCAAAGATGTTTAATTTCAACATGAATGGGCAAACACCTTATGAAAACTACATTAAAAACAGGTGAAACTTGGGTTTGGTTAATGTTTTTCCACTGGTATGATTGCAGGGAGGCTGGCATCCTACAATTAACTTAATATTTTCTGAAAGCTTTGGATGCATCACTTCACTGATATCATCAAATCCCAAACATTTATTCACAGAAGACAAAATCCAACACTATGACACTCAAAGGATATGCCTGAAACCAAGCACATTAGTACATATATTTGTAATTGAATCACCAACATCCAGTTGAATTAAGTTCAGTAACATCTCAGAAGTTCCTGCAATGCAGCTAATATGGGGGGGGGGGGGGGGAAGAGGATTTTAATAACACAGTGTAATCTAGTAGATTTCTGTTGTTTTAGTGTCCATGCAACATTCTAAATCTATGGAGTAATAGCATAGTAAAAGTACTTTGCAAGGCATACAGAGCTCTAGCCATTGTGAACTACTGGGATAGAACCATGGATAGAGAAAGCCAGAATTCTTATGACATCTTCTTAGGCAATTTAAGACATTACATTAGCCACTGCAAAGAGAAAACACTAGCCTTATCCAACCAAAACCCCATTTTTCGTCTCAGGTGACAATCTGCTTACTGACAGAAAAGTCTTGGTCATGGAAAGATGGAGGTGAGAAAGAACAAATTCACAGAGTAATGCAACACTAAAGACATTAGTACATATACAAAGAGGGAATTTGTGAAATTAAAGGGAAGATAAATTTTGGAAGTGTCTGATTGAACTGTCTGGCTTAATTAAAATAATGCCTTTTATTCATTTTATCTCTTGCTTCTTTCTTTATACAAACAAACTTGGATGACATGTGTGAGTTGGTGTAAAAAGCTTAAGCTTTGTGGACCAAATTAGTTCCCATTTTTAATCTAGTTAAATCTGTACCTTCAGGCAGTGGCAGGACTGCTCTAATTAGCTATCCAGAACAAAGCTGTATCCTTGCTGTTTATCTGACAGTTTTTGCCAACTCCCAGATGCTGTGGCATCGATGATTTATTCAATCCAGCCAAATATGTAGGACATAGAAGTGGTTCTTCAGCCAAAAATTCTGGAACAAATGAATTGTTGAAGGAAAGCCTAGGAACAACTCACTGGGAGACAGAGACATTGATTTGATGTAAAATTCTTATAGTCAAATACCCCCAATAATGTAAGGTTAGAAGACCCTCGTCTTCTCTGTCTCATTCATTTACAAATGCACTAAATTAATGTAAAGCACCAGTGTGAGGAAAAACTGCTGAATCAGTAGTGTTTTTCAGGTACTTCACATATGGAGCTGGACTTGGGTGTCCCAAAAGAGTGAATAATCAGATGAAAGGGCATAGCTTCTGCTCAGAGGAGTTAATCCCATGGTTGTCCTTGACCAGATCTTCTTCTTTGTGTGTGGTGATATGGCCTTAATCATCATATGAGTCTAGACATCCTCATTCTTAGCGACCCTAAAAGCTCTTGTTTAAGAGCAGCACATGCTACACACAAAGGCAGAAATTAAAGGGCAAAATGTACAGCAAGAGTATTTGTCCATATGTTGATCTTCTATTAATCCTAACACAAAATTTAGTGGTGGCCATTGATAGACCCTTGGACTTGGTATTGCTGCTTGTGTAGTTGAATCACAGGCAGAGCCCCTCAGCTGTTCCAGCTAACACTGATTTCTCACTGAAGATGTGTGTCACCATACTTTTTCTGAGACCCTTTTTCTCTTTCTGACTCTGCTGGTTCTATTCTAATGCATGTATTCTGTCATTGAAACTCCTTTTAAATATGATGGTTTCTGTATCATTGAGCTATTCTCTAAAGTCCTGAACATGTTAAATATTCCTTTAGCAAAAAGAACATGACATATATTAGCTTTGATTCTGCCTACTATGTTTCCTGTTTGCAGTGGGGACAACCAATATAAATCCACAACAGCAAGACATGGCACAGAAACAGCTGAAACCACACTTCTTTGATGAAGAAAAATCCATTTTATCCATATTCCTCAGGAGGAAAAGAAGATTTAATGTCAAAGAAAGAAGATTATTGGATCATTAATATAAATCAGGAAATAAAATCACTGATGAAATCAGTGGAAGCTGGGGAGCTTTCATCACCTGATAATCTGATGTATTCTTTGCATACAGTGCAGCCACTATCCAGCACTGGTGGGGTGACATAACTGAAAAGTTTTCAGTGCGTTTTTAATCCATCCTGTTTAGGTCTATCAGTTATTAAAATCAAACAAAGATGAAGAGTATGGGATTGACAATTACAGCCTTTCTAAAATTTTGGTAACGAAAAGGAATAATGACAGTTAAGAAACACCTGCGAGGAAAAAAAAGAGCACAGAAAAATATTCCATTTAAAAGGTTGCAGCTTATTTTTGAGGGTGCCACAAGACTGTAAGAAAGGATTATAAACTGAAGTTACAGCCCATTGCATTTAGCTGTCATTGGGTATGATCCTTGTAGCCAAGCATACTATTGTGCTCATCATCACTCAGTTGTCTCTGGATTACACATTATATTTTTCATGCCTTTAACCATCCTCCCTGAACTGCTGTAAAATGAACCTGCAGGGATCATGCAGAATACTGTAGTGACTGGTACGTTAGGTTGCTCCGTGGGTATTAACTGTGACAGAGAGATAGAATTTGTTCTAATGTACTCCTATCAGTATGTAACAGTGATCTGGAAGGTTTTGCTGGTTTCTTTACTTGTAGGAGACAAAATCCACATTATAATTCAGAGGCAAGATTGTGCATATTACTAGAGTTTGTTCAGGAGATGCTAAAGTTTCAAATAACATTAGCGAAATATTTTCCTTCCCCAACATTTCAGGAACAGGTATATTTAAAGGACAAAGTGTAAATACCAACTGTATATGTTTTTCCCCAGAATAACTGATTTAATTTTCAGGCAAACAAAATATGTTAGTGTACACACCTTTGAAATGTCAAGAACTGTCGGAGGGGAAGCCAGCCTGGATTAACGATGGAATCTCAATATGAGTATGGTCGTTCTCCTTTATTGCGCAGCTAACAAAAGCATATATAGGCCGAAAACCATAACATACACACACGTCACACTGTGATTGGTAGAACACCGTTATACACACACCTACATCGCTACTGTGACTGGGACGGATCATCCGTCCGAAGGAGGGGCTTCACCTTCTCTTCCAGTCATAGTTCCACCCACATCTGCTTAAGAGCAGGGGCTGTCAAATGGGACTAAATCATGCCCATTCTCACTCAGCCACTCCTCCACATTTCCCCCTTTTTCTTTTTGCACAAGCAAAACAGTTGATACTAGTTTGGATAATAAACGTTTCACAATACCTACTATAATAATGATAATTATTAGTCCTACAGCCAAAGGTATTAACAAGCGTAAACCTTCCTTAAAGAGATCTTTCACCCATCCTGTTAGTCCCCATTGTTCAAACCACTTGTTCCAGGGACTGGTATCTTGTTGTATTTTTTCTAAGTTCTTCTTCATCTCGCTGTTGAGGGTTTAGCCCTGGGGCTGACAGGGTCATATTAGCTATGGTAAAATTCAAAATAGACTTATTTCCAACATAACCCCAGAGCTCCTCTGGTCTCCACACAGGGGTTCCTATTAGACATGTACGAAATGGATCCCCTAGGGTGGCCAAACTTAGACAAATGGAGCTCTGGCCTGTAATATTGGCTAACGTGACTCAGATGTTAGATCTGGGTGTAACCTTTCTTATTAGCCTGTCTACTTCTAATTCCCCCAGAAGCTGTACCCTCGAGCAGATTAGCCATGCCAATTTCCATGTCATCCTGTTCATTCTGGTCTTTTTCCTTTCTCAGGTTATGGTCGTTAGGTGTCCGTACCATGGCCGAGTCCACTTGCTTGGCACTCAGAGAGGTCCAGAACCTGTCAAGACACAAGTGTAACCTTGACCATTAATGCCAAATACTTTTTGGAGCGGTATGAGGTGGAAAACAGCCATTCCAATACCGTGCACTGTAGCTTCTGCTCCCTCTGTCGTCCTGAGGCCTGCTTGGCACTTATGGGTAACATACCGACTTCTCCCCCTTTTTCTTTTTGCCAAGCAGGGACTTGTAGTAGCAAGGTAAAAGGCGATTTCTTCAAATTGCAAAGAAGTACAGATACAGGGATATCTAGCAAAGCTCGATCGAAGCCCACACATCCAATACATCTTCATTAACGACCACCCCCTTCCCATCCTTTAAAATATTACACAGATATCATTCCCTTAGTCTATGGACTGCCCTTGTAAGATGTCCAGAAATGTCCACAAAATGTCCATTGAGTTAATTTAGTCCATGACTTTGGGCTCCATCTCTTATGCTGGTCACTCAGGACAGGAGAAGTGGTGTGTTGCATGGAGTAACTGGGTACCAAAGCCAGCTCAGGTCAGGTCACTGCTGCACTTGCACTGCTTCTTGTAAGGCTTGTCCTCCGTTGGTTCAGGTGGTTCTTGCTATAGTAATTCCTAGAACATGCAACTCAAATAATGGGTTACAACAATTTAAAGGTATATTCATTACAATCTCCACCCTTGATCTCTTTGGACCAGACCTTAGGGTTTAGTATCGCTATGAACTCCTCCTCTTGCTTGGACTTATCCACAGCCTGTCCAGCACAGCAGAACAGAAACAACAGTGATGCCCTGGCCATCTGCCAGCCCAGGCACATCACCATGGCGGTTATCAAAATGTTCCCAGGCACAGCGCAGTGAAATGATAAGCAGTACAGCGGTACAGCAAGCAGCAAAAGCAAAAAGCAGCAACTAACGAGCACTGAACTAATGTACAGTAAGGCAAGCAAGCCCCATCGCAAGCACAGGAGCCTGCTGATTAATAGCTAAACAGCAATAACAGCTATAAATTCGATCTAGCACATTCCAATCAAGCCTGTCATTATCTCAAACCCTTCGAGTCCCATATCATTGCTGAGAGTATCTTAAAAACTACTCGAACAAAAATCTGACTCCAATTCTGTCAACTCCGTGTTTTCAGATACACCTTTCATGCCAAAAGGGACTGTCGTGGTAAGCACCACGCAGCCACTCGCTCACTCCCCGGTTGAGATAAAGACAGTTTAATAGGTAAAGCAAAAAACCACACACGCAAGCTAAGCAAAGCAAAGCAAGGAATTCATTCACCACTTCCCATGGGCAGGCAGGTGTTTCACCGTCCTCAGGAAAGCAGGGCTCTGTCATGCGTAATGGTTACTTAAAAAGACAGACACTACCACTCAAAATGTCACCCTATCACCTGAACAGGGAAGGCAGTAGCATTAGGCATAAATTCACCTTCGATGATTGCATTTTGAATTACTCCGTGTCACCGTTGAATCGGATCGGGGGGTCCCTATCTGAGCCCTGTGGATTAGGGAAAGTGATGGAATTCTGTGGGTCGGGCCCTGAGGTCATATCTTGCTGCACCTGGTTCTCATCACATGTCCTCCTCCAATATTCTAATTCTCTTTGCTCTTCTTCAGCTATCCTCCCTAGTTTTTCCTCTAGTTCAGGCGTAATTAGTGGTTGCATTCCTGCATACCAGCCTTCATTAAGGGCTTCTCCGACTTTTGCCGTTTGCTCTGTTAACTCTTTCAGCCTGGTAGAATCTCATCGTCCCGCACAGGCAGATGAGCCAATCGATGTATCAGCTTTTGCGCTTCCGCATTATGCCTAGATAACTCAGTTCATAAGAACAACATATCTGCGTCACAGACCATCTCCGGATCGAGTTGGAGACAAGTCAGCTAACTTCTGAATGATTTTTTGCGTTTCTTGATTTTGCTTACACAATTCTTCTCTAATCGCCTGCGCCTCAACAGGAGAGAATGTCTCTGGCAAAGGTGGAATATGAGGCGGAGGGGGAAATACTGTTTCAATAATCATAGGTTCATTCGTTTTTGACTCAGCCTCCTGTTCCTCTGTATTGTTGTTTTTCGTGTCTAGTGCTTCAGCGGCACAGGTGGCTACCAATCGTTCGGCTTTTAGATCTTTAAGTACTGCGGTAATGAGTTTCCATGCCGAACTTAAAGCGACAGCCTCCTTAGACCCATTGCCGACCATCCCACGACGCGTCTCCCAGCTTATCCCAGCAGACTAAATCAAAAACATCTCGAGCTGAGGTAAAAAAACCATGTGACTGTCCCCATCGCAATAAGCGATTTAAAGTCTTTTTATCATATTTCAGTTCTCTCACAGAGAGAATATGCTGGAACATGTCTCAGCTGCTCCCCCCCCCCCCTTTCCCCCCCCCCTTTTTTTTTTTTTTTTTTTGATGATGACCACAGCCAAGTCCTTTTCATAAAATCACTGTGCCATCGTAGGCACATTGGGGGGGGGGGGGTTGATGGTTACGTAGTGGGTGCTGCGGTGGCGCCTGCACTGCTGGCTGATCATGCTTTTTATGGGGCGCAGATGTCCGACCCCGAAAAAGGTTTCAAGTCAGCCTGGCTTAGGCGGCGACGGCGGATACAAAGGTGTAGCTGAGGGCAGAGGCCAACACCCCTCTCCTTCCGTAGCGGAAGGCGGCACAGGCCACTCCTCCTCAGGAGTATCCTGGGGCACTGCTTCCGTATGCGGCTCACACCTCCCCTGGGACTCGGTGGTGGCAACTTCCGTTTGCTCCGGACCCCGCCGCAGAACAGAGGGACCTGCCACCTCTTGTGGGAGAGGGACGGACTCGACATTCGCGCGGATCTCAGCAACAGTTTTACAAGTAGTCCCAGTCATCCCTTTACAGCAGAGAGTCCAAAAAATCGTGCCAAAGGCCCTGACTTACGTTCAGCGTCCCTAAGTTTCTCTAAAGTTGGATCAGGATTTAACATTTGTGCAGCAGCGCAAGCTACTTCTTTTTCTGCTTTCATGTTCTTTAAAGTTTCTAATACAGTGCAGCACAGCTCCTGGACCGCTTTTCCTTCTTTTTCATCTTTTTCATCCCCAATTATTGTCTTTTGCCATATCGTTTCCCCAAAGTCTTTCCACTCAGTAACCGAAAATAACAGAGGCATGTTGGTAAAGTGCCCCCATCGGCGTCCTAAGTTAATGAACTTAATCAATTGTTTCACAGTTGTCTCTACCCCTCTCTTAGAAAGGATACCGGAGAGCAACCCGGCTGCAGCTTCTATTTCCATTGCTGTGCCGCTTCTCACCTCTGGGGGTCGAGAGGCCACCTCGATCCCTGTCGAACGCTTCTCCCAGCTGCCTTACTTCCTGATTCCACTCCTCTCGCTGCTTACCGCAGACTCGGAGAACTTAGTCCAGCTAAGCTCTGGTAACCGTTAGCAACATCCTCTGAGTTATGGGTCCATCCTCTGCTACCAGATGTCGGAGGGGAAGCCAGCCTGGATTAACGATGGAATCTCAATATGAGTATGGTCGTTCTCCTTTATTGCGCAGCTAACAAAAGCATATATAGGCAGAAAACAATAACATACACACACGTCACACTGTGATTGGTAGAACACCATTATACACACACCTACACCGCTACTGTGACTCAGTCGGATCATCTGTCCGACGGAGGGGCTTCACCTTCTCTTCCGGTCATAGTTCCACCCACATCTGCTTAAGAGCAGGGGCTGTCAAATGGGACTAAATCATGCCCATTCTCACTCAGCCACTCCTCCACAAAGAACAGTTTCCTTTCAGTGTTTGTATAGATGCCATTGCTAGACTACTTCAAATTCTGGATAATTCTTTACTCAGACAGCAACTGTCATGCCAATGATAAAGGATTCTAAATATGTCCTTGAAACCCTTAAACAAAATTATTTTTCTATGTTGACAACTAAGAAAATTAGAGAGTACAATACCATTTAATAAAACAACCGTGCTCATTATGTCAGAAAGAAGTTTGCTTTGACTGGTGCTGAGCTACTGAAGTGATGGATGCATGAGAAGCACATAGGTAATTGATAACCAGTGTTGTGGTATGCTACTTTTCAAACTGAGTAGAAAGCTCCATTCAACACCTATTCAATCACAAAAAGTTGTGGAAACTCTGGGATGTCAGAAATATGGTAATATACACATTCTAGTGTGTACTTGTATCACAGTCCTGCAAGCAGAGAGGCTCCCATACTGTTACCTGTTTCCTACTGCTAAGACAACATCTCAGTACTATGAGCAGCATTTCAATGAATGAAAGAAGGAATAGCACCTCATCTTTTGTGGGATCAAGTATTCTTACCTGTCCCTTCAGAAGTGGTAGATGTGTTTAATTTTTATTGTCTGTTTTCAGGTTGTTGTGGAATATGTAGATTTCGGTAACTAATTATGCACATACTGATGGAAACAGAAGGCTTATAGATAACAGTTCCATTTTGTGAATTCTAGTGGGTCCAAAATGCTGAACATAAGTACCCAGGCACTTAGCTAAGAGTCATTCTCCCCACCTGTCCCGCCCCTGGGAATTTAGCCATGATTCTAACATGTAAACTAAAACTTATTTCTTAGAACTTTCAGTAGGGACATTAATTATTCTCCATTATCTTGAAACAAATACAACCATTTACATTTCTGCAAATAAATATAAAATGTAACCTTTTGGTTGTTCAAAAACATACCACAATAAAATATATACAATAATAGAAGTAGCAAAATATCCTCATTTTTATTTGAAGCTTAAGTGTCATTAAACTAAAGTACACCAACACTTAAAGTGTATTTGCATAAACATTTTTTGAATCAAAACCCAGTTTCCTATCTAGAAAATATTTTAAACTCTGGAGAGTCTTCTCACTTGTTTTAGTGGGCTTTGGATAACATCCAAAATAACTAAACACAGTGAAAGTTCTATAATACAGATGCTTAGTTAATTAAGTTATAAACCCATTGAACATACTTTTTGTCTTCCCATTTCTCTTTCTGAGCTCTCCTGCTTAAGTTTTATTAAGGTCTGAGCTTACAAAAGAAACTTAAAAAAGTTTTTATGGAAAAAATGTGCTGTCTGATCAATTACATTCTCAGTATCTTAAATGCTGTAGTATTACTATATACAGCATTGCAATTAAACTTGCATTACAAAAAATGTCATCTGTTCATGTTTTACGTGATATGGCTACAGTGATTATGAAGCAGCTATTTTTGATTGCCAAAAGGTAAAGATTTATGTTTTATCATGTAAGAAAGTGAAACATCAGCAGCTTTCAATATGTTTTTGAAATGCCAATAGGACTTCTATTTTACTTTGGGATGTGATTAGCTCTTTGCATACTGAAGTGCCTGATTATTTTGGAGAAAAAGACATTCACTTTCTGAAAGTTTCATAATATACTCTGAGACAGCCTGTTGAATTAAATATAATAAAGTAATAGTAAAATCTATTAACTGAATAATTTCCAATTTCAGCCTACCTGAAGAAAAGTTAATATTCTTTAAAAAGTCATAATGAAGGAATATTGTAGGTTTTTTTAATTATTATGATTCTTAATACTATCAGGCTGATATTTTAACAAATATGAAGGTCTTGTTAAAATTTATATTTATGACAATCTAAATAAATCCTTTCAGCTGATAAATACTGCTATTCCCATATGATAGTATATAGAATGATAAATAGTATATATGAGCTTATAGTTGTGCGAAACTAGATTTTAAATGATGTGTTGATATTCAAGGATTCAGGACAGACTGATTTTGCTTCTTAGTGCCCTTGTAAAATGTTCATTTCTAAGCCAGAAACATCAATGAAGAAAAGCTATTGCATTTTCAGAGTGGGGTGGGCATTTCTGACACTTTGTCAAGACTGACAGAGGACTCTGATGTCACCTGACTGTCAGCATCACAAACATTTGTAGGAATCTGGGATGATGGCAAACTCTTATTTACTGTCTTCATCTTAATAAACAACACAGAGATGGGACACGTGCTAACGCCCTGGTATGTGGTTGTACCATTCAATTATCAGCACATTACCTGGCTTAACTTTGGCTCAGATGCAATGCTCCTAGACAATGTCTGAGCATGGTGGCAGAATTCAGAGAGGTCAGGAGTCAGTTCCTGTGGGCAGCTCAGAAATGTCCGCCCTATCTGGGGGTAGACAGGTTTGGCAATCATGATTGACAATTTGGCCTCAGGACCAGAGAGTGCTCTCTGACCAATTTTATTGACCTGCAAAATAGAGCTTTGAGATGTGAGGACATAGGAATCCAGAAGTTTTAGTAAAGAAATATTAAATGAGATTTTTACAGAGACTTTCAAGTGCTTAAGAGGATACTATGGAAACTAGGCAAATTATATACAATATTCATCTTCACTATATAATATTGAGTTTAAGATTATAAAAATATATGTGCTTTAGAAAACAATCAGTTTCTTTTCAAGGTTAATTGCATGAAGGAATAACTTTGTGTCTTCCCCCCCATTTGTTATTACCAGTATATTTTTTCTTCTTTTTTTCTATCCATCATAGTGAAGAAAGGTATTTCATTTCTAGTATAATTTGATTTTTAAAATTATTAGAGAAATTGAATGTCATTTTTACAAACATATTGGCACACACACCCCCTGAACTTTCTCCTCTTACTATTTACATTTATTATACTGTATGGAGCAATATAGATGAGAATATAGATAATTATGCAAATATTTTCTGGTTTTCCCTTCCAGCAAACTGTTCATTGTTCTATACATTACTTTGATGTTTTAAAGGTGTCATCACTTAACATTTACCACCTGAAAGCTCTACAATTTTGATTAATTTCAGTACAACAGGAAAACAGCAGATTATCATCTGAAATCTGTGATGTCTGCAACATTAATCTGAATATGGAATAAGTTTCCAGATCCACTCTCTGCTTTGATGTTTCTTTAGTGTTTGAACAGTAATAGCCTTCACACCAGCTTTTGAAGCAACTTTTTCATGTATATGTATTTCCAAAATATGATGACATCCATGACCTTGCAGTCCTGTAACTCAGTATTTATTTGCAGACCAAAGGCATTGCCAATTAACCTTTCAGGTCACAAAGCTTCAGAAGAAAATTGGTTATGATTTCTTTATCTGTTTTCATGGAGGTTCACCACAAGACAGCATACCTTGTGAGCCAGGTCCCATCATGAAGTGCTTTCAAAGCAACTAGTACTGAAAACATTATGCCCTGAGCTGATTATTAAATCTAATGTTCATACATTTGCTCTCAAGTGTAATGGGATTTTTTTGTGACTCTCATGATGTCTGTTGCTTTTTCCTGAAAGCCAAAGATCAGTTTGTGTATATCAGCTCTTCTCAGAAAGCTGAGGTCTGAGCATCAATCATTTCAGAGGAAAGATAGTCCAATGTTTTAAACATTTGAAGGCCAATTGATGCAGAGATAATGTTACAGAATGTTCCTTTCGAAGGCATTGTGTTTTGAGCATTAAGCATAGGATCATAAAACAGAAAACTTTCTGTTGTGATAGTTTATCAAATCACTATTCTCCTGTTGAACTATAAACTGACTTAGTGCAATCCCTTGGTCCTCTCCCAGCTGTAAATTAAACATGTTGGTTTTAAGCCATGCTCATGGTTATCTTATTTGATAATAAGGATTTTGCATTATTTATACTATGTTAATTTGGTTCATAATTGGGAAAAGGGGGTGGGAAGCTAAGAACCATTTACTTGTGGTAATTCATTGACCTACTGCAACTGGACCACTTTGGACTTTGTATTGTTGTTCCTGTTCACTACTGAATTAATTTCCTTCAAAGCAAGCCAAAATTAATGAACCATTTTGGTTTTAAGTCTGAGACTTTATAGATGATATAACTTTGAAAGATTTCCTGGACAGACAAGTGACTGATGTCTTGGTGGACATAAAAGAACACTGTATGGGGGGAACTAAATCTCTTTGCATCTGTACTTGTAAGCTAAATACACTACCAATGAACTCCCAGCATAAAGCAGAAAGTAAAACTGATGGACTGGGAAAGAAACTGTGTGAATAGAGAATTGATGTAATTATTGATAAAGAAGATAGGCTGATGCTCAAGGAATGGATTTAGATGGCAAAAGTGAAGAGTTGTACTGGTAACATGGATGTAAAAAAAAATAGGGATCAACTGACTGGAAAACCTGGTTATGAAACAGCAGATAACAATATTTGGAGGCCATGACGGTGGATTGTGAATGTCATTCAAGTTTATGTGGAGTAAACCAGAATACCAGCTGGGGCGGAGAGAAGGAAAAATAGGATCTGATGCCTGCTTTTTGATCTGACTGTTTTTAAGACTGCAAAATAAAACCAGCTTTATTCTACAGAAATGTTGTCCAGAACCATGATCTCTCTTCCTTAACAATATACGTTATCGATCAGGCTATGAAATATAGACCACTTCTTCAACTTTTTTAAGACCTTACCTTTCTTTGTTGCAGAGTGACATCTTTGGCAGAAGGGATGGACAATCCCAGACTGCACTATTTCCAGATACTGTTAAAGCACACTGCTGGAGAGGTGGTTGTCCCTTTTGGTCCAAGAGGGAAACTGAATGTAGATTTCCCTTCTTCTGTTGTCATTAAGTTATTGTATGGGAGTTTACACCTCCTTTTCCCACAAACTTTCTACAATAAAGCATAAAGCTTTTTCTAAATGGCAGCTTAAGTGTGTAGATGCAAGAAGAGGTTTTACTCTCTGAATCCCAAGCTTCAGTTTGCAGCCGCCAAGTGAGGTCCCACAGCTGGGAAACAAGGTTTCAGCCACACTTGTATTCTTGTATCAGGCTGATATTGGCATCTCCATCTACAGGACTCAAGATGCTGTGAAATGAGTTTTTATGTATCTTCCTCTTCCCATTTGGTGTAAAAGAAATGTAAATATAGGAAACTGAATTTAATTATATAAGTTCATCTCCCAGAATATCTTCCTAATTTTTAAAAACTGTAGGCTCTACATTACCTTTCAGGCTCAGCCCTGAGCCATTTGAAATTTTAATTCATTAGGTAATTAATTCACTTTTACCACAATAATTGTTGAAAGTTACAGGTGACCTTTCAGATCTCAATAACAATGCTTGATTTTGTAATATAAGACCTAATGAAAAAACACCTTTAGCAGTTACACAGTTTGTAAACACTTTTCTGTAAGTTAAACTTTTCAGTAATGCACTCTTCCCTGTCAGAAAAGCCTGTAGACAGTTCCTTCCTTTTAATAGTTCTAACAAATGCAATTTAAATTAATTGATTTTATTGTCATAATATATGTGTAATGGAGGCTCTTTAAAAAAGTGTAAATCTATATTATATTTATAAATATGTATTTGTTGAGTCTTATATATATTTTGTGGGAATATAAATACAATAAATATTTCAAAAATACCTGTGAACTTGCTTTTAATCACACACTGTATTTTAATTACATGGAAAATATATGGGAAGAGAAAGAATGGTCAAGCCTATCATTTTGTTTGCCCTACTGTAAATTCTTTACAAATTCTCTCTTTCTAATTTGTCTTTTCCATTTTCTGTAGGTTCTTTTTTTGTAGTTGTGCAATAAAATACAAAAGACCGTTTTCCATTTGTTTTTCATCATGATTACTGCTTTCATTTATCTTCATGGAAGCTTATTTCCTAGTGTATAGACTTCACTCCTTTCTCTGTATTTAGAACTTATTAACTATTTGGATATCAGATTGTGAGGAAAGTATGCTATGTAAGTTCCTGTGTTCATACATACCATTGCTGTATCTGAGTACCCTCAAGAAGATTAAACAATGCATCTATGTGCAGATCATATATAATCCATGCTCTCATTCTCTTCTCAAAGGGAAGAATTATGTATGTAACAGTGTTTTTTTTCTGATTCAGAATTCACTGCTGGAAGCTTATGTTAGAGAATTTTTTAGCAGAGCACTACTTGTTTGCTCCTCTAGGCCAACCATCAGATGCATTCCTTCAAGAATAATGACCACTAAGAACCCTCCTATTTTCTCAGGCTATTCTCTTTGTTTTTTGTTGCTTTCATAGTCTATTACAGCAATATATCAAAGAGAAATATTGCTTATTGTGTAAATGGAAGACACTGGTTAGTTTATTTTCAGTAAACCAAAATGTACATCTGGTTTTTATCAAATGCATTAGACCATTTCATTGTGATCAAAAATTGGCAAAACAAGGTAAGACTTTACTTACATATGTAAATATTTGTATATGCTCACTTCACAGGACATTTCTAAATTCACTTTTTCATACCACTCAACCCCACCTCCCCCACAATCTGTTCTTAGAAAACAGGTATTTTGACAACATTCTGTTATAAGAATAAACCATAATCAGAATAAAAATTGAAGTAGAAATCTGATCCTTTTGTACCTCTGCCTAGAAATGCAACATTTTTCTGTAATTGCAGAGCTGAGAAGGTAAATCAGCTTATCTTGATTCCTTTTCAGTGTAATCTACATTTCATTGTATTTCATATTTAATCCATGAAAGAGTTACAGCACAAAACAGACACAGCACTTTGCATGGGATTTTCTGGGCTCTGCTTTGAGATGTTCTTGATCTTCTGTGGACTTTATCTAGGATTCTTGAGAGGATTTCAGAAACCCTCAGAGAAACCTGAAGGTACCACCACTCTCAGGTAAGGATAGCCACAGGAGCCTTGATTTCATCAAACTTCATAGCAAGCTCTAGCAGTTTCTAACAAGCTGCCAGCTGTACTTGATCACAGAGTGCTTGAAGTTTCTGTCTCAGCTGACTCCTGATTAGAGAGGGTCAGGCACCTTTAACATAGCTAACAGAGGTAGTGAGCAATTTGTACAGCAATTTGGGGAAAAAAGAAAAAAAGAAAAAAAAAGGAGGGAGGGTTGGCAGGACTGCTCAGACTGATATATGCACCCTCAGCTATGGCAGTGATGTACCACAAGGCACAGTCCCAAATAATTGTTAGAACATCTGTCCCTGCAATTTTGAGGCCTTTGACCCATATGGTGGTTCAGAAAGAGGGAGCAGTTCTGCAAGAGTGAAGTTGTAAGGGAATTCTGCCAAGTGAAGCATCTCTGCTGGCTGAGTCTGAACAACAAGGAGCATAAGAAGAAGCAGCCCATGATAGCAGTAGGAAGCTTCCTGCTGCAGAGGATGGAGGCCCCTACCTGCTGACATGACCTGTTATTTAGGAAGGTTTGCCACTTTTCAGAGAGAATTAGAGGGGAAGGGAGAAAATGATCAACAGTCAAGTAGAGTGGAGGACGGGGTTATGTGAACAGAAAAGTACTCAAAGTTGACAAAACAAGGCTGAAGTGGGGTTACCCCAAGCATATACACGTGGATCTTGATTCAAGAACATTCTTGTTGATCAGTAATTCTTGTACTGGTCTTAATCAACTGAGAGTAATAATTTCAAACACTTGCTGTATGTTCCTTTGCCACTTGAAGAACCTGTACATATTGTAGTCTGTTTTGATAGGGTGATAGGATGTCACTATTTTCTGCATTTTTCTTAAGCTTATCTTACACTTCAGGTCATGTGAGTAGTTTGTTGTAATTTTTGTGTAATGATTAAAACTTTGCAAAATCACCCTTACTTCCACTGATAGCTAGAAAAACTCTCTTTTTCAGGCAGAAATCTGCAATTATTTATACGGTGAGGCACTTAGAAATTACCTAGTGGTTTTGTCTTCTGATTTTCTTGGTATACCCCGAAATACACCTATTTTCCTAGGCATTTGGAAAAAAAATAGGGTTAAATGTTATGATCTTAAGTGTTGACCTTTTAATATTATTATTCATTTATTATGAAGACCCACTTTTGATTGGACTTAGACTAGTTGGGCAGCACAATGATATTAGTTGGAATGAAGTTTTGTCTCCATTCCTAGAGAGTGTAGTAAATGTCTATAACAACAGCAACAACAACAACAATAATAATAACAACAATAGTAATAACAAATGCTAAAACTTCCATTTTGCCCTTTTGTGAAAACCTAGGGAATACATTCATAAAGACAGCACAGCCATAGTAGAAATAAAAATATAATGCAAGGTCTTTAGTCACCTAGTGAAAATACATCAGACTTGAATCTTTTGCTCATATGTATGTTCAGTGGCTGTACTTGCTACTCAGAAACAGAAAATATCATATCAAGCCAGAGAAATAAAATTTCACCATATAAAAGATACATTTATTCAATACATACAGGACAACATCTATTCAGCTTTTATTTAGCCAAGTTTCAGAAGATTGTCTTATTCCAGCAAAATATTTAAAGGTGTTTCCTTGGAGAAACTGGGAGAAATTCCAAAAGCATGGCTGGCCATCCTCAGTCAGTGTCTTCAAACTACTTCTCAGTTAATTTAAATGCTAATTGCTATGGGGCTACTGCTGATCACTACTGATTAAAATATGTCACATTGAAACCTATTTCAACTTTTCACTTACTAGGAAAGAGCTTTGGAATTGTTCAGGATTTCTAGCTGGAGCTAAACTGCCAAAGGAGTCCAGTTTCCATTTAAGAAAATAAATTATGTTCTGAAGCATAACTGCTTTTCTTCATAGTTATACTCCAGAGTGAAGGATTCATACTTGAAGTTTCACTGTTTTCTTTTACTAGTATACAGTAACTCAAAGTGAGGGATCTGTTGTGATATGAAACCAAAGACAACAGGGCCAGAATTGCTTCCAAGTGGAGGGAAGAAGGAGACAATGTCAGGTAAAGGAGCATGTTCTAATTTAAAAAATCCAGTGACCAAAATGTCTGAACCCTGGATAAAGTTAGGTTGAAAACCCATCTCTCTCTTCTTTGATACATCCACAATAATCTTCCATGCTCTGTTTGAGTGTCATCTTCTGTTTCATCAGTTTGTTTCACAGTAAGCAGACAGTGGCGTCTGTCGGTCAAGCGCTTCTACAGTAGTAGTAATTTTTTACTAAGGTACATTTTCAGTGTAAAAATCACCCTGAAGAAATCTGGTTTTTATCTAAAAGCAAAGATTTAAAAATGTTTGAGTTCTGTGACTGTATACAGGGGAAAAATCTGGATGTGACTTCAGGTGATTTGAGGCTATGTGTATTAAAACATTGCTAAATGTTGGATCTTTATGTATCCACTTGTGTCAGAAATAAAAAATTCAGAGGAAACTTTTTTTGAAAAGTCCATGAGAAACATGAACAGTAAATGTTCACCACACATTAGATGAGAATGTATCTCACTGCAAATTCAGTGAATGCTCTCTTTAAGGATGGATTTTCAGATACCATGACAATGCCAAATTCCATCTAGCAAGGTTCTTGAGTTTCCTGGGAACTGCCTTAACAGAGGTGATAGTTTCATACACAGACCCCAGTAAATTGCTGGAAGAATCCAGTCCTTAGTGAGTGTTGATATATTATGCCATTTGTATATTATGAGCTGCTGAAGACATTATAGGAAGAAAGAACATTTCAGGGCTTGTCATGAATTAAAAAACAAATTGTCTGTTTGAACAAGGACTTAAGAATCTAAAAGACATCTGGCAGGTACCTGAAGACCTGCCAAAGAAATAAATGGATCATAGACTGTCCAGGAGATTTTAATGAGACCCCAGCTAAAGAATTTGGCCAGGCTGGGAAATTATTCTGGAAGTGTAAATCCTCATGCGTCCCAAGAGACTACTGAGGACAGAATCTGAGACAGCTTTGATGAAGGTTATCTCACCTTCCCATTTTTTAATCTTGTGGTGTACTCAGTCTGAAAAATTAGTTCTTTATGACTGGGATAATTTCTAAAGTGGTCATATTCATAGAATCATAGAATCATATAACCATAGAATCATTTGGTTGGAAAAGACCTTTAAGATCATTAAATCCAACCATACCTGTCCACTACTAAGCCATGTCCCTAAGCACCTCATCTACCCATCTTTTAAATACATCCAGGGATGGGGACTCAACCACTTCCCTGGGCAGCCAATTCCAGTGCCACAACTCTGCCCACAATTCAAGATACGTGTACTCTAAAATGGAGGTTTTGCAATATTTTTAATAAGTAAATAAATTACTACATGGCTTAGCAAAAGCTAAAAATTTCTATTAAGTTTACTGAAATTTATGCAGAAGAAATTTCTCACTCATGGTGGACAGGTAGGTATAAAGCTGCAAGTAATGAGCAAATCATAAAAGTAATTCCATTATGACATAAAAAATCTTTAATATTTTTTTTTCCCAAGAAATAAAAAACCACAGCAAATGACAGGGCAGGTACTGCAGAAACAACTACAGTTTTATTCAAGTGTTTATAAAGCTGTTTTGATTCTGACAACAAATTAAATAAGGTTGTTTTCCAAGATTTACCTAAAGCTAAAGCAATACATGTCAATAATAAGAAATATTTGTACAATTCCTGTTTCAATTAAGAAAACAAAGACTTTGTTTAAAGGAACTTTTTTTTTTTCCTTTGAATGTGGATATCTGAAATTACTGACACATCACATTATTTCAAATAATTGTTTGCTACTACACACTTACAATCCAGGAAGGCTTCTATGAATAATGGCTGAGAGAGTTGGGGTTGTTCAGCCTGGAGAAGAGAAGGCTCCGGGGAGACTTTACTGCGGTCTTTCAGTACTTAAAGGGGTCTTACAGAAAGATGAAGACTTTTGTCAAGGCCTGTAGCGACAGGGCAAGGGGCAATGGTTTTAAACTAAAAGAGGGTAGATTTAGATTAGATATAAGGAAGAAATTATTTACTATGAGGGTGGTGGGACATGGAAACAGGTTGCCCAGAGAAATTGTGAATGCCCCCTCCCTGGAAGCTTTCAAGGTCAATGTGGATGGGGCCTTGAGCAACCTGGTGTAGTGGAAGGTGTCCCAGTGCAGGGGGTTGGAGTAAACAATCTTTAAAGGTCCCTTCCAACCCAAAAAATTTGATTTTATGATTGTCTCTTAGATTATTTTCACAGATCTCAAAGCAAATGCATTCAGAATCTATGAAGATATAATTAAAAAAAGTTTCTAAATTTGATGGTGGATGAACTTTTGGCACTATTTTTGCTATACTAAGATAAGGCAGCAATTTCAAGATAAATTGCAAAATCCTCAATGATAAACTATCTAAAGAATATTACGACATTGTTGTGGTTTAACCTCAGCCAGCAACTAACCACCACACAGCTGTTTGCTCACTCCCCCCTCAGTGGGATGGGGGAGAGAATCAGAAGAGTAAAAGTGATAAAACTCATGGGTTGAGATAAAGACAGATTAATAGGGAAAGAAAAAGCCGCGCATGCAAGCAAAGCAAAACAAGGAATTAATTCACTGCTTCCCATCAGCAGGCAGGTGTTCAGCCATCTCCAGGAAAGCAGGGCTCCACCACGCATAAAGGTTACTTGGGCAGACAAACGCCACCACTCTGAATGTTTCCCATACCTTCTTCTTCCCCCAGCTTTATATACTGAGCATGACATCATATGGTGTGGAATATTCTTTTGGTCAGTGCCCCCTCCCAACTTCTTGTGCATCTGGTGGAACATGGGAAGCTGAAAAAGTCCTTGCCTGGTGTAAGCACTACTTAGCAACAAATAAAACATCAGTGAGCAATCAACATTATCCTCACACTCAATTCAAAACACAGTACGATACCAGCTACTAGGAAGAAAATTAACCTTATCTCAGCCAAAACCAGGACAAATGTCTAATCAAAAAAATTTTCACAAAGTCCTATTTGATAGTTTTCATGTACTTGAGTTTACAATTTGATTTCAAGAAAAAAATCCTGAATCAATCAAATATTAACTTTAATCATTATTGAATCATAGAATCATTTAGGTTGGAAAAGACCCTTAAGATCATTGAGTCCAACTACCAACTACTAACACTGCCAAGTCCACCAAAGGGATGACTTCAGACAAGAACCTGAAAATGGTTTGTAGAGTATCTGTTAATGTTTCTGGAGCATTTAATAAATAAGAAATTTATTATTTGATTAAACATAAACTAAATATTATTTAAAAGCATTAAATTGGAATCACATTCTATAATAAATTAATTTTTCATTTTTTCCTTGAAGAAAAGAAAAAATGTATATATGACAGAAAACTGTGTGATATGTTAAGAGAAGTGATGTGCTTTTTTTTTTTCCTTCCAGAAAATGTTCTTAGAACCTCCATGAAATTAGTGTGGGAGGACAAAGTTAATGAAAACCAGATGAACTTAAGAGCATCAGGTTTTTTTGTATTTTACTTTTATGTCGATGGAAAAATGTTCTATTTTCTTCGTACAACCATAATGTAAATTTTCACATAAAATTATTATTATTTTGTGTAGTGGGAGGAAGTGACAATTAAGGGAGATGTCTATACCTATACTTAAAAATAAGATTATGCTAGGGTCTGTGTTTGTCATTTCATTTTTATATTGACCATACGAACATCTACAAATTCATGCTATGAGTAGAAATCCAAGACCTATCACTGAATTTATTGGGTTTTACCCCATCAAATTCAGATGCATATATGCGTGAACTGATCTCCATTGAAGTAATGTAATTTAGGATCACAAATTTGATTATAATCATAGATGGGAAGAAACTCCAGATAACATTTTGTGGCTTGGGAGGGAGGAGGAACTGTTTCTGGATATTAAGCAAAAGCAAACTTGTCATAGTTTGTACTGTAGTTAAACAGAAAATAACTATTATAACTTTAGAATAACCTTCTTCAATGTATTTCTTCTCTCCCTTGCTCAGACTAATTAGGCTAAGCTAGTTAGAAAGCTACTAATGGTTTTGACGACCCCAGTTTTGGAAGGTCCCATTCAAGACTGGATTTAATTGATCCTTTGCTAAGAAGACTGTGGATTTTGCAAATCAAGCCACTCAGGTGCTTCCAGATGGGCCCCAGCACGTAGCACAATCAAAATCACTAGTCACATTTTCAAAATCTTGGTTAGAGGTGCCTAGACCTCATTAGGAGCATGTTTATTATTCAGAAGCTGACACCTCATTGCAACAGGCAATGTGAGTCCAACAGGTTTTTTTTCTGTAGTGCAGATTATTCTCAGAACAGCAGCAGCAGCAGCAAAGCACTCTGCCCTTGGTGGCTACATCTTACAAAGTCACGGCAGATGAAAACTAGCAAAATGAATTCATGTCTGATGGGATGTTTTTGCCACGACAGCTGTGCTTTGGAGGTGGGCAAGCCAAAGAAGTTAAGTTTGGCTCATGCAGAGTGTTTGGCTCTGAATCAGCTCTGTGCCCATACATGTGAATGAGCCAAGCCAGTAGGAACACTTTGGCTTTACCTTCTGGCTGTCACAGTGACCTTATATATCAGTTCACGTGTTCTCCCTTTTGTATGTGTATAATCAGTTTCAATGGATCGACTAATGTTCTGGCATGGGTTTGCCTTGGCTTTGGCTTCAAATTTTCTGGCCTGTTTATACAAGTTGCATCCGGCATGCCTGTGAAATTCATTAACAAGTATTTAAGAATAGCTAATATACATTTTTATGTTCTTGGAAATGGGGAAAGGGATAAATCTGAGGCTAGGATATTTAAAATAAAATAAGAAATGAAACTGATATTATAATTATGTCAACTATTTTTTGTACATCAAAGGTCAACGTAATAATTAAAGTTGTTCTACTTTTTCAGCTTACATATTATACATGTCAAATGCATAGGGCTGTATATGTATTCATATACACACACATATTTATAAGTAGGGGTATATATGACTGTTTAACAAATGATTATATATATATTATATACATGTTATATATATTATATGTTACTCAGAAATTGTAGGCTATAGTTTTAGAGAAAGTTCAGTTACACAAATGTTGTATTTTCACAGAGCAGTGTCATCAATAACATCTCCTAATGTTAAATTAGTCTGGCGAATAATGTGAAGTTAGACATATGTACTACATTGATTAGACATAGAGTAGCAAAAAGAAGATCTTTGTGAGTTCCAAGTTTTATTATTGTGCTATTATAGTTACTGGTATGAGTGTTATTTTTCATGTGTCTCATAAATTGGTAGATACTCCTAATTATTTTTGAATCCCTGTGGAACTGCTGTTGTCAGAGATTTCTTTATTATTAAATTCTTTGGACACAAGATTTGAATTGGCACATCAGAGCAAGGACATAACTTCTTACAAAGTGTAGTTGCCATAGTTATATGATGACAGCATAATTATGACATGAAAATTATTTCACTTCTTTTCTTCTTTGCATTGTAGTAGCTGTTATTAACCACAGTAAAGAAATGCACTTCACAGCATTAAGCACAATACGTAAATATATTAAAAAAGTCTTTATTCCAAGTAATGCCATCTAAATTATTAAAAGTAATCCATTATCCCTCAGAAAGTTGTGTATTCATTGCATTTAATATTTCACCTGAAGTTCTTATTCAGAGAAAAATACAAAAAAAAATTAAAACTAAATATGGAAACTCATGAAGAACCATTACTCTAAAAAATTTCTTCCTCTATTAAAATATATAAAATGTGCTTCATGTTGATGACAGGAAAATAATGCTCTCTACACAAAGAAAATAATCAGAAAGAAGTTTCTCAGTGTTACTGTACAGAATGCCTTAACTGAGGCTTGGAGGAAACATCTCTTAAGTTCAAATTCTGCAACCATTTAGTGTCTCTTCACTCTGCTGAATTGTGATGAGGACACACACAGCAGGGGTTAGATTGAGGTCACCAATTGATTTCATTTAGGATCATTCACTGTCAAATTGTCGTAACCTTTACTGTGACCTTCAGATGGACCGAAACCAGTAAGCTTATGGCTAAGGAGAAAAATAAAATGAAGAACATGTCTTTTCTCAATCTCTTGAGTGTAAAAGAATGAAAATAACTTTAAAAAAAAAAGTAAAAAAATCTCACTTTTTGAATAACTTAGAATTCTGAGAATTATCTTTTATTATTTCAGTTAGTGTAGCTTATTGGCCACTTCAACTCAGGTTCGTCTTGCCAAGGGTACAGTTCAAGCATAGAGAAGGACATCTGTGTAGTGGAATTCAGACCTTAGATACACAAACCGGTTGCTGAAACTTAGATAAGATGACCCAAAGTTCAAATTATTTTTGTATGTATTATTAAAAGAGATCTCAAATAAACTATTTACAGTAGTGTTCCTCTCTTTGAGACTTGTTACTTTCATTTGAGCTAATGAGTATCACATAATTTGAGATAAATTAATAATCTGTTCATTCTGTTCACTGAACATTTTTCCATTTTATGCATTGAATATAGTTTGTTGTACAAGTTGTCCTGGTTTCGGCTGGGATAGAGTTAATTTTCTTCACAGAAGCTAGCATAGTGCTGTGCTTTGGATTTAGTACTAGAAGAATGTCGATAACACGCTGATGTTTTTAGTTGTTGCCAAGCAGTGCTCAGACTGCTCAAGGACTTTTTGAGCTTCTCCTGCTCAGCCAGGTGCATAACAAGCCGGGAGTACAGCACAGCTAGGACCCAAACTGTCCAAAGAGCTATTCCATACCATATAACGTCATGCTCGGGGGGGGGTGGGTCGGTGGCGGGCTGGGCATCGGTCGGCGGGTGGTGAGCAATTGCATTGTGCATCATTCGTTTTGTATATTCTGTATATTTTGTTATCATTCTCATTATTACTATTATTATTATTTTCTCTTATTAAACTGTCTTTATCTCAGCCCTCGGCTCTAACCTTTTTTCCCCTTCCCGATTCTCTCCCCCATCCCACTGAGGGGGGGGGGGGGGGGAGTGAGCGAGCGGCTGCGTGGTGCTTAGTTGCCAGCCGGGTTAAACCACGACACAAGTGCATAAATTTTTTTTTTAAATATGGAGAAAAAATGAAAACATATTTTTGGTTTTAAAACCTCCATGCACTAATCTTACAATTCCTCACACAAAAAAAGATTCCACTTAGGAACAATGGAAGTGGAAAGCTGTTTTTTTGTGAAAATTTTGTTCATAGGTGTTAAGGACTGGTAGACTTTGGGATCCTGGCAAGGGTGTCCATCCAGGATGGCCACAGTCCCAGCCTGGTAGATGCGGCTGCTGTGATTCACTGTGTATATATGAAAGGACAGGAAGCAGGGTGGTGCTTAAAGAGGATATGATGGATAGTGTAGGACCTGAGCATGATGCAAATGATACGGCATAAGGGGTGGAGCTTGTACTAAATCTGGCTGGAGTTAAGTTAATTTTCTTCACAGCAGCCCATATGGTGGTATGGTTTTGAATTGTGACTAATAGTGTTGATAGCACACCAGTGTGTTTGGTGTGGTATCTGTTTATCATTCTGCCCCTTCAGTGCATAATCTGAAGATGGCCAAGAGGTTGGGTGGGGACACAGCTGGGACAGCTGACCTGAATTGACCAAAGGAACACTCTATATCCTATGGTGTTGTGCTCAACAATAAAACCTCAGGGAAAGGAGGAGGAAGGGGGGACATTCTTGTTGATGGTGTTCATCTTTCCAAGTAGCCATTACACATGATGAAGCCCTGCTTTCCAGAAAGTGCCAAAACATCTGCCTGCTGGCAGGAAGTAGTGAATAAAGGCCTTATTTTTCTTTGCTTGCACACACAGCTTTGTTTCACTTATTACTTTGTCCTTACCTTGATCTATGAGTTTTACTCACTTTTGTTCCCTGCTGGCAGGGGAATGAATGCGTGCGGCTTAGCTGATGGCCATTTTTCTCCAGCACCTTTCTGTCTTGACTATGGTGGTCTTTTAGGCCCATAATTTAATCTACATGCTGAGATTAGCCTCAGCAGACTTTAGTAAGGTGAAGATTTGTCATCTCATTTTAAGCTAATCACCTAGGATTTTCTCTGTAGTCAATGAAGAGAGATAAGCACTTTGAAAGACTGTTTTACCTTCTCATTAAAGAGGTACATAACAGGTAGAAGGAAATGTACTCTGGAGGTGCCTCTTTTTCATTGACCATAGAGAGAATGTAGAGACCTAAATTAGAGTATGCTGTTAACATGTAAGCTGGAGGACATGAACGCAAGAGTGAGTGCACAGTAGGGCTGAGTTACTCCAAAGGATTTAGACCCTAATTATCTTGATATCAGTGAAGTTAGGCAAATACCTGAATACTTTTGTAGATTCAGGTTAAAGCCATTTTTTTCTCTTTCCAAGGTTAATGAACAGTTCTTTCATTCAAGATTCATGTCTGCTGTCAACACACAGACATACTGTAAGAGTACATTCATGTGGCTTCACAAGAGCAAACAGTTACGAAGTTTTAAACTTTTTCTTCCGTTCTGTGTAGTACCTGGGAATTTAACCTTATGAAACTGTAAAACTGAATTACATGAACTGAATCTTTCTGCTTTTCTATAAAGTTTGTCTTTCAAAAAACTTCCACCCCCCAAAAAGCACAAACAAGTATTTTTGCAATTTTAATGTAATATGCTTATCCTTTCGTACACTATATCTAAAGTTGCTCAATCAATTATATCGTGGCAAACTCTGAGAAGGAACATACCTAATGCAAAAAAAAAACTTTAATGGATTGAGCAGTAAAAGATTAAGCTATACAGATTAACTACTCAAGCTGGAACAAAGTGCTGTTGGAAATTCGGTGAGAATGAATGAGTACCCAAACCGGTTGATAAAGGGAGCATTAAGTACTTTCATCCTAAAAAATTAAGGATGAAGAGAGACTGCCATACCTTGGTCTCTCTGAACTCACCAGGAAAACTTACTCTTTCTTATATTAATGAGACAGAATTTTATCATCACACCAAAATCAGATGTGACTTATTGTGCTGGTTTTGGTGGGGGTGGGGTTAATTTTTGAGTGAATGAGTTGTCAGCTGGGATTAAACTATGCCACTCCTTTTTGGCACCCAACATAGGAATCGAAGGGTTCAAGATGACAGTTTTGATTGGAATGTGCTAGGGCGAATTTATATCTGTTATTGCTGCTTAGCTATTAATGGGCAGACTCCTGTGTTTGCCATGGGGTTTGCTTGCCTTACTGTATATTAGAGTCTAGTGCACATCTAGTGGCTGCTTCTTGCTTTCACTACTTGCTGTACTGCTGTACTGCTTATCATCTTACCTTACTGTGCCTGGGAACATTTTGATAACAGCAATGGCTAGTGCGCCTGGGCTGGCAGATGTCCAGGGCATCGTTGCTGTTTGTGTGCTGCTGTACTGGACAGGCTGGAACTCCAGTGTGAACTCAAGTGGAAGGGACTGTGACCTGCGGACACCCTAAAGCATCTATGGCCATCGATGAACCCATGCCAGAGCAGGTACATCTCAAAGCACCTGTGGCCGTGGTTATGTCTGTGCCACAGTAGGAGTACCTCTGAAGGGATTGTGGCTCAGGGATAAGTCCATGATGGAGAAGGTACATCTCAAAGCATCTTTGGCTCTGGATAAGTCCATGCTGCACCAGGTACACCTTGAAGCATTAGTGGCTGTGCATGAAGTCATACTGGAGCACCTCAGAGCATGTGGCCACAGATAAGCCCACGACAGAGCAGGTATACCCCTGGAGGAATTGCAGCCATGGGTAAGGACGTGTTGGAGCAGGTTTACTTCTGAAGGCATTGTGACCCACAGAGAAGGCCATGGCTGGAACTGGCGCACCTCAAAGCGACTGGGGACTTCAGTCTGTGGAGAACTCCAAGCTTGAGCAGGGGAAAGTAGAGGAGTTCATTGCAATGTTAAACACGATGGTCTGGTTTAACCCCGGCCAGAAACTAAGCTTAATATGAAACTGGGAGAGATCTAACAGATACTAAGGAGAACTTTCTGATGGTAAAAGGAATTGAACATTGAAACAGTCTTGTGGCAGCTGTGGAACCTCCACTGCTGCTTTTAGCATTTTTGTTAGGAAGATTATAGGCATTTTTGTTTCCTTATTTTGGAAAAATGGATCCTACAGGGAAATAATTCTAGTGGCTACATCTGTATTAGTAAACTATACAAGGCCACAGATGGATAGGATCACAAACTTATGGTCTTGTGAGCTGCATTTTTCTGTCAGGTACAGACAGAATCTATCTGTATGAAGTGATCTATTGTGTAGGATATTATGGCTCTGCAAAAATACCAGATAAAAGAAGATTGTTACACAAGCACATGTGTTAACAGGAATGTCTGTCTGTCCATCTAATCCTATGAATCAGTAATTAATAAATCATGTAAAGGAAAGTTAAAACAATGGAAAACCTGCCAATTTTTAAGGACAAAAAGCTCACAATCAACCCTCCACTGGAGATACTAGTACAACTAGTACATACTTCAGTCAATGTACCTTAAGTACTGCAGTTTCAGTTTTTAAATACTTTCATGGTTTTCCTTTATGATTTTTTTTTTTCTGTATTAAAATGTTTTTTCACCTTCTTGGCTAGATATGATGTATGAGTGACAACATTTTTCAAATTAAAAAAGTAACAAACAATAATTTCAGTGACAGCATAATGTGGCTCTTCAGTGATTCGTCAGTCAAACCTCAGATCAATAAGGTACTCTATAAGCCTGCTGCAGATCTGCCTACTTTTTTTATGGTACAATAATAAATGAATAAATATGTCAGAAAATTTAAGGCTGACGAAAGCAGTATTATCTTAAAATATCTATAAAGAATCCATTACTACTTATTTTTCCTTCCACTAACAAGTGTAGACTTGTCAAATTTAGAAAAGGAGACAAAAACTACCTCAGAGGAAAAAAGCAATAGGTAATAGGAAAGTGATTCAGAGGCATTGAAGAAGAATAATTGAAAGTAATGATTTTTCTATATCAACACAAAACTTTTTCCATAGTGGACCAAAATATGCATTAATGCAACACTACGTTTCTTTACCCAATGCACAAATGTATTTGATATTTATAGCATATTTTTAAACTAATGTGACTCACACTGGGCTTTTGAATGCAGTTTAACACAGCTGATTGCTGGAAATTTTTCTAACTTCCCCTTATGTCAATGAAAAAACTGCCTTTGGCATGACTGAAGATAATAGCTTTACTGAAAGTTGTTTAGGTTTATTATCAACTTCCATAATTTTTTCATTTAAAGAATTGGTACAACTATTAGAAAGTACAGTCATTCCTTATCTCATATTACACTGAAATCATATGAAGTGCATATAAAGTTCCCTTCAAATTAAAAGGTTTTCATTTTAGAAGACTGACCTAAAATGTCCATTATCTTGCTTTATAATCAGAATGTTCAACTTCTTCCTGGCCATAATTCCACTACAATAAATTTAAATCTAGAAACAAATTTAGTCAATGTAGTAAAAATTTTGCATCCACTTGATTCCTAGTGTGCTAAGATATTTTTCCTGTAAGCTTTCTTATTTTTATGTAAAAAAAAAAGTGATTTATGTAAATTGCATGCATGTTAAGCCCTGACAAATGAAATTTTGCCTATGAATAGTCTTTGATTTGATAGATGAGATTTCTCATTTCCATCTGGATTTGTTTTGTACCTCTATTGTATAAATAAAAGTTATATCTGCGCATCATCTGTATACCAGCTAAGAAATTCAGCTCCTATTATGAAACATGGTGTATGTTTTCTGGAGTCTTAAACATGAATTACCTGTCTTGCAAATTTCCTAATTAGTTCAACCAATTTTCTTTCTGTCTCCAGGTAATACGAGCCAATGATCTGAATCTGATGTTGTTAACAAAATAGAGTGCTGAACAAATGTTTTAGGTCACAGTCTGTTTACAGCACTAGAAAAAGTTCCTTATTTGTTGCCTAATTTATATATTTGGATTTCTTTATTAATTTATCAGAAAGAAAAAATAAAAGAAAAAAAAAAGAATTGTTAGACCTTCAAATATTCAATCTGTTTCAGAGTATCCATTGATCCAGCTGTCAACTTTCAAGGGAATAATAATTTGAAATGTAAGATTTTAGTGTTAAAAGACAAAGGTGTTTCTGCAGCATAGTCCACAATTCTGTCTGACTGTCTACCTGTCTGCATTAAACCCATAATTTTTAAAGCTGCAGTTTCATTTCACCCATGGTGGTTTCTATTTATTTTAGTCTGAAACAGTTTAATTTAAAAAAAAATCACAGATGAATAGAACTTGAATTTATGAATCCATCAAGTCACATTTTGGAATACAGCACATGGTTTTGCCTCTGTAGTGCAGCTCATATTCTGCACTACATAGAATCACTGCATAATAGAATCACTGACTGTAATGCAGAAGCTGAGAAATCTGTGGAAGTTCATATCGTGAATATTTTTGTGGAATTAAGGAACTAACACAAAATACTTGAAATTCACTCCTGCCCTTAACTTTACTAGTGAAAAAAAAAAATCACTGGCATACCTTCTATAATCAATGTATTTAAACAGACTCTTCAAAATTTACCCCCATTTTCAAATCCAGGCTGCATCTTCAGTGATGTTTCAATTAGTGAAATGTTAGAGAAATTTGGGAGGGGACACAGAAAGGACAGCTGACCCGAAATGACCAAAGAGATTTTCCATGTCACAAAAGTCATACTCAGCAATAAAATGGGAGGGGCAATAAAGGGGTGTTCCAAAGTAGCTGTTCTTAAGAGAGGTGGGAGGTGGTGAGTGATTACCTTTATATCACTTTGGGTTTTAAGGTTTTTTTCCCAATTATTAAACTTTCTTTATCCTGACCCATGAGTTTTTCCCACTTTTGCCTTTCTGATTGTCTCTGTCAACCCTCTGGGGAAGTGAGTGAGAAACTGCGCTGGGGTCAACCTACCACATAGGGAGAAAATAAGTTTAAAAATAAATTGAATTTAAATCATGGTCATGAAATTAAATTCCACTTCTCAATTTTATATTTAAATAATTCATAGAGCTTGTTATTTTTTATACTCAATATTACTATTATATTAGTTGTCCTTTGATATGCTTAAATAATGGGATGTTAATATACATAAAATGCATTCAGACACTAATCCCACAGATTATTATATACCTATGCAGAGTAACTATGTCCAGCTATTACATTCCCAAAGGACTCTATGTTGTCATAGGCATACTGGTATATGCAAGATCTGCTAATATTGGCTGTGTGAAGATATTGTTATGGATTTTTAATTGATTTGCACATTTTCAGTCTTTTTCAATTTCTTTTCTTGCTGCAGGGTCTATCTTTGAGTTGAAAACCATTTCCATTGTGTGAATGCCTGCCATGACAAAATAAGATAAACATAATGTTATTTGGATTTATTTATAAATGGAAAGATTAAATTTTAAATGGAGCTTCATACACAGGCATATGTTTCTGTAATTTCACAGAAGATTATTAGAAGCAACTTAAAGAAATTAAGTTGTAAAAAACCTTGATGCCACCGCAAGCATGTTCAGAGGATAGTCTTATCCCATGAAAGTAATTTAAAGTGTAAGCAAGAAGTGACCATGAATAGTGTATACTAAAGCTTTGTATCTTCACCTCCCTGGAAAGAGGGAGTAGTCTCGGTGCTGTCAAGCAGATGGATACTGCTGACAGAGACAGCATTAGGAATCACAGAAAGAACCAGAAATGATGCCTTTTTCAGCCATTGCCTGTAAGGAATAGTGCACTGTGTATTCTGAAAATGCGACGTGCAATTTGTTTTCACCTTGGCTTCTCGTATAGGTCTGTACATCCATTGACCAATTTCAGTGAAATTGTATAGAAGACTCTCAATTCCAGTGCAATGCATAAATAGAGCAGACAAGCCCTGTAAGTGCTCTAATTTTGGTTAAAAAATGCAGAATAAGGTAATGATATTAAGTGCTAGAGAAACTTGTTGGATAGAAAGCGTTTCCTTCGTTCTTGGTGAAGCATTGTTAGACAAAAGGTAATAGAAAAGGAAAGATAATATTAAAAAGGAGGATATTGCCACCCTCATTTATCTCCACATTTAGAAAGCACCACTGAAAGGGACTGTTTCCAAAGGTCTTCACTGTAAGAGTCCTTAACTCAACAGTATCAGCTTCCAAGAGTTCATCCAGGCTAGAAAATATGTTTAGGGTTCAGGTGGGTTACCTAGCTTGCTGCCTTGGTCTGGTCTCTCACAGTTTTCCTCCTCTTGAGTGACTCAGAACATTTTAAAAAATGTCTTTAAAAAATTCAACAGCCTTGTTCTGAGAGCTGTACTGAAGAAAACAATATTTTGTTATGTTTATCAACCTCATTTTTGATACATTTAGGGGGTAGTAATCATAGTCCATTTTCTTCTCCTCTGAAAGTCTCTGAACACTGGCAATTTCAACAGGATATGACAGAAATACTTTTATTTTAAGTAAACACTATATCATGTAAAAAAATAAAGCTGTAGTTTAGGCATATTTTGTCATTTGGACAGTGAGTTATATTAGCCTGCCCTATACCATCTTTTCAGAAAACAAAACTATATAAGGAGGTTTCATCCAAGCTATTTATTTCCCATCTGACAATCACTAAGGTCCTCAAATGTCCTGAACCAGGGTTACTACTTAAAACAAATAAACTGAGAATCAACATCATGTCTTTCTTTCTTTTTTTTTTGAAATAGCAAAAAACAGGTTAAGATTAATATCATTCTTCTTGCAATCAAAGACAATTTATAGCAATCTTTCTTCTCTGAAGCCTGAATGTGGTCAAGAGGTTTATTTTATGAATCTTTATTTTTGTAGAGAAATGATACTGTAAGACCTACGAAGATGACATGTTTATGAAATGTATTTCTCAACATATATTTCTACATGCATGGATTTTTTCACAGGGAACATGAGGTTCATTAGAATACACAAAGGCACGTTTGGGGGGGTTGGGATGGCATCATATACTTAATTTTTAGCCTACTACAGTCACAAATTATACATCATGAATTACATATAGCAAGTTAATTAAATAATTAACTAATTAAACTGAGAGCACCTAAAATGTACATTAGAGCAACAGCAGTTGTGTGAGTCTTGAAAACCAAGAACCTATCATTAAGATTAAATCAAAGGGAAGATGGTATTAGGCTCATAGATACAATCTATATAGAGTCTCAGAACTTCCACTCTTTCCTAGTTACCTTTAAAGAGAATTTTAAAAGAGGCAATTTTATTCAGCATAGATTTTCTAGATGTTCCTTTAGTACAGAAAATTTGATATATGTATTAAATATAATGTAGAAGAACCACAAAAGTCTTCTTTAATCTTTGCAACCTATGAAACTCTCAGTTTTTCTTTTAACAATAGTTTAAAGAATAAAAACAATGCTAGATAAATTGAATAAATAAGGGATCTCTGGGGCAGACTGAAGGACAGAACATGTCAACATGAGCAGAACTATAAACTGATACTAGAATTTCCATGATGCAAATAAACAAAAATAGGTGCCTTATGATCAATGAAAAATTAATACAATTTTGTAATTTACTGAATTTTGCAGTGCAATATTCCTTCTTAAATTGTTCATAAGCACAACTGAAAATTATGAACTCTTTCTGAGATCTTCATCCATGAAAAAATGGGTCCCACCTGCTATCAGATTGAGTTAAGAAGCCTATATGTATCTTGAATTCCCTAAGTTTTGTGAACTCTTCTGAAGGTCTTATGTTGATCACAAGAAAACTTCTAATATGTTAATTATTTCAAGTGAAAATGTTTTTGGTGTTTACTGCTCTGGTTATGGGCAAGATCAGTAGTGACTCAGAAATGTCAGACAACAATGTTTCCTGTGCTTACTATGACAGCACTATCATAAAAGTGTTAAAATAAAGTAAAGGAATATCAGTTTAATAAAAGCTGAGCCTATAGGTAAAAAATAAATTAGATACACTATGTGTTCTGTGTAGAGATACAGAATATCAGCATACATAGTTTTATTCTGATATTTTTGAAGTAAGGGAGTAGAAAAGATGATTTAGAAAAGTGATAGACTTTCATCCGTAAATTTGTAATTTAAGACCAGAAGAGATTTCATGGCTGCCTTCTGATCTGTCTAGTGTATTAGCTTATAACATCAAGGATGAAGTTAAAGTGTACGTTATCACTTGTAACAATTCCACTGAAGTGGAGCACAACAGCGTAAGTTTATTGTGCTATGCTTTGTGAGTAACCAAATGCACTACTAAAAGTCCATTCCACTAGGACTTCCAGGAGAGATGCCCTGTTGTTTACAGCTTGTTTGGGAAGACAGAGAAGCATGTTGGCCCATAGGATTGAATAACCTTGACGTTGTCATGGATTTCTAGGGCTTTTTTTGCATCAACTCTCTATAACGTGAATGTGATTGTAAGAAAACTCAGATGACATTAAACAGAGAGGGACCTGCCAGTATTTGTCCAGATGGGCATTTGGTTTTTTGCCTCTTAATGTTTTACTGTCTGGCATCTGTGTCTCACCGTAGAACTTATCCCAGTGTCTTCTACCTTTTATTTAGCCTGAAAAGAAGAAACTAGTGAGAGTGAACCCATATTTATGCTATTCCTCATTTTTTGTTTTAAAATAGCCATGGACTTGTGATATTTTTTTATTATGTTTTGTTTTCTACTGACTCATTACATTCTAAGACTCACTACATGCTGCTCAAGTGTGATAATGAGAAGGTCACTGTGGCTTTAGAAGGCAAAACTATACTGTTTTAAAGGTAAATTCTTCTTGCAGCAGTAGGATAGAATTATTAGTGCTGTGTTGGGATCCTAAACATTCCCTTGTTCTTATTATAGAATCATAGAATCATTTAGGTTGGAAAAGACCTTTAAGATCATCAAGCACAACTGGTAACCTACCACTACCGAGTCCACCACTAAACTATGCCCCTAAGTGCCACATCTACATGTCTTCTCCATATCACAAAAGTAGGTCATGACCAAGAGCATTAATTTATTGAGAGAAAACAGGAAACTGAGAAAGAGGACTTTCTACAAGACAGCATATTCTAGGGCTCCCGGTTGCAGCAGGCACTCTAAAGATTTATTTTTCCACATCTTATAGGAACATCAGCCTGGAATACAGACAGTATCCTGAAAGGGAGCCCGAACGGAAAAAAACTTTCTTGACATCTCATAGAATCATAGAATCATTTATTTTGGAAAAAATCCTTAAGTTCATTGAGTCCAATGGTAAACCTAACATTGCCAAGTCCACCACTAAACCATGTCTCAAAGTACTGTATCTACCTGTCTTTTAAATACCTCCAGAGATGATGACTCAAACACTTCCCTGGGAAGCCTGTTCCAGTGCTTGACAACCCTTCTGGTGAAGAAATATTTCCTAATATCCAATCTAAACCTGCCCTGGTACAACTTGAAGCCATTTCTTCTTGTCCTATCGCTTGTTACTTGGGAAAAGAGACTGACACTTACATTGCTACAACCTCCTTTCAAGGACTTGTAGAGAGCGATAAGGTCTCCCCTTCAGCCTCCTTTTGTCCAGGCTGAACAACCCCAGCTCCCTCAGCTGCTCCTCATAAGGCTTGTTCTCTAGACGCTTCACAAGCTTCATTGCTCTTCTTTGGACGTGCTCCTGTACCTCAATATCTTTCTTGTAGTGAGGGGCCCAAAACTGAACACAGTATTTGAGGTGCGGCCTTACCAATGCCAAGTACAGGGGAACAATCACCTCCTTAGTCCTGCTGCCCACATTATTTCTGATACAAACCAGGATGCTGTTGGCCTTCTTGGCCACCTGGGCACACTGCTGGCTCATATTCAGCCGGCTGTCAACAAGCACCCCCATGTCCTTTTCTGCCAGGCAGCTTTCCAGCCACTCTTCCTCAAGGCTGTAGAGTTGAATGGGATTGTTGCGACCCAAGTGCAGGACCTGGCACTTGGCCTTGTTGTGGCATTAGCTGATATTTTACTACAAGCAAACAGTGGGAAATTAATTATCCTATTATAGCAAAAGGTATCAAACCAGGGTCCTGGTAGGAATCATATCATAATGAAAACTAAATAAATTTAGGTGTCAGCTTGTATCTGTCTATTTGTGAGCTACGTGTCTATGTCCCCCTAGCAGATGGAGACCTGTCTAATACAGGAATTCTTTATAGTTATTTACCTGATCAGCCAGAACAGGAGGGATCCAGTTGCCTAAATACAGTAATCTATTGCCAGTTTAGGTATCTTAAGATGTCTGACAGATACTCAGAAGGCCATCAAACATTACAAGGGACCTGCAAAAGATTGAAGCCCTTCTGGAGCAGCAGCAGGGACACAGGCAGAATACCTTAGGGCAAGTCAAATGGCACTAGATGCTTGTGTTTAGGCAAGTAAATTGAACACCATCTGTCTATTTTGTGTGAGCCAAAGGGCTAAATTTAGCCATTTTAGCTGTGTGCTGAATCTCCCATTTTGCAAACAGTACAATAATTTTCCTAAGATAAACTCAAGGAAGGTTTCAGATGTAGCATCCATATCTTCACTTTACATCTGTACAAAGCAATACATTAGCATTACTCAGCTCATGTTAGGTTTCTTCTTAATGAGGATACTTAGGGGCCACAGCTATTGCACACTGGTTAATCTGCCTAGAGAAGCCAAACTGCAAGTATATGTGGCTTGTGTCATGCCAAAGGTAAGTTGTCTCCCAGAAAATCAACCACAATGTCACCTACTGACCTTCTATTAGTGGGATTAAGCTTTATATTTAAACAGTAAGTGAGGAAATATTGTGGCCATTTAATGCTTACTATTTTTGTTTGGGTTTTTTTTTTTTCCCTCATTCTTATGATCTCTTTTAGCTCTTATTAATGTTACTTAGATAGAAATTAAGTTCTATGAGATCTTCCTTTAAGATCTGGGCAGCTAGAGGTGTCTTAAAAGTCTGTTCCATATGTGTCATTAGACCTGAACATCACTCAGCTAAGTAAAGATCTAGATAATTGCACCTTCAAATTGGAAACTATTTGGAATAGTGGGACAGTGCCTATTTGGGCTTTTCAACCAGCAATAGAGAAAACAAACCAGGGCTGTAAGACTCTGATTACCTAGCAGATCCAATGCCTGCATCCTTTCCCTCATGCTCTAATTCCCTCCTTTTCTAGTTCATATACAGAGAAAAAAACAAGGAGGAATATTCTCAAACATTTGCATTACTATTTCTCCCTCTTGTCTTTTTCAATGAGAAAAAAAGTACCATCAAGATTAGAAGGATATTTATAAAGCTAAACAAGCAAACAAAAATCAGTTTTCCTTATTAAAAGGATGCTTAATTACTCCAAAGTGAAACATCTATAACATTCAATATGATAATAGAAATAGGGGACAAAAAACTTAATTAATCAGAGTAATTGAATGCAAAATTGAAAGCAGTATCCATTACGTAGGAAAGAAAAATGACAACATAGTAAAGTGCTATATGCATTATTAATTGTTTTAGCAGATTTTATTAGAACAACTGGATTGAAAGGTCCTTTGAAGTTGTCTTCATAAGCTCCTATTTTCAGTAATCATAAATCAATTATAAAATATTATCATTAGGTAAAGCACTTGGCATACTTAATCTCAGCTGTAAAAATTATTTTACTTTGTCCAGATCCTTACTCCCAAGGTTCCATTTAACTGTTTCTACCATTTCTTTTTTTGGTATAAATTCTTAAAAAAAAAAAAAAAAGAAAAGAAATTTACCAGTTTCAGATAATTGTTTTCCTCTTACACTCTGAAACAGAGAACAGATTGTGTAGAACATTTTATTCTTGCTATGGTTGTCACAAAAAACCTTCAGAGTAGTTATATAATATTTAAAAATTTATAACTACCAAGAACTAACCTTTTAAAACTGAGTATGGAACACGTATTGCAATATTGAACATATTCATAGGATTGAAAATCTTTCATAACACACACTAGACAATTGTACTACTTACATATTAAACTAGTTATGAAGTATCATCCTATCAGGAACAACTGGGGACATTTGTTCTAACATAGATGGGTAAAATGGCAAAGAATGGAAATTATTAGATCAAAGCTAGACAACAGGTACCATAACACCAGGAGCAGAATCTGGCTGCAAGCTTTTCAGATTTCCAGCTCTCTGTTCCCTACAGTAGGTTGTTTCATTTTTAACTCTGCCCTTTTGTTGTGTCATTACAATATTTAATCACATGGTCTTTTTTTTGTGTGAAGCTTCCCTGGAGGTCACCAAGATTTCCAATTTAGACTACCTTTGAAGAAAAGCAAAAGAAATAACTAAATTTTTAACAGAATTCTTGAGAGAAACAACCAAATTCTTTAAACTGTAGAACTTCAAATGTATAGCTTACATTATAGAACATACCACCAGTTGGTATTTTCTTCCACGCTGAAATAAAGATTATACAAGATTGTTGGAAAATCTTGTTCACTCTACAAATCAAAGCAACTTTTCCTTTTAGTTGTGATCACTTAATCATTTCATCACTTCTTTTTCTCATAAAGATATTAGGATACTCAACATAAAATGCCCTATCCTGTGAGAGCAATTCTCAATGTGGCTTATTTGTGTTAGGTATTTGTCTGCCTGTAGCCTGGGGGTACCAGGCTAGGAGATGCAGATTCAAAAGATTTGCCTTCCCTGATGGTTAGTGCAACATACCCATCTGTGATCATGTTAAACTCATTTACTGCTCCCTGAACTATATGGATGGGATAGATATGATTTCATAGAGTACATGTAAAGCTGAAAATTTCATCAGCAACTGTTAGTGTAAAAGCCTATCATGCAGCAGATTAAAACATCAAATGAAAACAGTAGTTCACTGACAGTGAACTTCACAAAAGGAGGACGTGTTGCTTACTCTGTGTGGCAATGACTTCTGTTTTCAACAGCAGACAACACTTCACAAAGTCGAGGATGTGCCACAAACAAAGCAACAAAGTGCTGCCTGCAAGGACCTCACAGGAACGCCTTTGGAAAAGACCAGCAACACATCTATCCATGTCTTCTACTTTCACTGGCTATGATTTTACTCCACAAGTCTGATAAACCAGTAGAACTTTTGGATACTTGTTCCAAAGATTATTGCCTCTGGTTTTTCATTCATATTTCAAGGAAGAATTTTCTGGAAGGACACACTACCACACATGCATATACAACGTACAGGAGTTTATGGGTGAATGTATGGGTAACTGGAAGAACAATGGTGATGTACGTGAGGATATGCTTAGAACTGCTAACATTAAATCACAGCAGAAGAGCAGATTTTAGAATAGTAGTTTCAGTTAGCAAATAAGCACTATGTTAAAGCAAAGAAATTCTGACAACATCAGTCATGTCACTGTAAATATTAGATATTAATAACAAGTAGTAACTAAAGTATAATTTCTGTATCTGTATGCATCTATAGATAGGTGGGTGGATGGATATATTTCTGAAATGGATGGCTATTTTTTGTAGACTGAACTAACTATTCAATGTCACTCCAGAAAAGCTGTTTCTCTGATCAGTTTTTGCTAAAAAAATATTAGTTGTTATCAGGAAACCACAGCTTGAAGGCTGTGGAAGAAAATCAAGGACTTGAAACAGAGACCCTGACAGTATGAGTCAAGATCATGGTGTAGGTCTTGAAAATATGTGCACATGATACTGGTCATCCCAGGGCCATAGAAATGTGTCACAAATGTTCAGTTACTATTCACTAAGGGCATGCAGCCTTGTGAACAGGGAAAAAATGGTTTTGAGGAAAAGAAGCAAAAAATAAATATACAACATACGTAAAACATCCCATATATAGTGAAAGTCAAATGCAGCATGGAAATGGAAATCAGTGAATTAAGTGACTGTTACCAAACATATAGAGTTTTAAGTAAACTGAAGAGCAAGAGGGAAGAAACCCGCCATCAGCATCAGTTTCCTGCCAAATGATTCAGAATGCTGATAACTCACCATACTTGCATATCTTCTTCCTGAGAAACACTAGCATCTTTGACCTTAGCACCCTGGGCAGATTCCAGGGGTGAGCCTAGCACCAGGGATAGATACTACAACATTTGTCTTTATCGGTTTTAATTTTGTCATTATAAACTGTTATAGTAACTCATTGTGACTAAGTTAATAATATCTCCTTCACTAAACTGATAATACTTTAATTAATCTAACAAGAAATCTTTAGTTCCATATATAAGGTATGTTTCTTAACCCACATAAATTGCGTGCGGACTTTGGTCTGATTCCCTGTCCTTGAGCTTGTTTGTAATTTAGATGTGGCACTGTAATGCCAAAATAGCAGAATGACTGAAAGTACCCACAATTTTATTCACGCTTTAGCATTTATTCTCAGTATTCCTGCTTTAACTCATTTAAATCAATTCCTTATAAAATCATATTCCGTTAACAAACTGAATTATTCTATAGTAGTCTCATTAACTACAAATGTCATTTCCACGCCTACCACATATTTATTTCCCAATATCTAAGGCATTTTTGAACCTGATGCGGCATTCTTTCATTCATATTTTAATGCAGACATTTTTAACATCTTTCATATACTGCCAGGTTGGGAAGCTTAACTGTAGCTTGTAATCATTTCATCAATAGAAATAAAGCATTGGTTTTACAGAATGTACTTTAACATTCTGAATTTCAGAAACACGATCAGGGACTAACTCAGCAGAAAACCAGACTCATTTAAGGCTATCAAACATTTATATAAAAAAAATAAAGATTCAGTTTAAAAATCTTGTATTACAAAATATCTAATATACTATTTTGATAGTATAATGTAAAACAAAACTGTGACGTTAAGCCCAAAATAGAACTGTCTGATATTCATCTTATATTATTTTTGCATTCCCAAAATACCCTATAGGTGAATGCTGATGCATGCTAGTAGCTTGACATAGTGGCTATAAATTAGGAATCACTGACAGTAGTACACCAGTGAATATCACAAATATAATGAAAATCTGGTAAATCAGCACAGCTCTATGGAAATTGTTTTGCATTGCTGATTTTTATGTGTGGTGTCAGTGATTATCTCCAGTTCCAAAAGTACTGGGTACATTTTGGGTGTAGGAAAAGCAGCCTATTTCTAAAAATAACCTTACAGCTTAACCAAAAGAAAAATACAAGTAAATAAAGAAACAAAAAGACACTATGAAACTGAAATAAAATGAAACCAAACCAGCGGGGTTTTTTTCACGGAAAACAAGAAAAGCAACATTGAAAATATCTCTTTTTCTATAAACATCTTCCCATTGACTCAGAGTTCTTTGTTTTATCTGGGGATTTTTGCAAGAAAAGAAAGAGTTAGATTCACAGAACCATTTGCCAGCTACCTTGTGTGTCGTAAGCCTAGCTTCTCCAAGGTATGTGAAATCCTGGTTTGGGATTCTCTTTTTCTCAGTGGAGTTTGAATTAATATCTCCCACTTCCAACTAAAATGCTCACGATACTGTGTTTTTGAGAAGAATCTTTTGGTGGTCATTCACTTTGAAAAAGTAGTTTAAAAATGAGCTGCAGCCAGGACTAGATCTCTATCTAAAAGTCCTCTCTCAGCTGAGTGGCTGAATAGTGAATAGTCTGCATATTAATTAACTTGTACGAAGTGGAAGATCTCCAGAAGAAAATATTTTGAGCATCCCTTTTATTTGGTTTGAAGCACAATGGATGCCCAAACTAGGAATAGAATAGTGATCCCTTGCATCACCATCCCATCCTAGGCAGCAGATCTACCAAGTGTTAGGGTGTGTATGGGAGAGAGGGCAGCAATAAGAAATTCACAGATTTCAGGACAGAGATTTTGCACAGTACTATAAAAAATCAGAACTATAATTTACAGGTTTAGCTCCAAACTCCTTCTTTTGCCTTTTTCAGCTGATTAACACCCAATCCCCATGCTCTGGTTCATATTTTTGCCATTTTAAATTATTTTATCTATACAGTATTCTATGTCAGTGCCAAGTAGCTCAGGCCTCTTCCTATTTCATTATCTAATAATGGCAGATTGAATCCCTAGTATGCAAATTACAGATTGAAACATTAAAGTAATAGTCTGATTTCATTATTCACACTTGACACAAATGAGAAGAATGTTGTGGATTAAATTAACAAGTAAATAACTTAAAGGGGATAATAGGTGTTTTCATCCACCCCCAAAAGCATTTGGGATTAAAACAAACACCAGGTTTTACATCTGATTTTCTTCCTGTTCTTAGATAGTCAGATCTAAAGAAACTAACATGTGGAGCTCTGCTTTTTAATGGTAGATGACAGACAGAGACCCATCAAGTTTCCAGTTTTACAGATGTAAAACACCAGCTGCAGTTCCTGTTTTAGAATTATGCACTGAGATCTATTGTGGCTTACTGAACAACATAAAGTAGGAAATAATTCTCTGTTCCTGCAGGAGCAGACATCGGATTTGTGTTACTTCACAGATTGCTTCTTGAAATAAACAGAAATGCATCCATACAGCTACTTACGTGCCACAACCTGTTGGGACTGTGGTAGAGGGATAGGAACCGGGACCACAGATTTCTTCTCCCTGAAGAACATAACACAGAAAAGAGCGAGTGTTATAAAAGTCTTCATAAAATTTCATGATTCCTCGGTGTAAGAGACCCACACACATTTTGTATCTATTACTGGATAGAGAGCCAGGGTTTGTTTGCACACCTCACAAACACATCACCAGCTTTTTAGTGAATTGTGGACAATGAAGTTAGTTGTGTCACTAATATTTTCAATATTTCTTTTTTTTTTTCGTAAGTTTAAGATCTGATCTGCTTTAATAAATGTCTTTGAGCAGGTATAGGTCTTCCTACATTAATTTGACTTTAATTCCACCAACTTAAAATCAAGTGTCCAATACATTAAGGCTAGTGCTAAGCCTTGACTACCTATTTAAAAATGAAACAGCAAATTAAGCCAGTATTCCAGAAAAGAAATACAAGATAGCTTTAGAGGGTGTGATTTATAATTCCTTTCTGCAACATCATTCTTTCTACCACATCGGATATTTCAGCCTTTAAATAGGTTGAACTACCTTAACAATAGTCATTTCCTTCTAAAAAATACAGGGATACTGTTAGATGAAACACAAAATTAAGATTTAAAAGTTCTTGTCCCTATTTAATTTCATACTGTGTTACAGAAGTTCTTATGTACAACCCATTCCCCCTCCTTCAGCTTGACCATTAAGTACAGGTTGCAGTGCCTTTCCCAGAGTCAAAGTACTCTGCTGCCATCTTAAGGCAAGTAAAATACACTGGCTGTGCAGTGGGTGCTGATGCTGTAAGTGCCCACTACTTAAATAGACCAATTAACCTCGCTGTGAAACCCACCAAATGCCACTTTGGTCCTTATGTCACTGCAGAATCTGTGCACAAATTACTATGGCGAACAGCACATTTAGTACTTTCAGTGTTACTGGGCTGCCTGGATAATCCTCAAAATGACAAATCACTGTCTGCACGATTAATTTTCTTTCTGTCAAGTCTGGAAAGATGAGAGATTTTGGGGACATGGTGCAACATGTCAAGGAAATGTCAGCTGTCTCCATAACATCTGAGCACTAACAACCGAGCGAGATTGATGATTCGTACACAGCGCTGGTTTTCATAACTTTAACAAATCTGAATTCCTCAGCAGACAAGGTAATGGGATCTGTCAGTCAGCATGAAAAATACTCAGAGCAGCAACAGATATTTAAATAATCAATACTGTAACACTTTAAGATGGTTGCAATAAAACAAAGGAACTTAAATTTTCACACAATAAAAGAGATATTCCTTTTTCTCATTCCTCATGATGGCTGTACTAAAGACATAATCACAGAGACAAACTTTTAAAGGGATCATGACACATTTTTTCTTTTACAAAAGACAGTACTTTTTGGCAGGCATTATAATTTTATATATATTTGGCAAATATTCGAAAGAATGAAAAAGTATCAAGAGTATCGAGAGTATCAGAATATTGAGAAGCACCTTTCAATTAAATTTGCTAACATGGTTTTGGCTAGGATAGAGTTGATTTTCTTCCTAGTATCTGGTATAGTGCTGTGTTTTGGATTTAGTACTGGAAGAATGTTGATAACTCACTGAAGTTTTAGTTGTTTCTGGGTAGTGCTTAGACTGGCCAAGGACTTCTCAGCTCTCAGCTCTGCCAGGTGCGCAAGAAGCTGGGAGGGGGCACAGCCAGGACAGCTGACCCCAACTGGCCCAAGGGGTTTTCCTTAACATATGATGTCATGCTCAGTATATACAGCTGGGAGAAGAAGAAGGAAAAGGGGGGATGTTTGGAGTTATGTCATTTGTCTTCCCAAGTAACCGTTATATGTGATGGAGCCCTGCTTTCCTGGAGATGGCTGAACCCCTGCCTGCCCATGGGAAGCAGTAAATTAATTCCTTGCTTTGCTTAACTTGTGCACACAGCTTTTGCTTTACCTATTAAACTGTCTTTATCTCAACCCATGAGTTTTCTCAACTTTACCCTTCGGATTCTCTCCCCCATCGCATTGTGGGGGGAGTGAGCAAGCAGCTGCGTGGTGCTTAGCTACCAGATGGGGTTAAATTACGACACAGATACTTATAAGAATTACAAGGACACTCCTACAATAGTTTTAAGGGCTTATATTCATGACAGTGCAGAGTGAGCACTGATTTTTTAAGATTATTTTCTAGATCAGGGAAAGGTCTTCCAGGTCGTGAAATAAGAACAGCAGTATCTCTCATGCATCTACTTATAAACTTACCAAGGTGTTATTCGATAGAAACCTCAACAGAAATCAATGAGCACTATCAACAAATATTTCTAAGAAGAATAGTACTGTACCAAAGAGAGAAACTGGTGTGTGCCTCAGAAAGAGCAGTTTATAGCATGCCCTCCCCTCTCTCTGTGGAGCCACTCTCAAAGTTTACTGTGGCTTCTGGCTTATAAAATAAGTGGGACTGGAAGAGCTATCACTGCACTGCTTCTTGAACAAAGGGATCTAGAATTTTTCATAGATGTTAATGTTTATTTTTCCAGGATTTGCAAACCCCTATTGATAGTTTAGATTCATCTGAAATTTAATTTGTTTTTACTTAAATTTGCTTACAGAAAGCACATGCGTTTTTCTGAGTCATATATTTTCTGTATTTGATGGAGCTCCCCACATTGTCAAGAAGCTTATACAGAGCGCTCTCTCTCTCCCTTTGTTCTTATTCTTTGTTATAATGGATCTGAATAAGATTTTTTTTTCAGGGATGAGTTACTAAAGTTAACATAAACTGAATATGTTCTTTTGACTTATCTGCAGTCTGATAAGGGGTGTATTATGCCTCATCCTTACTCAGATGAATTCTAAACATCTTCGATACAGTAAAGGCCAGATAAAATTGCAGACTTCGCTATTCAAGAGAACTAGCACTATCACAAAAATTGCTTCTGTCCCCACAGCCTTTCATAGGAACTACATTGCCTCAGAACAATGGAAATTAATAAAGAGGGGTGCTGAGGAAACAGACTTTTCTCTCTGAGCTACACAGTGAAGTGCTTAGAAGCCCCATAAAATAAACTGCCCCAGCTCTCCTCAGGAGGGAATGAGAACAGGAACAAAACTCAGGTATTCCTCTATTCTGTACAATGGTGAACATATTATTTTGGAATTCAATAAATATTTCCATATTAAGAGCTCTTACACTGGTCCTCAATTATCAGCTTCTGGATAATCAGCAAAGGCAAGAGGTGGGTGAGATGTACCTTCACTCTGAACCTGTTAAGTGGCTTTTTTATTTTTATGGCAGAAACAGGAGCCATGAGGAAGACCAGAAGTAAGGAAATCTTTGTAAACAGATAAACTGTAAAGATGTGTAGACACCAGCTACAGAAAACATAGGCATACTATTGATGCTTTTAAGAACTTCAGCTGGGATTCAGTTTGAGGTTAAGATACTTGAGGTTAGATGTTAGTTTTTAGGTGACTACATGGGAGCTAAGTCTCTTAGCTAACATTGTGGTTGCATCTAATACAAGATTCAGTTGTCTTTTTTCATTCTTTTCCAAGTATGTCCTTCTTTATTTTGTCTTTTACTCCACCTTCTTTGGTATCTTGATTTTTCTTTTTTATCACTTTTTTTTTCATTTTATTTTCTTCCCTCCTACATTATCAACCATGTGTAAAGTTCCTTCATTCTTTCTCTCTTAATCCCAAGCATACCCTATTATGTCCTTCACTGCACAACAAGCCATGTGGGTAATTAAGCCAGGAATACACAAAGAAGACTTAACCCCCATCTTCATTAATTTACAGGCAAGAATTCAGATTAACAGGTTACAGATATAGCTCTCTATATATTTTCCTTTTTGACTTTAACCCTATTTCTTCTCTACATACAATCTTCCTTCATCTAGTCTTCTTTTTATTTTCATGTCCATTGTTGTTACCCAAAAGTTCTTTCTAAACATTAAAAAAAACCCCAACCTGCTAAATTATTTGCATGGGAATAGCATGGAGCCATAGAACTGTGTAAAGCTAACATATTCTCCATGTGTAGCACATAAGCAGAGCATGAACCCCTTCTTTCTGCCTTCTTACCCATAGTGAAAGCTACAAGTCAGTTGTCTTAAACTCAGGGAAGGCAGGAAAACAAACTGAAAAAAATGAAATCAGGAAAAATATCAGCTGGAAAAAAATTGAGTCAAGTTTGAAACCATTTCCTGTAGCAGTACCAGACCAAAACTCAAAAGATACAGGGATCCCTTAAGCTCATTTTTTCCCACTGAACTCTCCACAGCTACAGACCAGACCAACTTTTCTGAGCTGGTAAGATCTGATAATATCACACTTTGTTGTGGAATAGATTCAGGCTACCTTTTTGTTGTTATTGCTGTACTTGCAAAGACCGAGAATGAGATAAAAGCAATAGGAAACAAATCCAGATCTTCTACATAATGCTGCAGACCTGTAGAACTGGTTTAACTAGCAGAATTAAATGTAATTTACTATAATATTTAAAAGATAAATACAAATATGTGATATTCTAACTGTATGAAGCTGTATAGTTGGCATCCATTCACTAGATTTTCTGATGGAATACAGTGGTGTATCATGAGATAAGTGAAAGGAAAAGGACTGATTTAGATCATCTGAGAATCTGATTGTCTGCCCCTTGCTGTGAAATCTTTTCCCAAATACCCTCATGGATCATTCCATGATGCATATAAAGAGTTCACAGCCTGTGATTAACTGGCAACTATTCCTCTGAAGAGAATGCACTGTATACACACAAATAATTCTATTCTCTCATTCATTACCATCCTTTCATAATATCTTCTAACTGGAAATGAAGATTTGGATTTATTTTATCTAATTTTAGATCTCTAAGTTATGCATACAGTTTCTCTAGGTCCTTAGCTCATGTACCTTTTGAACCAGATTTTTTAATGTAGTGAATGCATTTAGAGTAATGGCTTTGCCTGGCTTCTAGTTTTTAGTTTCCATTGCAAGCAAACAAGGGACCAACTGATTATTTTTACGCCTTTTTTTTCACATGATAATACTTACCACTGATAGGTCTCATATAATCATTCCCCTTCACACTGTTTTAAATATTATGCCAGAACAGATTATTAATTACAGGATGATCTGTGTATCACTGGCCATGAGAAATGATTCAGGGATCTTATAGCAAACATGATGACTTCTGTTAAACCTAGAATTTCAGATGTACGACCAAAATGTGTCCCTGATCTAGGGAAAAAAAATCACAGCATTGTCAAAAAAATTAAGGTTGAAGAAACCACTGAGGTCATCAAGTTTGACATGCTGTTCAATTCAGAGCTAGCTCCAAAAGTCTGGACAAGTTAGGAAAGCCTCTATGGATGAAGATTCCACAGCCTCTCTGTTCTTGTGCTTAAATGGTCTCATCATGAAAATGTCTTTTTTCCTCAAACACGGTTGGAATTTCCCTGTTGCAGCTCCTGACCACTGTCTTTTTTGTTGTTGTTGTGTACTTTCAAGAATACCCTGCCTTCATCTGATTTTTAATCTCCCACCATTACATACCTGGAGATTATTAACACCCTAATCCATTTCTTCTTGAGCTGAACAAACCATATTCCTTCAGTCACTCCTTGTACGTCTTGTGCTCCATTCCCCAGCTATTTTGGTGGCACTCCAACAGTCATCTCTGTCTGCTGATATTTGTGCTCCAAAAGCAGACCATTCCTGATTGCAGTGGTCTAGAGGAGGTTAATCACTTCCCTCAACCTGTTAGCAATGCTTTTGCTGATGTAGCCCAGTATATGGTTAGGCTTCAACATCTCAAAGGAACACACTGTTGACCCATGTTCAATCTAATGTTCACCAGGACACCCAGGTTCTCTCTTTGCAGAACTGTTACGCAGCCCCGGCCATTTCATGGGGTCATTCTGCTCCAAGGGCAGGACTTTGTCTTTGTTGAACTCCATGAAATTCCTAATAGGCCAATTCCTCCTTTTTGTCAAGATCCCCCTGGAAGGCAGATCCCTCCACCAGCAAATCAGCTCTGCCCTGCAATTTGGTGTCGCCCACAAACTTGTTAAGGGTGCATTCTTTCCCAACAAACAGATCATTGATGACAATATTAAACAATGTTAACATCAATATTTACCCCTGAGGAAAATAATTTTTAATTTTGGTCAAATCTTACAGCTTTCATAAAAAGATTGAGGTATGTTACTGCCCAGTTGATATGAATGACATATCTGTAGTTTCCTTTGGACAACTGCTGTAGAGGACAGCATTATTTTTGCACAATGCCTTTCCCCATCCCCACCCCTGCTATCTTTCTTCTTTGATGTTTTTTTTTGTGTGTGTGTGTTTTTTTCTTTTTTCTTTTTTTCTCTCTTCTTTTTTTTTTTTTTCTTTTTTAAAGTAAGTCCTTCCCTAAAAAAGAATGTATGTAAATAACATTATAGGGCTTAACTTGACCATTCAATTACCTAGGAGATTTTGAACAGTTAGGTCTTTTTTCTTGTTCTGTATCTATGGTCTATGATCAGAGCTTAGAAAAAATATACTAACATGAGTAATTAAAAATAATGCTGTTGGTGCTTGCTTTCACCAGAAACAGGTTTCAAGCATCTAGGAATTCTAATTGTTTAATGATATGAAACATGACGCTTGGAAGAGCAACTTTTGGGAATATTTTATTTGTGGGAATGTATCCAAACTATTTTCATCATGTTTCCAGGAATAATAAAAAGTATTAGAGAACAACTAAATAAACCCACAACCATCTCTAATCCTGTTCCTGTCTACAGTGCCAAGTTACCCACTCAGCCCAAAGTGGATGCCTTTTGAATTTTATCAGCCTGATTTTTTTCCCTGGGATGGTGAATAATGACAAGTTGTACCGGTATTTTATAATGTAAATTTCACATATTTCATAATGTAACGTGACATGTCTTTGTGACTGGGCATGGCTTGCCAAGGAGGGAGCATTAATTGAAAAGTGGCTTGCTCACACAGTGCCAAAAATGGCATTCATAAAGATAGCACTTATAATGAGTCAAAACAGACAGAAGAATACCTCTGTCTTTCACTGAGCTGCATCAAGACCAAGACTCCCTCAGCCTGAAGTGTCTATAAAAAAGATCCTTTCTTGTTCTTTCTTCACAGAAAGTATGCATATTACAGTGGAAAAGGCATGTGTGTTTATGGCTGTGCATATGGGTACATATGTATGTGATTGATTTCTTATTTATATGATTGATTTCTTAAGGACTTACCTTCAAATTTATTGGAGAATGCTCTAACAACCCTTAAAATTTAGCAACTCTATCCAGTTAAAACTTCCAGGATCAGGTCCTTTGTTTATAATTGCTTTCCAAATATAGAAATTACTTTACAGTTGTCTTTATAACAGCTTACCTCTTATCTGAAACTATTCTGATTTTATCCTTTGTCCTTGATAGATAGTGTTTCCTTGACTTATATACTCAGGAACAGAAAGATACATTTCAAGCAAAAAGGGCAGCATCTATTTGTAACAAAGTAGCTTGTGTTATAAAATGAGTGCTCTTTTGAAGGCTTGCAAGAGTTAAACAAATGTTTAATACTGGAATAAGTTTCTGTCTGAAGGTCAGAATCAGCATATAATAGGCCTCTTGCTGATATATCAGCCACTCCACTTCCTTAGTCCTACTTAGAGCCTGATGTGTGCCTACCCATCCCTTCAGATCACTCATACCCAAAACAACAGGGATATGCTGAAGGAAAGAATATTGCTGTCCCACAGAAGTCTGGAGCTATTGAATGCAAGGAGCAGTCCCTTGGAAGTGATTGCAGGTGGTAGAACAGAAAAAAAGTTCTGAGGCTTCACATTGCTGCTCCTCAGGACTACCGTGGATCCCTTATTTGCAGATTTTTGCCAAAAAATTGTCTATTAATTCATTATTTTAAATTGTCTTACAGTATTTTACAAGGCTGTGCTATTCAGGAACAGAATTGCTTGGTGACTCTAGATCTGTTAATCTTGCTCTTTGTGCTCTGTTAACTGTTGTCCAGATTTTTTGTTTCTTTGCAACTAAAAGTTCTTGAGATCCTAACAGACCCGAACACACACTAGCATTAATGATCCAGAAAAAAATGTCAATTTCTTTACTGACAAGCAACCCTTAGGTGAATTGTTGCTGAAACGACTCTTTAAGACTTCTGCTTATATTTGCCATCAATTTCACATCCTTACAACATATTTGATTATGGTCTCGTTGATTCAAAATAATTTCAAATCAGGATTAAGGATCTTGAAACTAACACAGTTAAGCATGTTGAAAATTTCTATGAGAATCTAAATTTGCTGAAACTCATGGTTGTTTATGGCAGAGAACATTATTATTATATTTCATCTAAAGCACACTCTATAAGGGACCATTCATCTGTATGGAGACTCTGTGAAAACAAAATGTATAATATTCTGCACCATTAGAGTTTAATGAAAAAATAATAAATTTCAACCAGGCCACATCTTATAGGCAGTGTGATACTTAATCAAAATAAAATATCCAAGCTGTTATACAACCCTGCTCCTGATAGTATCTTCTGGTTGTTTAAATAGGCTAAATTCAAACTATTTAAATAATTAGTGTCATAAAAGGAGCTACGTGGACTGTACCTTACCACATGACCTGGATTAAGTAGATAACAAAGGAAGACAGAGGAAAATAACCTCATTTCAGTTTGGTTTCTTTTTTCTATTGCAGAGACTGTTGATTTGTTGTATACAGATTCATTCTCCCTCATGAAGATTTTTCTTTAATAAATTTTAATTATTTCTCTACACCGAATATACAAAAAGAAGTGAAGAATGTAGAATTTGTCTATGTGCAGTAGGTTAAAAAGACTAGAAGTATTAGTATAGGGAGTTGTTAAGTATGGAATGAAACTTGTGAGTACAAAGACTCAGTTTCAATACAAAGATTTTCAGCTTAAGAATGCATAAAATAGCAAAGCAAATAAACAATCACCACTTGAAGTACATGAGAAGTTCTGCATGGTAATTGTTAATTTATACCACTTGCTTCCATTTTGGTAACAGATGAGATAATCTGCTTGTTTAATGAATTATTTATAGCATTTGTAGCAAAATAACAATCACAGATTTCTTAGGAAGATATATACATCCAAGATTCTCTGGAAAAAAGTCAGCAAGAGGGAACTGTGTCAAGATTATATCAAAATGTGATATTAGTAAAATAACAGGGCAAATTTAATTAATATTATAAAATATTTCAAATAAAATACAGCAATCTGTAACAAAAATACTAGTGATACCTTTATTTGTGGCCAGTCACAATAAGACTTTTACATTTGTAAGAACTATAAATTGCATCTATTAATTTAGAGTCTCTAAATCAGCTGCTGCCATTCACGATTGAGTTATTTGACATTCTGTGGATGGCACTATGAAACATCAGCTAGGCTTTCAATAGGTGTCAAAAAAGGGTAAACATGATGTTAGGAACTATTAAAAAACAAGTGGAGAGCAAAATACAGAATGTCAATATGCTCCTGCTTAAGCAGGATTTAAATCCATGGTGAATTGACATCTTGACTGTTATGTGCAGTTCAGGTTCTCTTTTTTCCCACTTCTCAATAAATAGACAGAGATACTGTCCAAAATTAAACTTCAGAAATGGTTCCGTAGGATGACATGGAACTCAAAGGTTCATAAGTTCTAAAAAGAAAGCTGATAAATTCATAATGGGATTATTGAAGGCAAAAATGTGTGAATAATCCCTGAATAAGATTGCAAGAATTTGGGAGGATATATCTGGGGAATTAAGACTGTAGGGTTTCCCTATTTCCCTAAACTCGTTATATTGGCCATTGTCAGAGACAGGCTACTGACCAGGACAGTAAGTTTAGGTATGTGTGGCCTTCCCTATGCTCTTAAGGAAGGAGAGTAGGAAAGATAAACCAAAGCGAGTAGATCCAGGAAGCAGTCTTTTGCACATCCATATGCAGAAATATATGTAGCCAAATTTGCCTGGGTATCAATATTAGGAATCCATGTAAAAAGCCACTAAAGTATGGATATTTAAAACATGGAGCAAGTACAGATTTTAAAAACATGTAGACAAGTTCTGTTAAACAATGAAGTGATAGAATTACAGGAAGCAGCCCCTCCATGAGAGAAAATATTTGAGTACGCACAAGCACAACTAGTCCTTTAATCTGAATGCATTTAAAATGCAGTGATGAACTGTTACCTGTAGAAGAGATGTGAAATTGTCACATTTTGCTTCCTACAAATCCATGGGAATTTGTTACTGCCTTGGAGTGAAGGTGAAATATAGAAACACTCCTGGCTCACTGTTAGGACTTGCTTCACAGTAGTCTGGCTGTGGAAATCTAAAGCCAGCCCCCTTCATTCTAGTTTTAAGTTGTCATGCTATCATCCCAGTGATGGTAGAACTATAATAATATTGGTAGCACATTTCCTTCTAGTTAACTTGTGTCTGTTGGAAAAGTAGCACATATCTAATCAGAAATGCAGTGGGGAATGGAAGTGAAGCAGACATTTATCTATTCACAGTTCATTGACTGAATGAAATTCAGGTGTGTGGCCTCATTTGTGAAAGACAGAGGAAAAAACCTTGGAATTGATACCAAAAAAATATTTTTTACTTCCTTAAGAAGGCTGATTATGTATTCAAGAGACAGTTTTAGTTTGCTTTGAAACAAAGAAAAATGGTATTTTTCTTTAATCGCATAACTAATAAACACAGCTCTGTTACAGTCTGCTGGAAAAGCATAGAAGAGCTTGATATATTTGTACCACATTTGCCTGCAATGAACACAGTGACATATGGACTGGGATGTTTTTCTCTTGAACTACAGCCAATTTAATTAGAAAAATAAGGGGAAAATATTGTCAAACTAAAAGAAAAGTAAAAAAAAAAAAAAAAGAAAAAAAAGATAGAGAAATACACAGTTGCAGGAGCTCAAAGAAATGCTTTGACTCCATTCTTACAAGTCACCTGTTTGGGAAACTGACAGAGCATTCGTATCTTATGCAGTTAGCCCATGCTGTCTCCCACTGAAATGGAGCAGCAGGGGGCTGAGCAATTCCCACTGAAATTGACAGTAGTTGACTTCAAGCTCAGGTTTTCCTACAGTCTGTGTATCAAGATTTGTTTTGCAGATAAGGTGTAGGGAATACTGATAATCATTGTAACCTCACCCTTTATACAACACCTACGAGACTTACTGAAACATGCTGCTTGACTAATGCAGGACTGAATAACCTTTCTGAAACATTCACATTTAAATAAAAAGAAAAGAGAAGCAAAGAGATGTGATCCTATGCATCTGGACTTCAAGATGGATTTAAAATCCTTACTAACAGATTTCCTGTGTGACTCCAGGGCTTACAATAGCTGCCATTATGCCTGCTATTATCCTGTAGTAAAGTGTAGAAGTTTGTCTCCCCAAGTATCTCAGATACCTCATACTTACCATGCATCGGCTGACATAACATAAATTCACAATATGTCTTACCCTGTTTATAAATCTTTACACCAATATGTCACTTTAGCTCCTCCAAACTCCTGCTAAGCTGCCAATTAACTCCATGGGATTCTACATTTCTACCAGCAGATGCGTGGAGAGTTGCAAAGGCCTGTGGCTACCGAGACACTAGGAGTGCTAACTTACACCTACTGAGCTTCCAGAAAGGCTTTTGGGCAGTGTATTTCTTTTCAAATATGGTTTATCTCTGTAGATGATCTGAGAGCATGCTTTCACTACCAAATCAATCACTGCACATAAGACAGTCACAGACAGACCTTTTGGAGACTGACTGGTGCTAGAATCCCTTTATTTCTAGTAGTTAAAGGTACACATTCAGGAAATTTATTAGCAATTGTTATCTAAACACTATTCTGCCTGGTTTGGAGCAATCACTCAGACATACGAGTCACCAGGATAATCAATACTCTGTGATGAGTCTTGTTAACTTGTTGATCTTGCATACATTTTACACAGATGACAAGGACATTCCCCTCTCTGCAACACACAGTCCATGGGAAACCCTTAGTCTGCAAGGCTTCCTCGACCTGTTTCACTGATCCATGGCTAATTCTATGAGCAGACTTTCGTCCCACAGCACTGCTGCTGCAGAGTACTGGATCATGCTACACAGTACCAAAGGTTGTGCCAGGACCCAGCCTCCAGGGGAGGAACAAAGTCAGAGAGGAATGAGGCAGTGTATCTTAGAGAAGTGTGGAATAGAACTGAAGTTTAGACCTAGGGAAATTTGAGTTTGTTTGAGATGGGAAATTATCAGGGCTGAAGCTAGTGAGGTGGTTTGGGAAGACTGAGTATGCAGCAGAAGGGGGAGAGTAGTACTGTAGTTGTAAGTACGGATCTTAATAGCCTATTCACACATTGAAATGTTGCACTCTTACTTGTAAAGTAAGATTAAGAATGTAAGATTTGCTTAGATTGAACAAGACAGGGTGATACAGTTGCATTTCCATTAGAAACTTGTGAAAGGCAAGGGAGTTTTTATCTTCATGTGACAGAAGTATGGGACAACTGAATGTTACAAATTTTGCACGTTTTTAACCCCATGCTACCAATTGACCATATCTGAAAATAAATCCTCAAAGCAAAAAATCTCATTGAGATTTTTTTGTACCTGACTTTGGATACCTGCAACTTACTCCTCTCCTCCTCATTTTCTTCTGATTAGCTAATGTGGCTCCCTATTCCACTCACTGAGTTTTATAAATACCACTCTTCAAGGTATTGAATGGTAGTCTGAATGCTGTGAATTCTCTGAAACATTTATAGCTGGAGGCTGTGTATTTCAATGTCTACCTATCTTTGTGGAGGTTTACAAATCCAACAAATGCATATAGATTCTTGATTGTATCTCAACTTCAAAATTCCTATTTATTTCAAAAGTAAATTAGTAATGGAAAGTTTATTAGGATATTTATGTGACAAGACAGCTCCTTCTAGATTTCTTTAGGAGGAGATAATGTTTACTACTAATAATAAGTAGCAGAGTATCACTCAGTTCAGAAAGGAATCAAAGATACATGAAATAAGAAACAAGTGAGCAACTCTCTGGTGGAATTCCTGGAGCCACCACAATGGAGCATGACTTCCAGTGACATCTACGCTTCACAGACTGACTACTTAATTGTGATAATTCTTCAAGCAAGTGAAGAATTAATTCTCCTACATTCCAGGTGAGTGTTTTACATCAACTTCAAAGCTATATTAATTTTGCCTCTTTTCTTGGCAGTGATATTAAAATTCTTTTCCACACTGGAACAGCTTCTTTGGAGATTAGTCTATATCCTGATGGTTAAGACACAGTAGATAGAAGAGTGATTGTGAAGGGCACTGGACCCAGTTTTTCCCTACTGTGTAAGAATTCTAACTTGTAGGCTATTACGCAGAGGGAAGAATGCTGCTTTCATTTTTTCCCATCTGTGTTTTTACTAAAAGCAGTTGCCGTTGCTTTGTTTCATAAAGATCAAGCCATCTGGTAGGTATGATCAGATGCATGGGGTCCCTCAGGGGAATTAGATGAAGGAATGCATGGTTTGTGAAACTTGATAGGACTTATACATAATACAGTTCTGAAGCTTCTCAGCTTTGATTTGATGAGACAAGTTTCAGGACTGCTGAGACTTAGAAATTGAGGCAAATAGGGAACGTTAATAATGAAAATGTTGTTGAGTACTTAGGGACTTCAGATACTCCTGAATGTTCAGTCCCTGAGGTCCCTATGAAATGCAATAGGTAAGGACACAGACTTTAACTCATAAAAGGTATGTAAGCAGTGAACTTTGAACAAGAATACAACATTTAAAAAATGCAAGATGAAATATAGGTTTAAATAAGATTATTACAAAATATATTTATCTTCTGTATCATTGGATCAATGGTGTAAGACAAATGTTGGGAACATAGGTCAATAAAGATAAGCATGTATGCTATGTTAGGCACTGAAATTAATGTGACTATTCAGAGCTATAGAAGTGGTTTCAAATACTATTGCAGTGCATTTGTGGTAGAACTCAGCTCATAAAATGCAGCTTGTGCTGTTCATGTAATTAAAGTTACGTTTTCTTTTTATTCAGTCTTTTGAAAAGTAATTTCTTTGACTTGGATAAAAACAGAATACAGGAAATACTGATTTTTTTTAAACATATCCCCGTGTTCCTAAGCATTTCACATATTTTTCAAAACTGAGCACTATCTTCTCCTTCATTGTTTTTTTCCTTGTGGATTTATGTATAGGAAATATCTGTTGAAATTAGTTTTACAAGTCTGAATAATGTAAAATTTTTACTCTTAGGTGCATATGTGGTACTGCAGTATTAGAGTTGCCCAAAAGTTTCTGGACAGAGGTTGTTAAAATGTAAATTTTCCAAACCAATGAAAGTTGAAAAGTATTAACACATCTGCAGTCAATAATACACGCCATTTGCCATTATATTTGGAATATTTTGTCTTTTTTTTTTTTTTAAAGAAAATGGACACTATGCCTGGAAATGAGGCCCAAATTTTTTAATGCTGCATGATATTTCTGAAGAACTAAAAGTAATTTCACAGTTCTGTTTTCAAGAAAATAAGACTTTTTTTTTTTAACTACTAACTAACCTTTGAAGAACCTAAGTGCTTACTGATACTGTGTTTATCTCCATAATCCTGACTCTGGACATTCAGACTGATGCTCAACAGAGAAAGAGTGATTGTGATACCCATCAGTGAGTGAAGTGAGGCCTTCAATCTAGAAATTAAAACTGAAAGCACAAATAGGAGTTTGTCTCAAATAAGGTTTTAGGAGCTGAGGGAACCTCACTTAAAAAATATTAGTTTGGGACTCCCATATTTAACACTTTCCTGACTCTTGGAATGCCAGTTGCACTCCAAATCTTGTTGCAGGCAAAAAACCCTACAACTTATGCATGGAGCTAAGAATGTATTGCTCATCTAATTAAAATTTTGGTCTTCTAACGGTCCAAACTAATACAGAAAAGCTATGATAGAACTACTGAAACTATCAGAGAGAGAGAAAAAAAGGAGAAAAAATCTTTCCAACATTTCCCTTTTATTTTGTGTTACGTTCATCCTTCCAATGTTCTTGTGGGTAATAAGGCCAAAAGTTCATTTTTCTTCAGAAAGAGTGGGAGAGTTTTACAATGAGTTGCCTGCATCCTAATGTCTTCACCAGAAGGAATATGATGGTGGGGATTTCTTCCTTCTGTTTGGTGGGAGGAAGAGATGATGCTTTCTTACTGCCCAGTCTTGGATTTAGTAAGGTTTATTTTATACCTTTTCTTACTCTACCCTGCTGCCTTCTGGCTCCTCCCAGCTGAGTGTGAGCATGGCCCCACAGTCTCCCCAGGCTCAGCCCCCCCAGGGGCTCTTCTTTGTTGGTCAATGCCCCGTATGTTTGTCTGACCCTTCTCACAAAGGCACTGGCAGAGCTGAAGCTTGGGCACGGGAGGCAACAGGCTCTTGGCCCTGACATAGGCACTGAAACCAGCCCAGCTCAGCTCTAGCCAAGGAGAGCCCAGGCCAGCCCTGAGACCTGTGCTCTCAGCTCAGGGCAGAACTTGTGGCCCTTTACTAGAATAAAGCAGAAGTCATATTTTGATATTTTTTGGTCAACATAATACTCTTTTTCCAGAATTTATTTATTGTCCAGGTATTTGTTCTCTGGAGTCCTCCCTGGCTGCCCAACAGGCACCCTCACACATGAAGTGAGCTTACACTTTCTGTGTGAAACCCAGATAATTAAAGCATGCACTCAGGACATAGACCAGCTTAGTCTTTGGGAGCTTCTGAGGATGAGTGGATTAAAAACCACTTCTTCCATGTCCCAGAAATGTACCCCATCTATGCCTAAGTATGTTCTGAAATAGGAACTTTGTGCAGACAGGAAGTCAGGAGTCATGGAGAAAGAAAGACACTGCAAAAGGTAACCTGACTGTTCTGCTACATTGGCCAGGGAATTCAGTAAGATGATATAAAGACCTGGGATTTTGCTTCCTTGCCTGAGAGCTCTCTCTTCCCCCCCCCCCCCCCCCCCCTTTTTTTCTTCTATTTACTCCAATTTAACACCTATTCTAAATGCCATGCACATTCTAGGAACTATGTTTGGAACCTCAGACTTCTCCATATCAAGTTTCAGGCTCTCTTTCTCCTTCGGGTCCCATGAGTCCTACTGCACAGGAGCCACTGGAGGATGCACAAAGAGTACCTACCCATACCAATGGTACAATGACAAAGTGCCATGTAAGAATATGTACAAAAAATGTAAATCTTTTTAAATAACAACAGTGCAGAAATGTATCTAACATACATACAAACTATCATACATTTATGGATGTGTACTCTGAGTTAGTCAGCTACTCTCTTTTCAGAAACTAATATTATAATTCCTTTAGTCACTTCTTAATATCAATTCCTAAGTCCATGAATCGCCCAAGAGGGCTTGGCTCTGAATTAATTTTCAGTTGTTGTTCCTTATACTTTCTTATATTTAGTATAAAGAATTAATTTTGTTTAGCCCAAAAAACTAATAGGTTTGAAATGATAATCACTAAAATTTCCTCAGGGCAACTGAGATGGTATTTTCTGTATGATCACTTATTAGGTATTTTAAATCTGTTGCTTCCTAAAACTCTTTGGAGATAGCATGGGTTTTAAACTGTACTTTATTTTGCTCTATTCTTGATGGTTCTGTCCAAAAAATAGACAGTTTAGGGTGACACTCACCAATTCTAACTATTTGGGATGTTCTCACAATGAAGTTAGTCATGTAATTGAAGTTTTGTTGGACACATACAAGTCTGACACTTTCGGATATATTTCAAAAGTAACTATTCACCCAAATTTCATTTTTAAAAAATATTATTTAGAAATAACAATTTTATGTTCAATTAATTCTAAGTTAATTTTGTTTTTAGTGGAGACTTTCAATGCCTGTGTTACACCAGCAGACATGTGCTTCTTGTACATATTATACAGACAATAAATACTTTACAGCCATTTTGTGTTATGCAGTTTCCAAAATTAAATTTGTGAAGATCCATAGAAAATACATAGTTTGGATTGTTTACTTAACTTTTCATTACTCTTTGCTTATCCTACATTGCCAAATGTGAGACAGATGCTGCTGTGAAAAGAAAGAGGATATAGATCTAATTTTCGGTTTCATAAGTAAAATACTATTACAATAGAGACAGTGCTGAAATAATGATTTTTTTCAGAAAAATGCTTTTGTAGGAATGCTGAATTCAAAGTTACTCATCTATTTGACTGTGTGTTAAAGATAAATATTTTATCAGAAGTGAAAATGTCTTGCTTAACTCACTTCTCATAAATACTGTGATAGAAGTGAGTCTTAAAAAATTGATGAAAAACAGAGGGTTAATCTAAATTATGTTGATATATTTAAGACGCAGTGAAAAATTATTCCATTGTCTTTCATAGATTATTGTTATGTAAATATTTTGTAGTATTTTATTGTAAATATACTATAGCACCAAAATGCAAACTGCAATACTTTACTGCTAATGCCATGATATATCATCAAGGAGGGAATCACTGAAGGAACATTTTTCCATACAATAAGCAAGCTAAGCAATTCCAACCTCAGCCAACCCCTCAGCTGTTATGTTGTTAAATTTATGAATGATCATTTAAAATTACTTTAGGTGGTTTATCAGCTATTATCATTCTAATTGTCTAGAAGTTAGGTGAATCATTTTTAACAAAAATTTTGATACAGGTATGCAGTCTGATGGATCCCTTTGCAATCAGATACACACTCTAAATTTTCAAAGTATAAATTAGGGCTAACCATATACTGAATCACTTGTAATATATTAGAATTAAATACTCCATAGATTAAAAAAGACATTGAAGTATTACACACAAAAAATGTTGCTCTGAGACAAAGGGAATACATTTTATATGTCGACCTAAGAAATTTAATGTTAGTGTAATTCATGTTTTACAATCTAAAAAAATAACAACACACATTCATTATTATTAGTCAAGTTACAATGATATCAACCATTATAGTTAAAATTAATTGACTAATATTCTAATTATTACAGAAAAATGCCTCATTAATAATACATTTTAAATGTTGCATGCAAAGTCTCTAGTTTCAACGGCTTGTCTGTGGTGGTGTGTTCCAGTGCTCAGCTGGGTCCCAGGGTCAGTGGCACCATCTCCAGGTGGGACCTGTCAGAGACTAGAGGCCTTCACTGGGGAAGCATGGCATTAATGGGAAGATTTCTTCCTCCCCTGTTATGAATCCATTTTGAGTAATTTTAATTCATTTTCTAACAGTCTGTTTCCTTATTCTTTCTTCATCCATTCCCAGTTCTGCAATAGTCTTGGGGGAGTTGGGGGCTGGGGGATGGGGGGTGGTTCTACTCTATTTGTTATCACCAGTTTCACCCAACTTACAAAGCTGCACATGTAGAATTCAGTACTTCACCAGCCAAGGAGGGAGGCAAGGACGCTTAACATACAACTACTAAAGAATTTATTTTCTCATATTAGCCACGTGCATAGCAGCACCACAGCCTAGTGCATGGAGGACCCTGATATAGAGGAAGGCAGGGTTTATATATGCTACAATATATTTATGTAGATCAAGCAAATGACTTGTGATAATGGGAGTGCTAATAAGTCATATTGCTCACTTAATCAGTATGTGTTTATCTCGTGCAGGTGGTGTAGACATATTGTCAGTGGTGTATTAATTTTCATTGGTCTAAACTGATGTTATGTGCAGGTGGAGTGGTTTTATACTGGATTCTGGTCAGTTGCTGTTCTGGCTGTGGTTATATGCCTGATTTCTGAAGGCAAATCCATTGTTTTATTGTTGTTATGAGTGTCCTCAGCTGGTGGAGCTGGCTTAGGTTGGGTCTTCAGGTCAGATCGATCCTGAGATAAAAGCTCATAGTCTCAGGTAGCATTCATTCTTCTAAGTGGGTCGTCTTGCAGTTAGCACCTTGCCTTTCACACACTCCTCTGTTATAATTCATCAGTTATTGAATATCACGATTAGTGATCACTATCTAGGGCTGCTAGTACTATCCTGTGCCTCTCTTCTACACCACATTTTCATTCTCATCAGAATGACCATTAATAATTACAGTCTATTAATTAGCAAAAGGTGTTACACTATACAACTATACAAAGCTAAACTTTTTAGACGTCAGTTACCTGACTGCTAGACAATAGTTATCACAGCTAAAACAAGGTAAAACCATCTTGGGCAAAAACAAGCCCAGACAAGTCATGGGAGCCTGCATTGTGAGGTCACTGAAAAGGCTGTGGCCTTTTTCTAGTAATGGCAAAGCCAGCCATAGTAGGCTATAGAAATAATCACACAGTTTGCATTTCTTATCTAAATTCTTCCTGTAACAGCAAGTAAGGAAGGAGAAGCTTTGTTTGGAGTGTTAAATATATTCCAAATTTGCCAAAGAATGATTAATAATAGTATTTAGACCAACATTCCTAAATGCGCAATTAAAATATAATTTTATCAACAAATAGGTATATCTATTCACACAGAGACCTTTAGAATAGTTCCAAAAGTAAAAATTTTTAATCTGAATTTCAAAAATCATGTATATTTTCTGCCTAGATTCAATGGCATATACAAGCACATGAATAACTTCAATCATATGTACAGTCTCATTGAATTAACTTGACTCCCATTCGTAGAATATTCTCAAGTGATCTTTTGAGATTTCATCCCATTGAAAATCGCTAAGCCTAAACTTCTTAATTAACTCTATCTTATTCAAAAAATAATATGATATAAATTACTTGTACGTATTATGATGCACGATAGCAAGAGTACCCCCTCATTCACATCTATTTACATATATCTTTCATTGCACAAAAGGTTAATATATGCTTATCTCTCTCTGAGTACTTCAGCATTACCTTAAAATACAAATAGTTCTTTGATAGAAAAATGTGAAAGAAGAATGATAATTAGGATATTATCTGGTGACTGAACTTGAAATACATAAGAAAAAAAAGTAAAGTATTGTTTTAAAACTAAGCTCAGCAGACATTAAAAGGTAAAGCATGTTTCACAGCAAGAAAAATTCTGCAGTGTACCTGAAAGGTTACAAATGTGATTAACTGTGGCAGGTCTCATGTGCTCCACTCATAAATCTCACACCTGGTAATGCATTAGGGATGGCAGGTGTAAACATGATGAAAAAGTGCAATTTTGTAATGCCATACAAGATTAAGACAAGAAAATTAAATTGGTATTTGGAAACATGTGAAAAGGTATTTTACATTGTTGTTATTGTTATTGCACTTAATGTTGCAGCTAGTTTTTAGCTTCAAAATTATCAGCATTTATAAATATGTATGGTAAAGTCCTCAAAAATATTTTTAATGGCATCTTGCAGATTACTGGTATCCATATGTACCCAACATATGTGCTCTGAAAAAAGATCACTTTCTAGATATTATGGCATATGTCACCTTGGCAAGGAGGGCACTGTGTACCAAACTCTTTAAACACAGTCTCTTTAATTTTTGCACTAAATATGATTTAGGTAGAATATTTTAAAATTAAGCAAAAAAGAGGCTAATTTACCACATCCTAAATAAGATTTTATCAAGTGTGCACTTAAAACTCTTTGTAATTTTAACAGAATTCTACTTCATTTTGAATTGGGTATGAGTCTGCTGACTCTAGGTATGTTTCCAGAGTCCCAATAAACACAGTGATTCTTCACTGTCTAGGAGGTGAAGGGGCTATATTCATATCAAACACCACAAAACCACACACTCTCTACCCTCTCCATCAGATAGCTTTTTTTAAGGAACAGTGCTACAGCACCTGACATGTTTTAATTGAACAGAATATTGTTATAAAACTGTCATGGTTTGACCCTGGCTGGATGCCTGGGGTCCACCAAAGCATCTCTATCACTCCCCTCTTTAACTGGACAGAGGAGAGAAAAGTATATCAAAAGGCTCGTGGGTTGAGATAAGGACAGGGAGAGATCATTTGTCAGTTACCATCACGGGCAAAACAGACTCAACTTGAAAAAGTTAATTTAATTTATTATGAATCAAAATCAGAGAAGGAGAGGAGAAAAATTGCTAAATCTTAAAACACCTTCCTCCAACCCCTCCCTTCTTCCTGGGGTCAACTTCACTCCCAGTTTTCTCTACCTACTCCCACCCAGCGGCACAGGGGGATGGGAATGGGGGTTGAGGTCAGTTCATCACACGTTGTCTCTGCCGCTTCTACTTCCTAGGGAGAGGACTCTTCCCCTACTCATGCGTGGGGTCCTTCTTATGGGAGACAGCCCTCCACAAACTTCTCCAACGTGAGTCCTTCCCATGGGCTACAGTTCTTCACTAACTGCTCCAGGGCCCTTTCATGCAGTCCCTCAGGAGGAGACTGCTCCAGCATTGTGTCCGCTGTGGGGTCGTTCTGCCGCAGGGGGCTCCTCTCCCCAAACCCCTTCCGCCGGGGGCCCCGGGGATCTGCTCCACCTTGGCCGCCCGTAGGCTCCCACCTGGGCACCTCCTCCCCCTCCTTCCTCACTGACCTTGGTGTCTGCAGGGCTGTTTTCTCTTGCATCCTCTCACTTCTCTTCTCTCTCTGGCTACTGAGACGCAGCAGGTATTTTCCTTCTTAAATATGTTATCACAGGTGTGCTTCCACTGTCACTGATTGGCTTGGCCTTGGCCAGCGGCAGACACAGGGAAAACTTCTAGCAGCTTCTCACAGAAGCCACCCTTGTAGTCCCCCGACTTTGCCACAGAAACCCAATACAAAAACTTAAGTGCTAATGAGTTTAACTTCAACTCCACAGTACAAAAAACTTGATCTTTTCTAAAAAGATACTTTACTTCATTGTTCAAAAAGAATTAGCACTTTCTATTTAACTCTTTCTCTTTCAGATTTACATCACTTCTTTGCTCTAATCTTCTTTCCTCACGTGATATATTCTTCTCCTTTTACTTCTTTAATCTCCTCAGTTCACTACAGTTTTACCTTTTAGCCATACCTTCTCTACCCTACACTGTCTTGTCTTTCTAGTCATTAGTCATCTTTCTCTCTCTAAGTACCAAATGGTCAATACCAGTATAGCATTAATATCTTGAGCATTGCCCAAATATTTAAGAGAATTGTGTTATTAGCATTTCGGTTTTTACTTGGAAGAAAAATTGATGGAATATTTAAGGGTAAGAAAGAAAAACTCACTTATTCCTAAAGAAATGTTTCACTAGACCACTTGGTCTCCCACAGCTTTGAGTTGATCCACTTAAAGCCATAGTTTGCTTTGGCTGCCAAACATAGAAGGTAGCTCACTTGCAGGTGTCTGGCTGGTGGTCTTACACCATCAGTGTTGGCATCCTGTCAGACATATTTGGTTTCATGGTGTCTACAAAAGCACAAAAAACCACACTCATAAATTCCCAGTATTACAAAGATTCATCCTTTACAGCCGTTCAGCTGATCAAAGATAATTAGAAAATTGAGGCTTGGTGGGGGGCAGGGCATTTTCAGGTATATTCAAACTCTTACTAAACAGCTTGTAAAAAATACATCCAACCTTCCATTTGTGATTTCCTCCTCCTTCTTGTAGACTGGTCTTGTCTGTAGTGTTGTGGGAGTAATGTAATTGCATTAACAGTCAGTAAATTTAACAAATACATTGATCACTCCTATTTTCTCGAATTTATTACCTACTGTTATCTAGTTTCCTATGTCAGAGCCAGCTGAAGTATTTAAGGACAATACAGCCTAGGTCAGAACCCAAGATTATGATTAAGCAATATAAACATCCCAATTTCCACACTAATAGGCAGGTTCTTGCTTTGTTGTGTAAACAAAGTATTATTTTCAGTTTCTGTCATTGCCATTTAAAAGACAAACACTTTCAGAAGGTAAAAACTAAGACCCATTATTATTGGAATAAGTTATGGCTTCTTATTATGCATTTATGTGTTCAAGATTAATACATCAAAGACTAAGACATAACTTGGAGTTGTCTATTTGAAAAGCAGTTCTTGGAAAATAATGGTGCTGTATCTGTCTGGTTAAATTACTTGGAAAATAAAAAAAATCCCAGCTATTTTCTCTTTTCAAATCTTTTAAAATTAATGTGTTCAAAAAAAAAAAATTTAATTCTTTACAGAGAAAAGCTTTAGAAAGCTCAGTCATTAAAAGATGTTTATCAACAGTTCCTCTAGCACAACAACACACTAAGTGGACAAATAAAATAATCCTACATGATTGATAATAGAAAAGATACAATCTGACCAACAGTGGATGACATATTACTTAAATTCTACAATTACAAGGTATTAAAACTGCCATTGTTTAATTCTAAAGACAGGATTTTACACGAATCCTTTAAAAACAAAATAATTTTCTAAATTTCTACCAACCTGAATTCAGATCTGAATTAATTAAAAAATAAGAAATTATAGTCATGTAGAAAAATAGTGTGTATGCCTAGACTGTTGCAGACATAGAAAATTCCATTAAAGTGAAACTTCACCAATATTCTTCAGTCCTATTTTCACTTTCAGTAAAGGATTACAGGTAAAAAATGAAACCACATTATTTTTCCATCAAAAAATACTCCCTTTCATTCCAAGTACTAGTTACAACATACTATGCCTTGCTTTATTTTTTCTCTGTCAAATTCTAAGATAAAAGTAAACTAAAATAACTAATTCATAAATTATTCAGAAATTATTTAAAGAAGGAGATCTTTAATGCAGTGCAAATCATGTTATTCCCCTGAATATTTTAATCAGCTTCATTAAATTATTTTTCCACGTAAGGCCTGTTTTATACTACTTATGAAAATGCATTCCTGGAATAATATTTTAATTTATGTTTTATTCTTTTGCTTACACCAGAAATGTTTTTCTCATTTCTACATTATTTTTCTCTTTTCATTCTGCTTTGGTAACCAGCTCAAAATTCTTTAAAAATTACCTTTTTTCTTCCCCTCTGTTAGTTACTGTTTGTGTTACTCATAGAACAACAGGTTTTGATATGATGAAGAGGAAGACAACACAGCTGATGGGCAATAGTAACGGTTACAATAACATTCAAGAGAGGTAACTACTGAAGTATCAGTGTGACCTTAGATACTTAATTTAGTAAGAGCTAGAAATGGGCATTTCCCACAAATTATTCATATCCTGGGTGCCTTGAGTTCCTGTTGCTCTTAAAATATTTTACTTTTCTTCTCTGATTATAAGGTGAGTCAAAGGCAGGAAACTTCCTAATGAAAGTATTTCAGTTATGTAGCTGAAATTAAGAGGAAAGACACTGAAGCCATTTGCTTACAGAAAGCAATACAGAGTATTTTAACTTATACCCAGTATCAATGAATCCAGGGAGACAAAATTCAGTGCCTTCGCTTTTTCTCTCTGTATGGTCTTTCAACTGATTTTTTTAACTGATTGGACAGTTTAACAATTTGCTTTAGATAGCAGACCAGCATCTAAAGTATTTTTGTATTAGCTGTTCAGTATATATTTAACATAGATATATTCACTTCAGTGGTAGCAAGATCTTTAGATGTCTACATTGGTATGAACAGCAAATATAAAGCAGAGGATTTGTTGTTAGAAAACAGAGCTAAAGTTAAGAAAATTTCAAGAAGGTTTGAGCCCTAGTCAGCTCACCAGCCACCATTTAAAAAAAGAAAGGTTTCTAGGTTCCTCAAGTTTCCATTTCCAGATGTGAGTTTTCACTCAGATACCTACATCACATTTTACATGTAGTTTATGCATCTAAGTGCTAACCATAATACAAGAACCTCAACCCTCTTGTCCATCCACTGTTGGGTATGCTGTGTGTGGTACTTAATAGACTTATATATGTTGGTAGATGAAGATTTGCATCCCCACAGCCCCAGGCTGAGACTGGGTGCGGGTCTGCGTCTGTGGGTGAGCCGAGCTCACCAGGGCCCATGGCTGAGCTGGTCAGAGATGTGGGAGCTGGAGACTGGCCCTGCTGCAGCAGCACCTATGGCCCCACAGGGCTGAAATGGGGTTCTGGGCCATAGGCAGGGTAGGGGGAGCTCCAGAGGGTGGACAGGAACAGTAAGGCCTGTTGTGCCTTCAGGGCCCTGACACTTATAAACAAATCCCACACTACAGAGAATAGTCTGCTCTGGGCTATAATGGGTACAGTGGGTTCAGGATTAAACCCTCAGAAACCATCCTGCAGGAAACTACATAGTTTATGCAGTAATATTTATGTCACAAAGGTTAGAAAATTTAAAATGTAAAGTGGTTGTTTACAATGAGACAGAACGACTGGCTTTTTTTAATTTTCACTGGCAAGGTCCTTAATGAACAGTGAAAAATTCAGAGGAAAACTGTCCCCTACAGCTCACATTGTGAGAGCAGAGGGAGGTCAGGGGGAGCACCTAGCCCAAATGTCTATAGGAGCAGCTGAATTCCACTCTAAGATGTCTGTCATACACACAGGTAAAACAAAACTAAATAAACCACTCAATCTTATTAATTTTCACAACAAATCCCAAATCTGAATCCCAGTTCCATAATGGCAAATCACTGAAAATCCTTAGACTGAGTTTCAGATTCATGGTTCTCAGCATTCCTTTGCCTACAGGAGGCCCCAGAAGGCCAGCTTCTGTGAAACCCATTCGCAAGCACCTATGACCCTTTACAATGGCATTTATCTCCCTGTATATGAGGCTACACATACAAGCCTGTTTCTGGCTTATTCATACAGGATGGAAAGAAAGAAATTCCTTTCAATACTCTCTTAATGGAGTCATGTTTCTTGCTTACTCCTTTGAACTACTTCTATGCAAAGATGTAGTCTTTATCAAATGTGATAATTTATCTATCTTTCTAAGAGTAATATATCATTCAGGTTACAATCCTGTCAGCTTTTATAAGCTCAGTTCTGTTTTATCTGATACCTGGAATGACAAAATTGAAATCAGTCCAGATGTATAATCCAGTGTTGTAGAAGTGCTTTATAAAAATGTCCCAGCATGATGCTGCTATATACAGAGATGAGAGTAGTATCTGCTTTTACCTGAAACACAAGGGCAGGCTTTGACCACTTACAATTTCTAAGTATGTGAGGTGTTATTGACAGAGAGCTGTGAATGTGTTAGCAGATTTCTCCTCACTTCTTTTCTATTTGGTTAATTATTTTATACAATTTCTACCATGAAACTTGTTGTTCTTCCAAATGTATATGGTACATCTTTGTAATGTTAGTTACCATCACATTTTGTCTTTTCATTTAACAAATACGTTACACAGCTTATAAAACCCCACTTTGGGTACCATATAAGCCATATAATTCATGGGTATTTTTTTCTAGAAGGGGACTTGTACACAAACATTTGAATTCCAGCTGAGTTCAGTAGCCAGAGACCTTATTCAAAAAAACATTGAGATATAAAATACAGTTTAGAAACTTAAACAGCATTTAAAGTTCCCATTGTGGAATTTGCCTGAAATTCAAAAGTTCAGTGGACAAAGCTTTCAATTAATTCATTAAGGTGCATTGAAGACCCATGTTGCAATAACATTTCAGTATATATCCATTACTTTTTTGCCATCAAATTCACCAACATTTCTACAGCATACATCACTATCAAGAGACATCAAGAGATAGTGTCTCTTAACGGCTAGAAAGTTGGGATTCTCATTGTTTGCTCATTATTTCTGTATTATATTTTAAAAAGCAACAGAACAAAACGAAACACTTACGCTTTTCAGACATGTTCTTCCCAAAGAGATGCTCATTTGCTTTGAGTTGTATCCTTACTTGCATAATTCAACATGAGACCTTCAGCCTACATGGGGAAAAAGAAAGAAATCTTTTCACACAGAGTCTTCAACTACACAAAACTTTGCTCAAGTCACTTAACATGACAAGGTAGTTTCTGATAACCCTAATTGTTAATGTCTTATCACACTAAGATATCAGGGTTTTACCTTACAAGGTAAACAGTCTCAAAAATGTAACATAAATCTCCAGAAACACAACGTTTTCTCCAGGATGACAAAAGGTTTATAAAAATGAATGTCAGTGAGTAAGTACTGTAAGGACTTGATGCTGATTCATTCTTTGCCTCATTAAGGAGTGTAAAAAATAACAGTCTGAAAGATTAGTTTCGATAGCTTTATGATGGAACCTATTTCCCATTACAAAATGTCCAGAGACTATAACATTTACACACTAAATATATAAATTCTAGAGCAGTTTCAAAAAATGCTTTTTAATCTGGAGAATATGTTCAGTAAATCTAAAAGCTGATGTCTAGAATTCTCTTCTGTATCTTACATCACATCCTTTTGACCCTTCAGTATTTTGATATATTCAGTAGCAGCATTCCACAGACCTACTGGTTTCTGTCATGTTGAAAGAGTTAAAGACAATCCATAATAGTGAAGCATTCTAACTTCTTCCAGCCTCTGGTTATGCAGTAAGGCAATCATGAGGAACAGAGCTACAGCTCACCTTACCCAGCTTCTATGTAAAGGTGCAAAAATACAGCCACAAGACATAGCCATGCATTGAATTACGTGGAAGCCTTTAGCTGCATTGTGGTTGGGTAGAATTCTGGTACTGATTCTTACCCATCTGTATTTACCTCTTCAACAGTTTCTTTTGGGAGGAAGACTGTAGATTCAGTGTTCAGAAAGGCCTGAGAAATGCAATTATTCCTGGTTCCTACAGAAGCAATTCAAAGTGATAGCAGCTTCTTTCAGCATCTAGTGAATGTCCTCAGAAAGTAAGTAGAAACTAGACATGAGAAAAAGAATGTAAGGATAAGGCTCCATGTGTTTCCTTTATTACTTTCTTGTGATTTTTCCTTCCCTTCACCTCTTCCCCCACAAAGGTCATATTATTTATCATTACAGGGTTTTTTTCTCTGAAAGCTACTTAGCACTGGAGAAGCAAAATAGAGATTTTATTGGGTTTTAATTTATGTTTGTGTATGTTCCCAGTGTTTCAGTTATAGGAATATAACAGTGTTAAATAACCAATATATAATTTCCTAGTAACCAGATTTATGCTATTTATTTGCTTTTCCTCTGTTTCTAAGCCGTAAATTACATTCAGAGCCTTCTAAGAGTAAGTTCACATTTGTTTTCATTTCAGTTTGTTTTTCTTTGCTGTCTTGTAATTTTGTTTGGGCTGTTTTGTTAGGTTTGGGGTTTTTTTTTCATTTACATTTCTGTAATGTTGTTAAGCCATTATAATATTTTCCTTCGGATCATTACAAATTACAAGTCCCTATTACACAGACATGGAATAGAAAGCTTCACATTCTAATTTTCCTCTAGAAAATAATTTTCCCTCATGAATTGTTTATTTTCTTCTTGACAAAATCTCAGTGACATGTTCTTTGAGGAAACCTACTTGTGGAGTTATTATTTTACAAGGTTTTCTAATCTAAACAGCATTCCTGGTGTCACTGCTACAATTGGCAAGAGTTCCCCCTGCTAAAAAAAGTATTTTTTAGTGGAAAAAAGCTTTTTTAATCTTTGGTTATACATCCTGTATCTGTATTGTACATTGTTCCAGTGCAGTTTTCTACAAACTGTAATGGGGTAACATTTGATCACACCTCATGCACTTTGCACATGCTGCCATCAGTGCAAACAAAGCAGAGAGAATAGCTTGTTTGGGAAGTGTCAGGTGACGCTGTGCTTTGCTGTTTTCTATGGTTTTCTTGCTTATAGATTTTTATACAATGTTGAACTCTTACTACTGTTTATGAAAGAAGGAAGAATACTGAAAATCCCATCACATCGACCATGCCCAGTAAAACCAGTGAAAAATTTAATTTATCCAGAAATTTTTCCTGAGCCATCAGATTGTCTACTACTCTTCCTCAGTACTCAAACAGTTCTTTCAAACTTAGAATAAAGTAGGAACTGAGATACAAAGAGAAGAACAAAGCTCAACAAAAATAGTTGAAGAAGGCAAAAAATTGATATAGTCCAAAGCAAGAAATGTGAGTTTAAGTCATTAATTGTGTTTTACTAAAGTAATTCTGTCTTCTAATAATGTAGAAATATATAGAAGCCTAAGGACAGGATCAGAAGGTGATATTATTCTGAAATTAAGACACTTAGAACTCTGTTCAGTAGTCAAAACATAGGTTCCTAGAGTCATCTGTGATGATTAACACTATCCCTTTTAGGCCCAACTGTTCCAGAAGAGTTTGAGTCTGTCATAGGCCTTGTTCATGTTTGCTAGACCTATGCAGATTTTTCAGACAGTTTAGGGTGGCCAATTCAATTGAGCTTCTATTGTTTATGATGGGATCTTAGATGCCTGTATTGCATATACTATTACAAAGAAAATATATATCAATTCTTAGTCTGGAGTCAGACTCATCTGTAATTTCATGACATTGTCGTTACAGGCTTAACTGTTATTTGAGCAAAAGTGGCATCTGGATGTCCCTGTCTAGGTTTGGGACTCCATTGACCTAGGCTACCTATGTGTACAAACACAGAAACAAGACTCCTGACAAGGAGATCTTATAGTCAGAACATAGGCGTGCACTTACATTTGTGAAGCTGCAGGGTACCTAAAATATCCATGAAGGGATGGCAGACCCAAAAGGCTCGCTGGAGATACCTCGCCTCCTGCATTGTTCATTGCAAGCAAACTGGTAAAGGCACAGGGAATCTCAAATGTCAGTCAATACCTGTATGTAGAAAAGAGAATTACAATTTAAGCAACATTCCACAAGAAAAGACAACAGTGAGATAATTACAATCAAAATTAGTACACAGGTAGAGAATCACAGTTGTCAAGTGCTTAGATGTACTAAGGCATAAATGAGTTTTAAAGGGAAATGTGAGGAAGACTATCACAGAGAACTCCTCAAAAGTATGGAAAGTAGCATCAAAAAAGTAGGTTTTCTGCAATCCACGCAGTTCCCATTTTCATCTTGCAGCTTTTATGTCAAAACTGCACAGAAGAGTTGTTACAGTACATGGTTTCTTGGACTAGGCTGTGCTCCACACATCCAAAATCTTGTTTTAGTTGGGAATTTTTCACCTCAGTGTCATAGACTAGTCAGAAAGGCTAGAATCTTGCAATTCAGGAAGTCTGTTGGAACATCAATAAACTGTGTGGGGAGTGGGAAGAGCTTCTCTTTACGCAATCTTAAGAATTCCCTAGAGCTAACAAATTGTTCCATGCAGACAAATGACTCAGTGTGAACATACAGATACCAGTTTTCTACATTTTGATTCACAGTCTGGATCCAGAAATACAGACCTGGAACAAGCTGATAGTGCAACACTTTATTACAAGGTCAGTGGATGTTATTAAGTTTCTATCTTTTATGCCACCAGCAGGTAACTAGAACACTTACCCAGAAAGTGAGAATGTTGATGTGCTTGAATTTCCAAAACAACAAAGCTATAGCCAGACCTTGTGGCACAAGAGTTGGAGATGAAATGAACTCAGTGTTGTGGTTTAATGTGGCAGGCAGCTGAATACCACACAGCCGCTTGCTCACTCCCCGCCCCGCCCCCGCCCAGTGGAATGAGGGAGAGAATCAGAAAAAAAAGTTAAACCCGTGGGTTGAGATAAAGACAGTTTAGTGAAACAGCAGAGGAAAAGAATAACAATAATAATAGTAATAATGGTAATAAAATATACAGAATATACAAAACAAGTGATGCACAACGCAACTGCTCACCACCCAACAACCAATACCCAGCCTGTTCCAAGCAGTGATACCTCTCCCCCCCAGCTAACTCCCCCCAAACATGACGTCATATGGTCTGGAATAGCCCTTTGGCCAGTTTGGGTCAGCTGTCCTGTCTGTGCCCCCTCCCAGCTTCTTGTGTACCTGGCAGAGCAGGGGAAGCTGAAAAGTCCTTGACTGGTGTAAGCACTGCTCATCGACAACTAAAACATCAGTGTGTTATCAACATTTTCCTCATACTAGATCCAAAACACAGCACTATGCCAGCTACTAGGAAGAAGACTAAACCTATCCCAGCTGAAACTAGGACAAACATGAAGATGATGGACCTCTTTGAAATGTAAATTAGTTGGAAAACATGAGCTGGAATACAGATGTACCTCTTTCTAATGCCCTAATCACTAAATATAATTCTTGAGAAATTTGCTTACTGAATCATTTTGAAGCTGTTTTGGGAGGGAAAGATAAATCTATTCTCTACTGGCTTATTGATAATTGCAAAGAAAAATAGTATCCAATGATAAAGAAATTATTAGTATGTTCTCTAAAAAATTAAAGCTGAAATCTTTGGTGGAAAGAATAGCATTTCCCTGATTCTGAGAAACCCAGACCACTCTCTCCACATGTTTTCCCTTCTCTCCCCAGTTCCTGTCCTTTTTCTATCTTCTCATCCTTAGAAAAAATAACAATTGAACTCCAATGCATGGCCTCTGCCAACAGTCTAGATATCTTAAAATTGGACATCAGACCAGAGTGCATAACAGAAACAGCCTCAATGCATTCGAAGGTGACAGAGGGGCCATGTGCCAATGTTCCCTTCTACTCAACATCTCTGTGACTGTTTTTGCAAGCTAAGCTGCTGGTGACATATCAGCACCAGAACAATAGCAATCATTCCTGTCCAAAGGGGAGTGATGACAACTTCATTTGGTGGGTTGCATATGATGGCATATAGATAACTTTTCATCAAGACAGATGGTTGTCTATGGGGTTAGTGCTCCTCTGCTGTACTCCCCAGTTGTTTTTCCTCCTACCCAACCTCCCAGATCCAAACGTGAACAAAAGTTTTGGCTGCTCCTCAAGCCATGCACTTCTTTTCTCCCTGGGATTCATGAGAAGTACATAGAAGTACACTTCTAAAAAATAAAGAGCGAAGGGGGATTCTTGAATTCTCAGCTGGTGTGAAGTCAAAGTCACACAAACAACTTTTGCATCTGGAATGTGGAACACTCAACAGAGCTCCTAGAAGCATTATCATGCATATGAAGCCTTTCATAGTCAAATCCTTCTAACCTCCACTGCACATGCATATCACGACTGAATGTGCAAGCAGGGTACAGATGCCTGTAATGTTCATGTTCCCAGAGTACTTGGGGAATTTTAATGAATACATGTATAATTCATTTAAAAGGAGATAACTGGCATGTGGCATACCAGGAACTGTGACCTGTTCCATTGATGTTAATGATAACAGCCTGAGCCAACCGCTGTGATGAACCTCCTTGAACCTTACAATACCTCATATATTTTCCCCTTGCTATAAATGTTTTATTTTACCTGATACAGTAATGAAATTGTCAAGATAATGAACAGAGTAATCATTTCACACAAATGGCTAACTTTAATTAAAAATCACAGTGTTGACTGCTAAAATATGGGGGTAACAGGCCATTGATCAGATTACAGAGCACTGATAATTGAGATGTGGCCATGGACACAAAGACCTGTGAACTCCACCTTACCGAAGGACTTAATGTTTGCTGTCAGTAAGCAGTAATCTCAACACATCATTAAGCCATATATATGTAATTCTTTACTCAGCTGTTAAATCTGCAAGGACAAATATTACCTGTTATACCATCTCCAATGTAACAGTTGGAATTAATGAGGCAACTGCTAAGGTGAGGGATGTCAATGTTCTAAGAATGTGGTTTCCAGGAGCGATGAATACAAAAGAGCACTTGTTCTAGCCAGTATTACATTTGGTACTGAGGAGCAGAAACTCTCCCCATCTTATGGTATGCCATTCCATGGCTACCTAAGCAAGTAACACTCACTACAGAGGGAAACTGAAGCTGGCTTTTCTGAAGAATGTCTCAAACCTATACTGTTCTGAATGTAATGATCAGTTTCATGTCTTGCCATTTTCTGTTCTCACAATTTTCATCATAGACACAAGCTTATAAACCCATCACATATCATAAAGACAGAGCTGGATATTACTTTTGACAAGTTCAGGGGGTTTCAATTAGAATAACCATTAATTCTCATTCTCTAATTCTGTTTTGGCAGGTAGAAAGAGTATAGGAAAAGAGAAATAATCAAATTTGGCTTATAAATCAAAATGATGAAGGTGATGCTGAAAGATCTGACAGGGTCCAGAACAATTTGTAGATGTGGATATATGTCTGGCTGTTGGAGACCTTGTGTGAAATGCCAAGGTTTTATGAGACCCAGCTCTGATACTGTCTTCTCAAAACTCTCTTTTTTCATTTATTACTGGCGAAGAAATCATATCCTTTCCTCCCAGGTATCTTCATTACCATTTGGCTAGAGTATTATACTAGTCTGTTTGTGATATTACCTTTGAAAGCCACACAGCTTTCGCAGCAAGACATGCTCACTCAGTGTATCTGAGCTATCTTCTTTGAACCAACTGCCAGTTTACTGCCAGATAAAAAACAGTGTTTGAAATTTCTATGTAAAACTCTACATTGTGTTACATTTTTAGCAAAATTTATCTTAAGGATGGATCTCTGAATCAGTACAAAATGTCTTTTGGAACTCATCTTAAGCCACATGGCAATCCACATCTCTGCTATGATCCCATGGATACTGTTAATAAAGATTTGAGACCTATGAAAGGGACCTCATCTGATGGTATGGATAGAAGTACCCATCTTAAGTTCTAAATAAAACATTCTATATTCATTAATCAAACCATTGTTTCTCAGCAGTTGCATTAAACTGAAAAGCAGGATGACTGCTGCCCACTTGTTTTAGAAATTTATTGCTAGAATTTGTTTGCTTGTCTCTTATGTTGAAGAATCTTGATTCTTTAAAATAAAAATTTATCACAAAGGAAATTTAATCTCCAGCAGCACAAGTAGAAAGCTGGAGGTAGAACTACTATGAGATACTTGCCAGTCAGACATATTTTGACACTGGCTGCTTTTGGTCAGTTTTGAGCCATAAATTTTCCAAGGATTACAACTGAAAGGCAGCAAGCCACTCTGATTCAGAGACACCAGGGCTTTAGCTTTTCCAGAGGAGTTTGAGATTTGGGAAGAAAAGGAGGAAGTTATTTCAAAGTCGTATAAGACCAAGTTTTAAAATTTTGCATTATTGTGCAAAGCAGTAATTACTTTTTTTTTTTTTTACAGAGTCATACTCCAAAACACTACTGCAAATCTATCTACCCTAGAATAATCAATACAGATTACATAGAATCATTCCAAACACTGAAAGGGTATGGTCAGACCTGGCGACAAGTGTATTTACACAACATTTCTCTAGGTCAGTCTGTAATACTATATGTCAGTCTCTACTGACTGGTTTCCTAGGAAAGAGCCCTCCTTGCATTTAAATTTACTCTTCTATCAGACTTGAAGTTCTTCTGAGAAATCATACCTGGAGCTCAGGATACATCACACTATTTATTCATATAATCAGAGACAACAGGCAAATATAGAAACTGGGCATAAATATAGAACAAGTTGTTCTGCCAGGACCTATCAATGCCCTTCAGAGAGATGTTCCCGTAACCCCTTTGCACTGCTTGTGATCCTACAGAAGCAGAGGCAAACTGACAACTGTAAAAACTAGCAGGTTTGATGAGTGAAAATTAATGGCTGGCCTCCTTTAAAGCTGCATCCCATATTCTCACAAAGTGAGAAAAGCAAAAAAGCTAGAGATTAGCATGGCTAAGGTTACATCAATCTGACTTTATATACTCAACAAGCTAAAGAGGTGTTTAGCTGCCAGATCCTTATGTGTATATGGCCATGGAGAAGAATTTTTGTGATATGAACATATACTTGACAGCTGCATTGAGGCCAATTCACTTAGTTGCCATCACATTGTAACAACATTCAGTCATTATCAGTCAAAATGTATCTGAACAAATAACCTAAGGATAAAAGGTTCCAAATCTATTACTTATTAGAAATCTTCTGGTTGGTTTTTTTTTAATGAAAAAGTAAAAGTAGTTTTAGTTAAGCAAACAAAGATTTAAAGACATTTCAAGGTAGGTAAATACATAGATACTGAATCAAGACCTGTGCAATTTCAGAAGGACTATGTTTGATAGAAAAATCAACATTTGCCTACCTTTGAGCTTTAATAAACAGGACTGTAAGAGCTGAATTTCAACTAAGTCGTGCTTAGGTTATATGATACATAAAATACATTAGAAGCACAGTATGAGGCCAAGCAAGCTAGAAAGCTGGTATCTTGGAGTATCTCTAATAATAGACTTTGTGTTACTTTTCAGTCTGCTCTAGGGTATTCAGTGCTTATAAGGTATACCTTAAGCAGTGTCCATTACTGTTTATATGAATAGCAATAATAATAGTTATTACATATATAGCAGTTTATATCTTCAATAGCAAAGATATTTGCAGGGGTTTTTTAAAAAAATGACATATGATATTAACATTATGCATGATAGCATGATATTATTTCATTAATTCTATCACTACTTAATAAATGTTATTAACTGAGCTTTAAAAACTATTAAACTTTAAAGACCCTATAGTAACTCATAAAAGCAAATCAATTCTCTTTCAGCAGTAAAACTGAAGTCTGTTTCAACGGGAAAACTGGATAGGACCAAAGACAAAACACTATATACACTATACCTACAAGGAGAGACCTTCACAAATGTCTGTCACATAGTGACATGCAGATGTACATGCTTTCTCCCTTGAGTAGCGTAACCATTTTTCCTTTTTCTAAGCCCATCAACCTCTGTTAACACAAAGAAATTTTGCCTAGTCTCACTCTGTATATGTGAATGTCAGTTTATTCTGAGTAGCTTGAAGGTGAGAACTTATTCTGAGAAGGAATAAATGTTTATTTTTCTAATGTTTGTTCATGTTTAGTATTAGAAAGGTGACTTGAGAGTATTTCTTTGTTATGGCCCACTAAATATGTATATTCCCTTATACAATATTGAAACACATAAAGTTAATAACAAACTGTTTTTTATATAAAAAATGTTCATGACATAAAATTTCTCCATAATTTCAAAAAATAAAAAGCACTGCTAATATCTAGCTGTTGGCTTCTTCACTCTCCCAGGAAATTCTCAGATTAAAATTATGTCCATTATATTTTTTCCTTCTAATATCACTGTTCTCTTCATTTTGTATAGTGCAACTGTAGTTAATTTTGAATATGGGGAAAACCAACTATGTTGGCACTTACTAAAAAGAGTGCAAGAACAAGTTGTGTTTTGAACTGATCTGTCAGCCCTGACATGCTGCGAAGAAAGGAAATGACACAGAAAGTACAAGTTAATATTAATGATCTATATTTTACAAGGCCATTCTAATTAAACCAGTGAAATTGTTCATGCTCTAGTCTTGTTCTTGATAACAGAGATGTTCTTCCATTTTTCACACTCTTCATGTCACATTTTTAAGTAACACTAGCCTGCCAGTAAAAATTATATTATTTTCAGTTCTCATAGATTTTTATTTACCAGACAATCAAACTGTATAATCTTCATTGACTTCTGCTCTGTTTCCATCTCACAGTAACCCAATGTCAGTTGTTTAACACCGTTAGTTTTCAAGTGCTAGAGAGTCTAACAGGCTGTCAAAATCATGTTGTCATTGTATTGGGAAAGAGATTGTGAGTAAGCTTGTGAAGGGGGTGGCTTTAAATTATTCCTGTCAACTAATTTTCACAGGAAAGAATCACATATTTCGAGTCTACCCCAGTTGAGGTTCCAGTGGTCTTCCCATGTTAGCAGAGCCACTGTGTCCATTGCTAGCAATGCGGATTTTCAAACACAAAATCTGGAGCTGGCTGGAAGATGAAGGTGTCCCTTTTGGTTTAGAAGATACATACCCATTCAACAAACAAGGCTTCATTTCTTATTCTACTCCCCAGTTCTGATTCCAAACTCTGCAGTCCCTGTGATGGAGAGTTTCCAAACAGGGTCTCTCCCAGACACCTTCACTGGGGAATTAAACACTACTGTTGCCAAAAAGTCACTTTTATTCAGAATATGACATGCAGAACACATTTTTTTACCTATTAAATGTATTTACAAAATGATCAGTTGTGTAATTCAAATGTTCAAGTTACATATTAACTTTACCTGTTTGTCCTTAGAATAGTCATGCTCCCTGGAATTAAATGAAAGAAAACAAAACAAATTTCTTAAAAAATTCTTGGCATTTCAAATTCTAACTTGATTTGCCTGTACATGGGTTTAGCACTCACTTGGCAGGGTTTACAGAGAGCAATTGTAGTTTATTAGGCCAGCTGATAACAATGAAAGATATAGGTGAGCTTTTAGGCATGCAAGCCCTTCTTCAGACCTATAGTCTATTCTCCTTTTGATGGCACTTTGTCCTTTACCTTTCAGTAAATTAAATTTCAGTAAGCAGACCAAGGATTCCTGTGAGAGGCTATACAACATCATTTACTTTAACACCCTTACAGCACACAATTTAAAAAAAACCAACCAAATAATAAAAAAACCCCACCCAAATACACACAAAAAAACCCCCATAACCAAAAAAGAAATCCTTTAGGTCAAAAACTTAATATGTGGAAATTAAAGCTTAACTTTCTATAGGTGAACATTGATTTCAGGTTAAGGCCATTTTATGAAAGTTTTAAGAAATGCACTTGGAGACTATATGAGCTGATAGGAAGAATTATTCCTTAATGCTACCATAGACACCAATCCAGGAATAGAATCTGGATAAGCAAACTATTTTGCCTTCTTATGTGATTTTTTTTGAACTGGAAGGATTCATCAGAAATGCAACAAGGGTATGGAAAACTGAGTTGAGATTCAGATAGTCATGTAATGTCCCTAAAATATTGTTTTCACAAAGGCTCATTCTCTGCTAAACATAAAACTAGAAAGGTATTTTGTGTTTAAAACTGACATAAAATCATTTTAGTTTGCTCTGTTAAAATCAACATTTAATACAATTTAATTATTTAACTACAATTAATATTTTTATCAAGCTCTACTTAATGATACATATAACTTAAAAGAATAATAATTTTTCTAAATAAGTTCCACCTATGAATGACACATAATAAAAATAATATACTGAACTTTTAAGCAACCAAAAGAATAGCTATTTTGCTCATCTTTCAAACTCATATAACATATTATATGCTGTAAAAAAGCAGTATTTTTTGACATTTATAAAATATCCATATTATAGTATAATGCACATGCAACCTGTTTGTTACTGCCTATTACAAATATCCATTCAAAATATATTATTCACTATAAATAAACCTCTTGGAACAAAACAGGAATGTTTTTTCAATATGTAGCAACACACTCTGCTACTGTTAATATCCACAGTCTATTTAGGTTCTTTGTGTCAGGTGCAACCTTTGGTCACTTACACAACTGGGAAATGCAAGACTGCTCATTTGATTGACTGTTTAACAGAGTTCAGTCCATCATATTTTGCCTGACACAATTTTCCACTGATATCAGAAGAAAGGAAAGACATGCTTGGGCAACTGACTCAGTACTTTCAGTTTCACTTTGTTTCAGAAATTTATAAAAATAGGAACATAGGAAAAGGTAGTTTTTGAAAGTTTAGTGCTATTGCACAAATGCAATTATTTTATCAATTACACTGAACACTAGATAACATCTAAGACATTCCCCAGCGGCATTCAATTCACTTTGCTGACTGTTCTGTCAGCAAATTTAGGAAAACCTTTCTGAGGCTGACAGACTTTCCTATCATTTACAAAGTACATTAAAGCTGTCTCACCATAAAATAATGCAAATTTTTGACCAGAGATTAACCTCATCATTTGAAAAACAAAAACAGATCAAAGGCAAGACCATATTCTGAGCTAATCTTTTCTTATCTCAGCCTCAGAAGGTGTCATCTGATCACCTACATTTGTGTTTCTGTCAGATCCCATCACTGAAGGAGGTCAACGTTACTTGTTCAGCCCTGGACCTTCTGATGAGACACTCTGATTCCTTGTATCTCTGGAAATGTTTCTCACATTTAATAATTTTGAAATTATTTATCACAAAAGGTAAAACTATTTAACATTATTACATTTGGGCTTTTTTTTTTTTTATAAGGAGGGAATAATTGAATCTGTTACAAGTTCATCTGCTTTGGATCAGATACATTGCCACAGAGAGCAATTTAAAGATTAACATTTTCTCCAGCTAACGATCTGATCTACGATATATGAAGCTATCCTTTATCTACAGTCCAAATTAATTTCATTATAGCTATTCTATATAATCTACAGGGCTTTAAACTAGATATGAAGGGGGAAGAGGAACCTATTGGGCTTGCCAGTGACAGGCTAGAGGATGAAACGCAAGGGTTAGAGGGACTGGGGGCTAGTATGAGCCTTCAACCTGTTGCCCAGCCGTGTGCCAGGGGCACTGCAGAGAAGTTGAAGTCCGGCAGAGGTGAGCCGGAGGCTCCTGAGGTAGTAGGAGCCAACAAGGAAAAGCCCGTGAAACACCTCAAAGTAAATGAGGGGTGTTCTGCTATGAAGGTGACGAGGCCGACAGCTCATATGAAATGCCTCTATACAAATGCGCGCAGCAGGGGAAACAAACAAGAGGAGTTGGAAGCTGTCGTGCTGCTAGAAAGCTACGACCTGATCGCCATTACGGAAACTTGGTGGGATGAATCCCACAACTGGAATGTAGCTCTTGATGGCTACAGGCTGTTCAGAAGGGACAGGTGAGGAAGGAGGGGTGGAGGTGTTGCCCTTTACATCAAGAAATCATTACAGTGTGAAGAGCTGGCCCTGAAGAATAGCCACGAGCAGGTCAAAAGCTTATGGATAAGAATCAGAGAGAGAGGCAACAAAGGGAACCTGGTGGTTGGTGTCTACTACAGGCCGCCAGATCAAGAGGACCCGACTGACGAAACGTTCTTCCTCCAACTCCGGGAGGCTTCGTGCTCGCAGGCTCTCGTCCTGCTTGGGGGACTTCAACCACCCTGACATCTGCTGGCAAACCAACACGGCAAGCTGTAGGCAATCCAGCAGGTTTCTCGAATGCATTGAGGACAACTTCTTAAGCCAGGTAATAGACAGCCCTACCCGAGGGGATGCGATACAGGACCTGGTGGTCACCAATGCAAGTGAGCTCGTCGGAAATGTCAAGATCGGAGGCAGCTTGGGTTGCAGTGATCATGCGCTGGTAGAGCTCACGCTCCAGAGGGGAATGGGAAGAATGAAGAGCATAGTCAGGACCCTGAATTATAGAAAAGCAAACTTCCAGCTCCTCAAGGAGATAGTCGGAAGGACTCCCTGGGAAATGGTCCTCAGGGACAGGGGAACAGAACAGAGCTGGCAGCTCTTTAAGGAAGTGATCCACACAGCGCAAGAGCTCTCGATCCCCAGGTGTAAGAAATCGGGCAAAGAAGGGAAGAGACCAGCATGGCTGAGACGAGACATGCTGGACAAACTAAGGAGGAAGAGGGAGCTGCACAGGCAGTGGAAGCAGGGACAGGCATCCTGGGAAGAGTACAGGGACGCGGTCCGGTTGTGTAGGAATGGGGTCAGGAAAGCCAAGGCGCAGCTGGAGCTAAACTTGGCTAGGGATGCAAAGAATAACAAGAAGGGTTTCTACACGTATATCAGCCGGAAAAGGATGGTTAAAGAAAGCGTACCCCTGCTGATGAGCGAGACTGGCAAGCTGGTAACAGCAGATGAGGAGAAGGCTGAGGTACCCAACACCTTTTTTGCCTCAGTCTTCACTGGGAACCTCTGTCCCCACCCCACCCAAGTTGATGGATGGCATGAGGGGGACTGGGAGGGCAAAACCCTTCCTGCTGTAGGAGAAGATCAGGTTCGTGACCACCTGAGGAACCTGAACGCACATAAGTCCATGGGACCTGATGATATGCATCCCAGAGTCCTGAGGGAGTTGGCCGATGTAGTCGCCAAGCCACTCTCCATGATATTTGAAAAGTCATGGCAGTCAGGTGAAGACCCTCGTGACTGGAAAAAGGGAAACATTGTGCCCATTTTCAAAAAGGGTAGAAAGGAAGACCCTGGGAACTACCGACCTGTCAGCCTCACCTCTGTGCCTGGGAAGATCATGGAACAGATCCTCCTAGAAGCTATGCGAAGGCACATGGAGGCCAGGGAGATAATTTGAGATAGCCAGCATGGCTTCACCAAGGGCAAGTCCTGCCTGACGAACCTAGTGTCTTTCTATGATGGTGTGACAGCATCAGTGGACAAGGGAAAACCAATGGATGTCATCTATCTGGACTTCTGCAAAGCCTTTGACATAATCCCCCCATAATATCCTTCTCTCTAAATTGGAGAGCTATGGATTTGATGGGTGGACTGTTTGGTGGATAAGGAACTGGCTGGATGGTCGCATCCAGAGGGTAGTGGTCAATGGCTCGATGTCTGGATGGAGACCGGTGATGAGTGGTGTCCCTCAGGGGTCCATACTGGGACTGGTGCTGTTTAATATATTCATCAATGACTTAGACAGCGAGATCGAATGCACCCTCAGCAAGTTTGTGGATGACACCAAACTGAGTGGTGCAGTTGACACACCAGAAGGACGGGATGTCATCCAGAGAGACCTGGACAGGCTGGAGAGGTGGGCCTGTGTGAACCTCATGAGGTTCAACAAGGCCAAGTGCAAGGTCATGTACCTTGCTCGGGGTAACCCCCGGTATCAGTACAGGCTGGGGGGAGAAAGGATCGAGAGCAGCCCTGCCGAGAGGGACTTGGGTGTGCTGGTGGGTCAAAAGCTGGACATGAGCCGGCAATGTGCGCTGGCAGCCCAGAAGGCCAACCGTACCCTGGGCTGCATCAGGAGAAGCGTGGCCAGCAGGTTGAGGGAGGTGATTCTGCCCCTCTACTCTGCTCTGGTGAGACCTCACCTAGAGTACTGCATCCAGCTCTGGAGCCCTCAGCACAAGAAGGGCATGGAACTGTTGGAGCGGGTCCAGAGGAGGGCTACAAAAATGATCCGAGGGCTGGAGCACCTCTCCTATGAGGACAGGCTGAGGGAGTTGGGGTTGTTCAGCCTGGAGAAGAGAAGGCTGCGGGAAGACCTGATTACGGCCTTTCAGTACTTAAAGGGGGCCTATAGGAAAGATGGGGACAATCTTTTTAGTAGGGCCAGCTGTGACAGGACAAGGGGTAATGGTTTTAAACTAAAACAGGGTAGGTTTAGACTGGATATAAGGAGGAAATTCTTTACAACGAGGGCGGTCAAACACTGGAACGGGTTGCCCAGAGAGGTGGTGGAGGCCCCATCCCTGGAAACGTTCAAGGCCAGGTTGGATGGGGCTCTGAGCAACCTGATCTAGTTAGCAGTGTCCCTGCTCACTGCAGGGGGGTTGGACTAGATGACCTCTAGGAGTCCCTTCCAACCCAAAACATTCTATGATTCTATTGTAGAAAGGCTAAAAGATTAAAAAAGGAGATGAGTTCCCTTTGTGTAGTAGTGTCACTAACACTGGTGGTCTTCATGCATTTCTAGATCCTGTTTGTTCTGTAATATGGAATTATTATAAATAATTTTGTCAAACATTTGTGCTTTGTGATGGGTTTTTTATATTTTCAAGATATTTGGAAACTAGGGGTACCATCTGAGATCAAGCTATCATGCATGTTGTTTTTTCATTAGTACAAGTAATATGGCATGAGATCCAATTTGAGATGCCTGAGGAGGTAAGCTTGATAAATGTCAGGTATTAATACTGCTTTATTAAATACATAAATTCAGACTTATCAAAATGTTAACATTAATGTAATTTTGGGTTCCAAGAAATGTTCATGGCTTTAACAAGAAGTCCAAGTCATTAGAAAAGTTGAAATGGGTGCTCAGGCCAAAACTGTCATATGCGTATTTTATCAGTCTAAGTATTTTTCAATTTTACTGTATTTTCTGTATTATGCATAAATCATAGGTGACCTTTTTTGCAAGCAGCATCTGAATACTGTTTGCAACCCCACATTACCTGAAAAAATATTCGTTCCCTAAATTTACATATATATTTACACAAATATAGCTGTATGTAAGTGAACATTAGTAACTTTTCATTTGGATGAAAACCAGCTATATATCATGAGTTATATCAGTGTTAGTGTGTTTACCTAGTACATGCAGACAATTTACTATAAAATATAGCATGAACATTGACAGGAACAGTAACCTAATATGATAATTGACAGGAATATATGAAACAGCTTCCACTTAAATAACCATTTCAAAAAACCTACAGGTGAATTATGAGAGACTGTAAAAAAGGATGCCGTCAAAAGAATGAATCACTAACATTTTTCATTTGCCCTGTTAACAGTGAATTCTCAGTTTTCTTGGCACTGCATTAGAAAGATTTAGACATCTATCACTATTAACTGTATTTTTCAATGCCACCATTTTAGATTACTCTTTTATCACTCTGAGTCCCATATGAAGCTAACAGCTACCAACTATATTTGACCAAAAATACTTGCCTGTACAGAGCCTGTGGAAGACACCCATCATATTCAAGCAAATGTTTTCCCATATAGAGAGAATTAACATTTCTAAACCTGTAGATACATAATTACATGTTTTGAACGGCTGAAAGCTAAGAATGCAATTACAAATGGGTAACGTTGCACATACAGGAAGAAATACAAAACATTGGGGTTTTTTTCTGAAATTCCACCCAAAAGAGAGTGTATGCAACTTCCACTATCACTGAAACAAAAGCCTAAACACTCCAAGAAACATACTCATAATGAATTATGCCACTACACATCTGCTAGCATCAGAGCTAAACTTATTCAGAAAGACTTTATGAAAGCACCATAAATTGTTAAGCAGACTGTTGCAAATCGTTTCAATATTCATGAATATGACTATCCATTTTTTATATCTTTAGAAATAAGGTTCAGTAACATTTTCAGTTGCAAAACAGAAAGCTCTAGATTGGAAATCAGTACACATTAAGGTAAACCCACTCATTTTTCAGAAATAGCTTCTCCTAGCTCATCCCAGATAACCTCACATGCACCAGATACTGAGGAAATCAGGAAAAGGAAGTTTTTGAAGATTTTGGCATAATGACATCCAGTCGAAGCTATGCATGACAAGCTATACAATGACTCTGACTTCCTAGGAGATGTCATTTCTTCACGGTACTCATGATAACAAATCATATCTCCTATAAGGGATGATAGTCTTCCCACTCCATGAGCCACTGTAATGCACTGTAGAAATTCCTGGCTGAGAGCCCTGCAATGAGTAAGGTGACTGTTTGCAAAATACCTCAAAAAATATAGATACAAGAGATCAATAAATTGATTTTTCCCCAGGTTTTCTGCTGAAAACTTTTAATTTTTATGTTCTATTTTTGATAAAAAGTGAGAGTCCCCATAAAAAGTAAATATTGGAAAAAAAAAAAAAGATTTTTAGTTTTAATCTGAATTTTGTATCAGAAAAGCAGAAGGAAGAATAGAATATAAAAAGGGTTCAGAAAAGATTTTATTTTTTTTCTGACAGCCCTAGTAACTGTGTTCTTAAGTATGGTTGTCCAAGCATTTTAACAGGCAATGTCCTCAAAGGAAGAATATGACAAAAAGCTAAAGAAAGTTCTTTGGGAATCTGTTGACTCAGCACAGAAATTGCCTTGAGAAAGAGTAGAAATGGAACATTTCTGGACAACTGAAATTTGTTCCAAAAAAAGAAAGCATATTATCAACACTGATTAGTAAATCCTCACCACTAAGACTTACTAAAATTTATAAACAAGGAATATATAGGCATAGTGCTAGTACTGAAGAAAAAAAATGTTTCAGACATGACAATAGAGTAATAAACTTCTAACTATAGAAGAAAAAAATTACCAGCACAGCCTTAAGACAGGCAGAGGTCTCAGAGTAGAAGCCTTCCTTGTGAATATGGCGTGAGACAGTGGTCAAAACACAACTATAATTGCAGTTCCCCCGAATGGAGTTTGAAGATCTTCATTGAGTCAGGAAAGCATTATATTCATCATTAAAGTTCATTTGTAATTGTAATTTCATATAACACCAGTTGCAAAGAACATTGTCTTCAAATGGGCTGTTACAGAGATTCTAGAAAAGAAAATTGCTAATACTTATACAATCAAGATGCTAGAAAGATAGATTATACATGGAAATCATAGAATCATAGAATGTTTTGGGTTGGAAGGGACCCCTAGAGGTCATCTAGTCCAACCCCCCTGCAGTGAGCAGGGACACTGCTAACTAGATCAGGTTGCTCAGAGCCCCATCCAACCTGGCCTTGAACGTTTCCAGGGATGGGGCCTCCACCACCTCTCTGGGCAACCCGTTCCAGTGTTTGACCGCCCTCGTTGTAAAGAATTTCCTCCTTATATCCAGTCTAAACCTACCCTGTTTTAGTTTAAAACCATTACCCCTTGTCCTGTCACAGCTGGCCCTACTAAAAAGATTGTCCCCATCTTTCCTATAGGCCCCCTTTAAGTACTGAAAGGCCGTAATCAGGTCTTCCCGCAGCCTTCTCTTCTCCAGGCTGAACAACCCCAACTCCCTCAGCCTGTCCTCATAGGAGAGGTGCTCCAGCCCTCGGATCATTTTTGTAGCCCTCCTCTGGACCCGCTCCAACAGTTCCATGCCCTTCTTGTGCTGAGGGCTCCAGAGCTGGATGCAGTACTCTAGGTGAGGTCTCACCAGAGCAGAGTAGAGGGGCGAACACGGTTCAGAAAACATTCAAAGGCATCAGAAGTCCCCAGACTCTCAGGGAAAAGAGGGAAAAAAGTAAAACAAGCTGAAGAAGCAGTAAATAAATTCAGGTGTCAAAGCTGTTATGGCCAGACAGGACACAGAAAATACTCACTAAAGAATTACCTGTTACAACACAATTTCAAAATATTACAGAGCTATCTATAAGAAGGACATTTTCAAGAGTACCTTGGGGAATATTCAGGAAGGCTTACTTATCTTGCAGACTTCCATTTCCCTAAACTCCATCTGTAGTCAGTGTGTGAGAGTGATTTCTCCAGAAAGCTATTCAGAATGGTTACGTTGGCTGTTGCTTTGAATCACATCTAGAGAGGTCTATTTCCATCGATGACTTTGGGAGCCTAGAGCAACACAGAAATTACTATAGAGTCAGATAGATTTTTTTCAACCAAATACAATTTTCCACAAAAAACATTCTTGTATTTAATGATAAGGAAATATTTTCCTGTGCTGATCTCTTTTCAAGTCTATTTTTGGATTAAAAAATATTAATATTGAATCTCTTGCAGTGAGTATATGTGGGTTATATGGTGGGAAAGCTCTTTCTTTTGAGGGGTCAAAGAAATAGTGAAGTAACAACATAACTTAGAGAGAAGAACATACTAACACTGTGTAAACTTTATATTTTTCATAGTTTCTAAGTCACTACAGTGTGAAAAAGAACTTGGTGGGATTTTTGCCTCTATTCTATCAGAAGCCACCAAAAGTTTAATAAATATCATCTGAGGAGCATGAAGAAAAGAATTTGTGTTTCTTTATGGTTCCTTCTTAGATACTTTCTGATACAATAGCAGCTGTGGGGAATTTTGAATCATGAGGAATTTTAGTTACCACAATTATAAAAGGTAAAGCAGGTAACGTAAACATGTTCTAAGTCCACAATCATATGATTTGTGTTATTATGTTGGTACAAAAGTGATAGGAGCTACTTCAGTCTGGATAAATAATGGGAAATACAGCAACATCTTCCTTCCCAAAAGGTGGAAGTAGTAAAAGTGGATTTGGGAGATACAAAACACTTCAGTAACAGTAGGATCCTTGTCAGCCACAATGTTCTCAAAAATTTATTCTGTCCATCACTGTTTCACTGTTCATGTTCTTATTTTGATAGCTATATATGTATATTCCAAATAGATAGCATTCTTACATATTTATTAAAAGAAAGAAAAAGATATCTAGAAATATAGTTAGTGCCAATGTTAAGATGCTCAGAAATGTTTGTGGGGAATTACAGTTCCCTTCTTGTTTCCAATAGTATTATTTACCCTAGATATTATTGATATATCCATGCTAATCAATAAATATCAGAACAAAAATTACGATTTACAACAAAATTGTACCACAAAGTAATTGCAATAATCCATAACTTGTTTCAGTTGTTATTAACCTAACAGACTGGCATCTATAGGAACTACTAACAATCTGATTCAAACACAAGACTTTGCACTAAAACACTTCTGTACCAACATCTTGATGTGGTTTTCAAGGAATACCCGAGGGGATTGTCAGTCTTGTTCTTATAGAAGACATTGCCTACAGAAAATGGAAGTGTACTCTGGTTGCATGCAATGCCAATTTAGAAGTCATTTTTCCAGTAGAATCACTCATTATATGAAGGTAAAGGCAGAGCTCTTAGTATCTCTTTCTTTGATCAAATACTCTCTGCGAAGAAGTAGTTAGCCTGAGATTAAATACTTAGAAATTCTCCACATCTTTACGTGGTTTCCATCTATAAATAGGGTAAAAATACTTCAGTGATATGCACTTAAGTCTGTGAAAAATAATAGGAAAGGAAAATGTGGAGGAATTTCTGTCACTATTGTTTTACTTGTATATTTATTTTTCTGCAATGTAATGCTTTAGAAAAAGCCTGTGTTGCCAGAGTTATCATAAAGAATAATTTATTTTATTTATTTTCTCTATATAATTCTATATGACATTTCTAAAGTTACCTTGATAGCATAACGTCTATGATTAAATTCAGAAATTATTTAAAGTACAACAGCAAAAATATTAGGAAGGTTGTTTTCAAAAATTATAACATTTCCAGGGTTATACTAATGTAAACAATTGAGTTGCAGGAATCACAAGTGATTCCTAAAGTAAAATCCTAAATACTGATCAGATGTCTGAAGACAATTGTGTGATAAAGAATATGAATATTAATAAATGTCAAACTCCTGGGATCAGAAAGAGTAAAAGATGCAGAAGGGAAATCTGCATGTATCTTATGTATGACGGCAGAAAGGAAGTAAAGATGCGCAAGTCATTAAATTAGTCTCATTAAATGTGGTCCAGTCCCCATCCTCAGAGGCACTTAAAAGACGGGTAAATGAGGTGCTTAGGGACATGGTTTAGTGGTGGGATGGCAGGGTTAGGTTAACAGTTGGTCTTGATGTTCTTAAAGGTCTTTTCCAACCCAAACGATTCTATGATTCTATGAAATACAAAAACAGAGAAGTCTGTCCATAACTTTGAGACCAGAATGAATGAAAGAAAAGAATCTTAAAAGATTGATCCATCATATAACCTATTTTAAAAAAACAAAACAAAACACAAACCACTTCCATATCTAACAATGGGTTCAGTACAGAAGATTCAAAAATTAAAGATTGGGCTTATAGAAAATACTATTAACTAGATTTATGCTAAAAATGTTAAAATTTTATAATATAGACCCTGATTTTAATTTCAGCTGGAACGGATTAAACTAAGGCCAAACATATTTTTTTGGGAAATAAAACATCTTATAAATAGTAACATTTTTCTTGTCTAAATGTATTTCAAAATTCAATCAAAATTTTCTGAATATTCTAGATTAAAAGCTAAGTTTTATGTCAATATTATAAGAGTGTTTCCTCAGGAGGAGTTAATATTCCAGTTTTGTCCATGGCACTGTGGTTATTCACTCATAATATGGGATATCTAAATTCAATTCGTTTCTTGACTGCACTAGCTTTAAATTCTCCCTTCAAGTATAATGACCTTTGAAGGCATAAAGACTAAGAGGGCCAGGATAAACATCCAAGAAAATTAAACTTATATCAGCAGGTCATGCAAGAGTTTGTATTCTTTGTGTATAATCAGTTTTTCCTTGTGGTATCAGAAATAAAACATTAACTGAAAGAGAAACTGTAACAGTGGTCTTCTGTCTCCCTGTATAATGTCTTTTGGGCCTTATTAGAGCCATTTCATGTTATTTAAAGTTGATCCAATGATCAAGGAAATTATAATGCCTAAAAATAAATGCAACAAGATTTCCAGTGAAAAAGCTAATTCTTGAGCTATTATGTAAAATAGCTTGTGGCTTTGCTTTCTATTAACAGATTGGTAAAACTACACTTCATTTCCTTTCCTTTTACAATGACACCATACCATTTTTTAGCTTCCAGGTCAAAAGGAACATTTTGAATCAAACATTAATTCCAGATTTTAAGTTCAGAGAGACCTCTTCCCCAGACAAACATGAGTTTTAGCTGACATAATTTTTTTGAGGTCATGATAATGTTGAACTGCAAACACCCCATTAGTTATTCACACAGTCTTCCATTATGGTCAGCTGACTTGCATTCATGTTACAGTAATGCAGCTTGAATGATTTATTTAAGCCACTCCCAATTTATAATCTTCAAAGGAAGAGGAAAAGAGCCCATCATTTTAAACATGAACAGAAATCCCTGTGTAGCTTTAAAATGCTGGCTGTTTTATAGTGCCATCCATTGTATATTCCTGCATCACTAGTAGGAAAGGTCAAGCAATATTTATTTATATTAGACAGGAAACTCATGAAACTATCACCATGAAAACTATCCCTGAGACTACAAAACTGATACATGTTCAATCCTGGTTAATTCATTGTTTAATGAAAGCCCAAACACTGCTCAGCTCCTGTCCTCACATATAACTACTTTATTAAGCAAAGCTAATTTCTTCAAACAAGAAAGGAGTTCTTTTTCATGCAGACATTATAAAACACAAGAAAGAATAAATGTGTTTCAGAGATCAAAAGTGCACTAACTTTGTCCTTAAAATTAATGCATTATATACAATAAAGAGTAGTCTGCTTTCTACGCAGAGAAATGATCTAATTTTCAGCCCTTTGTTTTATTTGATAATTTTGAACTCAGAGCACAAACCCAATTGTCACTAGATATTTGATTTGTTCAGAGGTGACAAGCTCTTTAATAAATAACTTCCCTTGCTGGTAAAGAAACAAATGTTATAATAATAGTATTGAAATACATAAAAGCTAATACGGGCAGGGATTCAAGTAATTTCCTCCTCTTACATACCAAATATTCAAAAAGAAAATGTCACATTTCATAAAGAGATAAATAATCTTCAGAATTCTGAACATTTTTGTCTTAGGTTATCACAAACATTTTATTACTATACATACGCAGAAATTTGCTAGACTATTAGAATTAACAAAATCTTTGCTGTAAATCAGAACTGGGAGAAAAATTATGTCGTGGTTTAACCCGGCTGGCAACTAAGCACCACGCAGCCGCTCGCTCACTCCCCCCCCTCCCTCAGTGGGATGGGGGAGAGAATCGGAGAAAAGAAAAAAAAGTAAGACCCGTGGGTTGAGATAGAGACAGTTTAATAAGAGAGAAGAATAACAATAATAATAATAATAATAGTAAGAAAATATACAGAATATATAAAACAAGTGATGCACAATGCAATTGCTCACCACCCGCTGACCGATGCCCAGCCCGTCCCGAGCAGCGATCACTCCCCCCGGGCCGCGATCACACAGCCCGAGCTGCGACCACTCTGCCCGCGACCGACCGACCGACTCGACCGACCCGACTGACTAACCCCCCCGAGCATGACGTTATATGGTATGGAATAGCTCTTTGGACAGTTTGGGTCCTAGCTGTGCTGTACTCCCAGCTTGTTATGCACCTGGCCGAGCAGGAGAAGCTCAAAAAGTCCTTGAGTAGTCTGAGCACTACTTGGCAACAACTAAAAACATCAGCGTGTTATCAACATTCTTCTAGCACTGAATCCAAAGCACAGCACTATGCTAGCTTCTGTGAAGAAAATTAACTCTATCCCAGCCAAAACCAGGACATTCCACCCCTTATTCTATACCATTTACGTCATGCTTAGGTCCTACCCTTACAATACATTCCAATTAATCACCACCATTTTGATATATATATACACAGATATCATTCCCTTAGTCTGTAGACCATCCCTCTGAAATGTCCATTGGGTTCATTTAGTCCACGGTTTTGGGCTCCATCTGTCGTAACAGTCTTTCAGGGCAGGAGAGATGGGGTCTGGTGTTGGGTTGTTGCTTGCTGAAGTCAGTTCTGGTTCCATCCGCTGCACTTCCTCAGTTTCTTCAAAATTCATTCTTCATTAATCTGGGCGATCCTTACTGTTATACCATTGATATGACATACAGCAATAGTAAAAATGAAGACATACTATATTACACAGCAATTAACATTATACAATTCAGTTCATTGGCTATTTTCACCCAAAATCAAATCCCTTTGAGGTACACATAGGACTTCCCCATCCTTCCGCATCACCCACCAAGTAGAGACAGGTCCTTGGGCAAAAGCAATCCCACGGATGGGTTTGCCTTTGCCTGAGGCAGGAGAAACCCAGACTGTCTTCCCCAGCATATTTTTTACATGCACTACCGGGACTTTATCCCCTTCTACAGTACGTAAGAGGTTTGATTGGGCAGGGCCAGCTCGGTTGGAAGATCCTCTAGTGTTGACTAACCAGGTGGCTTTTGCTAAATGTGTATCCCAATGTTTGAATGTTCCACCACCCATTGCTTTCAGTGTAGTCTTTAACAGTCCATTGTATCGTTCAATTTTCCCAGAGGCTGGTGCATGATAGGGGATGTGATAGACCCACTCAATGCCATGTTCTTTGGCCCATTTGTCTATGAGGCTGTTTCGGAAATGAGTTCCGTTGTCTGACTCAATTCTTTCTGGGGTGCCATGTCGCCACAGGACTTGTTTTTCAAGGCCTAGGATAGTGTTCCGGGCAGTGGCATGGGGCATGGGATATGTTTCCAGCCATCCGGTGGTCGCTTCCACCATGGTGAGCACATAGTGCTTGCCATGGCGGGTTTGTGGAAGTGTGATATAATCAATCTGCCAAGCCTCTCCATATTTGTATTTCAGCCACCGTCCTCCATACCAGAGAGGCTTTAACCACTTGGCTTGTTTGATCGCAGCACATGTTTCACATTCATGGATAACCTGTGCAATAGCGTCCATAGTTAAGTCCACCCCTCGATCACGAGCCCATCTGTATGTTGCATCTCTTCCTTGATGGCCTGAGGTGTCATGGGCCCACCGAGCTAGAAACAATTCACCCTTATGTTGCCAGTCCAGATCTATCTGAGCCACTTCAATCTTAGCAGCCTGATCTGCCTGCTGGTTGTTTTGATGTTCTTCAGAGGCCCGACTCTTGGGTACATGAGCATCTACATGACGTACCTTTACAACCAAGTTCTCTACCCGGGCAGCAATATCTTGCCACAGTGCGGCAGCCCAGATGGGTTTGCCTCTGCGCTGCCAGTTGTTCTGCTTCCATTGCTGCAACCATCCCCACAAAGCATTTGCCACCATCCATGAGTCAGTATAGAGATAGAGCACTGGCCATTTTTCTCTTTCAGCAATATCTAAAGCCAGCTGGATGGCTTTCACCTCTGCAAATTGACTTGATTCACCTTCTCCTTCAGCAGTCTCTGCGACTTGTCTTGTAGGACTCCATACAGCAGCCTTCCACCTTCGATGCTTTCCCACAAGACGACAGGATCCATCAGTGAACAGGGCATATTGCTTCTCGTTTTCTGGCAATTTATTGTACAGCGGGGCTTCTTCAGCACGCACCACCTCCTCCTCTGGTGATACTCCAAAATCTTTGCCTTCTGGCCAGTCCGTGATCACTTCCAAGATTCCTGGGCGACTGAGGTTTCCTATTCGAGCCCGTTGTGTAATCAGTGAGACCCACTTACTCCACGTAGCATCAGTTGCGTGATGTGTAGAGGGGACCTTCCCTTTGAACATCCAGCCCAGCACCGGCAGTCGGGGTGCCAGGAGGAGCTGTGCTTCAGTACCAACCACTTCTGAAGCAGCTCGAACCCCTTCATATGCTGCCAATATCTCTTTTTCAGTTGGAGTATAGTTGGCTTCAGATCCTCTGTATCCCCGACTCCAAAAGCCTAGGGGTCGGCCTCGAGTCTCCCCTGGTGCTTTCTGCCAGAGGCTCCAGGTAGGGCCATTCTCCCCGGCTGCGGTGTAGAGCACATTCTTTACATCTTGCCCTGCCCGGACCGGCCCAAGGGCTACTGCATGCACTATCTCCCGTTTAATTTGTTCAAAGGCTTGTCGTTGTTCAGGGCCCCATTTGAAATCGTTCTTCTTCCGGGTCACTTGGTAAAGAGGGCTTACAATCTGGCTGTAATTTGGAATATGCATTCTCCAAAAACCCACAATGCCCAAGAAAGCTTGTGTTTCCTTTTTGCTAGTTGGTGGAGACATGGCTGTTATTTTATTGATCACATCCATTGGAATCTGACGACGTCCATCTTGCCATTTGATTCCTAAAAACTGGATCTCCTGTGCAGGTCCTTTGACCTTGCTTTGTTTTATGGCAAAACCGGCCTTCAGAAGGATTTGGACAATTTTCTTCCCTTTCTCAAAAACTTCTTCTGCTGTATTGCCCCACACAATGATGTCATCAATATATTGCAGATGTTCTGGAGCCTTACCCTGTTCCAGTGCTGTCTGGATCAGTCCGTGGCAAATGGTAGGGCTGTGTTTCCACCCCTGGGGCAGTCGATTCCAGGTGTACTGGATGCCCCTCCAAGTGAAAGCAAACTGTGGCCTGCATTCTGCTGCCAAAGGGATTGAAAAGAAAGCATTTGCAATATCAATTGTGGCATACCACTTGGCTGCCTTTTACTCCAGTTCGTATTGAAGTTCTAACATGTCCGGCACGGCAGCACTCAGTGGTGGCGTAACTTCATTCAGGCCACGATAGTCTACTGTCAGTCTCCACTCTCCATCAGACTTTCTCACTGGCCATATGGGACTGTTAAAGGGTGATCGAGTCTTGCTGATCACTCCTTGGCTCTCCAATCGACGAACCAGCTTATGGATGGGAATCAGGGAGTCTCGATTGGTGCGATATTGCCGCCTGTGCACTGTTGTGGTGGCAATCGGCACTTGTTGTTCTTCAACACTCAGCAACCCCACAACCGAAGGGTCCTTTGAGAGACCAGGCAAGGTAGACAGCTGCTTAATTTCTTCTGCCTCCAATGCAGCTATACCAAAAGCCCACCGGTACCCTTTTGGGTCCTTGAAATACCCTCTCCTGAGGTAGTCTATGCCAAGGATGCACGGAGCATCTGGCCCAGTCACAATGCGGTGCTTTTGCCACTCATTCCCGGTTAGGCTCACTTCAGCCTCCAATACAGTCAGCTCTTGAGATCCCCCTGTCACTCCAGAAATACAAATGGATTCTGCCCCTATATGGCTTGATGGCATTAGAGTACACTGTGCACCGGTGTCTACTAGAGCTCTATACTTCTGTGGGTCTGACGTGCCAGGCCATTGAATCCACACAGTCCAGTAGACCCGGTTGTCCCTTTCCTCCACCTGGCTGGAGGCAGGGCCCCTCTAATTCTGGTCACTGTTGCTCATGGTTTGTGTATATGAGTCAGAAGTTCCTTCATCACAATCAGAATTAAGATCAGCTCTTCTATTCTGTCTGAAAAAATGACAATCTACCCCGTCTTTGGAAATTGGAGCAACAAGTTTCTTGGAAGAGCCCCCTTTTGTGCTTGTTTTCCTTTGCAACTCGCGTACTAGTGCCTCTAGAGTTGAGGTAGGTTTTCCATCCCATTTCCTCATGTCCTCTCCATGGTCACGCAGGTAAAACCATAGAGTGCCCCGTGGTGTGTACCCTCGATATTCTTTTCCTTGAGCAGAAGGGCGTTTACTTCTAATGGCTGAGATACTGGTCTGTACAGGAGGGGAGTAGGGTATACGCTTTTCGAGTCGTTCAACCTTTTGGGACAGTTTCTCCACAGCAGAGACAAGGGAAGAAGAGATACTTTCTTCGTATTCCCGGAGCTGGCTAGCCATTTCATCCACTGTTGGTCCCCGTCCAGCTTCCCAGTTCATTATTGCCCATGTGTTGGCATATGATGTTGGTGCGCTCCGTAACAACTTCCGCCACATGGGTCGTGTGCACCGGACACTATCTGGATCTTTAGGCAACTGGTCATTGTCCAGGTCACTATAAATCACTTCCAGGACAGCCAATTCCCTCAGGTACTGGATGCCTTTCTCCACGGTGGTCCATTTGCCTGGGCGATGTATGACATCTTCCTTGAAGGGATATCTTTCCTTCATGGCTGACAGTAGTCGCCTCCAGAGGCTGAGGACTTGTGTCCCTTTTCCAATCGCTTTGTCAATGCCGCCTTCCCTAGAAAGGGATCCCAGCTGTTTGGCTTCCTTACCCTCCAGTTCCAGGCTACTGGCCCCATTATCCCAGCATCGGAGCAACCAGGTGACAAGATGCTCTCCTGCACGACGGCTGAAATCTTTTCTCATATCTCGCAGCTCACCCAAGGATAGAGACCGTGTAGTTTCTGTCTCATTTATGAGCTCTTCCTCTTCCTCCTCCTTTTGTGATGGCCCTGATTCATCCTCCCTTTCTAAACGAGTTGACTTTCACTTCCAAGATTTCTTCTTGTGTATGGGGGCAACTGATACCGGCACAGGTTCGCTCCCTGCTTCAGCTGCAATGCCTGTTGCTGGGGTTTGAGTAGCTGCAGTGCAGGTTGCAGGGGTTGGAGTAGCAGTGGTGCCTGTGGCTACGGCTGGAGGAGCTACAGTGGGTGTCACTGGGGTTGGAGTAGCTGCAGTGCCTGTGTCTGCAGTTGGAGTAGCTACAGTGGGTGTTACTGAGGTTGGAGTAGCTGCAGGGCCTGCTGCAGGAATCAATCTTTGGATGGTATATAATTTACGTAGGAGTCTAACCCTGAGTAAAAGCTGAACTATATTCAGGAGACCTAGCAATAGGGCCATGCTAGTTGGAACATCCCAAGGATATTCAACATTCTCAAGAACTGTTGTAATTAGCTCAGAGAAGAAGGGGAAGATGGAGTAAGGTGACTCCCCCACAGGCTGGCTCTCCGAGGATAAAAAGTAAAATGTATAATTATTCATAATTCCCAATAGATGGTTCCCAAAATACAGAGGTGACAGCAATACTGAGTAAAAATATGAGCTTAATCTGATGATCAATAGTTTTATCATAGCATAAGCCAGTATTACACAGTACAGCAGAACAGTAGCTTTAATCCACTTGCGAAAAGTGACAACCAGCAGCACAGGGAGTGCATACAGCAGGTAAGGTGATATATAAAAGAACTCCATGAACAAGGACAGCAACTCTGAGAGCAAATAAAACAACATTGCGATCAGCGACTATTAGACTAATATAACGAATGCTTATCACAAATGCCTTTTAAAAATGTTCAGATCTGTCGTTATCTCAACCCTTCAGGCCCAACGTTGGGCGCCAAAAGAGGACTGTCGTGGTTTAACCCGGCTGGCAACTAAGCACCATGCAGCCGCTCGCTCACTCCCCCCCCTCCCTCAGTGGGATGGGGGAGAGAATCGGAGAAAAGAAAAAAAAGTAAGACCCGTGGGTTGAGATAGAGACAGTTTAATAAGAGAGAAGAATAACAATAATAATAATAATAATAGTAAGAAAATATACAGAATATATAAAACAAGTGATGCACAATGCAATTGCTCACCACCCGCTGACCGATGCCCAGCCCGTCCCGAGCAGCGATCACTCCCCCCGGGCCGCGATCACACAGCCCGAGCTGCGACCACTCTGCCCGCGACCGACCGACCGACTCGACCGACCCGACTGACTAACCCCCCCGAGCATGACGTTATATGGTATGGAATAGCTCTTTGGACAGTTTGGGTCCTAGCTGTGCTGTACTCCCAGCTTGTTATGCACCTGGCCGAGCAGGAGAAGCTCAAAAAGTCCTTGAGTAGTCTGAGCACTACTTGGCAACAACTAAAAACATCAGCGTGTTATCAACATTCTTCTAGCACTGAATCCAAAGCACAGCACTATGCTAGCTTCTGTGAAGAAAATTAACTCTATCCCAGCCGAAACCAGGACAGTCTGATGATAAAATTTCTAATTTTAGCAAAATCCCTGACAATCTTTCATTCCTTAGAAGTTCTTTTTATTTGATGTAGTTACTGTTAGACTTCTTGTTTACCTTTCATTTGAGGCACTACCCCCCATCATCTCCATGATTATTCTTTTTGTTGGAATTTTGCTGTAGCAGATTTGGCAAACACCATTGTATAAAAATGGAAGAAGATATCTCCATATAATATAAGTTTGCTTTATACCTGCTCTTAGAATCTCACCTGAGGAACATCTATGCAAGCTTCATACCAGCAGTATGATATCCACTCCTAAATGAAGTTGTAAGGATAAAATATATGGAGGATATTTCTAAATAAAATGTGTTGATCACATGTAGGCTGCAGGTGGTACAATGTCTGGCAGCTCTCCATTTAAGCATAATCATATGGGATTAGTTGTTCTCTTCATCAAGTTTGTGGAAAATTATATGCTACTGTGAGGTTAGGCTGCTTAAACCTAGAACAAATAATTTTTCTCAAAGGTCTCTGCTAGCAAGACAGTAAAATTGCTGTCTCATATTCTAAAATTGCTGTACCATTTCCTGATATTTGACTTGCTATAGGTATATCTAAAAATCAGAGAGGAAAGAAGGGTGCAAAAAGAAAAAAACCCTGGATGAGTCCCAAAGGATTTTTTTCAATTTTTTTTTTGGCACAGTGAATAAACTGACAAAAATTTTGTGAGGTCAAATAAAGCGAAATAAAGAAAAGGAAAGCAAACACTTCATGAGTTTTAAAAACTTGCTTTAAAGTTATAATTTTCAGAATAAAAATTTTAGTTCAACAAGGGGCAATGCAAAGTCCCGCACCTGAGGGGCAACAACCCCAGGTACCAGTATATGCTGTGGACTGACCAGCAGGAAAGCAGCTTTTCAGAAAAGGACCTCGGGGTCCTGGTGGACACCTGGTTGAGTATGAGCCAGCAATGTGCCCTTGCCACAAACAAGGCTAATGGTATCCTGGGCTGCATGAGGCAGAGTGTTGCCAGCAAGACAAGTGAGGTGATCCTGCCCCTTTACTCAGTGCCAGTGAGGCCACACTGTGTCCAGTTCTGTGCTCCTCAGTACAGGAGAGAGATGGAGCTACTGGAGAGAGTCCAGTAAAGGGCCAGGAAGATGACGAAGGGACTTGAGCATGTCCCCTTTGAGGAAAGGCTGAGAGAGCTGGGATTGTTCAGCCTGGAGAAGGGAAGGCTCAGGGGGATCTCAGCGTACATGAATACCTGAAGGAAGGATGCAAAAAGGAGGGAACCAGACTCTTGTCAATGGTGCCTGGTAACAGGAGCAGGGGCAATGAGCACAAAGTGAAACACAGGAGGTTACCTCTGAACAACAGGAAACACCCTTTTACTGTGAAGGTGACTGGGCACTGGCACAGGTTTTCCAGGAAGGTTGTGAAGTCTCCATCCGTGGAGATACTCAGAAGATGTCTGGACATGGCCCTGAGCAACCTGCTCTAGGTGGCCCTGTTTGAGCAGGGAGGTTGGACCAGATGACCTCCAGATATCCTTTCCAGCCTCAACCATTCCATGATTCTGTGAAAACATCACTCTGAAAAAGGTAATTCCCAATTGAAAATGCAAAACCTTTCTTTCTGTTTGGCAATACTTTCCCAGAATTGACCTCAATTTGCAAATATATGTAGTGTCTGCAAAGCTGCATTTTTCAGTAGATAAAATATCTACTAAAAATGTAACATCCATCTAGCTATAGGAGTACACTTATAATAGAAGGAAAAAGATACTTACCTGTATAAAATATTTTAAAATCTGTGTCTCTGATGGAGAGCTCAAATGTGCCTGATAATTGCCATCCACTAGAATTGCCCGTATTTCTTCTACTTCATGTGCAAGCACTTGGAGTACCCCCATGTAACAGACTGGCAGAAGACAGTGTCTTTACAGTTTCTTAAGATCCTCAAAGTTCACATCTGAGTGCAGAATACACACACACCACAGACAAAACTATCTCAGAAGTCTGAATACCTTCATATGTGCCTGTTTTCAGAATGGGTTGTACTCCTCTGACTGTTGTACATGGGGACGTCCCTTGATTGTACCCCTGATGAGGGTTACTCACTGGTTTCTCCCTTTGGGAACCTCCTAGGAAAGGCCAAACTGCTTCACTATGAGCCTTTTCCACCACTCCAGAAGACCCCAGTCCTCCAAAAACTGGTCTGTGCCTAACAGACTTTTCTGAGAATGCACTGCAAAAGTTCATATTCAAGACTAAGGAGCAAAATATTTGTCCGTCCTTATTGTATACCATTAATGAATCCCAGTAAATTGTCCTCTCCTCAAGGAGGCAGAAACCATTTTTTATTGTGTTACAACATTGAAATACTAATTATAACAGAATGGGAAAAGTAGCTCTCACTGTGACAAACTAGCTACCCGTTTGCCCTACTAAATGCTTCTAGTCAAAAAATATTTCCAGCTCCCAGGAAACATTGAAAATACTGAAGCTGAACCAAAAGACAAGAGAAAAAGAAGATTTCACTTGGCTTCCATATCCATTGCAAATACACTGTTTCAAAAACACTGCCATTAATACAGCAGAGGCAGATGAAAAGTTCTGCCAAAGAAATAGATGATCAAATGTTGAATAATTTGTTGATCTGTAAGTTACCGATGCCGTGCAGCTCTGGTAAATAATGCAACCTTTTTTAAAAAAAGCTTCTTTTTATGCTAGAGATCAAAAATAAAAATGCTCTTTCTTCAAAACTTCAGTCCTCTTTTGAATTTTTTCACTCCCTGGGTGCATAATTAAGAAACAACATGCTCTGCATTGTTCAAAAAGCAATTTTTAAGTTACAGGAAAATCAGACTTTAGATAGAAAACGCCAATCAAGCTATATGATGATAGCATGGAGCCAGGCAAAATAAGTTCATTGTATCCTTTCTCTTTCTTGCTGTTACTATAAACAAACCTGTATGTCTGGAAAGAAAAAAGTATCAGCTGAGACTTCAGCAGCAGACAAGTGGGCAGTGCCACCAATGTAGAAAGTTAAATGCAAGACCTTACTACTTGACATTTTGTAATAAATTCTGAAGACTTCTGAAAAATGATTAAATATAAGATGTTCTAAATTTCTTTTCTTATTGCATATCATTCATGTAGGGTATAAAAAGTTTTAAAAGCATAAAACTAAATCCAACAGAACTACAGCTGACACTCATTTTAAGCTCCATGCCTTATTTTCAGTTAATGCATCTCTCTTCCTTCTTTTGTTGTTCTCAGAAACACCCTGCTGCTCAGTTTTCAAAATGCAAGTTTAAAAAACTTTGCAACTTATAAGCAGAGGTTAGCAGAACTATATACGTATATATATCATACATAATATATATAAATTTCTTAAACTTATAATTATTATTGGGGTTCCTTACTGAGATCAGCGATGTTTGATATTTTCATCAATGATATAGACAACGAGATTGAGTGCACCCTCAACAAGTTTGCAGATGACATCAGCTGCTGACACAGCTGACACATCAAAAGAATGGGATGTCATCTAAAGAGACCTGGACAAGCTGGAGAGGTGGGCAAGAGTGAACCTCATGAGGTTCAACAAGGCCAAGTGCACAAGGTCCTGAACCTGGGTCGGGGTAATCCCCGGTATCAATACAGGCTGGGGGATAAGGGCTTGAAAGCAGCACTGCCAAGAGGGACTTGGGGGTACTGATAGTTGAAAGGCTGGACATGAGCCGGCAATGTACACTTGCAGCCCAGAAGGCCAGCCATCTCTTGGGCTGCACCAAAAGAAGCACAGACAGCAGGTTGAGGGAGGTGATTCTGCCCCTCTACTCTGCTCTGGTGAGACCTCACCTGGAGTACTGCGTCCAGTTCTGGGGTCCTCAGCACAAGAAGGACATGGACCTGTTGGAGCAGGTCCAGGGGAGGGCTAAAAAAATTATCTGAGGGCTGGAGCATCTCTCTTATGAGGACAGGCTGAGGGAGTTGGTGATGTTCAGCCTGGTGAAGAGAAGGCTGCGGGGAGACCTTATTGAGGCCTTTCAGTACTTAAATGGAGCCTATAGGAAAGATGGGGACAATCTTTTTAGCAAGGCCTGCTGTGACAGCACAAGGGGTAATGGTTTTAAACTAAAGGAGGATTGATTTGGACTGGATATAAGGAAGAAATTTTTTACAGTGAGGCTGGTGAAACACTGGAACAGGTTGCCCAGAGAGGTAGTGGAGGTCCCATCCCTAGAGACATTCAAGGTCAGGTTGGGCGGGGCTCTGAGCAACCTGATCTGGTTAAAGAAGTCCCTGTTCACTGCAGGGGGGTTGGAGTTGATGACTTCTAAAGGTCTCTTCCAACCCAAAGCATTCTATGATTCTATTGATAAATTAAAACTCTAATCAGGGATTTGAACAAGTCAGGTCATAAAGCTATGAACTAATGCAGTATGACTCTACAGAAGGAAAGAGAACAAAAAGGTGAAGATCACAATTTTGTTTGCAGAGCTGTTTCCATATATCTTAAAAGCCTAAAAGGATTTCAGAGGATTATCTTTGTCTAGATTGCTGTCACTCCTATTAATCAGTCTTTATTGATTGCTTGGTCTTTTGGTCCCCTCAAGTTCAATAAAAAGTCTATAATATACTGCCCTTGAACACATAAATAAATCTATTTGAATCACACATAGACTGGAAATATGTGAAGGTATGATTTTTATGCCTCTCATAACTATAAGCTGTGGAGGAGTTTACAAGCCTTTTAAAAATATTATCTCAATATATGCACCAAATCTCAGCCATTCATTATGTATCAACAAGTAGAAGAATTTTTAACTGTTCTACACCAGTTATAAGTAACAAGAACCCATGCTTAAATCATTAAAATGAAGGTCAAACAAACTAAAGCAAGACATGAGGTAGCTATTCAGAAAACAGAATGGTTTTCATAACTGCTCTGTGTACTGATGAAGAGTTTATCTGACCTATTGATCTTACCAGCAGAAGTCACTTAAGATGGAAAAAAAACCAAACCAAAACAAAACAAAAAAAACCCCACAAACCCAAGGAAAACAACGTGAAAAATAAGTGCAAAGTTAGAATATGGACTTCAGCTTGGTCTCTTCATGTTGTAGTTATATTTGCGTTTCTGAATAAATGCATTTATTTATATTCTATTTGTTGAATGTACACAGAAATGTTTTCAGAAATTTGTTTCATGCAAAAACAAATGTGTTTTGAGACGTTTCTATGATTGCATGAAAATACTGGTATTTTGGATAGGTTGGTCGATTATAAAAGTTCATGTAACTTCTGTGACCAACCACAAAGTTCAAAGATATTTGATAATTAATGCTTGGAATTGCAAATTATTCTTAGTTCTGCCTTGTTAATAAAATAACTTTTTGAATAATTTTGATCAGGAAACTTATTAGCATGTTTTTACCTGCTTACAAAAAACCCACATCTTCATCAGAAGAGTAAGTTCCTCAAAAGTATTTGGGGTTTTTTTTGTTGATCACCTAACCTTAAATGCAGTAAAAAGTTTAGATACACAGTGTTATATTATGACCCTGAAGATGTCATCCAAAGTATACCATGATAATCAGGGTTTTCCTTTCTCAACAGAGAAAAATAGGCATCATCATAAATTATTCATCTGACTTCATCTTTTCCCTACTTTAGGAAATAATGATTCCCCCTCTGAAGGTGCCTACTTCTCTACAGGAGTCTCTCAGTTGGTCTCCAATTTGATGTTTAGATAGGGTCTTAGGAAAGATGAATCCTAGTTGTGATGTCCTATTTTCTTCTAAGGATTTCTGTGTTTTTTTCCTCTCCATTGGTGTCTTAAAAACCACAAAATATACTGCAACAGTTACAAGTCATAAGGATGATGTGCTGTCACCTGAAACTGCTACCTTGTTCCTTCATAATCTGGCCTTTGTAAATCTACCCAGGAGAACTTCTACAAAATTAGAAAGCTTTTGTAAAAGAAGGGATAATCTTTGTCGAATAAACTCAGTTCAAAGAACACAATAAAAAAAAAATATCTTCCTGAAAAAACATAGCTCCTTTATATGGATAAGAAGCTCCAGAAAATTGTGCTCATAAGAGCAGCTGAGGGTGATTAAAAATTCAAGATGGGACATTTTTAATTTATGGTAGATTAACAATGACAAAACTTAAACAAAGCTCACAAAGTTATGAAGCCAATGACAAAGTTCAAGTGCACAAAGTTATGATGAAACAAGTTACGATCCATATGCTCCTAGTGGTAGATGGCATTTTAATGTTATTGCTTAATGATACATTTGATTTCATTTTATGTTGCTTCCCATAAAAGGGGGGAAATGGCATTAGAAAAATGGCTGGTTTCAATTTTTATATACTTCATGTATGCAAGTCCTGAAACCAAAACAGTACTATACAAAAAGAAGTTGTCTTTAGAAGTAATAAAATACATGCTCCACAGGAGACTTATTGATCTTTAACAATTCTTTAAGGGAACCCAGTGGCTCATAACAATTTTAAATAACAAGTTTGCATAAAAATTACAGCTTAAAATAAAGGCATGGATGACTAAGAACTTCCCCATACACAATCTTATTAAAATGTTAAGTTTAGATCTTACAAGATTGATAGGAATTATTTTCAGAACAGGCACAGGGAGACATTCAGATATAATATTTACTTACATTACTTATGGTTAAAAAATTAACAGGACTGTTGTCATTATTGTACTTCCATTCTCTTTTGAACTTTTTCTAAATCTTTATTTGGCATGTGCAGGTCACTGCAACATATTTGTTTTAATATATTTTAATTGAAGATATGTCCCAGATGCTTCAGATGAGGCTTTTTAACTATAAGCTGTAGACTTTTGTGATTTTCAGTAAATTTTTCATCTAGTTCTAAGATTTATAGGGCATGAACCTGAAAATTTTTATCATTGAAATAATTAATTTTTTTTTCCATGTAGTATTACCATTCTCCAGAACAATTTCCTGGAAAACCACAAGATGAAATTTAAATAGAAGAAGTTGGAAGGAAGGGAAGAGAGGAAGTGAAAAGACACATTTACCAGTACATCCCACCTAATCTTAGCCATCTCCAGAAGATGTCTTAATTTCTCCATTTCTCCAGCTCCCTGTAGGGAATTGAGGGACAGAAGATGCCTCCAGAGGGCAATTAGTTCAACTTAGTACTGAACTGCACATTAAAGGTGTTTGCCTTTGACTACAGAGAAAGCTGAGGGTGGTTAGGGTTTTTGGGTTCCTCAGTTTACATTAAATGGGCTGAATCTGAGTCCAACAATTTGCAATATGAAAAAAGAAAGGAACAGCTAGCACCAGATGGAAACACTGAACCAGCACTGTGTGCACATGTTGGTATGGACTTGCTGGAAGTCTTCATAACAGATTTTTTTATAGAGAGGAATCCACAACAACTTTAATTCTAAAGGATAAGCTTTTTAATGAGTTTCATAAAAATGACAGTGGCTTTGTATTCTCCCCACTTCCCTTATCTCAATCCAAACTGATGTATCCTTAGCAAGGAAGCCTGGTGTAATGTAAATAGTAGACTTCCACCTAGGCCTAAATTTACTCTTCTGTCAGGAATTATTGATAAACACCATCATATGTAACATTCAAATGAGAATTATGGGTGAGACTGATGGTGTTGATTTCAGCACACCAGTGATGTCTATTCCTTTAAAAAATTGGTCATCTGCACTTATTACACAAACTCAAACAGGAAATATGGTTCACAAGTCAACCATCAGAAATATATTCTTCATTTTCTACAACCTCTTACAAATTCTTTTAGTGACAGAAAGAGAGGGCAGGGACGTCTCAATTAAAATGCAATTTTTTTCATGGATTTAATAACTGGTTCTAGAAGTTTTAGGAAACAGATTAATTGCTAAGCTGAAGCAAACACTTCAGTAAAATGGAAATTGTCAATATGTCAGGGAAGGTAAATATAAAAATGTAATTGTGGATTGCATAAGAAAAAAAAAGATTTTTTTGCATGCAGATGAAAGAATGAAAAGATGTATGAAAATCCCCTCTCCCCCACTGATTATTACAAATCAAATTACAAAGTGAAGCACATTGATAGTACTATTTCTGGTACTCCTTTTGTAACAAGGTTTATTCCACTCCCTAGCTCTTTCATAAAGGGCAAAACTGGAATAATTCAGCAATTGCTTTCCTGTCAAACTTCTCCATGGTAGTTAGGTGGCTTTGGGAAGAAAACATCACTCATGCTGTTAATGTGGAAATCCTAGAAAAGTCACAGTCTGAAGGCACTGAAAACAAATTATGGAAAGTATAAGAAAGAACAAATGGTTTCCTAATTTAATTATGTAATATTTTACAGGAAGAGAAAAAAAATAGTTAAATTGCTAATAGCATGAAATTTTAAGACTGCATCATAGAATATCCCATGTTTTGTTTACATTTTGGTTTTTCCTTACTTTAGATGTACAGCACAGCAAGTTATGACAACTAAAACTTCAAAACTATGAGCAATATGTTACAAATGAATAGTCCAACACAAGAAAAAATCAGTACTATGAATGCTGACACCACCTTGCTAATACTGCAGCTGGAAAAATTACCTAAGAAATTGCAGATGTGATGATTCTTTTCAGCTTTTTCCAACAATTTACTTTTTATGCTGGTTTCAGCTATCTCTGCCCACTTGTGTGATTACTTTTGTGTGATCCCATTTGCTAAACTAAATGGAAATTACTTTTATTTGGAGGGAGAAAAAATATAAATTGTGAAGAAAAGCAAAACTATTGTTTTTATCTGCAATACTGTGAGTGGATATTGGAATATGTATAAAAACAAAGATACGTGTGTGCATGTATGCAAGTGCTTTCCCATGGGGAACACTGTAAAGAAATAGTTAAATTTATTTCCCTAAATAAAGTGATCATAATGAATATGCTCTAAAAATAAAGTTATAGTTTCACAAGAGTCTTTAATTTCAAGTTATGGATGACATACAGAGTCAGTCAAGGACAGATGGCCACAAAACCCAAAACCATTGTGCCTGCCTTGCCAGGCTAGTTTTAAATTCACAGAATGACTCAGTGAACTTGAAATGTCATGCTGGATTCTAGCAAGAAAACTATGTGAGGCTTTAAAATTTATCACTGACATCTTAAATTAATCCTGGAACTAATTAGGAAGCTTGCAGACAACTCAGAATCCAAGTACTATCTTTTCCTATTGACTTTTTCATACAGGAAGTGAGGGTTCAGAACTAAGAATGCGTCATACCACAACCTTTTGTTCTTGTCATTGTCAACTAAAAGCAGAAGACAGTTATGTGGGAGAGAACTAACATTTTATAATTTTCAATAACATTACATTAGAATACGAGGGCAGACTTGGTTTTGGCTTTACTTTTTAGAATCATTAGTCTTAAAGTAAAATAGAAACATAGAACAAAGGTAGTAGTGAAAAGTAAGGGGATTTTTTTCAAACATTCTACCAAAATTAGGGTGAAATGAAATACAAATTATCACAATCAACTCTGGGTCATAACAAAGCCATCTCCACAGTCAATTCAATTTTGCAGTCATTAATAACTAATTAGCTGAAGAAATCAGTCCGATTGGTTTTTGTTTGTATTTGACTGAATGTTATGACCCTTACACTTTTTATTCTAAGCTGGTTTTATCTCAAAATAATGAGGGATAAGTTTAAAATTCTGTAAAGTCATCTAACCTGTCAATTCTCTTTGTCAGAAATCATGAATTTTCCTCATGTTGTTGGAGACCATATAGTGGAAAAGCAGTAGTCCTATAGTAGAATAGTCCAAAAGCTAATATTAATATTCCTTTCACATATCTATTTACCTGTCACCTATTATTGTTTTTTTTGGTTGTACACAAGGTTTTCAAAAAGAAATGCTTAAATCTTACCCACCCTGGATTGTTTAGGCTGCTGAGCAGTGACCTGCTTTTCCAAGGTGCCGTGCATGCAGTAGTTCCCTATGCTGATGGGACATCACACATGACCAGGCTTTATGAAAGTAAGTCCATGAGTAGAAATGTAGAAGTTTAATTTTAAATCCATGTTTTAGAAAAATCTGCACTTATTTTTATAACTAAATAAGTTTCTGCTTTATTGATGTAGACGTCATTAGCATGTTTGACAGCCACTCTTTTCCTTTAGGGTGCTAATCACTATATTGAGCAGGGCTGTGCCTAAGTAAAATCACACAGCTGTAGTAGAAAGCTGCAGTAGAAAAGCAAGGAAGACAACTGAAACAGAACTATTTAGAGAAAGCCATTAAAGTGTTTTCAAGTGAGCACCAAATGGAACCATTAACATTCTGGATTATGTATTTTCAAACTATTTTTGTCCTAAAAGGTCCTTTTCAGTGTTTCTGTGAGAACACTACTATGACATTTTCAGGTACTCATTTTCAGGCTTTCAAGTTATTAAACTACAGATAGTCCATACTCCTTGTCTAAAAAAAAATGACAAGCAACACAAACAGTAAATCCACTTACTGTACTTGTGTCTAAGTGACCGTGGGGAAAAAAGTCTTTGTCTGAATGAGTCACACCTCTTTAAAATTTCAAGCTGAAATTGATGTTCCATACACAAGGAAACCAGAAGAAAGAAAAATTACTGAAGAAAACTGCAGGCACTGATATTATTGGTCATGGAGAGTAGAGTACCATTCAGAAGAAAATGCTTTTTTTTTTTTTTCTCCTTTTTTCCTCTTGGTTGGATTACAATAGTGTTATAATCTGAAATAACCATCAGGGTGGTTTAAGGAAAGTGGAAAAAAGGTTTAAAACCCTGTTTGTTCATTCTGTTCACTCTCTAGATTTCACTCGTACAGACATACAGTGTGCAGTCTTTCTCCTCCCACACCTTTACTTTACAGGGGAGATTGATTCTTTCCCTCTATAATACTATGATAAGTACAAAGATTTTAATAAGATATTTCACCACTTCGTGTAAGATTAACAACTTCAACAATTTGTTAGTCATGGATGATGAGAATGGCTTTTTTTTTTTTTGTTAGATGACACTTTTGTTAAAGACATTTTCACCTCATTAAAGTAGTATTTTAGGCACCTGGCCTGGCTTGCAAAGCAATTAAGAAGCAGAGAAGCTGCAGCATGCTAGCACCTAAAAAATTCAGTTGAGTCCAAGATTCAGCTGTAAAATCAGATATTGCCCTTGCTAAATATAACTTAATGGACAGACTACTATGACACATAAGATATGTCTTTTCTCTTTGCAGATGTGAAAAATATCTTTGAACTTAATGAGAGCAGGATTGTGTCCAATATCACAGGTACCTTTTATAGCACATTTTTGGCAATACTGAAGAACATGTCAAACCATCCTGTGTCTGGGTCCAGTAATGCTATTTTGCACTGAAAGCATAAAGATTTGGTTGATGTTGACCAGTAATATATTACATGCAACCTGGCTCTAAGCCATGCTCAAAACCATGAACTGGAAAACATTCATTTATTTCAGAAACTACAAATTGCTGCTGTGTTTTCCCACTGCTTCTTACAACTTTAAAGTGATCAGTAATAACCCACAAGGCAGACAAATAGATCCAGATATGGCAGATATTTATCTCTAGTACACGATGATGAGGTAGATGCCAAGGTCCAGTCACTTATGAACCCAGAAACGGTTCAAGGACAAGAGAATGGTCCTAAGACATGTAAGCGTGAAAAGCGTACCTGATAAATCCCTGCAAACTGACCATGAAGCTGTCAGTCCTGTAGCTTGATTCTCATGACTTGATACTAATACAATAATCACTTTCAGTGGATGGATGGACTGGCATGTACAGCCAAAGTAGAGAGCTATGAGACCTCTGGTGTCGATATCTTGTTCCTGTTAAGTAATATCACAACTTATGTTGATATCAGTGGAGTAGGAAGGGAGCTGCAAAATCTACATTTCATGTGGTACTGGTAAAACTAGTTATTAGTAAAACTAGATATTGGGAGGTTTGGCTGCATTGGATGGCATTGGATGTATTGGCAGTTAGCTAAATTAGTTCATAAAATTTAATGTTCTCTTTAGAATGTGCTTTTGCATCAAATCTCCTTATTGCCCCACTTAGCACACTTTGATTTGCTTTGTGGAGAAGTCTTGGAATGTGAAGAAACACTTCAAACTCTTGAATCTATCTGAAACACTAATAGGAGGTAAGGCCATTGGACTGGATTAGAGTTAGTCAGGAAAAAACACGTGCGCGTGCACACACACAAATATAACGTGTTTATCACAGGTTTGCTCTGAGGATCTGCTATTGTTGCATAGCACTGCTTGTGAATGTAGACAGCTGCTGTTGGTAAGCAAGGACCCAGAAGAAAGGAGAGCACCTTCCAGTTGTGAAATTCCATGCAACCTCAGCAGATAACAAAACCTCCCTATTTATCATAGAATCATAGAATGTTTTGGGTTGGAAGGGACCTTTAGAGGTTATCTAGTCCAACCCCCCTGCAGTGATCCATTCTTCAAACAACAGGAATACTTTAAAGAATCAGATATGGTAAAATTATAGAAAACCATAGTAAGTGACACCTAACTTTATCACTGTATTTTTACTTTTTCAGTTTGTCTCCATATTGCCTTTTTCCCCCCACTTTTTGGTGTAGTTATAAACACCTATTTAATGAAATCTTTTAAGCGGTTGTGTTCTCTTTCATTCCTCAGTATCTTTTCTGTAAAAGACTCTTGTGTTGAGGTGACAGAAATTGGAGAGTGGAACAGATGAATTGACGTGGTCGATGCATAAGAGACGTTTCCTCTCCCCTACTGTTTAATAGTTAGACCTAACAGTTCATTGATCCTCTCTCTGTTATTATGAACTAAAAAACTAAAGAAGCATACTCCTGTCAGATAAACTGAGCAATTCCTGCTGTTAGAGAGTGGACTCTCACAAAGCAGAACTAGACCCACCGGCCGACTAGACTGTTGTAGAGATATTCTTAAAGAGATATAATCACATGCAATTTTTTTCTTTTCACTAGTCTGAAGTTTACACTATTAACATTTCTTTGTTTGATTTAACTATTTAATAACTATTTAAGATGTTAACCACTATTTGGGACTGTATTAGTTTTCTACTTAAGTAATTCATTTGATACATTTTTAGGAAACCTTGTTATACCAGTGTTAATATTCATTAAAATAATGAATACTTTCTATGTTGCCATTGCATCAAGAAGCAAGTATATCATGTTAACTAAGTGAGGCAATAGGCTTATGAAACTAAAGCAGCATATTGTGTGACTTGAGCATATTGTAAAATCAGAAATGTGTCTGAACCCTGAAGTTCAAATCCAAAGCTGAATATTCTCCCACTTAAGAACATTTTAATGTCATTCTGCAATGTGATATGTGTTCATAAGGCTCTTTGCTAAGATTGAAGCATCTCATTTTTCTGGAGAGATTGTTCTTAAGGTTTTAGAGTTTGCTAGCAGGTGTTCCATGCAAGTCCCTTCATGGTTTAAATTGAAGTCGCTGAAGGATTCTTCTGACCCATTACCAGAGAGATAGCAGTGCGCATGGATCCCAATTAGACCCTTCCTAGACCTAGATTTCAGTCCTAAGAATAAGATAATTCAAAAGATTGTTTGAATGCTGACATACTAAATGTGGATTCTATATTGTCTATTCAAGGTGACAATTGGTTGTCCTGTATTCCCCAAATTAGTGATTTATTTGTCTATATTAGAATGATGTTTTACTCTCATCTAATGGCAAGGAAGTGATGCTTATGAAAAGTTACATAAAGGAAGAGGGTGTATGTCACCTCACACTGTTTATTTGTCTTGAAAGCAAAGTGTAAATCTTAGTAAAGTAGCACTGAATATTTTGACAGAGATTCAGATCACAGCTACCTGTATTTGGAGGTATAAAAGCAAAGCAGATATATTTCATAGCTGACTTTAAAAGCACACTGACTAAAACAAGGAAAACAACAGGGGTTGGTACCACCTTTTTTTTTTTTTTTTCCACTTTGTATTTGCGTGAATATAAACAAACTTCTTCAGAAATACTGATCATCCTGAAGCTATAAATAGTTTATTGCTAAGTGTAATGGATGCTTTTCATGTTACTGTTCAAATGCAGCAAATTCTAACCTACATTATATAAAGCACACATCCCTTTGGATGCTCAGAGTACTTCAGCTAGTGAAATGTAGAGAGAGGTTCAGAAGAATGAGTAGCAGCAGGATTCTTCACAAACTCTTCAGGTCTTGTAAGAACCCATTAATAAATAAGGCCTTCTAATGCCAGTACTTCACACTCCTAATACACTCATCCATTTCCTTTTCAGTATCCTTTCAGTCCCACATAAGAATATAATGGTAAGAATGCTACTTTTTCTATATGAAAGTTATGACATTTGTTTGGTTTTTTGTATCAGTGACATTAGTAAATGTATTCTTATTATACTCAATGATACTTAATAAGCTAGTAGCCATTAGGAGAGTATTTTCATATATTTCAGTGGTGGGCCTTTCATAAACAGTCTTGCCCCTCACTTCTCTTGGTGTTTTGTTCTTCCTTTGCAACCCCTCAAAGACATGACACAACTGATTGTAAAAATATGCAAAAAAAATTGGCAATTTTAAACATCACTGCTTTAAAAATAAACATTTTGTATAATAATTAACTCTGGTTCAGCACACAGTCTTGTCCATCCCCCAACCACACAAACAGTTGTACCATCACAGATGAAAAGGCAGCAATGGAAACTACAAATTCAGGTTCAGGAAACAGTATCTGCATAAGCTGGCACTGCTGCCAAAAACAGTAGCATGGCCTAAGGCTAGTTATCTATATCTCTCAGGCACAGTATACTTGAGAGTCATTCAAATGGAAGCACCAACAGGATGACTGCAGCTGGAGGGAAAGATACCCAGATTGTCTTCAAGATCTCAGCAGGCAATGAAAAATGACAGCAAAAAAGACAAAAGGCAAAAAGGCATTTGCTTATTGAGTTGCAAATATGATTTTCCATTGCCAAATCTGAAAAAGAAGTTTCAGATTAGTCTGCTTGAAGAGATGGAAGGGACTCCAGAGCCCAAAAGACAGGAGAGCTATCAAACCTACCTCAGGGTCATAGGGGGAAGTCCAGGGAGAATCTGCTTGAAGAGCTGAGGGTCACCACTGACCTAGGTATGTGGATTGCATACATGCTAGGCAGAGGCTCTCTGCTCAAGGAGTTTGTCTAAACTTTCTTTCCAGCTCCTAGGGAAATGTGGCATTGTGAAAGATACAAAACAACTTTAAACTTCCTGTGAACTGAGAAGATATATGGAACGTACCTACATTCTCACACCATTCACCAGGCCTGTCAAGTGAAAGAAGTGGATAAGGAAGGTGGAAGATCTTGGGGTGGAGCATAGGGCAAGGGGGTGGTGGCTTTTTTTGTTTCCATTTACCCCAAAAGCTTCTTACGGATGCACCTGAATGTCTGCATAGAGCAGGATATGCTCTTCTTCCTCCAAAACTTTAGGGTCCAGGACAAACCATCATGCCTTGGAGCTCTTTGCCATCTGTCAGAGAGCCCAAACTCCACTCTTTTGATAGAGGTATAGCCCAGAGTCAGTGGGACAAGTCAATGCTGCACAAGTGCATAACTATTCACTGTAGGAGAAGAACGTTTCAAGTTTGTGTCCATGCATACATGTATATGCATGTGTAATAAAACTCTAGGAGAAAACTGCTGCCTAAGGTGAAACACGTTTCTTTCTTACTCATGCTTTCTTTTTACACATACAGACATTTGGCAAAGAGTGAGCCCTTACAGAGAGTTCCTACAAAATAGCACTTCCATATTCTCCAAAAGAGTTATTCAAGGGCAGAGGAATTTTTACTTTCTAGGTAGAAATCAGGAAATGTAAAAGGTAGCCAAGTTTAGGTTTCTACAGTCCTGCAAGTAGAAGGATTAGTAATGTCAAAAAAACCCCTCACCTACAGAGGCGCTCCTCAAAGCAGGATGTTTTTACAAACCGCTTAAGAAAGGACAACTCTAAATTTGGCTTTCAAGTCAGTATTAATAACTGTTGGGGACCAAAACAGCTGATATGAAAGGAAGGAACATGGAAAAATCTACTCCAAAAAGAGAAATCCCAATATAAAAAAGTATACTTCAGCACTCTTGGTTCTGTAATTTTTCATCTCTGTGTGAGTGGGTGTTTCCAGAGCTGAACTTCAAAGAAAATCTTACTGTGGTCCTACTTGCTGGCTTTGGAGAAGATCCATAGCATTGATTCATTGATTGTTGATCACTGATCAAAGACTTTTTCTCAAACATATTTGCATACAGAGTATACTAAAAAGCCTTTGGATCATCCCCATAATCACCGAGTATTCATGGTGTCAAATAGAAAAGGTAAGACCAGATCAGGGCTCCATGCTACATTATGTTCCTGTCTATATGTGTACATTTACTAGGAACAGGGCACATGGCAGTAGGCCATGGAAAGGGACAGCTAACAATAGCATATTGATCTAAGCAATGAAGGGAACCTGGCCTAGACAGCACATGTGATAAGCAGAGGATGAAGGCCATTTAATGTGGCTTTAAAACATTATTGTCTCCATACAGAAAAACAGAAGGGATAAGAGAAATAATGCATCCTGGTATACCTAGACCAACTGCTGATGGCACTCAGGAAACTTTCTGCCATGATTCTCCAGCTTCTATAACTCAGCTGCTGAGAGGAAGCCCAGCCATGGCACCCCCCCGTCAGAAGGCTACCTCTAAACTGCTGGTCAGAACAGATGCCTCAACGCAGACTGAGGACCTTGGAAAGCACGCGGCTGTCCAGGCCTCCAGCTGCAGGGAGTGCCATCAGCTGGCACCGGAAACGGACACCAGCAAAGGCAGCACCTGCATAAGATGCGATCAAGTAGACTACCTACTTTGCCTGGTGGCGGAGGTGAGAGAAGAGGTGGACAGGCTACGGAGCATCAGTGAAGCAGAGCAGGAAATTGACTGGTGGAGCCGCACCCTGTTGTCCCAGAAACCTGTGCAGGAACAGCCACCAAAAAAGGCCCAGGATCAAAGGGAACTAGTATCCCCCCCCCCCCCCCCCCCCGCCAGGATGAAGAAAGGGCCTCAAGGGAGAACAGTGAGTGGAAACTGGTCTGCAGTCGGGGCAGGAGGAGAACCCTTTCCTTGCCCACTGCTTCTCCCCAGGTGCCTCTGCATAACAGGTATGAGGCTCTAGAGGTGGAAGACAAGGTAGTGCATGAGGTAGGTGTAGACCTATCCACGTCACAGGAGGCACAAAGATTGGAAAGACCTCCCCGTCGTACCACCACTACATCCACGAGGAAGAAGAGACGGGTGATAGTAGTGGGAGATTCCCATCTGAGGGGAACGGAGGGACCGATATGCCGGGCAGACCCTGCTCTTAGGGAGGTCTGCTGCCTCCCAGGAGCCCGGGTTAGAGACATCACTAGGAAACTTCCTAGCCTGGTCCGACCCTCGGACTACTATCCCTTGCTCCTCTTCCATGTGGGTGCCGATGAAGTAGCAGTAAGTAGCCTGAGGGTAATCAAAAAAGAATTCAAAGCCTTGGGGCGATTAGTGAAGGGTTCTGGAGCACAGGTTATTTTTTCCTCGCTCCTTCCAGTGGTGGACAGAGACACGGGACAATATGAGCAGACTCAATCTATTAACATGTGGTTTCGCGACTGTTGTCACCGCCACAACTTTGGGTTCTTTGATCATGGGATGGTCTACAAGGCACCGGGCTTGCTCAAGTCAAATGGGAGCCAGCTTTCTCAAAGGGGGAAGAGGGTCTTTGCCCAGGAGCTTGCGGGGCTCATTGACAGGGCTTTAAACTAGATGTGAAGGGGGAAGGGGAACCTATTGGGCTTGCCAGTGACAGGCTAGGGGATGAAACGCAAGGGTTAGAGGGACTGGGGGCTAGTATGAGCCTTCAACCTGTTGCCCAGCCGTGTGCCAGGGGCACTGCAGAGAAGTTGAAGTCCGGCAGAGGTGAGCCGGAGGCTCCTGAGGTAGTAGGAGCCAACAAGGAAAAGCCCGTGAAACACCTCAAAGTAAAGGAGGGGTGTTCTGCTATGAAGGTGACGAGGCCGACAGCTCATATGAAATGCCTCTATACAAATGCGCGCAGCAGGGGAAACAAACAAGAGGAGTTGGAAGCTGTCGTGCTGCTAGAAAGCTACGACCTGATCGCCATTACGGAAACTTGGTGGGATGAATCCCACAACTGGAATGTAGCTCTTGATGGCTACAGGCTGTTCAGAAGGGACAGGTGAGGAAGGAGGGGTGGAGGTGTTGCCCTTTACATCAAGAAATCATTAGAGTGTGAAGAGCTGGCCCTGAAGAATAGCCACGAGCAGGTCAAAAGCTTATGGATAAGAATCAGAGAGAGAGGCAACAAAGGGAACCTGGTGGTTGGTGTCTACTACAGGCCGCCAGATCAAGAGGACCCGACTGACGAAACGTTCTTCCTCCAACTCCGGGAGGCTTCGTGCTCGCAGGCTCTCGTCCTGCTTGGGGGACTTCAACCACCCTGACATCTGCTGGAAAACCAACACGGCAAGCTGTAGGCAATCCAGCAGGTTTCTCGAGTGCATTGAGGACAACTTCTTAAGCCAGGTAATAGACAGCCCTACCCGAGGGGATGCGATACAGGACCTGGTGGTCACCAATGCAAGTGAGCTCGTCGGAAATGTCAAGATCGGAGGCAGCTTGGGTTGCAGTGATCATGCGCTGGTAGAGCTCACGCTCCAGAGGGGAATGGGAAGAATGAAGAGCATAGTCAGGACCCTGAATTATAGAAAAGCAAACTTCCAGCTCCTCAAGGAGGTAGTCGGAAGGACTCCCTGGGAAACGGTCCTCAGGGACAGGGGAACAGAACAGAGCTGGCAGCTCTTTAAGGAAGTGATCCACAGAGCGCAAGAGCTCTCGATCCCCAGGTGTAAGAAATCGGGCAAAGAAGGGAAGAGACCAGCATGGCTGAGACGAGACATGCTGGACAAACTAAGGAGGAAGAGGGAGCTGCACAGGCAGTGGAAGCAGGGACAGGCATCCTGGGAAGAGTATAGGGATGCGGTCCGGTTGTGTAGGAATGGGGTCAGGAAAGCCAAGGCTCAGCTGGAGCTAAACTTGGCTAGGGATGCAAAGAATAACAAGAAGGGTTTCTACACGTATATCAGCCAGAAAAAGGATGGTTAAAGAAAGCGTACCCCTGCTGATGAGCGAGACTGGCAAGCTGGTAACAGCAGATGAGGAGAAAGCTGAGGTACTCAACACCTTTTTTGCCTCAGTCTTCACTGGGAACCTCTGTCCACACCCCACCCAAGTTGATGGATGGCATGAGGGGGACCGGGAGGGCAAAACCCTTCCTGCTGTAGGAGAAGATCAGGTTCGTGACCACCTGAGGAACCTGAACGCACATAAGTCCATGGGACCTGATGATATGCATCCCAGAGTCCTGAGGGAGTTGGCCGATGTAGTCGCCAAGCCACTCTCCATGATATTTGAAAAGTCATGGCAGTCAGGTGAAGACCCTCGTGACTGGAAAAAGGGAAACATTGTGCCCATTTTCAAAAAGGGTAGAAAGGAAGACCCTGGGAACTACCGACCTGTCAGCCTCACCTCTGTGCCTGGGAAGATCATGGAACAGATCCTCCTAGAAGCTATGCGAAGGCACATGGAGGCCAGGGAGATAATTTGAGATAGCCAGCATGGCTTCACCAAGGGCAAGTCCTGCCTGACGAACCTAGTGTCTTTCTATGATGGTGTGACAGCATCAGTGGACAAGGGAAAACCAATGGATGTCATCTATCTGGACTTCTGCAAAGCCTTTGACACGGTCCCCCACAACATCCTTCTCTCTAAATTGAAGAGCTATGGATTTGATGGGTGGACTGTTTGGTGGATAAGGAACTGGCAGGATGACCGCATCCAGAGGGTAGTGGTCAATGGCTCGATGTCCGGATGGAGACCGGTGACGAGTGGTGTCCCTCAGGGGTCCATACTGGGACCGGTGCTGTTTAATATATTCATCAATGACTTAGACAGCGAGATCGCATGCACCTTCAGCAAGTTTGTGGATGACACCAAACTGAGTGGTGCAGTTGACACACCAGAAGGACGGGATGTCATCCAGAGAGACCTGGACAGGCTGGAGAGGTCCTGCACCTTGGTCGGGGTAACCCCCAGTATCAGTACAGGCTGGGGGGAGAAAGGATCGAGAGCAGCCCTGCCGAGAGGGACTTGGGTGTGCTGGTGGGTCAAAAGCTGGACATGAGCCGGCAATGTGCGCTGGCAGCCCAGAAGGCCAACCGTACCCTGGGCTGCATCAGGAGAAGCGTGGCCAGCAGGTCGAGGGAGGTGATTCTGCCCCTCTACTCTGCTCTGGTGAGACCTCACCTAGAGTACTGCATCCAGCTCTGGAGCCCTCAGCACAAGAAGGACATGGAACTCTTGGAGCGGGTCCAGAGGAGGGCTACAAAAATGATCCAAGGGCTGGAGCACCTCTCTTATGAGGACAGGCTGAGGGAGTTGGGGTTGTTCAGCCTGGAGAAGAGAAGGCTGCGGGGACACCTGATTACGGCCTTTCAGTACTTAAAGGGGGCCTATAGGAAAGATGGGGACAATCTTTTTAGTAGGGCCAGCTGTGACAGGACAAGGGGTAATGGTTTTAAACTAAAACAGGGTAGGTTTAGACTGGATATAAGGAGGAAATTCTTTACAATGAGGGTGGTGAAACACTGGAACAGGTTGCCCAGAGAGGTGGTGGAAGCCCCATCCCTGGAAACGTTCAAGGCCAGGTTGGATGGGGCTCTGAGCAACCTGATCTAGTTAGTGGTGTCCCTGCTCACTGCAGGGGGGTTGGACTAGATGACCTCTAGGGTCCTTCCAACCCAAAACATTCTATGATTCTATGATTCTATAACTATTGGATGCATAATCCAGTATGCAAAATCTGAAAGAGCTGGAAATTTATATGACACAAGAAAATACTGTGCCACTTCTGTGACAGGTGACTCTAACAGCTCCAGCCCCAGCTGAGTCATAAACATTTGGAAAGGTCCCATAGAACATTCTTCATTACCTTCAGGCTATGATGAAAAGGTTGCTGCTTTAATATGTTGCAGATTTTAGCAGGAAAAGAAAAAAAGAAGAAAATGCAACATGAAGAGGTTATGCCTTTTTTGTCAAATTTTCACAAGTTTGAAGAAGAGGGTACCATCAGTAAAGGCTGATAATATGACATAACAGTTGTAGAATCACAGAATGGCAAAGGTTGGAAGGGACCTCGGGAGATCATCTAGTCCAACCCCCCTGCTAAAGCAGGTTCTCCTAGAGCATGTTGCACAGGACTTCATCCAGGCGGGCTTTGAATATCTCCAGAGAAGGAGACTCCACAACTCCCCTGGGCAGCCTATTCCAGTGCTGAGCCACCCTCAAAGTAAAGAAGTTCTTCTGCACATTCAACTGAAACCTCTTATGCTTCAGTTTGTACCCATTGCCCCTTGCCCTGTCGCTGGGCACCACCGAGAAGAGTCTGGCTCCGTCCTCGTGACTTCCACCCTTAAGATATTTGTATGTGTTGATGAGGTCCCCTCTCAGTCTTCTCTTCTTCAGGCTGAACAAGCCCAGCTCTCTCAGTCTTTCCTCATAGGGGACATGCTCCAGCTCCTTTATCATCTTTGTTGCTCTTCTCTGAATTCTCTCTAGGAGTTCCTCATCTTTCTTGAACCAGGGAGCCCACAACTGGACACAGTACTCCATGTGGGGTCTCACCAGGACAGAGTAGAGGGGGAGGAGAACCTCCCTCGGCCTGCTGGCCACACTCCTCTTAATGCACCCCAGGATACCATTGGCCTTCTTGGCAACAAGGGCACCCTGCTGGCGGTTCCCGTCAGCCCCCAGCCTGTACTGGTGCCTGGGGTTCGACCTCCCCAGGAGCATCACTCAGCACTTGCCCTTGTCGAACTTCATCATGTTCCTCTCCTCCCAACTCTCCAGCCTGTCCAGGTCCCACTGAATGGCAGCACAGCCTTCTGGTGTATCAGCCACTCCTCCCAGTTTTGTGTCATACTGAACTTGCTGATGATACGCTCTGTCCCCTCATCCAGGTCATTGATGAATAAGTTGAACAAGACTGGGATGAGTACTGAACCCTGAGAAACTCCACTAGCTACTGGCCTCCAGCTAATTAGAATGGAACAGCATAGGATAAAGATGACAGGGGGTCATCTATTTCCTCTTATGTCACAGTCCTTCAGATTGTAAATTATAAGGTTCATATTTTTTTAATAGCAAAGTGTCCAGTTTTTCAGTGCAATATGGACAGTTTTATGTGGCAAAACCTTTGGATCATTACTGGTATGCATGCACAATAGATAAAGATTGGGATTTAGATTAACTCTGTAGTCAGTTGCGTAACTTCATGGGTTTAAAATAAGATCTTCTTGATCAATTCATAAATTAGTTTCTCCATAACTAACAAAGAGCTAATGAGAGTGTGATGTGATTTTATTGATCTTCATATAGGATGGTTGGAGAGTTCACCTATGACTGACTATCAAAATAAAAATTAGTGTGGGAGCCTTTATCTCACAATATATTGCCATTAATTTTCTGCTGATTATAGAGTAAGAGGATGTACATTTAAACAATGTGCATTTAAGAAAATCTAAGCATAATGACTGACATTTAATATGTTTAATCTTTAATCACAGATACCACAGATGCCCAAACCTGTAGAGTTTCCTTATACTTAAGAAATAGTCTAAAGCAACTGATTACACTGTGGTGTTTTATGGAAGCTTTTGAAGGAAAAAAAATTATCCCTTCCATCTACCTCAGAAGTGCCAGCTCAGAAGAGACCCAAGCCACTTAATGTATAGGAATAATCATGCAGTGGCAATTTTATCCCACAACATAAAGGCAGTGTAGGCAAAAAGGTTATTTATAGAGGATTATATTCTGTGCCTCTGAAATGGGTCCTCTCCTAAGGAGAAACTCTTTCAAGAAAGTAGTTTTAAAAATAATGATTAGGGCAAGTTCATAATAATCAAGACACAGATTTCAACTCAGTACTTCTCTATGGATCTCAGGTTTTTTCCAACCTTCTGTCAACATTGTTCAGCCCAAATCTCTACAAGGAATTATTTGCAGTCTCCTTAGAATAACGAGCCCCCTGAAAAAGCAAGCTTGCAAAATCCTAAATTGATTAATTTAGTTTCATATCAGATTAACTGCCCCATCTCCCCTGACTGATTACAAAGTGAACCTATAGAACAGAAAAGTTATTGTTTCCCAGGCAGGTGAGTCTTACAAACTATTCTATGACAACTGTCGTAGGAGAACAATCACTTACAAGGTTATGACCAAACAAAGTTCAAAGCCTTGAATTATCTACCAAATAATTCAATGCCAGCTGCAAATTCCAGATATGGAAGCAGTGACTGTACAACCTTATATCCATCCAGTATTCCCTGGAGAAAAATACATGTGCCTGCATTGCATACATAAGGGATCCAGTGCCTTTGGCCTGTTTCGAAATTAGTGTGTGTGAACTAACTGTACATTACTTGAGCAGTAAAATTGACACTGCTGGGAATTGACACGGACACAGGGAAGCCATCTAGTGACTCCCAGAAGCTCCACATAGTCTATCTGATGCCATGATATCTGGATAAATAGAAAAACATACTCATATTCCACCTGCATAAGCTAACATTAAAAAAAAAAAAAAGTTAAAAAACCAAACCAAACCAAAACAAAAAAACCCCAGCAAAACAAAGGATCAAACCTTAGAAATCCAGCTGCATGGCAATTTTGGTTTGTGATAACGATAATGCTGAGCTTGAGTATGATGTTGTTTAGCATTAAAACGGTACCAGAAAGATTGCCAGAAAAAGGATAAAAATCTTTAAAATGTTAAAAAAATGCCTCCCTGGTCACCAAGGGGGAGATTTGGCAAAAATGCCAAGACTATTCCATAGAATGTTTTTACATTGGTAATAAGTGCCAGACTTGAATATACTTCTAGAGTTAGTGCAAATTGCAGCACAGTGGACAGAGTTGTAATGGGTGCTTCTCTTTCTATAGTTCATGACTGCTTCTCTCAGAGGAATTATCACTTACCCAGAACACAAAAAAAATGACAATGACTAGGGAATTCTGGTAGCTTCTTTGTTCCTCTCCACCCTCCCAAAAAATGAATTAAAAAAATCAGATCTTTTCAACATTTTCCATTAAACTATATCTATATTCCTATATTAATATGTTACATTATTTGTGCTGGCTCACAAACCACTCAAACTATTTAATTCTGGATCGGGTCAGATTAATGTTAATCTCTGCATTTGATTTAGTGTCATTTCTGGTGGGAATTTTACATGAATCTGTACTTGAATGGGGTACATTTTAGATAAAATTTTCATCATGACTGTCTATAACCACTACTTTTCTATTACTACTATTACCATTACTATTATTATAATATTTTGATAAAAGAAAACGTAACATATCTGTTCCTTGTTAGTTACATAGTAGAAATACTGCTTTTCATAAATGCAAGAACTAAACTCGTTCATTTGTACTGCTTTTGCAATAAGTAGCAGTTAAAAGGTTCTCAGAGTTAATAATGCTGAATTCTACTGCTATTTCAAGTGTGGCCTTGGGCATATCACTTCACCTCTCCAAGCCTTTCAATCTCTACCCAGAAAAAGGGGCTAATAATACTTATCTACCTCAGAGGTGGTATTAGGCTTAATTCATTACCATTTATAAAAGAGCTGATAAACATCTAGTTTCCAGGATACACTATCCATTATCACTAATGGATTAGCTCCTATTCGATACACTATATGAGTTCAAGCTCTCTATGATATTTTCATTTAACTGGAGCTAAATAACTGTGACTCTCAACTGCAAAATGTCAGGAAAGGCTTTCCTTTTAATTTTTAGCCTGCAGGAAAAATATGAACTTTGAATGGATATCTCTCAAGCAAATGTTGTTCTTAACAAATAATTCATTATTTTTTTTCTACATGCTGATCCTCATAAACAAATAGCTCTTACATCCTCACTTTTATGAAGTTCAACATTATTCATACTATGATCCATGTCAAACAGAGTAAATGAAATATATATTGTTGTCTTTACAAGTACAGACTGTCTTCTTGACAAGAAGAGATAAGGGTACAAAAAAATTTTATTGAGTTGAAACTGTAGCACACAAATTAATCTTCTGTCTTCCAAAAATATAAAAATATAATATCAATGCTTAGCAATTACCAGAGACACTACCCTGCATCGTTTCATTGGGATTTTTTGTACTTTCTAATTGCAATGCTGTATCATGACACCAAAATGAAAGAGTGTGACTCAACCACCCTATAAGGAACCCACATGCACAGGACTCAAAATGGAAAGGAAATGGGGGCGGGGGGGGGGGGGGGGGGGGGGGGAGTCCAAGCACGGTAGGAATGGGGATCCTAGCTAGAAGCTAACAGAGGTAACAGACTTCTTTTAAAAGAGGGAGAGGATGCCCTACAAGCTGAATTCAAGGAAATTTGAGCGTTTGACAGGAATGTTGTGATAACAGCCAGGAGCCAATGGTTAGGGGAAACTGAGAATTCAACAAAGGATGGTGAGGTCTAACCAACTCACAAACTTGCAGACAACTGAACTCTATTATATGGCCTCCGAGTACAGCTCCCAGCTAACAGGTCCTTCAGTGCCAGCACATTGCAGCAGCCTTAGGGAAGCTCTGAGCTCAGCCAGAGGTCAGCAAAATTTCAAGATCAGAAAGATCTTTCCTCTTTGAGGAGCAAAACTGCCCAGCCTCTGCTGAGCTCAGAACTTTGTAGGATCTATGATCCAATAACCTCTGTTTGTCCCAGAAGCAGACAATAAAGCAAAAGTTTCCATCTTGCCACAAGTGGATACAGTAATTTGGGAGTCAGCCTTCTCCACTGTGCTTCCAGAGCCTCAGAGGGCACAGTGGCTGACAGTTCCTGCAAACACTACAAACGGAAATGTCTATCTCAGAATTAAAATATAAAGGTTTAATCATTGGGTTTAGGCTGAAGTACTCTTCTTCCTTCAAAAAGCATATGGTAGGGGAATCAAGAGATAAATAGTTTTACATGGATGTAACAATTCATCACAGGTAAGTCTTAGTACACTGAATACCTTGATGCCTAGATCATTAGAGGAGGCAGGCAAATGTATTTTAAAGGAATGTAAGTAAGCCATAACACCTCCAGATGTGCTTTTACTACAAAATGCAACAACTATGATCACTTCAAAAGCCTAGTCAAAATGCCATCAGGCATACAGCAAAGCCCTCTCTGTGCCTAGATATAGATGAAGACATTTATCGAGTAGACTCAGGCTTTACGCAAGATCACTCCAAAAATTTTTCTACCTTATAAGCCTGCAAGAATGGACCTAGGCATGGCCATAACATTTTGGCATTCCTGTGTCCACTGTATTCATTAAATGCCAGGTACGCTCATGCAGGTTGCCTCCAGACAGTCAACAATAAAATGATGGGGTTAGGAAATCAGCAGGATCTAAACATACTGTGTATGTGGCCTCTCCTATAGGTACTGTTTCACTGGGGTATAGTCATATACCTGACCTATGTTGTTCAGATCATTGAAAGTGCTTGGGTTTTTTTAAACTGAGCAAGCTCCATTCTTTTATGAATTTTCTCCATGCATTGTAAAAGCATGTATCTGTCTTCCTCTTCTTGATCTAGTGCTAGAAATCATGGCAGGACTATCTGCACTTGAGTAATTCAGTCTGGGACCTCACTGTAGTCTGGGTAGTAGAGGTTAATTGTAATGTGGGTTTCATCTGACTGAAACACCATATGGGCTCTAATCCAGTCCTAGACATGTCAGGTAGCACTTGAGTCGTAATGACCTCTTGCAAACAAGACAGCAACTAGGAGTAATTGCTAAAAAAGAATGCGGGCTAACTCTGAAGTAAAGACCTACTCAAAGGATAGCTATAGTGAATTTCATTTCTTTGTATTTTTTTGTACATGGTTGACTGAGACTAATCTAGCTATTATGAAGGATGGGTACCTCGGAGAAGGGAAAAAGTCACTCAGAATCCCTTGTTCAGTTCTGTTACAGAAAAATCTTCTTGAGAAAAAGGGAACATATATATACAGAGTCAAGTGGAAAGCCTATGGCCTTTCACTAGGAAGAGAAAAATTGTTACCATCATCATTGGAAAGTGGTGTCTCTGAAATGTGTAGCTGTGGAACTACTTTTCCCAGAGTTCAGTTGATAAGATTCATTGCTGTAGGATGTGCCTATTTCAAAGAGGAAATTATCAAGAAGCAACTAGTTTCTTGTTCACCTCTATCCAGTACAAGGCTGATGATACTCATTTTCTCCCTCATCTGAACTTGTCAGTCTGTAAAGAGAGGAAAATATGCCCATACATATATAAAGTTTTCAATTCTGTAAATTTTGTTTTGGAATAGTTACTGGTATCTTGTCCAGGCAACCAAAACAAAGATGTGAATCATGTTGGGTTTGTGTGCTGTTTTGTCTACATGGTCAAATTAGCTATTTGCCCACACATATGTAAGATATTTCTGTCCTGGATTTACTCCTGTAAGACAAAATCTGGATGTGGTTCTGGGGATATAGGTCATTCCAGACACTCTTTACATTAAGCAGTATGAATAAAATCACACCGCGCTTAACTCACACTGTTCTCTGCAGTTCATCAATATCCTTCTGACATAGACCATAACAAGGTATGCAACCAATACTGTACACTACTACAGTGAGTTGCAACATAGACTTCCTACTATTGCAGGTACCTGAAGACAACAATTACACAAAAATGTCATGAATTGTATCATAGGACCCGCCACATTCAAATTATGTTGTGTGGATGTGGCCAGCCAGCTCCAGAGGGAGCTAGACCTCATGAGTGAGGGACAAATTCATTTGCACCATATGGCATGGGACCAGGAATTATTCTTTGAAGTGGATGATGTCAGCACTAGAGAAGTACCTTTTTTAAGTCCTGCCTGGTTTTATTTTTTCCAACACAGACACAATCTGATTTATACCAAAGATGAACTTCAGAATCCAAAGCAATCTCATGAAGAAGCTGCAGTGCCAGGACAGATGAGGCCCCTGGCTATGCTTAGCACTAAGGCAGCCTTGCCAGCTCTGGACTCCAGAGATTGGTTGGGATCACTTATCATCCAAACTTCATGCAGGCGTATTTATTACCGACAGCATCTACCTCCTGCTTTTAGCCAAAAAATCTCCTCTTTGAAAGAATATATTTCCTATCACCAAGTACACAATACTTTTGCACTGACTTAACATTTCAAATCAAGAAATTTTTTTTTTTTTTTTTTTCCAGAGCAAGGATTATTTTTCCCTTTAATAAAAATATTTACAATGCACCAACTAATAGCTGGTTAAGCCAGCAGCAGAAACTGAATTTTTTATTTATTATTTTCTTTCCTGACATCTGATGACTATGCAGACATAAGGTACTCTACCTTCCTTTGAGATGGCATTATTCATGAGTATGCGCTTCTGTTTCCAATTTAAATACTCAAGAATTCTACCATTTTATTTTTGTTTTCAAATGGCTTCTGTATTACAGTTTGTTTTGGGGGCATTTTTCATATCAGCAGGGTAAGATTAGCATTGACATTTGTCATGAGCTATTGAAGAGACAGCAGGAATGCAGTGTTAATGTTGATAGCAGTTTTCGATTTCCATCATACCAGACTCAGAGCTCCTGCTGACATTATAACACTAACTCAAATATTAACATAAAATATTGAAAATACCATATGGATGCTGTTTGTGAATACTTGCTGAGAATGCTGAAGAGATGTTTTACTCACAATAAATATTTATAACATTGTATGAAATGGCACGGACATTAACTGTAAAAAAGAACTTTCATCAGAGCGTGGAAGTTGTGGCAAAGCCCTCCATTTAGTGAAAGCACATTAAAATGCAGCAATAGTTTTCACTTAAATGGCCTGACTCTCCACTACTATGAACCTTGTACAGTCATTCATGCCATGCCAGTGATGCTACTGTATTACAATGGGAAGATTTACAAAGACATAAACTATCACATGACACTGGGCAAAGGACAACCAAACAGAAGAATTTGGCAAGGATGGTATTGTGATAAAGTTGTTAGAACAAGACTTGCACGAGATAGCACTTGCTTTGTTTCTGAATATGGACAAGTCTTTTAGGCTTAAATCCTGGTCTCACTGAAGTTGAAAGGAAAACATCCATTTATACCCGATGGAAAGAAATGGGTCTTTAAAAGCACAACTCATTTTACAAATGTAGGCACTGAAGAGGTCAGTAAGCAAGTTGAAAGGCATACATTTTTTAACTTAGTCTGTAAAAGAGGCAGTTTGATGAGGATCTATTCTCATTTCAGTGAAGACAGTATGTTGCCATCTGTTTGAATTTAGAGATCTTCTTTTCGCAATGGGAAAAACAAACAAAACCCTGCCAATTACTTCCTCACAATATTCTTGTAAGCAAAAACTTCAAGGTTAGCATGGCACTGAGGCACTACGCAGGTGGTAGAAACCATAGCTCTACCTAAGTCAGTTGACTCTTTCCAACCCAATGTGCACAGATTTGTGAATATGGTGATGCAAGCCTGCACTGCAAAGGTTACAGCATTACCCTAGCCAAGCTTCAAAATCTCATTGCTACTTATCATAAATGGAAGATTCATGGCAAAATGACTTTTACATTGGGAATTTGAGATAAAGTGAAATAAAAAAGGTCTGGTTGATGCCAGGAGTTCAGACTCTAAACACTCCTGAAATATGGAAAGACCTGGTCTACAACAGCAGATCTCTTTTCCAAGCTTGAAAGACAGGTGCCTGAACTAAGGTTTTTATCTATTTATTTATCTATTTTAAAAAACACTCTGCAGTTCAGAAGTAGAAGTTAGGCTGCAACCTCACCCTTCCTTCCATTTTGTGAACGGTATGGCTATGCTTAGGCTGACATTTCATGCAATAAGGCTTGGGAATATTGTACATTAAACCTGTCATGCTCTCTTTTTCACAGGGCAGGAAATGCACCCATTGGTGCCAGTGCTTATATTCTGCTGCTGGGGCTGATGTTCCGCACCTTCAGCTGTGGATATGGTGACCAAATAACCCATTATTCTGCTACTGGTATATTTTAGCTATTCTGACTGTTCACTGCAATGTTGTTTATGAACATTCTGAACTGTCATCTTGCAGTTGGTAACATTTCATGCATCTATATATGTTCTTTGGATCCCTTCAATGCATATATATCCCTTTGAATCCCCTTATATAAATATATATACATAAAAACCATAATTGACTTATGGATAAAATTTTGCCCTCATCAATACAGCTTATTGAGTCCTACACTGGTGTGAGTCCAGGATGCTGCCAGCCACTGCATGAGCCTGGGTATACTGACCAGTCTCACATGGACTCACACAGCAGGCTCTTGTCTCTTTTGACACCTGCTAGCCAGAAGTTGCTCTAGAGAACGGCTTCTTGCAGAAATCTGTTTTCCTACTCGAGCAGGGCTCAAGTACATGGGAACAGTACCTTCTTGAGGAATTTGAGGAAAGCAGCCCCAAGCAGTCACACATCATGCAGGAATGCAGGCTAACAGACACAAGCACTTCTCGTTCACTGTAACAATTTCCTGACAGCCCTCTCCCAAGCAGAAAGACCTTGTCATTACATTAGCAGAAATTTTGCCAGAAAGAATCTATTCACCTAATTTAGAGTATTTATTTATTATTATTTATTTATCATATACAGTTTTAATTTGTTTTATTTTTTATTCAAGTCTCAGATTACTCTAGAAACATGAAATATCTCAAAAGCATTTAATTTATTTATATTTGAGCTAAAAGAGCTGTGTTGCCCCTCAGTGAAGTTGTAGAGATGTAGATCTATCAAATAAGGAACAGACATAACACCCATTAATGATAATGTTTGTTCTGCGCATAAAATTGTGCAACAAAATACTTTGGCTTGCTCTTGGAATTAATTTTTCTGTATTAAGTGCAAAGCTTCTAAAACAATAGGCCTGCCTAAGACCAGCTTTCTCAATACAAAATAGTCAAACCAATATAAATATGATTTTATTTTAAAAAGTGCATTTGAGCTGACAACCAGTGAGCTGTGGCTCAGTGATAAACCCTGGTAAATGGGGTTTATATTGGAAACACTGACAGATTCCCTGCCCTCACAGCACTATCGTTATCTATTGCATTGCACATTAAAAACACATATCACCTGATAAATACATAGCATGTTAAATCTGATAAAACTTTTACTGAATCAAACAGACAAGGAGTTGAACATGATAAACAAGCTCCTATATCTGATCCATCAGGTTCAGAAACAGATAAGTAAACAACTGAACATGATACAGTACATCACTGTCATGTGATTAAGGTTACCCCTTGGGAATTGCCATCCTCTAAGCTGTGGTTGAAAAATCTGGCCAGGAGGCTTTATTTATCTATTTTTAATTGGCTTCACAAGCCTTTAAATAAACTTTGTGAATTGACTAATGTAAATACAAAGAGACTCCTGCATTAACAGTGCTCAAAAGAGTGTGTAGTTACTTACCTGCTTCAAACTCTTCGCCTTTGTCAGTACGGTCACTTTCTCTATGCAGAACAGCTTGCTCATTTTAGCACTTAAGTATATGTTAAGTATTTTTTCACAGATGTCCCAGAAGGTGAAAGCTGATTAGACCAGGAATGTATTGGCTAAAAGCCAGATCTTTACAAAATAGAATGAAAATTATTTCATTAAATTTATGATAGTAGGACCCACAAAAAGACTTTTCCTACTGGAATAAGCTACTTTAGCAGGTCAGTTTTTCAGGGGTGTGAAAAGCTGCAGTGAGAAAAAAACAGAGCCAAGAGCAAGCTACTGAAGAGGATACGTTGTTAAGCGTGGTCTAGAAAGGTGAGCAGATTAGCTTCTGCAAGAGAGAACAGTGTGCTGATTACGTGTCATGTCAGGCTGAAGAGTTGGATGCGAGAGTTAATATTTTATGGGAATCTTCTAAACCCGTTCAGTATGTAGCTGGCCTTCATGTATTCCTCTGCTCTCAATTTCTTTCTAAATACATTTCTCAAGTACACTTGAATGAGCCACTGCTTTTAGCTGGTAGCAGGATCAAATGAGAATACTCTACCTAGCTTCTGCACATATCAGTTCTGCACACTGGCTTGTACTTTAGGTACCTATATTCTAGCCATGCTCTTTTTTTACACATCATGTCATGGTCTTCCACACTCATCAGTGAGCAGAGCCAGTAAATTGCCATTTTGGCACATGCCAGCCAGACCCCAGGACATCCAGAATCTTGCCTTTGACTCTGGTCAGTGACTGCTCCACAGAGCAAGGCACAAAAATCCCCAGCATGGATCATTACAGGTGGAATTAATCATAGTGAAGTGCTGGCTAATATTTTTTGTTATTATCTAATGCCCTGATACATATTTTCATAAATATGTTTTTATCATTAACTAATCTAATATCAGTCCTATACCTATGAGGCCTGCTAAACCGTCTCTGCAATTCTCTCAGCAAAGAGAGAGAAAATAAGATAAAAATAATTTTATTCTTTTTTAAAGGTTCTTTTTCTGTATGAATGCATGCCCCTAAATTTCACTGAGAGTCCTCAGCAAAAAATTTTGCCTGAATTTTAGGCAATGATTAATACCTTCTCTGTCATTTACACTTCTCTAGTTCAGTTTTCTTCAGAAATGTTCAAGTTTGGTTATCCAGTCTCTGTTACGTCTAAGTCTAATATATTTTCCTATGCAGTTTCATGGTATTAAAAAATACCAAAGACAGACTATTTTCACATACATACTAAGTTGATTCATTTTATAAAAGCCTATTGAAAGTAAAAAGGCTACTATTTACTCAAAAATTACTCTGGAATTTCTCTTTTATTTTGCATCATTTTAAGAATAGAAAAAATTCTGTTGTGGTATCTTGAAGAACCTCCATTCAATTCTCCCCCATATATAATCAAATTTGATGGATAACCTGTCAAACAGATATTTATCGTGAGAGCTTGGCAATATCTGGCAAGTTCAGAGTGCACCATTCAAACTTTTCTTGTGCAATCTTATAATTTATGTTGCTCTTCTTATTTAGCCATAAAGCTCTGTTGGTGTGAAAAATCATCAGTAAAATTGGTCTTTCAATGGTATTAAATAAAATAAGGAAAACATCTAGTCAAAGATATTCAGACTTCTGCAACTTATTTTGGGGGATATTTTTCTTGCAAACATATACATATGCACATACTTTTCTTACATATATTTAAAATAAAGTTCTATATGCAGACTCCTGAATATTATGAATCTGAACTCTCTAGGTATATGTTTTCTTTCTCAATTCTTACGATTTCTAGGATTTTTTTAAGAAGGAGCTTTTAAGCTTTATGCTTATTTTTTTTCTAAAAAAAAAGAAAAAAGAGAGAGAGAAGAAAACACTTTCACCACCAGAAGGTTTCCTGAGTTGATTCTGCCTGGACTATTTGTGGATGAGGATTGTTTTACTAGACTAGCAATGACCCTCATAAGAAAAAGGTTGCAGTAGTACGGCAGTGGGCCCAGGAGCAGCATGAGGATGAGGAGCCAGCTTTAAGCTAAGGGTGTGTATGTAGCTCCTTGAAGTGAAGCTGTGGGAAGAACAGGAGCTTGCTGGCAGGTAAGCATCTGAGCACTTCTTGTCTGCCTAGCATATTCTGCTGCAGTCTTTATCTTGTCACAGTGGTTCTGAACAAGAGATGTCACCTCACTGTCCAGAGGGAAAGGGGACCATCACCAGTTCCTAAGAAAAAGAAAAAGACAGCTGCTCACCACTTGTTAACTGAGCTCCAAAAAAAGTGTGTCTACTGAGAAGGGATTGTGTGAGAGAAGCATGTCTCAAGGATAAACAAACAGGCCAAACTGACAGCAAATCCCAACCTAAACAAAAGTTGTGTGCTAGTTAGTGGGTCAGTCCGTAGTTTTTACTACTCCGCTGTTATCTGTGCTGTAGAAAAGACAGTGAATCACAAAGAACTTGGAAAATAAAAAAGCAAATGAATGTAAAGAGCAGAGTAACAGGAAGTATATCACTGCATAATCAGGAAACAATTATTTGTTGTGGATTTTCTCTTTTTCAAATCCTAGAAGAAACCAAAAAACCACAAAATATTAAGAACCATAAACAAAGGAAAAAAAAATATGGCTCCTGACGTACTTAAGGCAAGATTTTGACATTCTACTTTTAAAAAGACAGATTTTCTGTATAGAATCATAGAATAGTTTGGGCTGGAAGGGACCTTTAAAGGTCATCTAGTCCAACCCCCCTGCAATGAACAGGGACACAGCTAGATCAGATTGCTCAGAGTGCAGTGTGCACATGCTATATTTTAGCACAGGAAAATTTGTTGTGAATTCTACCCCAGGGACATTATTTGAAAATGTTAAACCCCTGTCTTGTGCTGTTCATACATAGATCTTCGATGCATGATGCCTTTATCCTCACATGTGATTTGTATATGTATAGATAAATAATAAAAATCCATTCATATATGCATATATGTACACACATATGAATATATATATTAGTGGCACAATACTGAGTGATAGAAATTATTGCATATTGGAAGAATTAAGCTATCCCTATGTGAGAGTTTTTCATCTCCACTGTACATCTCACCTAATACAAGCCACAGTTAATTTAGTTTTATTGAGAACAGCTGATTGAAGTAGGAATCAAAAAGAGCAGAATTTGAGGAAATACACTCACTCAGACAGACACACACATGGAAAATTACCCTTATGCCAAACCTGGCTGACCACTACAAAGGATCCTCAGAGACTGGGGCTCCTGAAGCTGACAGTGCTTGGCAGCTTTGGCTTAGCACACACAACCAGACAAATCTCCCGGTCACCTCTGCCCTTGGTCCTTCAGTAACTCCAGGGGTGCTGGCTCTCTGCTGGGAGTTTCAGAATGGTCAGGCCACGTCGGCTCAGGGGCAGCTGCATTAACACTCTAGTCAGGCTCACCCATATATTTTTGGGTTGGAAGCTGGATCTCTTCAAACCTTTCTCTTTCTGCTCTTTGGTGACTCAGCCCATCCTTGGCCACATTTCACTCACCCTTCCTCAGGAACAAACAGGGAGCTACAAAATTCACCTCTGTCTGTATAGCAACAAGACTATTATGTTATACATCTTATAGAGGCTATATATAACAGAGGTATTACTCATTCTCTGTACATCAGTGTCATTCCTACAGGATGGTTTCTTGAAAGGACATAAACAGCATCTGAAACCAATATAATATGAATGTACTATAGGCTGTCAACGATTAACGTTTCATGGAATTATACATTTATTTTTTTTTCTGTTCATAGTCAGATGGTCAAAAATCTTAGAGTGCTTTTATGCAATGTAACTATGTCTAATTAATCTGTGGAAGCTAACAATAAGTCAAGCTTAACGCATCTCACCGAGGCTAAATGAAGAACCAGTGGACGAAGAATAGTTTTTTTTCTGGAGATCACCCTGATGGCAGTGATATTAGGTGATTATTGAATGCAGTAGATACTAGGTAAGTAGTAAAAGCAAATGATGTAAATACTAACTGCGTTAAAACAGAGAGAACCCTGCCTTTAAACCAAATGATCTTTAGAAGTAGTTTGTAAAACATCCCTTTAAAAATATTTTTGTAGTCAAGGAGACAGAAGATGCATGATTTAGAGCTAGCATTTCCTTTTATAGCACCTTTAGGCTGGAATTCAAGCTACACACATTCCCTTTGCTAAGCAAAAGCAACAGATGATAATTGATGCCAGAATATTAGGATGTCTGAAAAATATTCAGAGAAGAGGTGGAGCTATGTGCCAAGGTATAAAACTGAGTAAGGTAATGAGGAAAAAAACGCAAAGCATCAAAATCCTGATAAAGGGTGAAGCTGTAGTGTTTGAAGGAAAGCTTTTCTAACCTCTGCGGTTCTGCAAAGAATAAGGAAGAACAGTAGATGAACAAACATGAGAAAGACAGATTGTCTCAAGGACTGTCTGTCTTTCTCTGTTTCCCACAGCATTCTCCTGGAGAAACTGGCTGCTCATGGCTTGGACAGGTGTACTCTTCGCTGGGTAAAAAGCTGACTGGGTGGCTGCGCCCAGAGAGTTGTGGTGAATGGTGTTAAACCCAGTTGGTGGCCAGCCACAAGTGGTGCTCCCCAGGGCTCAGTGTTGGGGTCAGTTCTGTTTAGCATCCTTATCAATGATCTGGATGAGGGGATTGAGTGCACCCTTAGTAAGTTTGCACATGACACCGAGCTGGGCAGGAGTGTTGATCTGCTTCAGGGTAGGAAGGCTCTACAGAGAGATGCAGACAGGCTGGACAATTGGCCAAGGCTAACTGTATGAGGTTCAACAAGGCTGAGTGCTGGGTCCTGCACTTGGGTCACAACAACCCGATGCAAGTCTACAGGCTTGGGGATGAGTGACTGGAAAGCTACCCAGTGGAAAAGGACCTGGGGGTATTGGTCGACAGCCGGATGAATATGAGCTGGCAGTGTGCCCAGACGGCCATGAAGGCCAACAGCATCCTGGCTTGTATTAGAAATATTGTGGCCAGCAGGACCAGCAAAGTGATTGTCCCCTTGTACTTGGCACTGGTGAGGCTGCAGACCACTAGTGTTGGTCTCTTTTCCAAGTACCAAGCGATAGGACGAGAGGAAATGTCCTCACAATTCACGAGAGGAGGTTTAGATTGTATATTAGGAAATATTTCTTCACCAGAAGGATTGTCAAGCACTGGAACAGACTGCCCAGGGAAGTGGTTGAGTCACCATCTCTGGAGGTATTTAAAAGACATGTAGATACAGCACTTTTGGACATGGTTTAGTGGTGGACTTGATAATGTCAGGTTTACCATTGGACTCAATGAACTTAAGGGTTTTTTTCAAACATAAATGATTCCATGATTCTATGATTATAACAAGTCAATAAAGGGAGGTATTTAAATATTTAGTTAACAAAGAGGCCTAGACCAGAGGAAAATTAAAAAATCACATTCAGTTGTGAACTAAATCTAAGACCAAGGAAACAGTAGATACAGAAAGAAGTCTGAAAGGCTTTGTATATCTCTCAAAAAGGGAACATAACAACACAATAGCAACAAAAACAACAGAACAAGTTGAGAATCACAGGTTTAGCTTTTACTAGCACAGAATTCAGAGCAAGTCAAGATTCTAAATATTTGTCAAAAAAATGCAAACAATACGACAGTACTTGGTTAGTGAAGCATATCTGAGGAGACTTCTGACTTGCTTGCTTTGAGTATACCATGCTTTATGCGGCATCCCATTAAAAAGGTTCCATAACATGCAATATAATTGCGTTATAAATTGGCTCATGAGGATGACAATGTTGTTCAAATGCAGCTAAGAGAAAAGCAAGATGCTGTAACAAAAGGTTGTCTTCTGCATACTATTTGATGGGAGCATGTGATAACAGACTGTGAAGTTATGGCTGAGAAAGTAACTTATAGATTACAAACCACCCTGCCATATTTACAGTTTCTTGTGTCTAATAGGAACCTAAATAATATTAAGTTTAATTTGTTCATGTTAATCTTCTTTCAGTGCTTTAAAGAAGACAATGGAATTTTTTCCAATTGCACCATTTTGTTTTCCAAAAAAAATCAAACCCAAAAACCTCTCAAACCAAACACCCCAACATGCACCTTTTTTTAAGATGAGATTGGTCTAAGATTTTAACATGGATTTTTTTCTAAGATGGAATTAGTCTATGATTTTTATGCTAAGTCTTGGAGCAGAACAGAGTATTACAGCTGAGCTATAACACCTTAAAAACTGTTTGTAACATAAATTATCACAGAGACTAGTATATAGTAGCATCTGTGAGTATACCAATAAGAAATACATCATGGTACTATGAAACAAAATTATTACAGTAGTTTTACTCTATTAGTGTACTTTGAGCTCGAAGTTTTTCTTGCTGGTGCATATGCTGGGCTTGTAGACTTCTTTACTCATAGTACAAGAGTTAAAAATGAAGGCTGTAAAAGCAAAATTAATTGATTGTGAATATAAATATTTAACAAATAGGAAAGGGTTTAATTCTGAAGATTCACAATGGAGGGGTAGAATGGATTTCTGGAAGAACAGGCATTACTATGGCAGGTGATTTGGTTTTATTTATTATTGCAAGTATTTTTCCATAAAAGTAGAGGCTGGGTTTATTGCTTGAATTAGTCTTGTGGCAATGTGGTTGGTTTAAAACATAAACTTATAATGAGCAATAGTGTTAAATATCTATGAAAAAAATTTAGAAAATAAAACCTGTACAATTGCCTCACATTTTACCCTCAACCAGCATTACATCTTATGGCCTTTTAACTCTATAACACAAAAAGGTAACTTTACTAGAATTCTTTTTCAAAAAAGTCTAATCAAACCAGTAAATACTGGGATGGAAGTCAGTAATAGCAACAGATGTTTGGTCGTACAAAGTATGCAAGGGCACTGAAGATGGAGCACCCCAAAATTCAAACACAGCCAAGCATCCTCTTTACCACTGGTCTCAACTGTGAAACCACAGGCACCCACAATAGTTTCACCTTTGTGGATGCAACACCTAGTGCTTTAAGATTGCTTTCTATTAGTAAGGAAAACATCAAAAGCAAAACTTAGGCTAGACTTCTTGCTGAATTTATGTAATTACAATTAAGGGTTCAGGAATGATATTGATGATCTGGATATAAATAGATTGATATGTCACTTTAATGAAGTCTCCTAATGTTATTGTACTGTGAAATAATTCTGGATTTTCCTGCCTCTGAATGCTGAATTCAAAAGAAGAAAAATACATTTGATAGAAATAAATGAGAGATGAGATAATTTTAAATACTCAGTGAACTGAGACAGCTACATTGTTTTTAAAGTCTAATTTTAAACTCTATTATTTACTGTAGAACCATTACAATCTATCATGTCATTGTGCTGCCATATAGACACACTAAATCCATACACTAAGTTCCTTGTGGTTTTTTTTTTTAGATGACTGCTTATGTACAATAGCTGCTTTTCAGGCAAAAATAATTCACATGAGCATTTATCCTTATGTTTAGAGAACATGACTGAGTCTGAATTACAGCCGCTCAAAAAAAGAAAGGTAATGTTAATATAAAAATATTATTAGGAGTGTTGAGATACTACCATAGTAATTCAATTAGTTGTATAGACTCTTCATTGTATTTCACACCAAAGTCATGTAGATCCATTTAATTTTTTTAATCATTTATCTATTTATTGTTTGTACTGTAGCAAGCCCAATGGTGATCCAAAGCTGAATGTGCGATATAGACAATTTACCCCAGGCTGGAATTCCATAGCCCGTCTCCTGCCTGCCCTTGAGCAGCTTTACACTTGCCCTTACCTGCCCACAGAGGTTTCCAGGACAAGCAGCTGTGGGTGCTGGTGACAGAAAGGAATTTGTGGTTCCACTGCCACTAATGAGAAACAAAAAATTATGTCACCTACATATGCGGCTCATATTGACATCAAAATGCATAGTGGAGAAGAGGGGAAAGGAAAGGAAGAGACAAACCTTTCCATGTGAGATATTTGTGTGTGCAAGTGAAAAGAATACAAAAGGTGGCAAATACAACAGCCCTGAAGGTCTGTATCCTCAGCAATGTCTGTGCATCGCTCAGATAAGCATTGCAATGCGGAATCTGTACACAGCTTGATATTCAGGGGGATTTTCCATCAGATTTCCATCTTTCTTTACAGTGTAAATGGCAGAGGGAAAACTTTTCATTAGCTGATAGAGGATCTAAGTGGGAAGCGGTTTAAATTATCCAGAAATGACATGGACTGTGAGAGAAAAAAGGGAGCTTAGACTGGAGAGTGAGACTTGCCTCCCTGCATTCAAAATCATCAGCTAAAAAAGCTTCTGGCATTATGTCCTTAGGCAGAGTCAGTCACCCATATCAGACATCCAAATTCCAAAGCTGGCTCTCCTGTTTGCCCTTTATTTCCCCAAGCAGTGTCTGCAGCAACTCCTGCTGCTGGCAGCAGCCCTGCTGATGCAGGGTCTAACAGACAATAGCTGTTACATGTGTTTTCAGCTTACCTCTGAGGTGGAGCTCTCTAATGAGATACCTGGATTGTGATTCTGAAGTTAATACAAGACACTGTATTTAAAAAGAAAAAAAAAAAAAAAAAAAAAAAGAAGAAAAAGGCAAAAAAAAAAGAAAAAGCTCTGAGTAGCTTGAGGAGATTTGAACTTTCATTGCCTGTTTTCCAGGAGAGTGTACCATCATTACTAGGTTACAGGGTTACAGAATACTTTGGAAGTCAGCCACTTGCCATTCTCTTTGCTAAAACTGAACCACTCTGAAGCCACAGGTCCAAAACCCAAGGAACTGAAGATAGAAAAAACAAGTTCAAAGGACCTCTCTGTTTTGGCAAGAAAGTAACTTTTTGCAGAGGCAGGTCTGTTGGGTCCCTGTGCTTAGGAAACATTTTGTCAAATGAACCGCTGTCAGAGTTTATAGACGGGAACCTGTCTCTCCCTTGTTTTTCGAAAAGGTGCCTAAATTGCCAACTTGCCCGTGCCTAGCATGGTGCCTAAAATTCAGACAGGTCAACTTAGATGATGCAAATGACACATTAAAGTTCCAACATATAATATTCTAATAATCTTAAAGCAAGTTTTCTCTCCTTTTATGAGCATTTTTTTTTGTTTTGATAAGAATTGGAACTCCAACTTTTGATATGTCAAATTAAGAGGCAATTCACGGTCCCGCTGCGGAGAAAAAAGCTAACTGTGTTTGTCCAAAGGCATCACTTGCAGAAGGCTACTGTTTTCATACTAAAGAAAAGAAGAAAGGGAAATAATTTACACCAACAGTTCAATCTGATCCATCGTCTGCCTCTTCTTTAGCTCAATGAACTTGTACATGAGGAAGTTTTTAAACTCTAATAGAAAACGACCTATGAAAACTACAGAACCTACCAGACGTGTTCTTAATGTTTGACGTTTCCTTTAAAGCTTCACTGTGTGCATTGCAATGGTAATGAAAGCTGTTCCAGCATTTGGTAAAATCATATCAACAAAGGTTAAGTGAGTTTTTTTAAATGCCAAAATTCCAGAACCTAAACTCTATTTGATGTTCAAAATCTCTTATTTGCAGAGAGATTTCAAATTTCTTATTTGAAATTCTGGCAAAGCACATATTCTAGACTCACTACATCGCCACATCTGAAACCTTGGTATGTTACCTATATCAGGGTAATAGAGGTATGCTTTTTATTTAGAGGTATGTGTTTTGGAGATTTTCTTAAAAGTGTGCAAACCAGTGGTCTAACTACACTTGTTAGAAATATGGTTGATTGCTATGTGTATAAAAGGAAACATTAAACAACTTATTTATTATCCTTATAATCTGTCCCCAGCTTTCCCCTTGTAGTGTCATTGTCTTATAAACTCTTCAAGGTAGGCCACTGAAACCTCATTCCAGGATGCACCTTCATTCAATGCCTGTAAATAAATAGCACATAAGAAGAAAGATATTACGTATTCGTAATTGTCACCTGCTCACTCTAGAGGTTCAGCAGAGCCAATAACCAGCCAAGTCAGGCTTTTCACTACAGAACAGTACCTGGCAACTGCTTGACACATGACCATTTTTCAATGGTACTTTGGAAGGTTGAGGGATTGATCCATTTCCTACAGAGTCCACCAGAGCTGAAACCATCCCAGAAAAGGGAATGCCTCATGCTGTTAGGGGCTCCTGTGGTTCCCCAGTTTTTGTAGGAAGGTAGACCTAACCTTATGACAATGCATGTGCTTGTGGAATAGAATTTCAAAGTAACTTTTTTTCTTCTTGAACCTTTTGTCTTTCTCTGTGTTGGCTTCCTGCATTCACACTATTTTCTACAAAATACCTGGTTCCTGTTGAGTAGCTTGAAGAGCTGAATGACACAAAAAAAGAGATTTGTTTCTCCTTTAAATTTCATTTCAGTCTTCTGTGCAGTTTACTACAAAGGACTTTATCCTTACTGATTCCATGCAGTTTTGGTTTTGTTTTCAGTAGCAACTTTTATATGAAATGCTCTACAGAAAAAAGACCAAAAAAAAGTGATAATGAAAAGACAGATAGAAAAATGGCAAATTAAAATCCTGTAATACATGTGCCATCAAGCAGAAGAAATCCTCAAATACTGCCTCTGAGCAAGAGCTCTCAGTAAGCCTGACATTAGCAGCAATTTCTATTTTTTTCCTAATATAGTGATGCCTTTCAGCTGACATCTTCATACCATTGTGACAGGCACAGGTAAAGCCTAAACACTGAACTGAGGAATGTATGAATCTTGGACTACTACCAGGTGATGATCCTTCATGACATTCTCCATGATCCTCATCCTCCAGTGCGACTGTTCACTTTTGGGTAATAACAGAAGATTGGTGAGGAGGTCAAGTGACTTGCAGCTGGGGTGTAGAAAAATAATTGTTGTTTATTCTTGTGCGTTGGACAAGGAGATCATCTGTGTTTAGATAACATAGACCTGTGATAGACTTAGAGGCACCGCGTCGAACATGCTTGAGATTCCTGCCCTGCTATGGGAAAGATCAAAGCACAGTGGTAAACTGTGCCTGCATGAATCCTTGATAAACAGGTGAAAACAGCAGGTTTGGTGATCCTCTAGCACAGACTGAGCTCAGCACTGCCTGCATCTCCTGCTTGTATGGCTCTTCCTGGTTTCTGCTTCAGGAATCCCCTAGCTGGCAAGGTAATGAAAATAAATTTACTCTGCATTTCATCTGTGGGTTTGTGGTTGTTCCTACATCCTGTCTGTGCTGACTCATACAACACTCAAGTCCTTTTCAGGAACAGACAGCTTATGCTAAGGCCTGATATATGCTGGGAGAAGCGCCGTTAGGTCAAAGTGAGACCTACACCTGCAGAGGACACAATGGACGGGAAGACATAAGGGCTGTTCTAGAGCTGTTATCACCTGCAGCTTACTGTGTCCATCATCTCTTAGATTCTTGCATACTAACTGCTTGGCAGTTTCTTTAGAATCCACTAAGTTATGGAAATGGTGTAGAACAAAGTTTCAAGGCTGGAAGGTGTAAATATGTCAGGTTACCCAAAGATTTTGATGCAGATCCAACAGCAGCTGGCCTGGTGAGGCTTTCATGCTTTCTGGTGTGATACACAACTTGACGGAGGAGGAAGGATGAGCACTCTCACAATTGGCTAGGTAAGTGTTTTGCTTGTAGGCAAAAGAATTAGATAATTTGTGAGTTAGAGAATTTGTGAGTTACTGCAAAACTTGTGAGTTATTCAAGGATGCGTGGTGAATTTGTGAACTAATGAAGTAATCAATTACACAATTCATGTGTTAGATGAGTCTGTAAAAAAGGGATTGAACCCTTGTTTGATTTGTTTCTTTACCTAATGAGCTCATGAAATAAAGTTAACTTACAGAGTATGTTGTCCTATAAATTTAAGAGATCCAAATGGACTGTGACATTCAATTAGTTCACCTGAGCACACTGTTCATGTCTGAGATTCCTTTACAGACTTCATACTGGGAACTACAATAAAACATAATGGGAGTGGGCTATAGTTTAATAGGCTGTCAGGACAAAGCATATGCTCGCAGCTGATACCAGGGAAACTTTATCACAGAATTGCAGAATCACAGTATCACAGAATGGTGGAGGTTGGAAGAGACCCACCTGCTCAAGGCAGGGCCACCCAGAGAGAGTTGTGCAGAACTACGTCCAGACAGTTTTTTAGTATCTCCAAGGATGGAGACTCCACAATCTCCCTGGGAAACCTGTGCCAGTGCTCGGTCACTATCATAGTGAAAAAGGTTTCCTGATGTTCAGAGGGAACCTCCTGTGTTTCACTTTGTGCTCATTGGTTCTGGTCTGGTCACTTGACACCACTGAAAAAGAGTCTGGCTCTGTCCTCTTTGCACCCTCCCTTCAGATATTTTTATATATTAATAAGATCCCCCATGAGCCTTTCCTTTTCCAGGCTGAACAGTCCCAATTCTCTCAGCCCTTCCTCAAAGGAGAAATGCTCCAGTCCTTCCATCATCTTCCTGGCCCTTTACTGGACTCTCTCCAGTAGCTCCACATCTCTCCTGTACAGAGGAGTGCAGAACTGGACACAGTACTACAGGTGTGGCCTCACCCACTCTGTGTAGAGTGAAAGAATCACCTCCCTTGACCTGCTGGCCACACTCCTCATGCAGACCAGGATACCATTCACCTTTTTTGCAGCAAAGGCACATTGCTAGCCCATGTACAACTTGGTGCCCACCAGGATCCCCAGATCCTTTTCTGCCAAGCTACTTTCCCCCAGGATTTCTACAAAGCTGCTGGGTCTGCCCCAGTATATACTGGTGCCTGGAGTTGTTCCTCCCTAGGTGCAGGACTTCACACTTGTTGAAATTCCTGAGATACTTGTCAGCATATTTCTCAATCCTGTTGAGGTCCCTATGGATGACAGCATGGCCCTTTGGTGTATCAGCCACTCCTCACAGTTGTGTCATCAGTAAACTTGCTGAGGTTACACTCTGCCCCATGATCCAAATAATTAATGAAGATGTTGAACAGTGTTGGATCCAGTGTTGACCCCCGGAGTCCACTGCTAGTTATTGGCCTTCAACTAGACTTTGTGCCATTTATCAACACCGTCTGGGCCCAACTGTTCAGCCAGCTTGCAATCCACCTTTGCCAATATAGACTTATTTTTGGTAGATCTATTTGGTAGATTTGCAGTATCTGCATGGTGGCTTTGAGTATAATAGACAGTTAAAATCTCTCTGTGGATTAGCTCCAACAAGCCAAGGGAGGGTTTTGAAGACACATTACTCCTATTGACCTTTTTAAGAGTTGGAACTAGACTCACAAAGAACTTCAGTGTGACAACACTGAATAATGGCTGCTTCTCTGAGTATGTATTTCTTCTTTTTTTATTTAAAAAAAAATGTGCATGTGCTGGTTTTGTCTGGCATAGAGTTAATTTTATTCATAGTAGATAATATAGGGTTGTTTTGGATTTGTGCTGGAAACAGTGTTGATAACACAGAGATGTTTTCATTATCGCTGAGCAGTGCTCACACAGAGCCAAGGCCTTTTCTACTTCTCACCCCACCCCACCAGCGAGTAGGCTGGGGGTAGACAAGGAGCTGGGAGGGGACACAGCTGGGACAGCTGACCCCAGCTGACCAAAAGGATGTCCCATACCATATGACATCATGCTCAACAATAAGAAACTGGGGAAGAAGAAAGGGGAGATATTCAGAGTTATGGCATTTGTCTTCCCAAGTAACTGTTACACATGACAGAGCCCTGCTTTCCTGGAGATGGCTGAACACCTGACTGCCAATGGGAAGTAGTGAACAAATTCCTTATTTTGCTTTGCTTGCATGCAGAGCTTTTTTTTAACCTATTAATCTGTCTTTATCTCAACCTACAAGTTTTGTCACTTTTACCCTTCCGATTGTCTCCCCCATCCCACCAGGGCAGAGTGAGAAAGCAGCTGTGTGGTGCTTAGTTGCCAGCGTGGGTTAAGCCATGACAGTGTGCAACATCATTAGTCACATCTTTTCTCCAGTGCTACCTTTTTAAATGTACTCAGTTTAAGTAGCAAGATGGAAAAAAAAAAAAAAACCAACTCCTGAAACAGAGAAAATATACTGGAAGTAAGCAGAAAAGACAATACAGCAAGAGTACTCCAAGTGGAATACCTACTGCTTGAGAATTTATAGTTTTCCCTTCTATTGGAGAAACCAGCCTGGCTGAACTTGAGCCCTGCAGCAGCACCCCAAGGAAGCAGTGAGCAACAGTAGTGGGAGACTCCCTGCTACGGGGGACAAAGGCTTCCATCTGCTGACCTGACCTTCTGCTTAGGGAGGTTTGCGGCTTGCTGGAGACTCAGATCTGAGACTTTGTGGAGGGACTGCCAAGGTTTGTCCAGTCCTGCTCACTAGATGGCTGTGCTGCCATTCAGAGGGACCTTGCCAGCCTGGGGAAATGGGCAAAAAGGAACCTAACACAGACCTATGAAGGCAAGTGACAAGTCCTGCACTAGTACAGGCTGGGGGCTGACGAGAAGCTGCTTTGCCGAAAAGGACCTGGCAGTCCCGGTGGACAACTTTGAGATGAATCAGTAGTACACTGTTTGAGCAAAGAAGGCCAACATCTTTCTGGCCTGTGTTACACAGAGCATTGCCAGGAGGTCAAGGGAGGTGATCCTTCTCTACTCAGCACTGGTGAGACACATGGAGTGCTGTTTCTAGTGCTGGGCTCCCCAGGTACAAAAGCAGTATGAACATACAGCTCCAGCAAAGGGCAATGAAGATGATAAAGTGATTGTAGCATCTGACATGCAAGGAGAGTTTGAGATAGCTGGGTCTGTTCAGCCTGGAAAAGAGAAAGTTTGGGGGGAATCTTATCAATATGTGTGAGTACCTCATGGGAGGAATAAGGAAGATAGATCCAGAATCTTCTCAGTCTTAATCAGTGAAAGGGCAAGAGGAAACAGGCATAAATTTAAATACAGAAAACTCCACTTCGACATCACAAAAGAAAAATTTTTTACAGTGGGGCTGAGCATAATGTATGGGAATAGTTGCCCAGAGTGGCTGTGGAGCCTCCACCCTTAGAGATATTCAAAGCACAAATGGGCACAGTCCTGAGCCACCTGTTCTAGCTGACCTTGCTTCGAGCAAGGGGGCTGGACGAGGTGATCTTCAGAGGCTCCTTCTGACCTCAGTGCTTCTGTGATTCTATAATACTGTTTCAAGCTGTTTGTTTTTATGAGTTTACCTGATATGACCTTTTGTGGAGCTCATTATCCTAATAAACCATTAACCTTTAAAATATTTGAGCTAAATTATGGTAAAGGTATTTCAGTTATCTTTATCACCTCGTAGTGAAATATGCAGTGTTAAGTATTACCACTGTGAGACCCTCTCCTGGAATACCTTGCAAAGGGCAACTTTTATTGCTGACCACAGATATATCTTAGACTTCAACAGACAGATCTGATATACAACACGTTGTTATAAACTGACAAAATCCTACAGAGAAAGAGCTCTTTCAGAGTAAATTTTCATGAGGCTAATGACCAACCCCTTCAAAAAAAGCTTATCTGAAAAATGTAAATAGAATTTTTTAAATATTCTTAGGTCTGGTTTGTGACTGAAACCAGAAATTCCCAAACTTATTTTGTATAAGTTGCATCAGCACTGATAGATCAGATCCTAGTTCCATGCTAGATTGCTTATATACATAAGAATACATGTTAGGCAGTTCAGGTAGTAGTTGCATACCATTCAAAAATTACTCAGATAGCCAAAGTGTTGTAAGCCCTTGTATATAAGCTATACAGGCTGCTGATACTTAAGACCTGAGGACAAAGGGGGTGGAGAGAGCATTTTCTTTCATTAGCCATCACAATCCAATCAATGCAGAAAAGGGTTAAAAACAGCTTTAAAGGTAAAAGAAGATAAGAAGGGAAGGCACTTTGGTAATTTCTGAATCATTCAGTGTGTTCCCCAGCTGGATAAGTTAAATCTATTAAGAAGTCTTTCGTTTCACAGCATGGTAGTAAATCAGTCCCAGTATAATCTGTTGGTCAGTAAGCCGGTATGTCCTTTATCTTTCACACTGTTTGGCCACTGATTTGGCTTTTTTCAGTTAAATTGTACTTTAGTTTGTGTGACATATTAGATGTTCCAGCATCAAAGAAAATAGATCTCAAAAGAACTTCATTTTTTCCCAGGACAGGATCACCTCCACCTTATTCAGCCTTGAAAGTTGTCTGCTGACTCTGTTCTCAAAAACTTCCAGTAATGATAATTCCACAGACTCTCTAGACAGTCCTTTTCCATGATTTATGGTTGAAAATCTTTTCCTAATACATAACCTAAATTTCCTTTGCTCTAATTTAAGACCATTACTTCTTGTTCTAACCAAGGCTGACACAGAGAACAGATTATTCCTTTCCTTTTCGTAACTACCTTATTATACCAAAGAGTGTTTTTCCCCTTCCTTTTTTTTTTTTAAAACCCCTTTCTTAAGGTTTTTTTTTAGTAGTACAATGTTAAGATGATTAATTTAAAAAGTTGAAATCCTTTTAATTTGGAAACCTGACATTGTGTTAATGCTTAGTTTCACATCATTCTAGTTTCATAAGACAATTTCAGGGGCATAGTGTGTAATAAATTTCAAAATAATAGCTCTAAGTTTTATGAAGTTAAGTCACTCCTGGATTTAGCTGCAATGGTTTAAGGTGTTGCTGATCCCAACAGTCAATACCTCAGCCACTCAAGTTGTCAATCCATACCTCAGCTATAGAGTTTGCCTTCATAAATCAACCCGTGAATGGCAACAGTTGAAATATGAGTGCAGATTCACTTCTGTCAGCTTTTTCTATGATGGCAATAACCTTCAACAAAAGGGCAGAATGAGCAGCTAAAGGCTGCTATGCCTTACACACCACAGCTGTTTGCTTCAGTATGTACCTCCAAGGCCTTTAAGTAACCCTAACTCAGTCTAGCATAGCCGAGGATAGGTGTTTGTCACTTCCCTGAAGGCTGATCACTTCACAGAGCAGTTGTCGTCATCAACTCTGATTGTCTCTCAGCTGCTGGCCCAGACAATTCCTTACACAGAAGAGTTACTATGACTAATGGACATACGGCTGCTCAGACCATATTTCAGCAGCTTCCTTCTGTATCAAGAGAGAGTGATCATCCAATGCAACCGTCATGAAGAATTGGGCTGCAGACACATTGGAGGATCCTCACTGTCCCAAAACACTAAGAAAACCTCAGACTCCCATGCAAAGGGAAATCGCATTTGCAAGAATAGGAGGAGGGAAGTGTGAGTATGATGCACAGGGGGAAAAGGTGTGACAAAAAATATTTTTTAACAAAAATGCTGACTACCATAAGCTGAAATAGCATTAACGATGTGATAGTGTTAATAGTATTATTTTGTTCTAATATCACTATACGGATAATTCTACAAAAAGGCTCAGGCCTCAAGAAAAGATCAAATGTTTCCGTCCATCACCTCTCTTCTTCCCTGTTCTCCTGTCATCACATTGTGCTCAAATGTTTTCTGCTTACCTGATCCTCCGTGTAACTATTAGCACTATACCCCCTCTTCTCGAACAACTGAGGTTAATAGCTAAGTTGGACTTGCACATCACTCACCTTCCCTGATGGTACTTTCTTTCATGCTTTGCTCTAAGTTTACATAAAAGCTTTTATGCTCTGTGGAAGGTGCTGAGCTCACAGCTTAACACACTTTTTCCAAGGTATCTCCAAGTGTACTAGATAGCTAAACTCCCGTTATACTTGAAGGAGATCTAGTCAAGAAAGTCAGGGAAGAGCTTTTCAGTTCTGTAGACTGAATTCACATGAATCCTCAACCAATTAATTCACAGTGAAGTAATTAATTAATTAATTGATTGATTGATTCACAACCTTATCAAGGATTCACAAGAGGTTCTAGGTATTTCAGGCTAAGGGGTAGAATACATGACCAGTTTTGACTCCAATCATTATACCATAGTTTACTACATGAGAAATGTAGAGGAGAAACAACAAAAACATATCTAGATCTAGATGCAGTGTTGGGATATCTGAAGCCCCAAAATGATGCAGTGAGCCACTTGGTATTAGATAATCTGTTTAAATCCAAGGATTCAAAGTTAAAGTGAGTTAATAAACTGAAAATACTGATTTATACATAGTTCCAGCACTTCCAACCGTCAAGAATCCAGACATCATAGAAATGTCCAAGACATTACATCCTAAAAAGTCACCTTCAGGACAGAGGCCATATATGTTTTCATATTCCAGGAAACTCCAAAAGCCAAAGTGCACTGCAGCTAAATTTTGGACACAACAAAATAGACTTATTTTAATTTTCATGTTTTCTTAAGATTTCTTATGAAAATGTATTTATATCCCCCTAGAAGTGCAATTATTCTTGATGTATAATGTTTGACAAGCAATTGAGACTTTTAATAAACCTTTTTGGTATTTACCTTCATGCAGAATATATTTATAATTTTGGTCACTTATGCTGCATCTTAAAGTTACGCACATCTCCATTTACACTTGTTTAAGACTACTTTATAATGCCTCATAAACAAGGAAGAACAATCCTTATATCTTATTTTAGTACACTTTTCAGTAGTCTGTGTATGCTTAATTTTTCTTATTTTTTTATATGGATACCCATTTGCATGCCTTTCAGAATATTTTATTATTTACTTCTGGACTTTTTCTAAGTTGTGCCTGTTATTTTAAAAGACAAATAGGGGCCTGGGCCCAGATGCCATGTTATGAAACTAAACTGTTGTTAAATGGCATACAGTCCATAAACATGGGGAAACATTGAGCTAAGCAATGCTTAGGTAAATTTCCTTTCCCTAAAATAAGAATTTACCAGAATAATTGCACAGCAGTTACCTTAACTTTGTTTAAAATATGATATTTCTCTTTCATTACAATCAATAAAGCATTTGTCTTTTATTATTATTATTGTTTAGTATTGTATCAGAGTTGTATTTATTTACATGAATACTGAAATTTCCATATGCTTCCCTCTGAAAATTTTGCCTATCCAGTTCACCTTCGTGCTGAATTAATATTTCTTTATTATGAACCACTTTATTGCTTTCAGTCTATATCACAAGGCTGCACTTAGTGTTATCTTCTGAAGGGCTTGCAACAATGACCTGCTTGAATCATCTCTCAGCTGGATTTAAGAAGTCAATTCAATCACTAAAAAGGAAATTAAAAAATTACATTGTTTAAAACACTAAATGGACATTCATGCAAGAGCCTAATTCTCAGCGCTGTCATTTGATCATTTCTCAAACTTACTTTGACATTAAGGGGAATTTGCCTAGCAAAAGGAGGGGAAGTCTTATTTTCTGTCTTCAAGTGAAAGAACTGGCTGTTATTCCAATATGATACTGTCTCTTGCAATCTTTTCATCAGATATTGCTGGAAAGGACTAAGAGCAGCACAGAAAACAAAAGCTTCAGGATGTTACTATTCAATCTCGTTTTCTATCCATCAGCAGTATTAATTCATGTGATAGAATGGAAGGGTATAAGTAAGTCCACTTCAGTCCTTGCTTTTGCTACAGTATCTGCTTCCTGAATAAAAGCTGCACATAAATATGTGTCAGGAGAGAAGGAAGAGGAACATGAAGCTGCACATTTCTCAGTGCTAATCAGTGAAAGGAAACAAAAGATGGGCACAAGCTGAAATATGTAAAATTAAACATAAGAAGAACATTTTTTACTGTGAGAGTGGTCAAACACTGGCTGCCCAGAGAGGCTGTGGAATCTCCACCCTTGAAGATATTCAGGACCCAACTGGACATGATCCTGGGCAGCACACTCTAGGTGACCTGCTATGAGTTGGGGGGTTGGACTAGATGATCTCTAGATGTACCTTCCAACTTCAGCCATTCTGTGATTTGGTGATTCTGTGGATATACCGCATTCAGGTATGTAATTAATTTTTGTCACTTCAAACCATGGGACTGTATTTGGTTTGCATGGCAAGGTTTTGGTAGCAGAAGGGCCACAGGGGTGGCTTCTGTGAGAAGCTGCTAGAAGCTTCCCCCATGTCTGATAAAGCCATTGTCAGCTGGCTCCAAGATGGACACACCACTGGCCAAGGCTGAGCCAATCAGCCGTGGTGGTAGTACCTCTGGGATAACATATTTAAGATGGGAAAAAAAACCTCACCTGAAAAAGAGCAGCCAAAGGAGAGGAGTGAGAACATGTTAGAGAAATAACCCTGCAGACACCAAGGTCAGTGAAGAAGGAGGGAGAGGAGATGCTCCGGCCAGAGTAGAGATTCTCCTGCAGCTCCTGGTGCAGCCTATGGTGAGAAAGGCTGTCCCCCTGCAGCCCATGGAGGTCCATGATGGAGCAGATCTCCACCTGCAGCCTGTGGAGGACCCCACACCAGAGCAGAGTGATATGCCTGAAGAAGTCTGTGACCCCGTGTGAAGCCCAGGCTGGAGCAGGTTTTCTGGCAGGACTTGTGACCCTGTGGGAGACCCATGCTGGACCCATCTGCTCCTGAAGGACTGTGCCCCATGGAAAGGATGGACCCACGCTGGAGCAATTAATGAAGAACTGCAGCCCGTGGGAAGGATTCATGTTGGAGAGGTTTGTAGAGGACTATCTCCTGTTGGAGGGATCCCACACTTCAGCAGGGGAGGAGTGTGAGGAGTCCTTCCCCTGAGGAGGAAGGAGAGGCAGAAACAACGTGTGATGAACCGACCCCAACCCCCATTCCTCATCCCCCTGCACTGCTCAGGGGGAGGAGCTAGAGAAATCAGGAGTAAAGTTAAACCTGGGATGAAGGGAAGGGTTAGGGGAAGGTGTTTTTAAGATTTGGGTTTATTTCTCATTATCACACTCTGATTTGGTTGGTAATAAATTAAACTAATTTCACCAAGTTGAGTCTGTTTTGCCCATGACAGTAACTGGTGAATGATCTCTCCCTGTCCTTATCTCAACCCATGAGCCTTTTGATATATTTTCTTTCTCCTGTCCATCTTAGGAGGTGGAGTGATATAGTGGCTTTGGTGGGCACCTGTGATCCAGTCAGGGTCAACCCACCACAGGGACCCTGGGTGAAATGCACCATAACAGATGGTATTGGTTTTCATTCAAGGATTTAATCTCCTTTTACACTGAGGGATCACATCTGCAGCCCTCAAAATGTGTTTGTCAGAGTAGAAGAACCGTACCAGGTCCTACTACTCCTTACCTCCCACACTTGTCAATAATTAATGCACGGTTGTAGATTTCCGAACACAAGCAGAACTTTCGTGTCCTCTTAAATGTTGCTCTTCAGTGGAGAGACAATACAGTTTGTGTATTTGGCTCACTCAGCATGGGGGGTGCAGTTCCCTGGTTTGATGCTTGATTTGCAAATGCTAAATTTAAGTAATGCTCACTATATCTATGAAAAAGTAACAGGATTTCTAAATATCAGATTCTGTTCCTTGAAGGCCTGTAAGCACATGTAGGCTTTCAAGCACTGCATGACCAAACTGATGCCAGACTCATGTAATTGAACAAGATACTTCCAAATTTTTCTAAATTTTCTAAATGAAAATAGCAAAAAAGGTCAAATATTATTTCCATTTTCACAGCTTCAAGCACAACAACTGAAATGAAAGACAAATTTAAGAGTGTGAGCTGTTAACAAGAGGTATATAAAATAATGGCAGAAAAATATGTGACCATATTGATTCACCAGTATGCACCATTGGCATTAAACTGCCATGAGACCAGTGTAACTCATTATGATCATGGATTTATGAACATTTTACACAACTGTTATGCGTGGTCTATGATTTTATGGTTGATTATGTTCATGCTGTTATTGCATTCTCTGCATCTTATTTGTCATACATTGAATGGAGAAATATAAAACACATCGATTTTTTTCCCTTCTAAGTGCTCTTTCGTCTCTCACAAAAATACTTTCTACAGAAAACTACACAAAGTAGTACTATACTCAAAGATAATGCATTTTTCTATTGATCCTGCTCATAGGCTTTCATAAGTGTGACTGTTGCTCATTGCCATAGCTGTTGATCTGACACAATCACACACACTACAATCAAAAAATGAACCTTTTAATCCATTAAACTTGTATCATCCACTAAGGAACTATTTCTTGTATTACTGAAATTAGGTGAAATAACACTGTGTTCTCTTACTATCTAAAACTGATTTGAAAATGGTGAGTAATCATACAAGATGATCTGAGATTGTACAACTGAATTCTAAAATGTCTCAACAGAACAGAGATATTTTCAGCAGTGAGCATTTTCGAGGGAGTTTGTAACCCATAATATGTTTTTAGACCAAAATAATGCAAGTGTAGACTGAAGAATGCAGTGTTTCTGAAGTGACTGTGCGCATTATTCCATCAGGAAAGTCAATAGGAATTTTGTTTTACAGAAGATGTAACTGAGATGAAGGAAGAATCAAATTCCTCTGTCCTTGTTCTGTGATCCACCAGTTCCAAGTGAGTGAAGTAGGCATAAATCTGGCTTCCCATGATAATTCTTCTTAACTAAAACAATCTGAGTCTGAACGTGTCCTTAATTTCACCTCAGTTTACAAAACTTGAGGATATTGCTTATTTACAGTATCTCTGATGCTAATCAAATAGCAGAGAATAAATGTCATGAGTGTGCTAGATGATACATATTTGTTGGCCTTTAAAGTGGATTTGGGACTTGTGTCTTCATATTATGTAGATAAAAATTCACTGTATTTATTCTGCATCTGTCACTCCACATGTTCATTCTGTTCAAGATGTTCTCTCTGTGTTGTTGATGGAGTCTCACCTTTCTCTGATGGAGTTCCACCAATCATTTCTTTTCCACATAATCTTTTTGCTGAAGATTTAATCTGAACACAAGAACTTTCAGAATATACAGACCTGTTAAACCAGTGGGAAACGTTATTTCCAATGCTGAAGAATCTTGCCAGTTCGATAAGGCTGTACCTCATATTTACTTTCTCCTAAATCCTAATGCGGAACTTACTTCTACAGCAACAAGATATGAAGCTAAACTCTAGGTTGAATTATGATGCCCATCTGAAAAACAGCTGAATTCTTTTCTGACCACATTCCAGTTTTAATCATGTCTCTAAGTCAGTAAAAACAAAAGAATCTCCAAAATAGGACTCACACACTGCAAATAAGGTATCTATTACAGGTGCCTGAAATCATCTGCAGTACTTTTAGGACTGGATATGAAAAAGAGCATTGTGGTATGCATTTCCAGGCAGAATTTATAATTTTCTCTGACAGAAAAAGAGAAGAGGAAGGTAAAGAATTCCTGTATTACAACAACATTGATTGTATTTTTTAAAGTACAAAATTGTTATAATTAAGTTATGGTTTACAATTACAAGGCAGAAAACCCAAAATCTTTTGTTTTTTCAAAGTACTGTTGTTTTCGATATCAAACCAACATTGCAGTAAAGAAAACTGGAAACTACTTCAATCCTGCATCCTCATGTGAAAGAAAATGTACTTTTGCAAGATGAATTTTCTACCACCAGGAGCTATAGATCACAACCTACTAGACATAATATTCTGCAAAACATATCTGGTTTGGCATGATCACCACTGCAGGTATTCTAAAGGGACACAACTCCAGGACTGTTTGTTTACACCCATGGAAATCCATAAGCTCTCTAGTGGCCAGGGGTGACTTCCATGGGGGACAATCATGTCTTTTCCCATCAGAGCTTTACCAAGGGTCACCTAAGTAAAGATTTCCCAAGTTATTTTCTTCTCAATAAGTGTGAATAAGGGCGGTGCACATGTCAGCAACAAACCCAGCACGATAGCGTATTGGAAAATTAAGTGTAAATTGGGGCCAGAATATTCTGCCCCTGCACAGTGGCCCTTGTTCAGAGGGAAGGGCACTCATCAGCTCAAAAGCTTTAGGGCCACCACAGCTAAGGTCTAAGTTCCAGGCACCCGTTTGCCTATTGCACCCAGCAATCTGACTTAGGCATCCAGTTTTCTACAGGAAATATGGAAAACCATAGTACCTGAAAATGGGTTTATACCGGCAAATATATTGAGCAGGGCCTGAAATGAATTTACAGGGTATATTGGGAAAGTTCTCATTTAAATTTCCTGGATTTAGGAATCTTCCTGGGGCCACCCTCATCCTACTCATAACCCACAGCCATGCTTTGTTACCTGGCACCTGCCTTCTGTCTTCATCATTCAAGGAAGTGAATGGTTTTCTTCTTTTCTTACTCTAACATGGGATGTTAGCAAGTATCAAATGACAAGTTATGACATCTCAGCCCAATCACGCTAACCATTGTGTGCAGCGTGAGACTTTGAAGATCAGCATATGGAAAACAGATTAGTCTAATTCCTTTCTGAGTCTGCATCTTGCTGCACTTATAATTCAGTATTTTATGCTACAGTCATATTCCCCCTGACTTCAATGGGAACAATGAATATTCATATCTGTACATATTTTTACAGGGTCATGTGCTGAGATTAATTTTTCTCAGCATCCTTCCTAAATAACATAGATCCTGTAAGAAATTACTGGAAAAGATCTTAAATGTAAAACATTTAGTTACATACATCTCTGACAAAATACCCCATTAAAGTATACAAACTACTCATGAGTAGAGAAACGAGACACGATATATTGATTTCTTCTCTTATGTATTTCTGGAGTATTTCTCACACTTGCTTATGACTAGAACATTATTCAGGAACACAGTAATAACAGAGGTCTGGATTGCCTTTTTGTTACAATACTATTTATTCAACCTGCAAAAGTAATAATAATAATAAGTATTCCTATGTCAGAAATTTTAGGTTTCAGAAGATCCTTATTTCTGACCTTGGAAGAACCAGCCTGTGTTTCAGAGAAAGTCAATCATCTATATTACTCCCATCTTGACACACATTACCTTAGGGATGAAAGGCTCAGATGTGTTACTCAGTTCAGGGATAAGAAAAGTGCTTAAACCCTCAGCTGATCCTCATCTTCCCTATGAGGAAAGGCTGAGAGAGCTGGGCTTGTTTAGCCTGAAGAAGAGAAGACTGAGAGGGGACCTCATCAACACATACAAATATCTTAAGGGTGGAAGTCACGAGGACGGAGCCAGACTCTTCTTGGTGGTGCCCAGCGACAGGGCAAGGGGCAATGGGTACAAACTGAAGCATAAGAGGTTTCATCTGAATGTGCAGACGAACTTCTTTACTTTGAGGGTGGCTCAGCATTGGAACAGGCTGCCCAGGGGAGTTGTGGAGTCTCCTTCTCTGGAGATACTCAAAGCCTGCCTGGATGATGTCCTGTGCAACCTGCTGTAGGTGACCCTGTTTTAGGAGGAGGGTTGGACTAGATGATCTCTGAAGGTCCCTTCCAACCCTTGCCATTCTGTGATTCTGTGTGATTCCCTTATAATACATATGTTTTTGTGGGACCCTTTTCCCTTGAAAGAATTATGTACTTATTTTTATTTAATAATCTTGCTCTCTCCAACAAAAAATCCTTGATAGAAATTCTACATTCCAGGGAATTAAAACCTAGGAACATTTTACTGCTGAACTGAAAATGGACTTATCGAGATAGCTAGCCTTCCTTAAATGCCTCATGAGTATGTTGATAAAAAAACAGAATTAACTTTTTACCCACGTCATTGTCATTACTGCACAAAAAAGACTTTGTCCAAAATGTGTTATGTAACCCTAAGATATTTATCTGCTGTGCCAACACATTGTGTGTGTATAGAAATGTTGAATTAGGGTTTTTTTACAGAAAAAAAAAAAAAGTGGAAGTCCCCCAAAAATGAATGCAACTGTCCCACTATTACCATTTTGATGAGCATCTTGCTATAGTGGAAACTTGATTTAAAAATCAAGTCAAAACCTATTTATTTTAATATTCATTTATACAACACTTCTCCAGAATTGTTCACTGTTGCTCTGCTTATGGCATTGTGATAAAAAAATAGATTATTTACATAAGCGAACAACAGCATTCATTGACATGCTTGCACTGCCTAGCCCTATTTATTTCTTTAATGAAATTTTCCCAGCATAATATTCAAGTTAACATTTAAAAATTAGCTGCCTTGCCTCTGCAGGTTTTCTCTACATATCCTGGATTAGAGAGTTTATCTGTATTAACTTTTTAATAGCTTCATATTATGGATTGACCTAAGACATAGTCATAACTCTTTCAGGACAATTAAGATGTATTATACTAAGCACGTGCTTGCTGCTGTCTCTACATGTGGCTCTAGGAAGAATACAATTTATTATGTCAACATTTTGTCTAATTAATTTTTTATAAGCCATTAGTTTTTATTTGTGCTATTGAATTTCAAGAAAAAGTTTCCAAGAACAAAAACACTTTACATATGGTTAAAGAAATCCAAAAGATTCCAGCATAAAAAAGATATAACTTTATCATCATTTAATTTGAGGACTGCAAGAGAAGGAATATTCTGTGATTTTGCCATGCTGTATTATTTTTCAGAATGGCAGAAGCTCTTTTTAAATCAGTTCTCAATGGCTGGTAGGAAGATTCTTATTAAAATTAGATGGTCTTGGATTAGGCTACACAGTTTAAATAAGGAGATATATAATTAAAATGTACTTACAAAAATAATAATAAAATTAGTTTACGTGTGCACATAAAGAAGAGGGAGAATCAAGGAAACACAAATAAAAATATTCTTCTACACCACAGCCTTCCCAGCTGCTTAACTGTATGCCACTTACTAATAATCTCTCAGTGGAGTTCTTCTCACCTAACTACTTGTGACTAAAAGTTGGCAGGTGGTTTTAAGCTGATCATGTAGTCTCCCTGTATAATGAAGAAAAAGAGAAATGTGTCTCCCCACCTGTGCTAGACATATGTTTTAGGATAAATCATCTCAGAGGTGCTTATCCCTCCCAAAAGAAGAAACGTAAACAGCTAGTGTAGACCAAGAATTAAAATTTACCTGCTCAGTGTTGGTAGAGGTAACACACGTGTTTCCTCCTCAGTTGAAGAAATGCAAATAGACTAGGCTAAGATAAGGTCTTTCTACTTCCTTATGTATTTTTCATCATATTTATTTATGTGATTAGTTATTTCTATAGCTTTCAGCTTAGTCTATATAAACAGTATTTCTTTCACCTATCTTATACAGAACAAGAAGTTGCATTATTTGTAGAAAATTCATTAAAATATTCAATTTCTGTTAATGATCTTTATTTTAATTAGTCTTCACGAGATGCACGGTAAAAGGATTTAGTGGATGGGGCCTACAGTTTAGTATGTTCTTAAGTGAATTTATAAGAGGTAAGCATGTAAAGATTGTTAAGATCAAGATCCCGGACATTGAATTCAATGGCAAAAGCGTTTTTCTCTTCTCACTGAACTTGTCATTTTGAAAAATTTGCAGAGAAATTTTGGAGGTGTGAAATGAACAAGAAGTACAGGTGTTGCTTTTTTTCCATTAGTAAGTGATGTAAGGAATGGAATGAGTGCTCCTTTTTTTCATATTCTTCAGGTTAATGGCTGTATTAATACAACTATCATGCACTGAGCAAATTAGTGAAACAAAATACTCACTTAGCTGAAGAAGAATCAAATATATGCATCCAGCAATATGGCAATTGTTACAGTTAAAGAAATATAAATTAAGAACTCTGCATTTGTTTGAACTGTGATTAGAAGTATTCTACAAGGAATGGACCAGCTTCTCCAAAGACAGAGTGACTTCTGATCAAGAAGGGTTTTTTTTTTTTTGAGGTAATTATGATATTAATTGCCTAAACCAAATATTAAATAAGGGGGTGGGGGAGTGGGGGTGGCAACAGGGTGTATTTTGGCAACAGAATGATTTTTCTTGAGATTGAGACGGTCAGACAAAACTGGTTGTAATAATTTCTAATGCTATTTCCAAGACTCAAAAAATATATTGGGAAGTGTTCTACCTTCTGATTAGTTCCCATCTTTAATTTCCTGCTTTGAACTCCACATGTTAAAGGGAGGATTTATCTGATGGAATTTATTGAGGTCAATCAACTACAACCTTTTTCTGAGAATGAAAGGAAAAGGTACTTCTACAGCATGGCTCATCTCACCGAGTGTCTGAAACAGGTTGAACGAACTGTCCTACAGTTCTCTCTGATACTACAATGGATGCCTAGGTGACTGGTTGAAATGGAAGCATATGCACTATAGATGTCTATAGTCGGGTGAGAACAACACTACAATAAATTTCTTTCCTACTGGAATATGAAGAAGCTTCCTTTTCTAAACTCAAATATAATAATACAATACTTGATTGACACTGCTTTTCTAAGAAGTTCTCACTTAGAAATGCACCCATAAAGAAATTAATGCACAATTCTTGTGCATTACCATTATTTATGAAGAGTTTCCACCAAAAATCATGAAAAAAAGGTGATTTTTAGTCCCAAGGTCTCCTATTGTCTAAAAAGTCTCCATTGGCAATCAAGCACTGTTCTTGGAAAGGGAGAAAGGTAAGCCAAAGATCCAACCATTATTTTTTTTTTCACTTGCAAGTAGCAATGTTACCCTTACAAAGCAGTCATGAGATAAGAAATGACTGTATACTGAGCCTACAGGAATTAATATAGGATTGTGGGATTTTTCCCCTTGCTTTGGGAGACCACACAAATAATTTGTAGAGTCGGCATCGTCACTTGGCATACTGCAATAGAATTCAGCTGCTAAGCAACAGCACAGAAAAGAAATCAGATACAAAGTACATCCACAGCCTTAGCTAACATTTGTCTTTTCAGAATGAAAAATCATTTTGTTGCTTCCCTCCTAAAAGATGAACTGTGAAGAACTTTATTCTCTCTGGATTTTGAATTTGTAAATTCCTTTTTTTTTTCTGCATACTCCCTCCACCTCATTTAAAAATAAAACCAGGAATTTATTACTCTATAATGGATTTTCACAAGGTTGAAAATTATATGGATTAATATTAATTTATTATATACAAAAAATCTTCTAAACTTACAATAGTGTAGAAATTATATAGTTCTCACATCAAGAACAAAAGCATCTGCTGTGTGCAAATTAAAACAAATTTGCTGTTGCATTAAAGGACAAGCAACTGTAATGGTAGTAAAAAAATAATGCCCTGCAATTTCTGTATAAAATGCTATTCTTCATATTTAATGACTAATCATTAAACCAGATATTTAAAATAATAGTAATAAAATTGCTCTAGTAAAATATGATTTATACATAGTATTAATGTTCAAAAAAGCATTTTTAAAGAAAGAATCTGCAAACTGCTTTTGATAGGTAATTTTTTCACATTGTAAAATGTTCTTTCTTTGGAGAGGCTGCTTACAGTAAAATCCTCAGTGGGATGCACTGTTTTCAGGTTCTGAATTGTTTTCCTTACTTTCCTTATGTTTGACGGTTCCCATAAAGTCAATCTTAGTGTAAATATTATTATGAGAATGGATACTGAAACTGTACCAAGTAGTTTAGAAGCCAGCAATTCCATACACATAAAGGGGATGATGAAACACGGATGGCAAGGTAAAACTTACCAGAATTTAACCTCTATAATGGCTAATTTTCTTCTCTTTCCACAGCATAAGTAATGGGTTTACCACTTCAAATAGTGCTATTAGTTCCAATAGAAGTTGAATTCATACCTCTGAAAGCAAAACTTAACATTAACATTGAAGTGACACAGACAGTGGATATACATCGTGTATTTCTCAGTTCTTCTCTGACTTTGACATTCATTATGGAAATAATTTAGAAATGACTGCAGATCATAGCAGTATAAAACTCTAGTCTCCATGGTTAAATAATTAATTTAGGTAATTTCTTTCACCTTTAGTTCAAAACTAGAAGGAAATAACAGAAGGCAGGCACAAAGAGTGCCTTAAACTTTCACTGAAATTGCATTGATCGTCTACAGCCACAGAAACCTTCCCCTGCAAATGCTACTGGGTTGAGTTTCACAGGGTACTGCAGATAGAAAGTGCAGATTAGTGGGTGGAAGGTATCTGTTCACTTTTTGTCTTGAGATACACAGGGAATTATATCCAGAAATTATCTTGGAGAATGTACTCATTGACAGTGTTATCATAGTTTTATTTCAAATATTAGAGAAAACTTTATATATTGGAGAAATACAATTTTGTTACTTTGTGGGATTATTTCAGTTTCAGGGTAAAAAGAGCAGGCAATGTATGTATGTAACATATCTATGCTTGCTTTCACAAAAACTATTACAGTATCTCTGAAAACTGCTGACATAAATGAAACTGTAATTTTACTGTAAAAAATGCCTAACCTTTCGCTACCTGCATTTTAATGTTTTCAAACCACAAAACAATAAAATCCATTGCAAAATCTTCTCATGAAGAGGTTTCTGTGGGAGTAGGCATCTAATGTACTATTTATGTCTGATTTCATTTCAACCAGTGCTAGAATAACAATATGATAAAATACAGGTATTGTATTAATAGCTAGGAAGAGAGAGTGAAAAAATCTGAATTATACTTACACAACTGGAAATATTCACTGATTTCATCGAAGCTCTTCTAACGTAGCTAAGATCAGAATTTCATCCAGATCCCTTCATCCAGGGAAAGAAGGGATGTAAAATATAAAATAAATTCTATTTCTAAGGTGAGGTAATTTTCAATAGCTACTAGGAAAAAAAATTGTTTATTTGAAATCTATTGCAAATTAAAAAAAATAATGGTGAATATTATTTCCTGCATGTGTAAAACAATGCGGTATTTGGAGAACTGACTTTATAACGGTAGTTGAGATTACACTGAGCTGAAGCCATACATGAATCAGAACAAAATTTTTGCATATATACACCTTTTTCATAGCAAAACAGAAAAAAATAATACTGTGGTTTTAGAAATGTAAATTCTATTATAATTTTCTTCTAGTCTTGATACATTTAGCTTTTAAAAGGGAACAAGCTCCTTAGAAATGTCATGGATCCAAGAAAATGGAATAAAAGATGATGATCAGAAGTACCCAGCATGGATTCACCAAGGGGAAATTATGCCTAACCAATCTGATAGCCTTCTACGATGGCATGACCAGCTCGGTAGATGAGGGGAGAGCAGTGGATGTTGTCTACCTTGACTTCAGCAAGGCTGTCTCCCATAGCATCCTCCTAGGGAAGCTCAGGAAGTGTGGGTTGGGTGAGTGAACAGTGAGGTGGATTGGGAACTGGCTGAACAACAGGGCTCAGAGGATTCTGATCGGCAGTGCAGAGTCTAGTTGGAGGTCGGTAGCTACTGGGGTTCCCCAGGGCTCAGTACTCGGGCCAGTCTTGTTCAACTTATTCATCAAAGACCTGAATGAGGGGACAGAGTTTACCATCAGCAAGTTCGCTGATGACACAAAACTGGGAGGAGTGGCTGATACACCAGAAGGCTGTGCTGCCGTTCAGCGGGACCTGGACAGGCTGGAGAGTTGGGAGGAGAGGAACCTGAAGAAGTTCAACAAGGGCAAGTGTTGAGTGCTGCACCTGGGGAGGTCGAACCCCAGGCACCAGTACAGGCTGGGGGCTGACCTGCTGGAAATCAGCTCTGCCGAGAGGGACCTGGGAGTCCTGGTGGACAACAAGCTGACCATGAGCCAGCAGGGTGCCCTTGTTGCCAAGAAGGCCAATGGTATCCTGGGCTGCATTAAGAGGAGTGTGGCCGGCAGGCTGAGGGAGGTTCTCCTCCCCCTCTACTCTGCCCTGGTGAGACCCCACCTGGAGTATCTTCTCTGGAGATATTCAAAGCCGGCTTGGATGATATCCTGTGCAACCTGCTCTAGGTGAACCTGCTTTAGCAGGAGCGTTGGACTAGATGATCTCCCAAGATCCTTTCCAACCCTTGCCATTCTGTGATTCTGTGATTCTGCATATAAGGCATGTTCAAAACCACTCTGTCTGCATAAAATGTATCTGTACTTTATTCAGAGGGATGTGAGAGAAAAAAATGAACACTAAAATTGGTTTGCCAGTAGGGCGTTATTTCAAACTGGTTTGAAGAGATTTCTGCCTTTAACTGTACATATTTCTTCAAAAATATGTAGACACATCTTTCTGCCTGCTGCACAAGACCTAACCTAATGATGGCTTTGTGCCATCTTCACTGATTTTTCAATTCTGAGCCAACTCTTACTAATGGGGGTGGGGAGGGGGTATTATCTAGAGAAGCCGGGGGCTCACGGCTTAGACAGGTGTAGTTTTCGCTGGGTAAAAAACTGGCTGGATGGATGAGCCCAGAGGGTTTTGGTCAATGGAGTTAAATCTAGCTGGTGGCCGGTCACAAGTGGTGCTCCCCAGGGCTCAGTTCTGGGGCCAGTCTTGTTTATCATCTTTATCAATGACCGGGATGAGCGGTTTGAGTGTAACCTCAGTAAGTTTGCAGATGACATCAAACTGGGTGGAAGTGTTGATCTGCTCAAGGGGAGAAGGGCTCTGCAGAGGGACCTGGACAGGCTGGACTGATGGCCAAGGCCAATTGTATGAGGTTCAACAAGGCAAAGTGCTGGGTCCTGCACTTTGGTCACAACAACCCCATGCAACTCTACAGGCTTGGGGAAGAGTGGCTGGAAAGCTGCTTGACAGAGAGGGATCTGGTCAACATGAGCTGAATATGAGCCAGCAGTGTGCCCAGGTGGCCAGGCAAGCCAATAGCACCCTGTCTTGTATCAGGAATAGTGTGGCCAGCAGGAGTAAGTGATCGTGCGCCTGGACTTGGTCCTGGTGAGGCTGCACCTTGAATACTGTGTTCACTTTGGGGCCACTACAGGAAAGACGTTGCATTTCTGGAACATGTCCAGAGGAGAGCAACAAAGCTGGTGAGCAGTGTGGAGCACAAGTTTTATGGGGAGTGGCTGAGGGAACTGGGCTTGTTTAGTCTGGAGAAAAGGAGGCTGAGGGGAGACCCTATCGCCCTCTTCAACTACCTGAAAGGAGGCTGTAGCGAGGTGGGTGTTGGTCTCTTCTCCCTGGTAACGAGCAATAGGACAAGGAGAAATGGCCTGAAGTAGTGCTAGGGCAGGTTTAGGTCAGACATTAGGAAAAATTTCTTCACCAAAGGGTTGTCAGGCTCTGGAATGGGCTGTCCAGGGAGGTGGTCAAGTCCCCATCCCTGGAGGTATTTAAAAGAAGGATAGATGAGGCACTTAGGGACATGGTTTAGCGGTGGGATGACAGGGTTAGGTTAACGGTTGGACTTGATGATCTTAAAGGTCTTTTCCAACCTAAACGATTCTATGATTTTAATGTGTGTGTGTATATATATATATATGAAGGGAGGGTGCAAAGGAGGCAGAGCCAGGCTCTTTTTTGTGGTGCCCATTGACAGGACAAGAGGCGATGGGCAAAAACTGAAACCCAGAAGGTTCTTCTTGAACACTGAGAAACAATTTTTCACTGTGAGGGTGACTAACCACTGGTACAGGTTGCCCAGGGAGGTTGTGGGGTCTCCACCCTTAGAGATATTCAAAACCTGTCTGGACACAGTCCTGAGCAACTGGCTCTAAGTGACCCTATTTGAGCAGGGGCATTGGCCCAGATGACCTCCAGATGTCCCTTCCAATCTCAACCATTCTGTGACTCTGTGATTCTGTGATTCTATGAGTGCTGTCTCCTGGCATAAGTGAAAGCATCCTGAGATTATACTCTAAATTTCAATGGATGTCTCTAATACTAGAAGACTGCAATAGTTCACAAAGACAAGACTGTACAAAGCCAGAGAACTGGTCTTAATTTTGCAACATAAAAGAGAAAAAGAAGCTGGGATAGAAATCTATAAGCTTACTCAACAGTGTCAAGGGGTTTTACATAAAAGACTAGATTCATTACACCTAATCTGTCTGAAAGTTTGGAATTTTTGAGGAAAATTGGTTATAAAGGCTTGCGTATTTTTAATGCAGAGAGAGAAGAAATTCTGTAGGTAATTCATGTACCCCAACTTTTCGCCACTTCTGTCCAACAGATTTAGAGACAACCTAGATGATTGAATTAAACTTGGAATCTGATATTAGAAAATGAAAGTTTGTCACTTGAATGTCTCCGTGTCTAAGGAGGTCTGTCACAGTAATCTTTATCTAAAATGTCCTTATCCGGGATCAGTGTGTTTCCTTGGCCCAGACAGGCAGTATCTCCCTCAGAGTGCTTCACAAGGGTAATGGAAAATCTTATAAGGGATGTACAGGATTCCCCTGTAAGGGATGTACAGGATTCCCCTGTAAGGGAAAACTTCAGATTCAACAGATCCCAATTTTTGACAATTGCTCTAAGGAGGTTTCTCTGCAGTACCTGACACGCTTAAAAGATTAATATTCAAAATGTGAAGTCAATACAGACATGTAAGCATAAACACAACATTGCAAGGCATTAAGATAATTATTTACAAATAAATTAAAGGACTTCCTGAAGTCTTATAAATTTGGAATATGAATAGAAAACAGGCAGGAGACAACACATGATGACAAGGTGGTTGAGAGAATTGACAGACTGAGAGGCCATTCACCTCAGGTTCACAGCTCCAACGTAGGCTATGTCAACATAAATAAAACTGTGTGCTGCTCGATGTCTGTCCAGTGACCTATAAATTGGTAACCTTATTATAATAGCTCATGGACAGGTGCCTTCATCCTGTAATCCTTGGTGAAGTTAACCTGAGGATCTGGAGATTGAAATTAGCATAATTAGAAATCTACTTATTTTATCACATAAACATTCTGAAACTGAAGAATTTAATTTGAAAAGTTACATGTAGGCATGTTTTATTTGGGAATTAGAAACAACAGAGACATGTTTTAAAAGCCACTATAGGCAGAGCTTAACTAGACTGGCAATACCTTAAGTAACCAGTTTATATTAAAAAAAAAAATAAAAGAAAGAAAGAAAAAAAGAAAAAGCCAATATGGCTATCTTCCACTCGGCGATCTTAAGATTTTAAGTCTTGCTGAAATCAAATGGGAACATCTAGCAATTAGAAATGTGATTGCAATATACATGAACATAGGCCTATTTATCTATTTATCACACAGAATAACAAAAGTAAAACCATCATGGCACTCGTATTAGTTGCAATTTAATGATGAGGGATTCAAAATTTGTTTGCCAGAAAACAGTTTTTAATGACCTGTGTTTTAGAATTTGATGCAATGTTATACTTAAGGTCATTTCACAAATTTCACAGGCAACAGGTGTTTAAGAACAATTTTAAATGAGTTACAGAAAATTAAATACTTACAAGAGGCTGAAATGGAGTGCTAGCACCTCATTTAATTCATTCCGTCCAGTCACCCAAAAGACTGTAGCAAAAATGGCATCTCACTCTCTGTTCTTATTATAGGAGTCACCTATTAGAATCTGTTCATTAATTTTCCCTTGCATTACATATTCCAAGTAAGTTTCTTGTTCTCATCTTTAAATACTTCTTTACATCACTTTCCTTTTAGGTTTTAATTCTTCTTTCTGACCTTACTTGTAACAATTCCTTTTAGTACTTTCCATCTCATTTTTTTCCTCCGTGCTTCATATGCAATTCCTTCATGTATTAAAAAAATTCCCTTTTCTTTCCTGACATCCTAATCCCTCCTCACAATCTTGAATATTTCTCTTACACATTTTACCAAATGGAGGTTGGTTTCTTTCTTTGATTCTCTTTTTCAATTTTTTCTTTCTTAATCCTGTACAATTTAATCTTTGAGTCTCCATGTGACCACTTGAAATGAGACTTTAGACTGCCAGATACAGGCCAACCTTCTGAAATCTCATAACTGTTTAATATGAATAAAATCAATCGAGTACAATATCTTTAAGAGTGTTGGTTAGCTGTGTCAGAAGCCCTACATTCCTCCATGCCATATATAGCAAAGGTTGCACTTATACTGTGCAAAAAAGAAGAAGTAAACATTAAAAGATACCAGTTAGAACTAAAAATTCACTGGAGTTTTTCAATACGAAATATTTCCAAGGCATCCTAGTGGTGTCTAAGCAGTGGGTTCACACATCTCCTGTCAAAAGCCATCTGGTCATAATGCTGAGCAACTGGCTTTAGGTGACCCTGCTTGAGCAGGGAGGTTGGATCAGGTGACTTCCAGAGGTCCTTTCCAACCATTCTGTGTGATTCTGTGTATCAAGACATTAAGGACATACTTCTATTTTCAATTGCATTAATACAAATCCTGCTGACTTTAGCAGGAATTGCATGTCTATATATCTAAATACAGAATTTGCTTTTTTAATTGTTTTAATAAAACCTGTGTGGCAAACAAAGAAAAAGTCAATAGCATGCATCCCTAAGAAGACAAGAACTGCTCCCCAGAAAAGAAAACCCCAGATACTAATATAAAATTCAAATCAGATGCTAAAAGACATAATTTCAAATCAAAACATCATCTAGACCAGTTATTTCTGATTTCTACATTCTTCTGAGCTCCAAAGTTTTAAATACCACCAGAGAGACCATGCAACTGTCCTAAAAGGAGAAAATATTTATAATTCTATAACAACGTAGTACTAGAGATATTTTCAGTATAGTTTTGCAAGCCTGCCATTAAGTTTGTTGCATACTTCAAAAAAAAATGTTGCCCATGTGAAAACATTTCATGAAAATCAAAACTTTCTATTGAAAGACCAGATCTGGCATGAGTTACATTTTCCCACCTGTGGGGTAGCCAGAAGTTTGATAATAGGGACACAGCATTATGCATCTTGATCAATTGAGTCCTAGAGTACAAAACTTAAAAAGGAAAATGGAGAAATGGAAAATGGAACAAAAATTCCACAAAGTACTGTGACTATGACTGAAAAGGCTTAATCTTGTCCTGAAGCAAAATACTTCGATTTTCCAAATTATTTCTCTCTTTTAGAACCTGTTGTTTAAAAATAAAGAGTTTTGAAGAAGAAAGGCGTATGTCAAAATGCCAGATGCGTAGCGGAATTAAAAAACACCCAGCCAAAATAACATCCAAAAACCCCTGCGTAACTTCTAGGTGGGCATGGAAAGAAAGAATCCCATGTATTGAAAGACCCCAAAGAAGGAAAAGGAACCGAATATTTAGTAAACTATTTCTAGTTTTCCCCATATTTTCTTTTTTCTTCCAATTTAGTTCCAGTTTTCTGTGGCTCCTTGCCACTTTAACCATACCTGAAACTGTAAGCTGACCAGTTCCGCCAGCTCTTCATGTAATGCACATACAGGCTGTTTCTATTGTCAAGCCCTGTGAACTCAGTCGAATGCAAACTGGGTTGGACATAATTGATTCATACAAGCATACAGATTTTTTGGGTATGCAACTACAAGCTCCAGTTGTTGGATAGCATGCCCATCTCTAAAATCTCTAATGCAAAATATTCCATAACTGGCAGCTATTAAATGCCATAAAGATGTGAACACTAAGAACTTCCAACTGTTTATATAGATTTAGTGAAAACAAAAAGCTCAGAGATAATCAGAAACTATTTGATTAAATGGGTTTTGTCTCAGTTTGCCAATCTTCTTAGCATAAAAACTGTTACATTTTTATGAATTTACACTGGCCTCTAAAACAGGGTCCAAATAAACTTTCTGAGAGCTTAGAAATGGGTGCCTTGAAGACTTCTGTTTTCTCTTATTCCTACAAAGACTAGTGTTATAGAAAGAAAGAACATAAGATTTTCCCATAGTTTGCGGCTGCTGGAGCAATCTTTAATACTTGTTTTAAAATGTACTTTTGATGGGTACGATTTGTTTTGCTTGAATCAATTACCCTAGATGTATTACCTGTGGGTGTCTCAGCTGATATTAACCTCAGTTTACTAGAGATAATTATATTCATGTCTTCAGTAAGCTAGAATATAGTACTTATGGATTATCCTGACCTCCACAAAATACATCCAACCATTTTCCTGATTTTTACCCATCTAGCAAGGAAATTAGTGTATTCCTTACTTTAAAACAGATATAAAATTAGTGAAGTAGTTAACTTTTACAGAAATATAGTCCTTCATTTGAGCTATCCAAGAGGGGGTAGACTGATAGAATTTACATTATCAGAAAATAAGATTCTACTTTAATGTAATTCATTTCCATTCCTGTTTTAGGAAAAACAGTTTGTGCCATCAATGAACTCACTGTCTCTATTTGTGAAGATATTAAAGCAAAAGATTGGATATACCTCCTCTTCTTTGTTTTATTAAATGAAGCTTTTCTCCATTTATCTTATGTGTTTACCAGAATCAGAATATAGAATTAATAGAAAATGCATATCATTTTTAAAGTTTAGTGAACTTTTATAATTTTGACCATCTCAAGTTACACACCAATCTTTTATCCTACCTTTAATATGCAAAATCAGAATAATATTTTCATATTTGTTTTGCACCATTTGTGCATTGTACGGTACTGTGTTGATGAATAGCATAAACTTAGGAACAAAAGCTGTGTTTCTACGCAATCAGTAAATTCATAGTCTGACTTTTAAAAATTTTAATAACAAAACAGTACATGGAAGTCTAATAAGCAGAACTTGCATATTTTATTTAAATACACTGGGAGACCCCACTCAAGAAGCTTTTTTCCTATGTTTTCAACCTTTCCTTTCAAATTTTCAGGTAGCAGTTTAACTTTTATGTAAAATACAGAATGTAATTAAAATTTAATAACCTAAGTATGTTTAGTATTGTATATCAGATCATGAATCTAGATACTAAGATCTAGAGCAGTTTAGTTTATTTTCTAGAATGAAACTTTGCAATTTAGTCATGTGTGTACCAGTAAATTTATGTCATAGAGAATTATGAATCTTAGCTAAATAGATGACATTTTATTCTCAGTCACTCAGTATATAAGGTATATATAAAAGTATAAGGACTTAAACTTGAATATATAAGGACTTACTCTTGCCTGAAAAATAATTATAAGTATGTATTTTGAATAAGACAGTAGACAATACAACTGCACAGTCTCTATATTTGAGACAGAAAGAAAAATTTGTGTTTTGCGTCCTGGGGAAAGGAATAAGAAAAGCTGTTGTTCCCACAGAAGATAATTTGAAGAAACTCACTCCCTGAGTTAATCAACAGTCAACAGAACATACTTTTCAAAATTGAGAAACTTCGCCCTTCTTCAGAGATAATAACCAGCATCCTTTACTTGGGCCCCCCAAGCTTACAGGCTAATAGATTTAAGTCTATTTGAGTAAAATAGGAATTGTAGTTGTATATAATATTATACCAAGGGAAATCCTGGGGATTTATTTTTCTTTCTTAGAAATAAATTAAAATTCAAACTGTTGTCTTATAGATAATTGTGGTGGTTTGACCCTGGCTGGATGCCCACCAAAGCCGCTCTATCACTCCCCTCTAACCGGACAGAGGAGAGAAAAGTAAATCAAAAGGCTCATGGGTCGAGATAAGGACAGGGAGAAACCATTTTATCAGTTACCATCACAGGCAAAACAGACTCAAGTTGAAAATAATTAATTTATTATCAATCAAAATCAGACAAGGAGAGGAGAAAAACTGCTAGATCTTAAAAACCTTCCCCCCACCCCTCCCTTCTTCTCTGGGCTCAACTTCAATCCAGTTCCTCTACCTACTCCCCTCAGTGACGTAGGGGGACGGGAATGGGGGTTGGGGTCAGTTCATCACACGTTGTCTCTGCTGCTTCTTCTTCCTAGGGAGAGGACTCTTCCCCTGCTCATGCTGGGGTCCCTCTCACGGGATACAGTCCTCCACAAACTTCTCCAACGTGAGTCCTTCCCATGGGCTACAGTTCTTCACAAACTGCTCCAGCATGGGCCAATAATTTCCACGGGGTGCAGTCCCTCAGGAGCAGAGAGTTCCAGCATTGGGTCCCCTGAGGGGTCACAAGTTCTGCTGGCAAACCTGCTTTGGCGTGGGCTCCTCCCCCATGGGTCTGCAATGCCTTGCCAGGAACCTGATCTGGCACAGGCTTCCCGGGGCCCATCCACCTGCTCCGGCGTGGGGTCCTCCACGGGCTGCAGGGGGACAGCCTGCCCCACCATGGTCTTCACCACGGGCTGCAGGGGATCTCTGCTCTGGTGCCTGGAGCACTTCCTCCCCCTCCTTCTTCACTGCCCTTGGTGTCTGCAGGGCTGTTTTTTCTCGCATCTTCTCACTTCTCTTCTCTCTCCAGCTACTGAGACACAGCCATTTTTTTTTTCCTTCTTAAATATGTTATCACAGAGGCGCTTCCACTGTCACTGATTGGCTTGGCCTTGGCCAGCGGTGGACACAGGGAAAACTTCTAGCAGCTTCTCACAGAAGCCACCCCTGTAGCCCCCCCCACTACCAAGACCTTGCCACAGAAACCCAATACAATAATAAAACAGAGATTTAACCTTTACTGATTAACTGAAGAATATCTGAGTGAGTAAGAGTTGCAGAATAGGGCTTCGTCTATTTAATAAACTTGGTCATGTCAACACCTAACAGCGGGTATAATGGACCATATTCCATGTTTGTACAGCACCAAGCATCAAGTTTGCTGTCTGCACAGCATCAATCGGATATGGCACTGCAATACATTTTAGAAATAATCACAGTTCTTTCTAGTAGCTGGTTATTGTATACTGAAGCATTCATGCAAAAATATAGGGATGACAATGGGCAGCATGCTATAAGTACCCAGAAAGATGGAAGCTAGGCATACACAGCTGACACGCCTCTATGTAGAAATACTCTTGTATTTTATATTCTGCTTTGAAATTCCCAAGGAAGTCTGTGATTGCTTTCTTTGGGACCAAGGTGCTGTCCTCTACCTCAACTGGAATGTGTTCAGCCCATTCAGTGTTTTATTGTAATCTACACAGTAATAATAATGCATATATAATACAGAAAGGTTATTAACTAACGACCTTAGCTATCAGCACAGGTACAATATTCAGAATTTTATGCTCAGGATTGTGCTTCAGTATGACTTTCATGAATAGGAACCTTGATATCATAATATCATTGGTTTTATGTGACTGTGTTACTGAAATTTTAAATCTGTATTTGAAGACAGCCATCACTGTCGGTGTACAGTAAATCTAGTTGTCATGGTGTGAATGCTGGTACACCGATTCATGCTGCACAAAGCAAGCTACTCTTGAGAGGTGAAATGCAGAGCTGAGTGCCTACCTTACAGAGGACTTTACATTCTCTCACAAGAAACTTGTAATGAAGCTTTGTAATTGTAAAGCTAAGGTTAATGGATCCACTCGCAGCAAATGAGATTAAATGTGCACATACAACAGAAGAAAGATATGAAAAGAGATTATATGGAAGCATGTGACCTATCTATTTAATATCTACGTAACAGGGTTAGCTTTTAGTGGGGAGGGAAGACTGTTACTATTTGGTTTGAAATTGTTAAATATCAGTTAAAATATTTTGTGAAGAAAGATAGATTTAAAAGGACTGGCATTTAATTTAGGAGAAAATAAGAGAGAGCATATACACAATAACATCCTGGACAGATCCTTTGGATTGTCTTTTGTTCCTGAGAAGGACACTAAGGAACTCTTAAGTCTCACAGCTCACCTGTGAATTAGGTTGGAAATATATATGGCAACTGAAATGCAACCACCTTTAGGGATGAATGCAGCAGCTGCCTGAAGTACTGAACAACACAACACTGAACAGCACATTGAAAAGTGAAATGACATGAAGAAAACTGAAGGGAAAATTCTGGAAGGCAGAAAGTAATTGAAAGACTAGAAAATTGGCCAGGATACTGTGTTCAGCATTTCTTAAAAAACTGGCATGAAAATGTACATATACAGGGTTCAGAATTTTATCTTTAATTTTTTTAGAGCAGTAGATTTATTTTATGTAGGACGTTCCCATAGAAGATACCAAAACATCACCTCTATTTTACAGTTAACCAACAGAAGCACTGTGTCTATCCTGAAGTCATCCCACACTTGCAGGAACACAGCACACATCCCCACAGCTCTCTGTTCAAAACGCTGTTCACTGTCTTTATTATTTCTTACCTAGAATGCAGTACAAGTCCCAGTACCCTCTACCTTCTACCTCTGGACATGGGCTTATATTTCTACTGACTTGTAGGAAAGAATGTCAGATAATGAAATACCAGCCTTACAGGGACGACCTGTCATCTGCATACTGCTGCAGTCCAACTTTCCTTGCCCCTGAGACTTGACAAAACCATCTCACCAAGTGGTACAGCCACACTTTGTAAGATCAGACAGAAAGTACATGCAGTAACTAGGCAATATGAAATGGACTAAAAAGAGTATTTGAATGAACAGAACAATCAGGATGACACTATTTGCTCTGTTCACATTTCTCTGATGGTTTTCAGGTCTTTGGAAAAATATTACTTTCTCTTCTTTTTGATCAATCTGCACCATGCAGGGCAGGAGATACTCCTGCTGTAAGAGAGAACATGATGTTTGAAAGTGATTTTATTTTACTTTAAGATGATTTTCAACTGCCTACCCATAATACTTCCTCAACTGTAGCTATGAAAACAAACTTATTCAAGAAAATCCTTTTTGAAACTGTGCATATGTATACAGAGTACAATCCCTGTTTTGACAGAAACTGTAACACATTTAGAACTAGCTACAGTACAGTTCGAACTTAAAGGCAAATTGACTGATGGGCTGGAATCAAAGTTTATAACTAATTGAACCCTGCATGCTTTCCTAAAATGATATTTTATTTCTAAATCATTTTTTTCATAGCTCAGTATTTCATTTACAGGAATTTTTTTTTTCCTATGAGAAGTTTTATCTGGCTTACGATACCACACAGGACCAGCTGTTAAAGATCTCCACAGCTGCAGCAGCAAGAACTCTACAATCTTCTTTGGCAAGATGGATATCTGAAATTCATTACCTTGTCCATCACTATAAATAGAAATCCAGTCCTTGTCTTTTTCCAGATCTACCCTCCACAGGTGCATCTAACAAGGATCCTTCAGGTCTCAGATTCAATATTTTGGATTCGTGCTCCCTAATTTATGAATATGCAGGAAAGCTTCACTGACTTGTTGTGCTTCAGCAAGGAACTAGCAAAACAGAAATTTCTAAAAAGTGGTTAATTTCAAAATGAGGCGAGTATTTGAGTGATTGTGATTTTACTTCATTTTACACACCTAAAATTCATTTGTATGTTGTGATCTGGTCAGGGAGGATACCTCTGTCGTCAACAGAGGGAGATGAATACTTCCACAGCGTTGTTCAGTCTATCGTTAGATAGGTGCCCAAGATATACAAGCTTAATTTCTTTTATAAGCAGCTGTTCTTTTTCTGGTGATTACTGAAGGACCCCGGCTATGTGAGATGACTTCCACCCATACTGGTTTATGGTATATTTGCAGACTGCATTTCATCATGTTGACCAAATACATTTATCTCTTTCCTTCTACTGATGGTTATTTTGGGCATGATGATTATCCAGCTTCTTTGATAAGATACATTTTTTAATACTACATATATCAACCTTAACCTTTCTTCCATTTGTTTGCAACTCATCCACAAATCTGCATTTATGTTACCAATTTTTCCTTCTTTACAGCTCACTGACTTAGTCTTCAAACTCATAATATTTTATATTTTACCTACAAGTACCACTCCTGGGTAGAGACTATTGTACAACAATCAGAGTCTTTATTCAATTATAAGCAAATCTTTTATCTCCATCTTTACAGAAGAAAACTTGAAATATTTTTTCCTACCTGTTCCTGCCATTTTCTCAGTGCAATGTATATTCCATATACAGGGAATCACTGAGGATTTTTAATACTTGAGGATATAATTTGGAGATGGAACATTGAACTCTGTCAACAAGCTTAAGCTATGAAAGAAAATTCAGTAAGGCTTTTATGCCTTGTGATAACACAAGACCCAGAAAACATAACTTCATGTCACTGGAATTTCTCAGTGCTGACTATTGCTGGCAGTGGGTATGACAGTGGCCTCTAGCCTAATTCAACTTTATAGGGCTGCAAAAGTACCATCAGCAGTAGAAAGGTCATCTGAGCAAAAATACGAAAAATTAAAGATCATCAGAAGAAAATGTTTTGAATCTGGTGAAGGAAATATACTGGAAAGCTAGATATTGGACCAATTGAAGCTCACTGGGCCTGTAACTGCCCACTAAATGCAAGTTCGCTGATGACACAAAACTGGGAGGAGTGGCTGATACACCGGAAGGCTGCGCTGCCATTCAGCGGGACCTGGACAGGCTGGAGAGTTGGGAGGAGAGGAACATGATGAAGTTCAACAAGGGCAATTGTTGAGTGCTGCACCTGGGGAGGTTGAACCCCAGGCACCAGTACAGGCTGGGGGCTGACCTGCTGGAAATCAGCTCTGCCGAGAGGGACCTGGGAGTCCTGGTGGAAAACAAGCTGACCATGAGCCAGCAGGGTGCCCTTGTTGCCAAGAAGGCCAATGGTATCCTGGGCTGCATTAAGAGGAGTGTGGCCAGCAGGCCGAAGGGAGGTTCTCCTCCCCCTCTACTCTGTCCTGGTGAGACCCCACATGGAGTACTGTGTCCAGTTCTGGGCTCCCTGGTTCAAGAAAGATGAGGAACTCCTAGAGAGAATTCAGAGGACAGCAACAAGGATGATAAAGGGACTGGAGCATGTCCCCTATGAGGAAAGGCTGAGAGAGTTGGGCTTGTTTAGCCTGAAGAAGAGAAGACTGAGAGGGGACCTCATCAACACATACAAATATCTTAAGGGTGGAAGTCACGAGGATGGAGCCAGACTCTTCTCGGTGGTGCCCAGCGACAGGGCAAGGGGCAATGGGTACAAACTGAAGCATAAGAGGTTTCATCTGAATGTGCAGAAGAACTTCTTTACTTTGAGGGTGGCTCAGCACTGGAATAGGCTGCCCAGGTGAGTTGTGGAGTCTCCTTCTCTGGAGATATTTAAAGCCCTCCTGGACGATGTCCTGTCCAACCTGCTGTAGGTGAACCTGCTTTAGCAAGGGGGTTGGACTAGATGATCTCTGAAGGTCCCTTCCAACCCTTGCGATTCTGTCATTCTGTGATTCTATATTCTCCCTTAAATTGTTCAGCATCTTAAGAGACAAACATAAATCATAGAATCATAGAATCATAGAATCATAGAATGTTTTGGGTTGGAAGGGACCCCTAGAGGTCATCTAGTCCAACCCCCCTGCAGTGAGCAGGGACACCGCTAACTAGATCAGGTTGCTCAGAGCCCCATCCAACCTGGCCTTGAATGTTTCCAGGGATGGGGCCTCCACCACCTCTCTGGGCAACCCGTTCCAGTGTTTCACCACCCTCATTGTAAAGAATTTCCTCCTTATATCCAGTCTAAACCTACCCTGCTTCAGCTTAAAACCATTACCCCTTGTCCTGTCACAGCTGGCCCTACTAAAAAGATTTTCCCCATCTTTCTTATAGGCCCCCTTTAGATACTGAAAGGCCGTAATCAGGTCTCCCCGCAGCCTTCTCTTCTCCAGGCTGAACAACCCCAACTCCCTCAGCCTGTCCTCATAAGAGAGGTGCTCCAGCCCTTGGATCATTTTTGTAGCCCTCCTCTGGACCCGCTCCAACAGTTCCATGTCCTTCTTGTGCTGAGGGCTCCAGAGCTGGACGCAGGACTCCAGGTGAGGTCTCACCAGAGCAGAGTAGAGGGGCAGAATCACCTCCCTCGACCTGCTGGCCTGCTTCTCCTGATGCAGCCCAGGGTACGGTTGGCCTTCTGGGCCGCCAGCGCACATTGCCGGCTCATGTCCAGCTTTTCACCCACCAGCACACCCAAGTCCCTCTCGGCAGGGCTGCTCTCGATCCTTTCTTCCCCCAGCCTGTACTGATACCGGGGGTTACCCCGACCCAGGTGCAGGACCTTGCACTTGGCCTTGTTGAACCTCATGAGGTTCACACAGGCCCACCTCTCCAGCCTGTCCAGGTCTCTCTGGATGACATCCCGTCCTTCTGGTGTGTCAACCGCACCACTCAGTTTGGTGTCATCCACAAACTTGCTGAGGGTGCATTCGATCTCACTGTCTAAGTCATTGATGAATATATTAAACAGCACCGGTCCCAGTACGGACCCCTGAGGGACACCACTCGTCACCGGTCTCCATCCAGACATCGAGCCATTGACCACTACCCTCTGGATGCGGTCATCCAGCCAGTTGCTTATCCACCAAACAGTCCACCCATCAAATCCATAGCTCTCCAATTTAGAGAGAAGGATATTATGGGGGGATTATGTCAAAGGCTTTGCAGAAGTCCAGATAGATGACATCCATTGGTTTTCCCTTGTCCACTGATGCTGTCACACCATCATAGAAAGACACTAGGTTCGTCAGGCAGGACTTGCCCTTGGTGAAGCCATGCTGGCTATCTCGAATTATCTCCCTGGCCTCCATGTGCTTTAGCATAGCTTCTAGGAGGATCTGTTCCATGATCTTCCCAGGCACAGAGGTGAGGCTGACAGGTCGGTAGTTCCCAGGGTCTTCCTTTCTACCCTTTTTGAAAATGGGCACAATGTTTCCCTTTTTCCAGTCATGAGGGACTTCACCTGACTGCCATGACTTTTCAAATATCATGGAGAGTGGCTTGGCGACTACATCGGCCAATTCCCTCAGGACTCTGGGATGCATCTCATCAGGTCCCATGGACTTATGTGCGTTCAGATTCCTCAGGTGGTCACGAACCTGATCTTCTCCTACAGCAGGAAGGGTTTTGCCCTCCCGACCCCCCTCATGCCATCCATCAACTCGGGTGGGGTGGGGACAGAGGTTCCCAGTGAAGACTGAGGCAAAAATGTGTTGAGTACCTCAGCTTTCTCCTCATCTGCTGTTACCAGCTTGCCAGTCTCGCTCATCAGTGGGGGTACGCTTTCTTTAACCATCCTTTTTCTGGCTGATATACGTGTAGAAACCCTTCTTGTTATTCTTTGCATCCCTAGCCAAGTTTAGCTCCAGCTGAGCCTTGGCTTTCCTGACCCCATTCCTACACAACCGGACCGCATCCCTATACTCTTCCCAGGATGCCTGTCCCTGCTTCCACTGCCTGTGCAGTTCCCTCTTCCTCCTTAGTTTGACCAGCATCTCCTGTCTCAGCCATACCGGTCTCTTCCCTTCTTTGCCCGATTTCTTACACCTGGGGATCGAGAGCTCTTGCGCTGTGTGGATCACATCCTTAAAGATCTTCCAGCTCTGTTCTGTTCCCCTGTCCCTGAGGACCGTTTCCCAGGGAGTCCTTCCGACTATCTCCTTGAGGAGCTGGAAGTTTGCTTTTCTAAAATTCAGGGTCCTGACTATACTCTTCATTCTTCCCATTTCCCTCTGGAGTGTGAGCTCTACCAGCGCATGATCACTGCAACCCAAGCTGCCTCCGACCTTGACATTTCCGACGAGCTCACTTGCATTGGTGACTACCAGGTCCAGTATCGCATCCCCTCGGGTAGGGGTGTCTATTACCTGGCTTAAGAAGTTGTCCTCAATGTATTCGAGAAACCTGCTGGATTGCCTACAGCTTGCCGTGTTGGTTTTCCAGCAGATGTCAGGGTGGTTGAAGTCCCCCAAGCAGGACGAGAGCCTGCGAGCACGAAGCCTCCCGGAGTTGGAGGAAGAACGCTTTGTCAGTCGGCTCCTCTTGATCTGGCGGCCTGTAGTAGACACCAACCACCAGGTTCCCTTTGTTGCCTCTCTCTCTGATTCTTACCCATAAGCTTTCGACCTGCTCGTGGCTATTCTTCAGGGCCAGCTCTTCACACTGTAATGATTTCTTGATGTAAAGGGCAACGCCTCCGGCCCCTCCTTCCTCGCCTGTCCCTTCTGAACAGCCTGTAGCCATCAAGAGCTACATTCCAGTTGTGGGATTCATCCCACCAAGTTTCCGTAATGGCGATCAGGTCGTAGCTTTCTAGCAGCACGATAGCTTCCAACTCCTCTTGTTTGTTTCCCATGCTGCGCGCGTTTGTATAGAGGCATTTCATATGAGCTGTCGGCCTCATCACCTTCATAGCAGAACACCCCTCCTTTACTTTGAGGTGTTTCACGGGCTTTTCCTTGTTGGCTCCTACTACCTCAGGAGCCTCCGGCTCACCTCCGCCAGACGTCAACTTCTCTGCAGTGCCCCTGGCACACTGCTGGGCAACAGGTTGAAGGCTCATACTAGCCCCCAGTCCCTCTAACCCTTGCGTTTCATCCCCTAGCCTGTCACTGGCAAGCCCAATAGGTTCTAGTCCCAGTTCTGCACAACCCTTTCACAAAGTATAAAAAGAATGAAAGTGTTTATCATATTTAAATTCACATATAATTTATGAATAGTGAAACAACGATTACCAGATATGCAGTGGATATTTTGAAGTACATTTCCACTACTCCCCTGAGAACACACTAAGCTTTCATAAGTGTCTGTAAGCCATGAGTATCAATAACTGTCCTTTCTAATGATCACAAGAACCCTATTAAAATATTTACTAACAATTATCTACATTTAATATACTGTTCCAAGGCAGAACTCTAAAACAGCATGTAATGGTAAAAATTATTTTGTTATAAACCTCAGGGAAAAAAAAGCTAAAACTGAAAAATAGAAATATACAGATGTATATGTAGACAGTATTGACACAGACCTAATTTATTTCCTGAAGCTTTGATAATAGTGTGATTTTAAGCTTGTTATGAATGTAAAATAATTACAAAGAAGGAGTTGATTCACGAATGCCCACCAGGTCTATGCAGACCGCAGGAAATAAATCCACTTTACAAATTATGTGTCTTTGAAAATCAAGCAAAAAAAAGCTTAATCAAAAGGGCATATAGAGAGAAAAAATAAATTAAAAAACAGAAAAAAGGACTGTAGAAAGCAAAGAATTGCACACAGATTCTTTTTTCAATCAAGTTACCTCCATTGAACAAGTTAGCAATCAGCAGAGCCACTAGAACTATCTACATATTTATTTACTACCCTGAAAAAAACAAGTTACTGCGACATAGCTGAATAGCAAGGAAATCCCCCTCACTTCTATCAAAGTAATAAAGCTCTTATGTTGACCCGTAGACACTTGCCACCAAATTTATTTAATGCTTTGCAATTAAGTATAGTTCCTCACTATCTATCCATTGCAAATCCAAAAAGCAAGAAAATACAGCCTATTTCTGACCAAGGAAGACTAAGAACTTTTAGCTTTGATATTCCAGTTTCTAAACACATTTTTCTCTAACATTTTCTTTTAAAATTCTCTTTCATGATAATCAATATTTAAAAAAAACTTACCCTACATCTAAAATTTGGAACTTGTGGAGATCTGACAGAATTACTAGCACCAGAGTAACACACATTAGTTGCATTTAAAGTGTACGTGAGAACAATTATTTCATTGTGTGGCTACTATTATGGAAATGATGTTCATAAAATAAAATGAAATAAAATTAATAATAATTTTAAAAATACTGTGTTCCTGAAATTCCTTCTTTGGAGAACACATGCGGGAATATACACACATAAACAGTGGTGGTTTTTTCTACATTGTGACTCCAGAGGAAGCTGAATTACCTGGGAAAGATGAGAAATAAGCCATTAATCACACTCTCTTGCTTCACACAGAAGCACAGCACTTAGCCTTTTTATGTGAAGTAAATAGGCAAAAAAACTTACTTCAGACCAAATGAAGTTGTTATATACATTGCATATGGTACTACATCTGGGGGGTGGGTGTGTACACGTGCATGTGTACATATGTTTGTGTATGTATTCAAGCTTGTTTTTCAGAAAAAAACGATAGTTCAAATCAAGTTATAATAGCTCATGAAAACAGTCTGATTACACTCAGGAAGACACACAAGTTTGCACCAGAGGAACTCTCAAAATTTTTTCACTGTATTGTTAATTTAATCTTCTAAGAGATTTTTAGGAATTTTCATTAAATAAGTACATTAAATATAGTACATCTATACAGACAGTAAGCTTTCAGCTTCTCTGAACACCATCATGAGTTGATTGTTGAATTCACACGCAGTTTTCAAGACAGGGCTCACTACAGTGGTACAGAATAATGAATATTGATTGCTGCTGTGCATGTTGGTTTTTAATACATAATTTTACAGACTAACGGTGATAATTTCTCTTCCCAAGTAAGATATTGGACCATCTGAAAAGAAGATACCAAAATGGATTGAGTCAAGTCTACTGAAAAGTATTTTACCATGTGCATTGGGCAAACATACAGTACTATCATCCCAATGTCCTTGTTGAGGTTTAGGGTTTGCATCCTCTGGAACATCCTATTAACATTTAGGCTTAAGACCACTGTTGTGCTTTCACATTTATAATTGCAGAACATAGGGCGAGACAGTTCACAGTTTCACTGTAGCCAGCCAGTTGTGCCAACATGGTCAGACTATTGTTTGCAGAGACATGAATTTGGCTCTGTAAATTTATTTTGGGATTTAGTCTGAACAAGTAACCTCATTATAATGAACACAGCTTTTGCGTGCTATGAAGAGTCTTAATTTGGATTGCAGGCACAACTTTGAATTTGATCATCTCAAGCCTTAACATAATTTAGGATTAAACTTTGTTAATGAAGTAAAACAAAGAATAACATAAGTACATCCTGTGGCTCCAGAGAGGTCCCAAATTCAGTCCTACACTTGCATGCTATTTCATCTCTTCTTTTTTTTTTATTCTTCCAGGAACTTAAAAAAAAAAAAAAAAAAGGTGGTGGGGGGAAGCAAGCTATATTTCAGATTTTCAATAAAAAATGCTGAGGAGACGCTGAGGAGAAATCAGATTTGATTTGTGGCATTTCTTTCTCCCTCCTTCTGTTTGAAATGATCAAATAACAGATTCAGAAGAGTACAACAAAGAAAGAAAGGAAAAAAATACCCAAAGAACATTTAAATGCGGGACCATCTGCTTCCATGAGCCACTTGCACAACTCGACTGAGGGCCTATCCTTCCATCTCTGAATCACTAGGAGTTTTACCATCAGTTTCAATTAATGCAAGATCAGAGTCCGAATCCCAGCAACAAAAAAAGCCATTTTCTTCAATAACTGTATAATGACGACAATTATTCCATTCCACTGAGTATAGCTCATTACAGATCTAAATGACAAAAATATACACATTTCTTAAGACTGTATTACTACTAGCATAAAGTGTTTGTTAACACAAATTAGTTAATGATAGTGATACATTGCTTATCATACATTGAAACATGCGCTTCATGTAGCAGTCTTGCTCAAATTATCAGCACACTGCTTTGTAAGTGACATTACTTGTTTCTGTAAACTCTTACAAACTAGTAGTAATTTCTGTTGTAAATGGGAAGGAAAAAAGCTTGTCTTAGAAATATGATCTTCATATTATGCCTAAATATGAATTCAGGAACCTTGTTGTAAGTATCTGAATTTGTATATTTATTTTTGACTCTTTGCAGATAAAAGGGTCTGATCCTGCTCTCACTGCAGGATCAAACCTTTAGCATGCTATGCTCCATGCACACTAAACTTTTCCAGGGTTCATTATGTTACATTGCTGAGAAGAAATACATAAGATGTATTAATAAAGGATCATGATGAGTTAAATATGAGCTTTGAAGATTATTTCTGCCTGTCATGTCTGGATTTGAAGGGCTAGATGATTATATAAAATGAAAAAATGTTTCTATTCCTTACTAACTGAAGAGTATTCCCTGTCTTCAAATTCAGTGCTAATCTAATTTGGTTTATTTTTAACACTATTTAGCAAAATTCACAAGGCTGAAATTAAGGCAATTTTACAACAGAATCTCTTCTGGCTACAGTTTCTCAGAATGTGCATAAATACAGAAAAATAATAAATTTAAGAAACAAAGAAACACATCAAAGTGATTTGTTTGTTAGAAAGAAAATGGTAGCAAATGCCTTTCAGGGCATTTCCATAGTAAGACTTTGTTGGTTGGTTGGTTTTCTTAATAAAGAAAAACTTGGGACAGAGGTGGAAGCTGGAGAAATTGATGAAAACTTAATTTTCTATGAACTATTTATTTATTAGTTCTATGAACTAACAGGTTTTTTTCAATTTAAATAGAAGAAACAACTTTAGATATACAGATACATTCCAGGTATTAAATCCAGGAACTAATGGGAAAAATATATGAATAAGACTCTCACAATTATGGTTACAAATGAGCTTCTGTCTCAGCCGTAATTTATGCTGGCTTCATACAGAACAATTCAGTTAAGTTAGATGAAATACGTAGGACACTTGGTCCTAGCAGTCAATACCTATTAAAAAATGCACTTTATGGAATGCTATATGATGATATATCTATATAAATAGATCATTAAACTATTTGTTGTCTAAAAGTGGAATTCTGTATACTGACTTTGACACTCCCACAAATCAGGTAGTGACTGGGGGACTGTAAGAGAGAATAAAAGTATTTCCCGTTGCACAGTGCCTTATGGAATTTCAAATACTGAGCATCTGTCCTGTGCAAATTACAGTCCTTTAAGGTGACTCAGGAGAAATAGACAGCTTTTAACATGCATTTCCCTATCTGCTGGTAGATATATGTGATTCTTTCAATGTAATTTAAAATAATATGAAATATTGTACAATTGCAGCAACAATTACAGTAAAACTAATTTTTTTCTTACTCTTTCATACCCTATTCCCCTTTCAATTTCTAACTCTCCAGACTGTGAAATGTTCGTATCCCCTGTTACTAATGGTTTACTTTGCTTTGCTTTTGCTACTACTATGGATATTATACAAATAGAAGATCTTATAGGATGTGAAGTGTTGTAGTGCTTATACTTTTGTGATTAACAGTGTGTAGTTTCCTGTGTTATTTTTTAAGTGATCCACAGCATCTATATACTAGTAGAACTACTTTGAACCATCCCTGGGAAATGTCGGGTGTTTGATATTTTAATTGTGTCTTGACTAGAATAAAAATGTCAATTCTTAAAATTTCTTAAGAAAGCAAACACTGCAGTTCAAGAATTTACAGTACTGTTTCTACTGTCTCCCTCTTCACAGATTTCCAGAGGAAAGAAACCTCTGGGCTAATACCAGAATGTTGGCAAAGAAAAGGTTAGGGGAGGAATTCATTGAATAAAAAGCAGAGTGACAATTAGGTATTAACTGGTAATGAAAGCATAAGCCAAAGCTGCCAGTAGCTCATCATGTTGGCTTCCAAAGAAGCAGAAAGTCTACAGTGCTTTGGTCTTATCAGCAGGTGAGCTTCTGGGAACATAACAGCATTGACACCTCAGCAACCTGTTTGCAGGTTGTTGGGGACCTGAGGAGCTAGAAGGATACTGTATGCTGTCTACAATATTGGGGTGTTCTGTCCCTGTGAACCTAGGATTCTGAGAAACCAAGAATCTGGGAGCCAGACTGGCCTGCTCTCCCAGGTCCCATGTTCTCCCAGGTCCCAGGCTTTGTGTCAGACTGGAGGCAGCTTGCAGTGTTGGGACTCTATCCAAGCTCTTCTTGGCTCTCGGAATTTCACTGAAGTCTTGAGACAGTTTCAGTTCCAGAGGCTCTCCATTTCCCAGTGCTGCTGAAAAAAAGGTCTCAACCTACTGGGGACGTGGATATACTGTAGTTGCCAGGTACTGAACTTGGCTTTTCAGCTCAAGTTAAAAAATTGTACTTCCAACTCTGTACTTCACCATTTTGATTACTTATATCTGACCTGCCAATTCTTTTATATTTGAATTTTGTACACCTGTGTGCCTAGATTAGGTGGCACCTCCAGAGGTTGGTGGTACCTCCAAAGGTTGGTGGTGTCAGAATGTCGCCAGGGACACTATGACTATCTTATTAGAATCATGGTGATGACAGTCACTATCCTATATTTTCCTTATATTCTAAGTAAAGATTTCTTGTCTATCCATATATGTATTCAGGAGAGCAACAAAAAAGTTATATATTGATCAAGAGAGCTCAAAACTTGTTTCACAGTGTAATTCATTCAGAGCTGACATTGTTAATTTGGAAATGCAACAGACACTAGAATTAAGCATTTTAGCTTTTTATAAGTGGATGACTGAGTCATCATTATACAATCTAACCTTTCAGACAAGTTAAGGATGGAGGATACTCTAGTGCAAATTCTCCCTCATCTTCTTCCTGAAGACAAATGCAGCAGCCCTGCAAAAATCTTTTCTCTACCAGCTGGAAAGAGTTGCCCAAACCTAATAACTGAAAAAGTCTTATGTCTGTCAATCTCAAAACTGCTTTTGAAATATTTGCAACAATTACCCCCAAAAAACCTCAAGCTTGCCAGACACTAGGAAAATTCGGGGTAACTGATAGCTTTTTCTAATAGTATCTTGTACATGCATGTCTACATAAAATCTGAGTAGATCAAGAAAAAGTATTGTCCTGAGTATAAACATTCATTATAAATACTCCATTCTGAAGTGTAGTATGCATTGGCACTGAATTAAGTTATTTACAGAAAAGCAAAATCTACAGAAAATTATGAAAATACAAATAGAAATTGCTATCAAATATTTTCTCAACCAGATTGCATTTACTAGCATGCATATGGTATAGTTCAGCTAATTAAAATCAGATGCACTAAATGTTCAGCTATCTGCACTTTGTAAATTGACATCAACCATGCATAAATACTTTAATACTTAATAAAAATAAAATAGCTATACAATTCCATATATTCATTGCTTCTACCTTGCTTTGATAAAATTCTTCCTCAATAATCACTGTTTTATTCCTTGGAGAGGCCACAGGCCTTTTGTGATTGTGTGGAAAATTTTGTACACTTTTCTTCAAATTATATTTTTCAGTACACTGATTTCAATTGGTTACACTACTGAGAGTCTTGTCAATTGTTTAAGGAACTTCATAGGTTAAAATTACTACAATAAAAAAAAAGACCTACTCTTCATGTAAAGGACTAATACCCAAAACAGTGGATGTTAACTTAACGTTCAGTGCTGTGTATATGTCAGGCAAGTTGCCAGGTTAGTTTGAGTATCTCTGTAGGTGGAGCTACAATTATTTCTCCTAGAAAGTTAAGACAATTAAATCAAATCCACTCATAATATGGCTTTCTATGAATTATGTAGACCAAGTCAAACCTCAGAAAAGATCCCACGAAAGCAGCACATACATTTCATTAATGACTTCAGTGCTTCAATTTTATATGCTTTAACATTTTCTGCTTATTTTCATAGGGTTAAACTTTTAAATTACTTTAATTACTAATCTGATGTAACCTACCACCTATATTCTTGCAGTCTAGCATTTCTATGAACATGAATGTGGAAAATCCTATCTTATCTGGCAGTGCTAGAATCACATCTCCTCAGCATACTTGTCATGTTCAGCCTCTGCATAATGATAACATAAAAATGACTCATACAATTCCATAACAAACAAACAGGGCTGAATGGGTCTTTGGTGTATTATAAAAACCGTCTACTTATTTTACTGCCAAAAATGAATTTAGGAGCCTTAATGTATTCTAAAATTTGAACATAGTTCCCTTGATCTGCGTAAGGTGGAAGTGATAACACTGCTTATCTTCTAAAACCTTTCGTCCATATATTTCAATTGCTTTATGGTAGAAGCTTATACACATAAAGCATATAAACTGCTTCCGACACTGAACCATGTTCTTGGCTGAGGCCCCTAGGCACAAGTGCAAAAGATCCTTTACACTGTCAGATGTACAATGATCATAAAACAAAATCTTGTTGGATTCTTTTTTATCAAATGTTAATTTAGGATTCTATTAATACTAATTTAACAACCTTTCCACAAGTGACCTTGGGTACATGGTTTCTTGTATTTACTTAATTTCTAGAGATTTATTTCAGCAAGGAAATAAGGATTAGGCTTGCCTCTCAGTTTGAATTACCAGTACATTTGTAATGGAATTAAAAAATAAATAAAGGTTTTTTACTTAAGAATATAAATCTGTATTATATAGAAGTGTTCACAAAGCTATAGCACCAAATAATCACATATACTTAATTTTGCACTACTTGTGATTTATATTGTGTCTACTATATACTACTCAGATACATAAAATTATGCACCCTAACAAATTGAGCTTGTACATGCCAGTATATTTTCAATGCTCATTATTCACTTTTTTGGCTGGTATCAGTTTCAAAAAAATGTCCATAATGTAAAGTCCTACTTGCATACTCTTTGATTTATAAATCGTTAATCTGACTGAGCTGCTGCAATACATGGCAACTGTATTGGTTCTACATATTCATGGTAAATTCAAGTGCTGAAAGGTACTATGAAGCTTACACTGAATTTCTTAAGTATACAAAATAATAATCAGTAATCTCAAAAGAATGTAGTGGCTCACTTCCTTAAATTAGCTATTGGATATTCAATTTATTGTCCAAATTTTTCAATACGCTTCTACAACAAACTTGATTCCTTTGCTTTGTTATACAAGTCAAGGCTTGCTTTGTTATCTTGCCATTTTTATTTGCTCTTTAACACCACCATTTTAAGAAGTACTTCCCATTTTATACATTTCCGGTGGTATTACAGGATTTGTCTGACACTAAAGGTTGTCAAGAATCAGTCCTAAAAGATTTATATCAATCCTAGAGACAAAGCTAATGGAAGGGACGCCAAAACTGTCATGCTGCAGGACAGTAAAGGTTTACCCAAATTAGTACCCTGTCTCCAGTAGTGGCCTTTATCAGGTAATTTAAATGTCTTTAAATGTTATTGCATCTGTAAAAATACCTGTCTAAATCCCTATGCCCTACAATGCAACCAAACGCAGTGCATATGAGATAGAGCTGATGCTGCTTTAATTCGTCAGAGGTTTAAACCTCAGAAAACTACGCAGCTGTATTTTCATGAGTGTCAGCATCCCTAGAGTGAAATGTCTTTTCTAAAGCCATACTTTGTTCTAAATAAAATAATAAAAAAACTTTTGGCATTTTACTCTCTGTCTTTGTATTTAGTAGGGGATTTCTCTGTTGTTCAGTTCTCTAACTGCCCTTCAAGCTTGGAAAAGGCTCACTTCAAATAACTGCAGAGCTATTTTGTTAGCTGTTGCCATTTTTCTTCTTACATCCTCCTTTGAAGAGATGCTTACAAAGAAATGCAGGCTGCTGCCGCCCAGATAATACAGCCTATGGCACTAGCTGTGCATGTCTTGTTGTTACTCCTCACTCACTCACCTGTGAGTGACTGTATTGAGGTGCTGCATTTGGGGTTATATTTGGTTTGCAAGTTCTTGAGAGCACAGATTGTCTTTTTTTCCTCATGAGTTTGCACAGAATCTAGTACACGAGTTTCAATTTCAGTAACTAAGTCTCCTAGCTGTCATAATAATATGTAGAATAAACCCCAGCCTCTCACTGAAAATCTCTTGATTTGATCATATTTAAAAATATGCACCCTTATAAGAAGGTTTGTAGATTTGCACTAATGCGATTCCCCAAGCTGTGCTTTTAAAATATGTATCCACACTGCTTTTATGTTATTTCTAGATTTATGGCACTCCTGTGAATGTTCTGCCAATAAATTGCCAGTCCTGCATTATTCATTGAAATAATGCATAATACCATAGGAATCCATTTCAAAATAATTAGCATTAGTAAGCCCTTTAAATTTAACAATAGATGAAAAACCATCTGCCTGCCGCTTTAGATTCATTAAGTAACCAAGTCTAAGTCAAGGTATTTCAGAAGCTTAACACAGCAAAATGATTAGAGCCAAAGCTAACAATAATTATACATTTGTTTAAGCATATCCAAGGGGTTTGAATGGTAGTATAATACACCTTCTTTAGATTTACAAGCTAAACAGGCAACCCACAAGGGTCTCAATCCCTTTGAATCGTAAGCATTTCAGCTACTGAATCACCACTGGCAATGGTGAGAGCTCTTGTCCTGGTTTTGGCTGGGATAGAGTTAATTTTCTTCATAGTAGTTAGCATAGTACTGTGTTTTGGATTTAGTACTACAAGAATGTTGATAACACACTGATGTTTCAGTTGTTGCCAAGTAGTGCTGAGACTACTCAAGGACTTTTTGAGCTTCTCCTGCTCGGCCAGGTGCATAACAAGCTGGGAGTACAGCACAGCTAGGAGAGCTGACCCAAACTGACCAGAGAGCTATTCCATACCACATAACGTCATGCTCAGGGGAGTTAGTCGGTCGGTTGCGGGTAGAGTGATTGCGGCTCGGGGACTGATTATGGCTCGGGTACTGATCGCTGCTCAGGAAGGGCTGGGCATCGGTCGGCGGGTGGTGAGCAATTGCATTGTGCATCATTCGTTTTGTATATTCTGTATATTCTGTTACCATTCTCATTATTACTATTATTATTATTTTCTCTTATTAGACTGTCTTTATCTTGCCAGCCAGGTTAAACCACGACAGCTCTATATCTAACTGGCATGTAAAGGCAGATCCCTTAAAAATTAACTAACTAATGAGGATGTCAGAAGGAACGAAGATTTTTGAAGTCTGATTTTTAAAGATAATCCTCTTTCCAAGTATCATCCAGCTACCCTTCGTCCACCAATACAGCCCCAGAGAGGCTGCATAAGCCACCTAGTCCGTCCAGTGGGATGTGAGTGAGTGGGTGAGGGGGAGGATTCTCAGATGTGGGTCAGAGTTCCCATCACAAAGCAAAGGGCACAAAGAGATAGCCAATAAAAACACTCAGCACCAAAACAAATTTGACCTTCTACTCCTTCCTGGTGCACAAGTATTTCTGCCATCTTCAGAAATCTCATAATTTCATACTTTCGGTACTTTTTAAGATAATGCCAGTGTCAGTAAATACTGAGGTGGAGCTGTGTCGTGGTTTAACCCGGCTGGCAACTAAGCACCACGCAGCCGCTCGCTCACTCCCCCGCCTCCCTCAGTGGGATGGGGGAGAGAATCAGAGAAAAGAAAAAAAAGTAAGACCCGTGGGTTGAGATAGAGACAGTTTAATAAGAGAGAATAATAATAATAATAATAACGGTAAGAGAATATACAGAATATATAAAACAAGTGATGCACAATGCAATTGCTCACCACCCGCTGACCGATGCCCAGCCCGTTCCGAGCCGCGATCACTTCCCCCGGGCCGCGATCACACAGCCCGAGCTGCGACCACTCTGCCCGCGACCGACCGACCGACCCGACCGACCCGACCAACTAACCCCCCCCGAGCATGACGTTATATGGTATGGAATAGCTCTTTGGACAGTTTGGGTCCTAGCTGTGTTATACTCCCAGCTTGTTATGCCCCTGGCCAAGCAGGAGAAGCTCAAAAAGTCCTTGAGCAGTCTGAGCACTACTTGGCAACAACTGAAAACATCAGCGTGTTATCAACATTCTTCTAGCACTGAATCCAAAGCACAGCACTATGCTAGCTTCTGTGAAGAAAATTAACTCTATCCCAGCCGAAACCAGGACAAGCTGCTGTTCGTCTTCCCATGACCTACCATAGAATGTCAAAGAAATCAAAAATTTCTCAGCTCAGTTCCCACTTTGGACTGGAGAAATTCAAAATCACAGCTCCCACTTTTCAAGCAGACACTCCATCATCAACAAAGTAGTCTGGTTGGGAGAAACTCCCACCTTTTCCACTGAAGCTGGGTGTCCACATCCAAAAGTAATAGGGCAGTTTTGAAGCTGAATTTTTAATCTAGTGGGAACAGGAAGCCAACTGGAAAAACACTCAATTTGCGATCTCCAATTGCTGTTTCCTTTAGACATTTTCTCCAGGTATTTAAAAAAAAAAAAAAAACAAACAGAAATATTCAAGCTGTTCAGTGAGGCTGGACACATTTCTTTTTGCCTTTTGAGCCAAATCATTGGGCCATTTTTGTTGATTTCTTAGAAGAGCTGCTTTTTAGTCAATGTTTTCCTGGAAATTGCTTGCGTAGGAACATGCATGAGAGTGCTGTTCCAATACTCCAGTTCACATGCTGCCCAAATTTGACTTGTCCTGTTTGCTAGCAAGCAATTTAACTCTTCTGTATGAGGCCTGATCAATACAAGAATCTCAAAGTACTTTAGTACACTTTGGACAAACTCTGCACTGGCTAGCAACTTTAATACGGAATTACAATGAAGAAATTTTTACATAGACCTCTTCTGAAGTTGAATGCTGCCCAACATGACATCATATTAATAGATATTACATAACAAAACTTTTGCCCAATCTACATCCTTGTCATAAATCAGTATTTCATTTCTCAGTTATTTTTCTGCAAGTGTTTTTGGGTGCATACACCATCAAGTTGAATCTTCTTTTACAGCCATGCAAGCAATGTTCAAACATTATTTTTAATAACAATTTTTTCTTACTGTATTTTTTTCTTCCTTCTATCCTTGAATATCCATAATGCTTCTTGGTTTAGTATTTTACACAACTCTCAGTCCTCAAAATAAGGAACTAATAAATTAATTAAATTTTATTATTAATAGCATCAAGAGGTGCCCTGTTGCATGCTGCTGGTCCACCTAAACTAGTATTCTGGTTTTGAAATTGACAGTAGGACTGGCTATGCAGGGACAGCACCTGAGCCTGACCCCTTTCTGTGCTCCATTCCCCATGTTCTTCATGTCAGGAATGTTAGAAATTACATCCTTGATATGAGATTCTTCCCACTATGCATTTATGGATATACTTCCATGAATTTGTCCTTTTTAAAACATCTAATGCCATCTGCCTTCACATTACATTCCATAAATTCACCAGCCACTGCATAAAGCACTTCCTTTTTTCTGTTTTAAACTGTTCTCCCTGATTCTCACACAGCTTATGTGCACATTTGGTGGCAGATTTCTCCCACTGAAGTATACAGGTTCCTGGGAGTCTGCAGAAGCACGGAGAACTTCTTGGGGCTCGTCACAGACAATGTTGCCTTTTCCTTCAGAGACTATTAATCTCAAAATCTAAACACCTATAAATGCTAAAAAATATCAGAATTTCTGTTCTGCAAGGACTTCTGAACATTTCTAGGTTTTCAATGACAATTTTGGAAATAGAATTGGTAGAGAAGTTTTGAGCACTGACTAGTTTGAATTTCTGAATTAAGTACAACTGCAGATGCTTGTCAAAGCTCAAATTTGTACTTCCAAATTTGTTATTGTTCTACAGTGCCCAAACAGAAACTGCAGCATCACAGCTGCAAATTTCTGTAATCTCGATTCAGACTTATTCAAACTGAAACTGTTTTTAGAATGCATGTTCCCTCAGTCTTCAGGACTTCACAGTAGTACTTTGCTTACAAATGACAGACATTTGAATAGGTGTGAATTCTCGTATCAGCACCAGCAGCCACAAATAAATAGTGAAAGCTGTTTATCGCCACCATTTGACACAGCTGACAGTGTTTACTCAGTTCAGGCTCTTCACAGAGACAGCTACTTCTCATTAATGCAGAAAATTACATTCATGCAGGTCAGGGTTAAGGTAATTGGTGAAGTATGAGAAGGGAAATATATGCTACAATTGTCAGCCCCAAAATGAAGTGTGAATAAATATATAACATAACAGTTTCAGTACATCATCCACAAGAGATAATATGGGAAGAACACAGACACTTTGAAGAATACATAGTACTGTTGTGAAAGCAGTATTGCTGTAAAAACAGTAGTGTTTCCTAGTGTGAAATGCTGCTGATATACTTAATTCCAAAAACATTTAAGGAAAGAAGATTTTCTAAATACAAATTCACATTTATAATCTGTCTGTAGATAATCTACAAAAACTAAGTAATTGGTTTTTAATGTAATTATTAGAGGGGCATCCACTGTTGTTAGTGGAAAATATTAGAACAGTTGAGCTTTCTGTAAAAGTTAAGAATGTGTGACCAATGTGATTTATGAAGCATGGACCATGTAATCTATTTAAAGTTTGATGCTGCTATGTATTACTAAATCAATTGTTCTTATAAATAAACTATGACCTGAAAAAGCAGAAATGTCATTCACTAATAGTTTCTAACAAGGAGATATAGGGAAACCAATCATAAATTTGTGACTTTTAAAATAGTGATCTCAGTGATATTCAATAACAATGCAGTAGACACAGTGATTAGGTATCGTTAAGTGTAGGTCATGAGGAGCTGGGACACCACCATTATCACACTTGTGAATTCAAGTAGGTATCAAATGCCTGGGTTATTGTTATGATGTGTAGATATTCATAATTGCACTATGCTGCTCTGTGGGATGAGACCACATTCCCAAATCATATATTACACATAAACTTCTAAGTACTCCTGGACATAAAATGTTGACACCACACAGTCAAGACAGAAAATAATGTGCAAGCCATCATGATACCAGAACTGCAACCCCTTATTAGCAGTGAAAACTACTTCTCAAGATACTATGATCCATCTCAGAAACGTCAAACCAAACCATAATTGACTCCTTTCACCACTGCTGAGACATAAGAGTATCATCTGCCTGACATTCAGTTAGATGTTTCAGTCATGAAGTAAGTTAAATGCTGTGGCATTTGGGAAATCAAAGTACATCACTGAGGCTGATAAAAATCATAGCTGAATATATCGTTAAGTTTTCAGCTCCTTCCATTGATAAGACACCTGAAAAAATACTACTGAATCTGTTCAAGAGACTTTCTCCAAGTATACACAAAATTTGAAATACATAGGATAGCTATAACGCAAAAATGTCAAAGTGAGAGGTGCGTGGTCTTTTTCCAGACCCTGATTTGAGCCAAAATTGGAAGTTTAGCTGTAATAAGTCATTATTTCAATTACTTTTATTTTTAATAAGTTTAATTCTGATTCGCTCCAGAAAGATTGCAAGAGAAGAACTGAGAATGTCAGGGAAAAGCAATCCCTTAACTCTTCTACAAAGAACATAAGTAATAAAATTTTTTAGGCAGACTGGGAAGTAGAAAAGTAAACAATAATCATCGCAAGACTGCATGGGAAGACTGAAAAGAAAAATTATATATAGCTTGTTCTGGCCTAATATAAGCAATATATTGAATATAATCCTAGTTCATCTTTCAAGTGGTCCAGTTTCTCTTAGGCTCTTCTCAAGCTCAGTTCCACACTGCATGCAGGGCTCAGAAGTGCTGACCCAAAGCCTGCTGGACCCTGTGTACTTGATTACACAGTTTTGTAAGTCTGGAAAAGGCTTAGTACAGTGCATGAGAGCCCAGAGAGGCTGCCTGTGTGGCACCCAGGGCAGGAAGCGATCCGCCACAGGGTGCACTCTATGTGGTTCCAGAGTCACTTGCTACTTGCAGAGATACAGCTGACACAGCTGTGTACGTAAATTGAGTCAGCAGAAAATGGTGATGCAGAATAGCTTCAGACCCAAGTGATTTGCTGACACAAGGTAATATAAAATTAAATTAAGTCAGAAATGAAAATATAGTTGCTTGTTTTCACATAAACTTTAGAGGTCAATCTTAAAAATAAAACCCAAAGACACTATGTAAGACTGTTGAGAATACATAGCCTAACTTGGGTTAGGTACTATTTTTCCTGCTCCCAGTCTAAATCATTTCTGTTTCAGGAGCACCTGCTGTTTCATGAAACACCTGCTGAACTACCACAGTTTGGAACCTGACTTATTAAGGGAAGCCACCATTGGATACTGTCCTCTTTGATAACCTGTGGGAAAGAAACTTTTCCTTTGATTGCTGAGCAGTAAGGAACAAAAATGTCCCAGAGTACTAACAACCATTACTAAATACTTACTGAAAAGAACAGTCCTTCTTGACCAATGGATCTGAAGGACATAAACCACTTGAGTGTAAACATGGTAAAATGGAATTGTCACAGATGTTCTCTAGAATCAGAGGGATTTGTGATGCAATATGACATAGGACTGTTTCTGAGGATCCAGGGAACTACAGGTCTGTCAGTCTGACCTCAGTGCCAGGGAGGGTCATGGAGCAGATCATCCTGAGTGCCATCACGCAGCACATACAGGACACCCAGGTGATCAGGCCCAGTCAATATAAGTTTATGAAAGGCAGATCCTGCTTGACTAACCTGATCCCCCTCTATGACAAGGTGACTTGTTTAGTGGACAAGGGAAAGGCTGTGGATGTTGTCTACCTGGACTTTAGTAAAGCCTTTGAAACCATTTCCCACAGCATTCTGCTTGAGAAACTGTCTGCCCAGGGCGTGGACAGGCATACCCTTTGCTGGGTAAAAAACTGTCTGGATGGCCAGGCCCAAAGGGTGGTGGTGAATGGAATTAAATCCAGTTGGAGGCTGGTCACAAGTGGTGTTCCCCAGGGCTCTGTGTTGGGGTCAGTTCTGTTTAATATCTTTATCAACAGCCTGGACGAGGGGATTGAGTGCACCCTCAGTAAGTTTGCAGATGACACTAAGCGGGGTGGAAGCGTTGATCTGCTTGAGGGTAGTAAAGCTCTACAGAGGCATCTGGACAAGCTGGAATAATAGGACAAGGCCAGCTGTATGAGGCTCAACAAGGCTGAGTGCTGGGTCCTGCACTTGGGTCACAACAACGCCATGCAACACTGGAAAAGGACCTGGGGGTGTTGCTCAACAGCCAGCTGAATATAAGCCAGCATTGTGCACAGGTGGCCAAGAGGGCCAATGACATCCTGGCTTGTATTAGAAATGGTGTGGCCATCAGGACAGGAAAAGTCATCCTTCCCCTGTACTTGGAAATGGTGAGGCCACACCTCGAATACTGTGTTCAGTTTTGGGCCCCTCACTACAAGAAGGACATTGAGGCACTGGATAGTATCCAGAGAAGAGCAACGAAGCTGCTGAGGGGTCTGGAGCGCAAGACTTATGAGGAGCAGCTGAGGGAACTAGGGTTGTTTAGCCTGGAGAAGAGGAGGCTGAGGGGAGACCTCATCACCCTCTACAGCTACCTGAAAGGAGGGTGTAGCGAGGTGGGTGTTGGTCTCTTCTCCCAAGTAACAAGCAATAGGACAAGAGTAAATGGCTTCAAGTTACACCAGGGGAGGTTTAGGTTGGGCATTAGGAAATTTTTCACTGAAATTGCTTTCACTGAAAGCATTTGAACAGGCTGCCCAGGGAAGTGGTGGAGTCCCCATCCCTGGAGATATTTAAAAGACAGGTAAATGAAGTGCTTAGGGACATGGTTTAGTAGTGGACAGGTATGGTTGGACTTGATGATCTTAAAGGTCTTTTCCAACCAAATGATTCTGTGATTCTATGAAGCAAACCTTTTTGTTCCACAGGACTGTCCCTGGGAAAATCTGTTCCTCCCAGAATAGGACAGTTTCTCCTGTAAATGACACATGCAGAGTGAAAGCCTAACTTTTCTTACACCATGAGTTTTAGCTCTTCATAAGGACCAGACTTTTACTTTCCCTTCCTCCTCCTCTCCTTTCTCTTTCAGCTATTTCCTCAGGATGATGGGAAAGCAAATAAAAGGTGGTTAAGTGTCACAGTTCATTAAGGTTATACACAACTATTGAGATATAACCTCTTGTTTTATTTGGGGATGATGACAGATTAGCAAGAGTTCAGTAAATAATCAGAAAAAAAATAAGGTATTATTTGTGGAACTTCACTGCAATCAAAAAAATGCACTTTTTTACCTTTCAGTCTATCTGTTTCAAGATTTTCTCCTCTCAGTGTCCTCCCCATCCTTCAGGACAGCAATAATTAAAAAGATACAGAGAAGCAGAAACAAAATCTCTACATATATTTCTTTCTTTTCTAAGACCTATGAAAAATCAGCAAGCAGATATGCTTTCATCTGAAGTAAAACATTTACGTCTAATAGGACATTTTCAAATGTAGTATTCTATTCCATAGCCATACAGTGTTATTTTTTTATAATCTGCTACTGTTACAGAAATGATGCCCTAATCACCACTAAATATTTTAACTGTGCTGCTTACCTTTTGCAGATATCATTCTCAATTAATAGTTTCCCATTCACTTTGGTCCTTTGACTTTTTGTCTTCAGCTTCACTTCTGTTTTCTAGATGCCATGCTGCTATAAAATGTTGGAGTCTTTAATGAGTATATTCGTCCTGTGTTCTGTGCTTACAGTATGTTTGCTTTTATATTCTTTTCTGATGCCTGGTGAACCCCAGTGCTGAGGATATTGGTCATCATAGCTTATGTGCATTGTTATACTAACTAAGGATCAATTAATAGATTGCTAACTTTATTAAGGGCTAAATCCTGCCAGTGTCAGAACTGCAATGGAAGGTCAGCTTCATCACCTTTGCATTTCGGGAGGACTCCCTCATTTTTAGGGAGTGCTGTTTAGATAGTTTGTAAGAAGTGCATTCTCAGCCTTACTTGAAAGAAAGTTCTGTTATTAACGTGTATTCACCACTATATATGAATGTGGGATTTGTTCTATGAACAAGATGAAGAAAACTATCCCAAGGGTATTATTTAAGAATAATTAGAACAACTACACTTCTGAAAAGGATTAATGTTTCCTAATTTTAGGTATTTAATGGAACACGAGCAAGAATTTGCTTTGACAAAGACCAGCTTAATTCTGTTTATGTAACAGGGAAGGTGTTTGACACATGCCATATAGGGTAGAAGATTTACCCAACTAACTTTTAGGTGCTTGATTTAGGGGTCTAAGTTAGAAATGAAGTGACATTCAGTCAGTGGAAAGAGATCAACATTTTTAAGAAGCTATACAGAGCACAGACAGACTGATTCATCTTCTAAAAGTCTCTCATCTTTCTCTCTCTCAACTGGGAACCTAGAACAATCAAACTCCTAACTCTGAGAACTCCTAGTTATTTCAGATAGATAAGATTAAATAGAGAATTGCAAGACTGTGCACCAAATTTGATGTGCTAAACACATTAATTAATGTTTTCAGGGGTCTTTTGGTCTTTCCTTATACCTGCTTCCTGTGACTTTAAAAGTCCTAACTAATTAATGTCATAAGAACATAGGAAACAATTAATCACTCCACAACTGGGAAAGCTAGAGAAATAAAATCCGGATAAATATTTATTATACTACTGAATTTAGCTAATATGTGTAAATACAGTTCTGATGTAAATACAGTATGATTAATATCAAGCATTATTAAGCAGTATGGTGAATTACATCTTAAACTGAAAAATAAAATCTAATGCTTAAAACCAGAGACTCCTGAAGAACATTCCTCTGAAGTAGGTTGCAGGCATTTTGAATAGCTTAGAAAAGTAAAACCAGACCTTCCAGACTGGAAATTTGTACCAGGAATGGATTTCTGCCAGCATGACCTAAGGCAATTGCAGTCTCCCCTAAGTATAACATAGGCAGAGCTGCATTTCCCCTGACACAACACAGTCATGGCCTTATGGCTTGAAGACTCCTTCCTGCTCTACATCATGGCTGCATTTAGCTTTGTCTAAACTAAGTGCGTCCAGGTTTTCTGTGGTGGACAGTCTACCAGAGAGACAGGAGCCAATGTTGTTTAGAAGACAAAGACTCCTGTCTTCAGGGGTTTTAGACCCCCAGCTCACACCAGTGAGAGCTACTGAACTAAACAGCTTTGCAGAATTGCAGCTTTCTTACCTGGGAACAGATATCAGTGGAAACAGATTAAATATATCTTTACAAATTTACTAAGGCCACCCCTTCAGCTGAATTAGATAGGTCTGAAAAATATAGATATCAGGTCCAGTGCTTCAGATTGTAAGTCAGTCTTGGCTTAATGGACTATATGAAAAAATACAACAGGCATCTTACTTCACAGTAATCAACACACGGATTACACTTTTACCACTTCCTCTAAACACCAGATAGTTGCTGGAAACAGGACACCACATTATGTGGACCACTGGTCTGTTAAGTATTGTAATTTTTATGTTATATTTTTCAGTTTCAGCTATACTTTGTTTTATCCATGAATTAACAATGAAGTAAGAAAAAGATGTGTGACTATTGTTTGTAGTTTTGTAGTTTTAAGGAATTGATAAAGATAGCAGATAATTTTCTAGTAATTTGAGTAAAGTACTTCAGTCTTTCAAACTTCTTATTCACAAGTATGATGTCTGTTGCCATGTGCAAATCACTGAATCTTCTAACTTATACTAAGCTCCTGCAAAATGTTAAGAATGACAGAATGTTATGTAGACAGATATGCTGGGATGTAGATGTAGATGCAGTTAGATCTGGTGTAGGCAGTTTTAACTGTGACTAAGAAATCTCAGCCAGAAGGTTCCTCTTTACAACTAATGTCTTACAGTGTGTTGGGAATAGGCATGCTGCAGGACAGTGATGGGGCTTATGTAAATGAGACAAAGTTCTCAAAGTGCAATGTATGCTTTAATTTCCACAACACTGAATAAATGAATGTATTTTATAATGGCAAGTACTAAATAACCAATGCTGTGTCCTGATTTTGCTTATGTTTTTCAACAAGTCCTGTAAGCTCCCTTCATTCTATTAGAACTGTGTATGAATGTGTTACTTTAAATAGGTCTTTTTTTACAATGTTTTATGGCTCTTTAGCTGCAGGCTGGAAAGCATCTCAGCAAGAGCACCATCACTTTGTCATTCAGTGACTGAGCAGCTACTTGTTTTGGATATCTCAAAGGTGTAATACTCTCTGCTATAATTTTTAAATAATGGTTGAAACATACTCAGGGAAAGCAGTCCTACTCCACGTCTTACATAAACACCTCCAGAATTAAAGAAAAATTGCTATGGTTTATGAGGCCAAACATCCAAAGACAGCAACTCACTTCTTTAAAGGTACTTATAAAATAAATAACATAAATGTACTGAACAAATGTAGGGGGAAAAGACAAAGAATTTTTTATATTTATAGAATGCATATTTTTCCTATTCTGTCATTGTTCTGAAGTGAAACAGAAACCAGGATAAATGCAGCTTTAAATGCATTGTTTCCTAAGTGATTTTTACCTACCAAAACTTACATAATTAGAAGTAGTGCAGCAGTTTTCAGTCTTACAGGAAAGAGCTTCTCATTTTCACTCTTCTCATGTGTGGATGTTGACAAAAGGTATTAAAGAAAACCCAGGAGAACTCCAGCTGCTGAAGACATAATGGTATATCCAAGACATGGAAGGCTGCACAACAAATTTTATCTTGTTTAGAGGACATCTGGACAATACCAGGAGAACATTCGGTATTCCAGGCATGAACTGCTGTGAAAGAATTTGGGCAGTTTTATTTATTACTGCATGTTCAGGTTGGCAGAAATTGAGTTATTCATCAAACTGAGGGACTAGCATAATATGACTGAGGCTATAGTTAGAGGAATGCTGAAAATCTGAGATGGAAGGGTTGAAATGATGAGCAAATGTTAAGATTAAGCATGTCACTAAAAACTGAAAGTTCAGGCAGAAACTTGACAGGTGTTATGAACCTACTGTGACATGTTGAACACCCTAAATTCCTTTCAATGTCTATGGGAACTGCCCAGCTGTATCTAGTAGGATTAAATCCCAGGACACAAAGACACTTTATGACTAGTGAGTTATGTGCATAGTCCTTTTATTTCTTCACCAGCCTTTTCCACAGACTTTCCACTGATGTTTGAGTTGACAAATTGCTTAATCAGTCTTCCTCACAAAAAGAGATCTAAACCACAGTTTCTGATTTGTTAAAGTTATCTGCAATAATCTATGTAATAATCTAAAATTATCTGTAATATATATAACAGATAAAGAAAGAAGAAAAAAGTCACTTAAGAAGGACAGCATTAATTTGGCAAGGCTGCAAATGATACATTTGTTCCTAAAGAGAAGATAATTTATTGCAAGCTGCCAAGTGTTCAAGTGCATTAAAAAGCTATTCTAAGATGCACACAGCTAAGGACTTTCCACCAAAATACTCTTCATAAGATTTTGATTAAGCTAGGTGCTTAAGCATGGAAGTACCTAAAAGCCTGTTATCAATATAATAAATACAGTACTATGGATCAGTTTAGACTAACGATTCCCATGTACACTCATGGCATCTGCAGGTACACCAGACAATCCCTGTGTCATTACTACCTGAAACTATGTTCTTACTACACAGTTTCATTTTGACATTTTCTGTCAAAACTGCAGCCACTCTATTTTTTCTGTTGTAGCCCATGGTTTCCCAGACACTGATTTGGACTGCAGTGATTATTGACATGAGTGAGCTGTACCTTTTTTCTGTGCATTTGAAGTTGTCATGGTGAAATTAAAAATGTCCTTTGTACTAGAAAATGCATCTAATTAACTAGCTGAGAGACAGGTAAAATTCATTCTTAACATTACCAAACTGTCAGCATTCAGAAAGTGAAACAGTTGCATAGATATTTCCATCTTCTTTCAAAGACAGCACATTTAGAAACGAAGATGACACTTGCATATTTTATGGCAGGCATAAAACTTATCATGCGATTTTCTCAAAGATAGCATGGTTGCTTACTCTTTTCTCCTCTCTCTGAGCTAGGTGTATGACCTCCTGATCTGTACCACTTCCAGATGCAAAGTTCTAGTCAACAGATGTCATCAGAACTAACACTACATACCCTAGCCTTACTTGTTATATCTTTATCCTTCCAGTAGTGATTAAGTTTTATTAGTTTAAGGTTCTGTTGTTCACCTTAGGTAAAACATAATTGCTTATGACATACATCTTCTGATGTCAGTAGATTTCAGTTGGAAGAAGTCTGGAGCAAAATACAGAGTAAGCTTAGAAAGTCTGTGGAAATCTGTAACAACAAAACTTTCCTTACAGTCTACACTACATCATTTTTTTAGCTGTAAAAATTTACCATGGAAATATGAATTCTTAAGTAGTCTTATCTTATATGCACTTGAGTTTTTTTGGAGGGAAGATACTTTAGGCATCCTAACACTGATTACATTGTGGGCTGAGAGATTTTCAGAGCACATGAATTTTGAAAATATAAAAGCTTTTATTTTCCTGCCCCCATCTTTGCAAGTGTTTGTTCTTAGCATTTTCACTTACTTTTTTTTTTTCTATTTCATAGCAGCAGACAAGATACAGTAACTGTCACCTGCAATAGGAAACACAAAGTAAATCACAAATGGAAATGGCTTATAACAATTACTCAAGTGTCAGATAGGGAACAAGCTGTGAGTAGGCGGTAGAAATCTGAATAGGACTTTGGGCTTTGGAAGAAATGCAAAAACTGCCAAACTGAGCCTTTTTAATATTCCTCACATTCTTGGGTGTAAAATAAAATAACACAAGTGCAGTGAAAGTACTCTGTCATTGACAACAATTACCAGTTGCTCCTGGATATTGTGTTCTTTTTATTTTTGTTTTACTCATTCATTTGACAGATACTTACCCAGTTTGCAAGTTACCATACAGAGACAATTCAACATTCCAAAAGGAAAAGCTGATTAGACTAAATTCTCTTCAGGAAATATATATGAGAGATTGAGGACCCTATGACAATTAAATTTGACACAAGTTCACAATGTATGGAAATTGTATCCCTATATATTGCTGCTGAATATTCTAATCTAATCTGAATCTAATGCCAATCTGAATCTTCATTTTAAGTGCTTTTATTGCACAATAGTGACACTGATCCACAGATTCCTACTAAATGCATCCTTGACTAAATCAACAGGCAGCAACTTAGACTGCAGAACTGTGAGAAAAGAATCATGGTTTGACTCTATCTAGTGCCACCTCTGATTCAAGAAAGGGTTTAAGAATGGGAGTGGTCCACTGTGCATATGTGCACAGTGCTCTGCACTTTCTATAATCAACACAGGAAAAAATCTAGTCAGTAAAAGTCCCATGGTTACATTATGAAAGCGTTTTCTCTTCTAAGTAGCTCTAAAAGCTATCAGAAAACCACATATAATGTTCCAAACAATGCAGTCACGCTGTGATGAGTTCAAGCAGAGAGCTACCTTTGTGTACCATCAGCTTCATTGCCTCATGCAGAACCCAAAGTATTTAGGCCACCCTCCTCAGAAAGCAGGAGAAGGTTCCTGCCACAGGATAATCCAATCACAGCAACCATTTTTCAGATCATTGGAAAGAGTGTAATATTTGAGTTTTTCACCTTTAGCCAATCTCCTAGCTTGACAGTGCACAGTCATGCCTGTAGCTAGTTAAGGATTTCTCCTCCCCTATGCCCTACCATGCAAAATCCACTCATCAAGCAGCCAAAGAGTTCAGGCTCCAAAATGCCTCTGCCCCAAATTCTGACTGGTGGCTGGCAGTACAGAATGGTTCATTGGACACATTCATGATGAAACCACAGAGCTGAAGCCAGCCTGGCCTGGGGGGCACAAAAGTTTTGTAGGTTCTCCTGTGGTTCTATAGCTGCCTGCTCCTTAAGTACTGCAATAGGAGATGCTAAAATGAATACTGTTCAAGTCAGTCCAAACTCCTCCTGGGGATTCTTGCTTCCTCTAATTCTACCAACACACTGGAGGGTGAGAGCGACATAAGACAGGCCTGGGGACATATGTTATGGATATATGGATATGTTAACTTCCCATTTTCTATTTCAATTTCCTAAGAGCCATCATATCATGAAGAAAATCCCTGCCTTCCTGTAGGTTTAGCTCTCTTGTACACTAGAAATTAATGCAAACCAAAGGCACAGTGCAAGGTATCTGCAAGCTTTTACTGAATTGTGAATCATTCTGGGCTGCTCCTGGCTAAACAGTGTTATGGAATTGATATTGTATTGCAGAGAAGTAGTTAGAATATCCAACAATAAAAATGTTGAGCTTTCCATAGAAAAGAAGTTGTTTGCATTGTATTCATGGCAAGATAAAAGTTTCAACTGGCACATCTAGTCATTCTTTGCACAGCCTTTATTTGTTATACTCCTTCAGTACAGAAGTTTAATCTATGTTGCAAAAGCTTGGTTTAGACTCCCTACAGGAAACAAGGTAAATTATAAACAAATCCATTTTAACTTTGTCTTGGTGCTATGGTGCAGCTGGCTGCACTAATGCTTATCACACTAAAACTGTGAACTGAAACATAGTTTAACCTGTTCTGGTAACTGATGTATGTAAATTCTTGAACAAAAGGAAAACATGTTGGAGAAAGATCCTTCCAACATGCCCAGCTGGTATGAGTTGTTTCTTCCTTCTTTTCCCTTCATTGACTAAAGGCTTGTTATATATTAAAATACATTCTGTGCTATTATATTTCTTCTCTGTAAGTCTGGACCAGAAGTCTCTGGGTGCTAAGAGTAATATCTGCACCTATGTAACCCTAATTTGAAGTTTCAGAAAAGCTACTTTTCTAAAACCTAACTTTTTGATATCCTTTACTATACTATTGTTGGTTTGTTATCCTAAACTGCCCCCTTGTGTTTTTTGACTAGAAGCAAACATTTTGTTCGTGTGCAAAGTGAAGGGGCTCATGGTAGGTAAATATTTATCAAAGATGTATTAGCACCCTTTGAAAACAGCACTAAATCTTGGTCTATGAGCAGAAACAGTTAATCTATGTGTTATTTTTTATAATTGTAAGCTGCAGATGCTGCCATACTAACAAGAAACAGTGTTTGTCAATGGCAAAGTTTATTTTGAAGCTTATAATGTAAAAATCATCAAGATATTGTACTGTCACTGAAAGTACGGGGGGAAATTGGTCAGCAATATGATAAGATGAGGGTCATCATCAATTTGGACTAAAGAAATAAATCTCCATCAAAAGGCATAAGCTTCTCTTTCTGCAGATCAATATCAGAGAATTTAGAAGATTAAATGTGTTCAATGAATGCCTCATTTGAACTAATCTCAAAGTCAAGCTTTTAGTAAACTTTCTACTAGGTGACAAGATATACTCTAATAGAAAGTAAAACCAGAATTATCACGGCAGAGCCTCTATCAATGAGAAAACACATGAACTAAAAGTGATGAATCAATTCAGAAAAAAAATAATCAGAATATCTTCTCTGAATCCTCCTTATTTTTGGAACATGGACAGAAGAATGCCCTTCACATTCATGGATGAGTTGTGATTGAGAAGTACTAAAATACTGTTTGAAAACCAGTTCCTTTATTTCTTAGTATTGAAAATTAACAACAAGCAAGAGAGATATTTGCTGATGTGCACCTGAAGTGACAGAAAAAGCAGCGGCCACTGATTTCCTATTTAGATGAGGGAGAATCTCCAACTTTTCTTGAGGAACTTTGTAAATGAACACTGAAAAGCCTGGTGATGGGAAGTACCCTCGATATAATTTCCTCTAAAAGAGCAAATAGGTCAGACAGAGGGGGGGGTTATTGTATGTATGGATTCCCATCTGCAACCTTTAGTCTGGACTACTTCAATAATACAGATGATAACAACATTTACTAGTAATTTTTCAGTTTAATTCCAGACCAAACTCAAAGTATCTCCCACATCCCAGAGCTACTTCAAAAAGGAAGTGTCTTCCTGTGGAAATGTGATTTCAACAATGCCCAAGTACTACAATGTAATATAAAGGCTTAAACTTAATGATCAGTGAGAACCACAGGTTTGGGTACAATGTGTGAAGAATGCTATTCACCTTCAGCACTTTCCTCTCAGTTATATTCTATGCGGAATCATATACAGTGCCTTTTTACAGGTATGAACTGCATCTTCAGCTACTCATAGCCTTATTTATAACTCATCATAAAGTTAATTATCAATTTCATAACTAGAAAGTGTTTTAAAGAAAAAGACATTTTTATTAGAACATTAATCCCTGAAAATATTCTATATTTTGCAATTTCTGCGCCCTTACACTGGTGCCAGTGAAGCTACTCACATGAATAAATGTTCATCAAGGTGAATGAGGAGTCAAGCCTCACACTTGATCAGAAGAAGCAGTGAGACAAGAAGACACTGTATTTGGAAACAAGATTTTAGGCAAGGCAAGAAATTATGGAAAAAAGCATTCCAAATAAAGCGAAAAAAGCCATCCTAAAATAATTCTGACCATGAGATATGTCCTTCTAGCCAAATGGGAAAGCCTATAGGATTAAATTCAGTAGAATTCATAGTACATTAAAGATTCATTTGGGCCAATTTTTAAAAAATAGTAACCTTGCAGAATAAAATTAATTCCATGACTTTCTAGATAAGAAAAGAACAGAAATCTAAAGGCTTCATTTGAATTTGAATTACCTTTTCCCACATTTTGATTGCTCATCCATAATTGTTAATTTAATGACAGGCTTTGCATCGTGCCCTAGATTTTGCATTTCCACACCCCTCAAGGATATTATGCCATGTGGGAGAATGCAAGGCAAAAAAATGTTAGCTACCAACAGGAAAAGATTGACACCTGTTTAGTTCATCAGATAAAAAAAAATAAAATAAAATTAGATCATTTGTTGTGGTTACCAGCAATTAATGGAAGGACTGAGAGCAATGCAAGGAGCAAGGGAGGCTTAGTGTTATTCATAACCCTGCTATGTCAGGTGCACTGCAAATACAAGACAATGTGACTGATGTACAGCAACCTGAAGGATCCCCTGTGCCAGCAGGGGATTTGGTGTGATTTTACCACACCAGTCTCAGAATTTTTCAGTGCCTCCATGCATTTCTGCAAGAGATGTAGACTGTGGCAAGAAGTAGGTGGCTTCTGTGGAACTCCTCTTCATTAATCCCAGAGAAGCTGAATATTCAAGTTCCCTGCAAGTTGCTGTCTTTTGCAGGTTGTTGCTGCTGTTTCTGACCTTGCAATAAATGTAGTGTCAATGAATTAAGCAGAGAGTGTAACCTGAGGGAGAGAAGAGATTTTCAGCCTCCTCTAGGGAAGCCAGATAGATGGCTGTCTGACACAGGCAGGTCACACAGTGACTGTAGTGCAGCAGAGAAGGTTTCACAGAAGGAATAAAGCATCTTTCAATGCTGGGTATGAGAATGGAAGTGTCCAGGCTTGAGGTGGGCGTGGGTTAGATTCTGGACATGGGATAAAATGTCAGTGAAGGAAAATGTGGTTTATTGGCACATCTGATGGTTCAAGGATACTGCAGGTAACTGGTGAGTAAAGGTCAGGCAGAACATTGGTGGAATGATTCTGGAGGTGACTGATAGTTGGGGGACTAAAAAAAGAGTCAGCTGGAGAGCAGAGAGCTGTGTCTACCAGAAACTAACCTTTGCCTCTCTTCCTAAAGTGCTAGGACAGTTTTTAGTTCTGTACAAGAAGATCATGGCAGAGGATATTGTATCAATATCCTTTCTCTTCAAAATTATCACTCAAGCTTTTGATATTGCCCTTATCCTCCTGTTTCCCCCTTTCAGTCATCCACATAACAAGCAAAAGTAGTAAGGTATGAAAGGACAGGAACGGGTGCATAAGAACAGTTTGCTAACTGAAGACCTAATGGTTGTATTTGGGAGCCAGCTATTTGTGGTGTAATGTGTACACAGTTTCACTTTTTTAGCAGATTAATTCAATGTGCTTTTTGCCAGTCCGATTCATCTGGGCCTTCCAAAGATTGTGTTTGTAAAACTCACTATAGCACAGTGAACATTAAATAAATATTGAAGTGGATTGCTACTAGCCAAGTTGTTCCAACATATTTTTTGAGATCTAGCTATATTTAAGGGGAACAATCTACTGCTTATACCAGAATAAGGGGGAAAATAACAGCATTATGTAGTCACACTACCAAGAAAAAGTTCTGAATTTTATCTCTAGAATCCAGACTTAATTAGATATTCCTTGGCATGTAATTTGACAGGAAAATATTTTGGTGTTACTATAGGGGGAAATGAAATAAAGTGTGTTCATAAGGAACTTGGAATACAGTTAATCAAGAAATTTTTTTATTTCTGCCAAACATGAAAAAAAGAAGATGGAAGTACTAGCTGTGCTGACACGCAACTAGACTGAGAAACTGGAATTCTGTATAACAATCATTCCAGCTAGGATTAAGGAAGAATGACAGTAACAAACCTTGAGAGGAGAAAGATATAATATTGTCAAAGCAAAACAGAGGCCACAATTTGAACATGCAAATCCTCAGTTATAGACTGACAAGCAGGAAAGATACTTCAACAAATTTATTGCATTCCAAGAGTCACACTAACAGGCCACTTTGGTGTTTTTTACTTACCCAGACTGCAAAAAAGAAAACATTCACTTACAATCACAGATATGATCTACTTTTTAAATAAGATGAGAAATGTATGTTCATAGAATGAGGTAATACAGCCCAAGCTCATAAGATGTTTCAATTCGATTTACTTTACTCAGGTTTCCATGCCCTTCAGTCTACATTCCTCCCCTTTGACTGTTGAAGAAGATCTCATACAGGACCACTCTATACAATAAAATGTGGATCTGCTTTTTCAAATGTGCATTTTCAGAGCCCTATAACTGCCTTGCTGTCTGAAAATTCACTGTATTTTCTAGCTGAAAATTAACTCAGTATGAAAAAATAATGAATTTTGCCCACGTGAAAACATTCACAGTATATCTCTGCTGTAGCACTTTTTGCCTTATCTTCCATCCCCATCTTTAACTATTCTTATTTATATTAGGAGCCACTATGTACAGGCAAAGAGCTCTGGTTTGCTAATATTTTTCATAAACATTAACTCCCTTATAATTTTATCACTATTGTGATGGTCAAGCTCAGTGTTGGAAATCTTATTTAATCTATGTTCCAGTCTATTCTAAAGGGCCTATCATCATGAGTACGTTTCTCTTCCTTTATGTTCTACTAAAACACACAAGACAATCTTAATCCCCTTGTTAGTCCTATTAAGAGAAAAGCATCAGAATAAAGCTGACAAACCACCTCACCACAGGCTGGCACTTAGTAAATTTAATGATATGCTTAGAGGGCTCTGAAGGAGAATCTGGAAGAAACTTCTATATAATCATACTGCCTTCCTTAAAATCACCATCTATACATATTTTCACACTGTAGGAAGCAGAGTGCAGCATCCCACCTCTTCAGACAGCATGGAAGGTGCCAGAGGGAAATAGACAGTGAGCAAGTGGCCAGTAGGAAGATGGGTCAGGCATGATACTTCTGGGGCTGGAAGCCTCAGCAGGGTTGCTTATAGCTTATCAGCATAGGGAAGGATCAGATGGTCTGCCAAAGAAGGAGACAATGAGACCTTGTGCTGACATGATGGGATTATCCTCCTGCTTTAGAGGGAAGGGACTGTGGGAAGGAGTGAGGAGAGAAGCAATGGGTCAGCTCCTCTGAGCGTGGACATTGCCCAAAGCTGCAAAGTAGTGGCATGGGGGCTGCAAGTCTGCTCTGTCATGGGATGGTTTCTTCCCTTCCCCATATGCCAGGAGCAACCTGCTAGGAGGAGCCCTCTCCCAAGGAGGTAATGTCTGTGCATGAACATGTACGCCAGGCACTGAAATGGAGTGCTCCTTTGTCTTGTTAAATAGTCCTTTCTCAATCTCCCCATCTTGTTCTGGAAAATTATAGTTCTTTTCTCTGATTATACCTTTCTTGTGTCTTTCACTGTGCTCAAAGCTCTTTTGATGGTTGTAGCTCAGCTACGTGTGTCATTCCTTTCTGCAGGCAAAATAACCTCTCTTCCTGTCAGCCACTTTTCCTGCCTGTTCTGTGCAAGGTTTCCATTGCTGGATTTTTAAATTCCAGCTATTTCCAGTGAAATTTTAATCTATGCTTATAAGAATGTAAAGGCTTACTACATCCTGATCACAGAATTTGGTAACCCCCTTACACTGTTACAGTGAAGGGAATACCAGGGTGGCAGTGAGAATATATTTGAGTGATTTGACTGGTAAACATGCAATTTCATTACTGTCAATTTCCTACATTTGGCAAATTTCCAACATTTCATCCTTTCATAATCATAAAATGAGTATTATTGAATCTGAACAGTTTGTAGTTCTTAACTGGTATTTAAAAGTGTGGCATCTCTTTTACTTTGGTTACTGCACAGTTATTTTGTATTTTTATGTTGATTTCCAAGGGTATGTAGTATGACTTTGTACTTGTTCAAGAGAACACTAAAAAGGGGAACATTCACAGACATTTCTTTATCCCGCACAAGTAAAATTCAGCCATGGGCCAGTTATGGAGAAATTCTATCTTCCATCTTCTTCTTTTCATAATCCATTGCTTTGGAACACAGTAAACAGTTTGGAAAGATTATAGTCATAGAGAGAGAATTCATTATATTGGTAAAGAAGTGATGTCTTTGGTAAGAAATCCTTAACATCAAGAATGAGGTGAGCAGTATGGATTCAACTGATATTCAGAGATACATTTGGAAGGGCTAAAGTCCTTGAACTGCTCAGGTGTTACATTCCCTGTCTTCTAGGGCTTTGTCAGTTGAAAGGGGACTTTTCTGGTTCAAGTTACAATAAAGCAAGCTACCAAAAGGACATTTCATTTCAGAGAAGACAGAAAGAAGCAGAATATTCTAGTTATTAACAAACTAAGCACATAAAGTTCACTGAATTTGTTAAAGTGCTACAGCCTCAGTGGTCTGGTAGCGTCTGTGGAGCAGCTCTGCTAATTAACTTCTTGGTGTGGGGTCCCAGATTCCCCAGACCTCCCTGCACCTGAGACCATGAGCTGTGCTGAGAATCTCACTCAGATCACTTCTCCTCCCCCCTGCTAGGAGAATGGACTTTAACAACAAGTCATAGGGTGAGGATTAAAAGAAACAGCATAGTACAGTAAGAGACAACTCTTGAAACAGAATGTGCTTTTTGGTAGCCTAAAAATAATAGAGACAAGAAACTGTGATTCAGATATAGACTGACCTTATTCAAAGGCTAGCGTTACTGAACCAAAACTGAAAACTATTAGCAGAGCACCTTCTTCCCTGGGTATTCATTTCAGAGGGTTCTGATGTCTTAGGAAGTGCCTCCTAACCAGAAGGCAAGAGCAGGGATTTACCACTCCTGACAGAAAAAGTCAATGGACCGAACACTGGAGAGGCAGAGCAGTTACACTTTCCAGCCATAATTGTGATGCTGACCTCACATGGTTTGGAACAGTTCCTTCAAATTCTCTGCATTTCATTTTCACTGTTCCTGAAAGGATAATATTTACTAAATATTTTGTTCTGTTTCTTTCCATTTCAAGCACTACTTTATTTACATGTTGAGACTACTTCAGATTATGAAACATAAAGAGAGTGGAGGAGTCTGTCCTTCACTCTTTGTAAAGTGTTTGAGATTGCAGTATTTTATTTAGACAGAGTCTGGATTACTTCAGTTGCAGAGAAGTGTACTCAGTTCACTGCAAAAGTTTCTGTGCTGATCTTTGAAATGAATGGCATTTTGAATGAAATGAAACATTACATTTTCACAGATATTTGAATGTTGCAAAAAAGGCTCTAGAATTCAAAGTAAACAAATACTTCTGCATAAACCAAATGAAGAAACATAAAATATTATTTCACAGTTCAGAGCACTGTATCCAATAACTGCTTCCAAAAAACTTTTGCTTAGATGAAAACGTAAAAACAAGAGGATTGGAAAAGAGAAAGATATCAATAAAAAGAGACACAAATAGATAGCGATAGGTGCAAATTTTTATGGTGGTGATCAGACTGAAAGAAGCCACTGAAGAAAAATACAGTATAAGTGTAAGTAGATATTACTCAGCTGCACTCCCTGAAATCCAAAAGCCATTAAACGTTTTATTGAAGATTCTACCCTCAGCTACAGCCTTATCCAAACTTTTGTGTACACTAAATTACAGTAAATAATTTCAGGGACCTATTAAAGAGAACACATTTCAGAAGCTTTTTAAATCACACCCCCTTTTCTGTCAGAGTCCTTAATGTCAGGAATTCCTTTCATATTTTAATTCTGTATTTCACAGTTAGGAATACTGGGTGTAGGAAAAAGAGTCTTATTGCTTTTAGGTTTATAGAATATAATGGAATGGAATGCAATAGAATAGAATAGAATAGAATAGAATAGAATAATAGAATAGAATAGAATAAACTATTTCAGCTGGCAGGGACCTACAGGGATCATCTAGTCCAACCACCTGACCAATTCAGGCTGACCAAGTTAAAGCATGTTATTAAGGGCATTTTCCAAATGCCTCTTAAACACTGACAGGCTTGAGGCATCAACCACCTCTCTAGGAAGCCTGTTCCAGTGTTTGACCACCCTTTCAGTAAACAAATGCTTCCTTATGTCCAGTCTAAACCTCCCCTAGTGCAGCTTTGAACCATTCCCATGCGTCCTATCACTGCATACCAGGGAGAAGAAATCAGCACCTCCCTTCCCCACTTCCCCTCAGGAAGCTGTAGTGAGCAATGAGGTCACCCCTCAGCCTCCTTTTGTAGTAAATAACAAAACTTCATATTTTGATTCAAAAATGCAGTTGTCCAGGACTAAGGAAAGTTTGTAGTTGGTTTTATAGTTACAGTAACAGCTTTGTACATGCAAAATCAGATTTGGATTTTTTTACATAAGGTCACCAACATTTAAAACTTAAACTCACCAACCTTGACTTTGGACCATGTCTCATGAGGTCACTAACTCAAATTAAAATCACCAGTTTGACACAGTAGGATACTTCTTGATAAAACCATTTCATAGTATGACCCCACCACTGCAGCAGCACTTTAGTGTTGTTGATGCTCTGTTGTTGATTTCCCTGAAATACCACCACCTGAATCTTTGACAGGAAATGAAAGTCCGTCTATACAGCCTAGTAGGAGTTTTTGAGATCCTGGAATCCTATTTCACTGTTGTCATTAACAACACTGAATATATCACAACATTCAGGTAGGTAAAGGTAGAAAATACTTACTGTTAACATTCAGATTCAGATGTTATAGGAGTCACATTCCATAAATGAAAACATCTGAGTGTGAAAACCTGTCTAAAATGTTCTTAATGGAGCTGAGTTATGTTTGCCTGGTGAACAGAAAATCCTTCAATTACTGCTTGTCTAAACTGGAGTTTAAAGTTTAAAACTAAGCCCTATAAGACTTAGCTGTTTAAAACTCATATGCAAAAATGCCTGCTTTTTAGGTGCCTGTGCCTCTTCACAGAACCCAGAACCCAGAGCTCAATACCCGTATTAAAATCTCTGTTCAGTGTACTGAGGAAGGTATGGATGCTATTTGAAGTGGCTGTTGGCTATTTAAATAGCTATCTGTAAAGCTATTTGAAGTAGCTAGTGCAAAGAGCAGGAAGCCACTTAGAGCAAGCCAGGAGGAAACAATGAGCACACAGATGTGTACGAAACACTGTTACCTTTCACACTTGAGATGTTAGGTCAGGGCTTCACAAAAGCATCTTTTTCCCCAGTACACTCCACACACAGTACTTTCCTGAAAGGGATGTCCCACATTCTTTTTTTCAAAAGGATGCAACAAAGATCAATCTTTTCATTTTATAGACATCCAGAGAGGGAATTGATGCATGTCTTTATACAACAGCTTGATTGTTAGGAAGTTCATCCATACTCTGGAGTGTTAAGTTTTCTTTTCAATGTAAGGGGATTCAAACTAGCATGCTATTTCCCCAAAGAATTACAGAAAGAACTGAAAGCTGTAATAAACTTGTTAGTGAGTAATGTACAGAATGTGGTTTAAAATCTTACAGGGCAAAGTTTACATAATTTCACAGAAGTACCACTGTGTAAAACTGATCTGAATATATTTAGTTTCAACATCACAACAAGATCAACAAAGACCAAAAGATGTACTATCGTTGTGCTCTACTTCAGAGAAGAAAGCTATGGGAAAATGAGGAAGTGTCTTAAAATGCAACCAGAAGAGATAGCCAAGAGAATTAATCCCTTCTCAGCAGCATGGAAATTTCTGAAGGATACCATACAGCAAACAAAGAAACAGTGCATATCACCTACTAAACAAGACTCAAAAAAGAAAAAAATAAAGCCATCATGGCTATTAAGCAAAGTAAGATAGTATTAGAAACCGGAAATTATTTTTCAAAATTATGTTGTATGCAAATAAAAAAACCTCAAAGCCTCATAAATTTTGTCAGTTTAGATATAAAAAGTACAACTATGAAAGCCAATAAAGAGTTTGAGGATGAAATAGCAAAAAGAATGAAAACTAATATTAAAGCTTTTATCTAAAACCACAGCAGCAAAAAGCCCTCCAAGAGAGTCTTGTCAAATCACCAAAAAGAATTGTGTCCTGGCTCAGCAAGGGCCAGAAGCTCCCTGGGGCCAGGCATCTAGAGCCACAGGGCTCCATAAGAGCATGAGCCTCACCAGACAGGTCTGTCCTACTGCCCCCAGCCAGGGAGCAGGGCAGGTTTGGGCAAGTGGTGGGGCCAGGAGGGCGATTGGCAGCCTGTGTCAGCTCACTGAGAACAAGGCCATTGAGAGGAGCTTTTCATAAATGCTGAGATGCAATCAGGGAACACTTAGATAAATATAGTCTCCCGGGGAAGAGCCAACAGGTTTTCTGTAAGGGGAAGTCCTCCCTTACAAACACATCCAGTTGTGTATAGCCAGTTGATTTAAGCTGCTTGAGTTTTCAGTACTTTCTCAACAGTCCTTCACCAAAGGATGATGTTCTGACTCCTTGAAAACATTATCTCAGTTCTTGGTAGCAGCCAAAAAACCCAAAAGAAATACTATAATTTGGAAAGAAATAAAGAACATTTCAGGCACATGAAGGAGAAAAAAGTCATCAGGGGTAGTCAGCATGGATTCACCAGGGGGAAGTAATGCTTGACCAACTTGATAAACTGATTGATTTGGTAGACGAGAGGAGAGTAATGGATACTGTCTACCTTGACTTCAGTAAGGCTTTGACACTGTCTCCCATAAGATCCTCGTAGAGAAGCTGTTGAAGAATGAGCTGAATGAGCAGACAGTGAGGTGAACTGAAAATTATCTGAATGGGCCACTCATCAATCCACCAAACCCAGAGTGTCTGCTCTGGGTCTGGCTACCCAGAGTGTCTGATCAGTGGCACAAAATCTAGATGGAGGCCAATAACTGGCAGTATACCTCAGGGGTCAATACTAAGCCCAGTCGTCTTTAGCATCATCATCAATAATCTGGATGATGGGGCAGAGTGTACTCTCAGCAAGTTTACTGATGACACCAAACTGGGAGGAGTGGTTAATACACCAGAGGATCATGCTGCCATACAGAGGGACCTCAACAGGCTGGAGAAATGGGCTGACGGGAACCTCATGATGTTCAACAAAGAGAAGTGTGAAGTCCTTCAACCCCATGCACCAATATACACTGGGGGCCAGCAAACTGGAAAGCATCTTGGCAGAGAAGGACCTGGGGGTCCTTGTGGACACCTGGTTGAACATGTGCCAGCAATGTACCCTTGCCACAAAGAAGGCTAAATGTATTCTGAGCTGCGTAAGGAGGAGTGTCGCCAACAAGATAAATGAGGTGATCCTGCCCCTTTACTCAGTGCTGGTGAGGCCACACCTGTAGTTCCCCAGTACACGAGAGACATGGACATACTGGAAAGAGTCCAATGAAGGGCCACAAAGATGGTGAAAGACCTGGAGCATCCTTTCTCCATTTAGCCTAGAGAATGTATATAAATAACTGAAGGGAGTGTGCAAAGAAGGCAGAGCCAGGCTCTTGTCAGTAGTGCCTGGTGGCAGGACCAGAAGTAATGGGCACAAACTGAAACACAGGATGTTCTGTCTGAACATCAGGAAACACTTTTCCATTATAACACTTTCTCATTATATGACTGAGCACTGTCACAGGTTGCCCAGAGATGTTGTGGAGTTTTCATCCCTGGAGATATTCAGAAGGTGAATGGGCATGGTCCTGGGCAACCAGCTCTAAGTGATTCTGCTTGAGCAGGAGGATTGGGCCAGATGACCTCCAGACATCCCTGCCAACACCAACCATTCTGTGAGTCTGTAATTCTATGAGCAAATACAAGATTTCATTATGCTGTTGCACGGACCTCTGTTATGGTTCACACACTGAACTTTGAGTGCATTCTGACCTCCCCCTCTTGGAGAAATATACAGTAATATCCTACATGTTCATGAAGAAAGTGAAAGTTAGTAAGTCAATAGATGGAAAATCACTTTCTATAGCAAGATTTCATGCAGAGGTGGGGGATGTTTGCAAGGACTAAGAAATGCGCACAATTTAATTATGCTCTCTGTAAATGTAATGTGTAGGATGTAGAGACAGGAGCAGAATAATCAGGATTGACATCTTGAGCAGATGCTCTTTTTTCCAACTTCTTCATCTATTAAACTGAATACTTACCATCACTGCATTTTTTCTGTCTGAAGGGGCTGAGGTCTTCTAGAACATTAACCAGATCTAAAAAGTGAAAAGACAACTTCTTCAGCTGTGATCTTTCTTCTGCCACACCATCCTCCACATCATATATACTGTCTATATATTCTGTATTTATACTTCTACTCAAGTCCCTGTATTTATTTCCCTTCAAAAACATTAATTCTTATGAGAAAATATGCTTTGTTTTCTGTTATCATTCTTTTCAACTATGACACTAAATGTCCTATGCAAATCTTTCAGTGTGAGCATACTTGCTGTCTCCTTCTAAACAGTCACATTTTCATCGCTGTCACCTGCTTCCTCACACAAATCGGGGTTGATCAAATCAACCAAGGCTAAAGGATGCAAAGCCCATGTAATGAAAACATTAACAGAGCCTAGTATTAAAAAATTGGCAACAGAACTCTGAAACGATGGATAGGGAAGTAAGGAAACAGGGGATGATTTTTTTAGAACTGGAAAATATTCAGAGAAAGGCAGCAAGGATTGTCAAACATATGATCAACTCCCATATGGGCAGACAATTCCATATGAAAAATGGATTAGGCTGAGACCCTTCAACCTGGGCAATAGGTGGCTTACACAGATGCAATAGAGGTCTACAAAATCAGGACTGTCATAGAGAAGGTGGATAGGGATCAACAATTCATTGTCTTTTCCAGCAAAAGTATTATGGGCCATCATATGAAGCTAGCAGGAATCAAATTCAAACCAAACAAAAGTAAATGATTGTTCTCTGAATGGGTATCAGACCAGTGGAACAGTGTGCCAAAATCTATGCTAAGTGCAAGAAGTGTACATAGATTCAAGGAGAGACTGAACAAGAACTTGAAAGAAAGATCAGCTGAAAAGTTAGTAAACAGACAAATCACATCAGGCTTATTAATTACTTTGACCTGAACATAGATGAAGGCTGGGAAGCATTTCAGGGAAATATGTGCTTGTCCAATTATTTTTCCTTAGGCAACATCCCCTGCAAGGAACCGATTCCTTTGTTTTATAGGTAGTCTGAAAACAATGCAGCTACAGGGGAGAGTTGAGCAAGAATCTGGTCTTTCTTCTCCGAGTTGTTAGGATCCTGTCTGTGACACCAATTCAATGTTAGGATCCAATTTTGTTGGATGAGAGGAAGGCCCCCTTGCTTTCTAGCTGATCTCAGACAAGTCTCGGAGGGCTGGACCAACCTCTCCTCTCGTTTCATGTTCAATCCCTTCGAGCAAGATTAAGACACAAATGAGGTCAGATGTGGTAAATTCACTCATTTATTAACTCTTTGGGGGAAAGAGAGAAAGCAGCAATAGGAAAGGAAGGAAGGAAAGAGAGAAAATTAAGCAAGAGATCCAGATGGAAAAGCACAGACAGTCACCACCATGGATCCACGGCGTCCCGAGGATCTGTGCTTCTGAGGTCTTCGGTGATCTCCCGTGGGTTTGGTCATCGCCAGAGTCTTCAGTGATTGCCCACAGAGTCAGTGGTCCCACAGGGTCTTCAGTCGTTGCCTGAGAAGTTGGTGATTCCCCCTAAGGTCTTCAGTGGTTGCCTGCAGAGTCGGTGGTCCCCCCAAGGTCTTCAGTGGTTGCTTGCAGAGTCGGTGGTCCCCCCCAAGGTCTTAGATGGCAGCCTTTTATAGGCTGTGTGCCTAAGGCACATGCTTGCATGTACATTTTGCATGCTTTCCTTTTGGGGCAGGGGCAGAGACAGGGGTCAAACTGCAGGTCTTCATGGTCAGGTGCCCCATCTGGGCATCCAATAAGCAAAAGAATGTTCTGCTGCTTCAACAAGCCTGCAAGCCACCTTCTCTGATCTTCTCAGATAAGCACACAAAGGAGCAAGCTTTGAGAAAATTAGCTGGCTATTCAGTCTCTCACACAAGTCTCAAAAAAATTTGCTGCCTGGTGAATAACTGGAGTTTCTGATTTATTTCTGTTTAAAATACTTTTTTGAAAGACTGTTTGAACCTTAAAAAAACTTACAGTCCACCATTCACATCAATGAAAAAGCCATCTGGAAAGAAGAGAGGAAGAAAAACAAGTAAAGCAATTAGCATGTAAGTAAACAAAATGTTATTGCTTTAGAAAACATTTTTTTTTTATTATAGTTACAAATATTTTAATTTAAAACAATGGCTAAAGCCAGAGTCACCTCAGTATAGATGCCAGCAGACATGAAGAACCATTAGAAACTGACAGTCATTTCACAAACCATATTCTGAGGTACCATGTTTCAGTGGACCACAGACTGCACATGAGACACCACAGTCTCATCAGATGTAGAAGTTGAATAGTTCAGGCTTATTAAACCTGATGAAGGGAACAAAATTAAGCAGAAGAGGAAGTAAAAATAATCCAACCTCTAAACACTGGATTACATCAAGCTATATATGTACACTTATCTCCTCTGAGACATCTTGTAGCTAGTGACAGCTACCTTAGAGAATTCACTTCTTTCAGTGGGAAAGGGGAACCATTCAACGACGTGTGCTTGCTTTACAAAGTCATAAAAATATACTGCTAGCTAGCTAGAACTGTTTTTAAAAGAAATTTTACAAATTTCCCCAACACCTAGTCATTTGAATTTAGGTAATGTTGTTCTGCAGTATGATATATCCTCTTAGACTGAGTCTTTCTTTCTGAACTGCTGTGCTTGGTAGGACTCTCCTGATTTAATCAGAGTGACAAGTAGCATGCAATAGATTTTATAAACCACTTAATAACAGCAAAATGTATCAGATCACTAATAATCCTGTTAACCCAATCTGAAACAGGCTGCAGTTCCTTGTGAAAGATATACAATCATGCTTCTGCACGTACACCACTAAAACCACCACAGATTAACTACTGGGGAATAAATATATTAAAGTGAGGTCTGCTACTATTTTGATTACCCATACTAGGCACATTTTTCAAAAGATATCTGAAGTTACATCAGCATTTTAATAACACAGTCTAATGACCTCACTACTTTTTAGAGAAATTACCATAGAGAAAGGACCACTGAAGTCAATTGTCACCACAAAGTAATAACTGTCTAATTTCAAGACAGTGGACATATAAACCCAGTAGTCTTAACTACACTCCTATACCTTCCTTTACAGCTTCTAATATTATCAGCAGACAAAGCACACAGACTTAGGCATCTCAGCATTCAGATTTCCTCTGTGATCGACACAGAGACACAGCAATTCATTCCACCCTAAAATGTAGGGAACAGCTTACTGTATCCCTAACTTCCAGGCAGTTAAGTTAGACGTGTGCCCTGAAGAGGGATTAGCCAGGCCCAGGAGAAACTTATAGGGCCACATCTCTGAGCAAAGAGTCTGGGGGGACAGGTGGAAAGGCAGCAAAGTGGCCACTGAAATGAATATGAATTCTCTAGTTCTTTGGCCTTCCAAACTGTGCAGGAATAACAACGTTACTGAAGTTACCTGGGTATAGAAATTACCACTGAGTTTCAATTACACGGTCACTTCCTGGCCTGAAGGAAGATTTTTCTTTCACTGGGTTTCCTTCCAGAAGCAGAAAAACAGGTGGCCATCTTTTGCGGACATCCCTATATATCTGACAACAGCAAACTTATTCCTCACTAAATTTAACTGGTTTTCCACTGATCTTCAAAGTGCAACTCCATTCCTCTGTTGTTTCTTACTAGTCTGTTAACATATTAAGGACACCTAATTTCGAAATGCCACAAAGTTGTCCAAACAATAAAATCCGGGGTAATATTTCTATAATTATTAAAAATTAACTTTGAAACCTTAGAAGTGTTTTCAGGAACAGTATATGGCTGATGAGAATTTTCCTGACAAAACGTAAATTACTCAAGTTTGTTAGTTGTTATTATCCTGGTTTTTTCTGGGATAGTTAATTTTCTTCCTATTAGCTGGCATAGTGCTGTGTTTTGGATTTAGTATGAGAAGAATGTTGATAACAAACGGATGTTTTAGTTGTTGCTGAGCAGTGCTTACACCAGTCAAAGACGTTTTCAGCTTCCCCTGCTCTGCCAGGTGCACAAGAATCTGGGAGGGGACACAGCCAGGACAGCTGACCCCAACTGGCCAAAGGGCTATTCCAGACCATATGGCGTCATGCTCAGAGGAAGTTGGCCAGAGAGACCGATCGCTGCTCAGGGACAGGCTGGGCATCAGACAGCAGGTGGTGAGCAAATGTATTGTGCATCACTTGTTTTGTATATTCTGTATATTCTGTATATTCTGTATATTCTGATGATGATGATGATGATGATGATGATTATTATTATTATTATTATTATCTTCTGCTGTTTTATTAAACTGTCTTTATCTCAACCCCCACATTTTTTTGATTCTCTCCCCCATCCCACTGAGGGAGGGGGGGAGTGAGAGAGCGGCTGTGTGGTGTGGTGTTCAGCTGCCTGCCAAGTTAAACCACAACAGTTATGTGAAAATTTAATGGAATAACTATCCATAGGTCAAATGTTGTAAGAACAAAGTATGATATGGGTGAGATATAATGAATACTTACCAAACGTAAAACATAAAGCTATCTTTTAGCTTGTATTTATGTGTGCATTTAACTTTCAATGAGCTCAATAACCTCCTAAAAAAATTTCAGCAATGGTAAATTTCAGTATGAAACACTCAATTACTGATTTGCAAAATGTCACTGTAATTCCTAAAGAATATTTCTTGTATAACCAATGTAGAGGTAAGCTCAGAAATAACACATTAATAATATAAATGTTTTCTGTTTCCACATGAACAGCACATCCCCTCTCTCTGGGTAAATTTACATACTTTCCATATGGAGGGTGACAGACATTTTAATGATGAATAATCAAGCTAATCAAGTTAAATCTAAAGGTCATTACTTACATTTATTCATTATGAAGAGGAAAATATCACATTAACCAAACTGAGAAATAGTGAAAAGGTTACATTTTTGGAATCGTGGTAAAAATATCTCAGATCCTACAAACCTTTTCACCTTTCAGGTACCAGAAATGGTTACATGCGCATACATAGGTCATGCTCCCATGAAGTGCCCCCCTAACTCTTCTTCGTTTGTATTTGAAGAAGTTTAAACTTTAACAGTATTTGGACAGGAAAAAAAAGTCCCACTGGACACTGGATCAGACGTTGTTCAAGAAGATTTACCCCAGGGGACTTTTAAAATTGAAATTGTAATTCTGAAAGGTGCCTTTCTGGGTCACATAAAATAAAAAATAAATAGCTATTCACCAAATCAAACAAGGAGATTCCTCCAAAACTGCGCATGTGGTGAAGGACAGTAGAGTGTGTGGCCTTCACTCTCAAAAGCTTCTGCCATGGAGTTTCCAGAAGTGCATAACTGGCCTTTTGCAAAGCTCTTCAGGGCATCACACTATAGCACAGGGAAAGATGTGGTAGTGAAAACAACTGCCTGCATCTACAGGTTTGTGAAATGTCAGCCGTACTGTAAGAGCGCTGCGATGGCCAGAGGCTCCCTGGGGTTGGGTCAACAGGGGCATTGGTGCTCCCCAGGAGAGCCAGCCCGGCAGGGCCTGGCAGCCAGGGCCCAGGCCAGAGCCTCAGCTGGAAATGTCTCTCCTGGGCCAGGGGTTGGCCCTGACCAGAGCCGCCCCACAGTACCAAGGATCCTCTCCCCACTTCACCACTTGTGCTCGCTTGGCCCTGAGCCCCAGGGGCCAAACCCTCAGAAGCAGGGATGCTCTCAGGCCCCTTCCACTTAGTACTGGGTAAACTTCCCAGCTTTTATAAGAGCTAAGAACACATCTTTAAAAAAGCATTAGTATTTCAGTATGCTCTGTATTTTTCATAGGCACAACCTGCAAAATAAGAGCCGATTTAGTTGAGCACTAGCGATTTTCAGTATCACCAGCCTTTCTGAGTCAAGAAAAGAGTTGTCAGAGTAGAACTGCTAAGAAATGAAACATTGGACTAGTTTTCTCTGAGGTATTAATAAAGTGCCAGCCTGGGCTCTCAGGGCACTTTCTCTTGGACTGACTGCTCCCTCTCATCTGGTCAGATCCTTTCCTCACTGTGTCTCCATTTCATTGTGTTCCTTTGGTGCTCAACATAATTTTCTTCCCGGACAATCTCTATCTTCCCTGGAAATCCCTGCAGATACAATTCAGGGTGAAATAAAGCCAAGTGTACTTGAAAACAAAGATAAAAAAATCACAAATAAAGTACATCTAAACAAGCAGTACATTAATATTGCTGCCAGAATTGCTAGACAGTTTTCTGAGTATGATGCGAGGTAGCACCATGATGCAATAATTATTGTTCCTGATCTGGCTTGGAATGAACTTGGGATCAAAGACCTGCCCAAGTAAACAGAGCAATGCCAGAGCCTGGGCATAGTCGGTCCTGCAATTACCTTAAATGTTAACACAGCCTCTGCATCCCTCATGCCAACTAGCACTCTCCCAAGAGTTCCTGACACCAGAGTGTTTCCAATAGGCAGTTTAGCTTTAGCCACCCATCTGAAGAGTGCAGCCATGGAACAACCATAGCCCATCTGATCAGGTTCAGTGCCAGAAATCAGGCAGTGGAGACACTGTCTGGTACCCTGACTTATGAAAGAATCTGATATATAAGATCACCATCCAAGCTGTCTTACTGGACGGTTACCTTAAACCCTGAGCAGCTTAAACATGATACAAAATTTCTTTTATCCAATAGGTATTTAGCAATAAAAGTTTTTTCACCTGCTTAGGTCCAGAGCACAAAATTCACCCACTTGTCCATGTTTCACATTCTCCTGCCATGGTGCATGGTGGTCTCACACACTGCCGTAGTAGGACTGCAGCTGCCTTCCTGGTCTGGACTCCATATTCCAGTCATGATCTGGCATGTGAGGCAGAAGAGAAACTGCTGCATTACACCTAAGGTGTTCTCTAACCACTTTATGCAGTGCAGAGTCTGCCTCAAAGCAGACTGCATCCATGAGCCATGCTCCTCCAAAACATCTCAGGATGTCTACCTGTCACATACCTTAGTATGGTTGTGCTCCTGCATTTTTTTTTCTTTAGAATGCATTTTTTATTCCATTCTGCCATGTTTTTGTCTGTTTTCTACTTTCTCTTCATTTTCTTCCTTTGTAGTTAATACTTGTTCAATCTTTAATAGCTATACACTCGCTTCTCTTTCTTTTCTCATTCTTTTCTATTTTATTCTCCTACCTGTGACATCACTCTCAGAACAATCCTTAGTTCTTCAGACACCACTTCTGCTTATTCTCATAAGTTTCCTACTGAGTCACTCTTTCCAAATAAGTACACAAAGCTGTTCCTATCAGAAATCTAAGCAGACCTCAGACAGACTCCTCGCTCCATCTTAAGATGTGTCTTACTGAACTGCTGCAAACACCTCTTCCCAACTTGCCACTGTATTTTGTACTACAAAACACATTTCTGTTTGTTCCTTAACCTTTAACTGAAAAATTCAAAAATGCAATGTTAAAAAATATCACTACATCTCTACCACAAAGACATTGTTCTGAGCAGCTAAGCCTCGCTTTTCTCCCAGTGAGGTCGACTGTACGTTTTCCATGGAATTCAGTGGTAAAAAGACTGACCTCAGTAAGAAATAATCTAGAATAACATGAAAGTGTAATACAGAAGAATAATCCTTTTTTCTATGCTGCTGTCATCTTCTTCATTATCTCCATTGATCTGTCAGCATTTCGTTTTAGTTTTTATTTCATTTCTTTCAGCATTCCTGACAAATGAACACATCATCTGACAAATCAGAGTACAAGAAATAAACACACTTGGTATGTACAACTGTTTAAAAGCAGAAGAAAAAGATGAGATACACACTCAAGTACTCTTCAGACGGTGTATTTCTTCCAGCTTATTTGCTTTGACATTAACTGTACAAATAATGTCTTCTAAACCTGAGCAAACAAACCTCTTTTAACAGCAAAACAGATAATGTTAGGAAGTCTAAGGAACATCTGAGATGATCTAGCTTGTTTTCCGTTTTGCTATATTATTTTTTAAAATATGTTTGGCAAAGAAAATGAATGTAGAGATCCAAGAATGTGTCACTGAATATGCTAATCAACTTGTTCACATATTTATTTCAGTCATTTTTCCTATAGGATGACATTTGAAAGTCTCAGTTTGAGGAATTTTTAACTCCAGCATGGTAGCCCTCTCTCTCCATCAAAACTTGCATACCAGTAGCTAGCAAAGTAGGTTACATACTTCAGTGAAACAATCTGTTACAAAATCATTCTGAGGTATTTTCTACAGCAAGTGATGAGCAAAGGCAAACAACCACCTGTTTAAAACTCATGACAGACAACAGAACAAGACAAAAGTCACATTTTTCCTACATTTTGAAGCATACAAGACTGACAATTTTCCTGAAGAGGACTGAATTTGTCATGTAATAGGGAGGAGATTTAGCAGAACATATGACAGTTTCTCTTGATAATAAATGTTGATAAACTTTGTGTTCTGAAATCAAGCAAGTATTAGATCTCTCTACTAAAATAGAACCTAGGAAAAAGACATTTTCAAGTAATACATTTTAAATTGCAAACTGGATGGTCTGTTGTTGTCTGTCCTGAAAATTCTTCCTTATGCTGCTAACTTCAATTTTGTACTCAAGAGTTTTCCAGGAGAAGGCCCTATGGCCTTTAAAGAATGTCCAGCGTAAAGATTTTTGGCACTACAGCTTTACTATAGTTACACATGCTCAAGAAAAGAGCTAACTATTGACTAGAAATCAATAAATAGAAATAACAAATAAAATGCCTACTGTGGACACTGCGTTGTACTGCAACTGAAAGTCCTGGGACTGGAAAAATGGTTATTTGAAAATATTATTGCATAGTAGTATCTCAATCTTTTAATCAATAATTGCATCTTGGGGTGGAATCCTCCCAGGTTGATGATTTTATAAAATGACCACAAGCTACAGTCAAAAGTAAAATTGGAACATAATGTAGGAACTTATGATTTACGGGAAGCTGCTTAAAAGAAATGCAGTAGGAAAAGTCACATTCCAGGCTAACATTGAAAAACTATTTTATTTTCCAGAAAATAATCTCTAATTCACAAGAGAGAAACTTTCAAAGTCTATGAATAGGGTTTTCTATTTCTTTTCACAATCTTACAGCTATTCTGTCTCAAGGTCATGGAAAATTAAATTTAGACTCTGACAATCCCATCATTTTATAAAACTAGTCAGCTATGACAGCGCTAACCATCATCTGAAAAAAACCCTAAGCTACTCAGTGGCTATTGTATGATATCTGATACCTGCAGTAGATTAAGTGCAACGAGCAAGGACCTGTCTTTCAGTGTGTGCTCAACATATAAACAAACCAACAAAAAGGATTTTTTTTTTTTTACAAATTCCATTTCATTTTTCATTCCTTTTCATGTACTTACAGATATTCCAAACTTCCCAACATAATTTTTATTACCAGAAGGGTATAATGATTGACAGTTAAAGAAGAGGATATGGACCATTTCAGTTTCTCAAATTAAGGTCAACTACTGCTTTACATGTTCCAAATATTTATTAAACTCAAGCAAATATTAAGTGACAAGTGTAGAAATTATCTGAAACAAATATAAAATTGTCAGAAGAAATTACATCAGGCAATTATTGTAATATTAAATCAACATAAAATGTGGAAAATTTGTTTGGTACTGTTACCTAATTTAGCAGAGACCTACTGAAACTGTATCTTCTTTTTAAATATCTGGGGATAAATTGTCTATGTGTTGCAGGAAAACTAAAACATAGATGTCTAATATGCATTAATAAAAATTAAAGTTTTAGCACACCGAGCTAAAATATACACTGCAGAATCGAATATATCTGGTGGATGACTTATCAGATGTCTTTATTACTGCTTTGAATCTGTGGCTATCTTCATCTATGTGTATTAGTAACTTCATTTCTGACTGGCAGATTTTCAGAAATTACTTTATTTGTGCTCACTGCCATGTTGAAAATAATGGAAAGAACTTAGGAAAGACACTTGAGTAACATTGCTGACAGCTCCATGAAAGCACCTGGTCAATGTGAAGTAGTGATTGGTTGGTTATGCAATATAAAGCTCATCTCCACACATTCAAAGGAGTGGGTGGGGGAATCCAAATGACACCCTGCACCATCTACAAGCCCCCTTCCACAAGCTTAGAAGAGCACATGGGCAGGGGGAAACCCCAATATCCCAGGTAGAGAAACCTCCTCTGCCTTTCCCCAGGGCTGTCCCAGGAGACCATCAAACCCATGTGTCACAAGGTATCACCATGACCCAGTGGAAGGTGCTTTCCCACATTATGGGATAGCAGGGAAAAGCATTTTGAGATGGTACAAGACTTACTATGGGATGTTTGAGGGATGAACCAAAGGTGGAGAAAGAGGGGGATCTAGGTGGTTTAAGTACGAAAGAGCACAGGAATATAGAAAGATAAAGGGATAAAACAGGCTAGTCAAATATAAACAGGTCCTCATCAGTAGGCCAATCTGGCCATGCCCTGCACTTGATCAGCAGTCTGCCCTGTCTTCTCATTAAACTCCATTTCTAACTGTTTTCCCCAGTGAAGGGGCCCTTTCTGCTGGTGCTTGTGTCTACAGAGGTCTGAGCACCAGCAGCTGGAGTCAGATCACACGTCATAGGTCCTGTGTGTCTGCGTTGCCAGCAACAGGAGCAAGTAAGGGTTTCTGCACCAGAGTGTGATCACTAGCAAATACCAAGCTGGGCTATCCAGAGAGTAGGGAAGTGACCTGGCAGCCAGGAGAGTGTGTCACTTGGAGAGAGACAGCAGAAGTTCAGTACTGGAAGGATCAGAGTTTGTCCAGGCAGACTGCTGGGGACACGGGGCTTGGGGGATCAACTGGGAGACCCATTTGTACATGTGCATTTGTCCCTGGGAGTGAGATGACTCATCCAGAGACCAGCCACAAGGTAGTCACTGTGCATATTGTACATATACATTGTACATATATATACTTACACTTCCTGCTAACAAACCTTCATTCTAATCAGACAGAGAGAGGACCAGGATGAGGCTTTCAGTGTTGTTCGATATTTGTGTGACTGTTGAGTGTTTTCTGTCTGGGCTGATCTGTGTGGCCAGTCATGTGTACATGTATAAAAGTGTACTATGTGCTGTGTGCGTGTGTGTGTCACTGGGAATACGTGCTCAGCCCCGCTACTGGTTGGACCTGGGGGAATGGAGCTGAGGCAGCCTTTCCTCTTTTGGGCTGAAGGATTCATCAGCCCCTACCTGTGTTAAAAACAAAAAGATTGGAAACACAAAACTGGGATGTCATCTGATCTTTTAAATTTTATAAAACAACAGAATAAATCAGAGGATATCCACCTGTAGAATACTCTGTTCTAATATAAGGATTTTAAAAAAAATTATAAAAATTAAACACAAATAGTTAAATTGACTATCTGATGGAAAGGCTTAAATAGGAGAAAAGTTAAAATCCAAGAGGATTTTCTCCAATGTTGGCGTTGTCCATGTCCTCTCTTTAATTTAAAAAAGGGGATATTCAGTTAAAATAAAACCATATCTGAAAGCAATAAATGAAAATGCTTTGTTACAGTGTGCATAATTCAGCAATGGTACTCATTGTCAAAAGTTAATAGTCAACAGGAGGCAGATGGCAAAAGATGCATATTAGCTCAGTAAAATACTAGAAAGATTCGATTTGATATGAAGACTGAGAATATTCACAACTGTGAATATTAAGTAGGGTAAAATAATAGGAATTCAAGCCTTCATATCTCAGGGCACAAACCAATGACTAATTAAATATGATACAAAGAGAATGTCCTTCTAAACACATTTTTCTGTAATTGTCTGGTTATAGTATTTCTTGTATCTGGTAGTCTCTGATGATGAAGGCAGAACACTATAACTGAGTGATGCAAAAAAGCATATTCAATATGACATTCTTAGGATCTATTTTAGCTTATCTAGTTTTTATTTATTTAAATTACCTTAGCACTAGACAGCTGACACAGCTCTCTCACCTATAAAAAAAGCAGGTCACCCAGCTTTTGAAAAGTTTAGAATGGTTCTAATTTTTGTTGCCAGGTTTGTTAATGTTGATGTTTCAAGCAGTAGGACACTTTTCAGTGAAGTAATTTTTTCCACACATATATATGTTTTACCATTACAGAGAACATTACAAAAGCAGACAGTTGTAGCCAATTATGCAACATTTTTTGCATAATTATATTTCTCATCAGCAGAATAAAACTCCTAAATAATGAATACGAGTTCTTAAAAATGTATGATGGAACATATATCAAAGACAGATCCTTTGTAACGTTGTTTGCCTCTTAAAGGAAATACTAATCTTAACATAAAAGGCCATATCTTCTCTCCACTTTGTTTTTTCTTAGCTGGAAGTCTTTGTTCTGAATGCTTTATCATGGTGAAATGTACAGTAATGAATATGGCATCTCAGCATTGTTATTACACAGTAGATTACCCGTTGTCTCCAAGTTGCTAAAAGTCCAGGAATCATATTGTTATTGTTCAAACCATTTAAAATGGTATCTTCATGTTTTTAATGAGTTGTGTTCTCTTTTAATTTGTTGTATATTTATTACAATAATGTGAATGTACACTGGTGGGGTTTTTTTATTAAGTTTTCAGATGTGGAATTCACATCTCTCAGTGAAGTTTTCCTCATTTAATATTTTAGACAGTTGAAAATAAGCTCCTAGCTTGCTAAAATGTTATGGTGTTCATTTTAAGAACTTTGATATTATTTTAAGATATTACACTGAGTGGGGAAGTCCTAGGAAATTTTAAAGGGAAGGATTAACATTTCAGCTCCAGGCTGCAAATTCTATTTTGCTACTTTTTGATAGAGAACAACTATTGACCCATATGGTTTAAGCTTTGGTTATAAATGCACTTATTCACAAATGGTGTCTAACTAGAATGCCACCTATACTTCCAAATGCCAAAACTGAAAGGCATTCAGAACCTGAATTTCTTTCCAAGCCTTAGCGAATGGGAGGTGTCCCCGCTAAGGCCAAGAAATCAGTCCAAAATCCCAAGGTTTGCCGTGTTCTCTTTGTAGCTTCTCCTTCAGTATAGAATCTCTGAGTGCACAGATTTAGTGTCTCTGAAAGTTGCTGTAATTATATCTCTGGAGACTAAAGTCCTTTTATGTAGTCACAAAGAAAACAAAGTACAAGCAGCAGTCAAACGCATTTTCCCTCTGGCACAATTCAACCTTGACCTGATGATACACAACTCTAGCGGTGATAAAATGCCATTCCTTATTCTCCTCTGAGGTGATGCTGCTCAACTGCAATTTATAGGAAGGATGCAAATCAGGTCACCTTAGCAAAAGACACATCCCTTCAAACTTACAAAATAGCCAGAAAGAGTTAGTGGTTCTGAAAAAGGAAATCCTATGTCCAGACAGGAATTGCAGAGACCTCAGTATGCAAAGCAGTCATAAACAAATTTTCTTCACTCAAATATATAATCTAAATAGTCTATGTTCTAATCTTCTATGAGGTGCTTATACAGCTCAAAACATATTGGACTTTTCTGCCATTGAAATCTTTAGAAGATTTCACACAATATAAATAAAGAACTTAATCTGAGTTTTCCTTAGCACTCACCTGACCTCATCAGGAAAATAACCGAGACCCTCAAAATCCCTAGTGTATTCAGCTACAGAAGCACTTCTGCAAATAGAGAACTGCATTTACAGAGTTAGTTACAGAAAAGGACTTGGGCAACAGAAGTGTGTCCCCATTAGCCTGGGCTCCACACCAACCTAACATCTTTACAAAGGTTCTTATTTCTGAGGAAGCTCATTTGAATAAAAAGAGGTATCTTTAAATGGCACTGGTATGTCTTTTGTAAACACGCTCTCTTTCTGCATATGCATGTGGATCTGTAGAAAATCCTATAGCTGTGACTCCTTTCATTTTTCCTGCTAAAAAAACCAAGGAGAATTATGAAACATCTAGAACCATTATTGTGGATTGAGGCTGAACAAGAAGATACTTTCTCATAATGTCAACAAGACAAGGTTAACGTGAGAAGTATGTAAAGACAGCTTAGTAGATTTCTTCATTTTATAAGTAGTTTTAGATAGAGCATTGTCAAAGAAATTATTTTTCTGGTGTGACTATGGCAGGGGGCAAAATGCAATTTAACTCTCTTCCTATCTTTTATTTTTCTACATCTTACCCTGCCTTCCCATCATATTGACATAATTTGTATTTCCAGAGGAGCATTGTAGATTCTTTCTGACTCCCCAACACCAAATCTCAAATAAAAAAGGACCAGCACTTGTGGGATGTTAATTGTGTTACCTCTCAAGCAGGGTAGCAAGGCAAACGATCCAAACAGGTTCTCCCACACCATCCATAACTCGATAAAACATGACCCAGTGCAAGAAAATAACCCCTGGAATGACACATATAGGAGAAAGCTGTTTCCCTTCCTTTACAAAAACAATGTATCCATTCCTATTTGTAGTGTTGTAAGAAATCACTGTATTCAGCATTTTTCTTTTTTGGAGCTAGAAATGGAAACATTTTGAACTCAAATCCAATGAAGTATGACTGATTTAAAAATTCATCAGAAAGAATCATTTCTCTGAAAAATTCTTCCTTGATTATGAGTATTTGTTTTTACTTGCAGAGTCTATCCAGCATCTCATCTTAGACTTGAGAACTCTCTTATATTATGTAGCTAAGTAGGAGTTTCTATTTTGGATTTGCCTGTTGTCAAAATCATATTATAATCACTGAGAAAATTATACATCTTCATCTTTCTTTTACAGTTTTTGAGGAACTTTCATGATTCTCCAAAGTTGTCAGAATATAGGAATTTATACAAAAGAATTAAGTGTATTTTAATGTTTAAGAATAAAAAAATATTTATCTTTTAATATTTTAATATACAGTAATATTGCATTCAATCAACATTTTGTTTATATTGTTGCAATTTTAACAAAAGATAGCTGAGCAATGGATTTTAGAGGTATGTAATACTTCCATCACTGGATTTCCTGAGAATGTCTTTTGGATTTGGTTTCTATGTAGAGACAGAAAAAGATGAACCAAAACTCTTAGCCGTTGAAACTAAGTTGTTTTCGTGTTACTTTTCTCCTTTGACAGTTTTCTGTAGAAGGCAAGGTTTGAGTCAATGTCAAAATATACTTCTTATACAGACCAGAGGTAATATTCTACTTCCATTCTAGCAAGAGAGATGCTCTCCATTGCATCAGCTGAGCTAGATTGCTTCTATCCTTTAATTAATCTTTCTTCATCTTCGCTGATCAGATTTGAGCACAGCAGTTTGGTAAGCTGTCTCTACTTCCTCGTGTATTCATTCTTCCCTACATGTAGTAGAAACACTTGGAAAATATTCTCCGGAATATTTGAAATAACCCCAAAGACTGCATTTGGGTTTTTTTATAACTGCATTAAAATGTTGCATTTATTTTCATATTCTGATTATCTAATACAATATTATATTAAAAAAAATTACTTATACAAATAATAGCTGTTAGTATAACTGGCATAATATCTTAATCCTATTTGCTACCGTAAACAAGGCAATGCACTATGCCAGTCCCTTTTCAGCTGATTTTTCCCACCTTTTTTTTTCTATTTTTCCTCTCAACTTTTGCCGGTCACTCCCTCAAGTAACGCATTTCTATCACTACGCTAAGTTCCAGATAGATGAGATTTGCCGTATTTCTCTTATCTAACCAGTTCTCTTGCCCCATAAAACTATCCAGTTAGTTAACAAAGATGGCTCACATTTCTCTTTTCCCTCTAATTAGTCCTTATTTTCAGTGTTTGTGGAAGGTTCTATAATGCTTCCATCTGACATTGTCCTTACTGTCCAGAAAAGAATGCTAATGGTGACAATGCACAGGATAGGACCCTGACATGGTGCAAAACCTGCCAAAAGCTGAGCTCTTTGCGCTTTGGGTTTTTTTTCTTTTTATACTTTTAACAACAATTTTGTAGCTTATCTTGCACATAAGGAGCTACTGGACTGAATCTCAGAGTGTGTGAAAAAGAAGATAGCAGGAAAGCAAGAGTCTTTAGGTTTAGAGTGGCAGAAAGAGATTAGCTGCATGGAAACATGGCTAGATGAGCAAATGCAGGACAGTCAGTGGATATGTCAGCAGCAAAGAGGATGTGTTCAGTATATAAAGCAAAAGAAAGAACAAAAATATGGAAAGGAGTAGGAAAGAGACTGAGGAAACAGAAAACTGAGAAACTGGAAAGTTCCTTTTTTGGTGAAAAAAGACATGGAACAAGGAAGAAAAGAAAAATATTAAGATGAAAAAAGTTTAAAATGAAACAGACTATGTAAAATGTCAGGGGAAGTTACCAGGAAAGGAAGAATGAAATAAAGAAAGAAGTACATAGGAAAGAATAAAGGCTCCAGAGCTGAGGAGTTTTCTCAGTGAAATATAGTGCTTAAACAAGATAAATGAACACAGGCTGGATAACATACAACTATGAAATCTTGAGCAACCCACAAAAGTCAGTAACTTCCCTTGCTCTACCAATGTGTGTTAAATAAAATTAACAGGGTGTCCAAGTCATTCTGGTAAATTAAGGAGAGTTGTTGACCATTCAGGAAGATCTTTCCCACATGATTTGTGGCTGCAAGTGCAGCCAGGGACTTGTTCAACACTCCTAAGTGATAATGAATTCAGCAGCAACTGAAAGCACTGGGCAACTCACTGGGCTAGGCTTTATGGAAAAATGAGCCTGCAAGTATTGGCCATTTTCAGAGCAGGTTCTTAATCAGCAAAGGAAACTATAGATCCCTGAAAACAACCACAATACTAACCACTTGCTTTTTTTGAAGAGACTACAATTTTGGCAGCCAAAACTGTAACATACGTATTCCACCATGGCTGAGCATGGGAAAGGGGACTTCATATTGCCCTTCAGGACTGAAATGTCCACTTTCTCATCTAGGTAACTTGCCCTTCAACAGAACAGCAAGGACACAAAAAAGACCAGCGTAAATTTAATCAAACACATACCACCATCACTGTTTGTTATATTCTTTAAGGCTTCTCTTTAACACAACCACATGCTGTAATTCAGAGAGAAGTTAAAATGACTTGCAAAGGCTGGCATTGACTTTTGTAGGATTTGAAGGTGCACAGCATTTTAGGAGTATATATCCTGAAACAGCAAATTCATTTGTATTGGGAGGGAGGGGGGAGAAGGGGTTAAAATAAAATAAAACTACATCAGTGTTAAGCCTTTGTCTCTAAAATTTACACATTGCTGTGAAATTAAGGCATTTCAAGAGAAAGAAGCCCTCAGCTGTTGCATATAGCTTTGATATTTTCCAATATAATTATAAGTGTGATATGACAATAATTGCTAGCCAGGGATATATATATATATGTATATAGCCTGAACAATAACATTTAAAAAAACACACTTATTGGCAAACAACAAGAAAATCCTATGTTTCTATAACGTAGCTCAGATAACAGCATTACTGGAAACTGACTTATTTCCTATTTTTAAGCTATTTTAGGTAAAGTCCTAATAGTGTATAAAGGCAATGTTAGAATATGGGTTCCTGCTTTAAGACAAAGAGAGAAAAAATAAATCAACCATGTTTAATGCAGCCAATGCTTCAGTTAAATTTCAATTTTGTTTTGAGATAGGGCAATTCATTACACAGCAAGTCAGAGGAAAACCTTTTGATTATTACAGTTCATAGCAAGTATTTTCTGTGAAAATATTTTATTTGTTTTCAACTCGCTGTAGTTCATACATTGTGAAATATTGCTATCTGTGCGATACAGGTCACATTCAAAGTTGACTGCAGTCAAAAAGAATTTGTATGTGTATATTTGTCTATATCAGGGTTTCCATTGCCATCAGAAACTGTGGTTTAGACTCAAAATTGATGTTCTTTTTAAAATATTTTTTTTAAAATTGCTGTAGGTTATTCAAATCATTTTTCCATTTCCTGTATATGCCCAGCTCAGGCACAGAAGGCAAGTGTATACAAGTCAGTACTCTTAAGCCAGGCCAGGTTTAGGAGCAAGGGTGGCAAGGGATTAGCTAGCTTCTACTATTTTTATCCAATGGTAAGCTTATCTTCTGATGTGGGACAGAAAAAACACAACCTGGTTTACCACATGTTAGGTCCCCGAGAGCACCAACAGACCATAACTCTTTTGGCCAACTTCACCTGGGACGCTCTCCCCCCATGCACCCATGGACAGGGTCCCCAGCCCTTGTCCAAGCTGACCACCAGGGGTCAGGGCCAGCAGGGCTATGCTGCAAAGGGGGGCAAGCCCAGTGCTACAGGTGCCGAGTGATTCATTTGAGAGAGGTGGTTGCTGTCTGCCTTCGGGGGGGATTCCAGTACGTCAGTGCCAGCAAGTCAACAGTCCCATTAATAGAGTATGCAGAAGTGTATATAGAGTCTGAAGAGGGGTTTCTGTAATCTTCTCTCTTAGGTGAATATATAGGCTATTATTCATTATATATATATATATACACACACACACAGGGTATATACACTTTCCCTATTTTTTACACAGTAGCATAAATACACTATAATTTTTTCCTGTTCCTGAATATGACAGAAGCATTTCCACTTGTGTTGGAGATGTTATATGCAGTTTAGGAGGAGCTAATGTTACAGGACCTTTGCTGTGTTTGCCCAGGGCCATAGGTAGACACAGCTCATGTACTAACAATAGCATGTCTCTGTCCCAAGGAACTTTGAGTCTAGTTAAACACAACACAGAAAAAATTTGACAAGGGACAAGCACCTGGGGAAGAGGAACAAGTAGATAAAGGTAAAGATAATGCAAGCCAAATAATAGCCTATGCTTAATTTCAATCAGTGTTTAGGGAAGAGTTTATTTACTGTGCTATCTTAAGGAACAAAGCTTGTTAGATGTATTATAAACAAATGGAGTACCTTTCTCATTTATTGAATGACATTTAGTGAATGTTTACAGTTTGATTCACTTGAAAATCATAGATTTTTTCCTCTCTCCTCAGGTATAACTATCTTATTAGGAAGCAATTATGAATGACTCAAAAGACTCAAGCAAATATTGGGTGAGTTGTAAGAACGATTAACAGACTACCTGTCATGATTGTTGGAAAACAAAAATTCAGTGGGATTTTTTGTTTGTTTTTGTTTTAAGTTACAGAGATTTTGGTAAAGAATGATCCTACCCATGTAGGACAAGAACAGAACAAAATAATGATATTATTATATATAATTAATAAAATTAATTAATAAAAATACAATGCTGCTTATATTTGTAAAAGCTGTATTGTGGCTCCTTAGTCTTGCTGGGGAACACTTACAAATGAGTGATCTCACTGGCATTTGTATAATACATCTGCAGTGCAAAATGGGGATTTTGATCTGGCACCAACTCAGTGATCAAAAAGAAGCTATTTTTCTCCTGAAAAACATCGTTTACTTTATTAAAAGAAACAAAAAAGACATCTTAGGATTGGCTTTTTTGTTTATATCTTTCCATGTTTACAGCCAGACATAAAGATGTAAACACTCATCACTTGTAGGCAGATATAAATCACTAAAAAAATAATACAGTTTCAGTTTTCCCTGGCACAAATGTTGAACTCTACAGTAAATAAATATAAGGAAAATCCAGGAAAATATAACGTAAATCCATGGAAACTTGGACACCTAAAGTGCATAATTTTTTAATTTACTAGGTTTGGGTGACATAAGATGAACTTCCTACCTTAATCAAGTTTTATATTTGTGATCATTGTTCATATATCTGTCTTATAATTTAACAAATTAGACACAAAATTATACAATAGAATCATAGAATCATAGAATCATAGAACCATAGAATCATAGAATCATAGAATAATAGAATCATAGAATCATAGAATCATAGAATAGTTTGGGTTGAAAGGGAACTTTAAAGGTCATCTAGTCCAACCCCCCTGCAATAAGCAGGAATATCTTTAACTTGATCAGGTTGCTTAGAGTCCTCTCCCACCTCACCTTGAATGTTTCCAGGGCTGAGGCATTTACCACCTCTTTGGGCAACCTGTTCCAGTGTTCCACCACCCTCACTGTAAAAAATGTCTAAATCTACCTTCTTTTAGTTAAAAACTAGTAAACTGCAGTGCAATGCTGACATTCTTGTCACTTTTATAATGGACATAATGAGATAACACACTTTGTAAAACTCTGTTCTAATTGTATTTTTTTAATGTAAATTGTTGCATTAAACAGAACAATTTATATAAGCATCAAGACATAAAAATTTGATGATGGTTGTAAAACAAGAGGGAGGTTATCTCTCTAAAATGTTAACATTTCTGGTAATAAAGTCACTTTTTTTATTAAATAAAACTTTTTTTCTACATCTAAGTTTGTTGCCAGGCTCATGTAATAAAGAGGTCAAGAAAAGTACTGTTAGAAATACGACTATGCTTTGTTACTTTATTGTGGCTTTAATCATTTTCATTAACTTGTCCAGAATGTCCATTTTTATAAAGTAACAATATAAAATGTGATCCCTGACAATATCCTCCTTCATAAAATACTGCTGATAACAATTCTATGTAAAAATCCCATCATATATGTTTCTATAACGTTTGTCCTTGGATCTGGATCAACAAATCATACTGTTAGAAGCAGAGAAGCCATTCTCATTATCAGATTTAATTCAGTTTATTAATAACAGTACTTCCCTATGTTCTTGTGGAAGCTTTGCACTGATTTCTTAATGGACACCAGTGGATACCAGATGTCCGTTGGACAGCATGCCACATTATACTGGATTATGTTACACCGGAAAGTGGTCCTCTGATAACATGAATTGTGACTACTACATTTCAGATCCTCTCTGACTCCCTAATGCTTGCCATGTTAACATTCTCAAAAACAGTCTCTTCTCTACATCCCGCAAACTTGTGCCACCTATGTACAACCCTGATGTGTTAGCAGAGGACTTCTACATTTATATATAAAATGCATTTGCATTTTATACATGCAAGTTAATAGCCTGAACAGTTAGCTGGCCATTTTTTTCTGGAGAATTACAGTTCCAATAAACTTTTGGGCATTGGTTTGTAAGCCAGAAAATACACTCTGTCATCCAGATCCACTTCTATATATGGCTTATTGTCTACATTAATTTAATGCACATTAACTGATCTAAATTTGTGCTGGCACACATGAAAGTCACAACCCTTGGAAACAGGGCTTCTGTCATCATTATCCACAAGGATCACATCTTTGCAGAAGTAAATTCTGCAAAAATCTTTGCAGCTTCAGTAATTTTCTCAAATGTTTTGGAAGCACAGATAAGTTCTTTTAATAATCCCTGAGTTTTTAGCTAATATAATTACAGTGGATAATCAACTATTTTAGTTAATTTGCATCATTTAGATTTTTTTCTGTGACAGTGGCTCATTTTTATTTGTATATCTATGACTGTAGTCTCAGCCTGGAACTTAGTAATAGCCCTGTACTTTCAAATATCTCCTACCTTCTGTCTTATTTTGTTATGAAGTTAAACTTTACTTTCACATCTATGCTTACATATACACCACTGAGCTGCATTCAGTTTTACTGAAGAGAACAAATTTTAATATCTTCTGGGTTCCTTTTAGTTCTATTACTTTAATTTTTCAAGAAATTGACATTCTTCCTTCAGAGGTGTTACCAGAGGCTTACTGGAATTCTGTATTTTTTTTTACCTTCACACTTGAATTTTACCTTTAAGTTATTGTTTTCCCCTTCGATTTAACTGGTTATGAAACATTTTTTCCTAATATTTCAAGGCACTAATTTTCAAGACATTATTCCAACTCTGGTCTGAGCAAAAACACCTCTGCTGACATCCTGGTGTTGCATCCATTACTACTAGGGTCAACATGTGGCATTTTATGATGTACTTCATAGTTTCTGATGACAGCACATTTCATTCTAATGTGACCTGGAGAGAAATAAACACAGTGTTGTACCGTGGCAGAGTGGGAAACAGGGAATACTCAAATGTATGCATTGTTTCAGTAGAGGTCAAATTTTTACTTATCCTAACTCAGAAACAGTACAAATAATCAGCCTTATTTCCAGGAGTCAGCACAAACACAAGTCAGAGAACACATTATGGGGATACCCATAACAGGTCAGTAACAGGAAGACATAATTATTACGAACCAATAGTGAGAGAATTTTCAAAAATAAGTTTTCTTCAGAAATACCAGTAGTTGAGTCTCTTCTTTGTTCACTCTGTTCATGAGACATCTCCTGCTGATTAACTAATTCACTCTGTACAAAAAGGACCTGTCATGTGGACACTGTCTCAGCATGTCTAGAGTTTTCAGAAGGGATCCTGTTTCCTGTAGCTTCACACAGCACCCACATAGAGATGATAATGGTTGTGTGATACAAGAACTACCACTTCACTCCATTACTTTTGTTGCTGTGAGCACTGGGATTTGTCAGACTTCACTACTTACTTTTAACAATATGTTCCTTTCAGATCCTACAAAATTTCCATTTTCTCTCATGCTTTCCGATCCTGTTCATTCAATATATGTGGGTACTAAAATATTTCAGGTTGACCTTTTTTTGTATTTTCTGATAAAAAATGCTCGAATAAGTATCAGGACAAACAGGTCCCCCACAGGCCACAAGGAATATCTGCCCTCCCATAGAGTACCTTCTCCTTCTCTGACTTTGGTGTTCCTTCTGTTGTTTCTCACTATTTTTGTTCCCTCTTATTCTTCGTGTGTGGTGTTTTCCCAGATGCACCACCATCTTGGCTGAGGGGCTCAGCTGTGCCCTGTGGTGGGTTCACTGGAGCCACATGGAATCAACTGTGTCCGGAAAGGGGCAGCCTCTGGGCTCTTCTCACAGAGGCCACCTAAATGGGTCTATGTGGAAGGAAGACACTGTAAACAGGATATATTAATAGAACAAATAATTTTTATAGGCAGTATTATTTTTTTCAACCTTCTTATGGATAACTCAGAATTTCTTGATATGAAGGAACTAGAAAAAAAAATTATGTTCAATACCTTCTCTCAAAACTTCCAAAAGCAAAGGAAATGTGTGGCTTGTTTCCCAGCTATTCATTTTGGTATAAAAACTTTCTGGAAGCCACCAGAAAAAATGGAATCTCCATGTTAGTGCTGTGCACAAGAAAGGGAGAGGCAGGATCCAGAACATTTAACTTTTCTACCACCCCAGAGACCAGCAGTGTAAAAATCAAACCATAAAGTGTAAGACTGGGAGGAGGAGGGACAAGAGAAGAATAAAGTTATAATTGATGTGCTATGTGTTTTTCTTGCTCTTGCTCTGAAAGGCAAGGAAATACGGCAAAATCTATATCAGGTTATATAGCATAACGTAAAAGCCATTCCTCAGCAGAAGGAAGCAATTCAACTCATAATTGTAAAGGACATAGCCAAGCTGACTGGGCTTGGCATTTGGGAACTGTATAAATGGCTATTAAAATATGGGTCTCATTCAAATTGCTATGACAGGGCAGAAAGATAGAACATTACAAGGTCAGGTCATGCCAATTTTCATGGTAGACTTAAGACCAGCAATCCAATCAATCATCCAATGCATTTAAGATTTTAACTAAACTAAGCTTGAAATAGAGGTGCACAGTTATATCAAAGGTAAATGCTTGAACAAATGTGGAAACAGATTTGGAAACAAAAAAAGAAAGGATTACCCACTTTGACTCCAAAACATTACCAGTTTATTACACTAGGAGTAGCCTTTGGGAAAGCCAGGTTTAAATACATTTTCACTGCATAAATATCAAATAACAAACACTTGCTAAAGGACTATTTAGGGGGGGTTATATTTCTCATATGTTGTGCATTGTATTGGATAAGTACTACTTTGGGTATTCATTTTCTTGGATTAAGTGTTTGAAAAAACAGAATTCTGGAGAGGTGAAATTGTGAAAAAGGAAGAAAAAAATTATAAATAATCAGAGATGAATAATATTATATACCATCTCAATCTTTTAGTTTATTTTGAAATTATGCTTATGTGTTGCATTGAATTTTAAGTAAAGTTATTGTTTCTAAATATCACATTTGCAAGCTTTGCTCATGCCATTTGTACTCAGTCATTTTATTGTATAAAAAATACTTTAAAATATTTTAAGATTTTTTTTTGGTCTAGGTCACATCTGTTTTGTATTGTTTTTAATGTTGGAAAAGGCTGTTTTCACAAAAAAGCCTTTCCACTCATAGCATTTCATTACTTTGGACCCCAGAAAGAGAAAGCAGCAACAGAAAAAAAGGGATTTCTCAAGCTGCCAGAAATATTGCACAACTGCATAACTCAATGAAAATACACGGTCAGTAGGTACGTGTCGACATGATAGGGTTTGTTTCTCTGACATATTTCCTGAATGAAGAAAGTCAACAGCTAACAGAAGATCTTCAAAATAGAGTTTATTTTTTCTGAAACAGAAAATTGATGCTTGAGTATTATGAGAGGAAATCATTAAGGGGTTTTCCAGTTCTGAAGAAATCTATGTAAAGTAGCGGAATCAAGGACCAAGAAATTATATCCAGAGAAATTCAGAAGAAATTCAGAAATCCAGAAATACTTCTGAACGTGCTAAAATGGATGTGTTTTGAAAGCTTTGAACACTACCAAATCCCCCAAAATTTTGTTCCAGATGCTTCTCCCAAAGCGAAACTGTGATCTTACACATTTATGATGCAGTTTAGTATCTTCTCTGCTTTTTCATTAAGCATGTATGAATTAAAGTAGCCATGAGGAACCCAGTACCTGCATCAGGTACATGGGATCATGAAAACACAGAATCTGATGGTATGCTAGTTTATACAGTTAACAGTGCTCACACTTAAAGTTCTACATATAATAATCAGTTACAGGTTTCTCTATAAAGACAGAATTCTGGCATGTGTGTAGCAAAAGATTAGGTGAAGTACAGAAGAGACGATAAAATGGCAATAAAAGATTACAATGTTCTTTTTAAGACTGGACCAGTGGAAGGGAAGGTAGTGAAAACATTTTACTAGTTTCAGTCAATTTTTGTTATTTTATTTAAAAAAAAAAATCACCCTCAATGGAAATGTGATTTCATTAAAATTCAAATTTATATACCAAATTAAAATTTTTCAAAAAATGTCCATTGCAATGGCTTTCTTTTTGACTAATAAAATGAAAAAAATAATTTAAAATGTAAAAATTACTTATTTTTGGTAAAAAATGTTCAGATGTTAGTATTTCAGACATTATAGAGACATTACGTCTGTAATATTTTGTTCTATGAATTATTGTTGTGGTTTAACCCACTAGTTAAGAGACTAATGAGTCTAAGAGACTTAGTGAGACTAATGAGTATCCAAATATCTAAGAGACTCAGATAATAAATACCAAATTTTTTTTCAATGCACATGATTATAAAAATATGTACTGCAGTAAAAGGTGGGATTTGTGCTTAGAAGTAAGCATAAATATGTGCATGTCTAGTAACTGTACCACTGAGAAGCCATTTGTATAGCAAATGATACACTTCTGAATGACAGCTTCTCTTTAGTGAGACCTGACTGGGCTTAAATAGCAGTTCTGTCTTCTTCACATGGTTACAGATGTTTTTCAGACAGCAATCTCAGTAGAAATCAGGTAGGCAGAGTTGCCTTTAGTTGTATGAATCAATCATGTCAATGTTGCAGGAAATGAAAATAAATATTTTTGAGGTATGGCCCAATCCATAAGATAGGTTGGGCCATAACCCTGTAGAATATTTTCTTAACTAGTACACTTCCAAGATCTGTTTTCTGTTTCATTTTTGTGAGAAGAATAAATTACACAATTTGCTTCTTTTTGAATATTCCATTCAAAAAACATTTCATTCTGCATCTACATTTGTGCTTTGAATGCTATTGACAGTAAAAGCCAAACTCTGCCTTGAATATACAGACTGGAATTAGTGAAAGTAAATCATATATTAAAAACACTTTATTGAAGTAAAATTCATTCTATCTTTTCCTTGCTTACCTTAAAAAGTAATCTTAAATTTCATCTCAACTTTGAATTTGAAAATTTTACATATCCGTCAGTCACTGCGTGGTCTATGCAACAAAAACTCAATGCTGCCATCAGCTTTAAGACATGGAAGAGAACCATGATAACATCTAGCAGTTAGTTGATAAAACTACACAATATTATGCTACAGGAGAGGCTGCAGAGAAAGAATAAATAAAACACAGAGCTGAGACTTCTTGAAGATATTAGGATGGGAGTATATATATTCTTATTTGAACATTTCAGATTTACAAAAATAAATAAATACAACTAAAATATCTTTAGAAAATCCTTGTTAAATAGTTCTCTAGCATCTTCTTTAATTACACCCACAAGGAAAGAAATTATTTGACCACATCTTGAAGACAAACAAGCAGCTGTAGAAAGAAAATGCTCTCATCACATACTCACAGACTCATGGAATCACAGAATCACAGAATGATTGAGGTTGGCAGGGACCTCTGGAGGTCATCTGGTCCAACCCACTGCTCAAGCAGGGCCAGCTAGAGCCAGTTGGCCAGGACAGCGTCTAGACATTTTTTGAAAATCTCTAAGGGGGGAGGCAAGCACAACCTCCCTGGACAATCTATTCCAGTGCTCAGTCACCCTCACAGTGAAAAAATATTTTCTGATGTTCAGATAGAACCTCCTGTGTTTCAATAGGGAAGGGAAGGGAAGGGAAGGGAAGGGAAGGGAAGGGAAGGGGAAGGGAAGGGAAGGGAAGGGAAGGGAAGGGAAGGGAAGGGAAGGGAAGGGAAGGGAAGGGAAGGGAAGGGAAGGGAAGAGTTGGTTCCATCCTCTTTGTACCCTCCATTCAGGTATTTATATGCATTTATAAGACCCTCCCAAGCCTTCTTTTCTCAAGACAAAACAATCTCACCTCTCTCAGCCTTTCCTCATAGAAGATATGCTCCAGTCCCTTCACCATCTTTGTGGACCTTCATTGGGTTCTCTCCAGTATGTCCAAGTCTCTCTTGTAGGAGAGAGCCCAGTATTGGACACAGTGCTCCAGGTGTGGCCTCAGCAGCACTGAATAAAGAGGCAGGATCACCTCCCTCAGCTCAACCTACTGGCAACATTCACGATTTGCAGCAAGGGCACATTGCTGGCACACATTCAGCCAGGTGTCTACCAGGTCCTTCTCTGCCAAGATGCTTTCCGGTTTGCTGGCCCCCAGAGTATATTGGTGCATGGGGTTGTTCGTCCCCCAGTGAAGGACTTGCACTTCCCCGTGTTGAACTTCATGAGGTGTTACTGTCAGTCCATTTCTCCAGCCTGTTGAGGTCCGTCTGTATGGCAGCACAATCCTCTGGAGTATTAATCACTCCTCCCAGTTTGGTGTCATCAGTAAACTTGCTGAGAGTACACTCTTCCCCATCATCCAGATTATTAATGAAGATGTGAAACAGGACTGGGCCCAGTCTTGATCCCTGGGGTACACTGCTAGTCACTGGTCTCCAACTAGACTTATTGCTGCTGATTGCTGCCCTCTGGGCCCAGTCGCTCAACCAGTTTTCAGTCCACCTAGCTGTCTGCTCATGCAGCCCGTACATCAACAGCTTCTCTATGAAGACCTTATGGAAGACAGTGTCAAAGGCCTTGCTGAAGTCCAGATAGACAATATCCACTGCTCTCCCCTCATACAGCTTTTGATTTTGTGGTGGGTTGACCTTGGCTGGCTACTAGATCCCCCACTCTGTCTCTCTCTCACTCTTCTTCAACAGGACAGGAGGAGAAAATAAGATTGAAAAGCACATAGGTTGAGACAAAGAAGAGGTTTAAGAAGAAAAACAAAGGCCATACATGGAAACAAAGCAAAAAGAGGATATTTATTCACTACTTTCCATCAACAAGCAGATATCCAGCTACATCCTAGGATATAGTGCTGCAGTATGCACAGTGGTTGCTTTGGAAAACAAACACCGTAAACACAAATGTCCTCTCCCCCCTCCTCCTTCCCCTCACCTGCGATTGCTGGGCATGATATCATATGGTATGAATAACCTTTTGGGTCAATTTGAGTCAGCTGTCTTGGCTATGTCTCTTCCGAGCCTCCCATGCACCCCCATCCTACTGGCTTTTGCAGGTTGAGGATTGGAAAGACAGCCTTGGTGTTGTGTGAGCACTGCTCAGCCAAAATACTGGTGCTTTATCAACACTCTTCCAGCCACAAATGCAAAGCACAGAACGATATGGGCTGCTATAAGAAAAGTCAACTCTCTCCCAGCTAGACCAAGTACTGGGTTTTTTTTCCCACCTTTACTATCTTTTAAAGTCTTTTAAAGGAAGCAAAAAGGATTAAAAGAGTTTTGAGTTCCATCTGCAAAAGAGATGAGACTAAAGAGCCAGTGTGAAAAAGCAGATTTACTGGTTTCAAAACTTTGTAGCCATTTTATTTCATCCCCACAGTATTTAATATATTAACTGAAGGACTACATGATCTGTGTCTCTCTGATGATGAGATAAAGCTGCACATACTGCCAGTAAACTCAATAGAAGGACACATTTTAGAGGCATCACAGATAATGTCAGGTGTTTGCAATGTTAGCTACTTATCCTAAGCTCCCTTTATTGTCAACTGAAAGAAGTAGACATTTTTAGTCACAGTTCCTCAAGATCTAGGGGTTTTTTGTTTGGTTGTTTTTTTCAGGATGAGGTGAACAAAGTCCTATTTTGTCCTAACCTGAGGTGACTAGCTCATAATAAGATGTCTACCAATGATCAGTTAAAAACCATCCCCATTATACAAGGTACATGGCTGATTCAAGCATTATTAGTTTATGGAAGGAATTGCACCAGAAGGCTTTCCACTGGATTCAGCAATATTGAAATTAGTTAGGTCTCTCCTTAGAAAGACAAAGGAATTCAGAAAGTCATGTAGATTTATAAATAAACTAACCCCTCCAAGTCCTGTTTGCTCTCCTGATAAAGAGAGCTTGCAGGTTCTGGGATATATTTCTGTGCATGCTGCAACAACTGTGCACCAGGGTATTTTCAGAACAGGGATTTCCTGTCAAGCATAAGGATTCTTATTCATCTGTTAGTAATAATAAGCTACATGTCAAAATAATGTTGTTGACTATGAATCATTATTCTTTCATTGGTTTGTAGCTAGATCATCATAAATTAGGAAGATTCTCAAAGAGCTGTTCCTTTCCAAGACAAATGTTATTGTTTTGGTTTTTTACCTGATTACTGGCTGTTATAATAGTACAGCTTCTGCTGCAGAATGCTGAATTAGGTAATTTGCAGAGTTTTTATTATATGTTGTTCTTTATCAAATGACAGCAGCTACAGAGATTAAAAAAGCTGTCAGCTGTGGATAAATTCATAAGTGATTATTTCAATTTTTATTCTCAAGTGATACTTATTAGCATACTGTCTTTATTATTGAGGGAACTGAAGTGGATAGATTGAGCAAAATTATCTCTTTAACATGAGGTAACTTCAGGTTTTGTTTAGTAGTGTCCTCCCTAGAGAAAGGTCCAGTAGCAGTAGAATTTTAACTAACTGGTAGACAAAGTGTTTTTTTTAGTATATACTACATATTTAGCTGGCAATAAGGAGCATCATAAAGTGTTCAGAAACAGGAAGGAGAATTCAGTAGCAATTTTCAAGTATACTTAGGCTAAATATTCGACAAAAATTGCATCCTTACCTTCTTAAAGTATATAATTAGAAAAGTCACAGAATTCATTTTATTTTTAATATACTTTCAATGGCAATAAGGTTTTGATCAACACAGTAAATATTTTATCTTTTCCCTTTCTTAACCAAAGCTTGCAAACTAGAAGTCTTTTGTTGAAAATATTCGGCAAACCCATACACTTCTTTTCAAAAAGAATTTCATGACCATACTGAGTGACAGAACAGCACTGGAATTTTTATTGTTGATTCCAGTGGATCCCATAATTCACCTTATCTCTCTGCCTCCGGCCTTTTAGTTAATGATCATACTCTGTTGGGTACTTCTTAATTTAGACATTGATGCTATGTGTGCAGTCAGGTGGGATGGACATGAATTTGCTGGCATGAATCCAGTCATAGGACAGAGACCTTAAAATTAAAGGTCTTTATGACAGAATGGATTCATGTTTCCATTATAAAATATAAATAGCAATTATTGCAAAAACTTACATATATATTCTATATATATATAAGTATACATATTTTTTGTAAAAAAACCCAGATGTTTTATCTAGCCTGATTATAAGGAATTTCCATTGCAACAATCATTCAAAATATAGCTTAAATTCCAGCTACGGGGACTGGAGTATAAGCCTCATCCTATGGTAACAAAAGAGGAGATCAGTAAGTACTCTGGAAGATCACTTTCATGTTAACATTTAACATCATTAAGTTTTGTAGCACAGGAAGTTGCAGGCAACTTGGTGGAGATGCATTTCAAAAAAAGCCACAGTCAATTAATAAAGAATTTAATAGGAAATTAAACAGTCAACATTTACAGAAAATAGTCTGCTAAACGAAGAACATTTTTAATGAAACTGTAATACATTTTAGCAACATTTGGATTGAAAGTAAGGACATTTTTTTAAATGTAAATTATTAAACATATGCAAGACAGCATATTTGAAACATTCCGATAGGTTGATTAAAAATTGGCACACATCACTGAGTAAAAATTTACTGGTAGTTGTAAAAAAGGAGTTGTAAGGAGTAGTGTAGCATAACCAGTGACGAAATGGAACTAATCTTGCAGTGTTCTATACACTCATCAACAACAAAAAAGCCTTGAATGAATAAATAGAAAATACCGATTACAGCTTTCTGAAAAACTGAGTCCAGATCTAATACCAACAGTTATAGAAATATGTTGATAAGCTAGGAAGAGTATTCTTTGAACAGCTACATATGAATGATCAGAGGACTGGAAAACATACCAGCTATGTAGCAAGAGATTCTAAGATCTAAATATATTTCACTTGACAGAGACGGTTAAGTCATGACTTGATCAAAGTTTATAAATATTCACTTAGGTAATAGAAAATTTATGATAGAGGGCTGTTTAGCCTAGCACATAAAGGGATAACAAAATCCAAAGGATAAGCAAATTTCAGTGTAGCAATAACATATAAATTTTTATCACTCAGTGTAATTAAGCAGGGGAACAATTGAACACTGGTTGTGATGAATTTCCCATCCATTGTACTTCAAAGAATCTGTACATGAGAAAATTATCTGGTCGGTACTATGCAGGGATTTGAATTAAAATCATCATGGCTGTCCCTAAGCCAACACAATTTACTACTGTATGAATCTCCATTAACAAATGGGAGTGAGAAAACAGGTGACATTGGGGTATATAGGTGAAGTAAATCAAAGACAAAATAACCTACCCTTAAAAATATACCTACATTTTGAGTAAAACAAGTCATCATTTCTAACAAGTAATTTCTTAAAACTTTTTAAACTTGTATAAAGGAAAAGAAGGTAACTGCACTGAAGAATGTGTTAGAGTAATAATTTTTTGAATCATTTGAGAAATTTCCACTTGACATTAGGGAGCAAATAACTACTTGAAGCAGCTTTGTGATAAGTAAGGTGCTTTTTTTATTACTCAGAATTGTCCAATATAATTTTGTTTCTTCTTCCCTTCTTCTTTCCACATAGGCCCAAAACAAAAAATATTTTTTTAGTCTGAGGCCTTTTTTTCCTACTTTTATCTTGCTTTTAATAGTCAGAAGATAAATCTTTAAAAACAGGTCTTATATTGGAGACTATGCAAAAATGACTGCAATGTCATGAGCAGGGAGATTACCCTATCATCATTCTTTCCAATCGGTACTGTAAACATGTTAATGTTTGTTTTCATACCTAAGAGACTCATCTGATTTCCTTTAGAAATGTAATTTATACAACTTTGAATACTATACCAATAATGTCAGGTGTAATTAGTTTTAGCTGGTAGCTGACCTGACCCATAAATTTTTGTGGGAAACCACTGACAAGGTAGAGTACAAATAATTTTTTTTTTCCTTTTCAGAACTAAAAAGGAATCTGTAGAGCTAGAAATAATATTTTTATGCTCTCTGGAATGAATAATTGCTAAAGCTCTGCTGCTGTGTTTTTATAGTCTTCTCTGAAAAATGAGAATACAAGATATTTTTAGCATAAGTCATGATATGAATATGAATTGTGTCAACAGTATAAAAAGAGTTCTCTTCTTCTTTCTGAAAGTAGAAAGTTTTTTTTTGCAAAGAGCCTATCAGCATCTGTGTGTCATGTATTTGGAATCACAGGTTGTGGATTTAAGAACCTTGTGTCATTGTTTCCCGTTTTCCTTCAGCTGGTAGATCAGAAAAAAACTTGCTGGATTTGCGCCATGTGTTGGATCAGTTTTACTAAGTCCCTAAAAATGAAGCTATCAATCAGACTCACTAGAACCAACAGTGACTGTCTTTCCTATGTATATGTTGTGGGGATGGAGACTTTAAAAATAATTTGAAATATATAAAATAACTCCAAATTAATAGGCAAGTTTGTTAAGCATTATAGTTTCATAATGAAAAAACCCCACACTATAACAAAATATTTTCAGGCTCCTAAAATCTGAAAACAGTACTCTAACTTGAAGTTTATTCAACCTTAATCTGATTTGGACTTTCTGCTCAGCAACTCATGCTGAATACCCTAATTAAGAATTAAGATTAAACAACATCTAATTATGTTTAGATTATGTATTTTAAACCCAGAAGGAAATATTATGAGAATCTATTCTAACCTTCTCTACAGAAGAAAAAACATGCACTAATTTCTTTACCAAGCTCATAATTTTTTTTTGTAAGACATAATGTATCTCTTCATATGCCATCCAGTGTTGATTTAGAGATTGCAAGTGATGGAGAATACACCATATCCCTAAGCAATTTCTACCACTAGTTAATTATCCTTATTGTATCCTCATTGCACCTCATAAGGTGCCTTATTAGGAATCTGAATTTGACTAGCACAAGCTTCCAAACATTGGCTCTCATAACATAGTATGCTTTGAAGATTAAAAGTATTTTACAATTTATAATTATTAGTAGCAGCGGATAATTAAAATAGACCTTTTCATTACCACATTCAGACAAGGGGTATAGGTATTTGGCAGTCATATTATTTTTCTTTTTTTTAGTTAACATCAGCACCAATATTTTTTCCACAGAATTTTATTAAACCAAAAAACCAAATAAGATGACAGATTCTTTTCATAATTGTAAGGAATTTTTTTTTCTGATTTCTCCATATAGAGATAATTCAGATGTTAACAGTATGTTAGATGTGCTTAACACGCGACAGAAAAATCACACTATCTTTAAGCATGAGAACACCTTGGTCTTAAGTTTATAAATGTTGTTATTGATACTTAAAGTAACATCTGTTTGCATAATAACCATTATTGTACATGATAGCAAAAAAGGATGAATCACACTAGGTGTTTAGGGAATAAACTAAGATTAAATATGCTAGAGAAAGGGAAGGCTTAGACAAGAGAAGAGTTTTTGTTTGCAGACTCCCTTTAAGCTTTCCTCCCTCCTGTCCCTCTCCTTTTAGAGAGGTAACCATAACTTGCCTTCATAACAACCGCACTAAAATTCAAAAACTAGCACTTCTTTAATCCTCACACAGTTTTTTCCTGAAGTGTCTATGGAAATTAATGAAATGTCCTAACAGAAATAAGTTGGTGAGTTAAATATACATTTCTATAAATATTGCTACACATTGAAAATCACCACAACTCTTATAAAAATGCAAACATAACAGATCTATTCTTTACTAATGTGGTCAGGTAAGATTCTTTATTATTCTGCCCTTACACCTGGAAAATACAAACACAAAGCACCTCAGTGAGTTGATGTATGTGAAGATCCTGGGTGAACACACACCAAGGAATGGATAAATTAGTGGTTTTGTCACAAGATTTGCTTCATCACCAGTGCCATTAGAAAGCTAGAACATATACATTTAAAAGCCTAGGCCTAAGGTGTAAAAATTGTAATACTGTCAAGCTCCTGAAGGAGCAGCCTCTTGAACTTTAATGGAGTTCATTGTATAGCTTTCAAAAAGCTGGTGCCCAAAAGATCAATAGAGACAAACCATTAACTCAGGCTTACAGCTCAAGTAAACAACTTCTGTGTGAAAAATCTCTAATAGAAACAAGACACTAAGGAGAAGACTCCTGGACATGACTTTGTCTCCCTGACTCTATTGGCATATGCTCCTCACTTTGGAGGAAGCTCTGGCCTGTGTTTCTACAAAGCTAGGGGTCCATCAGTCACTGGACTTCAGAGAAAAAGGGCAGGGCAACTTATAGCCTGGAGTCAGCTTCTGGAGTTTACCCCTTCATCTCACTCCACTCTTTAGTAGCAAGTGCAGATATGATTGTATATTTATTTCTGACTTTAAGACTTCATGTTTTAGCTGCTCACATTTCTTCCAAAATGTTCCAGAGTACTGGGTGCTTAATAGAGTTGGAGACAATAAAGTTAAAGACAGCATAGGGAGATATGAATTGGTAAATAGTAGGGCTGAAAGTATACAGAATATTAACAAAGCAATTCAGACACCTCAAACCCCAGGACTTAGCTTTGCAGTTCAGTATGTATGTGACACACCCATGGGATGCAATATTTTCTTTAAATTCCTTATGGTATGCAGTTAAATCTAGACATCCTTATTCTCAGGGTATAAAGTGCTGTTATTGCTAAGAGTTATGGCACTGATTCAAGCCAAGTTAAACAGAAAGTAGCTAGCACTGTTCTCCTTATTTCTGCTATCAAACAGAATGAAGGCACACTTCCAATTACCAGTACTGTTAAAGTTTCTTCCACTCTTCCCCTTTTTTAAAAAATGAATAGAAAATTATTTTTAAAATGATGGGCAAACCTCCAAGAAGGAAAGTCCAGGTGTTTTAAAATATTATGTCTTCTTTTGACTCAAAGTATTAGCTGAATTTTGGAACTCTTGTTGTTTCTATAGTGATATTGCCACATTTTTTTATAATTTTTTATTATAAAATTCTCTTTATATACAAGTAACCCAGTAAATTCTGTTTCCTTGAATATGGAAAGGCTCATACAGAAGTGGCTACTGCCCTGATCTAAGTAGTATAGAGCTACTCAGCTTCATTACAGAGCTACTCTGCTTTAAATGTAGTAGTAGGAAAGTGGGAGGAGGCTAAGCTCTTCATACAAATTCACATCTCCTTGTGCTTCCTTGCAACCTTCTCTCAGAATCTTTGGTCTTGCTTGCATTTCTTTCCCAGAAATGGGCAAGGTTTATAAAAACATGATCCCAGTTGAATTAGTCTTTCCACTCTTGTCCTTGTTATCAGTTCTCAGAAAAACCTACTGGAGTCCACTGGTCAACCTCTGCTAAAGTCGTGCTATGTGTGGGTTAGTTTCGTTGATGCTCTTACTCTTTCTACCTGCTCCGTAAAGAAACAGCATTATTTACAAATATCTTCAACAACCTTTATTTAAATCCAGCAAAAGCAAATGATGTTCGAGTGGCTTAAAACAAGCACAGGGGAAGCCTGAAGATACTTTTTAAAATCTTGCAGTATGCAACCTTTCAGGACATAATAATTCATTCTTTCATACACTCAACACCAGATTCCAAAGAAGCACTTATAGTTGCCTTTTCCCATCTTTCCCCCTGTTTCCTGTTGGAAGTATCCGTGGACCTGTCAGGATCATATTGAAAATCTAATTTTTTTTCTGAAATTCAGAAATCCAGGCTTTCCCAGAAGTTTCACTAAAGACACAAAGACACTCCTGAGCTGACCAGTGAATATGCTACCACTTTCACATTCTCCTGGTTTTAATCCTCTCCCGGAACTGATTTTTTTTTCCTCCTCTTCTTTTCTTATCTGTGTTTTTCTAAGCCCTCTTCATAGCCCTCCTCTCTGATTCTTTATTTCCTCAGCTTTCTCAGCAAAGTCAGTAATATTGCCAGCTGGCCCTCTTCTTAGCCTAAATCCACTTTTTTCCATTTTTTTTCCCTCCCTGAACTCTTTCTTTCTTTCCCTACTTCCTTTTTTTTTTTTCTTTTTTACACCTTCTAACTTTATTCTGTGCTGTGTTAAAAGAATTTGAAAGTATCAAGACCAGAGGCAGCTGCAACCCTGAAATGAATGGGGAAAGAGTACAAAGTTTAGTGACTGTATCTATAACATGTGACTTTTCTACCTACTACTACATACTATCATATCATGGCTAATTTTAACGAGCAGGACAAATGTCCCCTTAGCCATCCCTCTTTCCCAGAGAATTCAGACACTAGGAATTTTCAACCCTCCCTTTTTCTGTATCTGTTTCTTCTACCCTGTTTTCCTCTCCACCCCCTATCCTACCTCACCCATTCAGCAGCATGATCCCTATCAGTCCGTTATAAAGCCCACTTTATTTGGTTTAGGATTTAATAAGGCTTTGAAGAATATTTCCACTATATTACCTTCTTCTAAAACAAAGGAGCTGGGGCAAAATTCTGCTCTGGGAACTGGCCTTTTTTGATGTGAAAATATTATGTCAAACATTTCTCTGCCCAACAGAATGCTTTTAGACATTCTATAGGAATCTTATTTTCCTGAGAAGCTGACAGATATAAAGTGTAATGTGGAACAATTAATAACAAGGCCTCCACACTGTTCTTCAACTGCAAGTCACCTCCTTCTCTAGTCTCAACTGTAAACAGCTGTTATAAAAATAAAGCTTCAGAAGCCTACTTTGCTCCATATTTGATCTCTTTCAAACCGTCAGGATAGCTTGCAAAGCGAAAATGACTGCATACTATTCACATTTCCCTCAAGTCCTAAAAATAAAATTTATATTGAAATCAATTTAGTCAAGTGAGACTAGTTAGTCTCTCAGGTCACAGGCTGAGAAGAACTCAAGCCAGAGAGCTATACAAGCTGAAGTGGAGAACATGGGCTTTGTTCTTCAACTGAAGAATTTAAATTTAATTTAGGAGTTTAAGATTAAACTTAAGATCACATGTTGATTAATTAATTATGCTGGGGTTTTGTGTAACTTTCAGTTAATTACTATCAATAGTATTCTTGGAATACTCTAATGACTATCTTTAATACTTTTTTTCCTAAAGCAAAAATTGTCAACTGACTAAGAACTTGCTTTCTATTTATGTGTTAATGAATATCTAAGTATGATGAAACAATGTTTTCTCAAATCTATAACTGACATGGACCTAAGTCATCATAAAACCTAACTTCTAAGTATGTGAGTCTTGTAGATGGTTCCACATCGTGAATAAAGTATACAGATGTCCTATACAATTCACAGGGAGAGGTAGGGACATCACGCTAGACTCCAAAAACCTAGGCTAACAAGAACTATGTGCACATAGGAAATGTTAATAATGGGATGATTTTCTGGGCCTTAAGCTTTCTTACTGGGCACAGAATCATTTAGTTTGGCAGGGATCTCTTGAGATTATTTAGTCCAACACTTGTTGAAGCAGGGGCAGCTAAAGCAGGTTGCCCAGAACAATGTCTGGTCAGGTTTTTAATATCTCCACAGATGGAGACTCCACAGTGTCTCTGGGGGACCTGTTCCAGTGTTTAACCATCCTCACAATCAAAAAAAACCAAAAAAGTGTGAGATACTTTGTGTCATTGAGAACTTTTCACTTTACTTTTCGTAGCTTAAAAACATTAAAAATTCAAGATTATTTGTAGCTTGATCTCTTCTCCACAATAGCTGTCTTCAGTCATTCTCAGAAGCCTAGAGAGGGACCTCACTTATTCTCTTCAAAACTAGAAAGGAGATGTCTTTTCTAGCCATTCACAAAGACACTTGAACTGTTTCCTAATAACTTCACCTACGCTTTCGAAAATATACCTTTCTCTAAACAAGATTAAAAAAACCCACACCGCAAAAAACTGGAACTGCTAAACCTCCAGTTTTCAGAAGAATGTCCAAGCTACCTGAAGGAGCTAGGAGATCTCCACCTAGCAAATGCACTTCACTGTCTCGAGAAGACTAGTAGGTTCAGAAAGGAGAGGAAATACAAGAAGGAATAATTGTATCTAAGCACTTATGACACTCATCACAGAAGGATAAAGCCTGACTTCCACTTTGTGTGGAACATGCACTTATCAAGTGACTGGAAAATGTAGAATATATAGAAACGAGAGGGCAATCTCTAAACTAAAGAGTTATATTTTCTGTTTAACCTTTCTTTCTCTCCTTCTGTGAAAAATAACCCCACTTTAAAAGGTTGTCTTCCCCTCCTCTTCTCTTTCCCTACCAGGGAGTTCAAATAGTTCCCTATAAAAGCATTGATTCTTCCATAAGAAAGAAAAGGGGAAGTAAACACAGGTTTCTCAAATACTGAGGTAGATTCCTCACAATCCGTCTCAGCAATTGGTGGTGGCCAAAGCGTGGTGATATCACTACCAATACTTATATTGTCATGTTTTGGAGGAAGACAGAACTGATTACTATACTTTTAACAAAGCTTGATGTGTTTTTAGTATACTTATCAGTGATCTTTCTTGACAACATAAGTAAAAGAACATCTAATTTGAGAAACTTGTGTGGAGTTGATCAGTAGCTGAATACCAAGTTACTTAGTTAGCCCTGTTAAGCTGGGAGTACTTCTTGTTTCTCCAGAAACTTACTCCTAGGCATTCTGGATGTTGTAATGTTAGCAATGAATGGAACTTTGGAATTCATGTGGTAGGCTAATGGTGTCTTTAAATGGAGCATTTATTGCTTCCGTTATATCATATCACTTGAATAAACATGCAGAGCAGTTTGCACTTTAGACTACAATGCCAATTCCACTTCTAACTAATAAAAGTTTGGCAATAGCATTTAGTATAGAATATAAGCCTATGATGACAAATATAAAGAGGTATAGCCCTCTTACTTCCCAGTTTCATAACAGAGAACAAGTACATTACAACAAGTTCCTTCTAAATATTCCCTACAGAAACACTTCTTTCTCTAGGATCATTGTAAAGGTGTGGAGTTCCTTTTTTAAGATTAATATTGGTATCTCGGACTTGTTAAATCTTGAGCTTTGTTTTTATCTACTTTATTATTTACTCCTAGGTCTTTATTATTTCTTCTTTCACATAAGTAAGGAAAAAAGAATATGAGTTCCTCCCTGGAAAAAGACATATTGATGGCTTAGTGCTTAAGTTCCCAGCTTTGCTAGTGAACAGTGAAGTGACTTTTCTATCAAATACTAAACTCTAAAACTATACCACAGGACACACCCATATCTTTGAAAATCTGCAAGGCACAGAGAATTTGAAGGTGGCCGTAGCATATTTGTATTTTGAGAAACATGCCCACCTCCCTTCTCTCACCTATCTGTTGGCATGTTCTGAGTGTAATCAGATCAGTATAAGCTCATCTGCGTTCAAGCCCTTAATCAAGACATGCAGTTGAAAAAAAACACAGGCCAGAATAAAAGCACCAAGCATACTTTCAGTAATGTAGCATGCAATTAAGTGGATCCATGTGGGAAATTAAATGATCCCTCCTCATAATCCTGCATCTTGTTTATATGTTCAGGCTATTCCTCTGACTACTATCACATTTCCACTGCAAGTGGATTAGAAACAGAAGCAAACAAAAAAATATCTTCATCCCTAAAAGTGTATGTATAATACCTTTGATTTCTTTACTTCCAGACATTGACCATTTTGATTTGTTAATGCTACCAGCCACCAGCTGTAATAAACAAATTTTTCACAGATTTTTTTTTGTAGGAATTACAGTAGCTGATGTCTATTTTAATACATCTCCATAATGCTAAAAGTAAGTCAAAGCTACCCTCCTGCTTTCTGTTAATTTATCGTACTGGAGAAAAAAAAATCCAACACCAGAGCAAATCATCAGACTTACTTCTACTATCCTAATTAACACAAATCATGTATTACAAAAATAGATAGAGAATTTGGCCCAGTTAAGGTGAATGAGACATTCCAAAACAATTGACCAGTGGTTTTATGTCAATAAACAGAGAGAATTAATAAAACAAAAACCTATCCCTGTCTGTCTAAACTGAAGGAGATAGAAAGCATTTGGAAAAGGAAAAGCTCATATATGTAGCCCCTACTGCTCATTTTTCTTCTTCAAAGTCTTAACCCTTTTAAATTTTTTTAAAAGAAAGGATAGACCACTATAAAATTTTGTGTTCAGGAGAAAATCTGCAAATGAATAGCATGAACAACCACTCAGAAAAAACAATTTTAAAGATTCATTTCAATGTTACAGGCTTATGAGAGAAACACGACATTTTCTCATTACTAGAAATAAAGCTGCAGTATTTAACAAGTGTTCATTATAAATTAGCACAAAACAACATAGAATGTCCATGTTACTTAATAGCTGTCTTAGCACAAAAACATTGCTGGATCAATTGTTGCTCCTTCCTCTTTACTTCTTATGGGAAAGAGGTCGTGAGGTTTAACAGCACCGAGTCCTAGTGCATATGTTCAGGCAGTCTTGGAGTTCACACTCAAATACACCAGAGGCAACACTTATGTACTCTACCACAAACCTTTGCTTGGTAGACTTCTGATGAGAAATTTGGTTTCTAGGCTTGATTAATTATCATTTGCCTCTAATAATAAGCTAAAGAAGAGAGCTCTATTACCGATAGATCTGCAGAGAACGCACAGTGATTGTTCTACTGCAACAATTACAAATAAGGCTGTATCAGTAATAAAGAGCAGTTTAGAGTTCTGGGCTGCCAGTTATCAGACTTTTGCTATTAACTTAGGTGGGAGGTCAAGAGAGTGACTATGGAAGAGATTTGACGTGGTATACTTTTGTGTTGTACTTGCTTCAGGTCCTGTTTTCTCTTAGGGATATTAATTTAGGAGAGAATATATGATTTATAATGAGAAGAATCACTTAATCATATTCTAAGTTTCTACCTTGTTTTTACAGAGGTTATGCTTTACACCATCCTGTTAATTAAGCCGAAGCTTTGAAATGAACAAAGGAAGCATACTTCACGCAGTTCTTCCTAAACTGCCTATGTGAGCTAGCTCTACAGCCCCATTTGAATGACTGCAGCTCAAAGGTAATTGCTCTTCCAGAGCTGCTAAAGCAGCTACTGTATCCAAGAAACCCTCCTCAGCAATCAACAGAATGAGACATCTGTCCAAGAGGCCTTATACTTATCTTTGCTTATGCTTTATATCTCCTATTAAATAAGCACCATATATGGCAGAACTGTAAAGCACAAACTCAAGATATTTTCTTGTACACAGACAATAAAACTGTGGTTGTGCTCTCTCTTAGTGCGTTGCAAATCTACTATGCTAAGATGTGCTACAGAGATGTGTAAGTTGTGGTCTTCACATAAAACATGGTTTGGAAACTGTTTTAAGTAAAAACAGGTTTGGACTTGTAGAAAGCTCCTGTGATTTCAGTGAGTCTCTGTGTGAATGCAAGTGCCCTCCTAGAGGATGCCAGTCATCTGAGACTCAGCAACAGCATCTATCCCTGCATGCCAGCCCAGAAATGCGCTTCCCTTTGTGCACATGAGGAGGAAGGAGTTGCAGTTGCTGTCTGGTTGGCCTTGCCCAGCTACAAAATTAAGACACCACACTTCTCAGTGACAAACCAGTCTTTCTGTCCAGAATTACCAGAGTTTTCAACATGTGTAGCATGCAGTTCCCTGTTTCAGTGACCCTTTTTTATAAATCTTCCTAATGTGATTATTAGAATTATCTGGCACTGATCCTTGTTCAAAACACTCAAATTACTTCATATTGCACAGCTTTTTTGTACTATTAATTTTTTGTTAATTCTATGACATGTCAGTTCTCTTATGCTTAATTAATATTTTCCACTTCCACGCTTTATTTGGGAATTTTAACATGTTCCTCTCACACCCTGTCTTCTGTCACGTCAATTTCTATTATAGAGACTTGACAGAAAAGAAAAAAAAAAGCTACTGATAAATTCAGCAAGACTTGTAAGAAGGAAAATAGATTTTGTATCAGGATAAAAGTAAACAGTGTATTTTGGGTGAATCACTGTCAGCTAAACAGCTATGAAAATTGTTATTTCTCATGGGTCTGACAGAAACCTGGGTATAAATGTTCTAATACCTAAATACTTAGTATGAAACCAAACCCTCCTTTTAATAACTTTATAAATTTTATTATAATCTCATCCCCCTGATTTTCACAGAGGCCCAAGATATTTACTTGGTCAGGATACTTACTTAAATATTGAATACAAAAGCTACCTAAATCAGTGTTAATAAAAAAACATTTAAGGCTATTGACATTATAAAGAGTTGCAATGAATCTTTGTAGCCAGGAACATCACTCAGTCTACCCAGAACACTGTTAATTATCTTTGCTTCATTAAAGTGCTATTTGTAGAAAAGCTCACCTAATTTAAAAGTGTTGCTTCAGATATGGAACTGCCACATTACTTACCTGCATCCTCAGACAGACTTTGGATTTTAATACGAAGTTTCTTATCAGCCTCCAAAGTGATAACATTATCTACCTACTATTTACATTTCTAAATGTTCCTAAAAAATAAGTAATTATTTAGCAGGGAACAAAATTGCTTAATTTCTTTAGTTATGGCTCAGTGATTCCATGGCAGTTTATTTAAGAATAAACTACATTCGGTGAAGTACTGGCCTTTACCAGTGGCCATGTACCTTTAAAGCTATCTCTAAAACACAATCCTCCCGGTAGCCACAGGAACATAATTTAATTTTCTCTGTTCTAATCTTGAGGCTCTTTCTCATACTGCAAAATGGTAAATAAATGTCAACTCAAGAAGGAGCAGCAATTTATATTCTTGTACACTAGAAAGTCAGTTCCAAGCTCTTAGATTTATTTTGCTTTTACAACTCTCAGATCATACCACCTTTTTGTTATTTTTAGGGCTGAAGAATAGCTCCCAAGGGTCTAAGTATCTTTGTATTATGTTACCAGTGTGCACCATTCACTCCTCAAATTTGTTCTTTTTTTTTTTAAGATTCCATATTTATTCTGAGCATTAAATATAGAAGTGTATTTCAGTTATGGACCATAAATTATTGACAACAAAGCAGTATTCAAGTCTTGTTCAAAGTGCTTTTTTTTCCTCCATGACACTAAAATCACTGCCATTAAAGTCAACTTAATTCTGAAAGTTTAAAATAGATCAGTTCCCCTTTCAAAACAGAGGGGCAAATTTAAATGAGTTTCAAGAGCTCCTGCTTGTACAAGAATAGAGCACATATTTGTTTCCACAGAGTTAACAGCCATTCTGCATCCAACATGTAAAAGCTCATCTCTTCTGTAGTACCCTTGTGAAGCCTCCCTCATCTTACTCTGCGTGATGCCCATTCACTCTTGCTGTAAGTAAGTACAGAAAGCTTCACTTTCACTGAACATGTTTTTGTATATAGCTACCATCAATTGAAATTAGAAAAGAGTTTAGACTGGTTTCTTGGAAATCTGGCGTTCATTTTGTAAGAAATTAACAGACTGTATGAAATGCTCCTGCATATCTTTTCTTACATTTAAATCAAACTATTTCATTAGGAAAAAAATAATACCAAATAAACCCCCCAGTTTTGTATGTCTTCACTGATGTTTGTCGCACATCCTGGGAACCCTTATTTCGCTAGACTACCACCTTCTCTTTTGAAGCTGTGAGCTCCAGAGGGTGATCTTAGAAACACAGATGATCCACAGGGCCAGATGGTGCAGTTTGTAGCTGTTTCATGCATTGTTTTAAATTGTGTTTCACTTAAAATTGTGAGGAGAATGCATGTGTGGGTGCATGGAGTTTTTTGACCAGCTTTGGACTTTGCTCAGAGTATTTGGGTATCTCTGTTAGGGACATCAAAAAGGTACTGATGAACACCTTCTTTACATTGTCACTGATATTTGATAATGTCACTCAGGTCAGTTTTTGAGGAAACAAAAAAGCGTTTCAGTTGACTGAGTGCTTCATGTTCTCCTTCAATAGTCAGCTGATAAAGATGGAATTCCATCTTTACAATTAATAAGACGGGTATCTGCAGTAACAGGAGATCACGGTACAGTACTGTTAGGGTCCTGAGGCCACCAACAACCCTGACTATCCCAGTCCAGCTTCCCCCTGGGCCCTCCCCCCACCCCACCCATGGCCCAGGACCCCATTCCAGCCCCCTAGGGCCATCAAGCCCTGCCCCAGAGATGTCATAGCAGAACCAGTCTCCAGCTCCCTGCCAGCCGTGGGCCCACACTGACAATACAACTAGATCACTAGAATAAAATCAAATGGTTTGGGTCCTTCTCTATTCTTTCTTCACGTTCTCCTGCCAAACCTCCATGTTTTCCAAAATGCAACAAACTCTTAACTGCTTGGCAGCCCTGACCATTGGAGTGCATCACTCCGATCTCTGCTTTCAGTACTGGCTCCCAGCTGAATATGATTTGAAGCTCAATGTTTCAGTCCTGACCTTGAAAGGCCAGCATGTGACTGGCCTTGGCAACCTAAAAGATGGTCTCAGTCTCCCCGATCACTACCTCCCATGACAACTGCATTCCTCTGGGGAACTGGAAATGTCAGACATCAAATTCAGACCCATGAATGTCGCAGACAGTTTTCTCAGCAGCTGGCTTGTGACTAAGAAATTCACTGTGACAAGAGATCAGAGTGACCACAAACAAAACGTAAAGCTCAGATGTTTGACCTCACTTTCCCAAGATCATGATTAAAGGAAAAACATCCACTGACAAGAGGATGAAGAGGAACGTTAGGACAGATCCTCAGCTGCTGTAGAGGTGTATTGTTTGGATAAATCCAAAGAAGGTAAGGTTCCTTAACCTCACATGTATCTTAGCGTTGTTAAAGAAAGTTTTGCTGGAAGATGTGTGGTAGAAAATGGTGATTTGGTGAAATGGAAGGTTTTTATCTGTGTATACTAATTTTTTTTAAAGTATTAGAAATAACAGTAGTAGTGTGTTCTGCTAATGTTAATATATTTTAGTTTGAACTTGTGAAACATTTTTAGTTCAATGAAGTCAAACATTTCAACTTTTATGTTAATTTGATGTACTGTAATGGTTAAACCTTAATTATCAATCAAGTCAAAGTAATATAATGAAAAGAATATTTAAAATTTCCAAATTTGAAGTCATATTTTAATTGCTGTGACATAATAGAAATATTTCAATTTCTAATTCAGTCATCAGTATAACTAGTTCATCAATTGTTCACAGTCACAATAAATATTTCAGCATTTCCAGAAGAATAGAATTTTCAAATTTCAAACTTTTCTCACACTTAGATGACCAAATACTTCACTGATAAGTATAACACAATAAGATAGAAAAATCAAATGGCATTCACCATCTCCTTGTTTGTGTTGTAAACAGCCCTAGCTATTTAAAATTACTGCCAATATCCAATCCTTCAAAGATACTCAAGTGCTAAAAAATATTTATAAAAGCAAACAAATCGTGGATGTATTCTACTCACACAGGAATTTAACAGCTTTCCCTCTGCAGTTTAAAGGCACATGTCTCTCAATTTTCTCCCTTTACAACATGCAGATGATGAAAAATAGCCTTATCACCCTATGTGGTTTTAAATATTCATCACTAAATCTGTATTTATTATGCACAGAATCCATTAAGGAGGATTTGTCTCTGTGGTAAAGGCCTGGGTTTTGTAGGGGCTGGAGTAACGTCTGTGCAGTCATCCTGATACTTCATTTACAGTGCGGTGCAGGCCTGCATGGTAGACCTTTGTTAAGCACTAGGCATTTCAAACAAGGCCTGCAATAGTAGTTAAGTGGTCTATATAAAAGCTTTGTCTGATCCACTGTCATTTACAGCAGTGACATCATTCTTAATGCTTACCATGAATTAGGGAACACCAGAGAGAGTGTCATTCTTAGATTCCGGTTAATGAAAAGGCTCTGTTGAAGTGAATAGCTCAAAGCATTTGATAAGCTAGATTTTCAATTGAAGTCAATGTAAGAATTTCAGAGAAGATATCAAAAGAAAGAGCTTATGTGGGATGAAGAAAGAAATTTCCTCTTCTCTGAGGATGTTCATCATCAGTTTCACTCACAGACAAAACTGATGCAGTTATGCACTGCATAGTGCAATACACCAAAGGTGTTACATATAAACCCATGTTTTCCAAGCCCTAGTATCCTCAGAGAAAGAAAAGAACGTTCACAGCTTTAGTGCTATGTGACTATATATATACTTAAGCAACATCTCAGAGTTTACTTGTTTAAGAAGTGGAGCTTCTCGCAGACCCTGATTGAGGAACAGATTCTATCTCTATTCAGATAGAGAAATGTCTTGTTGGATCAGAGTATTAGAATCAGAGAAATCCAGGATAGAGAGAAACCTCCTGGTTCAGTGACTAGGAACCTTCTGTCATATCATCCAGTTCTTTTCCTAAGTATAACCCTTAATAGCAAAGGTACAATAATCACCTGAAGCAGTTGCACAGCAAGAAAAAAATGGGAATTTTTAAGAGCATAATTTGAAAATTTAATAAGGTCCTGTAACCTGTCATATTACTAGTATCTTGACATTGGTAAGAAAATTAAGGTCTTGATAGCATCTTTTTAATAAATAAAAAAAAAGCTTTAAAGACAACATCTTGCATCTCTTCCAGGTTAAGCCATTATCCAGCAATTTGAAAAAAACTTTCTATTTGGTGTTATGTGAAGCTGCTAAAAATGACAAGCAGGCATTTTCCTTTACATGTTTTGTTGATGATAAGGAACAGTCAAAAGTTTAGTAACACATGAAAATATTTTTTTTTGTACAAATTAATTCCACAGGAGGAGCAGACAGGGCATAAGCTAATCATGTGAAAAACCTTGTTCACCTACCTGTTCACATCTCGAGTCCTCATGAGAGTATTCAAAGAAAGACTGTTCTTACAGATAGAGGAAAAGTTTCTTATTGACTTAACTGGAAGGATGTCAAAAACGTAAGTGGTATCTCCAAGAGCTCTTTAGTGATAAAGCCTGTTCCTTTCCTATGGCTGCAGCACACATGATAAGAATAATCTCTACCTTAAGCTATACACTTGAGGTTTTGGGCTGTTTGAGGCTTTTGGGTGAGGTGCAAGAGGGTAAGGAATAGACAAGAAGCAGCTGATCTGTAACCGAAAAGCATAGTTTCCCATTTCCCAGAGCCCTGAAGATCAGAGAGCCATGTCTGGTGCTTCAGGCTACATGGGACTTGTTCAGGCTTCAGAGCTTCCTCTCTTTGTTAAAAGCCAATTTTTGAAGTACCTGGAAAAGATTCATTGTAGCTTTTTATTATAAAACTACAGCTTCATATGAAACCTGTATTTAAAAAATCTGAAAAGAAAGGTAAGAAAGAAGTTCTTATGTGGAGAGGAGACTGGCTTCAATAACCAGAACTTTTCTGGAGGGGTGCAAGGACTAGTGTTAAGATATACATTACCTGCTATACCATTTCTCACTGTGGGGTTTGTGGGTTTTTTTGTAGTTTTGTTTAGCTAACAAAACTGGCAACAAAAAAAAGTGGGAAGACAGTGTGGACTTAAGTACCAGGAGGGACCAGATGTCTCACAGCTTCACTCATTTCTTATTGCTAACTGCCTTGCACATCTGTAAGTTTAACTACTTCACTGATAAAACAACTTTGCAGATTTTCCTAGCCAGGATGAAGTCCTTTGGTCTGAGGTCTTTGCTCCACAGTTAATCTGTCCTTTGGTCTGAGGTCTTTACAGTTAGTCTGTGCAATGAGTTTCCTTCCAACACTAAGTTCTTATATAGCAACAAGCAATAGCCATGAATACAGATATCAAGGGAGACCATGACTCGGGTCACTCAGCATGTCTTTTTATCGATACGATGTATCTTCTAGTTACCAAAACTACAGCAAAAATATGTGTCTTACCACTTTATTCACTGATTTCTGATAGAAAAGGTCTGTTTTACAAAAAGCCCATTGGCCCGGATTCAGTGATCTAAAAGATCACTAATGCTCTGGCAAGTGACTGGCAATCTTTCTAACGAGGAACAAAGGACAAAAATTCAAGTCCATTGCTACAGAAGACAATTCTCTCAAGGTCTCTTAGGTGGAACTAAGAGTAGGCTCAAAGGCCCATGCAAGCATCAACATTGTCTCACACAAAAATTTCTGTGATTTTGTTTCTTTTAATAAAAAACACTCAATGTCGCATCCATAACAAATTCTCCATGGACATATAAATCAAAACAAATACAAAAATCCTGTCCCTTAAGCATAATTCTTCTTTATGGAGAAATAAAGAGGAAAAGACCAAATCTTATATGATGGGAACCAGTGATGTTATTTAATTTACTGGCTTCAGGTACTCACAGACCCCACCAAGACATAGAATCATAGAATCATAGAATGTTTTGGGTTGGAAGGGACCCCTAGAGGTCATCTAGTCCAACCCCCCTGCAGTGAGCAGGGACACCACTAACTAGATCAGGTTGCTCAGAGCCCCATCCAACCTGGCCTTGAATGTTTCCAGGGATGGGGCCTCCACCACCTCTCTGGGCAACCCGTTCCAGTGTTTCACCACCCTCGTTGTAAAGAATTTCCTCCTTATATCCAGTCTAAACCTACCCTGCTTCAGCTTAAAACCATTACCCCTTGTCCTGTCACAGCTGGCCCTACTAAAAAGATTTTCCCCATCTTTCCTATAGGCCCCCTTTAGATACTGAAAGGCCGTAATCAGGTCTCCCTGCAGCCTTCTCTTCTCCAGGCTGAACAAGCCCAACTCTCTCAGCCTGTCCTCCTAAGAGAGGTGCTCCAGCCCTCGGATCATTTTTGTAGCCCTCCTCTGGACCCGCTCCAACAGTTCCACGTCCTTCTTGTGCTGAGGGCTCCAGAGCTGGACGCAGTACTCCAGGTGAGGTCTCACCAGCATAAGAACCAAGATAGACCAAGAGAGTCCTTTCCACTCAATTAACTTTCACAGCTACCTCCTCTTAGCATACAAGATGTGTTTCTGCCAGACTTCTCTGCTTGCTAAATAATGTTACTATCTCAGCCATGACTCTTGCCCTGAAAAGTTTGCAGTCTAATTAGAAATAACAAGGAAATATATATATATATATGACCACAGAATTATTATTAATGTATTATATTTGAGAAGGGGAAGATATCCACAAGGGGACACAAGAGTTTTAAAGTGGAATTAAAGAATTTAAGTCTGAAAAGAAAGTACATTTAAAAATCTGTAGGATACAAATTTTAGATATTTTAATATTTAAGTGCACTAAATATACAGAAATATCTTGGTAGCTCTGCAGCAACTTAGCACCTATTTCACATCCTAATCCATGCTAGGGTTTTTAAGGTTTGTATACTCTGAAATGACCAATCCAGCAGATGTGCTTTAAAAATGTCTGTTTCTTGCCCACAAGACCAAATTCTTAAAAAAACCACACAACAGCGATTTTTGTTCAAGAAGCTGTGTTGGTGTCATCACCCCATGAAGGTGAAAGCACTTGGTTTTGTTGTTCTCAGATTGTTCTTTTAAGATCAGGGTTAAAAAGATCCCTTTGGGGAAGGAAATTCTTTTCTCCCAAGCAAAAAAAAAAAAAAATGTTCCAGACCACAAGGTATAGCAGGCAGGCAGGTGGAACAGCGAAAGTCACAGCAAGTAGAAGCCAGAAACTTAAGAAAATCTGAGGAGACTGCAATGAGGAGCAGACTCAGACACTCTCCAGGCCTCAGAGGCAATGGAAAGACCCTCTCATGGGTCAATTAGGAACTATGAAAATTAACTGAAATAAAATGTCTAAAAAAACCAGACTAAAGCACATTGTTACTACTGTTCTTAAAGAAAAATACAGATAAATCTTTAGGAAGAAAATAAATGAAGGGTCACTTCTTACACTCAGATCCTCAGCTTCACTCTGGCAGAAGTCTAGTCTTCATATTCAGCACCCTGGTATACATTAGGACTCTTAGGCATTTGGATACTCCCAGGTATGAACCGCAACAATTCCACAGCTAGGGTAGTCCAACAGGCTGCCCAGAGAGGTTGTGGTGTCTCCATCCTCAAAGGTACTGAAAACCCCACTGGACGGAACCCTGGGCAGCCTACTTTAGGCAGGTTGGACACAATCACCTCCAGAGGTCCCTGCCAGCATCAGCCATTCTGTGATCCTGTGATCTCAGGTAATGCCCATTGTTACAGCACAGGGAGGGCCAGGCCAGGGAGCTGGGAGTGGTGGGGCTCCCCAGGGCCATAGAACAGGGGACAGGGATGGGCTGATACCAGGCTGGGATGTCAACCTGTGGGTGGCCGCAGCTCAGCGGGGCCCATGGCTGAGCCTATGGCTGTGGGGCAGTCCATGGCAGGGCCCAGGCAAGAGTCTCAGCTGAAAGCAGCTCCCCTGGGCTAGGGGTCATCCCTGGCTGTGGGCATCTCACGGTGTCTAGGAGTCTCTCCTAGGGTCACAGCATGGAAGGGGTTGCCCTCAGCAGCACCAGCTCTGAAGCTGGCCCTGAGTCCCGGCAGCCAAAACCCCCTCCATCTGTGAGGTAAAGGAGGTCTCCTGGTACACCCTGGGTAGGTATTACATCAAATAATAAAGCTATACTTTCATTTTCCCAGTATCTAAGTACCACTAACTCTGGTATTATGCTCCTGAATGCCCATCTCTGCAGTGTCTGAGAAACTGCAGATGTCAGCCAAGAACAGTAATGGGAATTCACAAGCGATACAACTGTGCTGTGGAAATGAGAAAAAGAGATGGGCTGAAAGAGGGTGAGAGACAGTTCAAGGGTATTATTATACTCAACTAGGCAGGTCAGGCTGAGACAGAGGAGTCCCTTAAGTAAAGAAACAAAACCTAAGGTGTTTCCTTTCAGTGATAAAGGGCATTTGAATGAATTGCTTGGGGACACTGAGCGGGCCTGCCTATACATACTTTGGGAAAGGGTAACTGCAGTGAAATTAATTCAAATCACCGTGCTTTATGCTCAAAGGTCATATAAGTCAATGCCACAACTTGGAACGGGACTGCAGTTTCTGACCAGGGAAATAATTTTAACACAGAACTTGCTAAGCTTCAAAGAGCGCCTACATAATATCAAATGTCAAATTGATATATATGTCAAATCGTAGCAGTGGGCTAGACTTACCCATTCCAGGCCTACATTTTTTACTTTTTTCTTTGGAGAAAGCTGTCTCCAGAAATAAACAAAAAGCAGCAACTATCAGCTTTATATACATTTGGAAGATGTTGCATAGCAACAACTGCAGAGCTATCTTCTTTCTTCTTGGAAATTTATTACTGCCAGGGTGACTGGTGGGATTAATTACCTGTTTTGCTACTTTTTGTCTCTCATGTACTTTGGAATTAATATCTGGAAGAAATGATATTTTTCCAAAAATATTCTCCATTGTTCTAAAAAAAAATAGACTCTTATCACACTAAACATGAAGTAAAACATGTATCAGATGCACATGCTACAGCCATCACTTTCTATTGGTGATTATTAACAGTCAACTGGAACATACAAGGCTTAGCTCAAGTCCCTGCCGTAAGCCTGAGTATGACTTTTCCAAATCAGAGGTAATAAATTCAACGGGTTATTGAATAAGTAAAAGTAGGGGGGATATAATTTCCCAGAAACGATGCATATACTACTCATTACTGATGACACTATAACACTATTGTACTTCTGAGTAATTTGGAACAGAAATGTCTCACTAACATTTTCAGCTGAAAAAGAAACCTATCAAAACTGGGAAACAGAATCTGTGAAGAACTCCAGTCTCAATAAGTTTACAGTTTTTGTAGAAAAAACTTCTACTTATCACTGAAGATTCATTCCCAGACTATAACTGATATTAAACTTATGTAAACAGAGTTTATATGTGCCTATCATGGAAAAAAAAGAGTTTGTTTCTTAATTTCTTGACTGGAACACCAAAAAAGTGAATTTACCTTCCTATTGCATTCCATTGATTCTGTTGCAGCCACCGTCAGGGGACGATCAACACTGGAGTTTTGGGATTTTAGATTTCTCTTCACATACTGTTCACGTGTCAGCATCAGTTGAAAATATCTTTTTTATTGGTTATATAAGTAACTGAGAGATACTGACCCACCTAAAGCAAAGAACATTCTTAGGTGTTCCTAGCGAGTCTCGACTTCATTCTCAGGCACTGACCTTTGGAAGGGTTTTGTTGTACAATGCAGAGATTCATGTGTTAGACTAGGACTAACATTGTAAATTTATCTATGAACTATTCTTCATGCCGTAGAAAATCCTGTGCACTGTGGACAGCAATCAATGCACAGAGGATTTGGCCTTTGGTGCTACACTTAAATGGTGTATTCTCTTTATGTGAATTTTTAAAATACAACAGACACAGCAATAAATTTTTAATCTTCAGTATCTTCGTATTCAATGATTTTTTAAAAAGATTGGATGAAATAATCTACATAATATGGTAATTCATTCATTTTTAAAGACAGACTCAAATATGAAGAGAAGCAAAATAAATTTTAAAAAAGGGTTTAAGTCATGTTTATTAAAACATAGCATTTCAGCTCTAAGTAATATTTTTTAGAACAGTAATTTGTTGCTGTTTAAAAAAGAGAGCTTTATACATGCAGAAGTCTGGGACTGTCCCATGAAAGTAACATACTCCTCACATAAAGAATCCAGAGATACTGTTAGTCTACTGCTACTGTATTTTACAAGTTTTCTGCAGTGGATTGTTAAGGTATGAAAGAAAAACCAGTCTCTGTGATTTACTTGGAATAATTCTTCCTACTTTCATGAGATCAACAACATCATCTGTCCATGTCCTGGCTGGTCAGCGACTTGATCCTTTGCCTGGTCAAAAGTATACAATTTGTCTGAATCTTCTTGCTTTTGTCATTTTTCACACCAAGCTCTAACGCGCAGGTTTGCCTTACAAGCTTTTCAGTGTCATTTCTTAGCCAAGTGTTATCTTACTGCTGACTCCATTCAATACATCTTCTGGGATATTATCCTTATCTTGAAAAGTTCCTCCTGAAGTTGCTTCACAGTTCCTTTTTAAATTGTTTTCAGCTAAATACAACTGTGCTCTAAATAGAGCTGTACCATATATCCCTAAGTGCGCAGAAGGTAGATCAAAACCACAAACTCAACAGATATTTTCTACCGTAACTTTAAAGAAGAGGAAAAGTCTAAGTTATTCAAAAAGAACTACTACATATATCTGCAAAGAGCAGTCCATGTAAAGTGGGCAAAGACATAATAAAGTTATATTCAGTTGTAAAAGATAACATAATGAACTGCTTAGCCCCAAATCTCTTTGAAATTGTGTTAAAAGAATGCTGACAGCTTCAAAAACTGAAGTTAGATTTGCCAATTCTAAATCAGTTTGCATACAACACATTTTGTTAGCCCTTACCTCTGTATGGCTATTTCTTCTATTCTTGCAGATCTGCAAGCTTTTACAAGTTAAATAAATTATATTTCCTCTCCACAATAACACTGTGGAACTGAGGTCGGCAATGCTAAATTTAAATGCGACGACTTACATTTATGAATTCCGGAACATGACAAATCTTTCTGATGCATGTTGGTGCTCGGAGTTTGGCATTTTTCCTCAGACTAGACTTTCAGAATGAGATTAGTTCTATCACCTGCACGTTCTGATAAAAAGCCTTACAAACAATACATACTGTCACAACAAGCCAGAACACTGTCATTAAAAAACCAATAAAAATGGTCTTGTACAATAAAAGTGGTTAGTGGACAAACTGTAACAGGGTTCACAAACTTTTGTTCTTTCAAATCTTATAAGTATGAGAAAAAACTCTTTGCAGGATAAGAGTCTAAAATACACTTCAAACAAGAACTTTGAGCATTCACATTACGTTGTTCTTTTGTATTCAGAGTGACCCGTGAAATGCTGAGAATGCAGGAAAGTATGTTAACCAAAAGACACCGTGGGGTAAGCAGTAAGACACATTGTGGGACATGAATTAATGGCATATTACTTCATGCCTGGCATGCTGTTAAAGACAAGTGCCACTGGTGCAATGAGGTATGAAAGAATACTTTATAATTCGCACAGAGAAGTGTCTTACTGCAATTATGATTTTGTGTTGCAAAGTGTGATTTTAAAAAAAATATTTGTAAATGTTAAGAAATAGGGTTCATAAATCACAACCAGTTCTTTTTAGGATCATTAGATCACTCAGTTTCTACTTTTAATGATGATTAAGCATGTCTTTGATTAAAATCACACATAGACAGTTATGACTTCTAAACCTCTTTAAAGAGTACTGCAAATTTTCATTTCAATTGTCATTTTTTCCCCTTTTAAAAGTGTTTCTTTTTAATTTTTTAATAGACTTTTAAAATAATTTCTGGTTGTTTGATTTCGAATTAGTTTAAGGCATTATTGTCATTGTGAACTACTTTTGTCTAACCAGTGGTATTGAGACAGATCATGTCTCCAACTACACATATGTAGATGTGTGATATTTAGGCTCAGTCTTCCGGTGGTCAGCTAGCCTGAGCCACTGAAGCCAACCTTCCTTATTGACCTTATCATCCTTATCCACATCAAATTGACTTCTTATTTCTTGAGCCTGACTGAATTCTGTTTCAAGTTTCCTTGCAGAGATTTCCAGGTATTAACCTACAAAATACTTGTCTGTATGTCCCTCCAGATTTGTTTCTGCTCATAGGCAGTAGAAAGAAAAAGTGAAGCACAAAGGAATGCAACTCAAAACATAGAAAATCCTGTGCTAACCGATTTCTTGCGCTTGAAGACTATTCTGTATCTCTGTAATCTCCAGCCACTCTGGAGCAGGAAGGTTAAGGAGTAAGCAGGGAGAAACCAGGCTTGTATGCAAGAGTTCAGCAAAGCCTGCAGGCTCTGAGAAAACTGTCACTGGAGACTATGGTCAAAGATTTAAAAGTTACACTTGAAGACAAGCCTTATACAAAACATGGCCTGTAAAACATCCTGTGGGGTTGCTTGCATGGCTCACCCTTGGCAGACAGCCTGTATAACATTTGTTAAGAATATGAGTACGGACACTATGGGTGAATCAAATACACCAAACTACCTGGGAGGGCATCTGCCCCAAACCAATCATGTTGAAGAGGGAGAAGACAATCATCTGGATTAAGCAGTTACCAGGGGATTACCAAGGGACTTCTGAGAAAAAGCCCATCTCCTGGATGCTTCACCACAGATAGGTGGGACTGGAGGGCACCAGGTGCGGCCCTGGGGCTGGAGCGCCCGTCTCTGCCCAGGGGGTGCAAGGGGGTATCTGCATGCCAGGGAGAGGATGGGGAGAGTGGGGTGCATGTGACTGTGTGGGTGTAAGCTGGGTGGAGTTATAACTTTCATGGTTTAGCTATAGAAGAATGTTCAGAAACTTGTGAGTGTTTATTCATATTTTGTGTGTGTCTAGCACTGCCATTTATCTGTGGATTTTTTTGCTGATCCTGAATGCATAGTTCTGAGTCTTACATAATTATACAATTAATAAATCAAATGGATTTAATCCATTGACTATGTGAACTGAGCAGTTTTTTTTCCCTGCAACACGATATATTGTGTCCATCCATATATATAACTAAACTGAACATGCATGATTTGATGGCGGTGTTAGGTTAATGGTTGGACTTGATGATCTTAAAGGTCTTTTCCAACCTAAACGATTCTGATGCTATGACTTCTGTCAGACCAGCCTGGTAGCCATGTGATCCACATCAGCTAACCAGAGGCTTTCCATGCAAACTGGACTGAGACTGCTAAGCACTGCATCTCAGCCTATGAGGATTAAATAAAAAGGAAATAATACATGCTAGAGGTAGAGCTGGGAGGAAAGTTGCATTGGGAGTGAATGAAAGGATTGAAAGAAAATAGCATATATGTGCCTAGGAAGGATTACAGGGTGGAGGAAAAGGAAATTACATGAATGAAAGATTGCAACAGGAAAGGAAAATAACGGTGCTATAGCTTTTTTTTTTTTAATGGGGAAAAAAAAAGGAGCGTGAATAAGCTGTCGCTCTTAATGGCTCACCTATTCCTTGAACTAAGCATTCAAAGAATAGTTGTGAATTTGAGGAAACCAATATATTCAGTCTTTACTAAGACTATGCAGATTCGGCAAAAATGTCCTGTTTCTAGGGAGAGCTGCACATCCATTTCTTTTCTGCTCTATGAAGAATTCCAGAGAAGATGATCAGTCCTCATTTTCAGAGACCCCAGCCACATTGGTCCAGAGTATCACTATGATATTTGGTGAAATAAATTGGTATCGGTTTCCTTGATCACCATTGTCAGAAGTGTGTGAAAATGCATGGATGCTTGATGCTTTTCACTGATAATGAAGCACTCCTAACATGACAATAGTTTTCTTATTTGTGTCAGCCCATAGACAAAATGCAGCAGAGTATTTATCAATAGTTAATTCTTGATAGTTTCAACTGTGTAAAATTATACTAAGACAGAACTTGCATTCCAAATTTATGCCAGCTGAAATCTTGCTTGACTTCATAAGGATGTGTCTTGCTAGATTAAGCCCAGTTTTGTACATAAAAGGGGATTTCCTTTGGGATATTTAATTAGGTTGAATAAGACTTGAATTACAATAAAAATTCAAACAGAATTAATTAATTCAGTTCTACTTCTAGTGTTTTCAGGATTCCATTCTGATCTGTGAAGTCTACATTGGAATACTCTAGGGTCTGGGTCTTGTGCGTAGAGCTTCACTAAACTATAGATAGAATTATGCGTCAGAATTCATATAACACACGTCTTGCTAGAAAAAGTTCTTTCTGAAACTATGTCTTTATAAACATTGGAAGGACTCATGAGGACCATTCAGCTGCTTCATGACAACAGCTACTTCGAGTATTTCTCTACAGCTGGAAATATATGCACAAGCTTGAGTCAAAATGACAGGAGAGACCCCTGGGATATTCTTTGGAATAGATTTTAATAGCACAGTTACATCAAGCTTCGCATTTGGAATAACATAATATTAGAATGATTACTAAACAAGGCATTTTTCATGCATGCAACATAGCAAATCCCTTTTAGATTGCATCATGAAAGCTAAATTTATTGATCTAAAAACTTTTCTAAATGTTACAGTCCTGCATAAATTACATTTTCTTGTATTATTCCTATTACAGAGGGAAGATAAAGAAGAACTGCTTAGAATAAAAGTGATAGAGTATAAATGAAGCAAAGTTACACTTAGGCAAAGCTAATTTGATTACCCAGAAATAAGATGTGAAATATTTCACCGAATGCACAATAGATATGACAAGCCGCCAATGCTTCTCCCTCCTGAGCAGACAGTGTGAATTTGTATTAGTCAGGGGATTTTATCCATTCACCTTATTTTAAATGCATAGGTCTGGAAAAACTGAGTATCTACAAGCCTTCTGAGGAAAATTCCTGGAGCTTTCATCTGCCTCCTCATTCTTTAATTCTCATGCAGGTTAAATGAGAGGAGGGATGCTCTTATGTAAATTTCATTTAATTATATTGCAGTCTTTTGACTCTCTTTGATCATATTCAATTTGTCCAAGGAATTGGCTATTACCAAAAGGGTTAGATACAATAATAGCTGTTATTTATTTGAATTGTGAAGCTGCAGTTAGTGCCTCATTTTTGCACTACTGAGGGGTTTTTCTAAAATGCACACATACATATCCACACACACACATATATATCTACACACATGCAATACTTGAGCTCTCCCCAAACACTTCCTACAATTTTCAGTAATACAAATGTATATTTATTACCAAAGGGAAATAAATCTGTGTAATTAGAAGATGTTTTAAATAAAAATTCACTTATACACTTGACATGCCTAATAATACTTCATTTTGTTAAAATTACCATTTGCATAAGAACCCATGAATAAAAATGCTACTGTCATGTAATTTTCTGTGGTACTATCTCAGGTGAATGCGCACAGTAAGAAAGTGGCCCTTATTTTCCTTTCCAATCCTCATTTTCTTCAATGAGATGTTATTTTCCAACCCAAAACTTATGACAAGAAAAATAAACCTGTTACAATCATTCAGATAGTTTACTTTTTGGTTTTATCCAATGTTTGAAGCAATTAAAACAAAGCATGAATCTTGCTAATTACAGTGTGCAGTGCACACAATTACCTAACAGGTAAATGCTTTGCTACACATCAAAGCAATATTAATTTTCAGGCAAAAAGTAGGATAATCTTACAGGTGCACAAGCATTTTAATTCCAGTTAATCAATTTGTCCACAGTCTTATTCACTGTTAACTCACCATATATAATACAACATTTTAAACAGATTTTGAATCCTGGTAGCCATCTAACTAAATGAACTTCTCTGCCAACATATCTTAATGAGGGGTGTGACTAGAATTTACATAAACTTATCAAGGGTGTATTAAATATTGTTCTCCTAGTGTGCTGGAGCAGATCATGTGTTCATTTAATCAATTATTAGATTAGCTCTTTATTTTAAGATTAACTTTTTTGAGCACTTGAATACAAACTTTACTGTAACTAAGCCATTTGTAACTTTAGTTTTAAATGGAAGACCAGGCAGCAGTATTCTATCATTAGAGTCCTAAACTATACAGCTGTCCCTTCTGTAACATTTTCATGTTTGTATATTTTGCATGCAATCTCAAAAGCATACAATACTATGAATCAGAAGAGCAATAAAATGCTTTGGGACATGATTGAGGGAATCCATGCTTAAGATTTAGGACTGGATTAGTGACAAGACCTTGCTAAGCACACTGAATGTTTGACAAATAAAAAAACAGAAATCTTTTCCCAGAAATGTACTGACATGAAGTATACATTAAAAATTATCTTCCAATAAATTTCCACAGGACTGAGCCTGGGGCTGTTCAGTCACATTTGACCAGCTTCTTATCTCCAATTACACGCCTCCTGGGGGCTGCTTCTCCCTCTCCCCAAAGCCAGGACATTTCTGGCAAAAATCATCCTAGTGGCAAGGAGCCTTCATCCAAACCTGAATCTGGCAATCTGTCTCCCTATTCCTTTCCCTTCCCCCCATCCCTTTCCCTGTATTTTAGAGAGCGCAAACTGTGCTGATTTCCTGACCTTGAGTGAACAGCACAACTGAGCTGGGTGCTACCGGCAGGACAGCACATTCCTGACCTGGTTAGAATAAAGTACCAAAACAAATATGAAGTGTTCCTGTAATAAATAGCTGGATAGGTCTGAAATACTTTCTGTGAAATACATTTTCAGTGTAAAGTACACAATATTGTGTACTTCACACTGGCTTTCCAAGTTTTTGAATTGATCATACCACACAGTTGTATATTCGTGTCCTGTAGCTATTACTTTCTTAATAACTTTCAAATTTATTGCTCAAATCTAACCAGCAGGATAGAGGTTTCAAGGATTGTAACCCCTGACAAATGAATAAATGGAAAATACATTTACTGCTGTCCCTGATGAGGAAAAATGTTAATAGTCTCACTCAGGCCTATGAGATTCCACAAAGAGAGAGTTTCCAGTGGTCCTGTTCTTCACAGTGTGCCTGTACTTTTCTCAGTTCTTCTCACAAAGTTATTTTTGTTTACCACTCAAGGAGGAAAAAACAAAAAAGCCAGCTCAAGGCTTAAAACACTTCTTGTCTGATACTGTAGCTGTAGATTTAAAGCATCTAATTGGACATCTTCTGAAAGAATGTATTAAACCAGCACTTCAGGAGCCAAAGAGCTTTACCATTTTTTATACCTTCCTGACAGTGGCCTTAAAGAAAGAATGGGAATCAATGGACTCAAGGAACTAATGGACCTGCCAGCTCTCTGAACACCTCTAGGAACCACGATCTAGACAAGTGACCAAAGATAATGAAAGGGGTGAAAAACAAAGGCACAAGAGAGACAAGAATGAAATCTCTTCTGAGGTATTTCAGCACTTTTTCCTTTCTCTTTTTCTACTGTGTTGTTTATCTACCTTTGTCTCTTGACTATTTGCTGTAATTCAAGTCATTTACCGCAATTAGCAGAGGTTGCTCTAATTAAATTGTGAAAGGATCACATATTTTTGTTTTTCAAGCTCTTGCACTCAATAAAGGAACCACATTTTTAAGTTGAAATGCATTGTGATTTTTTGTGGTTTAACCTGGTGGGCAGCCCCACAGAGCTGCTCACTCACTCCCCCGCCCACTCCAGGTGGGGTGTAGGGGAGAATCAGAAAGGTAAAAGTAAGAAAACTTGTGAGTTGAGATAAAGACAGATTAATAGATGAAGCAATGCTTTGTGCACAAGCAAAGCAAAATAAGAAATTCATTCACCACTTCCCATTGATAGGCAGGTGTTTAGCCATCTCCAGGAAAGTTTGGATTCATCACACATTAATGGTCACTTGAAAAGACAAACACTGTAACTCCGGACATCCCACTTTCCTCCTTTTTCACCCAGATTTTATTGCTGAGCATGACATCATATGGTATGGGATATCCCTTTGGTCAGTTGGGACCCACCCAACTTCTTGTGCACCCCCAGCCTACTTACTGGCACGAGAAACTGAAAAGGCCTTGACTCTGTGTAAGCGCTGTTCAGCAATAGCTAAAACATTGGCGTCTTATCAACATTTTGGTCATAAATCCAAAACACAACACCATACAAGCTGCTATGAAGAAACCCTTGAAACTTCTAAGACAAAACAAAGTATAGGCCTTTTGGAGTTTAGGCCCTAATGTCAGGCATCATTTTGTTTACAGAGACAGAAGAGCGTACTTTTGTTCTCGTTCTCTGTTCACAGTGGTTGGATGGAGGATCAAAACAATGCTTGCCTCATAGTTAACAATAAAACTATGAGAAGGAAGTATTTTGCAGAAAATCTGCAACTTATACATTTTAGTAGACAGAAGAAACCTTTATTCTAGCAACACAACTTTTATCGTTGCCATGTCTTTTTTATGCTTTAGTGATGGACTTGCACCATCTTCTCTGGAAGCCATTGCTTAAAGTACACTGCACTTCAGGAAAAAAAAGACATACATTTTCTGCACTCCAGGAAGCTACTGTTACAGTAAAGGAACTCAAACCACAAATAGAGTACTTCTATCTCAAGAAAAACAAAACAGCAAAGTTAGAACAACCTTGCCAAGATATAATAATGTGCTCTTTGTTATTTCCTTTTCTTTTCCCACTAAAAAACCTGTCACTACAAATCTTTCTTTTTCTCTGACTTTCATTCTGATCTCCATTGTAATTATCTAATCATTAGCAATTAAGTGTGGCTAAAATATATTCTTGACTGGATTTAGAATTTGGTCTCCCAATATTAGATCTTTTGCTGTTTAACACTCCATTAAATAGCAGGGATCACTGTTATTTCTACTCTGATATGTTTTTGAACTTTTTGAAAAAAAAAACTTCTCGTCTGTATCAGGGAGTGATCTAATCTGAGCTAGATTTGAACAAAACGTTATTTCATTTAGATAACAGCACAGACCTTGATTGTATGAAATAAAGTTTTAGGGAAGGAAACATTATCTTCAAAAAGGCAAACTTTGTACACCTCTTTGCTTTGGTTGGTTTTCCTTTTTCATTTCTTGGGCTTCTTTTTAATGATGCCAAGGTAATCGGACAATTTGCTTCCTTGCATCATTCAAACTCTGTCCATGCTGTAATTCCAGTATACAGTCTGTACAGAACAGGGTACAGCATTCTGGTCTTCTGTGAATGTCTCAGCATTTCTGCCTGACATTTTTGACTTAAGTACACATATAACAGAATCAGATCAGACAGAAGATGATAGCATCAGGATATTATTCTTACTGATAGCTAATCTGTACCTTGGAATTTCACTGATCACAAGGTAAAAGACAAACTGAAAGCGCAATGGTAAAGGAATAGGAAAATGGAAAATGAATAGATGCATATGGAGCACATGTAACTGAAAGCAGTAAACTGACATATTTTCATCCCCCCTAGAAAGGATCTGTGGCAAAACAGGGCTAACAGAAATGGAGGCAGGGTATGAAATAGGCTTGGCACACTAAAGAGCAATACCAAATAGAAATTTCTCACATAGAAGGAGAGTTTAGAAATAACAAAGGAAAATATAATTAGAGTACCGCCAAAGAGAGGAGAGGGGGAAATGATGGATTGAGATAAAAAGAGAAACCTGGAAACAAAGGAATAAATAAGAAGGAACAAATAAATAGAGAAGATCAGACTGCAACATGTAAAGGCCAAGGACAAGAAGCTGCCTGGGAGATAAAAGTGAAACTACAAAGAAAATAATCATAGAATGTTAGGTTGGAAAAGACCATTAACATCATCAAGTCCAACTGTTAACCTAGCACTCCTGAGTCCACCAATAAACCATGTCTCTAAGCACCACATCTACATGGCTTTTAAATACCTCCAGGGATGGGGACTCAACCACTTCCCTGGGCAGCCCGTTCCAATCTTTGACAACCCATTTGGTGAAGAAATTTTCCCCTACTATCCATCCTAAAACTGCCCTTGGTGAAACTTCAGGCTGTTTCCTCTCATCCTATTGCTTATACTTGGGAAAAGAGACTGACACCCACCTTGCTAATACCCCCTTTCAGGTAGCTGTAGAGAGCAATAAGGTCTCCCCTCAGCTTCCTTTTCTCCAGACTAAACAACCCCAGTTCCCTCAGCTGCTCCTCATAAGACTTGGGCTCTGTGCCCTTCACCAGCTTCATTGCCCTTCTTTGGACATGTTCCAGCACCTCAATGTCCTTCCTTTAGTGAGAGGCCCAAAACTGAACACAGTATTCAAGGTGCAGCTTCACCAGTGCCGAGTACAGGGGGACCATCACTGCCCTGCTCCTGCTGGCCACACTATTGCTGATACAAGTGACGATGCCGTTGGCCTTCTTGGCCACCTGGGCACGTTGCTGGTTCATATTCATCCGGCTGGCAACAAACAGCCCCAGGTCCTTTTCCAGCCACTCTTCCCCAAGGCTGTAGTGTTGAATGGGGTTGTTGTGACCCAAGTGCAGGACCCAGCACTTGGCCTTGTTGAACCTCATACTGTTCGCCTCAGCCCATCGATCCAGCCTGTCCAGATCCCTCTGCAGAGCCCTCCTTCCCTCAACCATATTGACACTTCCACTCAATTTGATGTCATCTGCAAAATTACTGAGGGTACACACGATCCCCTGGGCAAATATAACGGGCAAATAATAACTAGTAAGAAGAGTATGTTTTGTGGGATAGTTAGATAAAAATAATAGGTCTTAAGAAAAAGACACAGAAGGATGGTAAAGAAGAAGATACTTTTTACCAAAGTGAGGGGATACTAAATATTCCATGTGCTGTCCAGCCACTCCCACTACCTAATGCAGCAACATTCAGACAACAGTATTTTGGGTTAAAGGAGACAGTGAGGGCTAAACAGCCAATAAACATTGAAACAAAAGGTAATGAACATGAATAACCATCTGAGGAATGTAGCTCTTGGCAATTCCCTCCTCTGTCAGCTGTTGATTCAACAACAGTGAATAGAAGGAAAGGGGAAATAAGTTAGAGCAGCTAGAAAGCTATTCTTATTTCTCGTCAGATATGCAATTCACAGTTCTTGAAACTCTAGGGGAATCAAAATTTTCCTCTTCATACAGGTTTGGGTTGTAGCAATGCATTCCATATATAGGGCATCTGCCAACCAAAGTCCTTTCATCTTGAGGGAAATCTGAGAATGTAGTAGTTACCCTACAGGCAGAGGGAAGAGAGCAGACCAGTGCCATACCAATTATACCATTTCTCAGAGGGATCCGTTACAAGCACTTACACTTCTTCAATTCTGCTTCATAAAGGCAGTCTGTGTCAAAAGCTGAAAGCCACTGGTTGAATTCTGAGCTGCAAATCTTCACTTTCAAGGATTTGGAGGAGCAGAATATGACTGATGTCTCCTATAGTGAGCAATAATATTCTTTGAAATGTTAACAATGATGCTGCATGTCCATATTTCTCTATTTGTGCACAATTCGTACACAGGTAATGATGGATAAAATACGTACGGACAAACAGCTATAATAATGCTTTTCACATTTTTTTCAAAAACAGAGAAAAGAACAAAGTTGATTAAAATATTTTTATACCTTACTTTGAATTTAAATTGCTTTCTTTTTTCCCCTCCCTGGGTTGTGTTTGTTAATAATGATGACTATTTGTTGAAAATTAGGTCTTTATAACCTTTCACATATCTCTGTCATTCAACTTTTGGCAAAGTATCATTGGGAATTTTATGTCGGATACTAATCAGTCCTTGGGGAGAGGAAGAATTCAATCTGACATAGGTAGCAAGGGCCCTATTCTGCCCTTACACAGCCAGGAAACAAGTAAAGACATCATATCACAGTAGAATAATTTAGGTTGGAGAGGAATTCTGGAAGTCATCTCATCCAAATCACTGCTCAAAGCATAGTTAACTTCAAAGTTCAGTCAGGTTGCTAAGGGCTTTGTCAAGTTAATCTCTGGATACCTCTAACGATGGAGAGTCCATAGCTTTGGGCAACCTCTTTGCCAGTTTAACCATTCTTTTTGAATATTTTTTTCCTTCCTAGAGCTGGATTTTGTCTTGCTACAGCTTGTGCTCACTGCCACTTGTCATAGAATCATAGAATCATAGAATCACTTTGGTTGGAAAAGACCTTTAAAATCATCGAGTCCAACCTTTAACCTAACCCTGCCATCCCACCACTAAACAATGTCCCTAAGCACCTCATCTATCCTTCTTTTAAATACCTTCAGGGATGAGGACTCGACCACCTCCCTGGGCAGCCCATTCCAGCCCTGACAACCCTCTCGGTGAAGAAGTTTTTCCTAAGGCTAGCCTAAACCTGCCCTGGCGCAGCTTCAAACCATTCCCCCTCGTCCTATCATCTGTTACCAGGGAGAAGAGACCGACCCCCACCTCACTACAGCCTCCTTTCAGGTAGTTGTAGAGGGCGATCAGGTCTCCCCTCAGCCTCCTCTTCTCCAGGGTAAACAACACCAGCTCCCTCAGCCGTTCCTCGTATGACTTGTGTTCCAGACCCCTCACCAGCTTGGTTGCTCTCCTCTGGACATGTTTCAGCAATGCAAAATCTTTCTTGTAGTGAGGGACCCAAAACTGAACACAGTATTCGAGGTGCGGCCTCACCAGCACTGAGTACAGGGGCATGATCACTTCCCTGCTCCTGCTGGTCACACTATTCCTGATACAGGCCAGGATGCCATTGGCCTTCTTGGCCACCTGGGCACCCTGCTGGCTCATATTCAGCCGGCTGTCAATCAGTACCCCCGGGTCTTTTTCCACCAGGCAGCTTTCCAGCCACTCTTCCCCAAGCCTGTAGTGCTGCTTGGGGTTGTTGTGACCAAAGTGCAGGACCCGGCACTTGGCCTTGTTGAACCTCATCCAGTTGGCCTCGGCCCATCGATCCAGCCTGTCCAGGTCCCTCTGCAGAGCCCTCCTCCCCTCAAGCAGATCAACAATACCACCCAGTTTGGTGTTGTCCTTTTACTGTATACGTCTGAGACAAGGCTGCCTCCATCTTCTCTATAACCTCTCCTTCAAGAGTTAAAGACAGAATTCAGGTCTTCCCTCAGGCTTGTCTTTTTCAGACTAAAAATAATCAGTCCTCTCAGACTCTCTGTGTATCACATGCTCACCTAAGCATCTTGGTAGACCTCCATTGGAACAACTTCAATGTCAATCTCATGGGGGGGAGCCCAGAGCTGGACACAGCACTGCAGGTGTGGTCTCACCAGTGCTGAATAAATGAGCGATCATTCTGTATAGGCTCTGACTACCTACCTCACTGACATACTAACTCCACATTGGGGTGGGATAATCTGGATATGCACTTTTTCCCCTAAGAAAGCTGCAAAACCCAATACTCATGGAAGAAAACAGTGGTATGGCAACATTACATTAGCAAAGAAGAACAAATTTAAGGAGGACCTTCCCCAGCGTTTAGGCTCAGGGCCATAAAGCAGGAAAAGACATCACCCTTGGCTAAGACCAGACTACCTCTTTTATGGTTCATGGACAATTTTTCTAAATGTGAAATTTAAGAAAGGTTAATTTACTGGGCCTTTCCAAAGATCAGCAAACTTCATACAATGAAGAAACAAAAGATAATTTTCTACAGAAAACAGGTGTTTTAATAAAACTCATAATTACCTCCACTATTACTCAAAATTCATGACAGGATATATTAAGCAGTTATGCTAAAGCTTAGGTCCCGGATTCGAGGTTCATATGAAAAAAGATGGAGGGGGGTAAGAGCTAAAAAAGGAGAGAGCAAGGATGTTTTTAAGAGGAACACAAGATACTGAGAGTAGGGGCATTACTGAGAAGACACTAAGCATCATGAGGGTGTGATAGTGACAGAGTTGGTGTGTGGGACTCAAGGCGTGCAGATGAACTGCTGGGAGATATACCCAAGGAAGATATCTCAGAACATCTGTCAGTACTAAAGGTCCAGAAGAAGATTTTCAAACATACAATTTCCCAACAACAGTTTATTAAAATTTGTTTATTATTTTAGGAATCTTCCAAATTCCTCTGCACAGAATGTATTGCATTACAACAAATGTTTGATGACCTGAATGCTGAGATCTTCTGCCTATTTGAGAGAAAGCAAGGAGAAAGGAGGAATTAGTTTCAGCTGCATGAAATGCAAGTATAACATGGCAAGAGTGGGAAACTATGTTACTTACTCTTTATTCAATGCTCATCTCAATGACATTATTGTCTATGTCTTAGAAGATGCAAAGCACCATGCTCCAAAAACATATAACTCCTGAAGATACCACCTTATGCCAATCCAAATTCTCTGAAGAGCCTTGCAGTTATGTTCCCTAAGTGCTACTACTCACCATTAAGTAGGTGCCCTTGTTCAGACTAGAAACTGTCCTCACCTGCTGTCAAACTGTGCTGCTGCCTTGAGCCTGTCAACATAACAATGTGAATGTCCATAGAAATCAAAGACATTCCTCTCTCTCCATCAAATGTAGCTTGTTCTCACTGTGGCATCTACCCATCTTTTTCCTCAGCAAGAGAGAGATTCCTTCATCATCTTACTTCACTAATTAAAAGTCTAGATTAATGCCAAGTAATAAAATTATTTACCAGGAAAAGCTGCAGGGAACACTACATTTTTTATGTTCTGTTTGCATTTAGTGCCAGAAAGGAAGGGGCCTGGTAACAGAGAACAGAAATCAACGAGCACCTGAGGCACCACTCTAAATTGGATGCAAATTGATAGAATGAAAATTAAGAGGATGCAGTCATGCAAATATTTAAACAGAGCAACCTGCCTTAATCTATAAGGAGCTCTATTCTCAGGTGTTGTAGTTCTTACCTCTAGATATCAGCTCTATGTGCTTTGTTAACTCTGAGAATGGGGAGGGGGGGAAATCTGTCCCTTTGTTACAGAGGGTATTGACTAAAGCTGCCTGGAAGAAAAATAGTTTTATTATACCCCACCCAGAGGAGGAGAGCCTATTTTCCATATTTTTTTTTTAACCAACAACTGTTTAAAATTATTCTTGAGATGTTTTGTTTACTTCTCTTCTCCATCCAAAAAACCCATAGAGGTTTATTTATCAAAAACCAGTTTTCACTAAACAATTGATAACAATCACAATTAAATTTAACCTGCAATTTGAAGTAACTCAAATTATGCCCCAAAGCTCTGTGGCATGTTCGCTGCTGCTCCATCAAGTCTCATTCCTCATCAAACCTTGAAGTTCTGCATTCCCCTTGGACTGCATTTTCCTTTCTATCTTTTAAAATTAATGCATTTACCTTGCAAATATTCAAAATCAGCTTTGTTATTCCATTTTCTCGTCTCATTCTTACATAGTGGTACTTATTGTTGAATAATATGAATGTAATTTCCATAATGAAAATATAAAGACAAATTAAGTGTAATTTGTTAAACATATGCAATATGGCAGCATCCTGCTGACACCACTGCACAGATGTAGAAGCAATTTAATCATCAAGATGTTATTCTCTCTGTACAATATTGCTAAGAAGCAAGACAGGCACGCTTGATGTTAGTTCTTTCCTTTCTATTTCACTTTCATAAACATCATATACATTTAAAGATAATGAACATGTGACATGAACTGAACAATCTTACTGAACCCTTTGCTAGTATGACTCTGTTCAATCATGGTGTTAAATTTAGGTAATTAAAGTTTTACTGGTCTTCAGATACATTATAGAAAAAAAAAAAAAAACTCTATTATTGTTCACTAGTTGTAAACTCATCAAAAATTTCTTTCCAAATCAAATTATAATCTCAATGGAAACATTCCTTTTCATTTAAGAGCACATATGAAGCACAGGAACAATGCTCCTGTCAAAGTGAAAACACATATTTACATTGATGAAGCTAGACTTAAAAGGTTAGATCCTAAAGATGAGATCATAAACCATACTACTTCTGACTTGTGACTTAAATATTCTGAAAAGCAGGAGGGAATGGGTACAAAGAGTATGCCTACAGATTATTTTCATTCAGAGTCATTTTTAATATAATGTTAATGAGTATAAAATATATAATAGAGATATACAAGAAAATGGTGTCTTCCTATAGTACAGCAAGTATATTTTTAGAAAAAAGGCAACAGTCCTAGTTACTTCAGCAGATACAAAACCAGCTTCCTCCAAAAGTCAACTCATATGACTCTCTGTGAGTCCAGTTTAAAATGGGGTTTGTATTCCTGATGCTTTTGAAGTCCTGGAGCTACTGATGCAATCTCCAGCTCATGAAAAGGCAGTGGTAAGGTACTAGGTACTGATTCACTATGGTGTCCTGCCCTTGTTAAGACTACAGAACTTCACTGCAAGTCAAAGCTGGCTTCTTACTGTTTGCTAAATGAGATTAATTGGAGCAATATTAAAGATGGATTAGGAATAAGAGAAGTTCATTTTTTATGCACTGCAACTTGGGTTTGATTTGGTTGTATGGTAGCTACAATTAGAGGAAGATGCTGCCCTCTTTCCTCAATTCTGATGTAATATATCAAAAGTAAATGAAAGCAGAAAAATGTCTGAGAAAGGCATTCCTGAGGAAGAGTCTTGTAATAGCTCAGCTCTACAGATTTGTGTACATTAGCTGAAGTGTTACAGGGACAGACCTTCAGCTGGCATTTCAGCTCCATTAACTTCTAATAGTGCTATAACAAATTACACAAGCTGGCAATGAGCCCCATGATGTTTAATATCTGACAACTGGAGAAAAGCAGATTAAAGCAAGATCAAAGGCATACAGGCTCCTAACTCTCTATATAGATCAGTGTGAGTTTAAGCTTAAATTTCTTTGTGGGTTTCATCCTTCACTTATTTCAAACACCATATTCAAAGCCAGTGAAACGTGGCTTAGCTGAGATTGGGAGTCAGTATGATCATCCAGTTATACTGTAACACAATGTATTAAATACTTTTCTACTTGCTTTTCAAAAAAGAATTATGTATTTGTTTAAAACTGAAAATATTTTGCATGTGTTATCGTACTATGTATAAAACATTTAACATGTTTGTATCGTACTTGAAAATACCTTTTTTTTCACTTGAGGATTATATGTATAAAACTTCAACTATCAATTGCATAAACTTTCAGTATGTATCTATAATAATTTCTGATGATACAGTACTGATCCTTGTATTGATAGTTTAGATCTCAGACTTGAACTACAAACTTTCATATATAGTAGGCACTAACACGCAGATTCACAAAAAATCTATAGAAAGTTACACAGTGAAGGAAAGTAATTACAAAGAAAACAAAGAATCTTTTAAGTTTAAATCACGCCTGCCATTTCAAAGCACTTTTCCCTCTAGAATTCCAAAAAAAGTATTTGACACTTTTAAATATAACCTGATCACAAACTGAAATAATGTGCATCTTTATCTAAGATTTTTTCCACTAGGATATTTCAGATTTTAAAAAACAGCCAACCAAACAACAACAAAACACATAGAAGCTATTTGATGTCAAACACAGTCTCTAGCATGCCCGTATTCAAAATACAGTAAAGTTGTAGTAAAGTTGTAATAAAGTTGTCTCAACCTCCTGAAACTCCTTGATGAAGCTAAGCACATGTTGGAAACCGTATCCTTGCAGGTTTCCTACTCATTAAATTGCATATAAATAAGGCAAGACTTTCCTAAAATAGACTGAAAGGTAGAGTAAGAGATTCGTTAATTGAACTGAGTTATCGAGCTGGATATTCAAGGTAAATTACAACCTAAAAGTCTGTTCATAAAAGCTTTGTTTTCCAGGTCACTACTTGGAAACAGGTCTCTGAAAAATTTCATTTGCTTGAAAATGATCTACTTGAAATGGAATTGAGATGCCTCTTCATATATCTATATTGACAGTAATTCAGTATGGTACACAGACTGTATACATTGTTACACAACAGATTTATCCTGGATTTTTCAAAGTATTCTTCAAAGTGATTTTACCTTTTTCTAGCCCATCCACCCTCTCCTCTGCACCAGCAAGTGTAGCAGTCATTTACTCCTGCTCCACTCAGGAACAACCACCAACACAAAGAGCTAGGTTGTGCCAAGATACACACAGAGTTCCTCACATTTAAGAGCGAAGTCAGTGATATGAACAATAAGAAGAAAACTATTCCTGCATTAAATGAGAAAGCTTCTGTACAGTCATCTCATTACTACTGACTGATAGCAAAATGAAGGCCAAGCAGCTTAGTGACCCACTTACATGAAATAAGATCATTTAAATCTATATTTCTTCAAGTACCTTCATTCTGTTTGCACAAAATTACTTACCATGTGTCTTAGTAATAAGAAAGCAGATTAGAAAAAAAGTTCTGGGACCTCTCTCATTGTAGAGAGGATTATTCCTAATAATTTATGTGCTTAGATTTCAAATTCGTCAATGTGTTTCTGCTTTCCCGTGCAAGTTTTAGTAATACGCTTGTAATCCCATTTTAAAGTTACACAAAGTCTGGTAGGAGATTCTGAAGCCAAGGTCAAAGCATTAGGGCCAACATATAGGGAAGTACTGGAATGAGAGCCAAATTTGGAAAGAGTGAAGAAAATGGTGGTAACTAAGAAGGGTCAAAAATTGGTTCCAATTTCTCCTTCTAGATTATTTCCTCACTAAATTAGTCTTTATCAAAACCATTTCAGCTGAAGAAATAAAAGTAAACCAAATGAAACTTCAAAAATATTCATTATTAATGTTTGATCAAGAAATTGCACAGAAAAGTATTCATGATGCCACAATTACAATACAGCTTAATCCCATGAAGGAAAAGAGGTAAACCAACTGAAATATAAAATACAAGAAAATCTGACCCAATTCAACCACTGTAAAGTGTGACCCTAAATTCATGTGGCTGGATAGAGGTAGAAGGGCAAAAAATCTAGAACTGCAAAGAACATTGTTTTTCTAATTGTATCTGGAATAAACTTGATTTGAATAATCTGCCTATTACAAGATGTGATTTTCGATTTTTACAAGATTCCTCACTATGTGACATTGCTGGATGCCATGCTAATATTTTAAAGCAGAAAGGCTTAAAGTCAGCATCTTTCTAGGAAGCATACAGTAGGCTGGAGGAAAATCAGGATTAGATGCTATCAGCAAGCAGAGGGATTAGCTACAGTTCCACTATGAGAAAACATTTGTGGCCACGTATATTTAATAAAAGGGTGAGGACCATTTGTCTGAATACAACTATGGCAAAAAATTAATTAGCAAGTGAAAGCCATATAATAACCATTTTTTTCAATCCCTTATGAATTAAGACACTGTGTTGATGAGACAAGAATAATTTTTTAAATATATTCTGTATATATCAGCTGTACTCAGCTTTTGTTTGAAATGGATGCAAATTGTCCTCCACTTGAATCCTCACTTTTAAAATAAATCTGCAGCAGAATTGCACATAAATCTGAACTGTTCAGAGATTCGTATTTATTATTATTATTACAAAGTGGTTTATAGTATAATTCATACATTTATATTGGGGTCAGAAAAGTCACTTACTAGGATATACTTGATATCAGAATGTGACAATTTAGTTGAAAACAATTAAGAAAAACTATGTTTTATTGCACAGTATCAATAATGAAATGGAAAAATTATTAGTCTTTTCTCTTTTCCAGTCTTATTTTGGCTCATGTGCTAAGAATCTGTGAAAATATGGTCTTTTTATTTAGATGACCTACATTTCCACAACTATGCTTAGTTAAACTGATGAGAATGTTCTTGGCCTGTTTTTTTCCAAAGAAAAAAGGAAGCTTGATATTTCATCATATATCTGAAAAATGTCTTTTGGAAACTGACAGTTTTGACATGTGTCAAAAGAAGATTTGTATGCCTTTATGCTGGAAAGTCCATTAAATACAAATCTGTAATTCAAAAATGTACACCAATTTGTTTACAGGTTTTGACAGTGGCTTTCTGCCGGACATGCACAACATCATAAACTAAATCTCTTCTCAGCAAGATCACTTTTCACAAGTGGAGACATTCAAAGCTAAATGTACTTCACAAATGTATTTTTAAATTCATTCCACAATTTGATAAAAAGTCACGCTCCTTCTGAACTTTTACAGTGATACAGCTTACAAAATGTTCAGTAACATTTTCCTGTGAAGAAATTATTGTGCTTACACAATTCTATGGTCACCAGCTGGAATATTAAGAATCCAAGATAGCTAACTTTTCAGACTGCATCTGGTAAGTACAAATTAGAAAAGGAAGGAAGATATAAGATTTACATTTAGCTTTGAGAGAATTTGGACCTACACGTGGCCCCAGTGTACGTTTCTCAATGCTGAACCTTCTTTGTAGCCCTAGTGATGGGACTTATGCAGGAAAACCCAGAGGCACCACCAGGGACTGTCTTCCCCATGTCACTTCCATTCCACCTTGCTGGGTGATAAACCACTAGTGAAATTCTGCATCTTATATGCAGAGGCTGTGAAAGTAAAATAGTGATATTATTTGTTTTAGTTAGATAGTAAAATCAGGGTCGTAATGAGTGTTAATCAATGTGTGCAATAAAACTCAGTTAAGCACGATTCCATATTAGCAGATAGTGGGGCCTCCAAGGAAATCAGAATGAAGTTCTGCAGGAGCACCAGGGCAATTTTTTGGCCACCCAAAAAAATATTTGCCTGTTCATTTAATTTTCTGCACTCGAACAGCTCCACCAAACCTAGGGGCAGGGTGTACTCATGTTTATGAAGCTAAGTACAGGTGTGAATATTTGCAGAATCAGTGTCCACATGCTTTGGATATTCTGTCATTTCAAATGGTCACATCACTTAACATTTTCCTGCTAGTCAGAATAACCAACAATGTGTAGTTACCATTATAAATTTATCATGTGTATAATATCAGGGGGAGCATTAAAAATCTTTTAGATCATAAAATGTATCTTACGAAATGTCAAATGTTGGTGGCTCTCACTTTTCTGTAACTAAAACATGGCTAATTCAAAATGTTGTCCAAAAACTGTCTTCTGGACAGAGAATATGAATGCCAGGTTTAAAACCAGTGAGGATTAAAATGAGGCTTAATAATGGAAACACTGTCAGATCCTTAGCTATAGCAGAGCTTCCAGGCACAACAATAATACTAGCAACAGTTGTTTGCAGATGTTCTTGTCATTTTAATCATCCATTTAACAAAATTAGCAATGATCCACAGTTGTCTTTAGTATTCTGTTCACAAACTGTTACACTGTGAAAAGATGAGGGGAGTCATGACAGTTTAATAGAAAAACATTAGCTCTTTTTTAAATTTATCACTTACGGTATTTAAATGTGGAGTGCTGGTAAAACTATTAAAACTTTTATTTCAGGAACATTTCCCCTATATTTTTTTTACTGCAATTTTTATCTAAAACAAAGTTAAACTACTTGCCTTCTGTAACTATTACTGCCAGATATTCCTGCACACTAATGCCCCGTGTAGCACATAATACCGGGTTATCCATTCATATGCATTGCAGCCGCTGCCTTTAGTGTTATCAATTATGTATCAAGCATATCTTAAACACCCTATCAAGTTGTACTTGAGGAATGAAAATAGCCTCCATAACATTAAAGGACAGACAAAAATATATTCTCATAAGCCCAGATTTTGTTTCTGCAGTAGCTCTGTGTATTCTGCAACTTCATCTAGATTTTTTCTGGCTAGTTTTGCTCTAGATAGGATCAGGTACTAAAGAATTCAGCTGCAACAGCTAGCAAAGGCACACATAAGGTGCCAGCTGAGCATAGAAAGCCCCAATTATCATGGCTAAATTGCTGTCTGTCCCCAGGCAAGCTAGTTTAAAACAGAGTTGGCATGTTTACACGTGGTGCAGTCAAGCCGCTAGACTGAAACACAAACACATTAAAGTTGTGCTGTAAGTGAACAGAGAGATCATATAGCCTGAGAATTATGGCCATACTTTCATGCTTCAAGATGTCTTCTTAAATACTTATTACCATTAAAACAGTGCCTGCAGTCCAGCCAAGAATCAGACTCCCTGTTGTGTTAAGCACAGTGTAACCACAGGATAGGGCTGCATGCTCCTTGAGGCAGGATTTAACAAAATCTCCGAGTTTGCAGATGATACTAAGCTCATTTTTGTCTGATGGCAGTTACAAAGCACTCCAGAAGGAAATCACAAAAGTGAGTGGGCAAAAGGTAACACCAGATGATTTTCACTGTAGTTGAATGTAAGGTAATAATACCTCTAGGGACAAATAATCCAAACTATGCTTACATAATGCTGATGTCAGAAGTAGCAGTTGCAATTCAGGAAAGAGATGTTGAGTTCATCAACAGCTCACTGAAAATTATCAGTTCTGTATGCAACGACAGCCAAAAAAGTCAACAAGGTATTGCAAAGAATACTGAGAACACGACAAGTGTATCATGTTGGTGTCATAGAAAACTGAGAAGTGCCCATATCCTGAAGAGTGTGTGTTGCTTGTTGCTCTGGTCTCTGCATCTCGAGGAGGGCATAGCAGTGTTAGAGATCAGCTGAAATGTTAAAAGCATAAAGCAGTTGCCTTACAAGGAGAAACTAAAAAGGCTGGGAATCTTCAATTTGAGGAGGAGAGGCATAAGAGAGATGATCAAAGTCTACAAAACTCAAGGTGGCAGTGGCTAAGACAAATACCAAACCAAATTCACTAAATTCCTCAGTACGATAATAGATGGTGCTCGATAAAAATAGTAGGAGGTCCATTTCAAACAGATAAAAGAATATTTCTTTACAGAGAATGTAAGAATGTAAGTCATATTTCTTTCCAGAATGTAGTAAATTTCTGGAATGTGCTGCCACAGGAGGTTGTGAAAGCAGACAGCATCAGCAGGTTCAGAAAGGGATTAAAAAAATTCATGGGCAGGAAATCCATAAAAAAGTACAGGTAAGGAATAGTAAAGGATATATCCTTTTACATCGCTAACATGACAGCTATGGGTGCCAAAATGCCTACATAGAGAACAGACCACAGAAAATGGTGAGGCTGGTGCTCTTCCTAAATAGCTTGTCTTGTTGCTACTACTTATTTTTCCCCATTTCTGGAAGCCCTGCAATCAATACCAGGTAATACACAAGAGTATACAGACTTCCAGTCCCAGCCCCAAAAATCTAATATAAAGTTCCCCAACCAAGGACTATAAGATGTTAAACTGGTAATAGCAAATTGAAGACTAGATCGACTCGGTGGTTATTTTCAGTATCCTTAGACAAGCTTGAAGCCACAATTTCATGATAAGTAAGCCATTTTTTAGGCTCCCAGTCTTCAGTACCATATCCTGTTAGAGTACAGTTCTTCTATTTTCCACAGTACCCTTCCATTTATATACTTAGGGCATCAGTCCCCATGCGGTGAAGCAACAATGTTTACACTGAGGCCTCAGTGTGTTGCACAAACATTCTTCATCTTTCATCTAATCCAAAGACCAATACTAATCACCCCTTTTTCCTCCAAAAAGCCCCATTTTTTTTACGTTAGAAAGAGTATAGCAACAGCTCCAGGCTTTTCTGGGTGAAACCATCTTATGCATAACAACTTCCTTGCTCAGCTAATTCAGGACCTCTATGCTGAGTGACAATAGTCTCTTCATTTATGGCTCCATTTTCTCTGGACTGTACCCTTATACAGCAGCTATTTTGGGGGGAAGGAATTTAACAACAGCCAGTGGGGAAGATTAAGCTCTTTTCCAAACTGGTCTCAGTTCACTTAATGTGAGTCCTCTGAATGGAATGATTTTACAAACATCCATATGCCAATGACTACTGGGAACCCAAGCGAAGCTGCAGCTACAGACAACGGAAGGTGATATAGGTATTCTGCTGTGTCTTGTAAGCTGTGACTCCTGCTTCTGTAATTACCAGCAGATTTGGTGGAGTAGGCTAGCTTGGGACTCAGACAAAAAAACCACATGCAGCTCAACAGAAATCTCGAGCAGGAGTTTGAATGGGCTGATGAAGCAACATCTTGTTTATATGAGAATTAATACATCTTAATTCTTCCTGGTTGGAGACTTTGCGGTAGCATTGTGCAGGGACATACTGTTCCTGTATAAAGTAGTGATTTGTATCTTCTCACCCAATGGGGTAATAATAATTACCTCAGGCTTTGCCTGTCATTAGGCTCTGCTAAAATTATCCTAGTGTACGTTGATAATTGTGGAAATAAGACTTTCATAGGTGTTTGGTTTCAAATTTGCAAGGCTGATATATTTAAATTCTGACTATGCATCTTCAGTTTACCACTGGATTGCAATTTAAGCCCTACATGGTTAAAATCTCTGACAAGGTGCAGTTGCAGCTGTGTATGTATAACCTCTCTGACTTTGCTGGGATTTCTCATGTGCTTAAATCCTTTTTTGAAGTGAAGCTTTAGCCTATTAGAAAAGTCAACTTCTTTTCAATCAACATCTGAAGCTTTGAACTTTTGAAAAGAAACTCTGTAATCTCTTTATGTTGTTATAGACTTGATCTGATAGAGGGCTTACAAAGGAAAAGTGTGGATCCTACATTGCACTGGAACAAAACCTGTGAGTTTTACAATCCCCTCCAAAATGTACAGTAAAAAGAGGGATTATTTATAACACTTCCATGCCCTACCAGGAGAACTATGGGCCAATGTGCTAAAATTAGCCTGAACTTAGGCAGAAGTTGAATTATATGGACTCTACTTATATATACATACTTGGCCAACTATCAGATGCGTGTTATGTACTCACACAAAATACTTTTCTTTCTTTTTTTTTCTTTGATACAACAACTTTGGCAGTCTACCACCACTTTATTATATTAAATGTATTTTGAGGGCCACTGTGACCATCTGTTGAAACCAAACTCCAGAAGCAGAGCCATGTATTGTAAGTATTCATTAGCTTATTAATACATTAGTTAGCTCATAGATTCATTATGTTAGTAGCGTATTTCCTAGGTATATATAAAGAGAGAAACCACGCCTTTGACAGTGCATCTGTAGCACAAAGATAACAGGCTCCTCATCAATCAGTGTTCTTATCATCCCGGAAAGCAAGACATGCTGAAAGAATGACCTCTTCATTGCACTAATTTTAGCCAGCATCTTGCACAGGCTAAAATATAGACATACTCTTACCTCCTTCAAGGAAGCTAGTACTCTATATTCCTTTCCTTCAACTTTTGTGTTTTGAGCAAACAAGTAAAGAGTCCTTGAAGACTTTTCATACCTCTAAGTAGTACGCATTCATGTTTCAAAGTGACATAAAATGTGATTGTTGCTTTTATTTCTCTTTTCTGGGCAGTGTGCTTCATTCCTGTGTACAGGTGAGCACAGAGGAGTGCTGCAGAGTACAGGGAAGCCAAAGTTTCACTGCTGCTGGATTTCTTCATGGGCTCTTCAACCATTCTTCAATTGCCTTAAAAAAGCAGAGGAAATAATTTTCTCTTATACAGAAGATTTTTACTTTCTCTTGGCCTTCCTATAAACAATTTCACAACTCCTTCTGGTTTTCTCTTTGCAATTTCACCAGTGCCAATATCCTTGCTACCACTGCTGTAGCAATGCCAACACTAGAGCATTCCAAGAAAGCAGCATTTTTTATTATTTACTATATTCAAGGGATTTTTTCTCTAAGTCTGTGTGTTTTATCATAGTTTCAGAGTCTTTAGAATATACTTGAATAATATTTCCAAGCAGTTCTCTGTAGCCACTGGAATGGGAATTTTCTGTGTCTTAGAAAGTTACAGAAGCAATGTTGAGCACCAGTAACACTGGATCTTCTCAATTCCTTTTAGCACAAAATCACGAAGAGTCATGCTCTTTAAGGAGTATCCTTTATACATATATTTATTTATTTTATATTAAAAGTGTGCATGGATTCCTGGCTAGTTCACAGAAAAATTTTCTTTGATGCTACTAAAGACATAAACTCATTAATAATATTTCTATTATTATCAAAATCCTTGGCAGAATAAATCCAAAATATTCTTAGCTGTGAGGAAGGTGCGTCTTTGGAAAAAAGTGTAATCAGGTAAGGAATTGTTCAATAGTCAGTGACCAAAGCCTAAATTTCAAGTATATTGAAGCTTACTACCAATGGGATGTTAGATTTGATTTAACTTTCCAAAGATGACATATATTGACATATTACATAAAGAAATCAGTCACCTCAAACAAACCAGACACCAGCCTAAGACAGGCAGTAGCTTAATTTTTAAGAGACTACATACCCAGTGGTATTATATTTTACAATAATCCCAAATAACTTTCAACAGGGTTTTCCACCACTTACCAAATACAAAACAATTATGACTATATTGCTCATCAGTGACAGTCCACATTCTCCAAAATTAAATACAGTTGAAGTTCCTCCACATTTCAAATGTAAGGATCAACAGCTGTGACCATTGCGTCATTTTTTTTAAATCAAATTAGTATTTGGTGTGTCACCCCACAATACACAGAATCATGGAATCATAGAATGTTTTGGGTTGGAAGGGACTTTTAGAGGTCATCTAGTCCAACCCCCCCAATATGCACTATGTCTTCTTCAATGTCTTAACCACTAGGCTGGAGTCAAGTTTTTGTTCATAGTCTTTTTTTTCCTCTCTGTAATGTATATTTAAGGCCCCACAGTGCTCCTTAATCGCTGGGGTGAGTTCTCCTAAACTTTCCTGGCAATAGACCTTGTGGTAAAAGAGAAACACTCATGTTGCTAGAAGACACACTCTGGAACATTGACAAAGGACTAATGACTGATGAGTCTGATGCCTCCTGAGCCAGACAAGTAGACTGGAGAGCTGCCTAGGCTTAAAAGGATTTCTATTTGCCTACAGTCAAATTTTGCCAGGATTTAGACAGACTGGATCCCACCCATTGTGTATTTGCAGTGGGAGTCAAAACATCACTACTACAGCTTCAGCGCAAACCAAGACACACACTGAAAACACACAAAAAATTCTGACATCAGTATACTTCATGTACTCCAAATACTTCATTAGTTAACTGTAAAGATCTGGTATCTGACGAGCATTACTGGAAAGGAACTATTGTTCTTTTGTTACAGATGTGGAGCTGAAGCAGAGATAGATACTGTTGTTGGGTTAAAAAAAAAATCCAGTTTGATAGATGGATTAAGCATTGAACTGACATACAGGCTTAATTTTAAACATACATGTATCATTACTGATGATACATAATACAATGATATATATTTGATCAGTTGAGAGCTAAGTTATCTACCTTGGGGTCATTTAGATGGACACTGAGATGTCATTTTTGGAAGAAAGAGAAATCAAAAATACTCATGCCATTATGAAACAGCCATTAAAGCTTGGCTTTGTTAATCTTTAATAAAAATGTTCATATTCTTTCACATGACATTTCCTATCACTCACAGGTTTTTAACCAATTTTTTAAAGAAAGTGGTCTTCAGTTTGGATTTTTCCCCCCAAGACTGTATGGTTGCATGTTGTCCTTTGCTTCTGTAATTTTATATTTTCCTAACTCCTAGTTTAAGTTGAAGCTTCTGAATGAAAAGAAATTTCACCTGCTTGAAACTGAAATCATGATAAACTATTAATTTCATCTGACCTCAGTTAAAAACCCAATAAATTAGCCCAAGCAAACCAGATATTTGGGGTTCATTCTCCCTAAAACAAACAAAATGGAAAATTCTCACAACGTTCCTGGTAAGGCCAGTGAAGTTCTGTACTCACTTCTGACTGTGAGGACTTTGCATACAGCATACTGTACATGGCCTGAGTTACCTCTTTATCCTCAACATCCTACAGCAACAGATCACATAAAGACAAAACAAAACCTTCTCAAAATGATCAAAAAGTATTTTTGCTTATGCTATAATGATACTGAGTTCTTTGATTTCTTTTTACCTAATTAAGTTTCAATACTTCCATAAAAGATAAGCATTTTGTTGCTACCATAACATTATTTAACCTGTGGGTTTACCAGTATTGCCTGCAAACTATTTTCACTCATAGTCAAATCACTGGCATTTAATTATTAGGGAAACTTTTTGTTTCACCAGACAGGCTTTATGTAGGATGAAATCTCCCAGGGCCTTGGCTTATACCTCATGGAAATATAAAATGTGCCTTGTGCTTTGATTCAAACACAGTCCATGGCTTACAAAACATATCACTGTTTAACAATGAGTAATGTGATGGAAAAGATAGAATAATGTTCTCTAACCAATATCAGTGAATTAGCAGATAAGGAAACAGTGATATATGAATCCTCCTTAATCTTATAGAAAACTACAGCTTGATAGAGAAGGATTACATGACACAAACACATTATCTGGTATTTACTTCTGGTTTATCATAAAATATTTGCCCTGCTTATACAGTAAGACTTGAACCAACCTGGAGCTAAACAAGAAGGGAGGGAATGAGAATGGTTTCTTTACTCTCATGTTCAACACAGACATCAAAAGCAGAGCATCACTTAAATGGTTTAACTTAAATTTATTAAGGCATTGATACCTGTTACTGCTTTAAGGATTGCATTGCCTACCAACAGAGGTATCAAATGCACACACAATCTTTAATGACACTTACTGAGATTCACAAATGTAATAGAGTAAATCAATCAAATTTTTTTTGTAAAAAACAGTAAAACTACAGAAGACCATTATTTGGAAAGAAAAAAGAATCAGGTAGCTACTCCAGACAAATCTTGTAAGTGTTGTATCCTTTACCCTTTATTTGTAAAGATATATTTTACAAATTGATAAAATATATTTCACATTTTCCATGCACTTGAACCTGTTGTAGTTTAGAACTGTTCTCTATCTTCTCCTTCATTAATTTAACAGCTAGCAGTTTTTATAACAGCTATAGTAAAATATCCTGTTATTCTCGTTTTTCTGCTTGCTGGCTGGCACGAATAAGAAAAGATAATGTCGCATGTAAAATAATCCATTGTTAGGGGTAACTTCCCAATTTAGAATGGATAACTCCCATTCTTAGGTTTAATCATCAGTTCCAATAACCTCATGGGGAAGGAGGGAGAAAGGAATACTTACCCATGAGGACAAGCATTCAATTGCCAAAAAAGTCTAAACTGAGTCTCACTCTATATGAATTGTGGGAAATTACAGGAAATAAAACTACTTGGGTGATTTATCAATATGCCCAGAAGAATGCAGAAAAAAAGCCTCCAATCTCATGCAGACTTCATTAAATAATAATTTAAGTTGTGTAAAGTTGTGAATGATCTCTACTGTTTCCAACATGACAGAAAATAATTCACCTATAAATTTAGATGGTTTATTTGAAGAGTACTTTTTTTAAATTATTAACCAGATTTATACAGAGTCAGGTAACCTGATGAAGGATTTGTTTATTGATGATAATAATTCTTGCCTTTGAAATCCCTTTTATATATTTCCCTGACTTTGAACAGTTGTGCTTTTCCAGAATATTAATAACTGTTCTTGCTATTACTTAGAAAGGCAAAGACAAAGCTAAGACTACAATGTTATACCGTGTCATTTCTAATTCCAACATGTCAGAAATACATCATCATGGACTTCATACTGCTTAAGTATTAATCAATGAATGGCAGAGCTCCTGCTGATCACAGTGCCCTAGAAAACAGAACACAGGATGAAATTCAAGAGGTTTAAATATATTCCTAGTTTAAAGTGTCTATCTATGCATAGGTATTCATTTCTATTTAAAAATAGAGGAAAAAAGCAATAAAGAGTACAGAACAGACCATCTACTGATGCCGCCACCATGTTTGTGTGTTATGTCTTTTCCTGACCTTGGCTGTGGAATTGGTCTGGATATTAACACCAATGCCAGACGGTATAATGGGAGGCTTATGGTAAATGAGGGGGTGTATAATTGGGTTGACTCTTGGTAAATCTCAGATTCAGATAGTTTGTCATACCTCTTATACGGTATCTCGGGCCCTGCAATCCCTACTATAAGCTTCTCAAGTAATTGCCTGCTATTCTGTGTATAACATCTGTAACAAAAGTGCCTCTTCTCTGTTGGTTCTTAGGCACTACTGTAACATAAATAATAGCAATAATACATTACAAATGAGGTACCAGCTATGCTGGGGAGGCATTTAGTGCCTGTGGAAGTAAGGTAAGGACCACATCATCTAAACCAATCTTTTCACTGAAGCCAATGAATGAATCTGATTTTAAAAAAAAATGTATTTTGTAATGTATAATGTATGCCTGGTTTGCTAGAACAGGGGCACTGCCAAGACAGGAATAACACAGAATCAAGTACAATAGCACTACAAAGCACTTTGTAAAAGCATTCAACAACAGCTATTTAGTCATAACAACAGTGGCACCGAAAAGCCAGCTTGCATTTACCATAACTGTGTGCCCAAAACCATGATCACCTTTAAAGAAATTAATTGCAACTCTGTACAAACTAAGTTATGCAGGGCATGTGAAACCCAGCTGTAGACTCAATCATTATAAGAGATTCTGCTTACAGCTATAGCCGAAGCTATATTAAATCCCATCAACGCATTTGGAAAAAAATAAAAGGAGTGTTATTTTCATTGTAAATTAATGGTAATCTTCTATTCTTGATGCATGTAAAATTGCCATGACAGTCAATGAAGCAGTCAAGGAGGCCTAGCTATGATAGGTGAGTGATTAAGGTACTTTGAACACTTCTCTGCCAGGAGAAAGAGACCTGGCTTCAGCCACTCTACCTGTATTTGAACCTGTATTTGGGTCTTCCAAATGTGAGAAGACTGTGCTCTGTGATACTGATTGAACTTAAGAGTCAGGTACATTTTCTGTGGAAGAGCAGATCAGAGTGGTTACCTCTAGGTAAGAGCTTGTAATTGAAAAGTAGAGATAGGCTCCTAAAACTCTGAGGGATGGAGTTTACGCCACACAGCCATGCCCCAGGATTTCACAATGGTTAGCTACCTTGTACTGTGTATTTTTAGGCACTGAACTTTGATTCCCTTGCATTTCATGGTGCACCCAAAGCAAAAACCTGCTTTCCAGTAAACTGCAGGGTTTCTACAATTCTTTGCATTATACTGGTAAATCCTCATGTGTGTCTTACTCTGACACTCTCTAACGATGAGCTCACTACAAGAACATTATCCTTCTACAGTGTTTTTAAAAAAGTTACTTTGAATTCATTTGAAACAAAACAATTCAGCATGTACTGAATTACGGAGAAAAAGATATTTTTTTTTTCCAGAACCTATTTTCAAAACCAGAATTCCCACTTGTACTGGCTTTGGTGAGGATAGAGTTAATTTTCTTCCCAGTGGCTTACACTGGGCTATGTTTTGGATCTGTGTCCAGAACACTGCTGACAACACACCGATGTTTAGCTATTGCTAAACAGTGCTTACACAGTGTCAAGATCTTTTCTGTTTCTCATGCTGCCCCACCAGCGAGTAGGCTGGGGGTGCAGAAGAAGCTGGGAGGGGCACAGCTGGGACAGCTGACCCCAACCGGCCAAAGGGATATTCCATACCATATGTCATCATGTACAGCTTATAAAGCTGGGGGGAAAAGGAGGAAGGGGGAACGTTCAGAGTTACAGCATTTGCCTTCCCTGATAGTCATTACGCATGATGGAGCCCTGCTTTCCTGGAGAAGGCTGAACACCTGCCTGCCAATGGGAAGTAGTGAATGAATTCTTTGTTTTGCTTTGTTTGTGCACGCAGTTTTGCTTTACGTGTTAAACTTTTACCCTTCTGATTCTCTCCCCCGTCCCACTGGAAGAGAGTGAGCAAGCGACTGTGTGGGGCTGAGCTGCCCACCAGCGTTAAACCACAACAGCTACAGGAACATTAGAAGACAAACTTGAAAACATTACTCCCTGCAGTGGGTTGACATTACCAGCTTCCAGATGCCCACCCAGCCACTCTCTCACTCTCCCTCACCAACAGAACAGGGGAGAAAATAAGATGAAAAAGCTCATGGGTCAAGATAAAGACTGGGGGAAAATTAATTTGTGGCCAAGTAAAATAGATTTGGGCAGCAAACAAAAATAAAAATTAAAACAATGCTTTCCTCCCACCCCTCTTCTTCCCAGACTTAACTTCACACCTCCGTTCCTGACTCTTCAACCTCTTCCCCTCCTGAGTGGTGCAGGGGATGAGTAATGGGGGTTTGTGGTCAGTCCGTAAGAGCTTCTCTTTGCTACTTTTTCCTTCTCATACTTTTCCCTACTCCAGCATCGGTCCTTCCACAAGCTGCAGTTCCTGCTCCACCGTGGTCTCTCCATGGACTGCAGGGGAGTCTCTGCTCTGGTGCCTGTAGCACCTCTTCCCCTTCCTTCACTGACCTTGGTATCTCCATGACCGTTTCACACTTTCTCACTCCTCTCTCAGAGCTCTTACACAGGTGTTTTTACCCTGTCTTAAACATGTTATCACAGAGGCATCACCAGCATCGCTGATGGGCTCAGCTTTGGCCACTGGCAGGTCTGTTTTGGAGATGGCTGGAACATGTAAATTAATGGTAGTCTGTGTCCAGCACGGGGCAGCCCCAGCCTCTCCTCACAGAGGCTGCCCTGCAGCCCCCACTGCCAGCACCTGGGCACCAACACCCAGTACACCTCCCCATGTAAATTCGCCAATTCGGTGTCCTTGGTTTCGTCCTATTACTCACACGGTAAAAGCCAAGAATGCTGTTAAATACCATGGTGAATCAAGATTGTTTGCTAGTTAAGTGATAACTTTTCACCTTTCTTAAAATGAGTGTATTTTTAAATTTCATAGGTACAAACTAAAATTGAATAGCACAGCTGAAATTCAATGAATATAGAAATTCATATTTACAATATTTTAATGAATAATATTAATCCAAAAAGTTTTACCTTTTTATGAAACTCTGATGAACAGAATTCTAAAAGGAATTTTATAGAAAAAAAATTCTTAAGTAGTATTTAATCCAACCTCACCCCCTGCAATTCTCTTGAGTAATAACAGAGGTTCTGTTTTGGACATGGCAGCTAGCTCACAAACATTCACAATGGTTTTCAGAGGAAGAGCCACAAATGACTGACACATGCTATCACAGATGCAGACATTCACAACATACCTTCTTCCCCAAACAGGGCAGAATGCAGCCCTCCGGCTCTAAAACACTGAACCTTTATCTGAGTGGCTTTCAGGAGGCTCAATTAGATTAGAAAGACACCTCCTGAGTCACACGTACTGTCAATCGGGTTAAAGAAAGAGGAAGATGAAATCAAAATATAAAATCAGCCCCATGGGGCTGGGCTAGACAGGTTCCTAAAAATGACGCTTACAAAAAGTTAATAAAATCCAAGCTCAAAAAGAATTTGCAGTATGTACTCATACAAGCAAGTTTATCTTTTTTTTTTAAACTACATTTTTCTGCTTTGAGCATATTAAAGTAAAATATTTTCACGCTTGTTGAACACTAACTAGATGCTGATATCCTTATTCACCCATGAGATACAGACCTATGTTCTAAAAGAGTTCCCGGCAGCACCAGGATTCATGGACAAAAGCATGATTTGAAATAAGAGTGGGTATCAAAATCCAGCCTGCAACTGTCCTTAACCTCTTTTTCGTTCTCTTCTAATTTTGCCACTTAAGAGAACCATCCATAAGCAGATTCTTCATTCAAGTTATGCTAAAAGTAGCATGCTATCTCCAAAAGAGGGAGATGGGAGACTTAAAATGGTTCCATATAGAGGAGCTTATTCAAACCAGAATTTTAAAAGCCTCCTTCTTTTCAGAATAGCAAATTTAAATAATTTTTAATTGTATCATTCTGTATGCAGAAAGGTATGTACCAATTTGCCCCGTGGTATGAGCTTCTTATGTGAAAATGATGGGGATGTGTGTCATAAAATAAAAGAAATACAGGCAGATGAGAAGAGTCTTTTTAAATATTTTTTTTGTAATGCTGATACATAGTGGACTTTAACAAGCAGCAGGTGTTTTGTTATCTTTCCAGGATAATCAGTAAATTGCTTGCATGGCGTATCTGTCAGCTTTGCCATGGCTCTTTCAGTGTCTGTTGCTATTTCATACACTCTGGGGGTCTTTAGTGTAGTTCAGTCTCTTGACAGCTATTACAGCCGCTTCCCATCACCTCTACTTTAGCAGTTTTCAAAAACATGGAAGTCAGACCTTTTATTTAAATACATTTCTCCTTTAGGAGATTTAATATTTTCTTTCTTAGGAAGGTTACAGACTTTACTGGCAGTCTAGTGCATCATTTTGGTTTGGCATTTGTATTTTTTTGTGTTGCAAACCAGTTATGACAATCTAACTAAAGGTGTTCATTTCTTCTAGCAAGAGAAAAGACATGAGGCTAGGAGCACAGCCATGCTAAGCACTCATATGTATTGGGATGTGGAAAATTAAGGGAAGAATTACACTCCCTTACAGGAAGAAGAGGCTTCCATGTAAATTCAAATCTTTGCCTCACAACAGGTCCAGGTTAGAAAGTGCCCAGATTCAACACTTCCTGACAAAGGAAGCCCTGAGAAACTTGACCTAACACCAACCCTATCAGAGAGTGGGACTAGGTAACCTCCACAGGTCACTTACAACGTGAGCCAGTCTATGATTCAGTTTTCTTGCTCTCCAGAGATACCATCCCTTCTACTCCTGAAACCTTACCCCTGACATGCCTTGTCCTACAGGCCCTTCACACTTCCCATCCTAGAGACACCTTTCTCTGTCTTCCTTCAACCAACAGTGTCTCCCATATTAGCACTGGCTCTTTCACTTTCACCAGACCAGTCTATCCATCCTACCCCAAAACCTTCATATTTCTCTTACTTCCATGCCACATTTTTTCATTCAATTTTTAGTTAATTCTTTAAAACTTTTATCTAATGTTGTATTCTTCTAATTCTAAAAGGAGACGCAGCATAGAAATAAGTGTGTGTATGTATGTAAGCGTGTGCAAGGGGAATCATGGCCACTTTTTCTGGATGCAGAAAAGAGAAGGCATCAATCAGACTCCTATAAGAAATCTCTGACTTGCAGGTTTTACAGGGGTCATCGTGATTATTTGCTACTCAATAACATCACTACTTACACCAAAAAAAAAAAAAAACCCTGACTTGGCAAAGCTTTGGGAGGAAGGTGACTGAATGTTGTACTGTAAAGCAAGGATCAGCTGACTCCTAAATAGATGATGGGAACCTGGACCATTGCAAAGCCATTTTCCCCCTACAGAATGTTCCCTTGGCTTCAATAGGGTTATAAAAGAAAAAAAAGAAAAAACAAAACAACAACAAAACAAAAAAATCCAAACATGTGGCTTAAGCAGAAATTTAGAAAATGTATGTAAGCGGTTCAGTCATGTATGAGGTTCTTTTTTTGGAACATACCTGATTATACAACATCTAAGTTTCTTTGGAAAAGTTATAAAAAGCTTACAAAGGAAAAAAGTAATAGCATTTGAAATGTTAGTGTTTGACAAATATATCCTTCTAAATTTTGAATTCTGAGATGAGACATTATGCAACAGATTTTCTCTGGGTACTCCAAATTGAAACATAACTACTTACTGAAAAGATACATTGTGAGGTTAATTACAATGAGATGACTCGGCTTTTCGTTAAAAAAAAAAAAATCTTGTAACATATTTTTATCTCTTTTTCTTTCTTTTCCACAGAAAAAAAAAGTAAATTACCCACTCAGGATTATTTATGGTTTTGTATGGTATCTTTTTAATAAGAATTATTATTAAAAACTATTTTTAAGGACCAAGTGGATTTATTAGACCTGGATTGAGAGTAGAATTATTAACTATTCATAGACGTATTTTTTTTTATAAAATGTCTGACTATATTATGGCAAACCAATGCAGGAAAGGAGAAATATTCACAAAGGATACCCCCTGTAAAAAGTATTAATATGCAACTTTCTAACAATTCTTTTTATTGCTTTAAACAATTATATCACAAGGAGAAATCTTCTAATCAACATCTAAATAATTTTACTATAATAAACTGCAGCACTTAGATGGCAAGGTTAGACGGAACATGCAGCTAAACATTTCTAATGCTAATTATTCATTCCTATAGCAGCTTCTGCTAATAATAAAAGCAACATTGTTCACATAGGGGATTTATGGGATCCGCAGGAGCAAATGGTTGAGTGCCTATTACCTGGGTAACTGAAGGTTTGTATCTGCTACTGTGAGTATGTTTCTGTCTGTTTTGGGCATAATGTGTGCCATTGAATGAAATAATGACAAAACATAAAACTGGAAATAGTTTTGAGGTGTGTGGGATTACAAATACAGGATATTGGATTATTGTTTTAAATTTTATCAGCCACAGAAGATTAATGACCATATCTAACAAAGCCTAATGTAATAGCTATTCATGCAGGAGACTTACATTTACAATCAGAGGTTCTGCATCTGTTTGTATCTTTCACCCAGTGACAGACAACACAGGGTTGGGTGTAAAGTGATAATAAATTCTTTTGAAAAGTGAGTGCCCACTTTGATAAAAGGGTAGCCGCTCAACTGGAAGAAAAGCAATATTTTTTCTTCCTTCTCCAGTCCATTTCCAGTAGTCTTCTTAGCTTTCACCATGAAGCACCCTACTACTTCCTTTCAGCCTATTAGCCCTAGTTCAATTTTTACTTTTAAGTTTTGAATACCTTTCTGACTCCACCTCCACTCCCCACAAGGTCCAAGATGAAAGCCTGGAGAACAGGTATGCTCCACCGTTTTTGCTACAGATACCAGACCAAGGAGTTACCACGTACATTAATCTGTTCTACTATAAACTGTCTAAAGCCATGTAAAGATGGCAGCACAAATACACTTTTCTGACTGCCCTGTCATGCTGGTAGGGTGGATGCCCAGACTGATGGAACTGTTGGAGCATATCACTCTTCTCTTCCAGCCCTTATGCTGGCTTTTCTTTCCTACGCTGGACAGCAGGAAGTAAGTGCAGTGAGTATAGGGCTCTGCACCTGCACACACTGAGAGGTGCTCATGAGGGGCACTCACCTGGGAAAGCCAATTCTTTCTAGTTTTCTGCAGATCCTTAGGCATAGATCAGGCCTTGTTCCTCACTAATTTTGAAGTGTACGTCTTATTTCCAGAAGTAGCTACATCCCCTGGACCTTCAATATGAAAGGATACTTGAAACATCCAGATGGAAAGAAAAAATCCAGCAAGTATGATGTTATGTGTGATTCAGTTTAGATTGAATAATAGATAGTTTCATTTGCAAACACATATATGACTACTGCAAGTGATTTTCATACACATTTTTCTAATAAATTAAGATGAATAAGTAAATTAAGATGGATTAACCAAAGTAATTTTAAAAGTATCTTCATACATTTTTGTGTGCATTCCTAAGAGAAATATGCACTGAAGTATAAAAGCTTTAGTCTATAATGTTTATTGATAATTTTTCAGAACAGTTTGCTACTGGTTACTTATTTCTATTACTTCTTAGATAAGTAATCAGTAGAAGTACTTTTCAGATGCATGGAACTTTTCATTCAAATGGCTTACAGTCTTTAAAAGAACAAGACTTTTTTTTTGCATTTCATATTTTTCAAGGGGAAGATCGTCTCCAAAGCATGTGTGCATAGGACTATCCAAGCTTTTGGATACTTGTCATCCTAAGATCATAAATTTTCTAAGTAGCTGTCTCTACAGCCAACCCTCAGTATTTTCCTTCAGTAAATAAAAGGACTTATTAAGTTATGCAGAAGGCTCAAATCATGGAAATATATTTCTTTGTACTTAATTCTGATTTCTGGTTCTAACAGTTCTATTGTGTTTCTCACTGAAGTGCTTTACAGCTTTGTGTGTCCTCAACACAGCAATGATTTTCCTGGCACCATCAAACTTCACCAGCTTTTCAAACCTTACTCTTCATTTTTAACAAAAAATTTCTTCTTTCAATAAATTCGTTATGCAGCAGGATATGGGTATTAAGTTTATAATTTTATTTCACTTATTTAAACAATTTACATTACTATTTGAGTAAAGTTCTAAACAGAATTTCTTACACTGAATTTTTTTCCCAACCTCTTGTAAGTCATCTGAATATCTGACATGAGGTACTGGAAATCTCACCTTTCCTTTGTAGGAATATGGGACAAAGACATGTCAGGCTCTCATCTGTTTTCAGGGAAAAGATCAAATGTTTTTGAGATGACAAGTATCAATGGAAAGTAATTTTAATTCACATCTTCAAAATTATTAAAATATTTTAAATATTATTTAAAATACCAGACAATTATTTTTCTTTCTAAGGTACCTTTTCTTTTTCTGAAACAAAATCTAGCTGAAACTACAGTCGTGCAGTAATTTATAACCATGGCTGGATCATTAGGCAAAAAGATTGCCTTGATGAATTCTTACAGTCAGTGAAGTAGTCCCCAATTACTCCTAGAACCTGTTTGATTCCACCTAAATGAGCAGATTTTTTAAAAACAAATCTACTACTTTTTTTTTCTGAACATTGAGCATCTGGTTATGGAAGCAGCTGAGACATCAATGCCTTGCAAATGGTGCAACCGGTCATCTAGAACACATTCAGGTGAGAGGTATTATTACACATGCTTGCGGAGGTTAAAATCTTTGTCTACTAGAGTCCAGATCTGACATTTTAATTACACAGTTGAAGCATGGACATAAACAACAACATTTCTTAAACAGAGTACTTTTTAAAAGGTATAAAATGTTCCAAATGCCAAACTCGCAACCGATGAAATTGCTTTTTTTTTTTTTTTTTTTTTTTTTTTTTTTTTTTAAGAGAATTATTTTAGAACAAAACCAGTGTAGTAAGAAGTTATATTAAGGTGTACCATGCAGTGTATGTTCCCCTAATAATCCCTTTTTATTCTACTGGACACTAATTTACAAGTAAAAATTTATCTCTTGAAAAAAAACGAGCAAAATTCATCAGCAAAATTGTTTTTCATTTCATCAGAGATTCAAACCCTCCATTATAAACTGATTTTTGTTATATCATATGGTACCATTAGAGGTTTCTCTTGGAACAGAATTGTTAAGTACAGTCCCTTTGCATTCTTGGGATAGCCTGCTAACTTTGTACAGCCATGAACTTACAAAGCCTTGTAAGACATGAATATAAGGTCTGTTCTATTTCTGCACAAATACTTTTAGCTGAAGAAAAATTTACTTCTCTATGTGAATTGACTCAATGGAAATAAATTGTACTCCACTAAGATGTGAGTATGTGCAGTCTTAATTGTTTATTCCTGTACTCAGCATCTTTTTTCATTCTCTAATATCTATTAAAATAACTGACATTTAGTTCATTCCAACAAGAATGATCTGTAAAGGGATGTACAGACCAGAAGTGGAAAAGCCTTGGTAAAAGAAGCTGGTATATATCTTAATCCTCCAGCTGCTGCACAGGGAAACTGTAAATACCCCAGAATGTGCATGTGATCAAAATCCAACTGGGCAGGCCAGGGGGTAGCCTTGAGGCAAAGCAAGACTTGTAGCATCTCATTACCTATCATCTCACAGGAAAATAACAGTGCTTTCTTGCCATTTACACCTTAAAGTCTTTTTAAAACCATTTGAGACTTAAGGTCTTGGATCCAGCTGCTGCTACCAAGCAAGAATAGTTCAGCTGACAATCTGCTGACAGAGAGCAAAAGATGCTCGGTAGACTGAGAAAAGGTGAAGGCAAAGGACCATCACAGGCATGCCCTGGCCTCATGATAGCTCTCAGAGTTCTTGGAGGCAGTCCCTGCATGTCAGATAATATATCAAGAAAATTCTCATTCTAATATTTCTGCAAAAGCTGCATTAGGTTTTAGTCCAAACAAAATCCAATGGATTTAGCTGGACTAGTTCCAACAGCGTTTTTGGATTTTTCTGATCTTAAGCTAGTACAAGAGCTAGATAAGTCAGCCTTTAATTTGCTTCAGATAATCATAGTCAATTCATCTGTAAGTACTGGCAATCCCACAGGAGGTAGTCATCATTCTTAAGACCTCAAAGAAAGGGATAAATGGAATATGGCAGAAGTGTGTAACACAACGCGGAATGCTCTGGCTTATAACAAAAGAAGAAAGAATCAAACTTCTTGCTCCCAAAGAGTCCTGTAATGTGAAGTAAGGAACACCCACACCTTGGTATAACCATAGTAACTCTTAATGGGATATAGAGACCCTCTGGAGCAAATAAAAGGGAAAGAAATACAGCCGAAAAACCAGACCGGTACATTGACTCCCACTACTGAACAAACGCAGGCTAGAATAAGTGTGTTTCTATCAAGCTCTCTAAAGCAACAGTTCTTTAATAAGCAATAATATCCTTCTGAATAGTAGTAAAGTAAGAGCCAGTCTTAAGATGGTTTATCAGCAATCCAACAGTGCCATCTATCAGATTTCATTACAATTATATTTTTCATACAGCAACACAAATGTGTCATTTTCTAAACTAACCAAATTAATTAAAGTAAAAAAAGGGGGGAAAAAATAAAAAAAAATTTTAAAATATGTTAAAATAGTCTGTACCATCTAAAATAATGAAGTAAGAGGTAGCTCCGTGGAGACAATTATTTTTTAAACTGAATATGTGAAAAATTATCCTTAGCAGAAAATGTCTTCTCTTGTCCTGAAAAGTCAGCAGACAGGATAAATAAAAAGTTATCATACCATAAAACTCTTAAAACTCACATAGAATGCAATTAGAGCTTCAGAAGTATAAGACAACGATGTTGTACTTGACTTTCAATTTAATATGTAAGTTTGAGTTTCCTCTTCCTTCAATGAATAAAACTACATTGTGTAAGCCTAAGTGATATAAATAAAGGAAACATGTAGGCGAGTCGGAGGACAGGCAATACCCCCAACACATAAGGCTCAGGTAGGGAGAGGTAGGTGTCACCTGCACAATTAAATAAACTTGTTCCTTCTTAAAATACATCAGGGAATGGTACTTTTCAGAAGTCAAGTGGAACTGCTTTCTATTAACTCGGACTGGGAACTGACCCTTTGTCACTGCATAGTTATAAAAACAAATGAGGATAAAAATCACCTGCTTAATAAGTACATGTGCTGTTTTGTGCTGGGATAGAGTTAGTTTTCTTCATAGTGGCTAGTATGGGGTTGTGGTTTTCATTTGTGCTGGAAACAGTGTTGATAACACAGGGATGTTTTTGTTATTGCTGAGCAGTGCTTACACAGAGTCAAGGCCTTTTCTGCTCCTCACCCCACCCCACCAGCAAGGAGGCTGGGTGTGCACAAGAAGCTGGGAGGGGACACAACTGGGACAGATGACCCTGACTGACCAAAGGGATAACCCACACCATATGACATCATGCTCAGCTTATAAAGCTGGTGGAAGAATAAGAAAGATGGGACATTCAGAGTGATGAAGTTTGTCTTCCCAAGTTACCGCTACACGTGATGGAGCCCTGCTTTCCTAGAGATGGCTGAACACCTGCCTGCTGATGGGAAGTAGTAAATGATTTTCTTGTTTTGCTTTGCTTGTGCGTGTGTCTTTTGCTTTGCCTATTAAATTGTCTTTATCTCAACCCACGAGCTTTCTCACTTTCACTCTTCCGATTCTCACCCCCATCCCACTGGGAGGGAGTGAGCGAGTGGCTGTGTGGGGCTGAGTTATCGGCTGGGGTTAAACCATGACAGTACATAAATTCTGTAATGATCAAGGGAAAAGAGAGCAGATTCCACTCCTCTTGACTATGTCTAAACAACTTGCAACTAGTTGCAATTGTACAGTACTGTACAAGGATGTTCATATCCCCAGGTGGAAAAGAAGTGTAGATCTATCACAAACAGATATGCAGAGGTAAGTCTTTCTATGATGAAGTGGGACTGAAAATTAGATTATTTTGGTCTTTAATCTATGTAATTAGTTTTATTCCAGCCCATAGCTATCAGTGAGCAAATCAGATTAAATACTACTTGACAAGTTCTATAAAATTCATTACCTAAATTATTCAGTAATATTTTTCTTACATTTGCCAAATTTAGAGAGATAGTAGAACAATTAGTAAATTATTCACAGATAGATGAATCTCTCTTCCAGTTCATTGTCACTAAAATATTCTAGATTGTATGCAGAATATTATATTCATTAGCAAGATATCCTAAGTTCTTTGTAAATTAAACCAACATCTGAAATTTTTGATGAATCATGTTTAAATTGATGTTATTATAAAGAAGATTCCTGCAATTCAAAATGTCAAGATTATCAAATCAGAAATCCTTCTTTTACAATCAGTAGGAAAACTAATTCTGTCATTAAATCTTAATTGTGTCTTCAGTTCTTTGCTGGACAATCTTAGTAGCAAGATCTGTCTTGAATAGTCTAGAGGCTAGCCTTGACTGGACACCTAATTTTTAGACATCTAATATTGGGTGAGACAAATTTCATCAGCTACTTTGGAATCACTGTGCTGCACAAACTCATAGTTAAATCAATAGTCTTCATTATGAATAATGCAATAGTATCTTAAAAATCCATATAAAGTGAGATTTTCAAAAGCCTATAATATTGGCCTAACTCTGCCCCCACTAAAACAAATGGTAGTTTTATCACTGACTTATGGGAGCACTGAAGAAGTAGAAAGGGAATAATTTGAAAGCATCTGACATCACAAACTTGGCAATGTCAGCTCAGGACCAAGTGCTTTAAGAAGTCTTACCCTCTATCATAAGTCCTCAAACTTAAATTTGTTCTTAGCTACTTCCATGCATTTCCAACATATGAAAGCGAGTTGCATAGTAAAACTACTTTGGATCTATATGTTTACTTTGAATTATTTCAGAGAGGTATAAGCTAAATAAGAAAGCAGTAGATTCTTCTTCCCCAATACTGTTCCTGCAAAAAACTGTTTGTCTTAAAATCTCCGTCAATATTCTATTTCACTATTTTAGCTGATATTAGAACTTAAATCTTGTAGACTAAATTCAGGCAACACGTGTGATTTAATGCTAGTTTAACATCACCACAAGCCTGTATTCAGAGCAGAAAGGACTATACCAATTGCCTCTTGTGCAGTTTATTTCTACTGAGGCAAGACTAATGTAACAGAAATAAAGGAGAATGAGGTCACAGAGAATATTGTTAAATCAAACAAGTACATTTTGATCAGAAACATTTTCTGCTACAGATGGGAATGTTTATGAATTCTACCATATATTTCTGTCATTTCTACCATATTCTATCGTATGACATGTTCTGTCATAATGGGCAAGAATTCTGTCATCTTTAGGGAGATCAAAACACGGGCATTCAAATTCTAACCTTACAATTCCTCTATTCAAATTTAGCATAATAAGCATATATCCATATATATATATAGATATATATAAGACCAGAAATGGACACAGCTTGTCTTCAACAACAACAAAAAAACAGTTCTGCAGCAACAATTGATAAAAAGAGAGTACCTTTTTAAATGGTCTAAACAAAAAATTCTTCTGCAAATGCAAATATGCAGCAACTACAGTTCTAACACAGTGTAGCAGTCCCCTGTTTATAACCAAACACATTGACATTCAATAAATAGTGCTGCATAAAATTTCATTTCCCTGTGGGGAAAATTTAAACTTACTTTATTATTCCTCTGGAATATTTTAAATGAGAAAAAAATGAAGATAAACTGCAGTTGACCCTAGGCATTATAAATGCCATTAAGGCTCTTGCTCTGTTAGGCCCATCTGTTGCTTTTCAGGCCAGCTATTCATTAACCTTATTAGCACCAGCCCCTATAGCCTTCAGTTGACATTTCCCTGGTTAATATGGAAAGCCCATTTCCTAGCACACATGAAGAGGCTGATTAAAGAATTTATATGAATTGTCTAATCGATGAAGTAAAATAGAGCAACAACTGGTCTGTTTTTCCAAACCCAACAGGAAATTCCTTTCTGTGGGCTTCTAGGGGACTGCACTGTTCTTATATATTAATATGTAGCTTTGCACAGCTACTGTCCTAATCAAATCAGCAGAATATCAGTCTTCTTGGCATCAGTAATAATCTCTATCTGTTGCAGCAATATAAATCCAACTGGTATACTATCAGATTTTGTACTAGATTTACTGATGAGCCGAAAAAAACAACAGCAAATGTATTCATTCAACTGATATACCCAGCAGCTTAAAATTATGTGAATGCATAAACTGTCTATCACATTTAACCCATTGATAGGAAGTCACAGTAAGGTGAATTGTTTGTTATTTAATCTCAGTGGTTCTTCATGCTGGGCATTCATGCATTTTTTTACTCCCACAGAGAATATTGTGAGCAATTTAATTTACAGAATGAGTTTAGAGGAAGTGTTTTTTCTCTTTCTATTTTAGATTAGGTATTGCAAACATACAAAATTCCATATATTTCTAAACCTGCACAAACTGAAGCAAACCTTTCAGAAAACAAATAATATTAAAACCTGACACATCATAAATTAAATGGCAACAGCTGACATTATTTCACACACTGAAAAGAAATCAACTTTTTTCTGTCAAGAGGTTGTTTTCATTTTTTTTTCTGAAAAGCCTAAGAGTGAAAGTAAACAAACTAACAGGTTAAACTATACAGGGACAGTTCAGCAGCCTTTCTCAGCATCCCTTTGGCACTTATGATTCTTCTTGTATCTTGTGGCAATACAAGGTAATTTCCCGATATTTTTTTCCCATAAGTGAAAAGTCAGGATAATTTATAGAGATGCCCTATTCTTCCTGACCGGTTATTTAGTTAGGAGTAAGCCTTTTAGGTTTTTAAGGCTAAAATTAAGACTGTCCTTCCAAAAACACCCAATTCAGCAATTCAGAAATATCATTAATTAAAAATAAGATCCGACCTACAGAAGTGACTACAATTACTGTAGGCAGAATGTACTGGAAAACATACAGCTGTCCAAATCTCTTTTACTTCAAGGATGCATTTATCAAGTATTCTACCTCTGTTAATCATTGTGTGTCTTTTCTTGTGAAGTTATCTATCTCCACCATGCCTCTCCTAAGCCTGTGTAAGACACAGGCTCTCTTTTCACATTTGAGTCTTTTTCAACCATTAACAGGCCAGCATTAATTTGTATGGGGGGGGGGGGGGAAAGAGTAATAGTCATAAATTATATAGATGTTATACAGAACTCAGTGAAATCAATGGAAAGACTTACAGAAACATCACCTGGTTTTGGAGTATATGGAGTCCACTGAGTGTCTTGCATAAGGGCATTCATCTCCTCCTGTTGTCAACACCAGCATGATCTCTCTCAGCTCAATGTCTTGACTTATACACACCTGAGAACTCAGCCTGAACCTTTTTCACCTCAAAGAAATGCTGATATTTACAAGTGTTAAGTAACCAAAATGTCACGTCACAAGAGCTATTTAAAAATGGTGCCTAACACAATAAAGAAAAACAGGTTCTATTGGAATTTCTATCAGTAATGGATAAATCTTAAAGGTGTAGTTCAAGTTTGATAAGCTCCTCAAAGTCTGGATGCCTATCTGAAAGTTATTGACCAAAACATCTGAATTACTTGCATCTGCTCAGTTTAACTGGGAAGTTTAGGAAAAGAATCTGTTTCTTGAGGCATGACTAATAGATACAGCTGAGGACATTCCAAGATAATCACTAAGTATAAGGTCTGAAAAGAGAAGAAAAATAACCCCATTTCTTCAGACCTCAGAAACGTATTTACTTCAGATTTGATTCAGGAAATAGGTTAAGAAACAGATTGACTCTTATTTATGACATCATTTTTAGTTGTTAATATTATTTTAGTTGTTAATATTGGAAAAGACCCTACAACACATTAAAAAACTTGCTTAGCATTTCAGTGAGACACTGAGGGAGATAAGAACAGTTTCTGTCTGCTCCTCTGCCTTCACTCTTCTGCATTGTGCTGAGCTGCAAGCTGAAGCTCTGTAATAGGAAAACTTTCCCAGTTCTGGTGCAACAGATGTTTTCAAAAGTGCTTCGACTCCCAGAGAAGTAAGGCTGGAGATAACTATATAATCTCCCTCATCCTAACTGAACGGCATATTACCCAGCGATCACAAAGCAGCCTTTATGTGAGATTTCATATAAAAATATAAGGTACCAAAACCTGAAGTTTCACACCTAGGAAGCTACTGTCTTTTTTTCAATGTAATTCTTTCTTTCTTTCCTGCATATGCAGCTCTTCCAGCTTATGTGACTGTGACAGTACATTTATCAATTTGCTGCCGTGAAGTTTGTGCTTTCCCTTAACTTGCATAATGCTACCTCACAGTTCAGTTCCTAATTCAAAACAAGATTTCTTTTACAAAGCCCTGTATGTACAGAAGAAAAGGCTCTGTGCCTTATCCTTTATAACTGAACAAAGGTAAAATATAGACAGTGTGGGAAAAATAGACATTCTTATTACCCTTTTTAGATTAAATTTTCTTCTTGTTCTTCTGCAATCCTTTGTTCTCCACCAGAGTGAGGCCAAGCACAAAATACCACCCAAGTAATACTTTTTAGTGCTGTTAAGAATTACCTAGGTAAGTATTAAAGAAGAATATTGCATGGGGGTTTTTTCCTAGACAATTAGAAGAGCAAGTAATCCACTAATTTCTACCAGCAAATGAAAGAAAAACACAGATATCATGGCTCCATTTCAAAACAATTGTTCACAGAATTTTGACTCTGCTGGCATGTAGTTATTTTATTTGGGGCATTGGAAGTTCCTCTCATATCCAGCAGAATTTAATACATATTTCTTAAATAATCTGTTTGAACACATATTACTCAAATACCAAAAAATCTCATTCCATCTAGAAAAAGAGGAGGGCATGTCTCTCAGTCTTACAGGAATTGAAGAGATGGACTGTCAAGGTTTTAAATGTGCAGGGAGCAGGTGAGTTTGTACTGCTGATAGCAAAAAAGCAACCCAGTAACAACCACAAAGCCCTTCTTGCGAGCTAAGTTATGTAAATTGAAGAATGCCCTTACTGTCAGCAGGTATATTATTTCGAAGAAGACAGACAACTGTGTTAATCTCCCTTCTGCTTAATCCCTGTCTCTCCACAAATCATCATGTCGACAGTTTAAACAGATTTAGATGTGACTGAAATCAAGAAAAGGAGATAGTCTCAGGATGCTGGGGCTGATGCAGGCCTCCAAGAGGTAATTTTGTTTGTGGTAGAGAGAGAGCGCGGGAGAGAGAGTAAATCTAACAAATCTAACAAAGAAGCCCTCTGGCCCAGCCCTGAGGATCAAATCCAATTCTACCAAGATACACATTAAGCCCTGTCTATCACAGCTTTGCCCTTGAAAAGACAAATAATGATGAGATTCACCTCGTTGTGCTTGTCTCTGGAGAGAGGAGACAGAAGACATTTAAGGAACCTGCACTATTGCTCATTTTGAATACCTTTTAGTATTTAATTTTTATTATCTTAGAGTGGGGGTAAAAAAAAAGTTAATGCTGTTAGTTTAACCTATTGCTATCCCTTAGGTAAGAAGCAATAATCACTGGAGTAATAGAAGCAGTCAATAGTGGAGGAAGTGGTGGTCAGTGGAACAGTGGCTCATACATTATGCATCTTGACCAAATTATTTGTTGCAAACTGCAGCTTTTGTACTTCTTTTAGGTGAAAAGGACCAATTTCTACTTACTGCTCTACTGATAATCATTGTGGAAAATGTTCTCAAAAGACTGCTGTGAACTGAAAAAAAAAAAAACCAGTACAACTTTGAATATTTAATTTAATCATTTTCTGATAATATAAAAGTTAGATTCACTCATATTCCTTCTGTGCCAGTACTCTGTCAAAACCAGTCCTTTAGCACTATTTTTGAGTACTTAATAGTCAAGTTTTAGATTAAATAAGTCCTTTTTTAATAAGGATTACTAGTATGCCACTCTTGAAGTTTTTAAAGCAGAAATTCTATCATTTAATCACTTTAGCTTTAACTCTTATCTGATCAAATTAGCATTTGCAAAGCTACACCTAAAATAACAAAAATAGACTCTGGAATAATCTTCAGTGCAAAGAAAATTATAATTACCTAGGTGGTCTGCATGATCACAGCTTGCAATTCTGTGTCCTAGAAGAAAACCAGAAAATTAATTAGTTAATGTCAGTGATACTCTTTGAAGATGAATAGCTATATGAAAGTGCTGAGAATTATTACGGTTATTAGATAGCACAATTAACCGCTTACAATTAAAAAATTGAAGTAATTTAACTGAACTAAAGGGGATGCTACTGTTTGCAATTCCTTGGGCCAGTTCCCCAGGGTCTAGCTGATGGGTTGAGGGGAAAGCAAAAGAAAACCTGGGCAGCTCATCAGCATACAAGACAGCAGGGCCCTTTGGGAATGACCAAAAGGGTGCAGGCTTCTGCATCCAGCAGTGGTCAGGAGCCATTCTTCAGCTGGGGACTGCAAGAAGAAAAATTTTCTCTGCCCCCCCCGCCAACAAGTACTGTTCCCCTTACTGTCCCTCACTGTGGGGTCTCTCCTACCTGAAGAGAGGCACAAAGAGGGAAGAGGTGGGGACACCTCAGGATATGGGAAACGGAGCTTGGGTTCGTATTCTCTTTGGAACATTTGTAGTCTCCTCTGAAACCTTCCTGCTCAACTTCAGCCAAAATTATTTCTGAGAAAGACTTCTGGTTTTGAAAAAACAGCCTTTTAATGTGAAAAAAAAGACTTTGTCAAAATGATGCTGACTTATTCTAGATGCAGTAGTTGACTCCCTGGACCTTGAAGGTGCCTCTTTTGGCAAGCACTGCCTCTTCATAGACAATTACTATGCTGTATTTTAGCACTTTCATCTGTTTGTAGCTATCCATTCACTGGTCCTTTGGAATATGTTTTCATGTTATTCAAATATGATACCATGTGGCAATTGCCACCTAGAGATTTATTTTATGTGGTTTAAATTGAGTTTACAACATCCACTGTAGATTTCATTCTCAGCCAAGTTTCTTTACACCATGAAATATAATTTTTTAATTTCTTAAATGCTTTTAGATCATAGGAATGAAAGTGCTAAGGAAGTACGAGATGTAATATTCAAATTACATATAATAATATTAGCATATAATTCAGTGAGAATGAATTGACAAATTTAGATTCCCCTTCTACATTGTGAGCCACATTTCCTGGAACTATTCATAATTCAGACATATTAGAAGAGTCCTTAACTGCGGTATTTTATGGACTGTTGAATATTCTTAATTTAAACTATACATTTTCTTAAGATTGCTGAAGATCCTTAATGATATTGCTTGTGTTTGCAAAATCAGAAATAAGCTCCTACTAGTACTTTTTAATCATTTTTAAAATTTGCTTCATGAAAACACATTGTTCAGTGAACTACATTGCCTGGATACCTGCAACAATGCTCTAAAATTAGTAGGCAGGTGAAAAGCAATTCCTGATGGCAAATTTAAAATAATTCTTTGTCATGGCCACCCTGAACTTTTACTAATTTTTTTGTGTGAGTAATTAATAGAAGTTGTCGTGATTTAACCACAGCTGGCAGCTAAGCACCACCCAGCCGCTCACTCACTCCCCTCCCTGGTGGGATAGGGGGAAGAAATGGAAGGGTAAAAGTAAGAAAACTTGTGGGTTGAGATAAGAATGTTTAATAATTGAAAAAAAAAAAAATAATAACAAAACTGTAGTGAAAAGGAAAACAACAAAGGAACCAAACCCAGAAAAAACAAGTGATGCAACAACTCACCACCTGCTGACTGATGCCCAGCCAGTCCCCAGGCAGTGATCACTGCCCCCCCCCAGCCAACTCTGCCCAGTTTATATACTGAGCACAACATCGTATGGTATGGAATAGCCCTTTGGCTAGTTGGGTCAGCTGTCCTGGCCCCCACCCAGCTTCTTGTGCACCTGGCAGAGCAGGGGAAGCTGAAAAGTCCTTGACTGATGTAAGCACTGCTCAGCAACAACTAAAACATCAGTCTGTTATCAGCATTCTTCTCATACTAAATCCAAAACACAGCGCTATGCCAGCCACTAGGAAGAAAATTAACCCTATCCCAGACAAAACCAGGACAGAAGTTTATAATTTTTGAATTGGATTTCTTTCCAAAAGTGTGAAATTTATGAATGATTGTGCATATGTGTTTAGTGGGCCACTGTTTTGCATTGCACACACAAAGGGCACTGAAAGTCAGCAATGAGCAAAGATGCAGAGTCTATAAAATGAAACAAATCACCCTGGCAAGGGGACTGGGGTTTGCAAAGGTCTAGAAAATTTAGTGATAATTAAACACATTTAGAGGAATAATCTCAAAGTTAATTATATAATTGGAAACACAGAAGAAAGCTGTGGCAGCCCTATTGCTCCGAGCTATTTCTCTAAAGGAATCATCCCTGCAGAGATTCACAGTGCTCTGTACTGCGCTGGGGAATGATTAAGGGTAGTGGCCATCTTATATTGCCTGTGGTAAATGCAACCTCTTTAGAGACTAAAGAACAGAGAGGAGGATGTCTGCAGTGGCTGAGCCATCGTGAGCGTTATAGCACCAAACAGCTCTGCTTTGTAATGGTAGCACTAGACAAGAATGCCCTTCTAGGGTCATTAGCCACCTTATTTGCCCACATGCTACATTTATAACTGGATGCTGGGTGTAAAAAGATTAATGCATCCTTCTGAATGCAAATAATAAAGGAGCTGTCTCTAGCTCAGGGCTGAGGTGCAAAAGCACAGCACCGTTACGAAATCTGATCAGTCACTGTTCATGCTGCCTGTTCAGCCCTGAAAACTGGTCTTCATGAGAGTGAGCACAAGGACTGTGACAAGGGGAAGGTGTGTACTCAGTATTATCTCGTGGCACAGTCAAGCCCATTCCGTGTAGCAATAAGAGATACCGAACTTTTCTGCCAACTTTTATGCGAGGCTAACAAAGTGTTGCTTTCACTGAAGAAGGAGGATCAGAAGGAAATGGTCCAAAGGTAAAAAATATTTTAAAGAACACCTTGCTTAAATATAGATAATATTCACATCACCCAGGTGTGATCACAACCAAATAACACATATGTCACAATCTTCATTTCATGCCTCTGCATTATTAGATATTCCAGTGTAATTCTAGACTAACAGGGCAAGAACAAATAAAAGCATTAGACTGGATATTGCGGTATCAAGCCTTGCAGTTAAATTCCTTACTACATCCCTTGCCTGGCACTGACTTCTTTGGGGCAGTTGTATTTTATGTACTAAGTGGAACTATGTGCTAGCTGAGACATAACATGTAACGCCTTGGGCCTAGATCGCTTTATATCTTATGAAAATGTTAATTGCTTACTAGCTATCATCCTTCATTTTTTAATTGAACATTTTCCTAGGAAATTTTTTATTCTTACAGGGTGCCACATATTGAATCTTTTAAAAAAAAATAATCCTTGAACTAAAAGAAATACAGTCTTTCTGGCTTTTTCCCTTTTTTTGATGAACAAAAAGAATCATCTTAAAGATTTTCTGTTCAGTCTGATTTTTGGCTGAACTTTATTATGATATTTCTATTGTTCAATCTTGTTCTGGTTATGCAAATATCTTTATGTAGGCAGATTCTAATGAAAGCAAGCCTGTTCCCAGTATCTCCGTGAAGCCTTCCTGTTTTCATTCATTACACCATAGTGTCTGAGAGAAAAAGAAGAGAACACTATCTGGAAAGCCAAATATAGAGTGCAATGAGCATGCCACAATTTACTGTGGAGGCTTTTCTGCTTTTGACAAGTGACACAACTAATTGTAGAGTGCAGAAAGCTCTCCACTCCCATCAAAGTCCAGGTGCTCCACTTATACAATTCAAACTTCAGAGAAGTCACTGCTGCTTTCAAACTGCATGCAAAATATAACCAAACCATACACATGTGCTCCAGGAAGATATCTGGTGTAACATGTTCCTTTGGCATTTGCAAGTCTAATCCTCCCAAGGTTATGCACACAAACCGTCATCCTGAGAGGTCAACTTATTCTACAGATGGGAAAAATTATGTCAGCATGTTTCTATGCAATAACATTCCCCAGAAGAAACAGTACCTGAGTGGAAGACGAAGAATATGACTTGCACTGAAAACAATGTTCAGGATAGGAATTGTCCAATTTCCTTTGCCTGACCCTTCCAGCAGCTTTCAAGCACTGCATTGAAAAATTTGTTCTCCAGCATGTCACAGAAATGGGAAAGGAGGCTGACATCCCAAGATTATCCCATTAACCCAGGTTTTATGCACTAACCATAGTATGTAGCAACAACAGCCCAGTTTCATAGAGTTAATGAGATTAAGAAAGGGCTTCTCTACGATACTCTCTTCCTCTTCTCTACGATAGCAAATACCTAACCTAATATCTTCGTGGTCACATTGTAAGTCTTAATAAAGTGACAGAAGTAATTGCAACTGATTAATGTTCTTGATGTAATGTTCTTAGACTACTGTAAGGTCTTTGGCTTAACACATTTTGCTTACAAAATTAGAGCAACACAAAGCCAATATGAAACCTATCAAAGGATTAAAACTGGCTGATAGTTTCATAAATGTGTATGAGCAGCTCCCACCTTCAAGAATCTACCTCACCTGCTGGTTGTTCAGTGCCCTTGGTTCCTTCTATAAGCAGCAGAGAGAAAGAAAGATGAACTTCCTTAGAGGACAAAAATGTAACTTGCATGCTCAGAAATAACCTTGAAAAGAACCCACTACAACAATTCTGTAAACAACTTTGGGAGACTGGTAACTGAGATAACTAAACCAATCCCCCAGACAGAAAAGGTAAAATAAATATCACCATTTGGTTTTGAACATATGCGGTATGTTATATGTGTGATTGCACAGAAGCAAGTGCTTCTAGAGCACATGAAGTATTTTACTTCTAGAGGACATAACAGTGTTTGTGAAAGGCAAGCAATAAGGACAGATCACTAATACTAAGGTTGGATCATTTGCTAAAATGAGCACCAGTGTAAACACTCAGTATGGCTTTGAGCATTTATTAATGCATTTAGTATGGCCAAATGCAGCCATACTTAAAGAACAGAAGAATCTGTCTCCTCTTGCTTTTCTGAGGATGTAGGCATTGAGAGACCTAATCAGCTAAACACAACCTCCAAATGAAACAGCATGGTCAAAACCCTGTTTGAGTAAACAGGATGTTTATTGGGAATAGATAAGATATCTGTATTTCTGTACTTGGCAGTGGTGCAAACAACTACTAGGATATTGTGTTGTCCAGCTCCAAGGACTTTTATATTAGAAAGGTGTTAATAGTATAGAAAATGTTTATAGGAGAGCAATTGATCAGAAAATACTTCTCACAATACATGTCCTTCAGTAACTAGTTCATTCAATCTGCCTTAATAAAGGGAAGGCCAGGAGACTGCATGCCCAAGGTCTCTGTACCTACATGACAAACGGGCACTTCGTAATAGAAGGCCCATCAGTCCAGTAGGTCATTCTGTAATGAGATCAAATGATCTAGATGAAGCAAGCCAAATTCAGATAGACTATAAAGCACTTCAGGTAAAGACTAATAAAACATTAAAATAATTTGCTACTGATTATGGCAGACATCTCTGGAAACATTTTCAACAGGATTGGTTATTTTTCTAAATGGAACACTCTAGTTCATAGTGGAATGAATTTCAAAAATCTCCGATAGACTGTTGTGCAGGAGGTCACAATAAATGATCATGATGGTTCCTTCTGGATTTTATGATCTATGAATCTCTGTACCCGGTTCAATAAAATGAGTACAGCTCCTAGCTGCAGGCACATCAGATAATGGCCTAAGCTTCCTCCTCTTCCCACCACTGGTATGTAAGCTCACATTCAAAACTCCCAGCAAACAGTCCACCGAAATAAATGCATATTCATCTCACCACAGGTGGCTGGTGCAAAACTGAAAAATCTATGATGTTGTCTGGTTTATGTTTAGGCATCTTGGCCCGGAATTAAAAGAAAATTTAAGTAGCTAGAAGAGGCAGTCTTCAGAGATAGGACATAGCTCACCAATGACTGGTAGTCAGTTCCAAACTCAAGAAATTCACATCAGCTTTCTCTATAAACAGAGAGATCTGGGCATCCCAGTGAGGGGACTGCAAATCCCAAGTTAGGTGCCCAGGAGAGTTGGGATGATTCACTTCTTGGTGGTACCTTTCTCCCTGACTATGGTGTACCATAAATGCCTTGCACAGACTAAGCACCCAACTTTCAGACAGCTAGGTGGACTAAATCCGAGAGCACATGATTAAGGGTAAAATTCTTATTCACATCCTCAATAGCTGCCTAACACTGGCGTTGCAACTAAAAATATGTATACATATACCAGCCAGAAAATTAGAGATCATTGTGATAGAAACATTTAAAAGACTGATAGGCCAGGCCAGTTTCAAACTTCAAAACAACACTTAACTAGATTGCCACTCATTAAAAATACGCATTCCCAGTGTTACTTCTTACTCATTATCAATCATTATCAGTGCATATTCAAAACATTCAATCCTTAACAACCATATCCTAAATCAGCTGTGCCTACACAGTGCCACTGAACTGACACCGTACAGTTGGATGGCTGACAGCTACGGGCCTTGATAGCTTTAGCCATCCAGACTGGGATAACCAGGTCTAAGAGCTCTTCAGTAAATAGTCATCAAATATCTATTAGGATTTGAATACACATAAGGCTTAAGATCTTGCAAAAAGTATGAAATTGAAAGCACTTGACCCAGTATTTTTGTAAAAAATAGCTGTTACTTATTGCAATTTTAAGTCTTACTTGTGCTACACACAAAATATCCATATGAGGAAAAATGAGACACCCCTCATATGTGGAGCCAGGAATTTATTTTTAGGCTAAACAAAATCTGAACAAGTTTGATTCTGGTAACAAAAGTCCCTTCCTCAGCTGTAGCGAGGTAGATAAAATTTTACTATTCCTAGTACAGGGCCACAGGCTCTGCCCTGAGCTGAGAGCACAGGTCTCAGGGCTGGCCTGGGCTCACCTTGGCTGGAACTGGGCTGAGATGTTTTCAGCACCTGCCTCATGGCCAAGTACCTGTTGCCTCCCCTGCCTGAGTTGGAGCTCTTCCAGTGACTCCATGGGAAGGATCTGGCAAACCCATGGGGTCTCTGCCCAACAAACACGAGCCCATGGCGGGGGCTGAGCCTGGGGAGGTTGTGGGGCTACGCTCACACTCAGCTGGGAGCAGTCAGAAGGCAGCAGCCTGGGGCAAGGAAATATAGAAAAATAAAGCCAAGTAGACCCCAATAGTGAGGATGAGGGGACCCCCACCAGCAGCACTGCTTTTCTGCGAGGAAGGACTCAGGATGTCGATGACTTTCTGTGACAGCCCAGCACCACTTGGCTGGAGGAAGGATGGCTCCATTTGCCTTCTGAGCTGCAGGAACACTGGGAGGGTGAGCACACCACCATCAAAAAGGAGTAGACATTAGAAAAGGGGTTTTTTTAATAACAATTTTAAGGATATTAACATTGAGACATTTCTGTATTAATTTGGAGTGTTAGTCCTAATATTATTGTAACTGGCTTAATGACAGCTGTTTTCTGTATTTTGATTAGATTGTTAAGATTTTAATTACCCTAAAAGTTAATTCTTGCCTCCACATATGAGGTGCATCTCATTGTTGCTCATAAGAAGATTTTTGGTTTAATGCTTTTATCAAAACTCAAATTTCTCCAACTACAGATTCATGCAGAAAGATACGATTCCTCAATGACATATTGTAATGGTGAAGATGAAAAAAGAAACTGAAAGATCACCCTGTTTGTTGGTTACCTTAAGACAACTGTCCTGAGAAACAGCCATCCATTAAACAGAAGATATGAGATTTGTTAAATGCCTGAGTAAGCACCATACTACAGCATCTAGGCAGCTCCAGTCAGTGTATTCCTCTCTTTTGCATGTTTCTTGATTTGTGGATAGTTTCATTTGCATTGTAAATCTAAATTCATCTGATACTGGTCTAAGGCCTATTGAAATCATTAGGAAACTTTCTACTGACTTCAGTTACCTTTGAATTACTCCTTAGGTCTCATCTCTTATGCACAAAGGACACCAAAACCAAGAGGTTATTTAAACAGGTGTTCCAGCTTTCTGCAGTTACTACATGGTGTTGCTTTATGTTGAACCAGATAAGCAAAAGCTTTCCAAATAGACGGCTTACATGTACCAGCACAGGTGTTATCACCAGTCCATCCCTGCTCATCTAAAGACCTGGCTGTAGGGATGAAATTCCTTCTAGGTACAGTTTGGTTGTCAGCAATCACAACAGCACTTCTGCTGAACAGAAAGATGTCTCATTTCTGCAATACATATTAGAGTCAGGGAAGATAAACCTTGGAAAGCAATGAAAGTTCTGGTATACTGAACACTTTAAATTCAAAACCATAAAACTCAAGTCCATCTAGTATGATCTGATGTGTCCCTGCAGCAATCAAATGAAAAATCAAGAATAATTAAAGGGGTCTTTGAAGTGTGTAGAAGGACAACAGTGTATGAGTACAGATATGCACTCCACCTTTTCTGCTGGCTTAAAAGATAGTTGTTCACTGGCATGATGAAGGAAAGGAGCAGCCAGGTGAACTAGAGGAAAGGGAGGAATCCTCTCAGCATTTACCATATCAACACCACAATGACAGCTGGTGCTGATAGAGTCAGGATACACAGGAAAGCATCTGGTCATCACAAGAAAGAATGCATAAGACAAGGTAAGGCATGTGGTAAAAGCGCATCCCCCAAAAAATGGCATACCTTAACTGATAGTCTTGGGGTTCAGTTTTGAGTACAAATAACCTGAGAAATCATAGAAACACTTTAGCAACTTGTTGAAGAAATATCATCTCTGGGCAGTAATTCAAAAGGTAAATGATACACTGGTTGACCAAATCCTTTCAGTTCTGGTCACTTTTCACAGATTAGTCAAAAGCAGAGCAGAATCAACATTTTACATTCACTTTTGTAATGATCATGGATCACTGATGAGAAAAAGTAAAAGCTGAAAACTGTGCAAAGTCTATTGCTTATCTCATACTATAAGAAACTGCTCTTAAACTGGATGAGTGAATGGGTGGGTGGATGGATTAATGGATGGAAGGATGGAAAAAGAAAGATAATGTGTGTGTGCATAAGCATATACACAGAGCTTTCATATGTTCAGAAGTGAGTCTGTGTGTATATATATATATATCAAAAAGTGTATTTGCTACGGGCAAAGCTTAGTTCAGGCAGACCCCCTGGGAATGCATTCAAAAAGAAAAAGGAAAAAAAAATGCTCCAATGAGAAAGTTTTTGAGCACCCTGAAGTTAGCTGACAAACATCCATTTCAAACAGATTCAAACACTGCGGCGTGCCGGAATGGTAGACAGTTGTGGAAAACAGAACAGTTTGCAGTAGTAAGAAAATCTGATGCTGTGCAGTAGCTGAGGTAACACTTTTGAATTTAGGCATCAGAACAAAGAACTTAAAAAAACAAATGAAATAGATGCTGTATAGCGTACACGGCTTATTAAGTCAGTCGCAACATTTCTGTTTTATGCTGCTATTTTAACCACAGACTTCAAATTTTTAAACAAAGCTCCTGATCTCATGCAGGGTTAGCCTAGATTTTAAATTCTGATAGAAGCGGTTTCATATGTTAGAGAAAACTCAATAGATGGAAAATAGATTGTTTTTCTTCAGTGATTATTTTATTCCACAGATCACGGAGTTGCTAAAGGCAGTGGGACGCTCCCCTGTGGTGCTTTATGCTTGGTATTTGTCAAGTGAGTTGCAGAATTGTTCATCCGGTACTAATAAACAATCTCATTAATGCTGTCTGAGCCCTGCTGCCTGCTCCAGCAAATCTGTCCAACCCTTCACAGCCTAGTCACCTTTACTGCAACACAGTCTCTCCCTTGTGTGCAGGGAGAACTCCTCCTCCCTGCTGCATTCTCTCTTCACGGTCCCAGTCATTAAATTAACACAAAAAGAATGATGTAGAGAAACTAACATACCAATTTAACAGGTGTATATTGCTTTCACAGATTACAATACACTAAGCAATTCAAACTATATGATTCAGGGGACTGATAATTTTTCATCCCCTTATTATTCATGGACCTTTTTTACTTAATGCAACAGTCCATTAAAACTAGAGAGAAAGCTAATTTACAAGCAAGGTTTTCAAATCCTGTTTAAGGGTACCTTGGATCTCAGTCCTCTAGGAAAATCACATCAGTTTGCTCTGCTAAAGCTTAGAGACCCTCCAAAAGCAAATAACATGTCAGGACTCGTTCCTATTGTCTGAATAGGCACTCCTCAACCTGGCAAAGCCTTGTCCATGTGGACAATATTTGTGTGGTGGGCACCCAGAAATTTCCACTCCAGGTAGAAGGTGAAACAATTAATATTATTCTGGAGAATGCCCCTTAACTACAGAAGCATCTAAGGATTTTTGTGTCTCTAAATAGAGAGGTAGGTAAAGAGCCAGTTCTGTTTTTCTAAGAGAAACCTTTTTAAAGTTTTAAAGAGAGTTTTAAAACTTTAGCTTGTTTTTGTTTTTTTTATTTTGTTATTGTTTTCATTGTATGTAGAGTCTTTATAAAGAGTATTTGTGCAAGAGGCTTATGGTTCAAAAAAATACTTACCTGAATTATGAGAAAAGGAACCATTAATGACAAAAATGGCAAGCCAGGCTACTCTTACAAGAGAAGGTCTGCAGATGTAAAGGTATCGAAAAAAGTGTTCAGAGCATCTGTGCAATGCAGATATAAGATCTGAAGGCTCTGAAACCTCCAGAGTGAACAAACCCAATAAAAGAAACATGAAAATAACAAGGGGTCATTACAGAGAATGTTTCTGTACAGCCAGAAATCTCAACTCCTGTTTTGAGAGCTGACCCCCACACAAAACATCCAGGTGACAGATTTCTTTGGGATCAGGGGAAGGCATTCATGTGTGTACATGTCACATCATCCCTCTGCTCAGCCCATTTGGGTACTGAAATTTCAGGACCCTTCTCTTACAAAATTGTGATGACAGAGAGACACTCTGTTCTGACTGAGCTAGAGTGAATTCACAAAAGGTGATAGTTCTTTCTAAAGGAATAGGAAAATAACTGCTTAATGAGGGGCTGGGTAGCATAGTTTTCCCTTCAAACCTTGCTCACAGCATCCAGGGCATCTGGATCTTTGCAGCATTGCCCAAAATTATTCACGCACATGAAAAAATCTTGTTTATTTTATTCTTTGTAAAATATGCTTGGCAATTTACTAGTGCCAAAAGGGGGAAAGGAAGATGATCCTTTAGTATTGATTCAGGTGCTGCTTCAGAACTGAAAAGCAGAGATTTAAAAGGGGGATGAGTCCCATTAATGCTATTTCATAAACTTTCCTCCTACATTCTCATCTCAAACTCTGCATCCTGCCTGGCACAGCAGCCTAAACAGCTGTCACATGAGAGTGATGCTTAGTCACTGCCATGCCTAGATCCACCATTCAAGGTGGGTGAAATAGGACAGGCCTCATATTCTGCTCTCCCTGCTTTCTAACACTGATTTTTGACTAAGAATATATAAAGCATAAAACGTTTTTCAGTATAGTTATGTTTAAAGGAGTAACCACAAGTGTAAATGTTTTCAGTAATTAGTTCTTAATCTCTTTGATATAGAAAAGAAAAATTTTAGTGAAATCTGAAATAGTTCTTCAATGCCTAAAATTCATATTATATGAATTCACGTGCAAAAGAAGTCCATGAAGCAGATGATGAAACCCTGGAAAGCAATGCAATACATCCCACATTCTTAATGGAACTAGATACTTCTGGCATAATTTGGTGATTAGCTGTCCTTTTTTGTTAGACATATACATCACTAAATCATGGAACACAATGAAGATGGTAGCTTCAGCTACAAGAGATACCATCTACAAGGCCAACAATAAATATATCCTTTAAAAGTTTGCTCTCGAGCTATTTGTTTCAATTGTCTCTATATGCAAAAGAGAATATTGCAGCAGGGATTAATAAAACTCAGGTTTGCTTTTCATTTTATGGAATAATTAGCCATCAAGCTGAAATAATCCCAATGCATGATTATGCTGAATAACCAGACAGTCAGCTAGGCCATTTCAATAAAGCCTAATTCATAACACTCTACCAAAAAGAGACAGAAATTAAGAAACAAATTATCATCAAATAAAACCATTTTATTCCTCACACAATTTTCTTGTTATTGCCATTGTCCATTTTCTCTCTTAACATTCCTGCTCATTTTGCCAAATCCAATTTGCTTTATTTGATCTCTTCTCCTATTTCTATGTTTTGTCCTTTCTAGTTATTGTCACCCTTGTTATAATATCATCTCTATTCTTTTGTTTTCCTTTGCAATTCCAGTCTAAAGGACTTCCTATGCTCTTCATTTCCTTCCTATATAGTGATTCATTCAGTTTCTGCAATCTCCAGTCTAAATTTTCTACCCAATCTTGTGTTCTGAACATGCAGTTCAAGTATTTCTTTTTCACTTTTTTTTACAGAATTACATTCGCTCGTGCTCATGCTACATTGTTCTGCTTCCTAATTTTTAATTCCAATAGACATGAGCAATGTACCACAAATTTAAGATGTCAACTATTTCCTTACTACAAAAAGAAAAAAAGTTCTCGGAGAAGGAAGTCAGATGTTTGTGATGATTAATATTAATGTTTTCAGTGTAACTAAGCAACTGATGGGAGGATCTCAAACATATCTTATTAAATATCAGCAATTTAATAAAAAGATCATATTCTTTACTTTTACATATGTGCAACTTCTTGCATTTCATTCAGGTCTCGATTTGCGCATTCATGACCTGGATGACTTTGAAAGATGTAGGTCTAACACGGTGTATAAGTGACCCTGGTTTTGCAGTGATTGCCACATTTGAGTGAGGTGACATGTGGGCAAAACAGCTCAGGTCTGGAAGCAGTAAAGCTACGTCTGGGCAGTGCCATATCTGATTTAAAAAGCCCCATCTCCCCTGCATGATGGAGCTACAGAATAATGCAGTTATGCTTCACTCCTTCTGGGTCCCAGGATCCCCCCTGATCTTGCTGATGCTGCTGGAAGGCTCACCTACCCCAGGTGTCTCTGGACCCATGACACAGTTGGGCTCTTAAAATGTCAAAGGACAACCATTCTTGTTTTCATCTTCAGCAGTGTGGCTGATGGGCTTTTGTAACCTGAAAAGAAGCAAACTGTAACCCATACCAATAGAAATACTGTAATTTTGCAATATGTTAATAATATTTAGTTAGGTGTTAAATATATATATTTTTTTTTTTTACTATTGCTAGGTAACATGAATTTCTAGGGACCTTGAAGAAATACGTGAACCCTGAAATAAGAGTGCCTGTGTGACAAGGAATGTATCAGAACTCTATTGAATTCCATCTGGAAAGATATCACTGAGGTGTCAAGACTTAAAAAATGTCTTAAAGAATCTGTAGCTGAAGAAAATTCACTATGTTATCCTGATAAATACCTAAAAAGCTTTAGCTGCCTATGAAAGATTATCCACAGACAAGCAGCAAACCACATTAATGCAGGCAGTAATCTTTGGTCGCAAAACCAACTAACCATTCTAACAGCATAGGTGGAATCACCTCTGAGTTGCATATGCAGGATGCAACAAACATCATAGAAATGTGCAGGGGTCCTTTTTCTTCAGGAATTCATTACTTTGTTGCGCTGTACTGTACTGCTGCTTATGCTAAGTACTCTCTTATCATAAAAGGGAAATGTAATGCTCATATTTGGTCTCCACTTTACCTTTATGTTCAGTCAGTCTGGTTATCTGTCCTTGAAGTTTAGTTGTAAAATATTGATGCAGAAGACTGAACCCTTTCTGGATAATATTCAAATTCCTGTGCTTCAGTGTCAAGACTCATCAACCCCATCAATGGAGGTCGTATTATTTGCAACATCCTTCTATGTCAGGAAGCTAATCTAGCACATCAAACACAGGACTACCTCCCACGCTTGTGCTCCACCACAGTGTTGACTATCGTGTAGTGCCTATCCAAGCACAGCATAGATGCTATGTCAACACAGCACTGCCTCACAGGACAGGAGAATATCCCTAATCCAGTACTGACTCGTGTAGCAGCTGTCTCCTTATTCACATAAAAGAAGCACGGTAACAGCAACATTCCTGTGTGTGGCAGACAACATGCAGCCCTGATACCAGAGTGTCTATGTGAATCCACCATTCCTGTAATTACAGCACTTCGCAAGCTCTACTGCATTTTTGTGGTGGATTGACCTTTGTAGGCTGCCAGACACCCATCCAGCTGTTCTCTCATGTCCCTTCATCAGCCAGAAGGGGGGAAAGTAAGATTAAAAAGCTCGTGGGTCAAAATAAATACAGGGAGATCCCTTACCAATTACCATCATGGGCAAACAAGACTCTCTTTGAGGAAAATTAGTTTTGTTTATTGCCAAATTAAACCAAAACCTTCTGCCCACCCTCAAACATTTTTTTCCCAGGCTCAACTTCACTTCTTCATTGCCACCTCTTCTTCCCATCCCCAGCCCTCGAGAGGCACGGGGGAGACGGGGAGTGGGGGGCTGTGGTCAGTCCATAACAGCTCCTCTCTGCCGCTCCTGCTCCCATCCTCGACCTCCTAGGCCCGGGTGGGGCGGTTCCCCCCGGGCTCCAGGGTCTCACAGCCCCCCCTGCTCCAGGGGCTGCGGGGGAATCTCTGCTCTGGCCCCTGCAGCACCCCCTCCTCCCCTTCTTCTCTCACCTTGGCCATCACAGCGTTGTTTCTCACACTTTTTCCTTCAAACCTCACTGCCTGTGCAGCATTTTCCCCTTCCTCAAATACCCTTTTCCAGAGGTGCCGCCATGGTGGCTGAGGGGCTCAGCCCTGCCCTGTGGTGGGGGCGGTTGGAGCCGGCTGGAACCGGCCGTGTCCGGCACGGGGCAGCCCCGGCCTCTCCTCACAGAGGCCGCCCAGCTGCCGGCACCGGGGCATGGACACCCAGCACAATTTTTTTCCATCACATGAGCCCTGCGGTGGAGGAATGTGCTATTTGCTAGTGTCTAGACTTGAAAACAAAGACATGGACAGGTTAAACGATTTGCCCCAGATCTTAACTTTAGAGTGTGACAGAGCAACCTCAGCGGGTGATTATGGCTTGTTGTCAGCCAGAAGTTTCTGCGGGGTCTCTCAGGTGATGTGACTTATGCTGGCTGTGGCTGTGGACTGTGAGCAGCAGCCACGTTAGTTCGGGCTTATGCACAAACATAGCTGAGCAGAATTTCCTTGACATTTATTTTAGCGTCTTTAGATGTTTTTGTCATTTTGTTCATGACCAGAGAGAGTTGTATTTATTACTTGAAATGTTGTATTTTTTGCATTTTCATTTGAATTGTTTAGGTTGCTAGAAGGTCAGTAGGATGTTTTAGCTCAGTCCTGCTCCTTAGAGCAAAAATACACCAAGGCATATTCTGACAAATGTACAACCAAAACTCTTACAGTTTTCCTTACTGTAACATCCAAATGCCTTACAGTACTGATGGCATTTATATTTTGAAATAAGCCATATGGTTTTATATGCTTTTAACAGTATTTTAGGGGCTGTATTACGTAGAACCCAAAGGAATCTGATCTGTAGAGGTTAAGAGGTATCTGTATTGTGTCCATACATATCAATGCATTCTTCAACAGCTCTGACTTCCGTAAATGTTTTGCTTCAGGTGTCCACATGAAGAATTACCATAAGAAGTCAAAGACAAACAAGAAAAAGAAAAAATATAAATATGAGGAGAGGAGAGGAGAGGAGAGGAGAGGAGAGGAGAGGAGAGGAGAGGAGAGGAGAGGAGAGGAGAGGAGAGGAGAGGAGAGGAGAGGAGAGAATATTTTCGGTAAGAAGGAACATTCAGTAAGAACGTATTGTACCCTCTTGATATAGTTTCTTTGTACTCCGCCAGGTCACCTCTGCCACAGCAAACTCTTAGGTACCTACATAACAGAGTATTTTGTCCCTTTGAACTGCTCTGAGAAAAGATCAAAAGCTAATCTAGACTATTCAAAAATTTATATTTTGTTACTCTCTAAAACTATCATCAGACACATGAAGTCACTTAGCACAGAGAGGTATTTGCACAGTCCCAGAATTGTTCAGAAATGTATTGTGGTTGAAATAAGTCATAAACTCCTTGTGACTGAATATATTCAAGAATGATGTACTATAGATTCTTCAGTGGACTGCGCTGATGATGACATTGATCTTGAGTGTAGGAACTATAACTTTCTGCAACTATGCAGCTATTTGAAATATTTTTTTAATTCATTTTCCTCATCCAAGATTTACAAAAAGCATCCAAAAAACCAAACAGAATCCTTGAGGAGGTTTTCCACTGCTGAAGTTCTTTGACTAAATCTGACTATTGGATAAAATGCCATTCACTGCCACAGGATTGCCAAAGGTCTTCTCTGAATATAGCAACCTTCAAATGTCTGTATAATACTTAAACTGCCCTTAATTTAGTAGCTGGACTGAAATAATTATCACGAACATCAAAAGGTTTCCAGAAATACAGTCATTAAATATTTTTCCTTTTCCTAGCATTAAAAAGCAACTCTTGGCTTTATTAGCATAAGTTTTCTCTTTAATTAGGTGCTAATGATGGTGCTTTTTCAAGGATTTTTGTTGCTAGTACCTTGGGGTAAGTAAACGTATAAATAGGTCTGGTAAGCTCTGGGGCTGAAATCTCAGGTTAACAGCATCATTATAAAGAGGATATACAATTACAACACTAAGTATTTCCTTTAAACTAGCTTAGGTGCTTTACATTTCAAAATGACTCATAATATGACCAAAGTCATTAATATATGCCCAACCATTAAAAAAAAGCAGTGATTTTTCTTACAGCTTAAGTCAACCTCTAAACAACCGTTTACTGACTTTTACTGATGCATTATTTAACAGTATCCTTGTTCTTTTTTTTTGCTTACAAGTGGACTAAAAATGGGAAAGACTCCTCTAGCAGCAGGAAAACATCTCTCAGGCAACTGGAATGTGAAGAAACAGGACCTCAGAACAACATTCTTAATATATATTTTTTTTCCCAGATGTTTAATTAAAGACCATTTGTTCACTGTAGTCACAACTGATGTTTAGTGATACCTTGAGTCCTTCTATACTTTACATTACATGCAACTTTGTGGCCAAAGATTTTGGGGAGGTGATCAAGCTTCTCTCTCTCTTCATGACTTAAATGGGCTCAGGCTAAAGCTCTTTCTTTTATCTTTTCATTTTAGTAATGGAGGAGTGAGAGCTGTCACTGATGACATTTGAGGCGTGAGGTTTGTCAGTGATGGAGCACCATAAGCCCTGGTCCTACCCTCTCTCAGTCTAATGGTAACACAAGTCATTATTCTTTAGAAAACCCATAACAGCCTGCTGTCACCAACATCCAGTGTGCAAAAGCACTGTCTTACACCAGAGACTATCTCTGTTCTTGTTCTCAAACCATAATGATTTCTGGTTTGAAATTCTGGGAAAACAACAAATCAAAATATTATTAATGTGTTTTATGCACTGACCTTTGCAGCAATGACTTTAGCTGGAAAAATATTACTTTTTAGTAAATATACTTTCCTACAAAAATGCTTAATTCTGTGCAGCAGTCAAACCTTCCCCCAGTCGCACAAGGAAGAAGAGAAACTGGCAGCAAGTGAGCTACAATTCAGCTATTCTCCAGACTTTCTAGGTCAAATTTCCCTTTAATTGAAATTTTTAAATGCAAAATTAGCATCACCCACAGGAACTGGAAACTCTCCATTCTGCAGGAATTCTGACATTTTAATCTAGATGATAAACTGATCAGCCTATGAAATAGGAATGGGGGAAAATAAAATAGAAAAGTTAATATTGAATAAGTTCATCTTCACATTTTGTATCTGTTTATAGTATTTTACAGCCTGCTTAAAATATTTAACATTTTCTTCATTAAATGGAAAATTGAGGATGATTCTTCTTTTAATTCTCATCAAAAACTTCACTGAAAGAAATAAGTTCATCTGAAGCATCAAAGAGAGATGACTGTTGTCTCTCAACACATCATTAGTTGTTCAGAGGCAGTGGAGTACTCAGTGTGTACACGGACTGAAATAAAGGCAGCCTTCATCAGAAAGAAACAGAATGAGACTTTCTCTGCGCTGTGGTGTCTTCCATTTCCAAGGCTACTGCAGAATATTTCCTATGCAATTGAATCCCAGAAGTGGCATGCAAACTTATTCCCTGTCCCATGCAACCTTTTTCTTCTTCTACGCCGTAAGCCATATAAATTTAGTTTCTGAATATAACTCTTGCAGGTGATTTTCCTAGCATTCCCATGGAACTACTAACAGTACTATCCCCCAGTGCTCAAAGTCTTCCCATTCTAAAGATTTTCTACAAACAAAAAAAATCACAAATTCTAATGTTTTCACTAAACAAATTCATGTTGTGGTTTGGTTTTTTTTTTAATGTTCAAACAAGGCAACATTTCATTGTGACTGAAAAAAATCAACTTCAAACCTATTTCCCTCTATCTTTGATTAAGGTGCAACTATAATAATTTGATTTGCCAGGCTGAGACCTGGGCCTTATTCTTTACAACTGAAAAGTTTGCTCAATTGTGTCTTTGTGCTTTTAGCTATACAAATGCATCACCTTCTTTAGCAATGTCCTCTGGTCAGCTGGCTTTCTGCACTAGGCATTCAGCTCCAGACAGATGTGGGGAATATTAACCATGCCAGTGTTCTACCTCCTACTGCCCTGACCTTCACTGGGGAAAGTGATCTCAGAAATAGAATATCTGAAAGAGCAGATTAATTTGGGATGAGTCCTCTTCATTTTCGGCCAGATCCCAAGCCAGAATCAATCTAAAGACTCTGCTGAAGCCCACAGAATTATGTTATTGAAACTAGTTGAATACTTTTTGCCACAGCAGACTCTGTACCCCTCAGAAGAAATTTTTTTCAGTTGTTTCTAGGCTGCCTGAACTATTAAAAACACTGAAATAAGTGTTTATCACTGAAATATCCATATTATATGTAAATGGTACCCTTTGGATTCTTTGGAAGCAAAAATAAAACTATTATGATTGGCACCTTCTTAATTTCCCTATAAATAATAATTAATTTCTTTCTTGCAGGCTATTTCTTAGATAGCTTTGCAGGGTATCTTCTTCTGATAATTGCTGATTTTTTTTTCAGCACCTTACTAGTACATTGTTGTGAAAATATGAAAATATCCAGTCTTGATTTTTTATTTTTAAGGATGGTTCTAGCCTTTAAAGCTACAGCAAAAGGCACAAAAATATGGCATAAAAAGTCTACACAATAAATTATTTAAAAAAACCACAAACCACAAAAACTCTGAATATTGAAACAAACTGATGATATTCTGGAACACTGTTCATCATATTTTAGCTTTTGAGGCTGGCAATGCAGCTGTTAGTCCCATTTCACAAATGAAGAAACTGAAGTAGGGGTTTGGATGAATTGGGTTGAACTGCTTTTGAAAATGAGCCAAGTATTAGGGTTCAGAGGCAGCAGGGAGCACTGAAGTTCCCAAAAGCCCTGGTAAAAGCTCAGACTGTATTCACCTACCTATTAGACTGTATCATCATGTAATGAGCTAATGCCTCAGAGAAAACTAATCAATCTTTGTCCTTTCAGGGTGATCGTAGTGACAGGCTCCATTTTTGGAAAGCCAGAGATCCTAGCTCCAAACCTGCATGCGGTTCTCCAGGCTATGTAACCCAGCGCAACATCAGAGCAAAGTTGATTAGGCGAATTTGTATGAAAGCAATATAATTTATTCCTGTGTAAATAATGGAACAAATCCTCACAGATTATTTAACTAAGCATGATACTGGCAGTTGGCAAGAAGCATTTCTGACAGGGGGAAAAACCCCTTTCAATTGGAAAATGTATTAATGGCCTCTATTTTCATAATAAATATTCATGAGACCTACCACGTCAATAACCCATAACTTCCTCCAAAAGCAGCCACAACTGGGGCAGGAGCTGAACAAGGTGCCCCACTAATGACCCCAAGCCCTGTTTTGAAGGCATAGCAGTGCCAGTGACAGGAGGCTGACAAAACGTTGACATACAGGATGGGAGAGGGTCTGCATGACCGACCAACTGTAGTCACTTCTCAAGATGGAGGAGCAACTACCCTCTGGGGCAAACTCATGCATTGGCATGAGCTAACACCTTCCATCGGAGGCTCTGTGGTGTGCCAGGAGCCCATGGCCCAGGAGCAGCTCCCACGTTGCTTGGGAGTAAAAGGACTGCCAGCTTCTACACTCCTTGATTGATGAGATCTTGTCACCAGATCCTGACTCAGATGTGGTTCTGAAGGAGAGCCGCTCCACCATTTCCATATGGTGAACACATCAGATGATTCCAGCATTTACACTCTCCAGAGTCTGCAGATAATCAGAAGCAAGAGTACCAAACTGGAGTAAGGTAACTCCTTCTGCAGGGGTAGCTCTGCTCTGAAGGATGAGATGAATTGCATGAAAGGTTTGGAAACCAGAAGTACCCCGGTCCCTCAGGGTCCATGTGCTGTTGTGGCTGCCACCATGGGGGGCTGAGAGCTCCCTAGCAAAAGTCACTCTCAGGACAGCACAAGCGCAGGTTCCTGTGGGCTCAGCCCTGGCCCTGGCTGGGAGTCGCAGTGGGGACACGCACACGGGCAGCGTGCCCCCTCCTTACCAGGCACACCATTTCAGTGAATGTGCAACACCCATCCAGTAAACACAAATGAGCCAGGCGCAAATGAGCCAGAGGCTTTTGGACACAGCCTACAAGAATGCTTATCTCTTATCACCATTTTTATTTTGTTTTACTTTGTGAAGACAAAGGCAATAAACTTTGAGAGAAAAAAAAAATAGATAGCTAAAAGTTCTTTTTCTCCCCACTGCCTCCTTGCATAGTGAAACCTCCCACCACTTCACAGTGGGAACCAAGGTCCCATAGGGAAGAACTGCCAGGAGGTGCTTTGGAGCAGCAGTGCAGTATGAACATCCAGCTGCATCCAAATCTGCTTCCCTCAAAGTAAAACAAAGTGGTATTACAGTTTGGGTTTAAAACAAATGGTTTCCATGTTGTTCTCATAGAAATCTCAGTTTGCAATACAGTGGGGGTTTTACACAGTAATTAATTTTAGAAAAGCTTTTTTCTTTCTTTTCTTTTAAACATTAATACTTTCTATAATAGTTTTTTTGTGATAACCTACAAATCCAAACAGTCAGTTAGGAATTTCATGTCCTCCAAAGTGATTTCTCTTTTAATGTGTTTTTATTTTAAGTATAATTTATCTTATGCTTCTTAATATATGCAATACATAAAAAGATAATATTGATCATGAATGTGTTTACTGCAGAGAAACATTCTCCTTTTAATTATTCTGCAAATAATACAGTTTTACATGTAGGAATACAGAGTAGCAGTGTACACAAGGTTATTGGAAATGGTAACAGAAGAAATTCAGCTTATGTATACATACTATAATGTTTCTTCAGGCAGTTTGGACTAAGAAAGAGCTCCTGCTGGGACATTTTAAGAATAAAAGCAATTAACCCAAATAAGTGTTGACTGTTTACATTCTCAAGACCTGATCTCTTTCCTATTAAAAGCAATTGAAAAACTCCCCGCCGCATAACAAGACTTAGATGAGACCTTTAATTTTTCTGTCACCTTTCTACACCGTTAGGTGTGTTGGGTTTTTGCTGGCAGTAGAGATAAAATGAGAAATTACATGGGTAGGTTTCCTTAGTATTTAGATCACCTTTTTTATGAGCTTTATACACATTTGTGAGGATCAGGTCTAACCTTCCTAGTAGTATTTCTGAGTCAGACCTTTCTTTAATAAGTATGAGATGCTAAGGGAGAATTATTGTAGACTTTTCTAAATTCATTTCACAATCAGCTCTGTCAGTGAAACAGACTATAATTCAGTAATATTGCGTTCTGGTAAGCTGCTTTTTTTCCCAGAAATACTAGATGAAATGTGCAAAATACAATTTTTCTTATACGTGCATAATCAAAAAAATATTGCAGGTGATGAATAGAGGTGAGACAGATTTATTAAAACACTTTGTGTAATGTTTCATAAAACCTTAATATCTCCAAAATTGATTTCAATTGGAATAGTAATAAAAACAATTGTACAAAGTGGAAACTATATGAATAGTCATAAATACACATCAATGATAAATACCACATTTTTGATTTGCGGGCAAAAGTATTGAAGATCTAGTTTTGTTTAAAATTTCCCTGTCAGGTCTGTAAAGTAGGAGTAAAACATGATGCTAATAGAAGGAAGTTTGAGAAATAAAACAAAGGTATCTAGAGAAATTAGAAGTGTAATACCAAAAAGTGTTGCAGCCTAAGGAAATACAGTCTCATACCTCTGAGTAAGACTAATGTAGATCAGACCTTGAGAGCAGAAACCAGGAAAGCAATTACATCAGAGGGGGTCAGGCTGATGGCAATTTCCTATAGCTATGTGATAGCATCAGCTCCTGCCAGGCTGCCTTACACCGCTATTTTCTGGACAAAGCCGAGTCTACAGCTGCCCAGATGAGCTCTTGTCCATTTGCACGGAGGATGAGCATAAGGTCAGAGGAAGGCCTCAGCTACTACAGTTCTCTATGGCTACCTTAGCTTTTGTCCCTTTTTGTCCTGGTTTCGGCTGGGGTAGAGTTAATTTTCTTCATAGTAGCTAGCACAGTGCTGTGTTTTGGATTTAGGACTAGAAGAATGTTGATAACACACTGATGTTTTTAGTTGTTGCCAAGTAGTGCTGAGACTACTCAAGGACTTTTTGAGCTTCTCCTGCTTGGCCAGGTGCATAACAAGCTGGGAGTACAGCACAGCTAGGACAGCTAACCCAAACTGACCAAAGAGCTATTCCATACCATAGAACGTCATGCTCGGGGGGGTTAGTCGGTCGGTCGGTCGTGGGCAGAGTGATTGCAGCTTGGGCAGAGTGATCGCGGCTCGGGACGGGTTGGGCATCAGTCAGAGGGTGGTGAGCAATTGCATTGTGCATCACTTGTTTTATATATTCTGTATATTTTCTTACCATTATTATTATTATTATTATTATTATTATTATTATTATTGTTATTCTTCTCTCTTATTAAACTGTCTCTATCTCCACCCATGGGTCTTACTTTTCTTTTCCAATTCTCTCCCCCATCCCACTGAGGGGGGGGGGGGGGTGAGCGAGCAGCTGCCTGGTGCTTAGTTGCCAGCCGGGTTAAACCACGACACTTTTCTGAAGGACATGCAAGAGCAAGCTGGGTTTCTTCATTTTGGCTCCCACCAATCTTTATTCTTTTAACTAAGCCTGGTGAGAAAGAAGTCACAATGGTCTCTGTACACTTTATGCTTTAAAAAAAGGTAGTAGCACCTGGTTTTGATCCTCAGAAGCCTTCAGTAACTCAGAAAATATAAACAAAATAAAATGCAAGAATAGAGAAAGTTCTTCATCTTATTTTTCTTGGCTTTCTCCCAGATAATTTCCTTTTCATACTTACTTAATTATGGGATTTTGTCATTTCCATATCCCAAATTCAAGCCTTGGCAAGTTGAGATGTCCTAAACAGTAATGAGTAGGTACAGCTTGTTCATTGAATGAATGCAAATAAATTACAAAATTAATTAATTTTTTTTTCACTAAGGTTAGCAAATGAGGATTTGTCATTGTCCAGGTTTTGAAATCATATTTTAAGCTGGAAGAAACACCTAGACAACCAGCAAAACAGAACTCCAGAGACAATATATGACAGTGACACTCATGCTCTGCATGGCCTCCCACAAACATCTCCTCAGGGCCTCCTGCTGCCCTTTTGTGAAACCATTTGCAGGAAGGCTGAACTATCCCCTAGGAATCCATTACCACCTACACCGTGTTAAATAGTCTAATCTTCAAATTGGCCTTTAAATCTTTGAGTGCCTCCATGATACAGCACTTTGTTCCAGTGTGTACAGTGGTCTGCAGTATAAAACCATCCCCGTATATCTTGTCTGTGAAGACTATTATATATCTGAAGTGGTGTTTCTTCCTACTCTTTGGTCATTTCCACAAGAGCAGAGGAAGGGCTGCCCGCCACGAGGGCAGTGACTTGTCAGGTGTTTGTTCCCTTACAACCTTGGAGGAGAACATCTGGGCAAGTGGACCAGTACACGATGAAAGTCTGCAAGAAACCCCTGTCCATATGGGTCTTTCCTAAGCTTTCCTGAGAGAGAAAGACCGCTTGTAAAATGAAGGAACAGTACTTCCAACATCATAACTTGCTTAGAGGATATATGTTTTTTAAAAGATTGCCAGAGGTTTTAATGCTGTGGTAGAGACGGGGTGAGGTAACATTTACATCCAGCTGTTCATGTACAGTATATGGTTTTGTCTGAGGCTTTTGTTTGAAGAAGCTTTTGTTTGTAGAAAATGCAGCTTTTTTTGTTTGTACGGGAGCCATTAAGAGGTATTCATACCACTAAACAGCCTCTATACTTTTAAACAGTTTATTTCAAAACTGGCCAATTGAATAGAATCTGGTTAGAGCAAAGGAGCATGGTTTTGCATTACCTGAGCTGACAATTTTGAGGGTACTGGGGCCCATCTGAAAGTGCCCCGGGGTTGCTTGCGGTGCAGCCCCAGCCGTGAGCACAGCACATCACGCTTCAAACCTGCTCCCAAAGTTGGAAATAGCAGCAAGACTATTAACGGAATAATTTGTGGAGGCACTCTCAGTCCAAGATTGCCATCTTGTGGACTGCAACTGCAGAAGACAATTTTTATCATCTAGGCTTGCCATCCTGTGATCAGTGATCAAGACAAATTTTGTATCTCATTTATTGAACTCCAAAAAAAATTGATTATTTTTTTAAAGACTCTTTAATGAATCTTTAAGAGCAAAGTAAGGATGTTAAGCACTTCTAAAACAATCAAAGAAATTGCAGTTTACAAAAAATTAATAATGTCTAATAATAAATATTTTACAGCTGCAATGTTTTACAATTACAGGGAACAGTTTTATGTGGAAGAATTTTCAATATAATTTAATGGTTTATAAATTCAGACATAAAAATTTAATTAAATCTTTTAGAGAGAGAGTGGCTTGGTAAAGAAATCTGCTCTCCCAACAGACGTTAGCTAGGAAAGCAGCTTTAATACAGGAAAACTGCTCTCCTACTGACTTACTCAGGAAAGTGTGGGTTCTTTGAAGAGGTTAGTGGGCATAAAGTATTTTACTTACTCAACATTTTGATCTAAAATATTTTAATATATCTGCAACCTAGTTAAAAATATTTTAGAAAGTTTATTTAAAAAAATCCACAACATTCAGTGCTAAAGGAAAGATGAGTGTAATAAGGAAAAATTTTAAGCACCATTATCTAGACCAGATAGCATATATCCAATATACATATATGATGCAGTATTGTCTGTATGATTTACTTAGTTCTACCACTGCCACACTTTTTCAAACTGCCTGCTTTGTAAGCAGACTGTCCTCCTGGAGTGTGATTGCTGGGCTTGGGAATCTCAGGCAATCAGATGCTCCCAACAGCAGGGCACATCTGGAGAATGCAGGTTCATTATGGGGAACGATGAGCCCTGCTCCCTGCTCTGTCATCTGCTGTCAAGCAGACTATTTCATCCAAAGATAAAAGCTAAGAGCATTGTTTTATGTTTTCCAAGGCTCTGCAGTAGGTGTGGCTCCTTCTTTGTACTGTTAATATGTAGCTTACTATGAGACCTCAAAATGCCAAATTCATTTGAGAACCCAATGAACAAGTGTTGAAAGGGCCCCTTGATCAATACTAACAATATATTGGAGATGCACGATATAGAGGGTATCAAATTGGGACATTAATAAAGGAATACTATTTTTCTTCAAACATTTTGCATTTTATTACAGAGAAACAAATGAAAGACAATAACAAGCTCAAAATCTAATCCCATAATAACAATCTAGTAATAATCAATTACTATCAGACTGATCTGCATTTCATTTGCAGGTTCATTTTCTTAAATGGAAACTTTCTTCTAGTATTTTATACTTTATTGCAGTCATTTTAAACAATGGGTTAAACATATAATATCAGCTAGTTAACTGTAAGAGAGTTCAGATGTAATTTTCTATAATATTTTATATAATAATCATTCATTCTCAGTTAACTTTGCTCTGTTTACTCTGCTATTTATTTGGTGTAGTAATACACAGAAGAGATTCTAAGTTAACAGATGCAAGTTCTATCACAGAAGTTGAAAAAAATGCAAATGTAGTCAACCAATTGTGTCCATAATAATCAGATTAATTTTAACAGTGAACATCCTTTTTGACTTTCCAAGTTGAAATTATTCATACATGATTTTCAGCAGCTTTTAACTTTCTCCTGTCTAAATTAAATGAATAGAAATGTTGTTCCGCTTTTGAAAAAAGATTCTTGAATGTCTGGAGAGGGGCATGTAAGATTGTTGTATATGAAAATGTACAACATAACGCCTCAACGAACATCAGCACATGTCTAAAAGGCTCAGGTCTATAATAATGTGAAAATGGCACTGTCTAGAGCAAAGGACAGGGTAGAATATTTCTGCCCGTTAAAACATGAAAGCCAAGCAAACAGGCCAGCTCTCTTCCACCAGACACTAAGGTGCGGATTTGGCTAACAAAAGACACCCCCATGCTAACATCATCATATTTCAGAAGAATAAAAATCACAGACCTCCACTCAGCTGTTACTGAGGCTGGAAACACAGAACAGATATGCCATAAGCAGAGACAAGACAAAACCAACATTCATCTCTTTTTGGTGTTTGCTGTTGTAGTAAGCTTGTCAGTTTTGTTACTTTATCTTGTGTTCAAATTCTGCAACTTTGCAACTTTCCACTATTATCAAATTTGTCATATAAAGTGTGTGAGTAGAAACAGACATTTTGAGTCACAATAACAAATATACCTCTCCTTGTGTGACTTATTTTGACGTGTTTACATTACCACCTTTCTGTTAAATCGCAGTTTTGAAGAAAACATCAGATGTGACACCAGACATCATAAAAAGGAAAATATAATTATACCTATAGAGATATGGGTAACTAAATATGGGTAACTAAAAAGTCCATCTACTCTTTAATGTCCCTGGACATAGCAGCTGACAAAATCCGAAATTTTGAAAGTGACTTCTAACGATAAAGACACAAACATTTAATGTGCTCCAATGCTAATTACTATTGTATCAAAATGTTTCTTCCATCATGAACCACTAAGTGAGACCTGTTTTAAAGAGCCATTTAATGCAACACTGCCACACGTAGACCAGTGTTTCCACTGAAAAGAATATAAAGAAATAAATACAATGAGCTCCTGAGATACGGCTACTAACTTGTAGCTTGTATTTTATGTTACAGCCCAGAGAGACACAGGGATATAGAAAATTCCACACTAACTGAAAATGGTGGCCCTTCTGCCTGGTGCTGCAAAGAGAAATATGTAAGGAATCCTGCTGTGGACCACACCTCATAGTTTCTCAATGAACTTAATAGGAAAATGAGGGCAGGATTACTGTTTGTACATGTGAAAAGTAATCTGCAACTGTGAAAAGTTTAAACTATTACTAGAAAACAATTTATGTGGGTTTTACTCCCTTGGAAAAAATCAAACATCAATAGAAATGATTTAGACGTTTGTATCTTGGTCATCAACAGCATCCACTGGTAGTATTTTACCTTTCAAACAAGGGCTAAACTCCAGGCAGAAATCAATAAGGTTAATGCTAAGGCTGTGCATATCAACAGCTACAGCTTTCTAGGGCTAACACACTTTAATCATACAAACAGATTATGTTTTAAAAAATGGATTTTTAGAAACCTTGTGCTCACTGGGAGTCATTTTCATCTATCAAAGCAATAGGGATTTCTTGGGAATTTCTGTACGCACATATTAATCACCTGCTAGTCCATATGTTTGCAGCAGCCACACACTGAAATTCACTTACAAATTTTCTTTGGTTAAAAAGTCACAGCCATTTCTCAGAAATCTGCTTTTCTGGAAAGACAAACTTGGTCTGCTTCACTTAGTTCAACAGAGCCTCTGTATTTACAAGGACACTGAACCATCATTCCACAGAAGCTGAAGGAGCAAAATCTCTTTGCAAACCAGCTTTAAGTTTTCGTGGATTTAGAACAGTCTTGAAAAGACATTTCTATACCAGAACACAAGATCTCAAGAGCCAAAGGCTGTGATGTATCCCTGCATGCCTATGAATGAATGTATTTTCAAGTCTCTCTTGTGTTGAAAATTGAGCCTGGATATTTTTGTACCTACATTCTCTACCTGTGCAAGTAGATAATCTCAATGGAAATACAGCGATAATTTTAAGCGATGCAACAAAATGAGCCTTGCCATTATTACCCACAGCTCTACCACATTATGGGAATTCTCCATAACCCAAAGATGAAAAGATATTAATACTGCATGACAATATATATTCATTCTACTTTGTTGCTAGACATTTTTGTGACTCATTTGCTGAGGTCTTCTGGGGGAGCAGGATTCTGGGTTCCTCTCAGTTGCTGTAAGTCACTGCATGGAGAAAAGAAGTTAAAGCTGTGTTATTTTCCATCCTCCTTTTGGGGCCAATAACATGAGTAAGCTGACTAGAGCACTAAGGCAAGTGATTTCTGTCATAGCAATAGTTATCAGCTGCAATCCCACAGAATTAACCAGCATGGAAGGCCCTGGTCTGCTCGCACAGACCCCATCTCTGATGAAGGGAGCAGCCAAAGGATGAGGAGCTGCTACAGTGCCTGTGAAAGGCTGCATGAAACAGCGAGGTGCAATTACAGCATCAGCCTGGTGGCAAAGTGCACACACCGCTGCTAAAGAAACGCCGCTGAAATGGAGATATTCACTGTCCCTGTGTCGATGCTGCCACAGAAGAGAGGTTTCATCTGCATTCTGTTCATGATGGGCAGATACCCACATCATACAACGCGTTCAAACAGCGGCAACTTTGCAGAAACTTTCAGGCAGTGAGTCAGTTGTACAGGGACCACCTCGGCAGTGCCCCAGATGTCTCCAGAAAAAAAAGGTAGAAATAGTGTCATGCAATGTGATTAAATTCTGCTGCTTTTGCCTTAAATAACCCAAGTACTGTCCTCAGCACTTTGTATTCCTTTTTTCATGAAAAGGAAATTAATCTCAAAGTCCCAAGTAAACCGTATTTGAAAGGTAGGTAGTGGTTTTGCACCCAAAGAACCCATAGTTCCATATTAAAATCATGTACATATTTTAAACAGACATATTCAGAGATCTCTGAGAAGAGCTGACCACCTGTCAGGAATAAGAAGAAATCCCTCCAGATCTTGTTTTGGACAGGAGGCTGCATTAACCACCTGCCTGTACATATGTCTATAGGGACATTTGGGACCAGCTCAGTATGACCTCTGTGTTCTTTTAGATTTATTTTAACAGCCAATATGTTATGTTAAAACAAAACTGTCCCTGTGGCATCATCCATCAAAGAGAATACCCGCAGCATAAAGAACAGGCCTTCATGGGGGAAAACACACAATTCTTTTCAAAGTTGCCAATATTCTTGATGGTTTTATCCAAATAATAGTTGGGGTTTTCTCTGAGTAAAAGTTAGGTGCAATTAGAACAGGTATGTTCTTTAAAAAGTTTAAAATAGGGTTTGGATGTGAAGTTAAATCAAGACTGACATAGGAAGAAAACCAGAAATTATTACGTTGCTCTCATTTTTGGTACAAAAGAGAAGAATCTCCTGGTTTTAAGATAGGGATGTTAAGATGTAAGAAACTTCCTGTGACGAAAGACGCTTGATAAGGCGACATCTAAACAAGATTTGTAGGACATTTTGGCTCTCCTTTGCCTGTAAGCTTCCAAAATGTTTCTGGGCACATTTTTTTATCACATCAATAATAAGAATTACAGAATCAAGTTAGGATAAAAAGATTTACACCTCAATCACACACAGCTTTCCTGTTCACAGCACTTTTAGGATAGTTCAGATGACAGCAAACCCATAATAATGAAATAATTTTCTATTAAAATTATAATAAAGTGCACTGCGCAATGTCATTGTAGAACAAAGATGTTCTTAAAGTTTCCACTACTCTATTATTTCAGTATTGTTAACTCTAATACTGATAATGTTATTTTAAATGTCAGTACTGTTAAGTATTTCACAATTAAAATACTAAGAAATGTGATGAGACTCATTATAAATACCTAATGTTATAAATATGGATAACATCAAGCACGTGCAAAAATTCTTCAAATTAAAACATATTTGTGTTTAATAGGTCACATGAAACATCTTGAGCATGAATAAGTGCAGTTTTGACAAACTAATTTAGCTTTGCTCTTTCATTTTTTAATGCAAACAAAAAACCCAGCAAAAATAAGAAAATTACTTTTTGTGTAACTCTCTACTGATTACTGAAATTACAATTCCATCTCATAAAATGGTTTGTCTTTTTTTTTTACAACAAAAATATTTGTGAACTCATATAAATTGAAAGTTCAGCCAGAAAATTTCAAAATTTTTAACGTGCCATTTCAGTTTTCTACTTGGAAACATTTTACTTCAGAAACTGCCTGAGGTTATTGTTAACTCCCTGCAAGCGGAAGAATCGAAAAGTGGTTCTCATCAGACGTAAAAGTTTTAATCACAATGAAATTTGCAGGAAAGGGTGATTGAAATATCACTATACAAAAAGAAATAAAGAAAAATCCATCCTGAAATAGCTAAATTAATTTCTCTGTAAAGATAGCAAATTGCAAAAAATTCCACAAAATCCATCAGCCATCTAAACCTGAGCTGTGAAATTATTACTATTAGGGAGCTTTTTCCCCAATGTCAAACCTAAACCACCTTCACTGCAATTAAACCCCATTATTTCTTTTCCTACACAGAAGTTGTTGCAGGAGAAAGTTCCTTTTTTTAGCTGCTCTTTACATGTTGAAGCTCCCTTCTCCCTTCTCAGAATTAAACACCATCAGCAGTATGTACTACTAGATATTTCTCTTTAAGCTGAGAATAAAATCTCTCCTGTTGTCTGAAAATAAAGCCAGCTTCACACTGCATGAAACCTCCTGAACGATGAAGATGGCAGGGCATATGCTGCTTTGTCTTTTCCCGTTGCTGCTGTTAGGAGAATTAAGAGCAGGAAAGGGACAGGAAAGAAATCACTAGATGAGTAACATCATGAGAAGAAAATAGTCTTTGGACCCTTCTGGATCCAAAGGTTTCTCACCCAGTTGTTACTAAAAATGTATGTGGTAAGCATATAGGGGTTTTTTTTCAGTAAATCTTACTTACATGAGCCTGAATCCTGCAGTCAGACTTGTCCTGTAATCACATTGCAAGTGTAGGACCATGGCCATCACCCAGACCAGCAGCGTCAAAAACCTGCAAAAGTTGTCAGGTATATGCAAAACTCTTAGTAGAGCACAAACCCATTAAACTATTCCTTGCTGGCTTTTCTCTGTAGCTTTATGTCTTAATACACACTTTCTTACTGCAGTCTGCAGGGAGCATAGGGAACAGCAGCGGGGCTTCAGCCTCATTTAAGGGTCTTGGTACATGGCTAGAGATTGCCTGAACCATTTGTTAGCTTTGATGCACTTCAGATGCCTGTGCAACATAAAGAGCACTCAGAATGAATGAACAGTCCCTGTGTGAACTGCATTGCATTATACAGGCTTATCTATACATGTACACAAACACCTAGAAGCTGAATTGTACAGGTGGACTGATCAGAATTTTTCCTGTAATTAATTAGATGCTGCTTCTTATTCCTAGACCTCAATGAACTGTTTCAATTATTTGCTGCAGACTCATATCAACAGAAGAGCTGCAAATAATTGCAAAAAACAATACAGCATAGATTCATTTGGTATATACTCTCAAGATATCTGAAACTGTTGCTTGTTCTGTGCCCTTTGAAGTAGGAATCATTTTTACACTACCTATTTCTGCAGCCTTGCGAGTCCAACTGCTATTCAAACACAAAAGAGAAGCTGTACTTTTTTTAATCTGATAAAACAGCCACCACTCAGCCTTTGAGGTTTCTTGCCACCTTAAAGCCTTCATCAACAGTAGAACAACTGTCTTAAAATACCTGCTTTAGCATCAGATTCCTCCAAATTGTGCTACATATAGTCCAGACTGATGGATCTGCAGACCATCAGCCCAGCAAATACCAATTTAACAGAAAGTCACTCAATAATTTCAGTAAATTTTAGAGGAAATACTAATATATTTTGATATGTTGGACAGGTAGCAATGAATCAGCATGTAGAAATGGCAGCTTAATGATCAGGAATCAGGGAAAGTGAGGAGTTAGTTCTAGCTAGTCAGATTGTGGACAGTAGGGAATAATAGCAATCTGCAAATGTTCTAAACAAAAGAAATTTGGAAAGCATAAAAAAAAAAGTTACTAAATGGCATCCCCAAACTATGCTAATTCTGCAACAGGAGTGATCCAGCAGGGCTGAACATATACATAGCATTTAGTTAACCAGCTGTACATTTAAACTATAGCAGCTTGGAGTATTAGACTCTAATAGTTGTATAGATACCTGGGTGGGACTTCTGTTGCAGGGAAAATGACAGGAAGAAAACCAACATTTTTCAAATAACTAAATTTAGTTATTTCAGAAGAAGATTCAAATCATTAATCTGACATTAAAATTGCCTTTTAGTTATTTACTCCAAGACTCTTGGAAAATGTAAGAGAAATGAAAACAATTAAAATTTCTACACTACACGCTTGATTTTAAACCCAAGCTTTTTACCTGAAGTCCCTTAAATCTACAGAGTTAATTGCTTAGCTGAGGCCACCTTCACTCTGGAAACCCACAGAATGTCTGCAAGGAGACCTATCCATTCTCCGCATGCTTTAGGCTCTGCAGGATACAATATATCACATAAAATAAGGACTGAAAGACAGAAACGAACAGCCTTTGCCAGCTGACCAGAGGATCTGTCTGGGTCAGCACCGCTGCTTTGTTCCAAAGCAAAGTCACGCCGGTAAGCTTAAATCATCATGGTTAACTATTTTGCCTATAGTGAGAAAGGTCTTTCCCACTGCTGCTGAAATTATCGCATTTTAAATAAGCAACTAAATATTTCTCTGAATATTTCTCTGAATCCACGCATTTTGTATCTCATGCTTGTTCCCTGGCCTATAGAGTGACTCTTTGCAGAAACAGTTTAAAATTTGCCAGAGTCGAGCAGCTCCACCAGCAAGCCTAACCAAAACTATCTGCTTGCACTGCAGCTGTGGAGACAGTGGTGAGGAAATTTGCATTAGGTGCAGCACAGCCATGTTTGTACTCGTTGGCAAACTCAAGCAAGGCACAGAATTGATCTCACATATCCATCCCAGGTGGTTACTGGCAGCCTACCAGGACCATGACAGTTGCTTCCTTGATGAGTGTGGTGGGTTGACCCTGGCTGGACACCAGGTGCCCACCAAAGCCGCTGTGGGACAGCGCTGTCAGCTGGACAGGGGAGACAAAAAAGGCTCCTGGGCTGAGGTAAGAACAGGGAGACATCACTCACCAATTACTGTCATGGGCAAAACTTGGGGAAATTAATTTATTACCAGTCAAATCAGAATAAGATAATAACTAAAAAGAAATCTTAAAACACCTTCTGCCCACCCCTCCTCTCTTCTCAGGCTCAACTTCACTCCTGATTTCTCTACCTCCTCCCTCCAAGCAGTGCAGGGGGACAGGGAATGGGGTTGGGGTCAGTTCATCCCACACTGCTCCAGCGTGGGTCCCTTCCACGGGGTGCATCCTTCAGGGCAGACGGCTCCAGCGTGGGTCCCCGCGGGGTCACCAGCCCTGCCAGCAAACCTGCCCCAGCCTGGGCTCCTCTTCCCACAGAGCCACTCCTGCCCTCCTGCTGCACTGGCCCCGGGGGGCTGCAGGGCTGCTCCTCTCACATCCTCTCACTTCTCTCTCTCTGGCTGCGCTCCACAGCATTTTTCCCCCTTCTTAAATACATTGCCACAGAGCCGCTATCACCGTCACAGCTGGGCTCAGCCTTGGCCAGCAGTGGGTTCAACTTGGAGCTGGCTGGCATGGGCTGTATGGGACACAGGGGAAGCTGCTGCCAGCTTCTCACAGAAGCCACCCCTGCAGCCCTCCTGGTACCAAAACCTTGCCACACAAACCCCATACAAAAGGTTAACTAAAAAGTCTATCTTGCACCTCAGGACATTCATTTACAAAACCAGTGTTAAAATTTCTCTATTTCATGGAAGTCTGAGGTTCAACAAACTCACCTTTTTGATAAAATAAACTTTTTTAAATGGAAAAGGTGTTTAATACTGATGCCCCAGAGACTTATCCTTTGCTAGTGTATCGTCCTTGGAGGACAAGTCAGGATTTAATTCTGTCACACCTTAGGGCTTCCCATAATCTTCTAAATAGTTAACTTTCATAATTTAGTCTTAGAACATTAGCAGCTTTCTCTGCCAAAGGCCTATTGACATTTCCATTATCTATATGATCCTTAGACATCATTAGCCATAAGTCCACCCTGTGATTTCAGTTAAAGTTGAAGGACACTGCAAACTGCACTCTCATTTCTGGACTGCATGAATTAAACCATGGTAAATAGTAATAAATTTAGTGAAAGACAGCTGATTTTATATATAATATTTTCACACAAGTGTTTCATAATCGAAAAAGAGGCATTAAGCTAAAAAGCATTAATTTACCAAAACAAATTGAACATGAAATTGTTCTGTTTTGAAGAATGCAGGCATATTTACTGAATAATAAAATGTTTTAATTACCTTTACGTTATTTGTGTATATTTGTTCTATTTGAACTGGTAGTTGTAGTATATTGTCTGGAAGTCAGCATCTTTCCAGGCTTCCATTTGTCTGTAATATGTATTGGTTTTAAAATTTAATACAAGAAATCCAATCAAATTGCTACTTTAAAATTTCTTATCTGATACATATTTTCATGCAGTTGTAAATGCCTTAGCATTAGTCTTAAAAATCAAGACCGCTTACTTCAGCAGGCCTATTGTGGTGTACAGAGCAGGGTCTAGCTAGACCGTGTCTTGTGCACCTTCCTAATCTCACTTTGTGTGATGGCAAAAGTCCCACGCTGAAGATTTGCGCAGTTTGTTCACCTCCTTCAGAGTTAACATTTTCCTTTCCTCTCTCGAGTTGGAGAAGGAGAAATGAAATCAACCAAAGGAAAAACTGAAAATGCTGGACGGTTAAAGACAGATCCATAAGAGATCTAGGAGGTTAAGGAAGACAGACAAAATGGAAGGCAGGGCAAAGTCCTCCTCACAGCCATCTCCAGGCAGTTAATTTTCAGTTCCACCCTTGAGAAAGACTATCAGAAATTGTAACAGATGAGAGGAGGGAGGGGGAGCCAGACTATCCATAACCTGTGTCCAGACCAATCTTCATCTTCAGGCCTGGGGGAAGCGTGAGAACAGGGGGAAGCATTGGAGCAGCCCAGCAGCAGCTCCACTTACCTGAGAGCAGCCCCCTTGTATATTATAATACTACTTCTTATTAACTAACAAAGGAGGTCTACTGTGCATTAGGATAATGCTTTCCAAGCTATTAGGGTATCTCCAGCATTTTAGCATATCCACAATTCAGTTCACTTACATCAAGCAAACTGGCTGAGAACAAGTTTTCTCTGCTTGCATTTCCACAACTCCTTTAAAACAAGCAAACAAAGAAGCAAACAACCTTAACAGAGTAACAGAGTTAGGTTTAGTCTTGTCAAAAATTTGGGTCCATGGATGTAATTGTTCAGTAATAATATATGAAGTTTAGCCTAAAACTTAAGTTCGGGCAAAATTCAGGTATTTATATCTTACCTCTGAGGGAAAACTATTTATCTAAGGTTGTACTCATTCAGTGAAAATTAATCATTTTTGTGAAAAGATATAGAACTTTATAGTTTTACTGTGTTTTCACAATAAGGTGGTCTTAAAGAGAAAAGTTTTCCAGAAGAAAAATTGTGCCTACCATAATTCTCCCACATCTTTATAATATATTTGTACTAAATGAGCAGCTCATCCATCAGGATGAAGTACTCAAATCCCTTAAATACCATTGTGCTAATTTAGTGCTATCATTTGATTAATACTCAGTGCCTCCAGTTCTCCAAAATAAGGGTTTTTTGTTTTTTTTTTTATTACTTTAACATACGTTTCGGGAATCATACTTAACAACCTGTCATCTTTTTGCCGAGAGATCTAGCAGTATAAAATGGACTTACCCAGAAAGTTAAAATGTTCATATTTCAACCAGCAGGTAAAGAAAGGGAAGGACAGTTTCTAAATGAAGCAGCAGAGAATAGTAAAACCCCACAACTTTAAATACAGTACAGATGAATTTAAACTGTTCAACTACATGCACAAATTACCTGTTTTGGTAATGCCCAAATGAATTCCCAGGCAGCACAGTAGATCTTCTATTTATTTCAGTCCTGTCATGGCATACCTGTGCGGATTGTATACTGGGAACAGCTAATACCAGCAGTAAATATAGCAGTAAATAGATTAGGATCAATTGGTATCTGTTTTATAAAAAAATGTTTTATATTGTGCCTCACATCTGCAGCAGAGGGCTAGAGATTAGGTAGAGTCAAGATTTATGGGTAGATAAGAGGCTGACATCAATAACTCTACTGATGAGAAACTTTCTGATAAAAGTATTAAGCTTTTTTTTTGGTAACAATTTTAATTTTTCATTGAAGCATGTTCATTTCAACAAGGCTTTTTTAGAAGGCTTCAGGACAGATGGTTGGGGTAGCAGGAGCCCATGTTCGGTGTCCATAGGATGCAAATGAGACACAGAGGATTCACAGGTAGGTACCTGTGCCAAGTTCAAAGTGGGGCCTTAAATCTGAGTCTCCCATATCCCATGGGATTACTCTGACTACAGCACCATCAACTATTCTGACAAGAGGTTAGAGGACTTCTGCCTTAAAGATAAATTTAAAAATTTATCACAAGGCCTTTGATGCTGATGCAAGATAAAACCAAATTGTAAAACCTCAAACTTTTTCATCTGGGTCTGGCTGGGATGGAGTTAACTTCCTTTACAGCAGCCCGTATTGTGCTGTGTTTTGGATCTGTGACTAAACCAGCGTTGATAATGCACCAGCATTTTGGCTATTGCTGAGCAGTGCTTGCACAGCGTCAAGGATTCTCTGTTTTTCACTCTGTCCCTCCCAGTGAGTAGGCTGGGGCTGGGTGAGAGGCTGGTAGGTGGCACAGCCAAGACTGCCAACCCGAACCAGCCACAGGAATATTCCATAGTCACTTATTCAACTGTCCTTGGCTCTCTGGGAGCGGGGAGTGACCAAGCAGCTGTGCAGGTACTTCGCCACTGGCCGGGCTCAGCCCATCACACTTCTTTTTCTAACAACATTCAGTGAGCGGCTAAGTTAGTGATTAAGTTCCAAATTTACCAGCTGATTAAAAAAGAAGCCATAATTTGGCAGTCGAGGCAGAAGTGTGTTCAGTTCAATTCCTAGCTCTGTCCCAGGCTTCCTCTGCGGCCCTGGACAAGTCATTGAATTTCTGCTGTCCTTGAGAACTCCCTGAATTTCTGCTTCACTCCCTTACCTGTTAGCCAGAGATAACAACACTCCCTAGTATGTTCTTCTGCCACATCTAAGTTACAGCCAAGCCCCCAGAAGGGTGTGGGGCATGGTGCAGTACCAGACGAAAGACAAGCAAGGGATCAGAAACCCAAGCAGTAGGGTCAGCAATACCATCTAAAACTGAAGACAAGCAGTGGAAGTGCATTTCCCTTTAACGATCATTAAAAATGCCTTCATAATACCACACGCACATGTATCTGTCTACGCACGCATTAATTATACATGATACTCTATAGAGTCATTCTGCATACGTAATTCAAACATGGGGCCATCCCCACTAGTACACTTTGTTGCAGACTTGCATACATGATCTAAAGAGGCTTTTACCTGTGCTGTTGGCTATGGGCAGTATTCATAGGTTGTTGCACAGTTCTCTATGCGGCCAATGTGTGGCCATGTCATCCCCATTAGGAGGTTTTTCTCCTAAGTTTTTTTCTTCCCATCCTTTGAGACACAGAGTTTCCCTCAATCCTTTAAACTAAAGAGTTTTCCACCAACAGGAGGTTTCTATTTTTACCAAAACTTAATGTCAGCAGCAGCACTAAGCCATGTATTGCTTTTGTCATGCTCTAGAACTGTTTTCCCTCCTGTTTGCATTCAAATTAATCAGTAAGTGGTCACCTAAGCTTATAGCCATACAGCCTCCAGCTTCATTTTATAACAGATCCCATGGAGATCAGAAAATATCATGGTAATTTGATTATGAGTGCTTGAGCAGACTAACATCTACTGCAAAGATTTCACATGTTGTCTTACTGCAAACGTGACAGCTAAGCAGGCTCATCTTCAGCTTTGTACCCCTGTGTTGACTTTCCACGGTCGTTTGTTCTTTGGCTGGTAATTGTGCACATATGGCTAACATGAAAGAGGCAGCTGAATACAAGAGCTAATCTGGACTTCAGGCTGTCCCCAAAACTAATTTTAGAAAGACAGGTAATAAACTGGCCTTGTGTAGTTCATTAACCACCCCTCTAGGACTGATTGAATACATCACTGTCAAGTCTAGTAACCTTGGACACAGAAGACAGTATCACGCTAAGATTAATGAAAATATTGAATGTTAAATATGAAACAAGACCAGAGTTTTCAAAGCCAAAACTTTTTATTGCTGAGGTGTTAAAATGCTAATGGGTTATTTTTATGCAAGTAGCTTATATGAAGCATGGGAGATTTGATAGACACTTTGAGCAATTGCAGTAATAAGACAGCAGCAGCAGCATGAGCAGGGTCCCCGGCATGCAAGGCTCTGGAAGAGGTGGCATGTGACTATCCGCTGCTGCCACTGTCTTTGACCTTATTTATTTTTATTCTGATTTTAAATTGAGAACTCTGCCCTCATTTTCCATGCAGCCTCCTTGTCCTTGCCTAGAAATTAGGACTTGATTAAATAACAACTGTTTTACTGTTGTTTGTGAAATTCACTTTTATTTGCCTTTTTTTAATTTTCTGGTTGACAGGCATAGTCTCTGATAAATCAAATAATTCAGTAATATCTCTAACTGCTAACAGTTCTCTCTTGCTGCTTATTTTGATGAGGAGCATTCTCCATTCCAGAAGATCTTCTGAAAAACAGAAAAAAACCCACATTACTAGGTTTATACATTTTTATTTACCTAAAAGATTATCTTTAATAAACTAGAGCTTTTATAACTTTAATGATATGCCTTATATAAACACCACCACAACCATCCGTGGAAGAATACAAAATATCGTGAAGTAAATAATAAACAGAACGTGAGAGTAAATAAACAAAAAGGAGAGCAAAAAACCCAGCATGTTTGTTTGTCTCACCTTAGGAAACATTAATTCTGATGACTTTATTTTAACATATGAACTGGGGGAGAGGGTGAAAATCATTCAGAATAGAATTATGAAAATTAGACTTATGAAAATTAGCTAAAAAGCCAAAATCAAATCGTATTTACCTACCATGGGATAGCTTAACAATTAGGAAGTAGCAACACAGCATTGAAGAGACCTTCTGGGCTATCAAGGGCAACCATCTGTTACTGCAAACAAATGAGTTGCATAGTCCCTGCCACAAAATTATTAAGCTACCTTTTTTGTTGATTTTGCGCAGTTAAAATTTGAATGCCCAGTTGCCTCCACCCTACTGCTTCAGTGGCCACATGTCAAATCCATTGCAGAAAGCTTTTCTTTCTTTGCCCATGCATTAATGCACTGTGTGAATCACAGAGGGGCAACACTGCTGCACAGAGCACCTTGATGGGGATTGTCCGAACGACAGGACATTTACTCTCTTCTGTGTAACGTCTTGTGATTTTCTGTTTGCATGCTTCCTAACATGTACTGGTCTGCCATTATAAAACTCATTTTCAGTGGGAGAGAAACAGCTAAGGAAGAATAGATTTTGATGGTAGCATTGATAATCAGAATTACTATAAGAGAAAAAATTGTGGTAAACAAAGCAGGCCCTTTTTCTTTTTAAGTGATCTTTGTGTTAGAACATAAAATTATATTCTCTCTCTTAAAAACCCCTCCTAGTATTCAAGCACCACATTTTATGGTTAGTTCAGTGAAGTCTCCATGTCAGCCTGTAAAGAAACTAATTCTGGGACATACATTTCACAGATAGAAAAGTCACACCAAGTAGGAAGCAAAGTATGCACCAAAGAGCTACTAAAGCAAAATAAAAGTTCATTCAAAACATAGATGTGGACACATAAAGAAAAATCTGGACTAGCACTTAAGAGTTTTGCAGTGCTATTTAGCATGAAAGTATTAAATAATATTCAGTAAGGTACAGACCCAAAGGGCAGAATATTGAAAATTTTCCCTCAGTTTCACATCAAACCCATTGACAATTACTTTGTGAACTGCTGCAGCTTTTCAAAAACCTGTTTGTTCTAGGTGATACTTTTCTTGTTTGCCTCAGAAAATAAAATGAAGAACATCAAAAGCATTGGTGAGGTCAAAAGTAATTCCAACTGTTACCCTCCCTTCCCCCTTTTATCCACCTTTAGGACTGTTACCCTATCCTACATAAGTAATAATTTTTAGTTAATTTAAAAATATTTAAGTACCCCATATCCTTTAACTGGTTATAAATGCACATAGTTTTTATCTTTCTAAGTAGGAAAGTAGGAAAATACTGTTGCCTTCTCTCTACCCATCTCTCAGCTATTACCTTCCACCTAAAATGCAGCCACCATTGCTTCTCTTACCATGTCCCTGCAGTGGCTTTACCTTTAGCCAGACTGGTAATCAAGACTCCAAATTCCCCTTTTTAAATGAAGGCACTATTTTAGCACTTCTCCAGTTCTTTAGAAAGCCCCAAAGTCCTTCACGAGTTCCTGACGAAAATTGCTGATGTTTTTTCTATAGTTCCCCATTGACTAAGTGACAAAAATCACTCATGTTCTTCCTGTAGTTCCCCATCTACTTGAGCATGAGCACCAAGCTCCTACAACCCTACAGAATAATTAGTCAAGGAAGATATTCTCAATTTCTTTTTATCAAGGACAAGGAATATGAAAAAATGAATTGTCATAACCTCAAAACAATTCCAAACCTTCATCATCTTTACATCTTCTATTAGCAACTCTGTGTTCCCATTAAAATGACAGGCATAGAATTTCCTTTGCCCTCCTTGTATTTTCCATGTATTTAGATAAGCTTTTTCTGTTTTGTTTTATGCTATAAAAATGTGAAAATTCCCATCCTCATTGAGCCAAGCATGGAGGAGCAATAACTGAACATAGATGAGGAAGATCTGTGAGCTCTCCTAGCCCATCTTCTCAGGCTAAACCAAATTTTTGTTATTTTGGGCTGTTGCCAGGGAAGTTGAACAGAGAACTCAGTTAGGTCTCCCTTGGGTTCACAGTGGAGAATGGCTCAAGGCAGCTTAAGTAAGACCAAAAATGTGCTAAAATGCAGATTAATGGGGGAAATGGGAAAAGCAGAATTAATACTTAGGCTCATTGTATAAAGAGGAGCAACAAAACACTGGACATGGAAGCTACCGGAGACCTCTGTGCATGCAGGTATTAGCCCAGGAAGCTGAGACTTGCCTGTTTCGCTGGCAGTGCCGACTTGTTGCAGTAGAGACGTCAAAACAGATGAACAAAAACCCAGCTGCGCTTGGAGGAACTGTGAAAACAACCAACAGAGGCAGCAAAGAAGCAGTTTGACCAGGGGACTGTTTTCTAAGAGATGTGATCACACTGGGATTAATTTTAAAATTTTAAAGAATAATTAAATTTAAATTAAAAAAACCCCCACAAAGTTAGATTTTCCTTATTCTGTCCCCTCTCTCCATGTAGCATTAGCAGAACAGGGCGACTGCAGTCACTGCAGTGTCAGATTTTTAATGCTACTGAAACAATTGAAAAGGATCTTGAATAACTTTTAAGTACAACTACTGAGATCTTGCATTTTCCTCCCTGACCAGCAGAGATTTGACAGCAGTTTCTGTGCAGAGGCAATAAAAGCAGGCTAAATAAAACAGGCAGATAAAAACATAACATCCCCCTCCCATGAAATACCAATTTCCAAAAAAAGTTTTTAAAAAAGCGTATTTATAAATTTTGTGCTATTCCAAAAGAATATTTTCAACTTGATAAAGTTTCATTAGCTTGAATTCACTCTTTTTTTACCTTAGAAGTTTTAGAGGAAACAGGTCTTTGAAGGAAGAACTGATAAAACAGGTAAGTCATAATAACTGAATGATGTTACATGAAATTGTAAACAAGATAACTGAAAGGTGTTAAGTTGAATGTGGACAGTAAATGTTTCCCCCATTTAAATTTCACTTCTGTATTTGTGTTACAGACTTACAGGTAAAAAAAAGTTTTTCTTTATATAGGTAACAACCTTCATCCACATGGTCACACATCAGAGCTAAGTTTTTTCAATTCCCTTGCAAATATCCTCCAGACAACCTTCCTTCGCCAGCCTGCAGGACAGAGCAGTTGCCTCCTCTCACACCTTCGCCTCCAAACTTGAGTTGGTGATTGCTGCGTGCCCAGTTCTGGGCTCCCCGGTTCAAGGAAGACGAGGAACTCCTAGAGAGAGTCCAGAGGAGAGCAACAAGGATGATAAAGGGACTGGAGCATCTCCCCTATGAGGAAAGGCCGAGAGTTGGGCTTGTTCAGCCTGAAGAAGAGAAGACTGAGAAGGGACCCCATCAACACGTACAAAGATCTTAAGGGCGGAAGTCACGAGGACGGAGCCAGACTCTCTGCAGTGGTGTCCAGCAACAGGACAAGGGGCAATGGGTACAAACTGAAACAGAAGAGGTTTCAGTTGAATATGAGGAAGAACTTCTTTACTCTGAGGGTGCCTGAGCCCTGGCCCAGGCTGCCCAGGGGGGTTGTGGAGTCTCCTTCTCTGGAGATATTCAAAGCCCGCCTGGACGAAGTCCTGTGTAACATGCTCTAGGAGAACCTGCTTTAGCAGGGGGTTGGGCTAGATGATCTCACGAGGTCCCTTCCAACCCTTGCCATTCTGTGATTCTGTGTTTGACTTGCACAGCGTTACCAGCAGCAAGCAGCTCTGAGTCACTTTCTGTTTATAATACCCATAGCAGTACACCTGTAAAAAGAAAATCAACAACTAAATAAAACACAGGTAAAAAGTAACTCACCAGCCACTTGCAATTAAGACACAAATTAAGAGGGCCAGAAAATCCAGAGCTGTTCTATGTACTAGCTCTACAGTTAAAAATAAGCATTCCCAAAACAGCCTGCTTGCAGCAAGAACATCAGAGAAAGCTGCTTTTGATGGACTACAAGTGCTAAAGCAGAAAAGACTGTTCACCAGCAAAAAGCTTTAATAGCATTTTGAAAAGAAAACATCAATTTCGGGAATGGTGATGGTCTGTGTGCATTGCTCCCTCTAGCGTAAAAAATACAAAATTGCAATCACAAACATTCAAAAAAATCACTGAGTTTGGTAACAAACTTTTTAAAAAAAAAAAAGTCACTCTATCTCACATTTTAATACCAAAGACAACAAATTTTAGCCTAGTTTCAGCTTCTGATCTGGGATTCTCACACTTTATTAGCAGGAAGTGATCGTACCAGAATGGAGTAATGAACATGCAAAGCTACACCCTGTGTGTGCTGCTGTTAACCCTCCCCAAATCAGTAAGATACAATGGGATGTTCCCTGCCTCCCCCCCCCCCCCCCCCCCCCCCCCAAGTACTGATTTCCACTCTATGATTATGTTACAGTTATTGGTCTAAAACACAGTGAAGCACATTCCGATATGCACATATTCAGCTGACTACTGGATCTGGTTAGGCCCTGGAAACTGGAAATGAAGCCCTTTTGGAGCTGGGGCTTCCTTTCCTAAACAGGTATGGAGTCCCTTAAAAGCACACAAGTCACACTGAAGACTGACAAGTCTGAGAAACTATTTTAGACTTTAACCCAATCTGAAAAGCCACTGGATAATCCTCAAGTTCAGCATAAGAGTGTAACACTGCTGCACTCTCCCCTCAGACAGGGAGGGATTCCTGGGACAGTTTCTGTCACGTACACAAAAGAAAAACAGCGTCGCCTTACATGCTAGTTATATCGAAAGAATATGCAGAATGGTTCATTAGGATGCTTAACAGGCTTCTTTTAATCAGTAAAGTTTTCCAGCTCAGCATTCTCTTAACTGCATGCAGACACCTGTAAGATCAAGGCAGCAAATTTACATCCTCCAAGAACTGATGGAGCTGTCTCTGGTAAGAGCCAGAAAAAGAAACTCGGAAGTCTGAGCAGAACTCAAACTAAAGCTTTTACTGACGACGTGATTAAACAATGTTATAGAACAATGAAATGCCCTGCTTTTGTTTTCAAAAAAAGGAGCTCTTTTTTCCCCTTCCTAGGTTCCTACCCTCAGAAGCAGTTGAGAACTGGGAAGCCTTCTAATGCAACTGTGTGTATACTTTTTCTTTTTTTACCGGGACTTCATGCTTTACAGGTATCAAAATTCTTACAAGTATCAAATTATCATCTTCCTACTCCTACTGTAACTGCAATTTCAGCTTTCCAAGGTCTGACAACCAAAAAATCATTTTCTTTGCTTGCCAGAATGAGGCTGTCAATCATTATGAAGTTCCATACACACCAAGTTCGAGTATATTTGGTGGAACAAGGCTGAAATACAATCTGATGAAGGCTATTTTTTTTGAAGACTCTTAACAGGCAGTCCTAACAGATCACAAGTGGTTCTACTGTCTCAATATTGCACAAATTAAGCTCCATTCCCTTCAAAGATGAGCATGGTCATATGGCAGATCCTTTAAGTCATTACACAGAAGTTCTATTTATGGCAAACAACCAAACTTTTATTTTTCTACCTGACATGGCTCTTGCTTCCATCACAGCAGCGCACCTCAACGACAGCCCTTGCAGGATGCCTGCTATCGCTACTCCCCCTAAAGCTGTTTACTGTCAAGACTGAGAAAACCATTTGCGAAACAAATCCAACTGATCTTTGTAATTATTAGAGTCTGTTACAGGCAACTGGCCTGTACAGAACACCTACCACGCAGAGGGCTCAGGAAGGACGATGCTGCATGCCACAGCAAGAAAACAACCAGGTTCTTGAGCCAGAGGCTCTGTAACGGCTCAGTCATGGGGTAAGAAAATGGGCACTACAGCAAAATCTCGGGCTAAATTCAGGACAAAATTAACAGTTGAGAAAGAAATTTTATTTCAAGCTTCTAAGGGGGTATTACAAACAATAGAGAATAAAAACATTAAAAACTATTTAAAAAGTAATTGTCCCTTTAAAATAAAGATTCAAGCAGGTTTAACAATGAAGTATGCTATTCAATGAAGTTTTAAAAAAAGATTTTAAAAGTATTGGTTTTGCTGTATTTGCTAATCCTTTATAAAAAAGCTGGGCATAAATACTTCGTGCATTCATATGCATTATTTGGTGTTTCATATTATATAACTTGGTACAGTATTTAAGATATCACTGCAAAAGAGTTCAAACACAGTGCATTTATAAATAATGGAGTCATTATAAATCACATTGCAAACATACCTTGCCATTTTCATTGTTACAAATTCAGTATTTAGTGAAGGTAGGAATAAAGTAGCTACAACAATCAATATCTTGACTTTATTTTTTTTCTTTTTAATATAAAAATGCAGTTCTGGAAACCCACCCTCCTTCTTCCCCCTGCCCAAACATAATGCTTTACTTCTTAAAAATAAAAATAAAGTACTAATTCTATATACATCACATGTACCATACAAAAATGTATCCAAAGTTTCTATTGCTACCAAAGTGTTCTAAATTAAAAGTTACATAAATCCCCTCATTGGAAACAGAAGATTACAAGTTACAAAAAAATCAAATTACACACAAACCATCAAGTTATTTTATACAATTTCCAATACATTTTTCTCCCAAAGCAAGTTGTCTTCTCATGTGCCTGTATAAAAATGCATATCAATATATTTGTCAATTTTATTTTTCATTATAAAGCAAATTAATACATTTTCTACAATAAATAAAACACAGGGAGGCACACATATCAACAAAATTAAATCAATGGGAGATAAATGGGATATGGTTTTGAAAGAAATAATGTGCTTGCAGGCTTTAAGCCAGGTTTGTTTAAAACAAAAACAATCTTAAGTTATTTTGGGCAACAATGGAGTGTTTTTTGATTTGCAAGTGATGTACATAGTATAATTTTTTTTTTGATGTCTTTCTCACAAAGTACCCTCCAAAATAATGCAACTTCCTTTCTTAAAATACATATTTGTAATTGTAAATTTACATCAATCTTAAATATGTGGTACTTTGTGCAAAGAGCAACGATTTACACAAACATTCAGAAGTCTTCTTCAGAAGCTACAGACCAAGGAAGAAATGATACAAGCAGCACCATATTGTATATGATTTAGGCAAACATATATTTGATGCCGTTTTGATATTAGGCTTTAATATCCACTAAACACCTTAAGCTGGAAGATGGTGCTTAGGTAACTTAACCTCAGAAGGAAAGAAAGAAAGAAAGGAAAAAAAAAAAGTAAAAAGCATGGAACAAAAAACAACTCCCTCCCCAGTAAAATTATAAACGGAATTAAAGAGCTACTTCTAAAATCAGAATAAGTTAAGTGTTGAATATACATTTATGTACAGCTATGAACACTATGAACAATACATTTTAACAGGTTTAGTGGAAAATCCTCCAAACTACAACACGATAAACTCATTAATCAATATGGCAATGGTGATTTAGAAGAATTGCTCAACTATTTCAAGTTTGCAGAACTCAGCCACTGAATCAACAATTAAGGGGTTTATCTTCAATACATTCTTTTAGACAAAGAGGTTCATTAGTAGAGTTCAAGTCTGTGTGGTATTTTTCATGCCTTGGTAGAATCTCTGTTAGTCAATATCACTGAAGTCACTGACTGGTTCTCCATGGACTCTACTCAGGTGATTCATAGCGCGATCAAAAGCAATTCTTACTGCTTTTCGTATGCTCGAGTTACGGCCTTCCATCATTTTTAACTTGTCTATGGTCTCATCTATCCCAAGGGGAACCATTTTGGATTTGGGAAGCCACTGCCTGTAACAAAAGGTAAAATAAGTATGTTAAATATAGAATAAAATCAAGAAGTTTGTCCAGAAATGTCAGGGTTGCTGTACTGTGTTTCTCCTACAGCAGATCAGGTTTACCATCTTAAATAAAGTGATAAAATTCCTTTAACATAGTACGTACTTGCCCTAAATATTTTTAAAACATTAAAGCCTCTTCCACAAAACACAGAACACATTTCAATTCAATGGTACTTATTTAATGATTGATACTAAGTATCAACTGGAAAAAAAAAGCATGAAATACTGATGCAGTTTAGTTTAAGAATAGGCAGCAGCAACTAACAATGAATGTGACTCAAGATTCACTTGACACGGTATTGTTTCTCTTCATTGTTCTATTATTAAAAAGAATTTGCAGATGATGAATTTTTGCCTTATATTTAAGACATCTTAACTTGGTCTTTATGGGGAAAGCTGAACTGCCAAGGAAGTTCTGCTTAGTATGATGCTTTTACCCTGCAGTATGGAATCCCACTAACTCTGAATTCAGAGTACTTTTCCGTTTTAAGCTCCATGAATATCACTAATTGCTGGGCACAGAGAATTGATACTGAAAAAAGCTCTACAGCCCATTTTTCTAGTTAAAGGAAAAGCATTCTAAATATTGGATTAAAAAGTATGAAGTAGATTTACTTCATTTCCATAAATGTTTCTCTTAATCCTGTTTTCTTATGTTAGAGGTATTAAGAAAAACAAAAATCAGGTAAACCGATTGATATCTGTTGAAGTCTGTTACTGTCACTGCAATCCCAACCCTGCAAATGGCAGAAGCCATGCTTCTGTTTAAAAACTTCAGTTTTCAGCAACTACAAATCAGACAGTAATTTTCTTCAAGGATTTTTTTTTTTTAACTGAATAGAACTGTCTCTTGAAACATTATTTTCTATTAAAGCACTCTAAACTCCAACCCCATTGTACTGACCACACACACTGAAACAAGCAAAAAAAAAAAATGTAAAGAGTCAATACAAGGATACACACAGAACAGTACAGATTAGTAACGTCAGTGACCAGCTCGATAAGCAGCAGTCTAACCATTATCAGTTCTAATACAGATCAGAGGGAAGTTGTAAGAAGGTATTTTTAAGAGAAAACTTGCCAAGTCCTGCAGATGCAAGCGGCAAAGGAAAAGAAACAAATATGACTATTTGAAAAGCTAATCCATGGGTGATAGAACCTGGTATCACAGACTGAAGATGGCACATTCCCTGCAAGTGAATGAAGACTATAGACGTGGGTTCAGGAGTAAAAGAGTAAAAGAAACAAAAGTGAGTTAGAGTGATGAGTGCCAAAAAGGCCAAAAAGAACCATTACCAAAAAAAGTTGGGGAAGGGGGAGGAGGAGGGGGAAAGGGGCTGGAAGAATATTTAGCCTTTCCTGTTCTTCTATGCTGAGTATCTGTTAGAGACAGCTTTGCATAATATTTGCAAGATTTAGGACCACCTGCATATGGCAAGGAATCAGAAAGGTTTAAGCTGCAGAGAACTCCCAAGATCAAGAAACAATCACAGCAATTGAAGTGACTAGAGAGAGCATGAATTATGCTTGTGATACCAATGAGAGAAAAAAAAAGAGAAACAGAATACCGAGTATGTTTAAATTTGGATGTTCTCTGTGGACAAAGGCAGAAAAATGCAGGATCTCATGGAACCCTGTGCAACTGAATAAAGGAGATCATGAAGAAGTACCAATTAACTACGAAAATAATTGAAGAACAGAGAGAGCAAGTCAAATAATTGTGATTATGCCAAAGAATCTACGGGGTCAGAAAAGCAAACACCAGTTCTAAATTTCAGGCAAGAAATTATTTAGGTGATAGTGTACTGGGACAGAGAGTGAGGAGAATGGCAGCATTTCTAGATATCACATTTTATCAGCTAAAGAGGAAAATTATATCTGAAAGTGTAAGCAAATTAAAGAGTAAAGTTGAGATATAAAAAGATTTAAAGCTAGCTCAGCCTGTGTTGAAACCTGGAGAGGAGAGGAATTAAGAAGAACACAGGAAAGAAATATATAACTTGATGAAAGGAAGAAAGAAAGGTAGATTAAAAGCTTGCACAGCTGGATAAAAAACCCTCCAACCAAACAAAAATATACAAAAAAAAAAAAAAAAAAAAAAAGGAAGAGCTAGTGGAAGGGGAAGACAATGTTTTATTGTGTAAACTATCCCTTCAGGCTCCACACACCATATTGCTGATACTGAAAGAAATGGAAAAAGGGAAGGTTTCATGCGGACCAAGAACTTCAAATGAGAGTGTTAATAAAGCATTTAACTAGAGAGGTTAAAAATTTAAAAATAATGCACTTGAGCCGACTGGGGGCGGAGGGGAAGAAGAAAAAAAAAAGCAGCAGTAATAAAGGTTGAGACAGATAAATGAATCTCTTTAGCCAAAGAACCAATTTTATCGGGTCAATAAATGAAACCAGCTTGTAAATCAAACCAAAAGACTGTTTAACAACTTATTTATGGTAAATTTGGAAGAAAATACTATCTTTCAGTGATGATATGCCTTGGTCCAAGAATAGACTCAAATATGAAATTTTAACATTACAGTTGATACTTTCATAGGAGAGATATCAATGGAAAGATAACGTTTCAATTTGCTTTTAGACCAAAGGTACAGGCTTTTAAATTTTAAAAGTCACTGCATCAAACAATACGTTTCAGTAACATACCAACTTCTTTTATTGTCAAAAAATAGTACTAAGAATAGTTTCTCGTCTGATTTGGTCTGCATTTGTTCTCCAATTTTCAGTACATCCAGAGGTGGCACTGGTATAGTAACACCGTTGTGATGGCCAGCAACACGAGGCATCTTAGGGTCAATAATCTGTAAAAGAGAAGAAAGGGCAGTTCCCAATTTTTAGAACTACGGGATTTAAAGGAGGTATTACAAATAAAGTTGATGGGAAAAGAATCACAGACTATAAACAGCCACTGCATATAAACTGGCTTTGTGTTATACACATAACTTCGTGACATAAGCTGAACAAGCAGAATGGAGGCACAGTGGTAAATTTATCTGAAAAAACCTACCTCTAGAACATTTTTTCACCCATACCGGTTCTTCTAAAAGTCACATTTGAATTTCACTTATTACAACTTTGCACACTGACAAGCATGTTACAAAATCTTTAAGAAAGTTGAATCAGGATTTCTAAAAGCAACTAATCATAACTGGTCTCAAATTTGGGGTTTTGAATTTCAGATACCTTAAAGAAACAACCTATGTTAAGGTATAAATATTTGCTCCTGCCAAATACAAGTCCCACACTCAAAATCTGAAGCAGAACACCCTCTAAACAAGAAAAAAAACCCAAAACAAAACAAGAAATCAGGATTCACTTTCACATACCTTGCATATCCAATTTAAGGACTCAGTTTGCAGCAAAACATGCAGTTACAGTCACAAATTCTTTCTAAACAGAGGTTGGAGGAGGACAGAAGATGATGCTAACTAATCAGGCTTATGGAAAACCCCCTTGGTAGGCAGATCAGCTTCTTTGTAGGCATTATCAAGTGCTCAGCTTCCACCAAAGAGGGGGGTTACATTACTTCACGCCTGTTCCACCCACCTCCTACCCTACAAACTTCTGTTGTTTTTCTAGCACCCACACTGGCACCAATCTTAATCCACAGTAAACTGATTATAGGAACTAAATCAACAGAAAGCTAACACTGTGGGGAGTTTGTAGAAATCAGGAGAACAACTGTCTTCTCTTGACTGAGGTTATATTCTTCAGTCAACTCATCACACACTCAAAGAAACACCAGTGGTGACGAAGTGGTGGGCAGAAAAGAAGCCTTTTAGTCATGGTCGGCTTAAATCTAACAGTTAAGTGCTAACATCATTCAAGAGACAATCAAATCATCAGATTTTCAGCACCTGACCCAAGAGTGTTTGGGCCACCCACTGAAGGCACTTAAACTCAAGTGCTCCGAATCTCACCTCCACAGGTTTTAACCTGGCTCTGTACAATTACATTTCCTGATCTCCCCGGCACACGTATATTAAAACAGTCACAATTGTCCAGTCTGTTCTATAAATCAAGCCATAGTGTACGAACTGTTTCTATAACCCCAAATACCTGAAGCCAAACACTTTATCAACATTTTCTCTGCAAGCTTTGATATAAGTAGAACTACGTGTATTTCTCCTAAAATGAGCACAATAGCTTTAAGTTTCTAGTATATCATTCACAATTGGATACAATAACTCTATTTATTCCGACTCTACCAAGCTTTTTGTTTCTTTAATGAACTACAGAATCAGAGTATTTTGTAGCAGAAAATATTTTATAGTTCCAACACTAACAAGATGTCTGTCAAACGCTTATTCAGTTGATCCTTTAAACAGTAATACACATTGCAGACACAAAGACTACGGAGACAGGTATTGCACATCTCAAAAGATGGGCTAAGGTAGTAGAGATTATTAATTCAGTATTTGACAACGCAATAGTTTTACAAACTGGATGCATGGTAAAGAGGGCAGAATAATCCACCTTTATTCAACCTGAATGGGAATTTATCAGTTACCTTAAGTTCACACACTAATATTCTCGGACCAGAAACAGCACCACTAGTATACTGATAGGAAGCTGTATACTTACCAGAGCTGGGTAAGAGGGATATCCACTGCATTTGGCCCATACTACTTTTAGAGGCTCAAGAACAGATGTTGCAGCATCAGTTGAAATCCACATACTGCTATGCCCAACTTCTAAAAACAAGTAATAATTAAATATAAAATTAAAGAATGAAACCTCAGACAAGCTGTCTGCAGTTCTTTGTTTCCTCATCAATATCTCATGATCATTACAATCCAAATACCAATACCATCTTTCATGCACATCGCAATGAAAAGCAAGTAATGTTTCTAACAGCTCTTTAAATGATACTAGCACTTTAATCCAAGCCTACAGATAAAGGACAAGTTTGTAGAAACTTCTAGAAACAGCCTATCTAAAACCACCTTAATTCTCAGGAAGCAAGTATTTGCCAAATTTTAGTAATCCTTTCCCTCTGAAAACGCTCAAAAGAAAACATAAAGTTATAGTACTTCAAGTAACCAGTTTCTTTTGAAAGTATGATGACAATCCTGTTACAGGCGATGGTACTGAAGATGCAGGTTGCATGGATGTTTCCGAAGTGCTGGATATAAATAGTAGGATTAGCACCTAACATCTTACAATGCTTGTCTGGTATACCTTACTATTCTTATGCATAAATTCTAACCTGAACTTTAATTTCAGTTTATTTATTTACTTTTAATCAGCCCTCTTGGTCTCTCTGCCCAGTCCTTCCCTGCAGCAAGGTTCAAAAAGACCAACCAGGTTCAAGGAAGCAGCTGCAATAGTGGGTTTTTTTCCTTTCTCAGGAGGCAGCGTAACAGAAAACTGAGTTAGTTACTGCTTGCTTCTATCAGAATCCTCCTTTGTCTTCTCTGTTGCTCACCACTGGATTGAAGCGTAAGACAGGTTTAAGCCTTTCAATCAGAACCACAACTGGCCCCCTAGACACATATGCATGTGGTCAAGAGACTGGGCAGAAGACAGTGAGTTATCACCTCAAGATGGAGCTCAAGGTAGAGAAAGTAGGAAGAAGGTAATGAAAAGTTCACAAGCTGTAAAGATGAGGACGCACTTCTTGTATGGGGAAACCTGGTACTGTAATACAGTTCAGAGGTGGCAGCTGCACTTTCTTTTAGCAGTAAGGCAATACTTGACAGTATAGCTATGATACGATAGCAAGCTCTTTACTTGCCAAAATACAATTTATTCCTCAGTTCTTCCCAATCTGCTTCCATTTTAAATGGGCAATGCTTATTGCTAATGTAATGTGTTGTGCAGATATATGTTCCACCTCAACATCACGAAAACTACTGGGGGAAAAAACGTGTTTTCAAACCTCATAAGAGTAGAAATAGCAAGGGAAAAGTGTTTAAGGTGATCACACACAAGAATAAAAAAAATAGGTCAATCATTCTCCACAATATATTCTAGGTCAATTTTCAGCCATAGGCTATTAATTCAATTAGAATTTATTTTTAATCTATAATGGTATCAACATTTCAAGAAAATACTTCACTGGGAAGTCTAACTTTAGAGTTTCACAATTATGTAATATCAGTTATCAAAATGCAGTAGCTCATAATAACTTGCCATCACAGCAAGACGTTAGATGTTTTTGAAACTAAAATTTGTTAAAGGTTCTATTATAGGCGTGGGTAACGTAGGAGAAAGAGAAATAAATGCAATTTTTCCAGTGCCTTTAAGACCTCGCTCAAGTCTCCTAAAGAAAATAGGGATCTTTGCCATCAATCCCAGCAGGCTTTACAGAAGAAATCTTTAGTCAGTGGATTCCATTACACAAAACCATGAAAGTAATTTAAGTATTATTTACACTATCCTTACTGAACTGCATAACCTTGGAAAACAGTTACTAAATCTATTTACTACTTTGTTTATTTGTTCCTTTCTTTATATCTTTAGGAGAGGTCATTTTAGGGCATTCTTCACTTTCTCATTAAAAGCCAGAATAATATTATTCAGATTTATAAAACATATAATAAACACACATATAATACATACAGGCATTCTTGTACTTCCAAGAATATAGCTGAATACAAAACATACTGGATATTATGGAAAGACATGTTAAATCCAGATGAACCATTTTGGTAGTATCTCAAAATAAAACAATGACACCGACTGCTAACACAACAGAAAAAGCAATTTGGGCAACTTCTTTATTTCTCTGCTCTATTAATATCAGCATGTTATGTATTCACATGTCAGTTATAGAGTGTCATGAAGGTTTAGATAAATGTATCCTTCATACACAGACTATTTTGAAAAAATTATATATAGAACTGTATCGGGTACATGAAAGCAGTACAAGTCCTCTTCTTCAGGGTAGCTAACAAGAAAGAAACCTATGTTATACTCAGCTGCAGAGTCGATATGAAACAAAGAAAATGATATCTTAATGCTGAGCAGAAGGTCACACATAATCTGACAGAATGCATGCAGCCAGATTCCCTCAGAGACTTCTCAGTGTATACACAGTAGGGAAGAGTCTCAGAATTTTTCCTAGTCAGAATTTGTTCCATGTGGTGACAGTGAGTTAACACACTAGCACATATGGTTAGTGGTTTTCTTTTACAACATAAAACCCCCTTTATTTCCTCAAGCTATGAAAGACAATGAACTTAAGTTAACAGTCAAGACAACATACTGCTTAAGATTTTAAATAATGGTACTCCCACTAGTTGAAAACCAACAGTAACGAAATACCACAAACAAGACTTAAGATTCTTCATAGTTTAGGGTAAAGATAAGGATGCCTCCCCAGAAGACTAGGTTAACAGTGCACAGTGTTTTTTTAATTCTTCTTTTTAATTACATAGAGGAAACTCGGATTTTAACACCTAACTCAGGCAAATCCACTGACACTGAACATACTTAAGCTCCAAAACTACTGCCACCCAAGAGGTAGCTGTGGTATCAGCAGCGTAGATGGACTGGTCCTTAGCATAAATGATAAACTGAGACTTTCATTATACTGTGTAACTCTTGGCTGGACAAAGTTTTCTCTCTGCTGTCAGTGTTACCTGTTGAAATTAAGACCACACAGAGGGGAAAGCTATTTCAGTCAAATGCAGCAAAATGTTCCCCTACAACCTGCCCACACTTGCTCACCAGTCCAATGTGACAGCATCAAGACACTGATGGAAAAAATACCATCACTAAGGTTTACTGAGGGGAAAAACAATCTGTCAAGAAGGTAGAGCAACTGACTGCACAAAGATGGGGACAAAGAATTAAAAACTTGGACAAAAAACATAAGAGTATGGAACAGGAGAGCTAGACAATAATCTTGGATTGGGGAACAAGGAATAGCTAGGCAAAAGGATTGGGCAGGGCTCAGGAGGGACAAGCAGAACAACACATTGCCACTTTGGTGCAGCAACTTCATGACCCCTATAAAGGAATCCAAGACCTACAAACCTCAGCATGTCTCTGTATACAGCAGCTATTAACGAAAACCACTTACAGCACATGTCTATTCAATGTCCAGTGCTCTTGTACACCTAGGACAACAAGCTATTACATACAGGTAGTTCTATCTGAAACCAAAGAAAACCGTATTAAGCCTACAAGACCAAGCCCCAAAAGTTAGACAGAATTCCGAGTCGCTTTTGAAACTGATTCATCCAGTGTATTTATATCTGAATATAATCTTCATATTTCAACACAGAACGTATTTTTCTGTAATAGTCTTAACTTGTCCAGTACACTGAGTGGACCTGGTTCTAAAGCAAACCTCAGTCTCACAAGTCAAAATGTTGAACGTGGTAGCAGTATTACAGAAAACAGCATGCTCTAACTTGCACACTTGGCTTTGCAATGTCAACAGCACTCTTGTAACTCTGTGTTGGAAATAACATATTTCAGTGTGCCTGCATTACAATGATTACATCCATTAATCAACGCAAAACTGAATCCCATCACAATTGCATTATTACAACATACCATACCACAGGTTCTGAGACAGCATGTTGTAAATAGAAACAAGATATTCCTTGGACCTAAAGAGAGCACAACCATAACACTGCATATACACTCTGGCAAACAGAACTGTTTGAGGCATTTTGCAAAGAATGAACAACCCTTTATTTTAGTTTCTTTGTAAAATCTGGGATTTTACTAATAAAAGTAAATAATGGTAAAGTTCCAGTTATGCACAGAATGTAAGCAGGAGATTTCACCTCACTCCTGCTTATTTCCTATTCTTGATCTGCTGAGGTAACAGGGTGCAAAAGGCAGACAAAGGAGTTCAAATTAGACAGAATATATAGTAATATATAAAATAATGCTGTTAAATATAATTTGCTCCTCCTTTTAGGCAGCTATAGATTGTATCTGAGAACAGAGATGGAATTAACGAGAGATCAAGGAGAGTTCTTAAAAATAGGTACAGAAAGTGTTAAATATAAGCTACCCAGGACAGGAAGAAAAGCAAACTGAAAAGGCCAAGTTCTGTTAAGAGGTTACCATACAGATAATAGATACTAAACCTGAGAGCAAAACTGATTATATGAGGAGGAAAACAAAGAGGCAAACAAAGAATGAGATAAAAGCACTAGAAAGACATGAAAGTTCTGGAGAAGGAACACCCACAATGAGGGGACAAAGAGTTTTAAGGTCAGAAACTAAAGATCGGCCTGCTAGACTCTGCAAGGCTGATGCCTAACTTCAGTGTGGGAGCACTGTATTACACACACACAGTTCTACTTACGGAAGAGATGACCTGCTGTATTGGGTTTGCGTGGCAAGGTTTTGGTAGCAGGGGGGCTCCAGGGGTGGCTTCTGTGAGAAGCTGTTAGAAGCTCTCCCTGAGTCCGCTGCTGGCCACAAGGCCAAGCCACAGTGGTAGCACCTCTGTGATAACGTATTTAAGACAGAAAAAAAAAAGCTGCTGTGGGACAGTAGCCAGAGAGAGAGAAGTGAGAGGGTGTGACAGAAACAGCCCTGCAGACACCAAGGTGCAGAAGGAGGGGGAGGAGGTGCTCCAGGCGCTGGAGCAGAGATTCCCCTGCAGCCCCTGGGGCAGCCCATGGTGGGGCAGGCTGTCCCCTGCAGCCCAGGGAGGCCCACGGGGGAGCAGATCCCCTCCTGCAGCCCGGGGAGGAGCCCACACCGGAGCAGGTGGGTGCCCAAAGGAGGCTGTGACCCCGTGTGAAGCCCGGGCTGGAGCAGGCTCCTGGCAGGACCTGTGGACTCCACGGGGGACCCACGCTGAAGTAGTCTGCTCCTGAAGGACTGCACCCCATGGAAAGAATGGACCCACACTGGAGCAGTTTGTGAAGAACTGCAGCCCATGGGAAGGACTCACTCTGCAGAAGTTCATGGAGGACTGTCTGCCGTGGGAGGGAGCCCAGGCTGGAGCAGAGGCAGAGTGTGAGGAGTCCCCCCTGAGGAGGAAGGAGCAGCAGAGACAGAGTGTGACGAACTGACCCCAACCCCCACTCCCCATCCCCCTGCGCCTCTTGGGGGCAGAGGAGGTAAAGAATTTGGGAGTGAAGTTAAGCCTGGGAAGAAGAGACAGGTGGAGAGAAGGTGTTACAAGATTAATTTTTTTATCCTCTTCTACTCTGATTTGATTGGTAATAAATTAAACTAATTTCACCAAGTTGAGTCTGTTTTGCCCATGACGGTAACTGGTGAGTGATCTCTCCCTGCCCTTATCCCGACCCACGAGCCTTTCAATATATTTTTCTCTCCCCTGTCATGTTGAAGAGGGGAGTGATAGAGGGGCTTTGGTGGGCACCTGGCGTCCAGCCAGGGTCAACCCACCACACCTACCTGAATCTCACAATTAAAATATTGAAACAGGCAGAAAATGTTATCACCAGAATGTAGTTATTTCCTTAAAATTTGTAAGTTATCCTCTGTGTTCCTAGAGATTTCCACTTCCTTCCAATTTCAAATTTTTCGTGAATCAAAGCAGACCATGTCTTACCCATTTGCCAACACATTTATGCAGAACAGTATATGAAGAGTAAAACCTAAACCAGAAAGCCCAACAAAATATTGACAGAACCATAAATAGTACTTCAGTTCAAGTTTTGCTTGTATTACTGAGTATCTTGATCACTTGAAACACTGTTTTTTAATCAAAAAAACAAAATCGGATACTATTTCTTTTCTCTTAAAGTCTTTAAAGAGTCAAAAGCAGAAACCAGTATTTTCTGCAATGCTATCACCACTTTCAAAATGCTTAGATGTATTCAGCGGTGAACATACGAATGTTAGAATTTGTCAAATAAGTGGAGAAAACTATAGTTATACGTTATTATTAAGAATACAATTATTTATAGTTACCAGCTGCGATTCTTGCTGCTTTGGCATAGTTTCCATTTTCAATGCATGATATCAATTCACTTCGGTCTTCCAGTGTGTGTCTTCGTATAAGTGCTGGTTTACCTTTACCACACTTCGGTAGGCTGAAACTACGAAAGCATTAACATTAAAACCATTACTTGATAATTAACATTAAAACCATTACTTGATAATTAACGTTGTTCATTATAAATCAAGACTTTGAAAAAAAAAATTTGAAATTCATCAGTATACAGTAAAATCAGAGCAGCAAGCTCTAATAAATTTTATATAACACAAACAGTTACATAAAAGCTAAAACCACAGACTTTTTTCATGCACAGAACTGTCTGGTTATCAGCAAAAGACAAACAGTATGCAACTACACCTCAACTGCTGTCGGGCTATACATGCACAAATGAGAAAAGCTGCTTTGTCTCCAGTGTAACAGTGGATACTGGCCAACTAAACACAAGCTCCCTCTGCTCCAACTGTTCCACTACATAGGAAACAATTATTTTCTCTTTCATTTTTTACTACAAATTCAAGTCTTTCAATTGTGGAATGTCTATACACAAAAAGGGAAATTTGTTCTCTGCACACTTGAGTTTTCCTTAAGCAAACAAAGAATCTGAACAGCAATTATTACAGATCAAATCCTGAATATATAACATTTACAAGAGATGCAGTATTAAAGTTCTCTTTGTTTCTGAAGGCCTGTTTGACTTGAGCACATTAACAACATTCTCTTAAATAGTTTAATACCAATCTTAAACACATGAATAAAGCCGCGTTGTTTTTTTTTTTAAACCAGATTTACCCTATACTCCTGTATGCTCCATTCTCATATCCCAGGACTGGAGACAGCTACCTTTTAGCCAGAGATTAGTGTGCTTTTGCAAGATGTGCACCATTGATGATGGAAAAATATTTATCAATGGTGGCAGAGGCAACCATTCTGCATGTCCCACCTTTAACAACAGACTTCACAAATGTAAGGTCAACAGCTGCTATACAGGTACTATCATCACTGCAGTAACTAGCCACTAATCCAAATCAGAGACTGATAATCTACAGTTTCACAGCTACTGAATTTACCTTCCCTGTGTACCAGACTCTGCTTTGGAAATTGCTTCTCTCCTCTCTTCACCAAAATAAACACACCCATTTTTAGTGTTCAGGATTAGGAAGGTAATTAAACCAAGATACTATACACATAAACATGTGTCTATACAGATCAAGAGAAGCATAGTCAAGTATAGAGCATAACTGCAATAACTTGAATTCAGCAGAATACTAGCAATCCTGAAAGGTGTCTTAGATTTGACACACAACTGAGGAAACTGAAATGTACTCTTTTTTTTTTCTAAAATTTATGCAATCCTCCAATGTGGGTCACAAGCAGTACAGAAAACTGATATATTCAAACTCAAATGTAGATTTCAGTTTTACAATTTTACCTTGAGTTACACAAAAGACTGTTACTAGATGAAATACTAGATTCTGATGCACAGCGGCGACGAGGTTCAACTTTTCTTCCCGGAGTATCATCTAATGCTCTCTCTTTACTTCCATCTCCAAAACCATTTGACAAACCTAGAGCATAACATAAAATCAAACTGCATCAAACTGGAAACCACACCATTTTCATTATCAACTTTTTATATTCATACATTGCATCATTATTGTTCTGTACTTCAAGTATTTTGATGTGACGGAAAAGAAAGTACATGAATATTAACAAAATATTTCATTTCAAAACACTATTATAAATAGGAGGTTCCTGTAGCCCAGATTTTAAAGATAGGATGTAAATTTAGGTAACAAAAAAAAGATGGAAGATTATAATATGGGAAATGTCAAATGGAATATCAAATCAGTCTCTGTATGTAATGTTTCCAACTATTAAGACAGTCAGGCTACAGAGGCTGGGTAGAAAAAAACAAGGAAAGAAAGTAATGTTACAATTTACGATTTACCAAGACTCATTTGAATACAATATTACAACTCTAAGTCAATAAATACAGAAAAGTCCTTTTCAAACACTGGAAGTAAGGAGTGGTAGGGATTCCTTCCTGATGCTATCTAGTTCTTCCTGAAAGTCTTTTCATTTTAGTAAATTCAGACTGACATCATCACGTCTGTCTTCTGGGATCAACAATCAGTAATATGCACATTACTATTTCTGACTATCTGGCACAAGTTCATATATGACCAAGGGTATTGTATTTTAATTTCATTATTGTAATGAAAACATACCAGAAGGCTTTTATACTACAAGCTACTGCCACCAATCCTGCTCTGGGTTTGCTAATTCACAAACAGCATAGTTCTTACTAAGCCATTTCCGTATTTGATTAAAGATACAAATGAAGAGGTTTGAGATAGCATTCTGAAGACTTTCACAAGGGGGGATGAGGCTGGCAGGGTGTGGGGAATTAGGATTGAAAAAGAAAGAATCCAACACAGCCTCCAGAGTACCAACAGAAATGAACTGGCTAAGACAATGGCACTAGCCTGTAGTCAGCTACTGCAAGCTGTAGACTTCAAAGAGAACAAAATTTTAACATGAATTCAATTCTAAGCACACGTACTTCCCTACAATAACTTAAAGTTTTTACTTAAGGCATTTGACCAGCATCTTTCTCATAATGCAAGGGTTACCCATCCTGGCCATCCTATTATTAGTCTTGAACATCATCATGATCTTTGTTCATTCAGACATAGTCAAATAAGCTTATGCAACTTCACGTGCCTCTCCGCAGAGCATTATATTATAAGACAATTATGGCAGAACTCCCTTTATTAAGTTCTAATTCTTCCAGTCTGCTTGCTACAAAGACCTCTGCAAAGAAGGCTGACAACCAAGAACTTGAGCTTAGCAAGTTAATTTGTATGATTCAGTCGTATTGCAAGGCATTTCCACACAGTGATTGAAGGGATTTCCTCCTCCACCCCCAGCAGACCTTCCATGTGGACTATCAACACAATTTTAGACTTCTAAGCAAAAAAGGAAAAATTATTCAATGGTCGGAAAGATTTACAGATAAACGTTCTTTTCATAGTCATTTAGTTGACACTGTAGATCATTCATTTAAGAGTTTCTGTTTTGTAACTCCTGTATTTGCCTTTGATTTCTCATACAAGAAAAAAAAATGACAAAGGTAGCATTGTCTTGAGTGTTCAATTACTGAACTACATGCTATTGATTAATCTTGTTCTCATTGTCAGCAAGTCAGTACAAATACCTGGAGATTAAGGAGTTCGGTCCTAGATGATGCTGAAAGACCTGTCACAGTATGCTTTGTGAGAAAGCTTAAATTCCCCTATAAACTACACAAGTACACTTCACATACCATCTGCAACGAAAAGCTGAAAAAACATTCTGCAAAAATAAAAAGGAGATCTCACAGGTCTCTGCAAATAACTATTTTTTATTCTTAGCTATCCTGTCAGACTGTTTTTCAAGTGAGGTGTAGAAACCGTTTTGTTTTCATCCTCCCACAAGCCAGAGGCACATTGCTCAAGTTATCGTTCAGGTACCTAGCTAATAAATCGGCCATCAGCAGAAACAAATTAGATCACAGATTATTTTTTTTTATTTAAAGACAGATCAAGGAAATATGCTACTGGAACCAGAGCACAGTTCAGGTTCCCAGTGGACTGATAAAGTGAAAGCAACTGTCTGTTTATTCCTGTAAGATTATGTATAAAGTGTTTAACCATATATATGCCAAATATGACTTGGCTACGTATCTCTACACACACCGATTCTGTACGTGTATGTATGTCCAGAACAAACAAAAATTAGGGAGTAGCTTCACATTTTGATTGCTTCCATCAGTTTACAATCGTGCTGCCAATGAATCAGACATTTTGGCACTCTCAGTCCCTTGCAATGGTTTCCTCTCATCATCACCATGTAGTACCAAGAAACACGTGGTCATGTAATGAACTAGTTTTCAGCCATGTGCTGGGCAAAGCAACCATGTGATTGCCTGACTGCTGATGTTGAGAAACAAGGGAAGCAACAGGAATGTGTGACTACAGCAGTGGAAACAGCTCTCTGCAGCGGTAGTCCAGTCTTATACTAGTTTAAACATAACCTACATTATGAGTTTAATGACTCATTTAATTCACTATATGTAGGTTTTTAAGATTACAGTACACAAAGTTTTTTCAATCTGTAGAATGGTCACTAACAGTAAAGAAAAACACCCAACCTTTTTTTTGACAAATAAGGAATATAGAAGTGCAAAAGAATGGAGAGCTTCTCAGACACATTTCTCTCTTGCTTGGGGAAATATGAAAAACAAGGAACATGCAGGCTATCAGCAGGAGCAATCTTCCCGAATATCAAGCCCTGAACGACATGAGCTTACGCAGCCCATGACAGTCAGTTTATACAGTCCACTTTTCAAAAATTATAAGGAATAGGCATTATTTTAAGAAAGGAAGACCTCAATGCTTATTTTAAACAAAATACACTCACATCTAGTCACAGTGACCTTGTTACTTGACAGAAAAATCCAGGCAGTAAAACGTAGGTGTGTTACAGTATCACTGATGTGCAAAAAATAAACAAATTACAACATTTACATGCTGTAACTGGGAATTTGTTTTTTTAGATCTTTACAAAACTCTTTCTCCCATGGATCATGAAACACCTAATCTCCTGTAGCTACTAGAGTAAGTGAGATTAAAGATGATCCCCATTTGCTGTAAGGAATCTGTATTTTATTGGCGCAAAAGGTTTAACTAAGGTCACAAAGAAAACCCACAGGAGAAGTAACTTATCCCGCTTTTGAGGATTAGTAGCCTGGGACAGCCTGCAACAAACCTGTATGAGCCGTTAACATATTTACATTTTACAAAAGCTCATGATTTTGTTAGATCAACTGAGCTTTCTCTACAGGCATGAAGGGAAACTTGACTAGGTCAGGTACTGAACTTCTTAAACATACCCCCTCACCAACCCCCTTGATTGAGAACGTGTGTGTTTCCCAAATATCAAACTAAAACCTTTCATTAGTGGACGATTCCTTTTTATTTCCCCCTCTATTCTTAAGTTTCTTCAAAAAGCAGTCCACTCTCAGAGGCATTTAAAAAAAAAAAAAAAAAAAGGAATTCACAAACAGCACAGTCTACTATCAACCTTAAATGCGGGGTTACTGCCATTTCCAGTCTTCATCTGTAGACTTCAATTTGCGTAAAGCGTACTGTCGTGTCAATCATGGCATATAACACATGTAACCATTTTAAAAATAAAGAAACGCTAACAAACAACTGTAAACTAAAAAGAAAATAAAAGCGAGCCGAAGATTATCAACCTGATGCTTTTTCCCAAGTTTCTCACTGCCCTGAAAATTGTATTTATCAGGGAAAGTTTCAACTGTTTCTCAACAGTAGCAGTTTGTTCTTAAACGGCAATTAAAAATTTCACTGACTATCTACAGCAAGCAAGTTAGAATCTTGAAGCAGGAAAAGGTAACTCCAAAAAGACAGCAGAAGTTCAGGAAAAAAGACAAGAGGAACAAAACTCAGGATAGTCTAAGCAGCAGCATGCCCCATCGATGTACAAAATGCTGCCACAGAATACAGAATCGTGCATTTCAGACTGTAATCACATCTTGTAGTTCTGCTGAAACAAAAATAAAGAAGCAAAACTTGTATAAAATTATTCTAAAGCAATTAAAAGCATATCCAAATGTAAGATGAAGTGCTGTATTGAAACCACAGCTGAAGAACTGAGAAGTAACGAAAACCATTAAATAATTTCAATCACTAAAAAAGTGGGAGCATTCAAAGAACGACTGCAGACAGCGCACCAGCACTTACAGAACATTATTTAGGTTCATTTTACCAAGCAAGGAGTAATCAAGTCCTGACTTGTGCACTTACCCAGAAGCAGTGACATTAGTCTTCATTGAAATATATATATTAAAGAAAAATGTGTATTTTATTAAAACTCCATAAATGCACAGAAATAGATAAAACATTTTTTTTGTATGCTTTACTTCTCCAAGGAAGATGAGACTGGTTTTTGGGGAAGGGAAAAGGATGGTGATGGAACATTCTTAACTAATCTGCTCTCAAAGAGCATACTCTGGGAATAAGAACACTGGGACTGTTAAAATCTGCGACCAATTTGTGTCACATATACTACAACATACAACTTTATAACTTACGGAAATGGGGCAATATATTGAATGAAGAGCATAGTTTCATATATGTGAAAGACTTCCTCCAACAGTGTTCTTTTTTCTCTTTTGTTTTTGGGGTTTTTTTTTGTTTGTTTTAAGGATGGCTGGTGTCTCCAACATGATCCAAAATAATTACTTCAAATGTAATTGTCTTTCAGCATTCCAAAATGATCATTTAATTGAATTCCATTCCATGTTGAGGATAACAGAAAATAATTAGGATCCAAAGAGATAAATACCCAGCATGATATTAGTTAATATGAGAACCTGGAAGACAGTGAAAAAGCCATTAAGTCTCTCTGAAAGGAAACAGAGCTTTCAAATAAATAAGCCATCCTTACAGCAGCATCCAGGGACAGCGAGAATGAGACAAGTGTTCCACGTATTCTAACACTAATAGTCAGCTGAAGTTTCAAAAGGGGCAAAACCAGATTAAAAGGTTCACGTGATTCAGTCATCTTTCTTGAAAAAGTATGCAAGTCATTGAAGGTATAGAATACAACCTCCACATGCGTGAGATGCACCAAGGACATGGTTTTGAAATGCATCTAAAAATCCCTCCAGTAAGAGCAAGAAGGGGGATGACCCTAATGTAGGAAGATTTATACATCCAGGTATGCATGGACAGGATAAAGGAATACTCTAGGTAATAAACAATCAGAAGTTATTGTACTTTTAAATATGCAATCCTTGAAAATGGGCATATTGCAGCAATAGGAAGGCAACCACAAAGTTTTTAAAAAGTGAACCTTAGCGTAACCCTATAAATAATGAACACAGTTTGGTGGCTCACCGAATAGTCAGTTTGACATGTTTCAAAAGAATGCTTAAGAATTCATCCTGTAACTATTAATTTTCATTGAAATCTGGGACTAAGAAGTGCCTCCTGCTGAGAGCTGAATCTGAACTGCACAACAGAATGGAAAAGTAATCAACATCTAATAACTACAGTTTCCACAAGATAAGGGTTGTCTGTTGCTCTGTGCACTACAACAATAGGATCACTGTATTGTAGGACGACTGTTAAAGACATTTTAAAATATACAAGTGGAGGCAATGCTAGCAGAGGAGTTTGAAAACATTCCAGAAAAATCTGAAAGAAAAAAAAAAAGAGAGCATACAAGCAGAAATGTTTCTCAAAAAAACATTTTACAACCACTAGAGAGTATCAGGTGTTCCAGTAGTATAGTAAAGACTGATGACAGTAGTAGTATGGTAGAAAATGCTATAAAAAAGCACAAGCACAGAACTTGAAGAATTCAAAACTAACTTTACAAATGGAATTCTTTAGTCAGCTCTAGTTTATATGATTTATGACATGTAAAACACACACAGATGGTTGTAAAATTTAAGATTTAAGTGCCTAAATCACACATAGATCAACAGTATGTGATTCAGGATCCAAGAAATATGACTACAGAAAGTCAGTAATATTTAGGACCGTTTACTTCTAATTATCTTGGCAAAGACTACTTATGAGGATTTAAGATCAGAATCTTTTTTCCAAACATTTTTTCTGAATTATGCAGTAATGCAAACAGTAAAATCCTTCAGAAAAATACTCTTACTTTTTCCATTTGAAGATTTTTATTTTCTCACCTACCAAACCCTGATATAAATTAAAAGAAAACAAACTTAAAAGGCTATTAAAAACTTAAATCAACAATGATTATTCCTGTTCTCAACTTATATAATGAAAAAGCATGATCATTATCTATCAGTATATTGCATCAAAACCCTAGTGCCTAGCAGTCTTTCAGAGCAGCCCAGCAGGACCTACAAAGGTAGGCTATTCCATTTCCTAAATGGAACAAAATTTTTTTTCCTTAAATTACTATCTAAAGGATTTTATACAGAGCTTTTATCAACACTTTTTTTCTTCTTTGAAAGTCAATGTTTCCGTGTAATTGTGAGAACACAATTGCTAACCATGGTATCCAAAGAAAAGGAAACAGACGGACAGGTGAACTTCAGAGCTGTCTTATGTAAGCACATCCAGCAATCCTACTCTTAAAAAGGAAACAAGTAATTTACCATTTATTTGCCTTTTATAGCCATTTACAAAAATTGGTTCTTAATTTGTCCCTCATTCTAGGACAGGGAACAGAAATTGAAACCAAAGTTCCCATCTGAATGATGAAGGCAAAAAACATTTACCAGAGGTCTGCAACTCCTGAGATGACATACAGGACAAGATAGTAAACAGCAAGTCCTTGAATTAGCCAGTTACTTCACTAAGTTGCACAGCTGCATTTTTGGACCTAATTTTCCAGGCCTTTTGCACTTCGAGAGGTATTTCACACATGGAGATTAAAACTTTAAGAGACTGAGTATAAAACATCCAGTGCATACTAAAGGCACAGAACAGCCTCCTTTCTATGATAGCTTGCACTCTGCTTGGGGACATGCATGATCTGAATCCTTTTAGAGACCGTAACATCACACTAAAAATTTATTCCAGCCTAGCAAAAATTGACAGTGCTTGCAACCCTAACATTGTCTCTTCTTGGCTTCAATGGAAAGAGCTGTGAAGATAAATCAAGATGTTTCACTGCTCATGCAGTCAACCTGACAGTTCTTGAATCATCATCAGTCGAGTGAAGTTTATTGAGGGCTATTAAACACCCATCCAGCTTTCCCATCTTTAGGCAGCGCTGAACACAAAGAGTTAAAGTAAGGCTGACTTGCGTATTTACATCTTTGTATCTAATCAAATGAAATCTATAGTATGCTTTTTCCCTCTCAGATCTAAAATACTTTTATCTTCATCAAAAAAAAAAAATTTTACAGAACTTGGGAGTACGTAGCCATTTTTATCAGCCGGAGGTTAGTTCTCAACATCTGCTTTTGTCTCCTTTTTTTTTTCCAGTGACATGTTAGAAAGTCATTTCTGAGTGACAGCTGTATTATTGCAGCATTGGAGGGAGGGAGGGGAAAAGGAAAAAGTAAAAGAAGAAAAGAGGAAAAAAAGGTAGGAGGAGCGAAAAGAGAATCAAAGTGAAGGGAGCATTACCGTGTTAGGATGGCATGGCCTGATAAAGTCCAAGTGACAGCATGAGCAATGAACACTGTTTCAGTACCAACAAAATAAAAGCAACTTCATTTCAAGTATTTTACCTATTCTTGAGTAATACTTGTTTATTTGTATGGGATACCTTCTTATGTGTACATTTCCTCTATGCACACTGAAAAAACTGTGTCTGGGTACTACAATGGAAAACACAGAAGAGAGCTATCAATTAAAAATGTCCCAAAATATTGGACTGCATGTATGATACAGAAAAGAGTACCACAATTACACTCTATGAAGGACGTCCCTCTATGCATGTAAGTACATAATCTACTCTCATCTAGAGGGGAAAAAAGGGGAAAGGAAAAAAAAAGGCAACAAACCCCCACACAAACCTTTTCTGAGAGACATTCAGCTCAGCTTGCAGTCAATCGCACTGTGGGAACTGTCTCCCTCTCTCTCCACTCATAGTAGGATGAGCCCCAAGTCACCTCTCTTTTTGACTTCCAGGTTCACTGCCCGAAGTTAGTGTTGGAGTCATTTGATTCATTTTTATGATCATCCATCTCTTAAATCAGACCTGTAGGCAAGTATGTGGGGGTAGGACTAGATGACCTTTAAAGGTCCCTTCCAATCCAAACTATTCCATGGTTCTATAATGTTCCAAACAGGTCAAATATAATGGTGATTTGATCAACTCTTGTACCTTATGTACTTGATACAAGGGACTTCATGCTATCTATACACATGACTTTGAAGGTAGATCATCTATACTGAGCCCCAACACCGTGGCAAGTGTGTTCTTAATTTACAAGCATAGTGTGAATCTCCAAATTTACTATTTTTTTTATGCCTTCAATAAATCCCACAGTTCTGTTTACCATCTGCACCACACAGAAAAACTAAGTGTTAAATGCCACAGATGAAACACATAGGGGACTATGACATTTTATTTTTTAGAAAGCCAAACCTGGGCCAAGAAATGAGCTAAGCATTCAAAAAAAATGAAATGCCAGAATACAGTAAAAGACTCCACAATTCCTACAGCATCAAGAAAACCAAAGGGCATCTAGAAATACTTCTTTTATTATTACAGAAGATTCAGTTATACCGAGCTTAGAACACAGCAATTGTAAGTTGGTTGTTAATAAGTAGTATCTTAAAAATAACCCAAAAGATAGCACTTTCAAAGAAATTAACAGGTTCAAAAACCAAGAAAAATTTCTAAAATATTAATGCATATTATAAATTATGCATGCACACGCTTGACAAGCCTTGAAAAAGGACAACCCCCCCATTTATCTAATTGTTCATCAAGACCCACTGTTCTTGACTGTGTTGGTCAAAATTCCCTCTATTCTAATACAAATGAAGAAATAAGTAAAGGATATTTAATAGTGAGGAAGTTAATACTATGGTTCTTTAGATTAAATAAAACCAAAAGGAACATTTATTCTCTGTCATTGCAATTGCCGACTGGTATAAAATAGTTTCCTTCCCCCTCTTTCTGCCTTATGCACTTATTTTATTCCACATGTATTAGAAAAATCCTCTTGTATTTCTCAAAATGTTTCCAGAAATTAAATTGGCAAAAATTTTAGTAAGGCTGCCAGAATTCCTGTCTAAAGTTTGAGCGGGCCAAATACAAATAAAGAAATGAAGCATTCAGGTTTTTTTAACTTCTCTCCTTAATTTGCCTGATTTTCCTAGCATATGGTCGAAGTTTCTCAGTGGCCTATCATCCTATTAAAGAAAAAAACAAAACAAAACAAATAACCAAACAATAACAAAAAAACCTTGTCAAAACCAGGTAAAAATGCACTAGCATCTCTCCCCAGTAATTCTGGTAGCGTTCTAGTCAAACTTCACTTTCTCAGCCTCTTCGGCACTTATGGGCTGCTGTGCAGCCTTGTTTTATCCTGTCAACTCAGCAGACGAGCTCCTGTAGTCCCCGTGTCTCTATACTGACAAATTTAAGAAACCAGGGGATAATTCCTTTTAGGCCTTCACAATCTCCAATGCTTTGTTTGTTTGCATATACACGTTAGAATGTTTTATGTTTTGAAACTTCCTGAAGGCAGGCAGCTGAAGTTTTTTGGACATCGCTAAGTGCTTAAATAACTAAATTTCACACCAGATTTTACAGGAAACAATCACTATGCATCTAGAGAGAAAAACAAAACAAAAAGAATAGTTTTAATTTGAAGTATAAGGACTCTGGATCTGTCAGTAGATTTAGACAGATTACTGCATTTTACTCATGAATATATGTATACACTATCATTCCTGTCCATGTTACCCAGGCGAGTAATTATGCCAATCTGTTTTTTCACTGAGCAACCTCTAGTTTGTTATTTACTGAAGAGGACATGTTATGTTCTTAGGTATGTATGTTTTACTTTAATTTCTTTAATTTAGAGAATGGTATTTGAATGCTGCACATATGAAGCTTGACTTTTAATCAAATTGGCCTGTGCTCCAGAGCGCCAAAGATTTATTAGAAATCAAGTATTGAAGAATTCAAAAAATAACCTGTGTCCCATTTTACCTCAGATATAATCTCTGTCCTTATTACACCAAATAAAAATAAGTAAAAGTGGTCATCGCTACAATATTAAATTATATCAAATGCAAGCGGAATTCATATATAGGTTACTTGCACACAGTTCTTAAATGCTGTCAAACATTTTGTAGCGCTCGGGCAGAAACAAAAGTCAGCCCAACATTTACTAGTAGATTTAAGAACGTATAATTATGTTTAGTGTATATTGACAAATGCAAGCAAAGTACATTTCAGAAAACTATAAATGCCCCCACACCCAAAACCCCCTGTGCTTTTTACTGTGTTAAACACTAGGTTCAGTGATCCATGTTATAAATATTTGTTTACATTCATTTCAGTCCCTGGAGAAAACCTGTGTAGCTGGAAGCAGGAAGAATACCAAGTAAATGATACGTTTCATTGAAATTTTCTACTACTGCTATCTAGCCAAGAAATAACAGAACACCAACACACTGCACTATAATAATCACTATTTCCAATCCTAATTGTATGATAAGCTAAAGTGATTGCTTTAGGATAGCATATTCTAAACACTTAGTTTCTAATTAAAATAGAGGATACCAACACACTAACTGTGAATTACTATCCTAAATTTATGAAAGCTTAAAGGTGCCTGATAAAACCAAGAACAACATGAAAATTTAATCTGAACCTAGTCTAGCATTTTACAATGCTCAAAAGGTATCTTAAAACAGTCATTTGTTTCAGGAGTTTATCTTACAGATACATAAGTGATAGCAGCAAATTTTTAAATGGTTGGTAAAAATCTAGCTTCTATCCATTCATCAGCTTTATTCTTCTCAGATGTAGTAATTGCACCAACTAATTTCCTGATGAAAAGGATTAAACTTTGTAACAAAGAGAAAGGTAAGTATACAATGAATATTTTGAAAAGGTCACTGAACTTGTCACAGTTAAGATCTGACATACCTGAACTTCAAGAATCATACATCAATCTCTGATGTGACCAAAATTTCTTAAGTAAAAACAACCCGTCTTTTTTCTGAAATTGCTAGATACGCTATGAAGCAAAACCCAAGATACATCAAATATATATAGGAAATTTTTAAACACATCTCTCCACTATGTAGTTGTCGGTTTCCACATAGCAACTATGGAGAAAGATGTGCTATATATGTAAGTGATAATGCCGTAGTAGAACACAACAAAGTTAAAATTTAAGGTTACGTTACAGTATTGCTTCATATTTTTAAACAAAGATTCACATATAAAGGGATGTCAGAGTATTAAAGTGAACTTCTTTCAGTCCTCTTTGAAGGTTGTGCAGTAGTCCCCTATTTCTGAAAAAACCTAGTATTTCAATAATTATTTTGTGTATGAAACCCAGCAACATATGGGACACCATACTTAGAAAGTAGTGTGCCAATAGATCCTGTATGTGTCTTTCTTGAAACTAACTGGCGAGCACACCAACCTCAAGTTAATTCAAGAGAGCATAATAAAAGGCAGTCTATGAGCATAATGAAACATCAGACAAAGTAGGTGTGGTTTTGCTTAACTAGGTAAGCTTTAGAGTTTCCTTTGAATTTCTTCACGTAAGAATACATGAGTGACATGAAAGGGGGAAACATTGAGGATACTGAGTAAGGTGAGGGAATAAAACAAGGCATCCTTATGTAATGGTAGAAAATCCAAATTGGTTATGAATAGGTAAGGAAGAAAAAAGATGTGACAGCACAGCTCTTAACCACTTAGAAGTTTCAATGCTTTGTATATAAAGCTAAGTCTTTTTTAATGGCTTTTTTCCTATATCCACTGGAATTAAGAATATTTAACATTCACACCAGTCAAAGAAAACTGTACAATACTAATTCATTTTCAACTACCGTGATTGCTCATGGAGTTGCTGATTCACAAGAACGCATGTAAGAAGCCTAAATCATGCCTTTCCTATCATGGTATGGCTTTGGTGGGAAAAGCTCATGTCTACTGAATTCTTTTGAACAAAACCAATTTTTACTAGCAGAATGAAATTAAAATTTTGTGAAAAATATCCAAATAAAAAAAAAATCTATTACTGTATACATCATCTCATTTACTTTTATCAGAACACAGACATCTGCAAGAATTGTCACCAGCTTGCATATGCAAAAGTAAACCAATTCAACTGGTTTTAAGTCTTGGAAAGCATCTGAGGTTTGTGCTGGTTTCCTGTTGAATTGTAGCTCAAAATAGCTGCCAATTGCAAATTGCTTAAAATTAGTGTGGAGACACAAGTTTGAAAATAACACGAGGAATAAAATCTCCAATGTGAAAGCAAAACATTTGGTTGCAAATGGAGAAAGAATCACAGGAATAAGATCTGGTATGCTAACACATCTGTATGAACCATATATGCTTAAAAAACCACGTACTATTAAAGAATAACTAGAACACCTTCAGGTGAATTTAATTTGGCTAAAACTTTCCTTTAATTCACATACAGAGTCTCTTCTTGAACAAACAAATAAAAAGTTTAAATATTTCTGTTACTAGCCCACATATTAAAAAAAAATCCTAGAAATTCTGAAATGGGAAGAGAACTAAAATGAGAAGAAACTATCCATAATATTTTGGGTTTTTTTTGTTCATTTGTTTTGAAGATAATCAAAAGCATATTTACCCCACTTACACCTAACTCCACAGAGAGAAGAGAAACAAAATTATTTTAAATATATTCAGAAATCTGGTGGGGGTTTTTTTTTTTTGGTCAAGAATTAAGTCAGTTTTTCTATATAATAAAAACATTTTTTTCCCCAAAAAGACAGTTCACAATGCTTAAGATAAAAATTTAAAGGAATTAGTACTAATTCCTGGTGTGATCTAGCACAAAATGCATTTTATCACACACACAGGGAATCAATCTGTATCAAGGTACATAATGAAATTATCTAGATTAAAGACTGGTAAATTGGAATTGGGGGGATTGGACTAAATGACCTCTAGGGGTCCCTTCCAACCCAAAACATGCTATAATTCTACGAATATTTGGAAACTAAAGGTTTTTATATCATTAATGAAGATTAACTCATTTCTATCATCACACTACCTTCACATGATTCCTACTTCAGAAATTAAGTACCAGATCAAACCTACATACTCCTTCCAAGCTGTTATGAATAGTAATGGAAACTGGGGCTTTCCAAAAAGGAAAAACAAAGAAACAAAAATGTAAGTGAAAAGACCCCCCGCATCCCTATATCAAATGTTACTTATGATTTTCTTATGCTATGATTCCAGCATTAGAATAATTTTTCCTCCTCACCTGATCATTCAAAAAGAAAACCCAAACCCAGAAAAATCACCAAACCAAACAACCAACCCTCCTCCCGTCTCAAACCACAAAAACCACAAACATCTTTTGGAGCACATCTTCACAATAAATGTTCAAACTAAATTCCTATGTCTTTCATTCAAAGACACAAAAACCCACACACTGTTTTCATACCTGCATATGGGTTATCAACATGACCATGACAATGAAACACAGTATTTATTTCAAAGGTAACAGAAGTCATAGCAATGGCTATGGATGATGTTAAGGAAATATACTTAAATAATTTCCTTATGCTGCTGTTCTTCCTCAAAGAGGGTTTTGTTCAAAATTCTGCAATAAAACAGAACTATGCTTTGCTAAGAAAAGGTGTAATTTATGTCTTCAACTGTACTGCACCAACACATCAAGAGACCTTTTTTTAATGTTCTTTAAAGAAGAATTTAAGCGTAAGATTACACTACTACTTCAACTTTATTTAAAGTGCACAGACTAAAGAAAAGAAGCAAAGGAAGTATCATTATACTTTGGGATTTTAACATTTCCATAAAATACTTGCAGATACAAAGCACCTCATACACAGTCCATCAGTTTCATAATGTGAAAATATACTTGGAGTAACACTACAGCAAAACAAACCATACATGGAACATGTATTTTCCACGTTCCTCCTTAGAAGAGTTCTAGTTTTGGCACCGTATATAAAGTTTCCATGTAATTTAAGAGGGAATTTCCAAAAAAGCAAGTGATTCACCTTTCCTATTGGTTGCAACAAAAGGAAATTGAAAACATCTTAAAAAAAAAAAAATCACCCACCCATACATGTAAACTTGAAGATTCCATTCCTGAATTGAAAACCCTGAAAAAGTAAAACTTTGTTCACTAAATCTAATTGTATAGGGCCAACACAAAAATGAATCAGTAATTTTCTGAACTGTCACTACTCAACTACGACGAAAAACTGTTCCGTTGCTAAAATCTGAAGATTAACAATTACATGTATGTCAAAAAATTAACAGGTACGTTAACTTTCAAGATGCATCCATTCAAGTAAGTTTTGTAACATTTACCTGTATCCAAGCGCTTTACAGGGGACTCATCATCAACCTCAGAATCTCCACATGCACTCCTTGATCTTTTCCTTGGGTGCAGAAGTGTCTCCAACCTTGGAAGGACTACAGACAAAAAGGTTTTGGTCCCTAGCTGTGGAGAAGTTGGCTGGGTTTCAGTGTTCTTTGCAGACTTTTGGGGGCTTATACTTTTCGATTTGCAGAAGAGAATGGATGTACGTCTGTTTACATCAGTTGATGACTCAGCTACAGAAGAAACAGTCGACTCATTGAGATTACTGTCAAGTAAGTGTTCTGGAGTGTGTCCATTTATTTCTTTCTGAATGGAAGTGCTATATAATTCATTATCAAATTTTACTCTTTTGTAAAGCTTACTCTGCTCTGGATTGAGTTCTACTGGTTTGAGGGTTGGTGGTTCTGAATTAGTCTCCAAGTTTGAAGGAAGAGGTAATGCATCTGATGGTTCAAGTTTAGGGGGAGATTTATCTCCTGAAAAAATTATAAATAGAGTGTGATTTTTGAAAACCTGTAGTTATAAAGTCTATTATAAAACTCACTATAAATGTGCAGCCCACCAAATAAATTGTTGTTTGGAAACAAAGCATAACATTTTTAAAAACAAACCTTGTCTATCAACAATCTGTCCTAGTTAGTAGTTCCTACTTTTATACTGGGAATGTAACAGGGATAGAAAAGTAGGTGTTTTATAGTTGGTGTTAACAATTTACACCTGGATAAATATTTTTACTTCTCATGCAGTTATGTTAGTTTCATTAACTAAAAAACTAAGAAATCTATTTGTTTAAATAGAAAGTTGGGGTGGTGGATGATTATCTGTTAAATGCAAATACACTGCCATTCAAGTAAAATTTTTGATAATGTACATTTTTATCTATTTCACCTTATCAATATTCACTTTACCTGCCTAAGACAAATTTTATCAGATAAGCATTACAAAAAAAAAAAAGTATTTGCAACCTAATCTACTACAGTGAACTAAAATGTGTTGTAAAATTTACAGAAAGGCAAGGTTTGCAAAGCTGTTTTACAGTTGTGACGACAAGATTTATCTACCAAAAAGAAATAAAAAAGGGGAGAAAAACATAAAACACCCCAAAGTCTTGCAGCTTGATTGGCCACTAGTTGACAAATACACACTGACAATGCAGACTTGATAGGAGAAATCAGAAAACACACACTCTACCATTTTTTCTCCCCCTCCCCCACCTCCGTAACATAATCATGTCCCAGTCAATTCCAGTAATTCCATGCTGGGAAAAGACAACGGAGATATAACTGTGAGCATATAAAACTAGTTTCAGTTTTTCATCCCAAGTGATAGTGAAAAAAACCAAAAAGCATTCTGCTGTTGCAGCATTCCCAAATACAAGTAGAAGGACTTCCTAACCCATAGCTATCAACTCAAAAAGCTGTTAAAACCTTCTTTCTAGCTTCCAAAAGAATCTTTTAAAATATAAAATTAGTAAGAAGTTGTTGCTTATTCTAAAGTAACTGTATGAGAACAATGTAACATTTATACTATCACAAGAAATTTTAAAGTTTAGTTAATTTTTCTGCACCACCAGAAAAAAAGGTGTAAAAAAGCCAAGGGTTTAAGCCCTGTATCTGTAGTGAATTAAATACTATCTCTATATTGTTTTGATTTTGGCTCAGCGATGATCACTTGGAAATCAATTACTTCTAAGTGCAGAAAAATACTTGCCCATTGTTTAAAGGTTAATCAAACAATAGCATAGTTCGTATTTTTAATATATGGTTAAAATAAAGTGACTATGCTTACATCCTTTGAAGGCATACAAGTGTTACAACTGGTAAATAACACCACAGGAAGACATTTAGAATGAAACTTACAGTCAGATAAGAACATTTAAGTACTACCAATTAAAAAAGCCTGTAGTTTACTGTGTCCAAGGTGACTGTTCTTTGTGAACAAATTCTGATTTTCTTATCATTAATGAGAAAAATATATACAAAAAGATTTAAGCACAGAAAAACACCTGAGAACTATTTAGACACTAAAACCTAAATTTCATGGGGTTATTCTGGTACCATATTCTTCATGTGATCAGAAACTGAAAACAGAACTGCAAGGAGGTAATTCACAGCTCTTCTAAAGTCATCTCCTGTAGAGATCATGGGCACAGGGTTTACTACTTTCCTCATCTTTCTTTTTAGCAATTTGTTTTCTTTACTCCTCTAAGTACCTTCCATTTCAAAATTGAAATTTTAACTAACAACTATTACTCTTCACTAGATCAGAACTGTAACAACAATGCCAATCAACTCTGCTCTTCATGATGCTTTTTTTAAAAAGCGTACTGTAAATAAAAGAAAACAGTTACTGCTCACTTTTGGGCTATTTTTTTTCACAACAGCTGCAGTGAAAGGCTGTGTCATAAAAATGTTAGGGTAGTGCTATCTGCCAGAAACTACATTCCTAAAGAACTATGTTCAGTAGCATCATCACTTGAAGATTTAAAAAAAACCCAAATTAAAAAAAAAAAGAATAAATAAATAAAAAAAAAAAAAAATCAGTAAATGTTTTAAGAAATGGCCTCAGAACAAGCATGGTGATTCACGTACACTTTTTCTACTACTGTCTTTCAAATCTCAAGCAAGTTATGTGTTTGAAAAGCATTCTCTTAGTAACACTAAGAATTAAACACCAAGTTGCTGTTTGAATGGCAGTTAAGGAGTCATTTATTGACTTCACCTTTCAAAAATTCTGATAGCACCAAGCTGCACCAGACACAGACTGTTTTATTTATTACCATGCTTCCACTTTCCCTTGAGCTCTTTCCTCCTCCCATTCAATGCACTTATTCAAAATGAGTAAGTCTCTAACTCTCCTAAAGAAAAATAGGTTAGCTTTTTAGAGAAGAGCTGATTGTGAAAAAAACTCAATAGAACTTTCTTTTTTGAGAGACGAGGTTTTATTTGCATCATTTAAAAATGAGCAATAAAGACCTCAGTAACTGATTTAAAAGCTAAAAAAGCAAATACAATATTCAACTGGAATATAAAGTTAGGTCTTTCTAGTATATTGCTCTCATTGAAATCAATGGGAACTAGAAAAGAGTAGATGCAGTTCTGAGACAAATGTTTTCAGGAGGAAGAGAGGTGCAAGGGGAAGGGCTGGTTAGATACAGCCGACTTGATTCTACAGCATAATGTTTGTTAAGTCCTATCAACAGTTAGCTTTATTTAAAAAAAATAGATATAGAAAGAAAACCCAAACCAACCCTCCTCCCTCCCCAGAGTCAAGTAGAGAATAAAAAAAGCTGCAAAAGACACTACAACCTACACCGGCCAGAGTTTTCAGCACCATTGACCTAGGCTCATGTGATCCCTAATACGTATTTTGTTATTTAAGTGGATTTCTGGAAGTACAAAGAAGTTTTCCACTCAGGCATTTCCAATTCCTTTTCATACAAGATTGTACTTTCATTTCTTAGCACCTAAAATTCTCAAAAGCCTTGCTACTGTGAAAAATAATTAGAAGGAGGTTTTGTTTAAAAAGATCATTCTCATATTCTTAAAATAATTCTTGTGGCTATTTGTCCACTTAAAAATTAAATATAATACTCATTTATTACACACTTTAATTCACAGGATTAAAGCATCTGACTGAAGAGGTTCAGAACAGTACTAATTTAAACATGAATTAACATCTTACCTTCTTCTTCTCCGTCTTGTTCTAATGCTGCACTTTCTTCCTCAAAACTTCCAATACCTGATTCTATTTGAGGAGCCTGGTTGTGTTGCTGACTTAGTTTGTTGCGAATAATGCTGATTTCTTTCTTTAACAGCTTTGCTCTTTTGCTCCTTGACCCACTGGATTTCATTGCACAGGTGAGATCAAGTTTTTCTAGCAACTCTCTCAGCTGTTCTTCCAAGGACATATGCACTCTGTTTGCAGGATTCAGTAACCTATCCACTGAAGTCAAAATACGTATAATTGAAAATGTGTTAGTGTTTTCCACAATACCACCACCAACAGGACAAAAAAAAAATTCACTCACCAGAATTAAAAAAAGTCATCAAAAAGCTACTTAGATTACAGTCTTAGAAGTTTCACCATTACCAGTGATGAAATATTGAAATTAATTCCTACTATATAATTACTGTTCTTCTTAATCAGCATTTTGCTCAAGAAAATTAAGTAGTAGAGCAAAGAATTAAAAGGTCAGAAGGAAGACAATCCTTCTCACCCTAAGAGACTATTTCCTTCTTGTCAAAGAGAAGGGCAAGATTATGGTTATAAAATAAACATGTTAATTATTCTCTTTTACTGTCAAAACCTCAGAAAACTGATATGTATGTCAAAAGAAGTATTTTTAATTCCTAGTATTACAAACATACTTGACTTTTTAATTCAGTATGGTATTTAAGAATGAGCTTAAGTTTATGCACACAGGTAGTCATTTTCCATGACTTACATGCATACACAATCACGTTAAGAAAGCACTCAGTTTAAAAATCTTTTTCATGTATCTTGTTAAATCAGGCTCTGGCACTGTGAAAATCGGAATCTGGATAACACTGCCTTCTAACGACAGATCTAGTAGAACAGAAACACTTGAATCTTTCAAGCTGTGTTTTTAATGCGGCAGTGGGAAATCTAGTCAGCAAACTGGACAACAACAATCAAACTCCTGTATGGAATGTACACACTGTGCGTAATGAAAAATGCAACTTTTAATAACAATCCAAAACCATCTTACCATCTTCCCAAGAGAAAGGCTGGGGTGACTCAAGTTTAGGCCGTTCAGGTAAGTGCATTCCAGTTTCATTATTAAAACCGATTCCTTCAGCATCTCGCCTAGCTTGCCTGAGAACTACACCTCCTTGATCTCTTAACCGCACTGCAGCTCTATAAAATATTGTATCTTTTGCATTGTATTTCATACAGTTATCTATGATAAGATTGAAGTCTTCTTCAAACTCACTGAGGTTTTTATAGCCTTGAGCATCTAACCGTTTTCGCATGGTAGAGAAATCCATAGGATGTTTAATATGATCCAAATAGTCTGGAACCTTTGAACAAATATTTAAAATACGAATGGGTAAAATTGTATTACTACAGACAAAGCAACATTAGCTATTAACTCATCCACATTTTCTAACATATTTTGTAACACCTCAAATCAAGAACTTCAAAATGTAGCTTAGAATTGCACATCTTGATATTGCAAACAACTGCACACCAACAGAAGTTTACATATTGAAAGATTCTGCATCTTAGCTAACAAGCTGGACCTGTACTAACAGATGCTGGAACTACATGTTTTTAGAAATCTGTGGGTTTATGTACTTATTATACGTGTAATTATGCATATGCATACTTATAAATTTATTTATCCATATTCACACATAGGTATAATATATACATGTGTATGTTTATATGCACACGTGTATGTATCTACAGTTTGTATTATACAGACATGTATACATGTCTACATGTTATTTATAACTGTGTTGTATGTGTACGTATGCACACATACATGCATACACGTACACTCTAAGTTTATCTGGTTTCCCACTGAATGAAAGGGAATTTCACCTGCAAGTAAGAACACAGTATCCACATTTCAATTTTAAGACACCCTTTGAGTTTGCTCTATCAAATAATCTTATTGCAAATGATCAACATGTACCCATGTTATTCTGTACAAGTATTTCCTAGAAATTATTTTGGTATACGAGCATAAATAAACTTTCATAGCAGTAAGTCATAACTCACAGCATAGGTTATCAGAATAGAGATTAAAAGGTAACACTTCTCCCAACTCTGCATGCAATGATTTGTTTCTTGTACTTAAGTGCCACCAAGTCATGTCTAAACATAAGAAAATAAGAGCTGAAAACATACCTCTTTAAGGTTCACTGGCTGAGCAAATATACGAGCAGAATCCTTTTCCTGCAGCTGATCCAGAACTGAACGCAGAAGTACAGTGAATGGAGTAAGCTGAAGTTCCATAGCAACCTGTTCAATCTTGACCTAAAGAAGTAATAATTATGCAGTTGAGCATTTTTCATTAAGATACTGTTTTAAAGTTGTCTTGCAGCAATAGCAAAGTACTGTACATATGAAACACAATATACTTTAAGTAAATTAGTTCAATGGTACTTTCAATATCATCAGTTAGCATTTGTCTGAATTTTGTTCCATTTTTCAACTTTTTCTTTTCTTTGAAAAGATGTTACACAAGAACAGCTTCATATTTTGCCAACAATGCAAAAATAAGAACAAGGATTTAAAGGTAATATTTAAAATTAAATTTCAGCTGTAATGCCACATTAAAAGTGTAAAAAGAGAATTCAATGAATGTTTACAGGCTACATAAGACCAAAAAAAGAGATTCATTCTAAAGATGTTCTATGTAAATTCCAAGAAAATAATTTTTAAAACCACAATCAATGTCTTCAGATTATCATCCTTGAGAATTTTCATTACTTTTGACAACTTGACAACTCCTCTATAGTTTTATTTTCAGGCCATTTAAAGAGTTCTCAACATTGAAACAGTGTTGTTACCGCAAAAATAAATTATTTATAACACATTAATGGTGTGTATGTATACGTACAATATAAATGTAAACACACACACAAAATATATGTGTACAAATAACAATACATAATACATATGTAGAGCAAGTGATTGTCGTGGTTTAACCCGGCTGGCAACTAAGCACCACGCAGCCGCTCGCTCACTCCCCCCCCTCCCTCAGTGGGATGGGGGAGAGAATCGGGAAGGGGAAAAAGGTTAGAGCTGAGGGCTGAGATAAAGACAGTTTAATAAGAGAAAATAATAATAATAGTAATAATGAGAATGATATCAAAATATACAGAATATACAAAACGAATGATGCACAATGCAATTGCTCACCACCCGCCGACCGATGCCCAGCCCGTCCCGAGCAGCGATCAGTACCCGAGCAGCGATCACTCCCCCCGCGACCGACCGACCCACCAACCCCCCCGAGCATGACGTTATATGGTATGGAATAGCTCTTTGGACAGTTTGGGTCCTAGCTGTGCTGTACTCCCGGCTTGTTATGCACCTGGCCGAGCAGGAGAAGCTCAAAAAGTCCTTGAGCAGTCTGAGCACTACTTGGCAACAACTAAAAACATCAGCGTGTTATCAACATTCTTCTAGCACTAAATCCAAAGCACAGCACTATGCTAGCTTCTGTGAAGAAAATTAACTCTATCCCAGCTGAAACCAGGACAGTGATATGTGAACGTACAGGAATGACACATGGAACTCCAGAAAGCACTCAAGAATTACAAACTATATTAGCTTGCAATGAATATTCACAGCTTGCAAAAAGTAAAAATGGACTTTTTTTATAAATAAGGACAATTATAGACTCTTAAGTGCTAACATTTTGCTTTCATAGTTTTCATATAGAATGTTATCTTTCTGCATTATCGCTTTGTCCAATCTCTTCTCCCAGCAATGTTATCTCTAAGAATGTTGTAGGACTTAGATGCAGCTTTCTTTGGTGACAGAATAAAAGCACTACTCAGTGTAGGCACATGTATTGAGAAAACCTGAAGAGATCAAATTTTCTACAGTTTTTCAGAAACCAATTGTCTTTGCAAGTCTAACAGAATGGCTTGTTAAATAATTTCTCTACACCAAAGCACGCAGCATGGGCAACAAACAGGAGTTGGAAGCCACCATGCTGTTAGAAGGCTATGACCTAGCTGTTATTACCTAAATTTGGTGGGACAAATCCCATGACAGGACTGTGGCTATCGATGACTACAGGCTGTTCAGAAGGGACGGGTGAAGAAGGAGGGGCAGAGCTGTTGCCCTCTACATCAACAGAGTGTGAAGAGCTCTCTCTGAAGAACAGCCATGAGCAGGCTGAAAGCTTACAGTTAAGAATCAGAGATCAAGGCAACAAAGGGAACCTTGTGGTTGGTGTCTACTACAGGCCGCCCAATCAAGGGAAGCCTATTGGCAAAGTTGTCTTCCTCCAGCTACGGGAGGTATTGTGCTCGCAGGCTCTCGTCCTGCTGGAGTCTTCAACCACCCCGACATCTGCTGGAAAAGTAGCATGGCGAGCTGTAGGCAATCCAGGAGACTCCTGGAATGCACTGAGGGTAACTTCTTAAACCAGGTAATAGACAGCTCTACCAGAGGGGACTCAATACCAGTCACCAATGCAAGCGAGCTAATCAGAGACATCAAAATTGAAGGCAACCTGGGCTGCAGTGATCATGCACTGGTAGAGTTTGCAGTCCTGAGGGATACGGGTCAGGTGAAGAGTAAAGTTAGGACCCTGGATTTTAGGAAAGCAAACTTATAGTTCTTCAAGGAGATAGTCAGTAGGACCCCCTAGGAAACTGTCCTCTGGGACAAGGGAGCAGAACAGAGCTGGCAGATCTTTAAGGACATGTTCCACAGAACACAAGAACTCTCAATCCCCAGTTGTCAGAAACCAGTAAAGGAAGGCAAGAGACTGGCATGAATGAGTTGAGACATGCCCGTCAAACGAAAAGGCAAGAAGGAAATGCACAGGCAGTGGAAGCAGGGAAAGGTATTCTGGGAAGAGGACGGGGACACTGCCCAGTTGTGTAGGGATGGATTCAGGAAGGCCAAGGCACCTCTGGAGCTGAACTTGGCAAGGGATGCAAAGAATAATTAGAAGGGTTTCTACAGGTACATCATCCAGAAAAGGAAGGTCAAAGAAAGCATACCCCCACAATGAACAAGAATGGCAAACTGGTAACAGTTTGGACCAGGAGAAGGCTGAGATACTCAACAACTTCTTTCCCTTGGTCTTCATTGGCAGCCTCTCTTCACACACCTCTCAAGTAGATGGACTTGCAAAGTCCCTCCCACTGTAAAAGAAGATCAAATTCCTGACTACCTGAGGAACCTCAATATGTATAAAATCTATGGGATCTGATGAGATGCGTCCCAGAGTCCTGAGAGAACTGACTGATGTAGTTGCTGGAAAAAGGGAAATATTGCACCTGTTTTTAAAAAGAGTAAAAAGGAGGACACTGGGAACTACCAACCTGCCAGCCTCACCTTCGTGCCTGGGAAGATCATGGAAAAGATCCTCCTAGAAGCTATGCTAAGGCACACAGAGGACAGAGAGGTTACTTGAGACAGCCAGTATGGCTTCACCAAGGGTAAGTCTTGCCTGACCAACCCAGTGGCCTCCTATGACGGAGTGACTACATCAGTGGACAAAGAAAAAGCTACAGATGTCATCTATGTGGACTTCTGTAAAACCTTCAACATGGTCCCCCACAACATCCTTCTCTCTAAATTGGAAAGATACGGATGTGATGGATGGCATGTTTGGTGGATAAGGAATTGGCTGGATGGTCACATCCAGAGGGTAGTGATCAACAGCTCAATGTCCAGATGGAAATCTGTGAGAAGTGGTGCCCCTCAGGGGTCTGCACTGGGACCAGTGCTGTTTAGTATTTTCATCGATGACAGTGAGTGGGATCAAGTGGACCCTCAGCGAATTTGCAGACAACACTAAGCTGAGTGCTGCAGTTGACACACTGGAGGGACGGAATGCCAGCCAGAAGGACCTGGACAAGTTTGAGAAGTGGACTCACATGAACCTCATGAGGTTCAACAAGGCCAAGTACAAGGTCTTGCACCTGGTTCGGGACAACAGCTGGTATCAATACAGGCTGGGGGATGAAAGAATTGAGAGCAGCCCTGCAGAGGAGGACTTGGGGATGCTGGTGGATGAAAAGCTGGACATGAGCCAGCAATGTGCACTCACAGCCCAGAAAAACAACCGTATCCTGGGCTGCATCAGAAGCACAGCCAGCAGGTTGAGGGAGGTGATGCTGTCCCTCTACTCTGCTCTGGAGTCCTCAGCTCAGTAAAGATGTGGACTTGTTGGAGACAGTCCAGAGAAGGGCCACAAAAACGGCCAGAAGGATGGAACACCTCTCCTATGAGGAAAGGCTAAAAGAGTTGGGGTTGTTCAGCCTGGAGAAAAGAAGGCTCCAAGGAGACTTTGAGGCCTTTCAGTACTTAAAGGGGGCTTAAAAGAAAGATGGGGACAAACATTTTAGCAGGGCCTGCTGCAATAGGACAAGAGGTAATGGTTTTAAACTAAAAAAAGGTAGATTCAGACTAGATGTAAGGAAGAAATTCTTTACAATGAGGGTGGTGAAGTGCTGGAACAGGTTGCCCCGGGGAGGCTGTATATGACTCATCCTGAAAACATTCAAGGCCAGGTGGGACAGGGCTCTGAGCAACCTGATGTAATTGAAGATGTCCCTGCTCATTGCAGGGGGGTTGGACTAGGTGACCTTTAAAGGTCTCTTCCAAACCAAACCATTTTATAATAATTTTATATATTTTAAGCAGTATGCATGAGTGTGTGCATGCACATATGTTTCTTGATCCTTCATGAGGATTAGAAGACAAACATTGCAGTCTTTCCATTGCAAAAACAGTGTGTGAGCATACTCAAACTATCTTTCTTTCAGAAATGTTTCACCAAATTAAAAGGTACTCCATTTACCTGTTCTCTTTTTAATTTTTCACGCTTACGTATAAGTTCAATCAATAAACGCGCTCTTTCAAGGTCATGGCGCAGCCTTTGCCAGTACTTCAATTTTTCTTTTAAGGCTTGCATTTCTTCATCATCTTCTCTCTAAGAAAAGAATCAGAATGTTTTCATGAAATGAAAAAAGCTAACTGCTTTCTATAACCTAGTTTTATGCAATTACAGAACTTATTCACAGGAAAGGAGAAACTACTGTCTTACAGTTACAGTACTTGGTCATAAGCTTCATACTGCAACAAATGTAAACCTCTGGTCTTCTAGAGTTTCTCAACTGTCCAGCTGAAAAAAAGAATCTATAAACTGGAAAGCAATCCTACAGTGAAGGCTTGCATCAGAAAAAGCAATACAGCAAACAGCAACCTAGCAATATAACAAGCTGCAAAGATTCAGTATTTTCACATCAAAATCCAAAGCAGATGAACATCATCAGCTTCCAGAAACTCAAGCCCAGCAGAAACAAATTCTTGTTGTACTCAACACAGTCTACCTCCCCCGCACACAGCAAAATTAGGACACACTTGTAACAGAACAAAATCATTATGACTTCTGAGGACAGGAAATGAAAAAGCAGTTTATTAAATAATATAGTAACTTCAAATGGTACTGCAGATAGGTAATGTAGTAATACAACCTTTCAGTGAATGGATGAAAGAATTCACACATTTTTAAGACAAAGCAGTGTTTAAACAGTTGTAGTTTGATTTGTACATACAGAAAATAGGGCTTTTCTTGTTTGTTTTTACTATTTTTCGTAAGAAAAAGAAGGATACTGGAGTATTACCTACAGTATTCAAATGGTGTTGGTAATTCACCAGGAACAAGGCCATAAAAAAGCAGAACTCCTGATATTAGTACCAACTACACAGATGAAACATCTCCTTTGGAAAATTATGACATTTAAAATAAATATTTTATAAAATAGAGTCTCAGGAAGAGATCCAAAGCTTTGTAAGCTTGCCTGTAACTAGCATAATGCAATATACATTCACTAAGTGTTGTGGGTTTTTTTTTTAAACTAAATCAAACAATAAATTCCCTATATTATGGAAAAAAAAGAAAAAGATGAATAAAGAAAACTGGCTAAGAAGATGAACAATAACCAACATTACAAATTGTTATACTCAAAGCAAAAACCTCCTTAACAGAAGAATAATTTAAAAATATCATAGGTCCTCTAAAGGAAAACCTTGTGCAATTTTTCAGACGGAAGGTTCTATAAATAGAACTGGAAAAACTGGCAGTTTAAATATCTAATAGATTTGCAAGTGCTATCATTCTGTGATCTGCATTGTATTTTACTGCTTTATACACTTTGTAAAAGTAAAGGCACGTACCTGTGGAACTGAAGTTAGTTTTATTCAAATCTCTGACTTCACTGAAATTGAAAATCCTTAGCTAACAACTACCTCTGTATTACAATATAGCAATCTGGAAACAACAGTTTGTTCCTCTTTAAAAAAAAAAAAAAAAAAAACCACACAAAAAGAAGAACAAAAAACTGTAGCTAGAAATTTCTAGTTCCCTTTCCGAATGACTATTACTACTGACAGTTATCATTAAGTCTTGACTTAGACACATAATAATTTAGGTCAGAACCGTGCAAAGTAAATTTCGACAGAACAAATATTAGTATGCACGTTTTGAATTCCTTAAAATTCTCAGAGACTCAGTGAATGAGAAAAATTACATTGCCACTAATTGCTGTTCTCCTACACCACTTCAGCTCTAAGTACAGATCACACATGTGGAAAAGCAACCTAACTGTTAACTGACACAGCTATACAATTTTTTCATAGTTATACTGTTTGTCAGGACCAAAATTAAGTTGTGGCTGTTGCTAAAAATGGAAGGCTTGTCCTCTCTCTGCTTTCAGCCATTCAGAACCTGCTCTTTTGCCCTATGTAATTGCATAGTTCATGAAACTGGGGAACTGACCCTACTGAAAGCTAAGTCAACAAAACCATACCAGTTTTAGGGTGGGTCAGGAAACTTAAATACAGCAAGAAAAAAAAAAAGTTACACCAGGTCTTGGAGTAGTTCATTAGAGACTTAAGTATTTGGCTAAATCTGAAGGTGCAGTTGTGCTGCTTTTTTTTTTTTTGTTTTTTTGTTTAAGTTTTAAAAAAGATTCTTTTAGTTGAATCAGTTGTTTGATCAGTTTCATTCCATCAATTAGGCAGGTAAGCATAAATCTGCAGATGTGACCCAAAGTATCAAAAGCACCTTGTTTGGTTTTTTTTGTGCACATAAACACTCCCTCCATGAACATCATTCTGGCTTGGGGATTAATAGCAAGCCTCCAATTTTTTGACACTCCTATGCAAAGTAATGTTGGCAGACATGGTTACAATAGCTTACATAACCCCCCTTTACCGTAACCTATTTATTACCTGACATACAACATATACCTTAATTAGATTAAAAGTTCCAGCCAAGCTGAGAAGAGCATGATGCACTGGTTTCCAATATCTAAGAGTAAAAACCTGGATAACAGGAGTTCCTTTCAAAATTTTTAGTTTTCAAAAGCTTTCTGACAAGGGACGTTTCTATTAACTTCCTGGTAAAGAGTTCTTCCAAATCTTTCTTTCTATAACAAAGCTAGAAAGTTTCTTCTGGCTGAATACACAAGAAGAATTTAGAAAGAAACTCTGTGGTATTTTCTGATGGACTTGGTTCTTGCTGAACACCAAATATGATCTAGAAAGGCTAACACTGACACATTTATTAATACTGAGGGAAGAGGGAAACACTTCTAAGTCTACACACAGAACATGCATCAACTGAGAACTGGTCTTCAGCTCCAACTCCCACCATAAGTATGTTACCAGACTCTGCACACTAGCAGGAATACTGTCAGCGTACCAACAGATTGCTCCTTATGCTGGATATGGATACACGGGGACAGCCTCACTCCCTACAGGGACTGTAACTTTATGTGTTAAACAAAACCAGAATTACAGTGATGAAATGCGATCTTGATCAATACAATTAGTTTTATTAAGACCCTCTGCTGGCACCTGTATGCTAATCAGTCAAAATCATTTTGTGGCTACAATTAGTTGTCTTACTCAAATTTTCAGTGCAGATACAACTTTAGCCACCAGCACCTTCTACTTTGTTTCTCCAAACAGTGGTTTTAACGAACCCCTCTACAGCACCAACATGCTGTGCTTAAATTTCACTCCTTATTTTTATTCAAGCATTCTTTAAGCACAGAAAAAAACTAAAATAATGGGTATGTAAATTTATTAGAGAATTTCCAATACCTTTCCTGAATTTCTAGGTGGAGAGAGGTGACAGTATAAACCATTCTTTCAGAGGGTTCCTCATTCCTGCAGATGGTGAGGTAGTATATAAGCCAAGATCTTTTTGCCTGGCTTCGAACTGTTAGTTGATGTAACATCACCTTCAAAAGCATACCATAACTGAGCTCTGAAACACGTTCATTAAGAAGTAATTCTAAATCACAGAATGCTCCCCACCCTGCCAAATTTGTTCTAGCAAACAGGTATTAGCGAGAGATCAAAACCACCTTCCAGTAGGCATCTCAAAACCATTTTCAGGGTTTTGGTTCCTCATCTTAACATTTCTTTTCAGTTTAAATGATAATGATGATTAAGAAGTCTCCCCTGCAACTGTATTACATCAATGTTTATGTTTCTTTGATTTGACTGAAAACCTATTCAGGTTTCTTGACATTCTGACATCTCACATAAAATAAGGTAAAAATAATTTTCCCATCTAGACCGACATGAACAAAATAATCACATATATCTCAAAATTCTGAGGCATTCTCACAACAGCTATGACACAGCTGTTTATTAAAGTCTTCATTATGGTTTGGCTTATACTTGGAGTAATGAAGACGACTAATGCATCATATGCTTTGCAGTTATGACTACTTTAGTAAGTATTATAAATACATATTGAAGATGCTATAGAGAAGATGCAATGTCATAGGGCACTTGCTACTCACTGAAAAGCACCACCCACACATTTTTCATCAACAGTATCATTTAATAAACAGCTTTGCTTGGAACTTGCTTTTTCTTTTCAGAAGACAAAGTTAATTTCAATTATAATTTTTAAGCATAGTCTCAGAAGTGCCCCAATATTTAATAAAATATTTTCCAATTAATTTAGTAAGTATTTTCATTATTTTCTTACTTAAGAATAGCGCATAGTTCTGAAATTAGAAAAGAAATAGTGTTTGTATAGGAGTACAACAGGCAAATGGATTTTGAACAGCTCCTAAGTCTTATTTTATTATAATCAAACATCAATTATAAGAATAATTTTCTCTTTGTAGTTACTATTGAAATATTCAGAAGTGTTGCAGTCTCATGATGCCATCTCAACAGGAAAAGTACTACCCAACTACCAAGTATAATTTTTTCTGCTAACTACAGTCTAGTCTATGCCGCCACGTAAGCTCTGGACTTTTATGCTTGGTTTTTATCCTTTTTAAGGAGTTGAACTCATTTAAAAAAAAAAAAAAAAAAAAAGCAGTCTATTATCTGAATAAATTCATTTCATCTATTATTGAGTAACTACCAGGCACTGCCATGGAGTAATACAGAAGTAATGAAAGAAAGATAAACAAGTGTCCAATTTATATTCAAAGTTAATTCCACCTAAAAGGAATTTTAGCATCTCAGTTATGACAAAAGGCTGAGGTGGCTGGGACAGTTTAGCCTGGAGAAGAAAAGGCTCAAGGGGGAATCTCATCAATGTACATAAATACCTGAAGAAGGCAGAGCCAGGCTCTTTTCAGTGGTGCCCATGACAGGACCAGATTCAGTGGGCACAAACTGAAACACAGGAGGTTCTGCTTGATCATCAGGAAATGCTTTTCTTGTTGGTTTTTGTTTGGTTGGTTGGTTTTTTAACGTGAGGGTGACCAAGCACTGGCACAGGTTGCCCAGGGAGGTTGTGCAGTCTCCACCCTTGGAGATACTCAAAAGCCGTCTGGATGCGGTCCTGGGCAACCAACTCTGCGCGGCCCTGCTTGAGCAGTGGGGTTGGACCAGATAACCTCCAGAGGTCCCTTCCAACCTCAAGTATTCTGGGAATTGTTAATTAATTTTTTTCATGAAAAGCTAAGAAAATAATCGCACACACAAAAAGGGCAGATCCAGTAATTAAGAAGTAGTTTTGACCATGGCATTTTTATGACTACATCAATTAACAACTTAATCAGCAAATAGCAATGCAATTTAAACAAAAATAATAGCTAAGCTTTAAAGGGAAAAAAAACCCCTCAATATAATACAAGGAAATGATTATAATATATATGCTTAAGTTCTACAAGCTATTTTACTGAAACAATTCCACTGGAAGTCAAATACCTGGAGAATGGAAAGAACACAGCTAACTGTATTTTCAGTTCAGTTAAAAAAGGTAACAGGGGTGCAGTAAGAATGTCCGTATCATGATGTTTCACAACATTTCAAGGTCTACACACATGGATCCATACACAGAATTCAGAAGTGTAATTATTTTTGAAGCCAAAACAATAAAAGACCTGCCAAAATCTCTAATGTCACTGAAGAGCTGTTAGTATTACAAAAAAGGGAAGCAGTGTCATACTACAAAAAAAGGGAAGCGGAAGAATACCACTTTCTGAACCTGATACACATCTGGAGTGACTGTTTTTCAGCAATTCTGACTGGTAAATGTGTGTAACTTTAACCAAACTAGATGTATTTTAGACAGGATGAGTTTTACTTGAACAAAATATCAGCATAAAGTTATGCTTGTTTACATCCTACTTAACCATGTCAGAAGTGAAACTAAAAGTTGAAACAGGTCTTTGAACTTCATCAACAACTTGCTCTTTGTTCTGCTATTACCTAACAAGGTAGGCAATAAAGATCTGATTTCAAAAACTGACTAGCATGTCAGACCTTTATTCTATAAAAATACCTGCTTTTCTCAGTTATAAGTGTCGAAGACATGTGCTTTGCATGTTTTGATGACTTTAAAATAAAACCTATTCTTTATCTTACTAACTCATACCACATCGAGTAATGAGTTCCAAAAAGACACAATACTAGTCAATGAACAATGGTATTAGGATAGTTTTGGTGACAGTATATTTGTGAAACACTTAAGCAAAACAAAAGAACCACCCAAACAAATACATTTTTTTTTTCATATCTCACAACTTTAAAAGGATTAGATAATGTCTGATTTCCAGTAGAGGTCACATTACTTAAGAATAAGGTAAAGAATTTACTTGGTACGGAATAAGAGAAAGTTTTTACTCCATGCTATGTTTCCTGGTTAATTTTTTACTCTATAAAGTAGAGAGATTCTGATTTCTTCTTTTAAGTAAAAAGTGTGTCACATACCTGTTGTGTGTTTCTTTGTGACTGTAAACTGGACTGCAGTCTTCTCAACAGAGGAACACCATTCCTAGACAGCCTTTTAAGCAACCAGTAACTGTGCACTCGTTCAACAAACTGCTTCTTCCGCTGAATGGCCACCTGATTCATAATCTTATTTAATCTAAAATATGGCAAAGCATAAAACATATTTGTCTATGGAAATTAAACATCTCATATATATGCATGTAAAACAAACAGCAGTGATCACCACATTACTAATTTCTTTCATCCCTTTCAACACAATTATTTCTGAGAAGTAGGTTACAATCAAATACAGCTGCTTCACACTAGTTTCTAGCAAATACATTCAGGTACTTTATAAAGCTAAAGGGCATCAGTTTTTCATGATCATTATCTCAAGAGCAACCCCAGATTAGGGCTGGGAATAAAGCTTTATGTGCATTTTCCTGTTGAAAATAAAATCAGAAATAAAGCTCTAAATCCCTACAAAAGTTTTCAGATCATTTGTTACCATCCTCACACAGAATTAGTAGTTTACTTTAAAGACAATGTATCTTCAAACTTTTTACATAAAAACATGCAACAAAACTTGTATTACTCATCTACTACTATTAAATTTTTGGTAAATAAAGCAAACAAAAAATGAAAACAGAAGAACACTTATGATTTTACCCCACAGATATGATGAAAATATCCACACAGGAAATATGCAAGAGAGAATGATACAAACAGTTAAGCACAGTATCTTGATTAAATAAATAGTATTTTCTCCAAACTTGTTTTTTAACAGATACAAATACTGTTTACATATACTCTCTATACAAATACTCTAGGAAAGTGCTATATGAATATCACACACAACAAACGTGAGTTTTTTTAAATAATGACACATTAAAATCTCCAAGTCTCACACATGACACTAATCTCTCAAAACTTATATTAAAAAAAAAGTTTATCTGAAACAGATCTTCAACTCTCTGTGCCTACAGTAACTTGAAATCATGGGGAAAAAAAATAATCAAAAAAATGTTGATGGTGGTAGAATGAAAAGGTTTTGTCTTTGTATGATATTGCAGGAATTTGTCACTGGTGTTAGCCCTTGCAAAATGAACACAAGATGCCCCAAGGCACCAATCACCTGTGTTTGGGGGCAGTGGTGAGGAGTTAGACAGAGAAAAGGATTTCCTGAGCTGGATGTTAAGACAGAGTTACAGAAAGGCTAATATCAATAAACAGAAATCTGTTAATTCTTCACTCGTTATATTACTACCCATAGAAAAACTCTACAATGGATAGTAGGAGATTTATCAGAGATTCTTCAATAAAATCTAATACCAAAATAGACAAAATTAAATTCAACTAGTGCCTTATTTGTAGACCACTACCATGAGATGTTTAAATAAAAATCAGAAACACATACACATATTAGTATTTTTCTGCCTTTTTCCTTTTAATATTAGGAATAAAGCTGTTTCTCAGGTAAGTGGTAGGAAAAACAGTAGTAAAATACCTAAAGAAAACAAAGTTTTAAGTAAACCTTGGTTAAAATGATTTTTAATAGCTGGGAAACATGAGTGATATTTTTCAGACAGACATGTAAGTGAGTCTACAAGTGAGTTCACGGAAGGTCATCATCCCTGGTTGTTTTCTCAGGGCTGTGTAGAAGGTAAGATGCAACAGGTCTACTTGATGCTACACTAACTGTAGCTACAGAGCTTTCAATCATCACAGGGTAAAGGCAGAACAAACACAGGTTTTCTTAAAAATACAGTGCCACTGTGTCCTTCGGTTCTTCAAGTGACGTTGTTTTTCAATGAATAACTAAGCCAGTTAGGCATTCTTGAAAAAAATTAGCTTAACTTAAAGCTTGGAAAGTCTGCAGATTGACTTAGGACTGTCTTGTAAGTCTTCCACTGAAGGGCAGAGGCAGGCTCCACAAAGACTTGCTCAATGCAGAACAGGCCTTGATGTGAACATGTTAAACTTCAAACACACCAGAATTACAATTAATCATAGAATGCAATCACAATCAAATAATTACTGTCACATATCTCTCCTGGAAAGAGCAAAACCTGAACTGAGTCAAAAAAAGCAGAGCCAAATATATACCTATTTGGAAAGATCAGGGAATTGTAACTTAACATGAAGAAAGGCGCCTTGGCTTCATGCCCATCAGATGTGGCAAGACTAAGCAAACATCTTTAATTACAGCTTTAATGTACATTTGCCCAATCACATAACAAACCATTCTCTTCGTAGATAATTATAATAGTAAAGTGCTAGAATAAGCTTAGGAAAGATGTTCACAGAAGATATTCTCCAACATTAAAAATACAAGTAAACAGAAGGTAATTTGGAGTGCAGAAACTACCTATCGAGGGGTAGGAATCTACTACTCTCTGCCAAACAAATACTGGCTGTTCATATTTCATTTAGATACCAGACTTTGGTAGTGGCAATATACCACCAATCATCCCTTAATTTCTAAAAATACAGAGGTCAGATGCTCTTCACATGGCAGGTATCTACAAAGCCTCTACACTCTGATCTTACTGACATAACGAGGTTGTTACATCTGCTGTTAGACCCTAAGAACCCACTAACTATATAGCACAGTTCTTTTATCATCTTTTTGCTCAGTCAAATACTCCCAGGTAGATTTCTACCATCCAAAACACTTTAAATTTTGACAGGCAATAAAACCATTTTTTGGGAAATCAGACATGATTCATTTGCTTCTACAGAACCCTAGAAGTAGCAAAGACTGGGTATTGATTTTGGAGCTCCCACCCTTGAAGGTGCTACCACATTGGAAAAGAGGTTCTTCCTCACAAAGATGAACACAAGCATGAAATGAGGCACATAAGTATGTGCCATACTTGAGCAAGTTCCTTTCTGCTACCTGAGCTTGAACTAAATTTGTAAATGTTGAAACTAAATTTTCAAACTAGAAATTTGAAATTCTCTGAGGTCTTAAAGGAGTACAAATACTGCATATTCCAATTCCTTCTCTTCAATGGAGAGATATACTTTAAAAAAAACTACTGAATAGTAAAAAAAAAAAAAAAAAAGTATAAAAGTATGTATTTGAGGCAGATAAGGGAGAGCTGTTTGAAGACTATAGTTTTGCAATTCAGGATCTGACTTGCACAAGGCAGGATTAACTGCTACACTAACCTGACAAATCCCCCACGCAGAGGCAAGGCTTACAGAACTTAGGTCACCTCCCAGAACTACACAAAACAGGTAAGCAAAGGCATTTTTTTTGCTAATATATCAGTCTACCCTAGAACTTTTTCCACATGTAAGAGTCAGGAAAGAACAGATGTCTGTAGTGTTTTATTTTCTACTGGCAAGCCGAGTATAGTAAGCACTGGGAGAAAAAAAAAAAAATCAGGTATTTTAAATGCACATTAAACACAAGGGTATCAACTGAACCTGTGCTTTCTCTTCAGAAAAAACAGACCAATCTCATTGCACTGAGCAATCTCTTTATTTAATAATTTTTTATATCTCTCAAGATTGCCAAGTAAGTACAAGACTACTATTGAAGACAGCTTACAAAAAATAGAAAGTAGGAATATATATTTGGAAGATACGAGCAGAGTTATTGTCTTCCCTATCACAACTGACTTTAGATACATCAGGGGAAAAAAAAAAAAAAGCCACAACTATAGTGACTACAGAGAGCAAGCAGGGAGATGAGAAGTGTTCTTGCTATCCACGTTCCACATGGAACAGAGAATTTGTTAAGACAAAATTCCCAAGAAGCATCCTGAAATGGACGTTAAGTGCCAAGCAGTTGCCTCCCAAAGCACTTAAACTATCAATAAGCTAAACCCAGAGCAGAACAGTTCTTATGCTGTAACTTGCTGCAGCCTGAACCACTATTCCGAGGCCTTAAGAACAGCTCACTGTGGCTCACAGTATGTTGTTTTTCCCCTCAACTTATCAGTTATTTAAAATAAAACACATTGAAAGAATTTGAACATTCTTTAAAAGTGGCTGTGTTCCCATGAAATTCAGTAGCTGCTGTTACGTAACTGGTCCCACAAAAGAAGCATTAGGTTTCAAGCTGATGGCCACTGCAGCCTTTTGAAGTTCTGGCACCACCACTCATACTCCCTCATTTTTTCCTTTTTTTTGGGCTACATTCCAAGACTACACAGATGTCAAAACATTTTTCAAAACTGTTTTATTTGTGCCACAGGCAACTGAGAAAGCCAATACTACTTCCCTTCCCCAGCCCCACTGGTATCCAACTGTAAAACACTGTGACATGCACTACAAACATGATACAGAGGTATCGTACAATTCACTGCTTGTCTTTAAAGAGGGAAAGGTCCCTTTTCAGCTGAAGCTTTCAAATAGCACCTGCAGTTCCCAGCCTGAAACCATAGTTTAGGCTGAAGTGTAAATTATGGCATTAAAAATATGTTGCATTTACAAAAGCAATAAAAGGATGAGAGGAAAACTAACTGTTTTGAAAGGCTAAGACAGACTCAGATAATTTAATTTAAAATGAAAGTTAATACACAACAGCTTTGATGAGAAACTGTAATTTATCATCTGATATACACTAACCCTCTCCTCACATGGAGACATTTGATGGATAATCTACCCTGCGAAGGGTGATACTCTTAATGCACTGGTCAAAGCATTCAGAGAAAGCTGAGTGTTACTCAGTCCTGGGTTTCCTCATGTTTTAGATAAATGCATAAAATAATTTTCATCAACATAAGACATGTGCTCTTGTCACGGTAGCAATCTCACAGCTTCCTTCTTCCTACTCATGACTGCCTTCCTCTCCCATTTTCAGTTACATGTCACTGTGGCAACTATGGCCACGGGTTACAAGTGAAACCAGTATTTTTGGTGACTAACAATGTGGCTGTTTAACCTAAGAAAGCACACGAGAGATAATCAGCCCCTTTTCTATTAATCATCACACACCACTCCACAGACCATACATGCTTGGTAGCCCCACAGATATCACTTTAGTATTATAATATATGAAGACTTCTATAGCATCTCTCCAGTCTCAAGTTTTCAAAAGACAAACTGGAGAGAAAATTTCCTTAGGCAAGTCTGTGACTTTGCCAGTATTGCTATAGTAACTCAGGCAGAAGGAACTTAATATGAAAATCTGTAAGATTAAGCAAGATCAAATACCCACTAAAACCAATCAATTTTTAAACACAAACTAAACCTAGTATTTTAATTACTATACTTGCCCTGAGCCTCCAGTTTCATCAGTTTGTTATTTTGAATCTTCCTTTATCCAACATAACTATTAAAAGTACATGCAAAAGACTAGCAAAACTAAATTATACTCTGTAAAACTGTATTTAGTAACACTAAAATATCAGTTTCTCTTGATCTACAGTAATACCCATGAACAATCAAATGATGTTCCACTTTACTGGGCAAATAAAATATCCGTATTTTCCAACACAAACATTGCAGATATGTTTCTAAAAGCTGTCAGAACAAAACATAAAAAAATCTAAATTGAACAAGTTGTAACAAAGTAAATGGAGTTTCAGGAACATTTGCATTTCCAAGCCTTGCTCAGGGAAGTTCCACAGAACATACCAAAACTCATAGGAAGTGGGGAAGACACAGGAGTTACCTACTGACACCAACTGGAAGAGAAATAGCAGAAAAACAGAATAAAAAACTATGAAAGTGTCTGTTTTGAGAACTGAAATTAATTCTGGGACCTTGCCAACTATTCCTCCTACTTCCGTATCCAAAACCTTCAGCTTTCGAAGATGAGAAAGCCTCCTTGGATGGATGGAACACTTCTCTTCCCACACAAAACCTTTGGCAGAAGCTGCCTATCAAACAGTGTTTGCAAAATTCACCTTTCAATATACTTATTTAAAAAAAAAAAAAAAAAAAACCAACAGTGGAGACAGTTTTATTGCCATGCCTGTATGTTATCCCCTCAACAAAAAGTTCAAGTTACTATATGATTTCTTAACTAAAAAAACCCAAACACACCCTTCTGATCAGCTTTGAAGACAACACAGGTAGATGAGTAACTATGTAAAAACTGGAATCCAATTGCAAGTCTTCATTTTCTTTTGAAAATGGATACAGATAAGATTTCTTTTATAATTAGCAGAATTCAGCTATATACCCAACAGGGTACATATCAAATCCTGAAAAGACTGACAAGGATTTTGACACAAGTCTTCAGGATCTCCATGTGTCAAATACACACTTCCCTAACTAAAATTACTTTCCAGTAATTTTCCAGTAATTACTTACATTCAAATTTAAGATTTGAATAAACAGGAATGTCCCATTCTTAAATCACTACCCTTACTAATCTAACACAGTGTTTAATCATGTTCACAGTTACTCCTTTTTTTCGGTATGTTTTAAAATTCTAGCTATTGAACTCGCCTTTCTCTGCCAGGTTGAGAATCCAACAGTGTATCTACTGATGCATCTTCTGAAGCCTGAAAGTCTCTCCAGGTTCCCATTCTTTATTTTACATTTCTGGGTATTTAAGTAATATTTCATTTTGACTGAACATGTAGGAAGCACTTTTTCTTGCTTCACACGACAATGAAACCAAGCATCTATTTTTCTACTTGAGCAAACAGCTTGTAAAGTTTTTCTTGGACAGGAAAATAGAACGTTGAACTTAAGAGGGAAGAAAATGCTATGTTATTTCAGTCAATTCTCTGTTAGTTGTAACAGGTTACTTCGTTCCTATTCTAACAATTAAGTTCACAATCTTCCAAACCTTTGGTTAAGGAAGAAACCGAAACAGTCAAAAAAACCCCACCCTGCCATACTAGAAAACCTTCTTAAGTCTTCTCAGAAAGATCACATGCATAGATTTACTTCTGCCATTTCCTATACATAATACTGAGTCATGACTTTTCCTTAAAATTACTCAAAATACTTTTCTGGGCTGCTTTTTTTGTAGTAGTCATAACCATACCACACATGATTTTGAAATATAATCTCAAAAGGCTAAATTCATATCAGAGATGAAGTATTAATCAAAAATAGTCTTTTTACCTGTAACAGAAGAAATCCCAGTTTTATCTACTCATTTTTGTGCACTCTGTAACTTGGCTATTGAATAAAAAACTGCCAGGAGACAGTTCTTCAGACAATGTCTTCTGAAAATCGTGGTTTTGTATGGCTCTTAGAAGATGCAACATTGTAGTAGCTCTTTTCTTGATTCAGGCAAAATTTAAGCAGAGGTCAGGATGACACCAGCAGTAGTTTCCACATGTATCAGAAAGGTTTTGAAGGCGATCAATCTCACAAAAATGTCACATCAGTGGACGATGACGGCTAGCATCCCATTCCACTGTACCTAGGTTATTCCATCGTTTAATTATTAGGTACAGCCACAAGGCATACCTACATCATGCTCTCCTGTACTACCTACTTCTATAAGCTTCTTTTACCTCTCAATAATATGATGCAACACAACTGATGCATAAAACATGGAAAACAAGTATAGCACCTTGTTCGCACCTTGTTCCTATTTATTATGAAAGTGGGGCTTTTTTTTGCTCTCCAAATCAAGTGCTTTATTTCAAATGCTTTCTTCCAGACACTACAAATACACCACATAGAAAACTGAAACTAAAGATGAAAGCAAATATTTATATACTTTAAAATATCTGCTTCCACTTAATAGAGCAATACTTGCACGAACAGTATTTTAATAAAGCAGATTACACTGTATCTCAGTGTATATTTTGAAAATACTCAAGATTAAATATTTCATATCACATTCAACTTCCTCCCAAGTCTATAGCAACGATATCCTAGTATCACATTTTTAAAGATTAATATTGACACTGGCTTTGCATTTCACCAAGCAATCACATTTTAAATGCCTCTTTCAACACACAAGATCAAAAGACCACACCAAAACAACGTTACTTGTACTGAAGAATCAAGCACTCAAAAGTAAGAGAAACCAGGCAGTTTTCACAGCTAATGCTGCGACTCTTCTTTATGTGTTCATCCTACTCACTTATAAAGGACAAGGATCAGCAGTGGGGGGCGGGGGGCACACAAAATCCACAAGAAATGCAGCACAGAGCCAGTACAAGATATCTAACATAGACAAGAAGCTAGATTTAGATTATCAAGTCAGCCCTAAAAGTTAGGATTTCCTAACTTGGAAATTCTGAACCTGCAATCTGAATAAATACTTGGAGTATTTTATTAGGAAGAAAAAAAAAAAATCATTTATCTATTAGGCAGAATTCAACCATCACACAACATCAGTGGAGTACTGCAAGAACAAATTTGTCACTACTGTCTTCAGACAGACTAGCTGGTGGCAGCAGGAGGCCACGTTTCTGATGACCACATGCCAGCACGTGCAGATACTGTCTGTCCCTCCCAAACAGAGGTACAGTTTGAGGGAGTGTCTTTCCCCACTCGCCCCACCACGTAAGACAGCTACTCTGACGCTTGCCAGAAAGATGTGACTTTCAGACTAAGCTAAATTCTGCCTTTAAAAAAAAAAAAAACACCCACCAAAAGAGCTGATGAATGCAAGCAGTACAACGTAAGCAACAACCTTCAACAGTTTTATATTTCAAGAAAAACTGAACGGAGTGTCCTAGGAAAAGGACAACATACTTCTGCAGCCAGAAGGCCTGATGCAAATCATATATGCATAACAGGTTCCCCAGTGGTCCCATATACTATTCATTCCAAGTGCTAAGCAAGTTGCTAAGAAGTCAGCACTGAAAACTGAAGTCACCTCACAGTTACATGACCTACTGCACCTTTGGAAGTGGATACTTAGTTACACACTTTCTAAAATACCTAGGGAACAGGACATATAGATGCTCAGCATTAAAAAAAAAAAAGATAAAAAGACACGGGGAAGGAAGTATTCATCTCCTATCATCAGTGGTTAAAAACTTTGGATCCTACACTCTTAAATCAGTAGTTCACAGATGAGAAGTCTGAGAGGCTGTATAATTAGATTGCAAGTGACCTACAGAATGACACTATCTATGTAATTTAACAGCAAAAGGCTTAGAGTATAACATCTGTGTAAGAAATTCTGGTAACTGAGAAGCGTTCAGCTCAAAATGATTCAAGGCAGTAGCGTAGAAACCTGATCTACAAATAAGCTGATACAGAAACTGATGAGCTACAGAAAGTAGTGTAGAAATCACATTGTAGGAATCACATTGTTCTACACCAGTCTTAACATATCCTGAACATTAAGGTAGTTGTTTCGGAAAACAGAATTATTACAAATGGTGTTATTAAAATGCCCAGCCCTTCATATACACTTACTATCCAGGTAAGGAAACACCATACAATCCTTCCACCTTAAACTAAACCTCAACAGCAAGAGGATTTTCCTGAAGCTTTACCAGGTGTGCTCAGGGGCTATGTCCACCAAGACATATGGACTAGTTATTAATGATTAAGAAAGTACACTAAACCAAACATCTCCACATGTGCCTCAATTTCCAAAGATGTTGAACACACATTCATTTCAAACTCTTTCGGAATGGAAAGAATTGCCAGCAGTACAACTGAGAATATGCATTCTAATCCTCAACTCTCACTTAGTTCATGTTCTTTCTTACCTTGCTTAAAAACCAAAGCATACTACACCACCAATCAGGATTGTCCTAATTAAGACAAAACCAAATTATTTTTTACTAACTACTCCCTCTTTTACTAACTCCCCCCTCCCTTGAACGACAGTACATATTTAAATAACAGTATTAGTTGCTTACTGTCAACTTAAGCTTTTCTGCAGTGCATCGCTAAACAAAAATACCATTTTACCAAGCAAATCATAACAGAGAACTTTGTAATCAATCTGGTGTTTGTAAACACTACACAGGAGCTGAAGGCTGTTTGTCAAAGCTAGTCAATAAGTAGATACTTGCATTAATGAAACTTCCTACGGGAAAGGACCACAGTCTCAAAACATGTGTTTATTTAACGGGCCTTCACTGTCCCCTACCTGAGACTTAGGAGTCTGCTTTCAAAACAGCGTGCTTTCTTTGTATTATTTTAAGAGCCCTCACTGTCTGAACATTCAGAGCCCTGTCACAGTACAGTGAACCTGCACATGGAAGCAGTGCCAGTTTAGGAAACTTTCTAAATGACTGTTCTTACCTCAGTAAGAATTTAATTCAAGGGGTAAACAGACATATCAATGTAAATGCTAGAAACAAAACAAATACTCCATAAAGACAAACTTTGTTTTAGTCCCAATAGTCAAATTTTGCATTTCTCAGCTCAGTGTATTATGTCTCAAAGGTTCAGCAAAGCCAGAACTGTATCTTTCTACCCCACAGCTTTCTGTCAGCGCTCAAATCCCAGTAACAAGTTATTTCTGCTGTTGCATTATAACTCAGTTTAACTGAAAGAAATCTGAAGAGAGATGCTACTGTTCTAAGCTAACTGAAGTTCGTGCTGAGGTTTTGAACTCCTGAAATAAAGGTATTAAGAAATCTCCATTTTGCTCCAATTCTGTTATTACTTATGAAAACATCACTTGAAATGTTCCTGCTTTGTGATGTGTCACTTTGCTAGCCTCACCAGATCTAGAGCCACCTGCCAGACCCCCGATCATCACTGTTAAAATACAAAATATGAAATGTTAAATGTAAAGAGAAATTTCAGTTCTGGTGTTCATGCTTTGTATTTGTACACACATAACAAAAGCTCCTGCAAGAACTGCAAAAGACACACTAATATAGAATCAGCTTAAACAGAACTTCTTACACGGTATAAATTTGTAAGCAAAGACAAGACTGGGATTAAAACTCTTTGTCACATTCATCAATTCATTTTTGTTCAAACACAAACATGTTACTCAAGTTACAGCACAGATATTTGGTAGCATCATTGAACGGGAGGGCACATTCATTTCAGATTCCGTGACTAAGAACACATTAACCAACTAACTTACCATCATTTACTTGCTAACTTTTTCAAAAAAAGTCTGCAAGGTACCAAATTACTATTGCATTTGCAAAAGTAAAAATGCAAATTCGGGAAAAACCTCCTGAAAAATTAAGTCTGCCCCACAAGGAAAACACTTCCTGGAGCGTTTTTTGGTACCAGTTACATAGATCTTACAGTAAAAGTTTACACTTAATTTAGGTGAGATGAACAAGATTCAAATCTTATATATGCAAATGTAATTTTCATTTTGGGGCTCTTAAAATTAGGAAACGAAGTTCAGATTCCCAAATTATGAGTACAGTTAACCTTAAGCTTGGCTGCTTTTTTTAATATGAAGGTCAACTACATATGCTATTCTGCATTCAGTGGTTTATTCCCAAAAGTACAGTGAACGACAACAACTGAGCACACCACATGATTTGGTCTGACACAAAAAAAAAAAAAAAATTTTTCAGGACAAGACAGACCATTTGACTACTTCCTCTGGGGAAGTTCCTGCATTTTTAATGCAATTTCACAGAAGTACAATGTACATAATTTACATTAATCCTGTGAGTATGGCCTTTAAGGAAAGCAAGTAAGAAATGCACAAGAAACCCAAAAGTTGGCATCTAAAAGCATCGGTTGAAAATTAAACAGATAACTGAGTATAGGTTTCTCTCACTTGGATGGTTTGCTTACCTCTGGGGGGGGATATAAGGAGCAGACACCGTTGGCATAACTGTACAGGGTTCAACCACTGTTTTCTTGGCCTTTTTTGTCTTTTTTCTGACTTTTGATGTAGACCTAGCAGTTCTGACTGATCCCTCCTTTCTACAAACACCATTTTTGATTTCAGCTTCTCCATAAATATTTAGAGGTCTCCGTGTGCAACCTGGTGGAGTATGTACATCGCAATAGGCAGTCTTTTTTACAGAGAATGTTGTCCCACTGCCAGTTAGTTCTTTCACAGGTTCCATTTTCATATACAGACCGGCCTTTTGAGCACACGTTACATGGAATGCAGTATAGCAATTTGCTTTGTGGCACTGGATGCAGGCACCAACACCTTTCTGTTTACAGAGGTAGCATGTTAACTTCCATCTGGCTGGGGGAATGTTCCTGACACCATCAATTGGCTCAATAAAAACTGTATTGGCAAATCCAACTTCTGGAATCCACAAAGCACATACCACGTGTCCCCAACGATCATCATCAGTCTTTTTAAAGGCACCTCCCTTGTTTGGGCACAGCACACAGTCTACAGGCCGAGAACGGGACTGCAGACAGTGTCTGCAGAGCCACTGGCCCTCAGGTATATATGGCACCCCATAGCATTCCTGATGTACTGCTAAGTTACACATATCACAAAACAGGATTACATTGCTGTTCTGACATTCACCATCCATGCATATACAACACACCGCATCTTCATCAATTAAAGACTGATGATCACCCTGTTTTTGGTTCTCACAATAAGACTCTTTTTCAAACCTATCCATAAGGAATTCAAACATGTTTTGCGAAACAACCGACACTCCATCACTCTTCCGCTTCTCATTTATTATTTCTAACCACGCATAATCTTCTTCATCCATGTCATACTCAACTTCATTATCAAGTTCTTCTGCTGACTTCTCAATGAATTTGTAATAAACTGGAGGTCTCCGAGGAGCCGAAGGGGGACTGTATTCAACAATCCGTACTTTTGGTTCTGGAAGAGGAGCCATTGTAGCAGGTATACCATGGGAGCTCGGAAGAGCTTCATTTTTCTTTTTCACCTTGTTATTTTTATGCCGTTTGCTTCTTAGACAAACTGGTGGTCTTTCACTATTTTCTTTATTGCTGTTGCATTCACTCATTTCCTGGGCTGTAAGATCATCTTCTAATATAATCTCTAGAGGATCAAAGATACTGATCCTATGCAGGCGACCTTCAATTTCTATTTCAACCATTCTTTGAGCTTGAGCGTACGTCAAGGTTTCTCGTGTGGGGGAGTGCTTAATACTGCATGGGGAAGAAGAATGCCTTGCTGCCGATACTCGATGACATCTTCCTTTTCTCCTCATTTGGTAATGTTTACCTAAAATTAGAGCGACAGTCAGTATTATGAACTCCAAACATACCTATTAAAATATTAGTTTTATTACAGCACTAAAAAACCCCTTCAGTTCTATAGCCCCCAACCTATCTACTCAGTTTAAAAAAAAAAAAAAAAAGCCTGTCACTCTTACTTAATAGGACTGCTTACACTGCTTTGTATAAATTTAACCTAATGATAAATAGATCTCCTAAGTAACAACTTCTCTAAGTAAACACAGCTATACAAAATTGTAGATACAAAATTCCTCCAAAAGAGCTATCCTTAAGACCTCTGCGTGAGAAAAAAAAAATTCCTAAGTGCCACAGAAAAGTTACATCTGTTACACTGTAAGAATACCTTTAATACAGTATTTCCTAACACCTTAAGGGTGTCAGCAGTTTAGAATTTTTTTTTTGACAGCTACAGATTACTCTCTCCAGATGTCCCTCCAAACGAACTATCATAATCGTGAAAGAAAAACAAGTTTTCCCCGCAATTTTTTCCAGTGCAATTTGAAATAGTCATATTAACAACTCAATTACTACACTTAAAGGTAGAAAAACATGCCTGCTTCCAAATTTGGCAAGCATGCAGTTTGACAGCCCTTTACTGTTTTTTTTCTCTCTTCTCATTTCTTAGTGAGCCTACTATTTTGTACAAGATGACAAGAACAACACAAGTGAACCTGCAATGCCCAGTATGGCGCAGTATGGACTGCAACTAGGAAATATTCCACCTGTAAAGCAGATTTGACTTATAGCAAAAACATGCTCCCTGCATCTAAGCACACATGTACACACACCCTCCTCCCTTAAGAGATTCTTCAAGAGTTGTTCTCAGAGCAACTGGGGTAGATAAAAATCTTCCTGTCTTTAAATCCAATCCAAAGCTCTTTAACATAATTTTCAGGTTTATCACTTAGTGGAAAAAGATCATTCCACATACCATACAAAGAAACAGCTTCCCCCCTGCCACCATGAAGCACCGTGACTAGGATAAGCATGCATTTTTATCACAGAATTTCTAATTAAAAGCTTCCATACTTATGCCTTTTGACATTTTAATGTTGGGGTTTTTTTCCAATGAGGGTTGAAAATATTATAAAACCAACGGATAACATCAAGTTTAGAAGTTCTATCTCCCTCCTTCTTTCTTCCTAATAAATCATTACTAAATAGCAAAATTCAACCTCAGCTACAAAAAACCTCTTGATCTTTAATCACTGTCTTAAAGTATTATTAGGGCCTCACCATTTCAATTCTGAGCAATCAGAAATTCTGCATTTCAAGTCAGTGTTGTGTATTAGTTAAAATAACGTAAACAGTGTTAGCATGTACCGCCAAAATAGCAGAGAACTACAGAGATCAAACACAATTATCAGTAAAGACTGGTGTATCTATTTCATGAAGAAAATAGCAAGGACCGGAACAATTCCGTAAACTATTCCACGCAGCCTGCCTTTTGCTTAGTCTATGATGCCAATCTCTAAAGGTGCACCCTCAAAGTACTGAAGGAACTCCTTTTACTGGAAGACTAAATAATTTAAACAGCTCATGTTAAAAGTAGTTCTTGAGAGGGTCTGATCTATCTGCTCTCACAAACTGACCTTGTTTTCCCAGAGAAATTAAAAAGGCTAATCTAAGCTGGCTTTACTATTCATGCAAGAATTGTGTTGCTCACAGACCTGACTTTTACACAAATAATCCTTAACTCTTATTACTTGTTTTTATAGCACAACCACAAAAATGGGCAACAGTCAGTGTGTAATGATGACAGACCTCTGATCTGCTCTACGTAAACAACAGATGAACAAAAAGGGCTCCACCTCTTCAAACAAGTTTGGGAGAAATATTTAATAATTTAATTGCATAAACCAATATAGGATTTAATCATACTGATTTCTGAACTGCACAAAAAGTTTAAACCACTAGTACTGCAACAGAAGGTCCAATAACAAGAAACAGAGACACGCTAATAATTTAACTGAAATAAAAAGTTAGTTCCCAGTTTCACAGTAGATTTTATAATTCAGAGGCCAAAGATAACACAGTGGCCCTGAGTTCTGTTTATTATTGTGAACAAATAATGAGAGATTCTTCAGCTAGAACACACTGATGTACAGCAACCTACTACAGATGAGAACGGTTTCATTCGATGGTATTTTTTTTTTTTTAATATCTGTCTTTAACTTAGTCACCAGTCAAGAAAAACAGATCATTTACGCTATGTTTACCTCATATAACTGCACTTCAATTCTGTCTAAATGTAAAAGTCTGTGGTTTTTTTTAAATGTCCCCTCCTACATCTTGGCTGGTGGTGTATCTGTTCATAGTGGCTCTTCAGAATAGTGACTGTTCTGGACAAAATACTGGGGGAGGGATGAGACGTAACCTCCATATACCAAAAAACCCGCAACTTGTCCACACTTCACTATCTAACTTAACCTACTACCACTGAAAAAAACCCATATAATGCTAGGTTTCCAAGCTCTCCATAATGCTAGGTTTCCAAGCTCTCCATCCCCGCGCTCTTCCCGAGATTCTTCAGCACAGCTGCAGGCAGGCAATGAAGAACAGGAAGAAAATATTCAAAAGCACAAGTGTTGTTGTTTTAAGATTTAGGACTACTATTGTAAAAGTCAAATAGAACCAGAATGATAAAAAATGACTGAGCTAACATCTGAGCATCTTTCCTGTAATACTTAACTGTAAATAAAGCTGAATTATGAAGAAAATTACAGTCACAGTTAAATGCAGAATGGATACCCTACAAACAGAATGCAGTGAACACAGCACTGGAACTGGTAGTACTCTGGCCAAATTTCATAGAAACTTCGTGTGCATAACTTGAATGCTCTGGAAGCCAAAGCAGTGCTTTGTTTTGTTTCTCAAAAATTCTTCTGTTTGCAAATGTCCTATGAATATTCGTGAGGAAGACCAGATTTCTGCATAGCAAATTCATGACTGCCAATTGGTTTGCTTTTCCTAGTTAATTATCAGACACCTTTCTTCCCTCCCCCCCTCAGTACCCTGCAGATCCACAGGAATGAAGATCATGGACCTAAGTTTGAAAAATAGGAAACTAAGGCAGTTTCCATTCAATATTCACAGAGATGCCAAACTAACAGCAAAATAAAACTACTTTACTATACTTCCGTTAGCACTTTTCTGCATCTTACAACAACTCAAAGACTGCAGGAGAGTTACCCACAGTTTTCCTCTCTTGGAATTACATCAGCTGCTTGGGAAGAAAGTCACCAGCAGACGGTTTCCCTCAGCCCAACAAAAGTACATGAAGACAGCTGCTTGTGTGGAACGCAGGGTACGAGGGGAAAAAAAGTACTTTTTATCGAAGTGCTGGATAGCTAAAACCACCAGGAGAAGTATGAAAACGTACACACCCCTTGATTAAAAACTCCTTTTACAATCTCTGTCCTAGTTACCTTCCTCCTCTTCAAATAAATTGCCTTTGGCCCCTGGATCCCCTGCTCAATGGAAAAGGGAATTCCATTCTCAATGGACACTTTCATGCAGACCATTAAAGAGAGAAAGACACAGGAATGCTCTTTAGTCCTAGACAATGAGGGAGGGCAAGCAAACAGTGCTCACACGCATACGGGGCGGACACCGCCCGCAGCTCCGGCTGTGGAGCAGGAGCAATCCCCTCGGGGGAACGCCAGGAACCGGCGTTCGCGCAGCGCAGCGAACCGGCGGGCGGATGAGGGACGCGGGATCAGCAGAGCCGCTCTCCCCACAGCCGCCGGCAGCGCCTCGCCCGCCTGCCCGCGCCCCCGGACCGGGCGCTCATCCCGGCTCCCGCCGCCGCCCCCGCCGCCCCCTCACGGGCCCGCCCCGGGCCCCGCCCCCGCGCCCGCCCTCGCCGGTTCTGCGCGAACACTTCCTGCCCACGCCCAGGGAGCCTCCAGCGCGCACGCTCCCCTCCGCGCCGATGGTTCCTGCCCGACGCCGGCATTCCCCCCTCCCGGCCCCCGGGAGGATGGTTCCTGCCCGGGCCCATCATCTCCAGCCCTTCCCAACAGTCACCTCCCTCCCCTCCGCGAAAATACTCGGCCCACAAATATGGCGGCTGACAAAACAGCTCGAGCGGCGCCCTCCCCCAGACCGCCGCGCTCCGCTCCCCCCCGCGCAGCCTCCCCGCCCGCCCGCCCGCCTCGCCCCCAGCCGCCGAAGCGCGGCTGCAGACCTCCCGCCCCCTCTGCGGCCGACGCTGCGGCCGGTTTAATGGCGGAGGTCCCGCCGGTGCTGCCGCCTGGCCCCGCGTCCGGCAGCCGCGGGGGGGAGCGGGCGCTGCGAGGGCCGCGCTGCCCGCGGCGGCGACCCGGCGCTGGGTGCGGGGCTGCTGCTGCAGCCGGGCGCGGCGCATTCGTGAGGCGCGGCGCAGGTCGCCGTCCGGCTGCGGTCTCGGCGCTCAGCTCCCGGGGCTGAGCAGCTCCCCTCCCCCCTCGGCACAAACAATGCGGCTTCACCACAGCGCTGCGCCGACGGGGGGAGGGAGGGAGGCAGGCGGGGAGGGAAGGGACGGGAGGGCGCCAGGCACCGCCCAGGCCCGCCGCCGCCGCCGCCGCGGGGCGGGGCCTGCGAGCCTCGCCGCGGGGCGGAAGGCGCCGCGCCCAGCAGGGCCGGCCGGGCCCGGCGGCGGTCGGGCCCGCGAGCCTCGCCGCGGCCCCCTCAGCGAGAACGTCCAGACCGCCCGGCGCTGGGAGGAGGGGGAACGGGGCGGGACGCGGCTTGTTACAAAACCAAGGCTCGGAACTGCAAGCGAGGGGCATTTATTGTTTTTCTGGGGGGGTGGGAAGTCCAAGCTGGAGCTCCGCGCGTAGAAAATTTGCTCGCAAGTTTGCTCTTGCGCGGTCTCCGGGCCAGGCTGCTGCTTTTAAATTAACTGATAGGAGCCTTACATTTTGACAAAGCAAAAGCAAGTTGTTTCTGGCTCTCTCTACGAAGGACACCCTTTGTTACGTATTATTTTTAGACAGCCATTACAGCCATATTCGAAATTTGAAGGATTTTACTGCAATATGTTTCCGTGAGGCAGCTGCACCCACATGCTTAAAAAACCAACTTTTAGCTGGCCCAGCCTATCAAGACAAACCCTTGTCTTCACTGATCACACAGAACACATCCTGCGTGTAGCAAAAAAGCAAACAAACGGTCAAGAGCAGGTGGGATCCTCTTTGCGCTGCTGTAACCACCATCCACTGTGCACTGCCTTCTTCAAAATGACCTGGCAATTAATTCCTACATTTTCTCTAGTACTGCTGTGCTTGCTCGCCTCAAACAGGGGGTGCAGAGATGCAACACATCTATGACTAGGAATTCAGAAATAGATGCACCTGTCATTACTTGTAGGAAGTGAATTAAGGTCCAGAGAGCTTAAGTAACTTTGCTAAGGAAATCCTGTGGAATAGGCAAAGTGCTTTCCAGCTCCTTCCCCCCCCGCCCCCCCAACAGGGACCATCCAGCACGCTGACATCTAAATTTAAACAGAAGCTGTTAAAACAGCTAACATTTGTGCAGCGCAGAAATAGATCTTTAGGATCAGACAGGCCCAGTAACTTCAATTTCCAATAAAAAAAAAGTGATTGTGTGAACTATAGAGGCCATCTGGTCATTTGTGTACTTGCCTGTGAGGAATTACTCTCCGGTTCACACCGCTTAAGCGATCTCACCGTCGGTCTCGAAGTCTTACCACATGCTGTTTTAAGTCAGCTCACGATAGAAAGTTACTGAAGAGGGAGCAGCATACTAAATCATACACGTTGGTGCGCAAAAGATAAAAATGACTAGAAGTGATCAATATTGTCAAGAAGTACAATAAAATCTCATTTATGATAGAAAACATGGTGTTTTATCTTTTAAGTGATAATCCACATGTGTATCTGCCCTGCAGCTGTACAAATGCTTTGTAACTGGAGAAAAGTTTTCCACAGAGAACTTGATGGTGTCTGTACCCTCACGTGCCTGATGCACAAGCAAGTCTGGCACTTTTCCAGTTTCTTTTTTCTGCCAGGTGGACTACAGCATTCCTTAGCTGGACATCCCTTCGATAATGCAGTGTTCCTTACTGGTATTTGTATCATTTAATCATCTTTTTTAAACTCAAGCTTTATACTCTCTAGTAAGCTCTACTTACATGACTTTTTCGTGAGGTTCATCTTCCAGCTCCATCTGCCCTGTGCATAGGGCACTTTTGGTAAAAACATTCCATCCATAAGGCATAGTAAAGTCTTAAACTTCACACTGATAAAAACAGGAAGTGGCAGTTCCAAAATGATTTCATTAAAAAGACAGCAGCAGCAGCGATTCCCACAACCTATTGACCAAGGACTCATAGCACAGCCTGAATCAATCACGACAGCGCGCTGTGGTGCCAGGACCCAATCTCCCAACAGATTTGAAATGAAAAGCGGCTGATCCACTTTAGCCTAATGCAGAAAGGCCTCCCTGCCCCTCAGATTCTCGGCAGAATTTCAAAGAACTGCTGAGCTTCATTTCCTGGTGCCCATACTGAAGACAGTGTCTCCACCTCAAATTACTCACGTGCAGGCAGGGTTCACCAGTGTTACACATCCTTGCAGTTCTCCTCAGCAAGAAGCTAGGAGGAGTTTTCGCTACAGGCTGTCCAGGCTCCGGCACAGCATGCCTGCCATTCCTCGATACGGTACTTCACAGCAACGGCACAAACATCAGGGCAGGCTCAACACACAGTTACAGCATTAAGAGCCTTACACTTTCAAATCATCTCTCATTTACCTTATGACAGGCTACCAGGCCAGAATCCTCAACCGCTCCACGTTAAATATTATAATGTTAGCCCATATTATTTCAAAATGCAACCACATGTAGTATTGTCTGGGCCATTTGACCAGTCCTCAGCACACGCTTCTATAACCTCAAAGATCTGTTTCCTTTGCCTTTTCCAGCTCACCAGTGAGACTTGGTGCCTCAGAATAGTATTCTTTCTGGTTTTGAACACGGAGGAAACAGTTCTACTAGGATATCATACAATTTCAAGCAAAAAAGTAACTGGCCCCCTGAACCACAGTCTGATGGCAATGGGACCCTCACCACCTTTTTCAGCACTAGCTCAACAAGCACACAGGGCTTCAGCCCCAGTCCATTAGAATCTTTACCCCCCTACTTGGCAGCATCAAGTTTTTATTCAAGTTACCACTGCTGACTCACCCTGCATGGAATACTTCCACAGAAGGAGTATCTTCTGCCTACCAGCTTTCAGCTGCACTAGTTATCAAATCCTTGAGAGAAACATTTCAAAAAGGATCATGTAAACAAACACAAATGCTATTTATTTGCTTTAGCATCCTCCTCTCCTTCCTTGCAGGGTCAAACTTCCCAAAACACATTTCTATGTTGCTGAAGTGTATCACCTACATAGTATCATCTTTGTTTTACAGACTAATAAAGACCAACTCAGGCTTGCACTTAAGTACTGGCAGTGATGCTGATCTTCCCTGGACAGAATTCTGTATCCCTCTCCCAGTCTGAACAGCTGGTGAAGGGACAAGCAAGAGGCAGAGCCACACGTTCTTAGAACCTGCAAGAATCTTTCCATTTCAAGATAGGTTTTGGGCTGCCATAACATATGTGAGGGTCGTCTTCCTATCATGATGACAAATCTGCCTAACCTTGTTACATCATGTGAGGCATCTGTATGATGCCTCAAGCCAATCTATCCCTATGAAATTCTCAAGACTGGCTTCCCCACTATATAGTTTACACCTTCAGACTCATCTATGCATGACAAATACCCCCCCACACACCCCCCTCCCCATCCCGAATATGGTCTCATAAGACACAACATTACCATGGTCCTTGCATCCTGCAAGGGGATGCTTTTTGATCTCACTTACCTCATCAGTCGTGGTATATGGCACTGGCAAAGTACTCCGGGGCATGACTGTGCAAGGCTGGTTTTTCTCAAAAGAAAGGTTCCCAGACCTCACAGAAGCCAGAACAGCATGAACTGTGAAAAAGATGCTGCAACCCTATCAAAAGACATGTTACAGCAGCACGCTGGCAAACAAAATCACAACTGTTTATCTTCAGTCTGTGAGGTGGTGTAGTGTCCCTCCACCTCTTCTGGATGATCTTTGTGAACTACTATATTTGAAGAAAACTCCACATATCACTGATCCATCTCCTAGTTATCACTGATACTTTGGCAGAAAGGCTGATTTCTTTTTCATACTAGACTGAGTGGGATACACAATCCAAAGTCCTAGACGACATGCCAGAATGGGGACCAAGCTTTTGGCTTCAAACATGGAAGAAAAATGTTGGCCCTTTTTATCCCTACGTGTTTACCGAATATCTTCCTTGTTCTCTGATTAGGAAGAATTGTCTGCCTTTTCCTTTTCATTCCTCTGATCCTGAAGTTTTAGCCATATTATGACAAAAAGTGTGAGTAAAAATGAAATAAATATTGGTGTTCATCCATGTTCACCAACTGCTATGGAATCAAACTTTCTTCTGATGGCCTCACTGACTGTTACTTCCTGCATGTACCACCTTTCCCATTCTCAGAATCAAAGTGGTACTCTATAAAATTGGTATAAGACCCTTGAGGTCTTCAGTACAGTTCATGTTGATCCAACAAATGGTCTTCACCAAAATATGAGTTTTAAAACAGACCAGAGGCTGTGTCAATGCCTTTTATGGTACTGAAAAAAGCAGAGCCCTTTTATCATCAGAGCTCCACCAGGACTCAAGCTACATCCATGTGCTTGCTAAGAAATACCTCTGTGAGTTGCATCTGCTAAGCAGTCCTAGGGAATGTTATCTGTAGATAATACTTAAAGACCATTTGACAGAGTGGTCTTTAAGCTGTACAGCCGCTATGCAAAGGCCCTTACCCCGTTTCCATTTAAGCATTTGTGGGAACTACTGCCTGGAGTCACCTACTACAAGAAGAGGTATGTAGATTGTCACTTGCGGACAGAAAGATATGTTAAGCGGTTCATTGAGATACACAATTGACAAGGAAACCTGCTTCCTGCCTCACTTACCCTTCCACTGTCTAGCTTGAATCCTTTAACAACGTGTACCTTTGGGATTTTGCAGTTATAAGGTGCTCTGTACCATATGTGCTCGTAACTGCTGTATGATAGAAGGTGGGGCTTGAGCTCCCCGCTACGGACACTAAAGATTAAAAAAAAAACACACACACCAAACCCCACCTTTAGTATTAAACCAAACTATACTTCAACCAAAAAAAAAAAAAATTCCCCAGTTACAAAATGCTGCACCAAAACCACAAAGCTTGCCCAACTACTCACCTGTAGGTCTTCTAAATAGCAAAACTACTATCTATTGGAGACTATTTTATTGAGCACAAACCCTGGGAGCAGACTTATTTGCACTCTTATGTATAACGATATTGTTGTTTTCAAAAGAGCAGACAGACCCATAAACAAGGGAATAGTATTCCCCTTCTCCCCCGTCATTTGCCTCTTTGGCATTAATTATTCAATTCCTAGTGTTTACAGTTTGGCACCTTTATTATGTTCTGCATAGTAACACCACCTGCAAAGGTCTTTACAGGAAGCTATTCCTGCCAAATGGTAACTGCCATCAAAATAACCCTTCATAAACAAGTCACCAATTTTCTGCTCCCCAAACTGCCTCCCTGCATCATCAGATGAAAATGATTGCCTGTGCAAGGGAGGCAGCAGGAAAGTAAGTCCAGGGTTTGCAGGTGCCCCTTCAGCTTCCCTGGTTATTAGCCATCAAAAGAAGCTGCGTGTTTAGAATTCGAGTGTCTGTCAATTCACACAGCATAACTAACTGAGCCAAGTTATGGGCAAAGACAAAATGTCAGTGGCAATGGGTAGGAATAAAAAGCAAAACAACAATTACTATGTGAAAAGTTCTAAAAATATCATACTTGCATAGCAAAGGATTGCAAAACACTGTAGCTAAACAATTTACATTGGATTTTTACTTCTTTTTTTTGCAAGACATGCTGAGGAAACCTCAGTAGCAGATAAAGACAGAATTTACAGAAAGTTCATGCAACAAAAAAGCACCTATTTGGACTGAAGTTTTTTGTCAAAGGCAGCCACAATGAAAGGAAAGCAAAGTGCTCTCCACACAAACATCTGATGCACAATATATTTCAAATAAAACATTATTTTCAGTACTTTTATTTTTAATTTCTCCCTCTGGTTGTTAGATTTCAGAAGATACTTTGTTTACCACAAGCTCAGGTAACTGCTTAAGCCAGCATAACCCATGTAAACCGTATTAATGCAAATGCATTATTACTTTCTCACATAACCCTTTCCTACTCCTTGATCCTTTCCTCTGCACTGGAAACAGCCTTCATTCGAGCAAAGAAAAGTTACTCACTGTCTTCATAAAGTTTAAGTTTATTTTATTTATTAAATCCCCTAGAGTGACTTCTCTAATTCTCAGTTCCTTGCTGTCAGTATCAAAACTTGCAAGTGTAATATGTGATGAAGTATAAACTCAGAGGGAAGTTGTTTTCCTGGTCAGGTCACTCACAAACGTATATCTCCAAGAAACAATCTCCAATGTTTACAATGAGTTAATACTGCAGCGTTAGTATAATGAAGTTAAAATTCAATCAGCAATGAGACACAAATCCAGTCTTAATTACTTTACTACCTCTTCCTCATTCATTCTAGAGGACAAACCTGGTCTGCAGATGATTAAGACGGTATGCAATGGAGGAAGCTTTGCTGTTAGAATCCCTAGTCATTTACTGCAGAAGAAATCCCAAAATAGATGGGCTCATTCAGAATTAAAACCTTGTCTCCTCATTTACACAGGGAAGAACTGTAAAGCAAGATGACATCAAAATCTGGGGAGGAAAAATAAAGTGAAAAAAGTAAGTCAGAGGCAAGACTCCATACATGATGACCACAAAAAACCCCAAACAAACAAGAGAATCAGACATGGCTCATAGCTTCCTCTGTTCAGAAAAACTCAACTCATATGTATCATTTAACAAACAGTAACGAGTCCTACGCAGGTCTTCTTTGCTTTGTCTCAGACACGTCTACGACCTCAGCCAGTGCCTGATGCTGGCTAATTAAGAAAGTTTCCAGACTCACGCATATATAAATCGGTTCTGATATATAATATGGCTTCATAATGCAGACAGACTCTCAATAGGCTCAAAAAAAAAAAAAGTTAGAATAAGAACTTCAAATTGAGCACTCCTGAAAGATGTATTCCAGCACCATCCTCACTCTGCATAAAAGGGTATGAATAAAGCCTGTGAACATCCTATCGTGTGCTCCACTCCAAATCAAAAATCATTGACCTACACCTCTGATGTGCTATAAATCCAGGATGATAAAGAGACTAGACAACTGTGTTCTTAACAAATGAAGTAATTAATGTAAAAGCACAAAGGCATCATCATTTTGGTAGCGAATGCTGCTTGAAGTTGCTCACAACTACTGTGTAATCACTCATTCTTTATTTTTTGAGGACCCAGCCTGACACCTTGGATCTGATAAGCAGAGCCAAGTGCCCACTGAAGTTAATGGGGTACGTATGCTAAATATGTAAGCACTCTCCTATGTTAAGCATTCTTAGAAATCGTACCCTTGTGATACTAATTTGGACATCCAAATTTAGTACTTCTGACCTCTATTTTAAGGTTTTGATCATTAAGCTGGCACTGTCTAGATAGAGTCCTGAAGAGGCTGGAGTCTATACAAGGAATAGAGATCATTTTATTAAATATATTACTTCAGTGCATACAAAAGGTAGGAAAATCTTTGTGCTTGACTTAAGAACTATTATTTCTTGATATAGTCTTCATGATTTCACATGGAAAATGCATCATTGCTGCAGAAGTTGCTAGAGGTGAAGCCAAAGGCTTGAGTGATTCAGTAAGGAAAATAATCTTATCAGTGCATGTTTAGAGACAAATACATTCACTGCCCAATTCTGCTAAAGCAAGGTAAGAGCAGCAAAATGGTTAATACTCCCAACACTGGTAGTATCAACATGCCATTATAGCACTTCATGTTTCCAAAAGTATACAAATTCAGACAGACAGACATCAATTTTTCATTGCAGCATCAATGTTATCTTTACCACTATGAAATAAATAGCTGGAAGCAAGGAAAAAAAATCAGGTTAAGATGAACAGTTCAGTGACTGGAGAGACTCTGGGACCACAGAACACAAAGCGTTGTCTGCAGCAACTGAACATCTACAACCGTCTAATACCACGTAACATAATGTTGACAGAGAAATAGGTGTATTTAAGGCATATTTAAAATTATGTCACAGTAGGAAGGGATACAAGGATTTCCTCTAGTTTCCAACTGGCTTTAGGCTCTTATTACAGCCTCCCTGGGAGCCTTTGGAGTTAAACATGCACCCCGATATCGAGAATGACAGAGAGCTGGTTACTTACAGTTACTGCAGTGACATTTCCTTCTTCTCTGAACCTGTAACACTTATTCTCCTGAGAACCCAAACAGTTTCTTTGGGAGCTTGCTCTCAGCTTTCTGATATTCTACAAAATGTAACAGAGAAACAGATACTTGCAGTTTACTCCAGGGACTGGAGTGACAAATGACTTTTCATATTCATTTAATATCAGACCACTTTTAATTCATGCCAGGTTCAGTTAAACATGCAAATAGAGATGTTATCTGTTTCAGATATTGTGTATAAACAAGTTTATAAGTGCATAAATGGGGGAAAATGAAAAAAAATCCTGAAGTTAAATAAGAAAAGTTTTGGTTTCTTCCTGTCAAGATGTCTTGCACAGACTTTCCTAATATTCATCTTTCCTAATATTCATCATCACTATGTTCTCTCACATACTTACACCTCAGACTGCATGCTTTATGGAGAATCTCTCTCTTTAGACTACCACTACACCAATGCTGCCGCATCCACCACAAGCTGGCAGTCTGGAGCCTTCTTCAGGAGCTGCAGTTACTTTTTCTCTCCTTTGCAGTCATGTCACCAGAACACCATCATCTCAGCGTTTTATTCTTCATATTACTTTGTTGTTTGTGAGAGGACTTTCTGGCCCCACTTTTGCTCAGATTGTTAAGAGCTACTTTCTTAAGTTTCCAATGTGTATTTGTAAAGCAGAAAGAAACTTCAGCTATTTTGCTTAATCTGTGATACACATCTATAAATTATATACTGAACCACTGACTGGTTTTTAAGCCACTTTAGCAGATAAGTTAAAGAAATAATCAATTTGCATCAAATCAATCTCAGACAATCTGAGAATCTCAGCTTCCACTAACCCTTAAGGAAATTTTTGGAACAGGACGTATGAAAAAATGAAGAGGTACAGAGAGATGCATACAGAAAGAGCAACACGTAGTGCGGAAGCACAAAGTGAATTTCCAGTCTTTTTTAGTTTACTGTACAATTTTTGACTATAAGTTGGGAAACTCTTCAAAGTCATAGCTGTCTCCCAAAAACAAAAAAGCAGATAAGAGAGATAGATATTCTAATATCATCATGCTTTCTGTGGTGCGGTGAGTATAACTATGTAATTCCAAGTAAAATTCAACATACCTGTTATAATTTTGTAGTTTTCCAAGAGATGCTTTATGAGATTATATATTTCTACTTACTATTATTTTTGGATGTTAAATAATCACCATAATTACCTGTCAACAGCCTGGTGATACAGGCTTCTTAGCTAAGCTCTCACACCTCTATTACTGAGTCTAGCTGACAGATCTGGCCACGACCAAACTTTATTTTTAAGTAGTTGTATTCATTTAAATGCTCTTCTGTAACAGTGGAAACTGGGCAAGTCAAAGTAACTTCACCTCAAATCACTTTGGTCTCGTTGTGGCAGTTCAACTGTATCAGTAAAAACACACTGCAAGTTACAGAGTTATAATACGGAGCTAAGAAGGACTGCCAGCATGCAGTGCAATAGCTATTTTGTTGTGATTTTGAACAGCATATAAAAAAACCCAAAAAAACAACCAAACCCAAGCCTTTGACATGAGATTTCCAAAGGAAACATTAAACATAACAGATCATTTACTTTGTTGACTGGCACATTTAGAAGACCACATGAGTACTATAGAAATACAAACATATAAATACTATAGAAGAATGTTCAAGAGCTCCACTATTTCAAACCAAAAAGCAATCAACTGATTTCTTCATTTATTGCTACATATCCGCCAAAACATTTTTTGACTAAATCTATTCAATTAAAAGAAAAAAAAAAAAAAAAATCAGTCGACTGATGAAAACAACTCAGTTGAAAAAACAAGTACTTGCTTAAGCGCTGTTTCTCTCTCTGAACCGTGTCTTAATCTGAAACTTAGCATTACTTTCAAATCAGCACTGTTAATGTTTCTCTCCTGCTTCCACTCCCAAGGCTTGCCTTACCTGAAAGTTATGACCAGTGACACTAAAGCAGAAATCTATGACTGACACTGGGAATTTGACAACAAATATCAAAGTCTCACCAGATCATATCATTGCCCAGCTCTCTGTAGAAATAACATACATTGAAAAAAACCAAACCAAACCCCAAACACCTAAAACCCCCTAACAAACCACCCCACCTCACCCCCATCCCACCCAAAAAGCCTGGATCCCTCAGTCCACTCAACAACCTTGCCTAATCTCTCTCAAGCACGGGCGACAACCACCTACCTACAAGCGAACACCAGAACTGCAGGAGCTTTACCCACAAGCATCCCGACACCGCAGGCGCACAGCGGGCCACCGCTTCGCTGAACCGTCGCTCCGCGCACCCTTCACCCCCGAGCAGCCTCCCCGGCGCTGGGGATCAGGCCCTGGCGTCAGGCAAAGCGCCCCGCCCGAGGCGGGCAGCGGCTGCAAGCACAGCAAAACTGAGCCCAGAACCCAGCCGAGGCAGCATTAGACCACAAACACGTATCAAGGTGCGGTTTTTTTAAATGCAAATATGCGCAATAGAGACTAAATTCCTGAAAAGGCGAGGGCCGTGTTCAGACTAGCGGCGTGCCCGCGCTCCAGCGGACCGATGCCCACGAGAAGGCCTCGCTCAGCTCAGGGCTTCGGCCAGGGGATGCCGCCCGCCCGCCCGCCCTCCCTGAAGCCGGGGCCCCGCCGGCAGCCACGCGCCCAGCTCCCCGCGCCGCCCCGCCCGCCAGCCCCTGCTACGGCGACGGGAGCGGCCGCTTCGACCGCGCCCGCCCGCCGCCTCCTGGGCAAGGCGCTGCCGGCCGGGCAGAGGCGCCAGCAGTCCCTCGAGACCTGCAGGAACCCCCCGGGCCGGAGCCGCCGCCCTCGGAGCCGCTCGCCGCCGCCCGCTTCATTCCTGAGACTGAAGGGGGGGGGGGGGGGGGGGGGCGGTGACCGCGACCGCACCTTAGTGGAGAAAGCTCCCGTCTCACCCCGGCCCCACCGCGGGGGCGGCGCGGCAGCACACCCGGCTCCCCGCCGCCGCTGCCCCGGCCGGGACCCGGGCGCGGAGCCGCCCCACCGCCCCCTGGGCGCCACGGCCCCGGGGGCAGCCATTTTGCGGGCCCCAGCCCGGATGACATGTTGCGCGTCGTGCGTGCTGCCGCTCGGCGGCGGTGGCGCCGCCCCCCGCGCCCGGCGCCTGCGCACCGCGCCCCGTGGCGGCCGAGCCGGGGCAGCCTGCTCAGCGCCGCGGCGGCGGCGGCGGCCGGAGACAAAGCGCCCGGCTAATGAATGGGACGGTCCCGCCCGGCCCTTCCTTTTAACTCCTTCGGGCCCGGCCGGGCGGCGGCGACCTCCGGCTTCCCCTGCGGTGGCTGCCCGGGGAGGTGAGTGGCACCGTTCCGGCACCGGGAGGGGGCCGGGCGGGGCGGTCCAGCTCGCCCTCCCCCGGCCCCTGCTGCCCCCCCCCCCGCCGTCGCCGCCGCCGGGTTTTGCCTCAGCGGCGCCGGTGCCTGCGCGGCCGTGGCCCCCGCGCCCCGGGCCCGGCGGCGCCCCGTCCCGCCTGGGAGCGCCCGCAGGACAGCGCCGCCAGGCCGGGGAGGGGGCGTGTGGCGGCGGGGCGGCGCAGGAAGCCGGGGACTAGGCCCGCGGTGCTGGCTCCATTGTCTGCGAGGCCCCGGGAGGGGGCCCGGCCGGCCCGGCTGGCGGGGGTCGCTGGTCCCGGGGGGCTCGGCGCTGGCCCGGACCGCCCGGTCGGCTCTGCCGCCCCCCGCCCGGGGAGGGGTGCTCGCCGAGCCGCTGGCCGCGCCCCGAGCCCGCCCGGCATTGTGCGCGGCGCGGGCCGGGCCGGGCCGGCGGGACCCCGCGGGGCTCCGCGCCCGCTCCCACCTGGCGGGGCCGCGCCCCCGGGAGGCCGCGGCAGCCGGGCCCGCGGAGGGAGCGGTGACCATGTGGCCGCTGCCATCCCGAGCTAAGATGGCCCGGGCAGCCCCGGGGGCGGGGAGCCCGCCGCCCCCCGCAGCGGGCGGCCAGGGCTCGGCGCAGGGTGCGGGCCGGGGCTGCGCGGGGACCGGCGGGCGGGCTCCTTGGGCACAGGCTTGCCAGCCCGGCGCCGGGGCCGAAAAGCCTAGGAAACCCTAAAAAGCGTTCCCCCCCGAGAACGCGGGACGCGAGGGGGGCAGGCGCCCGCCAGCCGCTTCGGCCGCGGCGTAACACCGCATCTCTTCCTGCGTGGGTGAAGTTCCCGGCCCCGTCTCTCTTGGGCAGAGTGGCTCAGGAGAGGTGCATGTGGGAAAACTGCAGGATTTAACGCTCGTGCACTATTTCTCTCGTTTTCTACTTGGGACGCGGTAATGTTGCTTAAAAATGTCTTCTGTAACTTCTAGATCTACACTGAGGCAGCTGCTGATGGTAGAGACCGGCTGCGTTACAGTGCTTACTGCATTTGGGAGGGTGTCTGATACGGTTAAAGTTGTCTGCTGCTGCTGCACGTGCAGTCTACTAAAAGTGTAAAAACATTTATTAATGCAATGAAAGGTAAAAGGCCCAATTTGCATTAATGATCATTGCTAAGTTTAGTAGTGTTTGGCTTTGCAGTGGAGGAAAAAAAAAGTCCTCTTTCCCCAGTCCTTTATCCTTGGTGTTTATGTGTTAGAAGCAGTCGCGTCTTGTTTCTGGGGGGTATCTTTGAGAGATTTCAATAATTTAGCGTGTGCTGTCATGCTACGCTTATAATGCCAAGCAGAGCAAGTCTTTTGAGCCCCCGTAACATAAAGAGGCTTTCTTTATGTGGTGTTGTCCGTATGGCCCACTATGTATGTGCATGTGTTTTTCTTTTCAAGAAAGTGAGCGCAGTTCTTTTCTTCTAAAGGTTATCTTCAGTAATGCAACCTTTCACTTCAAGCGCAGACGTGCACCCTTGGGAGGATGTTCGTGGAGTGCATGCTGGGGGTAGTGAAGTCTGGAAGACTTTATCAACTATCCCCAAGACACCACACTGCTACTGGGAAGTCTGTGTTTGTACAAATACTGGGCAGGGGCATTCTGGTTGTTATTTACTGTGGAGGTTGGTTTTGTGGAGGAAAAAAAAAATCTTACATCTCTTCATTGTATATTAAAAGCAGCAGAAATTCTTTTGTGGGCTCTTAGAAATTTGAGTGCTGTCTGCTAGGTATAAGACCAAGAGGCAAAGTGCTGAAAGTTTTTATATGGTTGGATGTCTGTTTACTTTGGTACTTATAGTGTTGCTAGTATCTCCCAACTCTAACAGATGTTGAGGACTTTATTCTGTAGAAGTTCTCCAGAGCAGACAAGTGTAAGAATTGATTGAGAACAAGTAAAATGAAAGATCTAAGCTAAGCATCTCAGAGAAAAGTTTTCTAAACTTTTGTACTTGTGAATAACCATAACTCTCTTACCATTACTCTATAGAAAACAAAACTGTGACAGGCACAGCATTCTCATGATAATGTGAAAGGCAAAGTATAGCAGAAGGCTAGGCAGGTGATGAGCTCAAAGTAATGCTTACCATCTTTCTGTTACCTGGTCTGCTGCAGCCTCGCTCTCTGGTGTTTCCACCTATTCTGGCTCATTTTAAACCTGGCCTGCAAACGTCCGGAGCAAGAATTGTGTTTGCAGAACAGCTAGTGTCATGGGGTCACGGCTGGTTAGTGCAGAGGGGGTCTGCTTCAGTACACATAATACAGCACTAAGGCTCACAACAGGTCCTCTGGAAATACCGGAGGGCATCTGAATTTCACACACCTATTTAAAATTGTCTATCTGCATAAAGTAGAATATCCTCCTCGGAAAGGTTCTTAAGAACTAGGTATTACAGAAGGAAGTCCTGGCAAACTCTTAGGTTATAGGGAATAGTTGCTGGTTATGTGGCCTTTGAGGCCATTGTATTTTTTTTGTTGTTCCCGTTTTTCTTGGAAGTTGCTCTCTCCTAATTTTTAGAACCCTAAATACAATAACTTTCTTAGAGATTTTTTTGTGTCTCTGAGAAAGGTTGAATTAAGGAATGCAAATGATGCATCTCCCAACACTTTGCTGTGTTTTACCACCATTCACGGTGAAGAGACTGAACGAGAGGATTTTGTAAATCCTGTCTTTTGAGGCTTGCTTTTAATTTGTAGTTCTCATCTTCAGAATGAGCATATTGTGCTATGAGGTTGCCGCTGTAATATACAGTTAAAATAATCAGCTTTATGCAAATAGGTGTGGTGATACACGTAGATTAGCTTAGGTTTAGGTAGAAAACGGTATTAGAGATAGTTTAGTTGGGGATTTTGCACAATGTAGACCACAGCGTTTAACTCATCGCCACGACTGACATTTTTTTCCTAAGTAGAGACAATCTAGGTATTTTAGTAGTATTGCCATAACTTAATGTTATCTGTTCTAGTGTACACTTTCACAACAGGCTTCACGAAAAGGTGTTCTCTTGCATGTAGCAATGTGATTGTTTTCTGTGCAACTTTGGCTGTTTATTTCGCATCTGCTACTGGCATCATCAATATCTGTCGATTCACAACTATGTGCTTGTTTGCTTTCAACAAATTAGTGAAAGAATTGAGTAGTTTGTGGCCTAAAGATAGCTTTCAAGTGAAACCTAGAGTTTAAAGTGCACACAAGAAGAAGAAAGAACAGCTAAAGCTTTTATTGTTTGTTTTTTTTTTTTTTTACCCCAAAGTGAAGGAGCTTCTATCCTAAATTAGTGCGATACATGGTTTAACCATGGTAGTATTGTTTTTGGTTTTGTTTTGGGGGGGGGGGGGTTGTGGGTTTGGCTTTTTTTTTTTGTGTGTGATGAGACACAGCATAATATGATGGTCTATTAAAGCAACAACAATGAAATAGCTTGATTTTTAAGGTCTTTGTATTCATTCAAGTGTAATAATTCAGAACAAATGGTGAATTTTTCTACATTGAGCTACATATGGGAAAGTGAAGGATCAGTCTTCCTTACAACCTGTGTAAGACTGGTTTTCAGTGGATGTTGACATAAGAAATATTATGATATTACCATAATCTATATTTAAACTTTCAACCTGTGTGCTTTGTTTAGCTCTTACTGCACACTTGCCTCCCTTCCATCTCTCACCTCTTTCCCTCCCCCCTTTGTTTTGCAGTGACATGTGGGCTTGGACGATCCTGCTTTGAAGGTTTAGAGAGTTACTACTTCACTCTTAGAGCTGTCTGAAAGCTTGTTGGATTTTTTTTTTTCTTTTTTGAGTCATGTCTGCTAGTTTATGTTCACTAGTGTTGTAAGCACATTTTTTCCTTTGGTGTGTTAGAGTAATTTCTTCACTGAGTGCTCAGATTTTCATTTAATGCAAAAGCCACTTCTGGATTTCAGTAGTCAATAGCTTGACAATTATGGCTGAAAATAGGCTTGGTTTAACAGCTGTGACATGTTTTAGCAATACTCTCTTACATTTCTTTACAAGATTCATGGAAAAAGGTATTTAAAATTAAAAATATATTTGTTTCATATGACAGTGATCAAAGAATTTGTACCAGTTTTTCCCCAAATAGGTTCATTTATTTAGCATTTCAATAATTATGCTGCTTACCTGTTGCTGTAATTCTGTATGCTGTTGTCTGAATCAGTGTTTGCCTCTAAAGAAAATAAGCTCAGATCCAGCTAAAATGACTTTTTCTTTGTTATTCTCGCTAAAATAAGCAATCAAGAAAACCCAAATATTAATTTGAATTGAATAAAATGTTTGGCCTGGCTTGAAACTATTTTATAGTCATCTTTAACGAATGAAAGGATGGGAAAATGGGAATGAAGGGGTTATGGGGTTTTGCTGTTCTTTAAAGACGTTGAGGAGATTAAAGATGCATTATTTGTACTCTATCTTGCCTGTAGTCTGATGGCTCTGGCACTTGCAAGGAATGTGGGAGAGCCAGGTTCACTTCCCTGCTTTGCCTGAGGAGCTGAATCCACATCTGGGGAGAGCTCCCTAACTGCTCCTGCTGAGCACCCTGCCTCGGGTGGGTCTCTGTCTCCTCGGCTGACACCTTCCTCTTTGTATACATTATTTAAATGCTCTCTGTAGTAGGGACAGCTGAAGTGTCTCATCTTAACAGTCAGATTAGTCAGCCCCACAGCTCTGGAGGTGTTTTCACTTGCTTAAGAGGCAGTATGGAAGTCTTTGTAGGTGAAAATGTCAGTAAAAGAAGTTACATGTAATTCATTCCATAATGCACAGTAAGCCAGCAGTCAGGACTTTCCACCCTCTGAGAGGTGCTCTGCTTCTCAAGGGAAAAAAAAAAAAAGCGTGTGTGTGTATATATATATATCAATCACCGTCTCACAGTCTGAGTAAGCACAGTAAGCACTGACTGGTGGGGAGAACGCTTTGCTGATTTAACCCCTGTTTGATGCTTGGTCCATGTGAAGTTTAGAAAAGAGGACAAACCACCATCCTGACCACTAAGCATGTCAGACTTGGGTGGTTTTTGCATTTGGATTTGAAGTCAAAGTTTACTTTCCAGATTTTCTAAGATGGCAAAAAGATTTCTTGGTGGGGTGTTTTTTTTTTTTTAAGTGTACTGGGGCAGTGAAACAGCTGTGGCTTCTGCACATTGACACTCATGTCTGTGTAATGGCCAGTGGGATTGAAGGTGCAGAACTCCAGTAGTATGTCCTGTGATAGACTGTTTTGGTCTGTTTTGTTGCCAAGTCAAAATACCTGACTTCGTATGCTCCACTTGCAATCATTCCTTTCTCATACATGGGGAATGATAATCTTGTGTTGATTCTGTGCTATTGCATGTTGATTAATACGCTAGGTGCAGCATGTAAGCAGTATGTTCCGCTCATGAAGAGAAGGTGTAACAAGCTGCCAGATGAATCCTGTGGTGCATTGAAAGGTGTCAGCAAGCTCCTTTGAAATCTTGCATGTAGTGTAGACTTGGTTTCATTCATTGTGAGATGTAGTCACCCCTAAGCATAAAAAAAAAGAGCAGCGCCAAGGCACGTACAAAAATTTGACTTCTAAATCTTTTTAGTACTCATCTTGCGGGGGGGGGAAGGGCAAAGTATTTTGATTTTTTTGCTTTGGAGCTCTAGAGCTGAAAATGCCTGTCACCTGAAGAGAAACTTGAAACATCCCATGAGTTGCCACTGTTACTGCTAACATGACTAAAAAGTAAAAGGAATTACTTTCTTCTTTTCCTTAGATACAATCATCATCATTAAGTTTGAGTAGCAAGTATTTAACCTCAGATGAAGCCGCCTGCATGCAGTGGAACAGATGTGTAAGTTTTTTGGCTTTTTGTTTTTCTCAATAAACTAGTGGGCAGCTTGTTTGTTTTGGGGTCTTAAATCATTGTTGTTGTTATTACATCAATGGATAAAGGTAATGAGTAATTGTATGCCTGTGCATTGACTTGTATGGAGGTTAATAATTTAGCAGGAGGTTTGTATGAGTGCCTGAGACTTAAAAATTAAGTTTGGAAGCCTGGATAGCTTTACAGTGTTACAGTAACAGTAACTAGTTTATGATTTGTGGGGTACCTTTTACTCTGTGGTAACAGCTGGCATATATACATCCTTACCTGCAGTGGCAGTAACTTACGTGCTACATTCACCCTGTACTTAAATTACACTTGTCTTATTCAGATTGTCATATCCTCACTGATAAAGTAAATTTTAATATTTTCTTCTAGGGTTTTTGCCTGAAACATTTTTTTCCTGAATATATTCAGTTTGAGTTGTCGAGTACTGATTTTTCAGAAGCCTGAGAGTCCTGACTAAGATGCAGGAGAAAAAAAAAATTGTTCATATGCAGATCAGCATTTTGATGTAGATTAACAATAAATGTTATTCTTGTATAGTGTTTCAGAGCTTTCTGTTTATTCCATGTCCGTCCGTCCCCCCACCCCACCCCAAATAAAGTAGTTCAACTTTTAAGCTGCCTGTATTATTGGGTGACATGCATGTTTGCAACAGATGGACAAAATGTTAAAATAGGTAAAATGTTGAGCTAGGAAGTCTTGGTGAGGTCATAGAATAGTTTGGGGTGGAAGGGACCTTTAAAGGTCACCTAGTCCAACCCCCCTGCAGTGAGCAGGGACATCTTTAACCAGATCAGGTTGCCCAGAGCCCCATCCCACCTCACCTTGAATGTTTCCAGGGATGGGGCATCTACCACCTCTCTGGTCATAGAATCAATCATAGAATCACCTCGGTTGGAAAAGACCTTTAAGATCATCGAGTCCAACCGTTAACCTAGCACTGCCATCCCACCACTAAACCATGTCCCTAAGCACCTCATCTATCCTTCTTTTAAATACCTCCAGGGATGAGGACTCCACCACCTCCCTGGGCAGCCCATTCCAGAGCCTGACAACCCTTTCGGTGAAGAAGTCAACCCATTCTAGTGTTTCACTACCCTCATTGTAAGAAATTTCTTCCTTATATCTAGTCTAAATCTGCCCTCTTTTAGTTTAAAACCATTAGCTCTTGTCCTATTGCTACTAAAAAAATCTGTCCCCGTCTTTCTTACAAGCCCCATATATATTACTGTTACAAGTACTGAAAGACCTCAGTAAGGTGTTCCCAGAGCCTTCTCTTCTCCAGGCTGAACAAGCCCAACTCTCTCAGCCTTTCTTCATAAGACTCTGGCCTTCATAAGAAAAGAAAAATTAAAAAAATTATTCAGATTCATTTCTTGAAGGAAAATTTTCCTAGGTGACGCATACAGAAGGTGTGTGGGATTTTGTTACATACTAAATCTGCTTGTGGATTGTTCATCAGAGTCTAGGCAAAAAAAAAAAGCACTGCTAGTGCTTTCCAAGTCCGTAGCACAGCCAAAGAGCAGGAAAGAGTAGCTGTCACAGCAGCCTCTCGAGTCAGTTCTAGACCACTGTAAAGAGATCTGATAAAAGGGACAATGTTACTTTTGCCAGAGTATCCGGAAGTTCACTCTCATGTATTTAATGCTGAATTCTAATATACTCATCTCAGGGTCACTGTATGATTTGCACCATTTCATTACATGATGTCAAGCACTGTAGCATTTTATAGTTCTACCTAAAGTGCCTTTCTAATGTGACTCTTGAGGTTAAAAGCCTTCAATGAAAATACCCACTTTAGTACTACCTGTCTACTGAAAATGAGTATCTGGGCTTAGTATCTTCAAGAACTATTTCTTGTATTATAATCCCAGGTGAAATAACTGTTGATGGCAAGTTCAGTTGTTCTGATAAATAAAAAAAATCTGTAAGTGGTTAGTCTTAAAGAAATTTAAAGCCAATATGAGCTCCAACAGAAAAGTGTATACATTTTATGATCTGGTTTTTGTCGTATTCATGTGCTTCATTGAAATTCAGGTTGTAAGCACTCTGGAACAGAGCTTAGATAATTTTGGTCAGCCTGAAAAATGCATTTATAGAACATATTTTGAGTTCCTTGCAACAATTTTTTTTTTCTTTAACTATCTTCTAAGTTTTTATAGAACACAGTCATTTTTACATGTTTATTTTGGGAAATACAAAATGTGAGGAATATGTCAAATACATAATCTTTTAAGTGATCTCATAATACTTCCTGCTGGGGTATTTTTCCTTCATGGTATGGTAGCTGAAGACTGACTTAGTTTTTCCTCTGTGTTGCACTGTATCAATATGCAATGTGTGATGTATTCTCCAGTACAGATTGCACCATGCAGTGTATTATGAACAAGTTACTACATAGTAGCACCTGGAGCTGAGTAGTGTGGCCCAGAGGGTGAGCATTTTGCAAATGTTCCTTCTGTCCATGATTCTTTCTTCATCTGTGATCAAGAAGCCACTCTTTTGGTAGAATGTGTACTTAGATAGAGCTGAAGTCTCCTGAGAACAAAGATGGGAATATTCTGCTGTCCAGATGTTATCTTAAGTTTCGGTTGGTCAGAAATGTTATAGGTCTACATCCTTTAGCATCCACTGTAAGAATTAGTCTTCCAGTGTGTGTGCTATGCAGTAGCTTTTATGTGCAATTTAGATCATTGAAGAAAATCTAGTTCCTGACTGAAGGGACCTAGTAGTGTTAGAGATGCCGGGAGAGGAAAGAGCAGTGTGGAAACTCCTGCCTGTTTAATAACTCCCACCCAGCTGCTGGCTCCCAGCTTTTCTTATTTAAGATTTGGGACCACAAATCCTTGCTAAAATGTGGCGCAGATAATGGCAATCTTATATTTTCTATTTTTACTCTGTGGTTCCTCTTCTTTCTTCTGTATTAAAGGTGGGAACATGATATGCTAATAACTGTGGCAGCATATCTACAGACAGGGAAAAAAAAGACAACAACCAAAAGACAGCAGGGTAACACTCCTTACATGAGAGGTTTTCACTTGTTGTGACTTGCATTAGTAGCCGCTGAAATAGTAGGAAGAGTGGGTCAGCTTTCAGGGAGCCAAACAGTGTGCAGACCATGCTGTTGGCAGCATCTTTGCCTTTGACACTGGGAGATGTTGAGGTTCCATTCTTCGTTCCCTTTCCTAGTCATTTTGAGTTGTCTTCCGTGGCTTACTGTGCTGTGGGGAGGCCGTAATCCGTTTATGGCAGGAAATACAGTGATGCTTGTAAGGAACAGGGAGACTCCCGATCCTTCTCCTTTCTCTAAATGTTTTTATTCATTGCCCTTTTCTGTACCTCACAAAATATTAGGTTTATTAAAATAATTATTATGGCTTCGGTATAATAATAGAAATCAAGCAAATGGGAACAGCGAGGGCTATCCTTTTCTTTACTTGCTATTGTACTGAAAATGTCGTGGATCCTGCTCTGAATAAAACACCCGTGTAACCTTATTCTGTAAAATTTATTTAAATTACAGGTTGCATTGCATGAATTAGAGCTCATGAACTGCACTGGTTAGAATAGGTACTACAAAAAGCTTTATTCTTAATTAAAATTCTTGTTATATTCTTCATTAGCTCCTTGAGCAAAACCTTGTTTGCTCAAATTAAAATCTGTGTCTATGGCAGTAGGATGGTTCTCCTATAAACCATTTCTTTTGGAAGAAGACTGAGCTATTTGTTCGCCAGGGACAGGAGTGTCTCTCTGGATTTCCTGCTAATGCTCAATGTGATGCTAGTGGAAACAACGTCGGCTTTCCTGGCTTGGTTGTCCGTGTCAGCTGGGTCTTTGCTGCAAAGTCTCACCTTGCCTTGGAAAAGGCAAAGAGAATATGTCCCTAAAAGAGGTTAAAAAAGGGAAAAGACCCTTTGTCGTGGAGGCTAGGGACAGGCTGGTTGACAATTGAATAGGGAGATCTGTACACCCATTTCTCTCTCCCTCTCCCCCATTTTGTGAATAGGAATGTTTGTTTTGAGAGGGACAGAGTTGAGGTCATTGTTTTTTAAACTGAGATATCAGGTGAAAATGTCAGATGCTACTGATGAATGTGCAATTTACTTAGAAAATACTGAATGACAAAAAAATACTTGAAAGGGGCATGAGATGTTCACCCCTATCATAGGCATGGTCCATTATAGAATCATAGAATGTTTGGGGTTGGAAGGGACCCCTAGAGGTCATCTAGTCCAACCCCCCTGCAGTGATATGGAAGCTTGGCTTTAAAGTTACCTGGCTGGTTTTGTTGCAGTTCTTGTGCTCATTGGCAAGATGAAACTGAGTATTTCTGAACTCTATAAAAGTTGTCTCAGATGGTATTGGGAATATTATTTTCTGTTATATTTAGTATATTTAATAAAGAGATGGTATTTTCCTTGCTTCAAGGAAAATCTAGCCATATTTCTTCAAATTATTACATGAGGAAGAAAGAAGTTACCTGGTACAGAGAAGAAATGGATTTCTTTGGAGAATGATTTGCAATTGAGGGTATCTTCTGATTTGAAATAAATTTTTATGACAAAAGGATGATTAAGCTTAGCTGCAAGTATTTAAACTACTGTTTATCCTCTATAATTTTTTTTTTTTTCTTTTCAGGGGTTATGAACTGCATTTTCTTCCTAACCTGCCTTTATGTGCACAAGCATTCCAGGATACAAACGTATAATATAAGCATCATACTATGTCTTATTACGCATATACAAATACGATATACGTAAATAATTGAAAACCTCTCCACAGCACAAGTGAAACTACCTGAGGACTTGTAAATGGCATCAATATGAACACAGCATTGGATTAATGGGTAGTTATGAAGGGTTTTTAAAACAGACCCCTTCAGACTTGACCTGGTCAGTATCAAAATAGATGCTAATACATGACAGTCTTAGCAGTTCAACAGATACTGTTCAATTTATTTATTTATTTATTTAGAAAAATTTTAGTTCAAACAGGTGAATGTAATATTACATTCTGTAAAGGACCCTGTTTACATTTTGTGAGGGTTTTTTCATTTTGTACTTACATGGATGTTTTCAGCAAGAGTTCCAAGAAGCTTTACTGTACACGAGATGTGGCGTACCTCTCCTAACTGCTTTTTCATTCTTCATCATCCTGCCTGTTCAGCTTTGTAACCCTCAGCTTTCTCCTTTACAGGTGTTCCATTTTTAACTGTTTAAAATGATCTTTAAAGTGCCTAAGGTTTCACTGAGTTTAAAGGTAGATATTTAAAAAAAAAATAACAAAAATGTATGTTTTCCAGTATATTGCAGGCTAGGAATGTGGACTAGTCAGGAGAAGAATCTCTTGTCCTAATCCTGTCCCATTTATTTTGTCAGCTGTGGACTGCACAGGAGGAGGAAGAGAAGAGTGTAATGGCTAGGTAGAGGAATTGATCACTTGGGGAAAAGAAGTGTCGGAGGAGCTTTGCTTTGAATTTTCTGGTACTTTTCTGAAAGCAGGCAGCTGTTCTCTAGCAACATGGAGTAAACTTTTTCTCTTTTGTCTTTCGTTCTTTCAGAACTTATCTGTTGTTACTGTGGTTTTGGTTGTGTGTTGTTTCCTGTTCCATGAAAATACTGATGCATCTTCCCTACTCTGTTCTTATTTTTATCTTTTGCATTTTACCCCATGTTGTGTTACTGCAGCCTTCGTTCATCTCCCCTCCGCTGAGCCCCAAATTGTACAACATGAGATACTACAAGCAGCTTTGATGTCCCGCACTAAAAATGCTATAAGCCAAACAATACGTGCTTCAGCTGTTTTAAAAAAAAAATCTGATTTTTTTTTCTTAAGAAAACCACCTTATCTCATGTAACGTTAAGAATTGCCCCATCTTATTAGCATATAATATTTGTCAAAAATTGCAAATTATAAAAATATCAAAACAAGAGCATAATCTTCTGTAGCTTTTGCTTGGAGCAAGATTGAACTGATGCATGAGACTTAGGAAACCCCTGCTTAAAGTTTTAATGAAGTTATTGCTTAAAACATCAGCATTTTAACAAATGACAGACAGAACTGGCATTTGGTAGGTGTGAGCAATAGCATAGAAACATATCCTGCAAGTACTGATCCAGTAATGCCATACCAGCAAATGAGAAAGAACACTTCAACACTTAAGAGACAGTTTGGATCCTAGACAAATGTTGACATAATTTACTTATCGTGACAGGTCCGTTTGTTATGAGTGATCTCTTGGTAAAAGCTGGGACAGAAATTATTAGCATGTATACAGCCTGCTTTTTTTTCTCCTTTCTTACAGTGTTTTGTTACAGGAAGTTAGCAAAGGACATGTGAAGGAAGAACACACCATTTGAGATCTGATGATATTTTTAGTGCGCTAAGAAAAAAAAAATAGCAACAATTAAAGGCTTATCAGGTGGTTGTAGGTGTGAGTAGTGTTACTATTTGTGGTGATGCATACACTGGTATTTTGTTATTTTTTTATATAAAACTTGGGAGTGACAACGTTTTGGATGAGGTGATTTTTTTGTTGTTTTAGCTTTGCATTTTTATTTTACTTTTAAGATAAATGCTGTTTGAAATCATGTGGAATGAGGATTTCCGTGCTATAAGCTTTATAGTATTTAATAGTTCTGCTTAAACCTAGGTGGTAGAGGATGATGCTTCAAATAGATATATGCTTAATAAATTGTCAAATAAATTGTGAAGACTGATTTCTCCAGAAATAAGCTTCAGTTTTGACTCTCTCTACCCTATATCAGACACCTGCTTTATTCTTAAACATGCTGAGCAGTCAGCCTCTATTACTGAGGTCTGATGAAACATTTGGATACCGAACATGTTTAGCAAATCCGATTGGGTGCTAAACAGGGATGCCAGAACCAAATGTCATCCAGATGTGAATAATACATGCTAACACAAACATCCTTATTTATATCAGACTTCAAAAATAATTAATATGAAATGTGTAATATTTAAAAAGCATTATTTCGATCTTTTTAAGAAGTTTTACGGTTGAGGATATACTGGTGTAAGAACTGAATTAAGAACCAGATCCTCTTTTAAAAAGAAAAACCATTAATTTTTAAAATGAAATCTTACTTCATTTCTGCTTTGTGTCTATTTCAGATTTTTTTTTTTTAAGTGATGCTAATCTGGAAGTCATACTGCTTCTTTCCAGTCTTGTCATTGTCATGAATTATTTTCATTCCTTTTACACATCGGTATAAGAGCCAGTGTAGTTTTGTGCAGGGGGAGCTGGTGCACACACTTTCTTCTGTACACAGTGGTGGAGATGATTTAGGGTTTGAGATAGAGATATTTGTACAAAGCTGGGGCTTTTAGTTCTTGAACCTTTCCTGAGATTTCAGGGAATATCTGAAAACGATCAGTAAACAGAGTCCCATAGACTTTTTGATGCTTAACAGCAGCAAGAGGAGAAAACAGATGTACAAAATAAACCACCTTCTGAAAGAGTAAGAGGTTAAGTTTGAGTTTGAGGAGTTTGTTTGTGCAATGTTAGGTATTTTCTGTGTAGTGGTTAGATTTTAACTCAACACTGTTCCTTTAGCAACAGCCTAAGACTAAAACTGGCACTTCTGAGCTGTGCTGTTGATTGTTATCTTCCTGCATTATTGTGAAGTTAGCGGTGGTGGGGGAAACAGAAGGCAGAGAGAAGAGTCCAGAGACCTCTAAACCAAAAAAAAAAAAAATATATAACTTGGCACTAGCAGGTCTATTTTACTGCTTACTATAAAATAGTCAGTATTCACAATAAAATTATGTGATGTTTTCAGGGACAGGAGGCAAGAAAGAGGAAAATATTTACATTTAGCTGGTAGTATCTTTAACTTTTCAATCTCTAGGTAAACTCCTGCATTTGTAATTAGGGTTGAGTACCCAGAGTCTAATGACGATAGTTATGGCTGTAATACTTAGCTCTCCACACCTTGGTTTTTCTCTGCCCGGAGTCACGGATTTAGGCCCCAGCTTACACCAAGCACTGAGTTTTTCAGCAACGTGAAGAGGCATGAATGATCTTTATACTTGGATAAATTGGAGGTCTCTCTGTCGTGTCCTGACAAGTAGCATGAGCACACCGGGGAGCTCACATACCTGTCTTGGAGGGCTCTCATTCTTCCTGCTTTATCTCCCAAGCCTCTGAGCGTGTACCTTTGTCCCATCGCTTCCCAAAGCACATTTTCATTTCCTTTCTTGTGTGTTACTCTGGATATGTTATTTTCTCTTCTTAATTTTTCCCAGCTTCTTTTCTCTTCAGGGGTGAGGGAGTTGAGGGCATTAGCTGCCCTGCCAGGATGCTGCCCCATTTCTACCAGCAGCTGAAACCTAGCAGTTGCAGCATCCCTAGGAGCTGCCTGGTTCCTGCCTCCCAGCCTGTTACAGCTCCTGCATGTGGCACCTTGCTTGGCTGGCCACAGGTCCGTGAAATGCTCCAGCCTTGGAGGAAACAATCCCCCACTACACCCTTCCCTCCCCTTCCCACCACCAGCCCTAATCTGAGAGCTGAATTGGTATTTTTGTGTTTACACAAATATATAAAATTGTTCATGAATGTTCCCTATGTGTAAGCTAGGTTTTTTCTAAATATTCGTCTCGCTCCAAAATGGAACTTTAAAAATAATTATAAAAGCCTTTTTTTTTTTTTTTTTCTTTTTTTCATTCTACAAGTGTGAGAGTGAGACCTTGATGGATAAGCCATGTAGTAAGATGATCCTGTAAAACTCATGGTGGAATAGGTGGAGCAAAACCAAAAGATGAAAGGTAAGATATTACAGCCCTCCTAATTGGGAGTCATGGAGAGAGAAATTTATAGACTTCCGCAAGACTAGTAGTTTGTGACAGAACAAGACCTAAACCTAGATATTATTTTTCAGCCAATATTCAAAAATGTTGTATTTTTGTTACTTCCGTATATCACTTTCTAAAAATACAAGTAGGGAAAAAAACACAGTAAATAGTTGATATTTTAAATAAAAATACTTCCAGTTTCTAATGTCAGGGTTTTTCTCTCCAGTAAAAGAAAGCACTTATAAAAGTAATAGCTTCTATCTTTTTTTTTTTATTTTTTTTGTGTATGCCCTTTTTGTTTGTTTTTTTTTATTGTATTGGTTATGATGTTTCCCTTTCCATTAGCATACGCTTCTCCAATATTTTTTTAACATATTTTCTGTTAAGTACAAGGATTCCTATACACTTCAACTCTTTCATATAAGATTAATAAAAATGTCTAATATTGCTTGTCCTAATTGTTATATTCTGTTCCAGTATTCGGTTAGGGTGAAGGCTATTCCTGTTAACAAGGAGCAGGGTACAGTATTGGTGTTGCTGTTTCCACACTTCTTTGTGTTCAGATGGAGCGTTTGGGGTGGTGCACATGAGAGGTTATTTTTTACGTTAGGGAGAATACCTTTGTAAAACCACAACAGTTACCGGTTGGTGCAAGGTCTGCCTTTTAGGTGACTGGAAAAGTAATGGAGTAGTAAAGGTGGCTTTACCTTCCTTTTTTTTTTTTTTTTTTTTTTTTTTCCCCCTCCCTCTGTTTCTCTCTCAATGGTCCTCCAGAAATCATACCTTCCATGAGGTCCAAAACAACTTATTTCTTTTATTAAGCCTAGCTTCAGCGTAGGGCCCACCTCAATTCAGAGCGTGACTAACGTGCTGTCGCGAATGAGTGACTCTACACAATTTGATTTAGTAGCAGTTTAGAATTTATTTGTGCCTTTACAGCAAATCACAGGATTGGATTGTGATATTTTGATAGCACTCAGTCATCAGTCGATTAACAAAGTGATTCAACAAAATTAATCAAAACAGTGACTTAGTTGCTAAGATTCAAAAATGGCAAGGTTTACTCTATTACTGCATGGAAGAAGTACACAAAGGAAAATTAAGTTACACTCGAGTTAGACTGATTCACAGAGAGACCGTGGATGCAGAGAATAAGAGGGACCCTTCCATTGAGTCACGAGGTTCAGAGTAGACCCCCTTGCTTTCTAAACTCCTTTTCAGAGAGGAGTCTAGGTGTGGCTAGGTCTGATCTTTAGTCTCAGACTTGGTCAACGATATATATCTAGCAGCAGTATAAGACTTACTTTGTAATTAAATCATACATCTGCAGACTACTTAAATTGATTCACATGTGCATACATGCTGACATGATTATATTTATATATAATATATATAAGGGTATACCCGCTAAAAATTCCCCTCAAGTTCAGTGAAATACTCACGTCAAATGTCTTGGCATTTCTCAACAGGCAAGGGTTGAGCCTCAAGGAGTGAAAGCTTTCTGCCCAGGCTCCGCTGTCAGTCTGCGGTGATGGACCTCCAATTTTAGCAGACTTAGGAGTTTGTGAATTCTGAGAGGAGTCCCACTCAGAGGGAGGTGCTGGTCGCAGCCCGCTACGGTCCAGGAGAGCTCAAAGGGCCTCGCTTAGCACCACTGTTTATAGGGTTGTGAGATGATTGGCTTCAGTCACCAGTAAATTTCCGTCTGGGCCATAATGCGGGTCGGTAATCACTGGAATTCCAGTAACGGTGGTACTGCGCCACTCGGGTTACGATTCAGATAAGGTGTGTTCCAAGGCTGCTGGGGGATAACTGATTGTTCCCGTTCTCGCTCCCCGCCTCGGACACGCGGGAGTTCCTGGTACAGACAGGCACAGAGGCAGGAGGCAACCGCGCCGCCGCTCTGGGAGAGATGGATTGACTTCAGTCACGGGGTGGATCGTGGTGGTGCATCCCCCACCCGCCCTCCCTGCTCTTCTCTCCTGGACTGCTTTACTGTCTCAGACACTCCCATCAGATCTCGGCCTTGGTGTAATGACTCGGACGATCAGGCGGCACTGTCTGTACCAGGTCGCTCATTCGCAACACATACTAATTTTGCAGTCTCTTCTAATACCACATTTTAATCGCTCAGTATCTTGCAAACTTCTGCTATTCTTTATGGGTGAGCTAGTACTGATACTTTGTCATAGGAAATTTCTATTAAAAAAAATTGTCACTGTTCTTAGTTTTCCTTCTTCAAGGGATTTGTAATTTGAAAAGCAGTAAGGTTCATCTAGGCTATATATTTATAAAAATATGTTCTGCTCATTTGTTACAGGTTTTGGATGTGTGTTTTCAGGGGTTTTTTGAGGTTTTTGTTTGGTTGGTTTTTTGTGGTGGTGGTGGTTCAGGTTTTTTTTTAGCAAATATTCCTTAATTAGCATAGTACCTGCCATTGAAGTGGAAGCTGATAATAATTTCTAAAAATGTCTCCTCCTTATTGCTTGTATTGCTTGCTTTTAGGGATTTTCTTTTTACTCTATGTTAATGATGCCTGTAGATTTCCAGAAATAAACATGATTAGCACTATTCACTCTAAAACTGACATCCATTTGTGCAAATTGTTTAATGTGGTTTTATGTGCCTCCTACACTCAAAATCTGTCACTACTTCAGATTTTTTTTTCAGTCTAGTAAATAGTTTTGCTTTCACTCTGTCTCTGCATTTTGCATCTTTCTTGAAACAACTACTCTTCCATTTTGCAGCTGTGTGTTTGTATTCACACTATATGCACTTGTATAATAATTTCAGGGGTTTTTTTTCTTTTAAACTACTTCGTCTAGACCATTATTTGCACTAAGATTCTGTAATATAATCAAGTCCATGAATATTGCCTGACTACTCAACCTAAAATCTAAAATTGTTTAAAGCTTGCAGGCCACTATCTGCTTTACAAACAAGTAATCTGCTCATGGTTCAGTGTTCTTGCATACTTTTCATACTTCTCTGTATGTTAATGTATGTCTTTGTAATCCCGAGACACCAGTGTTTCTCTTTCTTTACCCTCTTCCTTCAGCAGTGATTTCTTCTGGTCATGGCAGTCTGCTGTGGCACTCTTTGGATCACTGACATTCTCCTGACATTTGTTGTCATCCACCATACGCTTTCGGTAATCCTATTTTGAATGGAAAATCCTATAAAATGTTTCTGCAGGCTTCTTACCACAGCAAACCACTGACTGTCTACAGCCACTCCGGAGCTAATAGTCTAGGGTAGTGCATTTGAGTAGATAATTGTTCTCTGGTTCCATTTATTTTCTTTGAAGGTTTTTGTTGCAAGGTGACTCTTCATTCTCTTTGTTTCACTGCTTGTCTGTATCTAATTGAGGAGATTTCAAAGGCATAAATCGTTTTAATTTTGAGCTCACTGTAGCCTTTTGTACCTTTGAAAACATTTTCCTTCTCCTTGGGTATCCTGTTTGTTTAGCAGTAGTCTTTAACTTTGAGTAGAAGGGTAGATAACCAAGGGTGGTCATAACCAAATTGATACTTTGTTCTAGGTTACTAGGAAGTGGAGTGTTTTGTTTCTTTATAAAACAGATTGACTCTTGCATAGAGTTGGCATGGGAGGGGGAGATGAAAAACATCTCTATCTTTCTAACCATGAGTATTTTGGGGACTGTATTCTAAAGAAAATTTGAGTTGAACCCTCAAGGGTGTTTGAAGGGAGAGAGCTTGACTTAATTTTACACTACGATGTAGTAACACTCAAAGCGATAGAGATCATGCTCAGATGTTTGAAAGAAAATGGAAAAAGAATAGATGCAAAGTCTTCTGAGGGGCATCCAGCTTTGGGGATTGCCCAGGAAGTGATCTAGCAGCCCTAACAAGTCTCCTCTAAGAATCTCAGCTATTCTGAGTTCCTAGAAGGCAGCAACGATGCCCAGAAAAATACGTACTGTGTAGCCAGAGACCTGTAATAGCCATAAAGTGGACAAGATATAATTAATGGTTTATTGTCCTAAACTCAGCCATAAGTACATTGAAGTAGTGTAATTGGCCACAATGTATAAGCACTTTGTAACACTGCTAATAGCTTAACCCTCCTAATAGCATGAAGGTATTTTATATCACAGCTAAGCATAAGTACAGAAATAATATGTAGCTGCAAAGGAAAACATGTGTTTAATCACACAAATAGGGGACAGAAAAACGTGAATCAACAATTCAAGTAGTAAAATCTGCAAGCAAAAACAAAGGATACAGAATAAAGAGGAAGGGTTTCTGGTGGAACCAGAACAGTTTCTGGTCCTAAAGAAAAGAAGATAAATGATGTCAGGAGCAGGTGAGATTGCTCCCCACACCCTTTTTTCGTGGAGGAGACTACGAGCATTAAAAACACCCAGCAACAGCAAGGATAAGTAGGGAAGAAAGAAGTCTACTACCATGGTCCAGAGTCGAAATAGCGCTCTCATCTATTCACCTCAACTTCAGCAACTAAGACCATCAAGGACTGTAGCCATCAGTATTTAACTACATGGCATCAGCTCAGTGGTATTGTGTACTCAAAGCTAATTTAGGATAAGATGATTAGGGCCTAACTGTTTGAATATGTAGTGATAGTGGCTGATAATGATTAAGAACTTAACCATTGGCAATGTGTATTGTTAATGTCAATTTAGTTAAGTATTGTTATGAAGTTTGCAACTGGTCTCGTTTATCAAGTTCCCAAATCTTCCCATCACAGCTACCTTATGCTTAGCTGTGTTAAGCAGTAGCTGCTAATCAGGACAGGGACAAGTGAAGCATCTCCATGGACTTTTCTGTTCCACATCTGGAATTTGTTTTGCATAGTTAAGAAATCACAGCAATTGCAGGCTAGAGATGTGATTACCTGTTTTGAGTCAAAGAAATTGTGCACAACTTCATCAGAACACGAAGCCAATGGTTGCGTGCGTATATTTTGTGTGACTCTAGCTAGGAATCTGTAATGTGCTTACTGTAACTTGGCACTTACATGCATAATTTATGTTCTGTAAGCTCTGCATGGAGTTGCTTGCTTGTGAGCCTTTCTATTCTGTGATCCTAAGTTACAACAGCTCATTATATATTCTTGCTTTTCCTGTTTGCAGTGCAAGGGCCAAATTCACAGATTAGATTGAAGTAAAGATGAAAAAAAAAAAAAAAGAAAACCCTCTTAGACTGATTTCTGTTAAAAATGTTGACTATTTTACGCTTGCTCTCCCAGATGCACATGCTTCCATATTAACGTGTGTGTGATCACTAACTTGTGTTTCATTCCGTTTTATACTGAGCGATGTAAATTTACTCTCTGCTGCCAGAGTTGTTCTTAGATGTGATTTCACAAACCTGTGGAAAGTACTGAGTAGCATACAGAAACGTAACTTTTTTTCTTCAAGTCTCTCCCTTTGTTAGAACTTATGGTCTTCATGCTCAACCCTCATGGTTTCTGAAAACATCTTTTTTTTTTTTTTTTTTTCCTGAGAAGGAGAGAGAAAGGCAAAACACAAATACTAAAATTTTCACCAAAAGAAAACCAGAGATACTGCCTTACTCTTTGCAAGTTCTAACTGTTTCACCTCCCTTTTCTTGAAATAGCTGCAATAACCTCATTGCCCTTCTGCTTCCCTGCCCCTTCCCCTGCACTGGAAAAGAAAGCAAGTTATCATTGCAGTAGGCTTTCCAAAACTCTGAAATCCATAAAAAAAGTAAGTGTTTCTGATCTCTCTCTTGTAAACAGACCTCAGAGAAATATTAAATAAAATAGGTTACAAAGCTAATATGACATTGGTCTTGATACAGGGGGGAAATGTCTGTGTGAGTGCAACCTAGACTTTTTAATGTGTCTTGTAGCTATGGCTAATTTCACCTTTTGTCTGCTGAAATCCTTCTTGTGTTTGAGTAAAGAAAATTGTGCGAGATGTTTTTAAAATAACCAATTCAAATCTGTGTTTTGTCTTCAGCTGGGGAGAAAGAGTCCCAAAAAATCCAGTTTGCACAAATTGGTTTGCAGAGTCAGTGTGGCATCAGCTGTGTGCTCAAGAAATGTTTGTTATCTTGAATGAAGGTACCAATAACTGTATTAGTGATATGAGAATAAGTGAGAAAGAGTTTGGCAAAATTTAGAATTCTGATAGAACTGTAGTAAAAAGAAAAAAAAGTGGCTGACAAATATATGCAGTTTCTTCAGGTTTCGGGGGGGGTCTGGTTTTTGAGCCTGTTGTTGCCCTGTGATTTCTATACATCTGTACTTCAAAAATCTACTCTTTATACTGGAATTGTTGGTGGGGGCAGTCTTTACCTATGAGGGAAATGAACTATGTTGGTGTAAATGGGCTTTCTATTATAACCCTTGGGTACAGGAGGAACTTGAGCTGGCAGTGCTGCCCTAGGCACCAGCACGTGCAACTGTTTGCGTCTTTGCTTCTGAGTGATGTTATGCTTTTGGGACACCTCAGTGTATATACTGCATTTGCATAGCCCAGTTATCCTAAATTAAACATTTCAGTTTTTAATCATGAAACTCTAAAAGTAGCTTTTTTCTATAGTATGGTGTTGTCTGGGAGCATTATGGCATGAATATAACCATGTGAGTCTACGGTCAGAGATTAGTGTGACTAAATGCTGGACACCCTTACAGAGATTTCTTGTAAAATACTGCATTTTTAAACACAGCTGTCAGTAATGAAGGGCTCACATGTATAACCTAACATTTGAGTTTAAGTACATATTTCTGTGCTAACATGACTAAATGCCTACTTGTCTTCGTATGTATCTATAGGTATAGACACTTACATAGCGTATGTTTATATATGTATGTGTGTATGTTTGATTATGCAGTGCTTGAATTAGGATGTAGGATGAGGCATTGGTCTGTCCAAGCAAATACAGAAGCACATGTTTTTGGTTTGCCTTTACTACAGTTATTTACAGTGAGTTAGTCAACTTTGTCTTCTGATTTTTTTATTTGTAGATGGTGCAAAAGAATCACAGTTGCCCAGTCAAGATGAACAGAATGGCTTCCTTCGACAAGAAAATAGAACATTCATTTTTTAGGATTATGTCTACAACATGAAGCATTTAACAGTAGCTGTCTTTGAGAACACTCATCTATGACCTGAAATGTCCTGATCCTGGGGAAAAAATGAGATTCCATTAATTAAGTCTATAATTTTTAAATGCATTTTTATGACTGATCATATTTGCTTATGCGCAACACGGATACAGAATTCATAAACCAGAGATTATTTTAACACATACACACATTTGTGTTTGTGCATTCAATATAAAAGATACATCATTTTAATCAAAATTTAAATAATCATTTAAATTATCTATATTTATTAATAAATGAAGACTTGTCAAGAAGAATTTGTCATCCGTGGAAAAGAATAAAGCAGGTTCCCCCAGAATGGATGGTAATTTTGTATTGGATAAAATCAATAACTTAAAAGTAGAGCAAGAGGAAGACAGCATTAACTGTACTCTAGAAAGAATGGATATCAAGACAGAACAAGATGATTTCAAACATGCGGACAGCAGCGATGAACAAGAAGACAAAGAAAAGAACTTCATTACCAACAACCCTGGCAAATATTTATCTACAGAAAATGAAGATGATTATGGATCTCTCTTTTCTCAGTATAGTAGTACGCTGTATGATGTAGCAATGGAAGCTGTGACGCAAAGCCTCCTTTCTAGCAGAAATATAAGCTCCAGAAAAAAGTCACCTGCTTGGAACCATTTTTTTATATCTCCTAGAGATAGCACTAAAGCAATATGTATGTACTGTATGAAAGAATTTAGCAGGGGTAAAAATGAAAAGGACCTGAGTACAAGTTGTCTCATGAGACATGTGAGGAGAGCCCATCCCACTGTACTAATTCAAGAAAATGGAAGCATGCCAGGTATATCCTCCTTTTCTTCACCTACATTGTTACTGCCACCTCAGTCCGCAGATGTTGGAGATCTGAGTTCTATGTTATCCCCTATAAAACTGGTCAAGAAAATGGCTTCTAAAATACCGTCTCCAGATCGAATAATTGAGGAATCTGTTTCTATTGTTTCTTCCGAAGAAATATCAGATCTCTCAGTTTCTGAAAAATGCAGCAAAGAAGAAGTCATGGTTGGGTCATCTCCACAGCTACCCAACAACCAGTATGATGACACTGTGGAGAATGTAGCAGAAAAAACTGTTGTAATTCCAAAGAGCACATCAGGTTCCAGAAGGAGATCTGCTGTCTGGAAACACTTTTATTTGTCACCTCTAGATAATTCTAAAGCTGTTTGCATCCACTGCATGAATGAATTCAGTAGAGGAAAAAATGGAAAAGACCTGGGAACCAGTTGTTTAATAAGACACATGTGGAGAGCCCATCGTTCCATTGTCCTGCAAGAGAATGGGGGTGGTACCAGCATACCACCTCTTTACACCGCACCTCCAACTTTGTTGCCTTCTTTACTACCCTCAGATAGCGATCTGAATTCTATGTCATCCTCTCCTGGAAAGCTAATGAAAGAGTCAACTTCTGTTTCTTCTTCTCCAGACAGAATCTCTGAGGAGATCCATACTAATCTCTCCTCAGGAGATGCTCTAGTGGAAGACTCAATGCTGTCATCTTCTGATGATATAGGCGAAGTCTCCTTTGTTTCCTCTCCTGAGAAACAGTGTGAGGGATTAGGACCACTAATATTTGAACCTACCGCTGTATTTCAGCAAAACAAAAGGATTATGAAAAGGCTTAAATCAGAAGTTTGGCATCACTTTTCGCTGTCACCTGCAGACAGTCTAAAAGCAGTATGTAGATACTGCAGTTGTATGATAAGTCGTGGTAAAAAAGGAGATGTGGGCACAAGCTGCTTGATGAGACATCTATATAGACGCCATCCCGACGTAATTGGAAACCAAAAGAGCTTTCTTGATGTGAGTTTGGCAAATTCTCCTTACGCCACGTTGGCTTCTGCAGAATGTTCATCCTCAAAGTTGACTGACTTGCCTACAATGGTTACACATGATAATCAAATTATATTTCCTGTTAATAGTAAGAAGACCTCAAAACTGTGGAATCACTTTTCAATTTGTTCTGCAGATTCAACAAAAGTAATATGTATGCACTGTGGACGTACAATAAGTAGGGGGAAAAAGCCAACAAATCTCGGCACAAGTTGCCTTCTAAGACATTTGCAGCGGTTTCATAACAATGTGTTGAAAACTGATGTCTCAGAGACGGTATTATCCTCATCTACGGATAATCATGTGCCACTGAGCACAGAATTACTAGGATCTTCAAATTTTGATGAAACCAATGACAAGTTTTGTGACTCTCACCCAGTTGCCAAAAAAATCACAAGTCTTGTAGCCGAAATGATTGCACTTGACCTTCAGCCATATTCTTTTGTAGACAACGTTGGCTTTAACAGGCTGCTTGAATACTTGCAACCTCAGTATTCTTTACCTTCTCCATCTTACTTTTCTAGGACAGCAATTCCAGATATGTATGATAATGTAAAACAAATAATTATTTCACATCTTAAAGAAGCTGAAAGTGGAGTGATCCATTTTACATCCGGAATATGGATGAGCAACCAAACACGTGAATATCTAACCCTGACAGCTCACTGGGTAACGTTTGAGTCTTCATTTCGACCACAGTGTGAGGATTACCATTGTTCAGCACTATTAAATGTATCACAGATCGATTGCGACTACAATGGCATCAGTATTCAAAAGCAGTTAGAGTACTGGTGGGAAACATGGATTACTTCCATTGGCCTTCAGATCGGGATTACTGTTACTGATAATCAGAGTATAGAAAAAACTTTAAATGAAGGTGATCATTCAAGTGTACAATGTTTTAGTCACACTGTTAATGTCATTGTAAATGAGGCTATTAAAAGCCAGAGGATGGTTCAGAATTTGCTTAGTATTGCAAGAAAGATCTGTGAACGCGTCCATCGGTCAGCAAAAGCAAAGGAGAAGTTAGCTGAGTTGCAAAAAGAGTATGAGTTGCCTCAGCATCAGCTAATACAAGATGTTCCATCAAAGTGGAATACGTCATTTCATATGCTTGAACGTCTTATCGAACAGAAACGAGCAATTGATGAAATGTCAATAGAGTGCAGCTTTCGGGAGCTAATAAGTTGTGATCAGTGGGAAGTCATGCAGTCAGTGTGTCATGCTCTCAAACCTTTTGAAGCTGCAAGTAGGGAGATGAGTACACACATGTCTACTCTAAGCCAAGTGATTCCAATGATTCATATACTCAACAGGAAAATAGAAATGCTCTTTGAGGAAACAATGGGCATAGATACTATGCTAAAATCCTTGAAAGAAGCTATGGTGAGTAGATTGTCCTCCACACTTCATGATCCAAGGTACATATTTGCTACGCTTCTGGATCCCCGGTATAAAACATCCTTATTTACGGAAGAGGAGGCTGAACAATATAAACAAGACTTAATCAGGGAGCTGGAAATAATGAGTTCTACCTCAGATGATGATAAACCTGTTTCCAATGGATGTGATATAGGTTCACCATCTACAAATTCATATGGGGAAGATAATCTTTGGTCACTCATGGGTGACATGAAGAAAACAAAAGACCTGAAAGAGAGAGCAAAGTTACCAGAGGAAATGGTGCTTTCTTACTTGGAGGAAGAAGTGCTTGAGCATAACTGTGATCCTTTAACTTACTGGAACTTTAAGAAGTCATCTTGGCCAGTACTGTCAAAGTTGGCTGTCAGGTTCTTGGGTTGTCCACCAAGCATTGTTCCTTCAGAGAGATTGTTCAATACATCCAATGAAAGCAACAACTTTAGTCAGTCAAGGTTAATGATTGAACACTTTGAAAAGCTTATCTTTTTGAAAGTGAATCTTCCTTTAATATACTTCCAGTATTGAAACTAATGAACAAACTGCTAGACTAAATCTACTGTTGCTCACTGGATATTAACTATCTATAACTCGGATTGTTAAATTGCTCCAGTAGGGGCCATGTATGACATCTAATCAGTGACTATAATTCCAAATTTTAGTTTCCTTTTTTTCAGCTTTCAATATGTCTACATGTGCCTTATTCATAGTACTTCAGGCCAGATATTGTATATATGTTTTTTAAAAGTTCACACTAGAGATAGCCTGTCTTGTCAAATTATACAAAATTATGTAGGTTTTAATCCATAATTGTAAATGAACTTTAAAAAAGCTCAGTCATTTGTTTTAATAGAATGGCAAAAAAAAAAAGATGTAAACAGTTCTATTCTGTAGTTTTTTATTCAATTATTATGTAAAAACCATAAACCAGGTACTGTATTTTAGTTGAACATTGCTTTAATTGCAACAAAACAGCTTTTGTAGTTGTCAAAAGAAAGCTGTACATGAAAGATGGGGTTCAAGCCGTCTTGTTATCATGTGGTGTTTTTAACTGCAAGCCCTAAAGTACTTAAAGGATTAAGAAGAGTTATTGAGGAAGATGTGTTTACAGGAGACTATTGACTTAGTATCTGAAAATAAATCTTAAATTTGTGATGATACGGAATGTCAGTTACACAGCAATCAGTAGTAAAACTTCCCATTCTGGGTTCTCCTGTTCAGGTTTTACGTTTTAACTGAACTACAGAAATATTCTGGGTATTTATAAAAGCTCTTTGGAAGTCTTATCAAAGTTTGTGAATTAATGCTTGTTATTTAATGCCGTGTACAAAAAAGGCAAGAAATTTACCACAAAGACTCTAATTTCTAAAGCCTTTTCTAATCTTTAGTGCATCGAAACTATAAGGTTCCCTATTGTAAAAATTGAGCCCTTACTCCTAACGTAATTTCAATTGTGTAGAACAGCCTGTCTTAAAGCTTCTAGTACAGGTATAACTGATCTTCTCTGATTTTTCAGTAATAGCCTTATGGATATGGTGCACTGCTTAGAATTTTATGTAGTAGGGTCGATTCTTAACTGTTGGTGTCCAGCAGGCAAATGGGATATAGAGCCCTCAAAACTTCAAATAAGATGGATAAAAAATTGCCAGCATTTTAATTTTAAAGGAATGTTCTCTATGTTTTTTTTTAACTCTAGAATGATTAATCTTCTCATTTCAGTTTTCATTGAATACTTTTTGGGAAACAAGTCATCATTTGCCTATGACCTTCTAGAAAAGTTGTAGCTTTGTTAAAATACTGTACCTATGCCTAATCTAATTTTGCATTTACTATGTTTTAGTGTATTTATAAATGGTGAACTCAGTTTCTGAAATTAAACATTTTATTTGCAATTTTCTAGTGGTAGTCAACACTGCCTTTTATTTTCAGATGGATTTAAGACAACCATTGATTAAAAATTAAATTGATACAATTGTAATCATAAATACACCACAAAACATGCTATGTGAAGGGATTGGTTTTCCGCTTGGCTCTTTGGACCTAAAGCTGGATTCTGGTTCATTTCATTTCACTCAGGCTATTCAACCTCAGGAAAATTTGTTGAATTCTTTCCCAGGTGGCTTTGCTTTCCACGTGACATTTTTCTGAACATTTTATGGTTTCAGGTATTCCAATTGTTATTCCATCAGTTATGTTTACACCCATACTATTTAAGTAAATTATTATAGAGTGTACTTGGGAAAAACTAACACTACATTTTGTCTCCAGTATTTTAAAAGGTAGCTTTTAATTCTATCAACAGTCAGCATTTCTTTGTTCTTCTTGGGTTAAAGAAGAACAGCACGTGTTTTTTCCTGCAGTAATAAAACAATTTGTTCTAGTTTATGTATAGTTCAAACTAGGAGAGTTTGAAGCAGCTTATTGGGAAACATGTTGAAATGGTTACTGGTTAATTATTATCTCCATTTTTTCCCCCTACATTTTAACTGTGAATATAACCTTGACCTTTGTAAAGGAGATGTTTAATCTCTCCAAACTAGTAGAAAGGGAGGTAGAGGATGAAGAAACTTTTTCTTTCTTTCTTTTTAAGCAAGTGATAGGATTTTCACTCGAGGTTTGAATGTAAATACGGCCTTTGGCTTAAAGCATTATAGAGCCACATCACACCATCAGGAGCTGGCAGCGAAAAAGCATACCTGAAAATCCCAGTTCTCTGGAAACAAGCGGCTTGGTTCCTCTGAAGGCAGTCTTTGCTGCAGCTCCTTGTAACTCTCATGCAGCAAGTTGAGGTGATGGCATTTTGTAGCCCCCGATTTGCATCTTATTCATATGGAAAATTAATTGTATAGTCATGGTTTTTGTTAAAACTTCTCCTGAGAACGCAAGAACTGGTCACTTTTTTTAAATGTAAAATTTCATCAGTTAAATTTAGTCTACTCCATTGGTACCTCCAATCCCTCTTTTTTTGAAGGGCTTAGTTCTCAAGACCACACTGTTTCAGTATCAGTTTGGCTAAGAATTAGTAATGGAGTTAGAATTTTTTTAAAAGATAATATGCAGGGCCCAAAGGGCTTTAAAATTGAAACACGTAATTCTTAAAAAACTTAAATAAAAATAGGAGGGACTGAAAGCACTAAGCTGCTGGTTTTCGGATGTAAGCCTTGACCCTTCTGTAGGAGTTATGGGAGCATCTCCAGTTCAGGCGCCGCTGCCTTTGAGAGAAGAGCGACTTCAGAAGAAGGGCTGAAAGCTTTCATTGAAGTATTGAGGTAAGTTACTGAGTGGGTGGGTTTTGTGCTGGGTTTATAATTTTTAATATAAATTCTTAGTGATTGCTAGAACTTTCTTTTTTTCCCAACCCTTCTCATATTTGTAATGTATAGAAAGCTCCCTTATTTTTACATTACCCTCTCTCTGACTGTAATAAAGCACAAGCTCTGTTAATGGTGAGAGTTTTCACCAAGCCAAGTTGGTGCTGGAACAACCCCTGCAGCAGCAGACAGCTCCCTAGTGCATAATGGTATGGTGAACCTGCAACAGTGATATTTATTTTATTTAAACAATGAATTTCAGTACAACTTCAGAAATAAATTTAGGGAGCAGACTCCCCCCTCCCCCCGGCCCCAGCATAAAAAGTGAAGTGTAGCTGGTACTAAAGGTGATACTTTGTGTCATCGTGAGAATCTTGCAGCTTTTGCTGCTTTTAATGGGCAGGTGTAACAACTAATTACACGCTGCACCAAGAAACAGTTCCTAGTGCTAAATGCAGGAAGGGGAAGAAGCAGAGGTCTGCAACAGCCTTTTCCAGGAACTCCAGGCTCGAAGGGTCTGTCATGGAAGTATCTATGGAGATCCATACCGTGCTCCGGGAACCTGTGACAGTGCTCCCCCCTCCCTGCCCCTTCCAGTCACCCTCTCTCCCCATCCACCAAGCAAAAGCGAAGCAAACCCGTTTGACTGTGGAATTTGGCCAGTGAGCGCTTACTAGGAATACTCATCGCTTCTTGCTCCCCAAGAGCAGCTTCTGAATTCACAAAGAACCAAAATCTCAATCTAGAACAGTTTACATCTAGCGTAAGGATGGGATTGATGAAATGTAGCCACAGACGACAAGCTCACAGTAGATGTTCGCTGTTGTTGAGAGATCTGTCCCTTAAAGTAGCATTTCTTTCTGCCGCTATACAGAGCTGACCATAACAAACTTGCATTTAGGTGTCTCCAAACACAGGAAAAATAAACATAAAATTAGCAAACAATACGTTCTAATTACAGATTACTTAGATTCTATGAACCAAGCAGTTTAGTCTTTCCACAAATATAGTCACCCTTTGCTTTATTCTTAGCGACAAGAAAGAGTGATTCTTTACCTTCATGGTTTCCTTGCAAGACTGACCGAAAACTACTTAATTTCATAAAATGAATATGCTGAGCAGAAATAGTAACTGCAGCGATGTCCCCAACTTGGGTATCAACTTGGGTTCCGAGGGCTAGAGTTAGGCCTAAGCAGTCCCTGCCTTCTTTTTTTAATTCTTCCAATTCCTTGATTTAAATTGGCAGCTTTAAAGGAGAAGACGGACTCCATTTCAGACAGCATTTTTACCTTACACCTGATGTAACTGGACACAAATCAAGCCTTGGTACAGAACCAAGGGCAGCTGCAGCTGAAATAAAGCAGAATTGGTGAAAAACTGCCCGCAAGAGTAAGATGTAGCATTTCAGAAGAAACGCCGGCTGTCCTTGCCATCATAAACAAAGGTCTGAAATGAACAATCAAAAGTAGCTGTAGCTGCTCGCGTTGATCTAAAGGGCTGATAGAAAGGAAGTAGTTGCACGTGGAATGGATCAATTACTTTACGTTTAGGACTCATGTATTTAAGTAAACCCCAAAAAACCTTCACAGAGGTATTCTTTGTCATTTAACTTCAGGAATTTTTGCAAACGCCCTTTCAATCTTCTGTGCCCTATGCGAAGCAGATAGCGATACACCTCGTTAAAGACATAGCTGGGACTAATTACATAACCAGCTAACTGAGAAGGCTGTGGCTAAACAGTCTTGCTGACACCCGCGATAAACTCAGCTTGCGGTTTTGTTCTTTTCTTGCAAATAGAAAGTGAGGTCACTTGTTCAAGACAGGCTCTCTGAATGCTCGGGGGAGGTGGCGAGGGGAGTGTTTAAGCATGAGCACCAGTACTAAAGCCAGGAAGGCGGCACTACGCTCTGGGACACAAGGGGAGCACACGCACGCATGCACTGAAATTGAGATACAGCACTTAAATCTTGTATCACCTTTCAAGCTCCTAAGCATTATGGAAAGAACTAGAAGCATTCGGGAAGGCAGGAATCATCCTAGAACAGCTGTAGCAGGAGCAGCAGCACCATCTCAATCTCGTTCGCCCGAATGCGTACCCAGCCTCGCCAAGGGTCTATGCGAAATGGTCACGGAGCCAGAAAAAGGGGGGCGATCAGCATCCCAAAACGTGTTGCGCAGTTATGCTGCGCTGAGGTGGTGTCCGGATGGCTGGAGTGAAACCGATGGCAAAGGGAAGAAACTGAGAGATGTTCTGGCTTTTCTCAGCATTAACAGATAAATGTATTTTATGTTGGATACAATACAACTGTAAGGCAGGTATAAGGTAAATACAGTCTGATTTTAAGTCCCAGCTCTGAACGCTCTGTTACTTAGAGACTTTGTGAACTGGAAGGTGTTCCTTGATCTTTGGTTCTTGAGAGTGATCTGTTTAACCCTGCTTTGAAGCTTCTTTTACTTTCAGCATCCAAAAATGTCCTCTACCAGCAAGTTCCACAACTTTTTTCGTGCTATTACTGTGTTTTACAACTCAGGGTGTCCTAAATCTCATGCTGTAAGACAGCAGTTATTCACCATCTCTGGGTGAAATGACACAGTGACGTGTTTGCTTCCAAATCATTTGTTAGCCTTGCTCTTTACAGGAACAAAAGTTGCTTGAAAGAAATCAAGTCAAACTTCAGAAGGCAAGGCAACATTTGACCTTTGGGGAGTTTAACAAGGCATCCTAAAAACAAATATCATTCTACAGCAGCATTATATGTGTTAAATGCTTTTTTTTTTTTTTACTGCACTCTGTGTTCACATGTCATAAATGTAACAATTTATAGACGGACTCTACTGTCTTGCTTTTTTCAGGTTAGTTCAACCCTCTCTTACTTGAATACACTCACCCTATTTCTGCTTTTAAGAAAAGCTCTCCTCTAAGCTAGCGTTGTTTGTAATCAGGCAAGACAAAAGGAATTTTTCTTTTAAGAACTCTCTCACCTGCACCACTCATGCAGTAACTTGGGGCCTCGCCCTATGTCCCGCAAATGCAGTATTTGTAATACGCCGCTTCAAGTTTGTAGATGGGGCAAGAGACTTCTTTAATGTCCTGCTGTATCTATGGGAACTTAAAACCACACCTTCTTCCATGCAAGTAAACTTAATATTAATCTATATTAAAGAAGAAAATAAGCTCTATGTTTCTTGTGGAGCTAAAGAAATGTTGAGAAGATTCAAGAGCGAGATGGCTTCAGTTTCTATTCCAAGGACAGTCTGTTTATTGAAAGCAGCTTTTGGGGAAAAGCTGCAGTCATCTTCATGCCAGTTTGACGGGTGCCCCTTCCTATTCAGGGTGTGGGCTACCGTAATGCTCTTGCCTGGTGTTAGGGGCGTTACCCATCCTCTCACAGAGGTCATACTACCGCTGGTGCACTGCACGGGGCATGATCTATCCCTTCGTCTGCAAACCCAACCATGCCACAGATCTTAACTAAGCATTTTTCCAAGAACCACATACGCAGAGCAAGATGCAGCAGGATGTAAAACTTCGGACACTGTTCAGAACTGCAATCCAGTATCTCTTTCCTGTCCCCTTGTACACATTTTACCTTTCTCTGCACCAAACAAATACACTAAACAGGGCAATTTTTGCTGATTGCTTCTGTTTTCATCTGTGTTGAGCCTGTGAGCAGTAGTACTCACTGCTACCACAGCTGAACACCGTCACTGGTTTAAGTCCCACAGGCAGCACCCAGACACCAGGACCAAAGCCTGTGGAAGGACCCAGTCAGCTGCACGTCTGACATTCAGCACGATTAAACTCTTCAGATGCCCCATGTTCGCATAGTCTGTGCCGCTTCAGGCATCAGCTTGAGATGCCTGCGTTGCAAGCATAAAAGCCCTAGGTTTCCTCTGTAGCTAATAAAAGCAAGCTTCTGCAGAAGGATTCTGACAACCAGGGATTGGGAAAGCTGGAGTAATGATACATCTGACCAGCAGTGCAGACGCTTGTCTATGCTCAGGCCAGATAAATTTTAGTTTAGGTTCTGGTGCTGTGGATTAGTGTTCAGGAGTTACATAAAGTCAACGATTAGGCTTAACGTAAGGGCCTACATCCTTACTCAAAAGTTTTTCTTTGTATTGTTCCAAATTCTCAGCTATTTGCACACATACTTCCTTCTGACTCATGTGAATTGTTTGATGTTCACAAATTGGCTCTGGAGGAAGCTGAGTTTTCTTCCAAAGACAAGTCAAATAGATAATACTTGAGTGATTTCAATTTCAAGAGCAGCCAGGGACTGGACCAACAAGTTCTGCAGGTTGCCTTTGCCAGATCTGCTCAGCCTGAGGAAGCCTGCGCAACAGCAACAGCCACCAGCGGGGAGCAGGCTCCACCCCACCAGATCAGTTCCTCCGATTACATCATCTGGCAGATAAAAAGAAAACACGGTCCTCATGAAACACACACAGGTAAATGTAGTTCCTGAATGAAGCACGCCTTTAAGACTGGGGGCAGGGAGGAAAAAAGCAAACCACTTTATTCAACAAGAATTTTTTACTCGAGTTTGCAGTCAGCCAGGAATAGTTTTCTGCCCATGATTATTTCAGCAATACTCATGTTTTACACTAATGGAGCTCCTGACAGATTACAACTGGCCCTGACCAAAATTTTAATTTTTTTTCCCCCTTTAGTTTACCCCTTAACTTGTTCCATTCAGCAATCTAGGCAGACATCCTTAACAAAAACATCTAATAAAGAAGAGATTACAGAGCATGCTATCTTATTCTAGTTTATAGAATGCAACACTTGGCACATTAGGCTATTCCTTTCCAAAGGGACTACTTAATAAAAAAAGGAAAACAGCACCTATCTTCTTAAAGTGTATTCAAGTGAATATTTTCATAGGTAAATTTTTGCACTGCAAATTCAGATAATATTATTGCAGCGGATGAGGGAAACATTATTTTAAAAAGTTCTTTTTCCTGGGAAATCCAAGTTGCTGCTTATTCATGAACTGTTGGAATAAAGACAACCATCCTTTAATACTCATCTGTTATAAGACAGTGCTTGTCAAGAGGTCCAACTGCTTTTTAAGTGAATCTTTAATTAGTTTGGTAGCCTACAGGGCACAATTAGGTATTGTGATGAAGCTACAATGAATATGGCTTTCCTATGTTGATAACATCATTAAGTTTCACACAGGCAATCTGACAACGGAGGGGGTTACAATCCTGCAGATACATCAAGTAATACATCTTTGCACACATAGATTACATATCAAATTATTGCCATAGCACAAACCTGTTCCATTATGTAGCTTATATAGGACAATTAGGACATACCTGTGCTATGTTATAGGACACACCTGCACCCAAATCAAGTAGACAGGTTTTACTTAATACCACTAAACTTGTAGGTAGCCTCTCTCAAACATATCTAGCAATACAACTCAGTGTTCGAGTATATACTGGCTAGGAATGCATTGTAATATTCATGGAAGAAACAGGACGGAGCTAAATACCAATCGGTACACAGATTCTTCCACACCTTTCCACAGAAGCTGAATTGCAGTGCTGGAATGACAATTTGCTGCTGTCTTAGATTATTCAGTCGTCAGCAAAATTACATCAAAAGACTTACTTAAAATTCACAGTCAAGACGACAGAGGAAGTTTTTCCAACAGTACTAATTTTGGTTTCAAGTTTAAAGTAAAAGGAGGTAGCGCAGTAAGGTTCAACCCTATTTTACTGATGCCAGGTATATTTGCCAGTGGCCTGTGGGTTGTCTTGTAATGTGATATTTGAAGAGGGTTTGTTTCCATCAGTATGTGTGTGTAAGAAAACATCAACTGGTCTCCTGGTTTAACATCTTCTCTTTTGTCATACCTGTAAAGAATAAAAAAGGCTTACTTACATTCCTCTCTTTACCCATTAACCGTCCCCACTATCGCAAGGGCATGTAGCATCCAAGATGAAACACAAAAGGAACTGTAACATTCTCAGTTACATCTCTTGATTAAATGAACTAGTACTTGAAGGAGGAAATAGTATTTTTGAAGAATTTATGGAGCCAGTCATTCCATGCAAGTCTTTCTGCTGCTACTGTGATACAAATCAGGACTCCCAGAAAATTTCTCACTACTCCTCTATTTGAGTTCTGTGGAAAAAGGACATCAAAGCCTAAGACTGTAGAAAATTGGGCTCATTTTTAAGTTTTACTTGACAAGAATTAAAGCTTGAATAAGTGGTGGTGGTGGGAGGCTTGTTGGTTTGGGTCCTTTTTTCCTTTTTTTTAACTAAAAAAAGAAAAATGTTATGAGGCACTTCAGCAGAAACCTTTCTCTTCTGGTAGCCATACATTAAAAGTAGGAGCCTCAGAGAATAGCAGGGAGAAGACTTCCTTGAACACTATAGGAAAGAAAGAACAGCCTGGACATTATAGTGTTAACTTGGCACTTACTATTTCTACATTCATTTCCCCGAGCTACTACACGTTTGGGCAGGTCACTTTGGGTCAGCTTTTATAAATTCTAAATTGTCATTAAAATTATATATTAAATTATATAAAAAGTAACTAGTGAGTTCTAAAACTATTTAACATGTATGCTTACAGTTATTTCTTAAAAGGGTTATATTCAATCTAGCCATAGAGAGAATTTACAGGATAAGAAGTGACTTAAGCATTTGGCAGGGATGTGAAAGATCTAATTTCAGCCACTCTCTGCCTGATCTAAGTCCAGAACTGCATTTTGTTATCTCAGAGAGCTGTATGAACCTCTCTAATTTTCTAGAAATTGAGGTAGATCTCCCTCACTCTCTCACGAAGACACTGCTCTACTTCACAATCGTTATTTATTCATTCACTGAAGAGAAGTCAGGTGGAATGTATAGCCCAAGGGTTAGGATGCTCACACTGGACATGGCAGCCTGATCAAGTCCTCAATCAAACAACTTCAAAGGGGAAGACAAGTCCACCCCAAAACATTCCGTAGACCACTGTGAAGTGTGCTTCCAGAATTGGGAGACCTGGATTCAAATCTTTGCTCTATATCCCAGAAAAACATTCTACACTAATGCCGGGTAACAGTCCAGGAGACAGAGGTTAAGGTGGAAGTTACCTACCTTCAGTTTGTTTGTGACAAGAGAGTCTTAGGCATCTAACTATAAGAGTGTCCATGCTCTGCAACCCACGTGAAAAGCAGTGAGTGCCCAGTTCTTCACCCTTTCTATTGCTCTTCTCTGTGAACTGTTTTCTGTCAGCTTTTGGAACTCCTACTCTTGGGCACCTGATTCCTCCCACGCATTTCACAAGCAACTTACTGAAGGCCGTGGCTTTTCTTACAGGCACGGACACCGGTAGGGAAGTGGTGCAGTCCCAACCCTACATACTCTTGAATGCACCTAGGAATAAATCCAGGCCGCATCTCTCGTCAAGCGTGTCTTTGCAGGCCTGGCCTCTCATCTATCTGAATTCTCTGTGAAAAACTGGAAACAATCTCAATTTATGTTTTTACAACACTCCCCGGTATAGCAGCCATGAACATTTAAGATATTTAAAGTGAGTACTCTACAGCAAACTAGAGGATTTGTGTGGATTGTTAACTAAAATGTTGGCAACTCAGAACAGACCCCAGGCTGACAGAATCCAGAAATGCCAATAAATACATCATAAAGTGCAGGATTAGACTTTGCACACTGAACAAGTGCTTTCTTCTTCTTCTAAAAAAAAATTACACACTAATTTCATCTATTTCCAAAAAGATCACAACACCACTTTAGGATGGTACATGAGTCCAAACCAGCAGAAGGAACGGCATACTTAGTAACAACTTTACCAACTACTAATTTTGCATTTTCTTCATCAGCAAATAAAGGGCCTTTCATCTGGCTGCAAGCATTTCTGAATTTTATTATTTTTAAATACTTTAAGCTTACACAGCATCTTTATTCCTGGTTCAAAGAGACTGCACTAATTGAAGACAAGATTGTAACACCTGTTCTGTGTAAGAATCTGCATCAAGCTTTTTTCAATCACCCTTTGAAGAAAAATAATGGATCACTTGCATTTTTCTTGAGGCAAATAGATCTAATCTGAGCACGCCGCTGAAAGCTGTTAACTTTAAGACACTTTTATTTACGGATTGTAGTTATCCTGATGAATCATCAGCCTTCATAGCCACTCCATCCATAAATCTGTTTTCACCTGATGTACACAGTCTATGAAAATGGTAAATTAGTTTTCAACCACCTGAAAGGCTGTCACTTCCTTGGATAAAGAGAAAATGGGACAGCTGGTGCCACTAAACTTTGCACTAGTGTGCTGTCAGACAAAGTGGTAGTCCTGCGTATGATGCTCAGTTGTGGATTTTGCCTGATTTTTTTAATGTGAAACTTCATGATGAATCAGCACTCCCGTGAGGCTTTTTTATGATGAGTAAAGATAAAAAAAGAGAGAGACAAACTACTCTGTAGCTGCAACACTATGAAACATCCATCAGTGACACTGCTATTATTCATTCACCTTCCAACCCCACTACACTTCAGCCTTGCAAGCCCAAAACAATCCAAAAGCCACCACCTCAAAAAGCTCATTGAAATTACTGAAAATGGAAATTTAGAGAGTAGAGTTGTATTTAGAGTAGTGTATGTACTTAAGTATATTCAAAAAACAAAGGTTGGAACATTTTAGCCATCATGCGTGTTCTATCACTTGTACTCCAATAGTTTAATATCTCCTCCTGACTGTTCATGGCTTAAGACTTTCTCTAGATTGAACATGCAAAAAACCAAATTTGAAATAAACATTGGATTGGTATCTGTGAAGGCCTTAAACTGTCCGTACCATGACAATATTATGAGAGAGCACAGAAATAAAATAAGGCATAGCAAGCTCGATGATTTTTATAATTCCCCCAAAAGGATACTTTTCCCTTCTTCCTCTTTACTTCAAAAATACTTTTAACTTTAAACATATCAATAATTAAATTATGTTTGTTCATCTGATTCTGAAGACTGTAACTGGGGAAAAAGAACTCTATGCTCAGAGTACTTCTTAAACCTAAATCTGCTTGTATTTTGTTTTATGCAAGCACAAAGTGAGGCTGTGTGTCGCTTTCTGCTGAATCATTTTCATTACGGTAGCATTTTATATCAGAAACCTAGGTTTCAGCTGAAGAGGAAGGCCTAAGAATCAGAAAGGTGCCTTTTTTTTGTCCTCATCCTGAAAAGCAAGCTATGCCATCCCAGCAAATGTCTCCTGCTATTCATTTCAATATCCTGATTCTTAAAACTGTTTGTACATCACTGCTGATCAAGATAACAAAGCACTTCAACTGCTTTCCCTCAGAGACAATGAATGTGACCGATAGTCCACAACAGCATCTGTGTGAAGGATGTTCCACATAAAAATAGACTTTGAATATTAATACGCAAACAAGCCTCACATTGCCACACATCCTTCAAAAACAAACAAAATGGGAAGATACCCCACAGGAGAAAAGTGTTCATCTACAGCTGTGTTTTACAACATTTAGTGAGAGATCAAACATAGCTGCATTAAAGATACTGGTAGTTTAGTAAGCTAACATTTTTTTGCACTGTTTCTGATGTCTTTAAAAGATTCTACGCTATTTAGGCAAACCAGAACCAATGAAAACAATTTTTAAAAGTTGCAGTGCTCTATTTCTGAAGTGACAGCACTGCACACATCAAAATTCTCTACAGTTCCACATTGTTCTTGACCTGGCTTAATAAATACGCTGTACCAGAAACCGTATCTCTGATGCTTGCCCCTGTACATACAAAAAAAAGGAAAAAGCTGGCTCCTGTCTCCAGATCAAAATACCTCGTTCATAACATACCTCCAATCTGAATTGATTTCTAGAAACCGAGAAACTCCTGTTTGTGCTGCAGCCACATCAATATGAACAGAAACATCTACATAAACAAAGAAAACAAAATACAATTTCAAATTTTTTTTAAGAACACTCCGATTAATAAATTAACAAAACAGTAACAGAAAGGATGCATGTAAATAGTGTGAAGAAGTAATATCCAATACATGTAGTAAAGATATACTAGCAGAAAAAAAATTGCGATTGAAATTAGGCAAACAAACCTCAAGCCAGCTTTACATACCTGCTGTTGAAGGTACCAACTCATGCAACTTCTGAATCGCCACTCCTCCAGGATAATTGAAATGTGAAACATATAAAGATGTTCCTGAATAAGCAGCATTAACTAGAAGATGCATTATAACAAAGAAAGATCCAAGTTTGTACAGCCAGGACTTCCGGTGGTTATTCAGACTGAAGGGGGAAAAAATGAGTAAGAATAAACTTATTTTTCTGTCATACAGGTCACTGATTATTGTGACAGAATTTTTATGAAAACTCCACTGCTAGATAATAAAGATTAATGCAAACTTTATTACAATCATGTATATGGAATGCATTTATTCAATTTCTAAAAGACTAGCTTCTAGTGGCATTTAAGTTAGAATGTTCTCATTAATAAAGCTAATAAACGCTCATCAATAAAGCTAAGTATTTCTGTGTTTAAAACCTTTAGCTATGAATGTATTCTCTTTCAAAGAAGTTCAGAGTTTAACTTCAGTTTGTTTACTCAATATACCCAAGTTTAACTATTTAATACAAACTCCATGTTTTGCGAGCCTCACCTGTATACTGAACTATCTCCTAAGGTAAGTTATGTTACGAACGCAGTAGTACACTGAAAAGCATCCTTTTCCCTGGTGGGTAAAATAAACTGAAATGTATCAGCATAACAGTAAAATCAGGGCTCTATTCTTGACTCTGCCCAGACTTGCCACATGGTCCTGCCAAATCATTTAACTTTTCTTTGTCTCCATCTCCCTCATTAGTCAAATGGGTACAATGATACAGACCTCCTTTCTAAAGCATATGAAGATCTCAAGATGATCCAGATTCCAAGATGGAAAGAAGTGCATAAAAATAGTAATAAGAGTTTTGCTTTTCTTTGACATTTCCAGAGAAAAAAAAAAACAACAGAATTTTGAACTTACATTCGTGAGCACATTTTAGCAGCCACTATGTTGAAGACAGGGAAAGTATATATGATAAAACGCAGCTCTTTGTGTGGGAGAAAGGAATACAAGAAAATAAAGCCCAGTGCTGGCAAAAGTAATATCCGAGTTCTCTTTTCTGCTACACCTAAAGGTACAAATACAATGCTGCATCCCAAAGCACGAGGCAGGGCTGAATAGAAATACCACAAGAAGGGGGAGGTCTTCAAGGAGAGAAGGAGAGTTAAGGATGATTTCACTGCTGACAAGTAAAGTAGTTATTCTTTACAGTAGTACATGCAAATTTTGCAAATATGCAGTATATTTTTTGTATATCACATTTTTCTAGGCATTTGGTTTTCTGCCTTCCCCTCTGAGAAATAAAAGCAGTTGCCTCACTACATTCATATCACCAGAGGCACATCAAATGCTGCTAATGATGGGCAACATGAAAAACCAAGGGGAAGAAACCCAGCTCTACATTGGTAGAACACAAAGAAGCAAGAAGGAACAGTCAGCAGAAGAAAGTTAAAATTTACAGAAAGATCTAAGGAACATACTGTCTCATAAGCTTCAAACAATGAAATACTAGATGAAAAGTAGAATTTAACACCATAACTGAGTCTCAGGAATAGATTACATAAAATCTTTGCTTTGGGTGGTAGTGGTCAATACATCTGTTTCCCTGGATGTTTCAAAGGATACTCCCCAGTTGGAACTTTTGTTCAAAATTGTGTTATACCACAGCACTTTCCCCTCAGGCCACAGAAGTTGCCTCCAAAATAGAGAATCCACAGCAACTGTTAGCCCTAAAAGAATTAAAGAAACACAAATCTGTGTAAATTAAAAACTAGGGAAAAGCAAACTAGCACACCCAAATTGCACATTTACTGACGAGATCAACATAAACTGGAACACGCATTGTAAGCCTCACCCAAAGCCACAGAGAAGGCTGAATCTGTCTGTCTTGCACTGGAAAACACAGAGAAGGGAGGCACTTCTTAATAGAAGCACCTTAGATAGGAATCTGAGATTCGCCCCACTCCAAAATCAGGTGTGAAAAGCAGTGGTTTAAATAAAAAAAGTTGTAGAGCACCACATTTAATGAATGGTAAGAAACCCAGCTTAACTTCAAATGGTACTAAATGGATTTCTATTGTAAAGCTGGTAAATTATGAAAAACAATCTCTGTAAGTTTGCTACTATGTATTAGGTGGGAGGGAACAAGGAGGAAAAGGGATGACAGGCAAAAAGACAGAAGAGCAGCAAATCCGTCAGGCCCCCCCCTCCTTTCAGCTCTATAAAAACTGCTCTGGTATTTAAGAAGTTTGCCCAGAGAGGGAACAGGAGTACCAGTGTCTAATTCCTGTTGCACCTCCAAACTCCTAAGCTATGAGGTGCCTCCAAATGCACATGGCACAATCTTTTATTGTTTCTACTGTCCACGCTGTGGAAGGGACAGCATGCTACCAGAAGTCATCATCAGGCATCTGGCAACAGCCTTTTTAATTAGGTAGGCTGGAAGAGAAGCTTAGAGTATTTACATGCATGAGCCTTCCACGGATGGGTAGAGACAAGGAGATTTTTCAACCTCTCTAGCATGGATAATCACTTAAGCTATTAAAATTAATGTAATAATGAAACAGAGCTCAACTGTGACTCTCCCCACAGCCCTCTTGCTCACTATCCCTGTCTGGCACACTGTTGTATTTTATCCTGGGATTCAGCTTATTGTCATGGCAATAGATACCACAGCTGATAATGCACGTGTAGCTACAGCCACGTACTAATTATACTAAAGTCAACTCACACGTCCTAAGCCCTTTTAAGACCAGGACATTACACTGTAAGCATCTAGAGGTGGGGGTCACAGTATCTTTCTACTGCTCTGTGCACACCTGTTTCCTCACATGGAAATTTTCAAAGAAATACCCTTGTCATACTACTAGCAAATGGAACCAGACAAAAAAAAAAAAAAAAAAAAAAAAAAAAGAAAAAAGAAAAAAAGCCCTAGGGGCCAGGTCACCAGAGAAGTCAGTCAAATCTCCAAAACACTGTTGAATTTACTACGTGGCATTTGTTTTTTTCCAAGCAAACACTTACCTAACCAAAAAATTCCAGCAGGAACAGCATGGGAAAGCACCTTGAAAATGGAGATTCTTTTAGTTAATAACGTCACCAGGAGCATGAGGCCTAAGAATATGCAGAGCTCTGATCTGAAGACTATAATTGCCAAAGCTGAGAACCAAATGAATGGCCTTTGCTTTTGCTGTATCCAAAATGTCAATGCCAGGAGCACTGCAAAAATAAATAAAGCACACCATCTGACACACTGAAATATTCATTTTTGTAGAGGGCAACAATTTTTCTCAATGCTAGCATCTTGTTCCTCTAACTCCTACCAATCCTCTCTTGGTCTTCCCGTCACTTGTAGTCCAGAAATTCTCGCTCTGTTAGAGAAATGTAATTTGGAATAACACACAACTTTCTATGTTTGCTACTTAGGAAAAGTGTTGGTAATTAGGAAAAGTATAAGCACAGAAGGAACACATGGAACTCTTCCTTGACAGTATATATATATAGCTTTTGGAAAAAAAAAAAACAAAAAGCAACCAAACCAAAAAACCCAACAAACCAACCCAAACCTTACAGGAGTATTCAAAGCATTTCAAAGTAAGATCCATAATTATAACGGCTCAGTATCAGCTGAAGAGTTAGTTTAGTCTCTTGGCTGAGTTTATATTGTATTCATGATACCACCCCATTTCAAGTATGAAAAAAAGACTGCAGACTACCGCTCAGGGAGAAGGAACTGTAAGGCTATTTGCATGGTTAGCTGGAGACACACTGTATCTCTACAGATGAAGTTGCTTCTACTTTTTCACAGTTTAAATCACATGATAATACTGACTACATAGTAAAGTGGTCATGATCCTAAGGAAAATGTGTGAAGTATTAACACTACGAAACCATGAAACAGCTTGTATATTTTAATACCTGCAGAAATTATCTGAGAAGTTTATTACTACACAGTGTTTATCTGACAATTCAACTGCTTTTTGTTTTGTTGTTCAGTTCTGATCGACACAGGTTCTTACACCAACCTCATGATTTTATTAGTTGAACGACTTGCACCGAAGCATTAAGTGACTCAGCTAGCATCTGTCACATGTGGTTAATCTTCCCTCTCATCATCTCTGGGGAAAAACTTTATGTGTAGAGTAAGGTTTTGACTTTGATTTTTTCCCCCTCTACTTTAAGTGTACAAACTGCTACATTTGTAGATAACTCCAGAAGAGGAAGGTGAAGAGGCTGTGGTGGGAATTTGTTCCACACAAGAAAGCTGTTTCGTGTGCAGACTAAGTCCACAGATTTTTTTTGAACTGCAAGGTGTACCTACTGCCTTTTCATTAGCTCTTTGTTTTATGCAGATATGCGTATTCAAACCTCTAGTTAATCAAAGCCATCTGACAAACTCCACATATACAGATTCAATAAAACTTGATTCAACAGTTATTGTAAGCATATACAGTAAAAACACAGAAAGAAATCACAATTAGTTAAGTTTTCTAGTCCTGTTATCACACAATTTACTCAAGCACGTATATTCATTTGGTCTGACCATACACTTTCTGTGCTTTCACTATTGATAAATTTGAGAAGAAATTTTATACTTTAAAACTATTCCTATGTTAATACTTACCAAAAGGAAGTGCAAACACATTAGGTAGGGTTCGTGTACAGTAAAACATCAAATGAAACTGAGTAACAGTAATGAGACAGAAGACTGTTGAAGTAGTTGCTCCAAACTGCTTTCTAACTTCTTTCTGCAACTTCCATAATGTGTAAATCACACTGAGCCCCAAACTTCCTCGGACTATTAGAAGAATAAAAATGGGAAATAAGAACAATATCAGACAGACCGCTGACGAACCACCATGTTACATAATGTAATGGGAAGAAGTTATGAAGAATACTACTGAAGATACCATAATATAACCCACTTCAAAGAAAAAAAAAAAAAAAAATGTCACCGTTTGTTTATCTGTTTTAATCTGCCTTTAACTTGTCCAACCCTTTTGCACAAAGGTCAATGCTTCTATGACCCAGTTAAACAGTATTTTCTGAAGGTTACATGGAAGCACACATGGGTGTGTATCCTCTGAAGACATTTTCTCTTTCTACACTAACACTTGTTAGCACAGATTTTCTCTGTGCTGTTAATTACTCCAAAGTGGGGGTAAAATTGCCATTCTGACTCTAAGTACCTACAGTGTGCAAAATCCTTCATTAAAGAAAAGAACATCACATTTTAACCACCGATCCAAACACCGAACGTTACAATGCCACCCATTGGTCCAGTAGTAAAACCATCTCCATTCTGGTGATTTAAAGTTATCATACCTATCAGCTGGGAGTAAAACTTGGACATTCTTAACACAGAAAGTACATATATAGCTGGGCTGGAAAGAGCAGCAATAAAAATTGGTCCAAGGAACGTTCTTGGGACAACTCCAGGGAATTCATGATGGTCATACTGCAAAAAGGAAAATTTAAGTAAGACAGGCAGATCAGAAACAAAGGAAAACTGGGACAAGTCATATTCACATAGCATTTATCCTACTCATATAGCAGGGAATTGATATCTTTAACAGTGTCCGAGAAAGAATACCTTCTTTCCAATATACCTTATCCAAGTCCAGTTGGTGATACACCACATCATGGATAGCTTGTAGGTTAAAGCTTTCCTCCACTTTTGTAAAGGGACAGACGGTTAAATGAACAAAGGCCACAACAATAATCAGCAGCAGCAATGGGAACGACCGCCCACTTGAGCTCCTCTTCTGAGCCATACTGGGTTCGAAATTCACATATATTCTATTATTATTAAAAAGAAAATTAAAAGAAAATACATTAATAACATGGTATGAAGTGTACATACAGAAAAAGAGAGATTGATGACACGAGGAAAACATACTACAGTACTGTAAAAGTTTAAAGAAAGACTAATAAATTAAATAATCCAAATTTTTTTGGATATGTTCAATGAATTGAGTAGATAGCAAAAAACATATTCAGGCAGCATTTCATGATTTATGTCACCTTCTGTACATGGAAAGGTTTTAGTTTTCACCTGAAAAACCTCAGACAACATAGACCCTGCTTAAAAAAATATTTCCGTTTGCATCCCATACTGCCACCACTACCGAGAATGCCACCTCAAATTATGTCTGTGTTTTGTGAAAGAGACAGCTTTGTAATTTGCTCTCACTTCAATCTCACACTGGGCTTACACATGATCTTTAGAACATACTCACTCATTTGTCTAGGACCCTGAAACTAGTGGGAAAGGAACCACGAGGAGGAGAAAACGCTCAGAACAGAGTACTTTGATCTTCTGAGTTTGACAGCTTGCCAGCGGCTAGGTCTGGACCTGGCAAGTGAAGGACACATCCCCTTCGGCACCCACACCACATGTCATTATGGCACGAGATGGTCTGAACCCCATCCTTCACACCCCTACCCAGAAACGAAGGCTTAGTTTCACAACACTGTGCTGAGCTGTTCTTAGGGTGGTATTTATGATGTATTTTATCATGATGATAAAATCATGTGTCCAGGTGATGCCAGAGCAAACAAAGCATAGGTATTGACATGGGTAAACAGCTCATCTTTTCTAGTTTCAGATTATAAACCACTTTAAAAGCTATTTTCCATCAACATTTCCAGCAAAAACATAGTAACCTATTTAATGTACCTTTACGTTAAGCTTCCCAATTTTTCTAAGTTTATAATTTGATAAAAGACAAGAGATTTTGGTTTTTGTTATTCTTGTTCTGTTCTTACAGAAACAAAACTTTAAAAATAGCACCTTTAAGGTATAACTGGGGCTTTGATTAGAAATGTTTTCTCCTGTGTTTTGACCTAACGATGTCCATCAAACAGATGTAAGATAGTTGGCAGATTTCCTAGGGTCACTTAGCAACTGCCTCCCAGAGTTACCTTTTTCTGACTTGACATTTGTCCTGCTCATTAGTAAAAATACATAGAGAGCTAACGTTCCTTATTTTCACAGCTAACACCAATAAATCCCAAAATTTGTGTACCTCCTGTAAATTGCATGTATCTGCATATTATTTTATGTATCTCACTGATCACATCTCTTTTTCTCATGATTGCTGCTGTTGCAGACTGGAACTGAAGCTCTAACCCTGGGCTCAAAGACAAAGAGTTCTGTGGTAGGTCTGTATGATTTTTGGCTTGGTTTGCGATGTTGAGAGACGAAATAGATACAATATCCCAGGAATTGTGAAGAAGTCTTTTTAATGTGTGCCTAGCATTACTTCTTTACAAGGACGGGTAAAGGTGGGTTATGCTACGACAAAATCCTTTTTCCAGAGCAGTAGTAAAAGAGGTATGGGACTGCCATCAGGAACACTGTGCAAGCCTCTGCACAGGGCAATTTATCTAGTACAAATTTGTCTCTAAAAAGCTCTCTTGCCGAATTCTTCCAGTAAATATGGAGGCACCTCACGTCTCTGGCCAAACGTACCCGAGGGAAAAATGGGCATGGAAGGATCAAGCCACCGCTGCACGCAGCAACACAGGCATTTGAGTAGATGGCATGTCGCGTGAAGCAGCATGAACGCACCAGCAAGGCAGGTATTCCTCACTCCCAGTTTGCAGCTTCCCAACATTCCAGATATTTTAGGACCCAGTGAGTCCTTGTAAAAGGACCCACGCGTCCGGAAGCTCTGCTTTTTCCTTCTTAACTATATCAGTTGTGTAATAAAAAGATGCAACCTTCACCTATAAATACTGCATTCATTACACTCTGACCACTCTACCATATAGCCTGCTCCGTGATATCTTTAGCTGACCACCACATGAATAGTCAGTCCCCAACTTCCTAAATCATCAGAATGACAGTGAAGCTACACATCCCATGCACAGTTTATCACAAGGCTTTTATCTCACTGACTCCAATCCTTTTGTATGCCTGAAGTAAGCTTGCCAGCATGCTCATACAATTTTAAGATAATTATATGCATTATAGATACTGTGATTCCCTGAAGGGAAACACACGAGAAGATAAAAAACAAAAGCATAAAGACAACACCTAAGTTTCTGAGATAAAGCCTAATAAATTTAGTGGTCTTGTCAAGACTCAAGATAAATTGTTCTGTCGAAAACTGATGCTGACAAACCTCAAAATTCAAGTGGAATTTATCGAGACAGGTAGACACTGAATTGGGAGGTTTAAAATAAATCTGCTATATAAAGGCAAAATACTTGCAATTACGGCTTTCATTTTTAAATGCTAAAACCACAGAAACATACTTTCACTTAATAAAAATAGTTTAATAATGAAGGCTAGAGGAATATCGTAGGCGAATACAAATACTTTTATCCATCATTAACGTTCTAACAACTTTAGAAGAATCCTCCTCAGACCTGTACAAGATAGCCCCACCGACTCCCCCCCCAGATCTCTAGGTCAAGACTGAATCACAGAAGAGTGGAGATTTTCAACACAAAGAATTCATCGCTTCCTGGGATTAAACTGGGTAAAAATAAATTGTTTTCTTACATTAAAAAAGAAGGCTGAAGCACTTTCATCAAAAATAGTTTATTCTTTTTCTATACTTTTTCTGTGGAAGGGCCATTAGTCCCAGTATTGGACTTTTTACTCTTCCCATGAAAAATCTACCAGATTTAGCTCCCTTAATGTTTTTCAGACACTCTTCAGTACAGATACATTAAGAGTTTGGCAGCAAGCTACACGTTGAATCTGCCTACAGAGACTGCATTTCACTCCCGCGTGCCCTCTTGTATGGAGGCATCTAAGCAGAACCCCCAAGAGCATCCCACCATAAGGTCCTCCCAGTTTGGCTTGATCTAGCTTTAGTAAAACCTATGTTGTATTATCTTCAATTTTCATGTCTTTTTCCTATGCTTTAACAGCTCTGCCAACCCTGCTCTAAAGCGAACTTCTGAATGAGGTCAGAGTTAAACCTCGTGGTTGCTGGCATTGCTTTTTCTTCTTTTCTAAACACGACAGTTGCTATTCTTATACACGTTTCCTCATGAGTTTGGGGGCGGGCTAAAAAAAAAGAAATTAAGACAAAAAAAAGAGAAGAGAAAGTTGAGGCAGGAAGCGCAGCCTGGGACAGCAGCGGGCACGAAAGCAGGACGAGGCTACGCAGAAGTCACTCTTCGGACTGGGGAAGAAACACACGGAATGCTCGCGCCTAAAAAAGCCAACCCCCCCCCAAGCAACCCAACCACCTCCCACGCACACCCCTCAGCCCGCCTGCTTCCCCGCCGGCACCCGAGCGCCCCGCCGCCCCAAACCCTGTGCCCGATCCCCCTCTAGCGGCCGGTCCCCGCGGGCAGCCCCTGGGCCGGCCGGCGGGCGCGGGCGGCGGGGCCGCGACGTCGAGCCCAGGCAGCTCAAAACCTCAGAGACGCCGCGTTACGATCGCCGCTCGCCCGCGCGTCGCTCGGGGCGGGTTTGAAGTCACTCCCCTCCGGGCCGCTCCTACGCCAGCCCGCGGGTGCCTCCGGGCCAGACCACAGCATCGCCCGCCGCCTCGGAAGCCACCGGCGCCCTCCCCGAGGCCGCGCGGCCCCCTGCGGCCGGCCGGCCCGCCCGCCCGCGACAGGCGCCGCCAAAGCCCCCCGGGGCGGCTGCCCCCCCGCCCCCCCGCGCAGCCCGACGGCTCCGCGGGGACGGGGCGGGCTGCGGGCGGCCTCCCCGCTTCCCCGGGCGCGGGCGCACACGACGGTTACCTCCCGTCGCTCCCGCCCCGCCCGCCGGCACCGGCGCAGCGCCCTCGGCCCGGCCCGGCCCGGCCCGCACTCACCGCCCGCGCGTCCACGTGGCCGCCCCGCAGAGGGCGCCGGCAGGAGGGGGCTGGCGGCGGGAGGTGGGGGGGGGGCGGGGGGGGTAGTCAGCCCCACGCCCACGTGACCACAGCCCCGGCCAGCCATATTAGGTGAGGGCAGAGCACGCCCCCAGCAGCAAAAGGGCTCTGAGGCGGCTGCCGAATAAAAATGGCGGATGGATCTGAAGCCCCTACGGAGCTCGTGCCTGCCCGTTCCCATGATGGCGGCGGCGCGCGAGGCCGGTGGGCATCGCTTCCTCAGGCAGCTGCCTACCACGCCTCCCGCTCAGCACTCTGCGCACGCGGGGGGCTCCGATTGGTCCGGAGCGTGGCGGGTGCTGATTGGACCACGTTCCTCCGCTCCCCTACCTCCGCCAATGAGCGCCTGCGGCCGGAGCGTGCGTGCGGCTGACGCGGAAATCTGAATGGCGCTCGCGGGCCGGTTGCTACGGGGGCCGGGTTGGGGCGGGGCGAGCGCGCTGTGCGCGGCCGGTGCTGCCGTCGCTGAGGCGGGCTTGGGGCGGCGGCGGCTGGGGGGCCCCGCTCCGTCTCCCCGGGGCCCCCCCCTCGCCAGGGGCCCGGCCCCGCGCCTCGCCCGGGCCGGGTGCCGCTGGCCGTGGCGCTCTGCGCTGCCCTCTTGACGCTGCTGCCGCCCTCCCTGGGCGCTGGCGAGCGGCGGCGCCTGGCGTGCTCCACCTGCCGGGGCATCGTCGACCGGTTCAACCAGGTGGGCGGCGGGGCTGAGGGGCCGCGGGGAGGCCGAGGGGGCGTGCTGCCCCGGGGCTGCCCGGCTTGCCGCCCCGCAGCCCGCAAAGCCCCTCGGCCGAGCCCCGGGAGGGCCTCCGCCGGTCGCTCTGCTGCTGGCAGCGCCGGTCTCTTGTTCAGGCGGTAGCGGCGGCAGGTTGCTCTCGGCTCCGGTGATGGCTGCAGCCCTTGGGCTGGCAGGTGACAGAGCTCCTCGGGCTTAGCTGTCCAAGCTGTTTCGGGCCTTCCGTGCGAAAAGGCTGGCCGTGGTGGCCGGGGCATGCCCCGTTCCGTGAGGAGCTCTGGGCGAAAACATCCTCCCCAAAAACTCTCCGTCCCTTGCCACTTGGGACAGACCTACATTGTGGCTGCTTCGTCTCGTGGCAGATGCTGCGTACTCTTTGTGCGTATATTCGCTGTTGTGGGCTTGGTAGATTGCTTTAACCACAGAGATTGTTCGCAAGGTGTGGTTTGCATTGGCTGTGACTAAAAGTAAGTCGTGCTGCTCATGATCGATTATCCTGTCCTGTTGTGTCTTTAAGTTGGAACATGATGAAGATTGGGCTAAGCACTATCAAAACTGAATGAAGTAGAGGTCAAGTTCAACTGATCAATACAAGTTCCTGAGAACTTAGAGGAGAAGGGTGTAAAGTTTCATACATGTATGTTTTTGTGACGTAAATGAAGACTGTAATGTAATGTTTATGTGTTATGAAAATTGAGTTATGTTATGCTATAACTTATGCTTTCTCACTCTTCATGTTGTCACTCGCTCTTTCTTTCACTTAGCAATTTCATGAGCAGCTTCAGAGCTTTGCTGAAGTTTCTGTAATGGTGTTTTTCACAATTTTCATACTAAGCATTTACTGTTGCCCTTAATTTTTGTTAGAAACACACTCGATGTAACTCACATTCTTTTGGTACTTTTCATTTGTAGGGATTAGCAGATACAGCTAAAAAGAACTTTGGTGGTGGAAACACTGCTTGGGAAGAGAAGACGCTGTCAAAGTATGAGTCCAGGTAAGCTGTCTCAGTACCTCTCATTCAGCTATGTTTCATGTCCACTTCACTGTACTGTGTTTGTCTGAACTTAAATATTTGAGTGTTGCAGCTAAAGTTTCACATGTCCAAGCCCTAAATTCTTATTGATTAAAATGTAACATTACATTGTAAAGTAAAGATCACAGTAAAGACTGAAGCCTCTTATTAATGCCTTTATTTGTCTTGGTTTTGAAAACAACAAAAGTTAATACCATCATTGGTCATAGTAGTTTTTTTCTCCTTACCCATTAAAATCCTGGAACAATTATCTTAAATAATGGTTGGTAGTTAATTGATAGTCATAAAAGCTGTGTAGTACTTCACTACTTGTTTTAGAATTAAAGCAGTATCTCCTCTCTAGAGTTGTCACTATTTCAGTGCCAAACAGAAAACTAGAAGAGGTGCAGATTACCATACTCTTTTCTATATATGTTTCACTACTGAGCAACGTGATCTGGTATTTTTCTTTCAAATTCACTTTACTCTTATTTGGAGCACTGAGATGTAAAGGTGGGATTTCTGAACCTCAGTTACTCTGAGCTTTGTGGACTTGCATCAAATATTAACAATACATTAAATTTATTGTTGAACTTAGGAGAAAAAAACACTGCACTCAAAAATTGCTGGGAAGCTAAAAATCTATGAAACCTACAATCTGCAGCCATAATAAATGCAAGTAAGCCAAAGTGGTCCTTCTGGACATCCTTCTAACTTTTTCAGTTGAAGTAATGTTCATTAGTTCTGTCTTCTGATATTTGCTTTGGAACTAATTCAGAACAGACCATAAACTGATAACGTGTTCTAGACTGAAGTCTAGCTTCTCTGTCATGTGGTGTCAAATGTTTAATTTAGACTTATGATTTTCCTTCTCTGCTTGTAGCGAAATTCGTCTTGTAGAGATAATAGAGAATCTGTGTGACAGTAGTAACTTTGAATGTAACAACATGGTAGAAGAGCATGAAGAACATATAGAGAAATGGTGGTTCAAACTGTGAGTATCAGTTTTTCTTGTGGAGGCACTTGCGTGGATAAGTTATCTAAAAGGATGAACTATTAATGTTTAATCTTGTGCCTGAACAATAGCGGTATGGATAAATCTTCATTATCCTTCAAGAGCTGCCATTGCGTGCAGCTGGGTTCAGGCTGACTTTTAATAGCATGTGCTGCTGTACTGTGTTCTTTTTTATTTTCAATTCTGGAAGAGTTGCACCAAAACATCTAGTCTGGCTTGTCACATACTGTCTACTCAGTTGCCAGTGGGGTGTTGAGGTAAACCAACATTGGAAAACTTTGAGGTTTATTACCTTTTTTGTTTTCCTTTTGTCATAAAACTGCAAGGCACTCTTTGGTTCTTGTGGGGTTTTTTTCTTACCTTTTTTTTTCCCCCGAAATGTTATCTTGTTCTCCTGGCAATCAGAAAAATAGTTGATGCTAATAAATCTAGAAGCTGATCTCTTGAGGATGGTAGTGTAGCAGCTGACTTTATATGCCTTCTAAGCTAGCCTGTGATTTCTGTTACAATTACGTTTTTCGTATACCATTATAAAATATAATCAGTGCAAAAAAGGCATGGTAGCTTTTAAATCTTTTAAGATCTCTTTTTAAATTCCAAATCGTGTTTCTTATAAGTACTTTTTTACTACTTTAGACTGCCAGCACTCCCAGTCAGCTAGAACCCAATAGAGTGGACTGCCATTATAACGTTTCGTAACTGGATAAGGATTTTTGATAACCCAGTTTACTCTTATTGACTGCTTTATTCTTTTACCTAACTATACAGGATTATGTATGCATTAACATGCCAAGTGAAGGGAGTAGATTAGCATAGCATAGAATAGAATATTTCAGCGGTCGGGGACCTACGGTGATCACCTAGTCCAACTGCCTGATCACTTCAGGGTTGATGAAAAGTTAAAGTGTGTTATTAAGGGCATTGTCCAAATACCTCTTAAACACTGACAGGCTTGGGGCATCGACCACCTCTCTAGGAAGCCTGTTCCAGTGTTTGACCACCCTCTTGGTGAAGAAATGCTTCCTCATGTCCAGTCTAAACCTCCCCTGTTGCAGCTTTCAACCATTCCTATGCGTCCTATCACTGGATACCAGGGAGAAAAGATCAGCCCCCTCTGTCCGCTCCTCAGGAAGCTGTAGAGAAGAGCAATGAGGTTGCCCCTTAGCCTCCTTTTTTCCAAACTAGACAAACTAAAGTCCTTAGCCATTCCTCATAGCATATGCCTTCCAGAAAGGTGAGCTATGCAACCCAGAGTCTTAACCCATATGTCTTAAATTTGCAGAACTGAAAGAAATGGGTCTTAAACTAGAGAATGTGACAAAGTAGACTTCCTAAAATAAACAAAGCCATTCAGAGAATACATTGTTTCTTGGAAAGTTTCTGTATTTAATGGACCTTTTTAGTACAGTTGATTGCCTTCTGTACTTTAACCTGTGATATCCAAGTGTCACTCAGTTTCTGTGGTAGGTTCCAAAGACGGTTTCTTTGTCCATGAATACCTTGGATCTTTTTTCACAAGGTGTTACATTACATGTGGTACTTGGTAAACTTATTTTTCAGGGCCTGAGCCTTGAAGTCAATGTGGTCAGACACAATAGTTTAGAAAGAGAAGCTGTACCTGCCTCAGGAGTTGCTGAAGACTTCTGTCAGCCTACAGAATATCCATGTATTTCCTCTACTGAAGTTTCTGAGGCACCAGCATGATACTGAGATGTCTGAATTGTCATTCAGAACTGTAGTAGTCCTCATGCTTGCTTGCAAAATAATATCTAGTGATTTCATTTTTCATTGGGGTGTATGCTAGTGCTAGAGTAGCACATAACTAACTTATTAATATTAAAAAAATCCTTCTAAAATAATACTTATGCGTGCTAAAAAAGAGGAGAAATTTTAAAGGGCACTGTGTGCAAGGTTGGCAATAATTTGAGAAAATGTTAGTATCTGTCCTGGGTTATCTTCTGCATAGTTGAGATAAAGACACAGCAGCTATCTTTGAGAGGAAGATGTAAGTAAGACTGTCTATACTATATATAAACCTTCCCTAAAAATAAGGTGTTAAAAAAAAAAAAGGGGGCATGTATGTATCATGATGAATTGATTTTATTGGTTGCTCTTATTTCACAATTTTTAAAAAATATAATCTATAAAATTTGAGTAGAGTCTGTTCATAGTATAACACAGTTTAAAAGATAAATTAATCTGAAGCTGGAGGACTTCTAGAAATTGGTTCCTGGAATAAGGTCGTCTTGAAACAGAAAAAAATTGTTTTTAATCTGTCATGTGCAATAGATTTCCCTACTGTGTTGTAGGTTCAGTTGCATGAGTTGGCTTTTAAAGAAGCTTCGTTCTTTTTGTTGATAAATAAATGTCTTTCATCTACAGAAAGAAGAAGTATCCTGATCTGTTTAAGTGGTTTTGCATAGAAACAATAGAAGTTTGCTGCCCTGCTGGAACTTATGGACCAGATTGCCTTGGTAATTTTTCTTTTGAAAAATACAGTAGCAGATATGTTCTTTTTACCTGTTTGTTTCAGTCTTTCACAACATGAACAAATACATGAAGTATGATACTTTGTGTGAGACACCAGCTGCTGTGTAGTGTGTACCTGGTAGCTGCCTTGTGAGCATCCTGCCTGAAGAAAAGTCTTAGGGGCATGGAGTAATGCACAAAGCTATCAAGGGTACTTACACGTGCAGAATCCATCTGATCTGATGCTCACATCCACACCTGACCCCTGCTTAAAAGCTCTCTGACATCAAGTCTCTTGTTTACGTGGCATTTCAGAAGCTATGTAGCCAACAGTCCTTGACCAGTTTCAAGAGTAAAACGGCCAAAATACTGTTGGGGATTAAATTAAGAACTGCACAAACTGCGGATTAGTTAAAAAGGCAATGGGAGAAATTGGATAAAAGTAGGTGGGAGACAACTGGATGCAAGTAACATCTTTGATGCAGAAGTGATAAAGGAGGTGTTCTGGCCCCTGAAGTTTGCATAATCTATAAATTTCTGAAACCTTGCACCTTGTTAGAGATCAGCTTTGGTGTCTTATATTGTTAAAAATGAAGTGTAAATTCTCAATATTGAGCTAAATGATTGCTAGTAGGTTTTTCCAACTGCGGTATGAGCATTCTTAGAAATCTAGAATAAACAGAGATAGCAACTTTAGCCAGGAAAGTAGGAAATTAGATAAAATTCTAAGCCATGGTCTTCACCCAAAATTAAATTTATAACTGAACTTTCCTGGACATTGTTTTGATTCCTCTTATACTTGAGTATATTGCTGAGTATTCCTTGTTGCAACCCTTTTGGGAAAAAAGATTTTTGGAAATTCTATCTTGGTTTCATGTGACTTTTTTACATTCTACTCTCTATGAGGAGAGAGGAACTTCAGGTGCTTGTGGCTGAGAGTAGGCAGTTATTTCTTTTAACATCTGATTTAAAAGTATTTTTGATCCTTTTTAGCTTGTCATGGTGGATCGGAAAGACCGTGCCATGGAAACGGCCACTGTGATGGTGACGGTACCCGAGGTGGAGATGGCTCATGTAGCTGTAACAAGGAGTACACAGGAGATTTTTGTTTGGACTGTTCTGATGGATACTTCAGTACCTTGAGAAATGAGACTCATTCTGTTTGTACAGGTAACGAAGTCTTTGACACATGCTTAGATCTTTGTCTTCCTTCTTCAGTTTTTGTAAACAAAACTGAAACAATTTAAATTGACACATGTAAAACCAAAAAATAGTTATAGTTTGATCACTCAGCTTTAACCTTAAATGACATGTCGGTCAGTCTGGTGAAATTCTAAGGTTTTGCAAGGTCATCCTTCCAGACTGCCCTTGATCTCTTTTTTTTCTTCCCCCCCCCCCCCCCCCCCCACCATGCTTTAAATTAAGAAGCAGCATTCATCTATATCATGAGGGAGGTGGGAGGGAAGAGCAAGCTTTGTCCCACACCTCCCCCAAGTATCATACAAAAATCTTGAGCTGAAATTGCTGCGTAGTGGACTACTTTGAAAGCTCAGTTTTCCTCATGTCTCAGATAAGCTTAGCTGGAGTAAATGGGCATAGAAACAGCTGATCTGTACTGTAGGCTACATAGATTCCAGTTAAGTATGTCTAAGCTTAATTTTGAAACAAAGGTCGTAGGAATAACCTTTCAGTTGGTCAGATTTTCATCTGTTTTTTACATCTTGAATGAGATTCTGCAGAGACTAAATCCTGACTGTGGGGTCTAATAAGATTGGTTTTCAACATGATCTGTGTTGGGTTTTTTATCTGGCTGTGTAGTAATTCTTCTGTATTATTTATTTTATACTACAATATATAACACATGTATGTTATATATTGTATGTTATATATGCATGTACTATACATAAAATATATGTAATATGCGTATACAAGTCGTTTCTAGTACGTTTCCTTGTGAAGTTCTTCAGACCAGTATCACTTCACATATTGCTTTCATAGCTAGTTGCAAATGAAGTAATCTGAGGATTTGTTAGGTGGGAGTGCTTAGTCTAGTGTTTAAATTGTTGTTCCAACCTTGAGTGGCTGAGCAGAATTTACCTTCTTCATCTCCTCTTCCCAAATATTTTGGAAGTTGGACCTGCCACTTCAAGTCACTAGAATTCCATGGCATTGTTTTAAGTGGTGCAGATGACTGTAATTTCCAGGTTGGGTTTCCTGGTTTTGGGGGTAGTTCAGGGGTGAGTTTTTTTAGTAGGATAGAGCTATATTTTTGTAAGTGATATCTCCATACAGTCAAGATTTAATCTTGTGAATGGGAAGGTCAAGCTACTACAATATGATAGCTTCCAGTGAATCTTAAAAAAGGCTTTATTTGAGAATTTGTGTGCCCAAACTTGTCCTGGAATCTCTCAACAAAGCTCAGATTGTAGTTTTCTCTTATCTCAGCCTGCCACGCTGCCTGTAAAACTTGTACTGGTTCAAGTAACAAGGACTGCCAAGACTGTAAAGAAGGCTGGATTAAAAATGAAGGAGCAGCTTGTGTGGGTGAGTAGTGCTTGGTAGACTTCAAACAGGTTTTGTAGCAACGTTGGCTGGTGAGATTAGATGACATCACATCGAGTTTTATTGTATTTTATGGAAGTGTTCTGTCAGTTTAGATTTCTATAGTTTGTAGTCTCTTTTTAACTTGTTTCACATTGCAGGAAAATAATATTCTGTCCCCACTGGTCACCTGGTGATTATAGTTGTCTCTATCAAACTGTTCACTGTGTATCTTTTTCATTTAGTGGCATACAGATAGCAGCCAGTGGGGTGCTCCTTTTAAGACATGGGTTTTGTGTTTATTTGAATGCTAAACAGTGCTCTACTCTTGATTTAATCTATTTTGTCAACTGCTAGAAGATTCCTGTCAGCTTATCTACATTTTTTTTGTAGTAATTGCACAATTCTCTTCCTATTACTGTGTGTTTATAAATGCTCAACCCTAATAAACTTTTCCTATTATTGGAGAGAAATACCAGGAGACATCAAGTTTAGTGTTTCCCTTAATCTCTTACCTGTTTGTAGTTTAGCATTTCTCTTTGTTTGAGGAGATATGTATGAAACACTTAAGGAAAAACCCAAATACTAAAAATACTCCCAGTGTAGGAATGCTCTAGGGCGAGAGTAACATATTCTGTTTAACTGGTTGCATTTAACTAGTTAAAGACCCTTAACATAATGTCTGGAAACAGTGTCTTAGAAATTATGTGAACACTGCTTCTTTTTAGAAGTGCTAATGAGAACTAGAATTTGAATTACAGCTCCTGCGATACCTTCTTAGGCAACTGTTGAATTCCCCAGGGAGCATATTTAAGGTGCTCCAGTATTCTCTTCCATAGAGCTGGTTTTTCCCAAATAATCGTTGCAACTCATCAAGTATAAATTAATTGAATAATCAGTAGGAAACATATCTGGAGCAAGAGGATGAGATAGACAGCAAGGGAATTGAAATAGCCTTTCTTTGTCTGTATTCTTTAGTTGTGAGTACTGTTGTGCCCTTTCCTTGAAATCACAAGACTAGCATGTTTTAACTTCCCAGGTAGGACTGGTTTTCAGCTTGAAGGGTCCTAACCATAACTTGGCTTTCTCCAATTTGCTTTATGTAGAAAACTAAGCAATGTATGTGTGTGCATTTGTATAATTTTTTTAATACTTCAAAAATTTCCATAGCTTGGTAATATAGGAGTAGAGAAATCAAGAGTATTCCAGAAGAGTAGTCTGTCTGCTTATTTGTTATGCTGTTTGCATAAAAAACATAAATGCATGCAAAACACTGACTTGAAAATGACAACGATGGCAGGTATTCTGGAAATTTTATTTAATTTGAGCTCTTGAATTTCTGATATGCTTGTTATTGTCATCGCAAAACATCTGAGGATCAGGTTTGATTTGTTAATGTAAGTTTAAGCTGAAAAAAAAAGTATATGTTTCCATGTTACTTCTGCATCTAACATGTTGCATATCTGATCCTGAACTCATCACAACAGTGACTGTCAATGCAGTCAGTTTAAGTTTATAGCTTCTGTGGGCTGGTTCTTACAAGATCTCAAAGCATAGCATTCAAGTATTAATCTGGCTATTTAATCATGACTACTATTTTGGGTAACTTGTCACTTTTTATCTTTCAGATATAGATGAATGTGCTGGTTCTCCTTGCAAAGATCACCAGTATTGTTTGAACACAGATGGATCTTTCTCATGCAAAGGTTTATTTTTAATCTGCTGTTGTACTTTATCATCTAGAATACTAATCTAATGCTAGAGGTAATGCTAGAAAGGACATGATACCAGGCATTTAGTACAATGTGGTTGGTCCTGACTGGGCATGGGGAGGTTGAGGCTTTAGACGTATTGTATGAGGAAAGCAAGAGGTTTCTGCTTATTTCTACTCTGCTCTTGTGAGACCCCACCTGAAGTACTATGTTCAGCTCTGGGGCCCCAGCATAAGAAAGATATGGACCTGCTTGAGCAGATCCAGGGGGGTGCCACAAAGATGATTGGGGGCTGGAGCACCTTCCCTGTGAGGACAGGCTGAGAGGATTGGGATTGTTTAGCCTAGAGAAGAGCAGGTCCTGGGGAGGCCTTATAGCAGCCTTCCGGTACTTAAAAGTGGGTCTACAGGAGAGATGGGGAGAGACTCTTTGTCAGGGAATGTAGTAATAGGACAAGGGGTAATGGTTTAAAACTGAAAGAGGGTAGATTTAGATCAGATATGAGGAAGAAATTCTTCACAGTGAGGGTGGTGAGGCACTGGAACAGGTTGCCCATAGAAATTGTGGATGCCCCATCCCCAGAAGTGTTCAAGGCCAGGTTGGATGGGGCTTTGAGCAACCTGGTGTAGTGGAAGGTGTCCCTGCCCATGTCAGGGATGTTGGACTAGATGATCTTTAAGGTCCCTTCCAGCCCAAACCAGTCTATGATTTCTTGTGTGGGTAAGCTGACTGACTTTAAGGGTGGTACTTTAAACCTCATATGTATGAATTTTTGTGCTTAAAATATTTTCTCTTTAGCATGTGATGCCAGCTGTGTAGGTTGCACAGGGGAAGGTTCTGAGAAGTGTAAGACCTGTGCACCTGGATACATGAAGGAAGATGAAAAATGTACAGGTTGGTGGATTTAGCAGTATGTGGTAGAACACCAGTTAGCTCACTCATGGTTAGCCATGCTGGGGTGCTGTTAAGTACGTTCACATTTGTCTGCTTCAGTTTTCAAGCCAATCAAAATGAACCCAGCTGCTCTGGTATTAGCAGCAAAGACTTTCTTTATAATTTTCTTTATATTATTGAGCTAACAATGCATGACAAGGCTTAAAGGTGAAGCACTCCTACAAAAGGAACAAAGTATTTTATAGCAGGTTAAGGAAACAAATACATGAGTCTCTTGTCAGTTATCTACCACTTCATTGGAAGTGTACATATCTATTCGTTTTCTAACAGAGAGGCAGGAATGTAATGTGGATTCTGTTGTCTTTCTGTTAATCCATTAATGTCTAAGTTCAAATGAAATTAATTTGTAGTGAATTATAACATGAAATGAGAGTAAAAAGAAGGAAATTAGAGTTTCTCTGTGGGGAAAAGAAGAAGGTACTCATGATCTTAAGTAGCTGTTAACCTATGATGATGTAGTATTTATAGGCTCCCTTCCCCTCAGTTGTACTTTAATGGCATCAATAGAAAATGACTATGGGAAATCTTCAGTAGGTTAACACAAGTGCTGTTGCTTAATTCATTTCCCCACATAGAGGCCTGCAAAACATAAAAAAACCCCAGTACTATCTGAACAAATTTGAAACACAGTCTAAATCATGAAGAACCATAACAGATTATTTTAACAGCAGTTAGATTTGTTGCAGTGGCATTGTTCTCCTCAGTGTTTTTTATATTGGAACAGAATTTTGTTTCTATGACAGAGCGCAGGTAAGTTTTCTAACAAAATAACAGCAGTGGACTTTCTTTCCCTATTCTATCTCTAGATATAGATGAATGTAATCTTCCTGAAAAGGTCTGTGTGAAAGAGAATCAGGACTGTGTTAATACTTCAGGTAGTTACAAGTGTGTATGTTCAGAGGGGTTTGAAGATAAGGATGGAACATGCATTCAAACTGTAAAAACAGGCAAGTGGCTTTTCAATGACAGATTTTTTTCTTAAAAAATATGCTATATCAACAACTTGCAGGTTTATTTCTGTGTAAGGGTCTAGTTGCTTGTAAACTCTTCTGTATAATTTCTCATCTTCCTACAGCTGTTGTCTGTGTCAAATAGTTTGTGGTGTAGGGCACATTCTGGCATGCATGTTTTCTTGCTTAAAGACAGTGGATATTTTTAAAAGCCCCATAGAAACAAAACCACAGAACCTTGTAAGCATTGTATTTCAGTTCAGCACTGAATTCCAGCACTCAGTTGTACTGGAATGTAGGGGAAGGGCAGGGAGAAAAACCCAACAACCCCCCCCCCCCCCCCCCCCCCCCACCGCCACACACACTTTCCTCTAAAGGAATAATTATGTCAAACAACTTTCCAAAGGTAGGTAGACAAGTCTTTCTTTCAGGTACTTGCATTATGTACGTAAACTAACTTATACAGTGATGAAAAGTAAGTTTGAATAACTGGTATCATAAAAAGGAGGTCTTCCTTCTCCCCACTTTTTTTCCTTTATCATTAATTGTAGTGACTTAAGGGTATATCTGATTGCATGCAAGCTGCCTCAACTGACTGGAATCTCAGAAATTAAGCAGAATTCTTTTTCCTGAATGAGTGAGTGAAATTGTTTATTTTGTGATCACAAAAGTGCCAGGGCTGGTGTGAAGGTGAATATGGAGAAGACATCCATCTTTCAGTAGTAGGAAACTGTTTAGCTTGACTTAAACTATACCTTCAGTCAAGAAATTCAAGTGTAATTTGCTCAAGGATATATAGCACATTATACGTGGAATTATGTTCATTAGTGTTTCATTACTCTGTCTAGGCTTTTTTTTTTTACAATTCCGAAGTGATAGATGGGATTATTTTGCAATAAAGGTTGTAGGGGAATAGATGAGACAGTTTCATACCTTTCTTTTCTTTCTGCTTGTTTGTTTTTGTGTCGGTTGTTGTGTCGTGTGTGTCCCTCTGCCCCCAACCAAGACTGGTTTTTCATCTTGTACTAGTAAGTTGTAAAGATCTATGTAGTATTGCTACTCAAGGCCATTCACTTCAAACCTTGTACTCACTGTTACTAGGCCTTTAAAATCAGTTATGTACTTCTCCAGTGCAGATACTCAGGATATCAGTTACTATGTTTTTTAGTGTGGCCTGACATTTTATGAGAATAAAGGCAAAATGAAAAGTTGACAAATTGGCTTAGCTTTCTCCTTAGATTAATGCTTTTCCTGATATAATGAAATAGCTCTGCTTTTTTAAAGGCTGTTTTAACATTTGAGCTGAGTAGTTTGCACTAAAGAAAATAATTCTGAGTAATACTTGCTTTTTGTTTTCAAACACTAGAATTTCTTCTGACAGGTCATGTGGAAAGGAGAAAGTTCACTGTGAATAGCTGAAAACAAAAGCTTAGAATAGAAATAGCTGTGCTGCTTTTTTCTTCCATTAACAATATCATATCAGTTTATTTGAAATATTTTGTCTGCATCTAGTAAAAAAAAAAAGTAAGTTTAGACTAGGAGGATGGTGCAAGTAGCTCCTCTGTACAGCTTGATTGCTTCTCTGGTCTTGATAAATATGTCGATTTGGGTTTCTCTTTTAAAAAAAAAATTCCTAATGCCAAAAATTAAACGATATAATACATTTGTATTCTAATTATAATACTTAATTTCACAGGAGAGGAAGTGGAGAGTAAATCAACTGAGCCTTCACCTACTGGACATGACGACTTATGATCTACATTCAGAACCAAAAGAACATTCCTATCTAAAGTTTTAAATTATTGGACTAAGCCTTTGCTAGCTGACATACTGTGGAAATGGTATTAAATATGCAGGTTTTAAATTGCCATTAAGATTTTTTTTAAACGATGATAAACTGCTCTTTAAGCTGCATTTCTTTATTCTTAAATGCCACTTTTTATATAGTTCTTCAAGAACAACACTCTAGATGGGTTAGTGTAAGATTTGAAGTAACATTGTACCCAGAAATTGTTAACAGTTTGCAGGTTTTTCATTCTAGTGCCTACACAAAACTATCATCATTCGGAAGGACTTAGTTGCACTTCAGTCTAAATTTTTCTTGAATTATGAAGTTTGGTGTTTCTTGACATGAGAAATATTTCTGTAACTGAAATACAGCTTTTAGAAATTGTCAAAGGGAATCTCTTTGTGAGGGAAGCACTGTTCCCTGAAACAAAATAGAATGCCTAATACTGCATTCAATAAAAGTTTATTTTGTTGGAATGTGCCTTAACATTTTTAAGGTGTTAATACCTTGCTGTGTTGTCATGTCTATTTTTTCATTTAGGCAGTGGAAAAAACCCCTCAAAAACTAACAGAAAGCCCCACAAAAACAAAACTCCAGAACCTTCTAAGCATTGAATTTCGGTTCAGTGCTGAATTCCAGCACTCAGTTGTGCTGAAATGTAGGGGAAGGGCAGGGAGAAAAACTCCACAACCCTCCCCACACACACACACTTTCCTCTGAAAGAAGAATTAAGTCAAACAACTTTCCAAAGGTAAGTAGACAAATCTTTCTCTCAGGTACTTGCATTAAGTACGTAAACTAATGTGTATGGTGATGAAAAGTAAGTTTGGCTAACACCTGCACTCAGTGGCTCACAGTTGTTATGTGAGTATTCTCTAGATTTGATGAATATATGAATTTCACTACAGTCTACTGCTGCATGTAGTAGCTTGCTGTCTTTTTCACAGCAAGCATACTACAGTCAATTTATCTTCTTGTCTCTTGTGCCAAAGGGAAAGTTAATAAGCATAGCATAGATGCAACTTCCTACATGTTGTCCTTAAGCTTAAAGGCAAGTATAAGAGCTAAAATCAATATATTCTGTAGGCCCATCACAGCTGTAAATAAGCTAAGGACCACCCAGGTACAGTATTTAAAGCTCTGATGGAAGTGAGTAAAGTTTGGAATACATTGTGGTGATGGATACAGGGAGCATGAAGAGGGATTACAGAATACAGCTAAAAAGAGCATGGTTTAAGCTTGGCTATGAAGAAGTTATAACCAGTACCCTGAGGTAAGTAGAAATAAAAAGGGTATGAATAGGATTGACCTGTTGAGCAGTGAAGGCCAAACAGCTGTGTAATTCTGAAGACTGCTTTGTTCAGACTAAGTCACAGTTCAGTTTGTGGACAGTGCATGTAGGACTTCTATGTGCAATAATATTTAAGTGAATATTCTACAAAAAGGGATTCTGTTGGATTCTTATGTTAAAAGCTGTCTAAGCTGATCTTGTATGTTGTAGTTTAAATACCCAATGGTATTAAAGTATCTGTAACAGTTTTCTTTAAGTTATGTTCCTTCAGTATCTAGATGTTTCTTAATATTCCAATCTGAGAATGAAAACTTGAGTGCTTTCTCAGCTGTAATTGCCAGAGATCGGCCTATATGCCACCTGTCTTTCAAGTTGCAAGGTAGGCATTGTATTTAATAAGTGCTAAATTAAAAGGGGGAAAAAGTAGGCAGTTTAGGGAGCACAGGGAATACAACTTGAGGATCTTTAGGGTTTTTAGTACAGGTGTAGGTAATATTAGACCTTAAGGATCTTGCAGGAGTGTAGCTTGTCTTTGCTCAGTCATTTACAGCTCCCAGGTGTTCCAGATGATGGTCTGAATGGTCCTTGTTAATAATAACATGAAATGTCAGATCTGTTTAGAAACTACCATCAACTCATACTCAGTGGAATTGTTGCTCAAGTACAAGCTGTTCTGTTAATGTTCCAAGCCTGAAATAACGCTCCCTCATACAAAGAAGAACTTTCTATTCTAAGGTCCCTTCCAAGTTATTTGGGAGTCTGGGGGGATACTGGGTAAGGTTCTTAAATACATTGTGGAAGCAGTTTCCTCCCCCACCAAGCCCTGGACAAAAAGCCCTGACTGAATTGGTCCTAGTTAAGCTGAACTTGGGGATGAAGTAGTGAAAAACAAGAACTTCCAAGTATTTGTTTTTTCTCTGGTGGTAGAGAGGAGAAAGTCTTCCTAGCCTGACATGCAAAAGTAATGAGAGTAGTCTGATATAACCAAACTGTTGTTCAGTTCCAGAAAATAATGTTTTCAGCTTTCCATTACCACAGTAGAACCATCAGAACCTTAGGTAAAATATGGATGTGGTACCTGGGTATTAGAAGTCGCTAATATCTTCAATTATCCCATTCCTCTACCCCCTGATTATTAGAACCTACTGCTTTGCATTAAATTATTGTGGATAAACTTAAGTCAGGGGTGCAGAAAGGTGAATTCAAGTATTAGAGCTGTCTCTGGAGGAATATTGACCAAGTTATGTATTTGATTTAATGCTATGCTACTGCCTTATGCCCTCTCAATGCTGAGTTTCTGGAGTCAGTTGTCTTGTTTTATTCTGTAACCTCATTTTACTATTTCAGGCCGTAATTATCGCTCTGTTTTAGAGGTTGGAACTAAAAATTGTTTTGACTGCATTTATTCTTTTTTCTTTCTCTCTGCCTTGAATAGAGTGGGGGTGAGACTCCTAGTTGTCTTGGATTTTGCCCCTCATAATCAGAATGAAAGGTGTCGGGGGAGCAGGATTTAAATTGATCAGCAGAAACTGGCAATGAAGTTGAAATGCTTTGTGTTAACCAAACCAGTCCAGGTGTGAATGCTCTCTACCATATATGTTAACAGTTTAGTGCTAAAGAAAGTGAGCTGTTCCCATTAAATTACTCATTACATTGTAAGGAGATGTTGTTATGCAGTACAAGACTTTGTACTTAGGGTTGCTTGGAATTACAGGTCTCATGTGAAACTCTATGAATATGTTTGTAAATACTTCAGAAGTGATCTGAGATACCCAACAAACAAGATTCCTGCCTTAGTGAAGAGTTGGTTAGGTACTTTTGTTATAAATACCAACTTGAACTTCTAGATTCACACCTATTATTTTGTAAACTTCATACTGTGTGGTATCAAACTAAAAATGGCATCCCTTTTGCTAGTTTGTCTTGCTACTTCTTTGGGGTTTCTTGACCTAAGACTAAGTGCTTTTTGCAGTGGGAAATACACTATTCAGTACCATCTAGGGACTCAAAAGCACAAGGTTCTCTGGTATGTTACAGCTGGACTCCACACAAGGTCCAGGAACACCTTCCAGGAACAAGCAAACCTACAAACCTGCATGTTTCAGTTAAAGCTCTAAACAAGGCCAGGAAAGCAGTCTCAAGTATACAGCCTGTATACCACAATCCTTCTGCAGTGTCTAAACTTAAAAATCAAAGTATGTGCTGAAACGTTTCATTTGAGCGTTAGGACATAATATTGAATTTATGTCCTGATGTAAATTCCCAGCATTTCGCTGAGTTCAGGGAGAGCGAGAGACACTGAGTTCTCTGCAAAGTCTTAACACAATCCATTCATAAACAGGGTAAAAGAAGACTGTTTTACAGAATAACTGGATTTAGGTAATCCAGGAAGTCAGGGATCACCTGAAAGGGTTCAAATTGATATCCTCTTTCTCAGGAGAGATGCCAAAGCCCATAGATTATAAACAAGATCAGGGCACAAGTCACTGTAAAATATATGGCATATATTATACAACCACAACACTATTTTTTTCCTTTTATGGTTAATGAGGACTGATCATGTATGGGAGAGGTACTTTTCACTCGGGCAGTTGTCCGTGTTAGCCTTTGGACTGACATTTACAAGTTGAGAAGGCCCCAAGAGTTGTGGAAATCACTACATCACATTTTGAATGTTATGTTCTCAGTGTATACAGCACTGTGTGCATACGTTCAGACAAGTCTCCCTGACAAACAGGGTGCACCCTGCCCTTCAAGTTGCTTTCAGATCATTCTTAATACAGCATAAGGTTAGGCATAGGAATAATTCAAGCTTGCCTTAACAAGTGACTAATTGAAAAGCATGCATGGGGAGGAGGGGAAAAAGAAAAAAAAAAAAAGCTTTAAAAAAACCCCAAGCAGTCCTGGATCATATATAGCAATAATATAAAAACCAGTTCTCCATAATGGTCCTAGCTGACCTCCTGATACCCTTCCCTTTCCTTCCCTCTGCCTATTGGTCTGCCATGGGCTATTTTCTGAGGTTATATTTTATCTATTCTGAAAGGAAACTTCTGGGGTTACTCAAAGTAATGGTCTGTGCTCTTTTTCTTCTTTGGTTCAAAATGTAATTTTCCTCCTCTTTTTCAGCAACTTCACACCTGTGTAACTTTCTGGTTTCAGTTCCAATGTTAATCCAAATATAATCTGTGGGTGGAGCTCAAATATGTTTGCAAGGATCTTGTTTTTTCTCAGATTTCTCTTAGAACTAGATTTTAATGGATGCTAATGTAATAGCACTAGTAGTACTCATCTCTTGCAGTAGTGTATTAGATTTTCTTTCTTGCTTGAAAGTGCCTTTGAAATTGTATTTCTGTTGCACTAGACCTCTTTTTTGTAGCCTTTTGTCTTTATTTTAACTTTTTTTTTTTAACATACTCAAGTTAATACTTCCTCTTACAGGACTGGAATGTAAAAACTTAATTTCTAGTCTACTGATTGTTCTTTGTGGCACATGTGGCTATGTGTAAGTAGTTGAGATAACAGGCATGTCCCTATTACCCTGTCTTTGTGGAATTTATTGGGGGAGAGGGGGAGAGTTGCTGTTAGTCCTATTGAAACTAGACCTCTTAAACCAAGATTCTGGAAGGTAGAGGAGTCTTCCTGAGATAATCTGCTGGGAGGTAAGAGACCTAGACCTGGATTTATTTCTCCTGGTTTCTGAGAGTGCTCTAACCATTAGATTAACTAATAACTAGTGGGCAAGGCTGCATCTGGCCACACATCAAAAGAAAAGAGTGAGCTCATACAAGTTTGTGTGTTCTTTTAGGTGTGTGTGTTGGAGGTTGTTTGGTTTGGGTTTTTTTCTGTTGTGTGGGGTGTTTTGTTTAAGAAAATAAGTATATGTTATCAGTAGACACAACTTGTTGATACAAATTTATACACTTAAGTTCTGTAGAAGGAATGAAAAGTCACACTCATTCATGTCCTTGGTGGGGGAAAGTTTGAGGGTTGTGTTTGGCTAGGAGTACATATCTGGCTTGCTTAACTTTGGCTATCTGGACTGTAGATGTCAAAATCTGGCTGAGTTGTTTGATAATTGCCGTCAGAACAGATTACACATGTTGTTGGCACTCTGCTCACACCTGGTAGGTGCTGGGCTCCTAGAGTGGAATCTAGACATCCAGATTGCAGAGATTGTGATTACATGAAAGTACTGACTGTTCCACTCCATTCCTGGCACAGTGCGATGTCCTGTACCTTGAGCTGATCCTAGGCCAGGCCAAGGCCCAGCTTAGCTTGCTTTGCTAGTATGGTATTATGACCATGAGCTGCGGGTCCTGATTACACCAACTCTGGTTGTCCATTAAAGCTGGACTGTAAGGAAGTTAATGACCTGTCTCCTAAATGTGCCTGAGACCCAGTTAACTCTTCAATACTTAAAACGTGCTGCAGCCATAACTCGTTCTGCCACTTGCCCAAAATTGATCTTTGCCACTGCCAAGAATATAAGCCAAATGAATTTCTGAGCTGACAAAATCACAGAATGGTTGAGAGTAGGCTGTGCCTTCAGAGGTTGTCTAGGCCAACAACCCTGCTCAAAGCAGGGTCAGCTAGAGCAGGACCTTGTTGCTCAGGACCATGTATACTTGGGTTTTGAATATTTCCAGGAAAGGAAACTCGACAACCTTGCCTTCTTCACATCCCTAGGAACCTTTTACGAACAGTATGACTTTTCAAATGTGATCAAGAATGGCTTTACAGTAGCATTGACTGGCCTCCACAGCACCGTACTGTGCATCCTATCAGGGCCTCTGGACTTACTGTCTGTCTAGCTTGTTTAAATGTTCCCTAATCTGATTCTTCTCAGGTAAGTCTTCCTTGTTCCAGACATTCCCACAGGCCTGAAAGCAAATCTTACCAGTAAAGACCAAAGCAAAGAAGACATTGAGTACCTTGGCCTTTTCTGTGTCCTTTGTCACCTGGTCTCCTGCCCACAGCAGCGGACTCATGTTTTCTGTCATCTTTAATTTTCTGTAGACATCCCCGTAGCAGCTCTTGATGCTCTTCAAATCCCTTGCCAGTTCTACTCAAGGTGGGCTTCGGCTTTCTTGACCCCATCCCTTCATGCTAAGACAGAGTCTTTCTATTCCTCCTGGGTCACTTGCTCCTGTTTCCACCTTGTGCATTCCTTTTTACGTCTTAAGTTTAGTCTGGAGCTCCTTGTTCATTTGTGCTGGCTTTCTGCCACCTTTGCTTGATTTCCCACGCATCAGGATTGGAGAAGGCAATCACTGAAAATCAAGCAACTCTCCTGGACCCTTCTTCTAAGACTGTCTGCCTTAGCTTCCCTTCCAAGCAGATCCCTGAACAGGCTAAGGTCTACTCTGCTGATGTCAGGGGTTATATTTCTGCTATTGCTTTGATGGAAAAATGGTATTTGGTTACACTAGTTGGTCTGCTGCGGAAATAAAAATACTGTCTCTCTACTTAATGATGCTTTTTTGTTGAATTTGACCCTGCTAATTTAGCCTTTGTCAATAGGGATACTGTAGGCTGTTTGGGGCTGAGGGTCATCTTTCTGGTTTACTTTTGTTAAATGGAGTCATGCCCTAATCCTCACTCGTTTCCCCGTTTGCATCATAGCATTTGATATGTAGGATCCACACCTACCACTGCATCCACTAGTGCAGAGGCTGCCTGAGTAGTAGCTGGGAAGTTGTGCAGCCAGGAGAAACGTTCTTCTCTTGCTAAATTCTTCTGTATTCACAGGGCACAGTGAGTCCAAGAGGGAAAAAAAAGGAAAAAAAGTTGGATTTCATGCTATCTGTATGATGAATGCTCCAGTTAAGCTTGTTAATATTGGGACAATCATCTTTAAATACATCTTGGGGCTGCTATGCCAGTATTTCTAAGCATATTTGAGAAATTATTATTGATACTTTGGTGATGGTGCTTCATGTTTTGCAAATCTGTAATGTCCATGTAGTATAATCTATCAATCAACTTCGTAGATTATTCATACAATAACTTTACAAACCCAGTGCTTTTTGTCCTCTTTTTGGCAAATATCGTACCTAGACTAAGCATATTTACCTTCCTTGAGGAAAAAGGAAAGACACCTTAAATTAAATCAGTTCTGCTTCACATCAATTTTTTCCATGTCTTCTAGGAATCTAGTCTGGATTCTGTCATTCTTGCCCATTCTGTGTACCTGTAAGAAGTTATTTCTAATTAAAAAAAGATTACATTCTTTTTTCTTCAATATTTCTTAATTTAAAAAAAAAGTTTGGCTTTTTTTCAATAAATGAGAAGGAGGAGGAACGGTGGAACACACACTTTAAAACCAAAAAATAAGGTCGCCTACATATTGGTTTGGTTTTGGGTTTGTTTTGGGTTTTTTTTCTAGATAAAAAGGCTGCCCAAAAAAGGGATGGGTGAATAAATTATTCAGTATTCTAACAGGAGAGACCTTGTGGGTCATCTTATTCTTCCTTTGCCAGTGTGGAATTATTCTGGCTGTGCCATTTGGAAATGCAGCATCTAATTACAAAATTGCTGAGGTACAGTCTTTTCCATCATTCCCTGTTATTTTTTCTATCAGAACATACTGTCAGGTTCTCATTTGATAGTAATTCTTTCTAATGACTAGTGCAATAAATAACAACTCTCCCGCATGCAGCTGTGATCATGGCCTCATTTGTTTGAGGTAATGCACAGGCACAAAAGGCGGTCCCATGTAAGATCTTTGCCTTGCAAAAGGTGGAAGAGGAACAGATTCAGGGAACTGAGACTCATCTTTGACATTTAACGTAAATAATATGCAGGTTCTTAGTTCGCTTTCAAATTTTTTTATTCCTGGAGAAGGCAATGTCACATTTTCAAGCACTGAAGCAAAGAAGGCCAGCAACTACCATCTAGAAAAGCATAACAACAGCTGATGCTTTCATATGAAATGCAGTTACGTAAAGGAAATGGGTAATCGTAACTCTTGGCAGCAATGAAATGTGTAGTTTCAGTGCGAAGATCAACTGTAACTGGCTCTCGGGAAATCCAGAATTTTTGCTCTGAGTGCATCCCCTCAGTGACTTTGTAACATGCTTTAAGAAAGTTATTGTTTCATTTATTTATCAGGTAACAGCAAGGTTAGCTGTGGCTGCTCAGCACTGGCAAATACAAAGGTCATGCATAGCTGGGAAAGGAGAAGAAGGTATGTGGGAAGAGGGAATGGTGTATGAAGCAGCCACCAGAAAGGGGTGGCGTGATAGCCACCATCAACAGCAATGTCTTGGAGCTTTTCAATAATTTTGTCCAACAGCCTGGACTGAAGCAGCAGCTTCTCCTTAGTGATCAGGTTAGGCAATAAAGAATAGCATCTCAACTGCATTTTTACTCATCTATATATCTGAATGCTTATGTTTATAAAGAAATACTGTCATAGGTATGTCTATATATACCTATGTGCCATAGCATAACACCTTTCAGTTGAAGTATTTCATAAGTTTGTATCTTTTTTCATTATACATTATAATGCATGCAGTGATTAAAATAAATTCTTCCTACCTGATGTCAACTTTGCAACAAGAAATTTGATTGCACTGCGAGCTATAGACAGTGGATGAACTCTTCCCATGAGCTCGCAAAGGAGAAAGATGAGTCATTAAGACACAAGCTGTTCCCTCTTTTAGGACATAATTCTGTTATCAATTCATTGCACGCTGTTCATGTTCAAAACAAACAGAGTGTCCCCAGAATAAATTTTATCTTATGTTAAAGCTCTTCACACAGATGGCGTTTGACAGGCTATTTGACAAGACAGGCGTCCTAATGGGATGACAGCTCTGGAATTCCTGTTGTTTGGGAAAGAGAGCTCTGTGGCAGGCGTGGTGCGATGTTGCTTCAGGCATTCCCTTTGTAGATGATAAATGTTGCTGCACAGCTGTTTGCCCCATGCAGAGATGCACAGCTGTGCTACACTGGGAAAGGAGCGTATCCCCGCGATGCTGTTTCAGCAGTGTGCTGCAGGTTTTCACAACTTTCGTGTTAAGCCAGCAGAGGGTACTCTTCAGCTTCCAAGAAGAAGTTGTTATATTGGCTGCTTCAGGAGGCCACTATCTCAACCCCAATTACAGTACTGAGGGGAGGGGCCAAAAATGTGATCTCTTTAATTATATGGGCCTGATTGCACTTAAGTAAAACTGATTAATAGATCATATACTGCTTTGGATAAATCTTTTACTCCATTCTTTCTAAAAGCACAAACAGCTGAGATCTTCTGAGTCATGTAAAATAATGTGATCTTGGAAACAGGAAAATTCAGGTTGGAAGGGACTTTAGGATGTGTCTCATCCAACCATCTGCTGAAGCAGGGTCAGCCATGAGGTTTCAGTAACTGCCTTAACCACTCCTGAAAGCCTCCAAGGATGGAGACCGCACAACCTCTTTTGGCAGCTGTCCTCATAGTCAAAATGTTTTTCTGTCTATTTGGGCTGAACCTGTCTCATTTCAACTTCCACCTCTTGTCTCTTGCCCTCGTGCCACGCACTGCTGTGAATCCTTGATCTTCTGGCTCTGCTCCTGTTAATGCAGCCCAGGATGTTGGTGGCCCTCTCTGCTGCCAGGGCGCTGCTGGCTTGTGCTCACCTCCCTGCCCACCAGGGCTCCAGGGCTTTTTCTGCGGAGCTGCTCCCAGCTGCCAGACCCCGGCCTGTAGCGTTGCAAGGGGCTCTTCCTTCCCAAGTGCAGGAATCTGTGTTTGTCCTTGTTGAGTTTCATAAGGGTCTTGTCAATCCATTCCTCCAGCTTGGATAGATCCCAATTTTCTGTGAATTCTCAGGTTTACACTTCATTTCCATTCAAGTCAATAGTTCCTCTAATAGAATGAATTACATGTGTAAAGCCTAAAAGTTTGTAGACTCATGGATTACAGATTTATACATAAAGTTACTACAAGCAAAACTACAAAATGAGGTTGTGGATTTCTTACCTATTCAGCAAATAACAGGAACAGAATTTTATCTTTTCTTTGAAAAATAATACTTCAGGAAGAAAAATAATCTTTCTTACATAGCTTACATATCTCTTGTGTGATGTGATAGTCAAAGTACAAGGCACAAATGCACAGTTCACTATACCTGACAGGATGACGTAAACCTCATTATAAGTAGGGCTTTTATTTTTAAAGGCTCATCATTTTTCTCTAAATACCCTATGTATTTATGTCATTGCTCATCTGTACAAATACAGTTTGTTTAAAGCACTACTGTTGCTCCCTCACTGTTTTTCAGTCTTTCCCTCTGCCAGTCAGCTCTATCGCCAGTTGTTCCTATTGCCTACAGCTGTATGTCTTCTGCAGATTAGAAGCAGAGCAATGAGGCAGCCAGAAACACCTGGAACCTCTTCAGGATGCTTGCTGGCACATCTGGAGCTCTCAGGATCGTCAGAGCACTGAGACTAATGGAACCACTTTTATGATCAATTTGCAACCTGTCACCACCTGAACCAGATAAGTTTTAATGAAAGCTGATGACTCATTAGGCACAGTGTAGCAGTGTTTTGTACAAAACCTCTGACTTGACACTATGGCCAATTAAATTCTACCTCTTTCTTCCCAAAACCTTGTGGGCCCCATACTGGGGCAGTAAAAATGTATGGTTTTGTGAAGGTCATAGTCTAGCATACTTTGCCTTTTATTTAATTTTTTATGGTTGATAGTTAGAAAAAGTAAGAGGTTAGCAAGGAGGGAATCAGGTACTGGAATATGCATAGACCGGACGGTTAGCATTCTTGTTTCCTGAAGAAAGGTGAGGTCAGTCTCCTGCTCCTTAGAGCTCTCTTATTTTTCCAACCACCATCACTTTAAATACACAATTATTTTTTTTAACTCTTCTTTGTCATGTGAAAAGCTTAAGTTGAAAGCCAAACATATACATAATCCTCTTCCCATAAAGTTAGTGGGATTTAAGCAGAGGTTTAACCAATTTGCTGAATTGAGTAGATGAGCATGGGTGTGTGCTTGATGCTCTTCAAACAATAACATAAACGCTTCCTTTCAAAGTTAAGAATAATCTCACTGTTTTCACTGTAATTGGTGCAATTAAAATTTAATACACATGTGAGAGGATTCAGCACTAGCCGGGAGGGTTCAAGCAGGACATTGTGCTGTCCTGGTGAAGAGAGAGATACCTGCATGATGGCTGAAACTTTTCAGTCTATGGCAAGGGTCAGCAACATATGGCCTAAGTGCCAAAGGTGGGGGAGAGGTAGGTCCTGAACGTCGCTCAGGTACAAGGAGCAGGGGCTAGTGAGTCCTGACAAGACATTTGGTGGCTTTCTCAGCTCTTTCTGAGTTCAGGGCTCGGACATCCCTGCCTCACAAAGAGAAGGAAGGATCGGCTGCATCATCCCTTTTAGAGGCTGTATTTCCTAGCTCCCACTGAACTCCTTCCAGTGCACTTAGCTTCTTGTTTGGGGAAAAAAAAAAAGTAGTCTGGCACACTGCACTTGAGAGGATGCTGACCCCTGTTCTACATCTCACACTTCCACAGGAAACATCCATGGTTGTTGAATTTAGCTATATCGGAGCATGTGTTCGAAATCCTGTGAACTTATGTGTCTGTTAACAGCAATTTAAAAACCTGCCAGTTTTCATAGTATTCTATAAACAAGACTATGTAGTACTTCTGAAGAGTTATCTGCTATTACTTACCAGGGAAGTCATCACCAGTGGTAGGACGCGCTCCCTACTGGCTTGCGTTCTTTATTGTAATAATATTTGGGCTTCCCACAATGTGAAGTAAGAACACAGTGTTTACATGGGTTAGAAGCACAGTACTGGAAAGAAGCAACTATATGAGTTAATGTTCTCTGAATAGCAGTTGAATAAACTTCCATGGGAAATTTGTTTATTTCTGAACTTAAAAATGGTTTCAGGAAATACTCGTGCTGTGACAAAGTTTCACTGTTCTCTGGGGTAGAGAGGCATTTTATCATGGGATCATGGCCTTCTGAGTTTGCCAACGAAAGAATGGACATGCTATACTTTTTATTCTGACTCCTTGAGTTTACAGACATGAAGAAAGAGGAAAAAAAAATCGTAATTCTGCAAACTAAGCTTGGCAGTTGTATTTAAGGTCCCAGGAAAGCCTTAAAAACCTTACAATTCCTAGAAGCAGGTTGAAGAAGGGGATTTGTAAAAATAAGCAGTTGTGGGAAACAGTCACTGCTGAGCTTTGTCATTGCAAATATCACTTCTAATGCTGTTGTCCTGTATAAATAAGCAGCAAATGTAAGTTTTTTACCAAAGCATCCAAACTGTAGGTAATCTCCACCTCAACAATTTATTTTTTTTTTAAACCAGTGGGAGTATAGGAAAAAATGGATGTGATGACATGTAGAGCAAAGCACAGAATCTTCTGAAAACTAGAATAATCCTGAATATATGGTGAAGACGATGCCGGTGAAATGGAACAAGCAGGCTCTTGCCACAGAATTCATTTCAATGGCACACTGACATTTTGCTTTGGTTCTTCCACAGGAAGAGCTGTGGAAACCATCTCCAAAGCTTTTTGACCTTACACCTGTCAGCAAGGACAGACAACTGATGAATTAAGATGTGTGTAATGGTAGCACACTGAGGCGTCAGTCAGTTGCATCCTGCAAGATAACAACAAAGGTTGCTCTGAGTTTTTCCAGGGACACCTCTGAGGTACCTTTTTGAAAGCGCAGTAGGTTCAGATAGCATGTCCATGAACAAATCCATGGGAAAGGACAGTCTGGTGGAGTGCAGGCAGGGATGAGATTTCTCAGTCTTACTGTAAATTACCTGGGTGATTTTTGGATTAGTTGCTTCATTGAGCTTTATTCTTTGGGCAGGCCTGTACTTGATAGGCTGGCTTGAGGAGTGTTATCCCAGCATGAAGTGGGAAGGCATCGCTCTTAATATAGAGGGTGAAATGACTCCAGTGCCTCCCACTGAATTTGAAGGCCAGCTCAGGAATTGAAAGCTTTGACCTTAACGAGGAAACTTAATGGGCTTAGTGGCGACCTGTAGTCACCATTTTTCAGAGCATCCTCATGGTTTCCTGACTTGCTCTGGAGAACCTGACAGGCTCGTGGCAACCTGGGCTTTGGATGAACACTGGTGACATCTGGTGCAAACCAAACACCTCTATTGAGCACAGGGATCAAAGCAATTTTGTGCTTTCTAGTGCTTCTGTGAAATTCATATCACCACAGAAGCAGGAGAAGCACTCAAATACCCCAGTGAGAGGTGTCCAAAATGATAAAATAACTACAGGCTTTGGATTGTGGAGCATATCTCATACCAGTTCAAACAAAACTAAGAATTAATGTAGATTTTGTAAGGACTGGCAGCTGCATTTCTGGCAAGAACTCAAGCAAAATACAGGCAGGGAGAAAAAGTTGCTTCTGATGATAGAAGGTTTGGTCGTATGATCATAACTGGAATTTACAGAGCCCCTTGTTCAGGGAATCAGCACTTTGCTGCATTCCCACAGCAATAATAAAATAGATGTACAGAGAAAAAGACAAAATGCAACATGATGAATACACACTGTCCCCAATCCTCCTCTTTTCCAAATGGAAACTTCTGAATTTTTCCTTTTTTCCACTAAAAAGTACCAGTTCTAACAAAACCAAAGTTTGTTAGGGGATGGCATTAACAGCAAGACAAAATATTCTTTTTTCTTAGCAAAACCAACTTTTCTTTTGAGGACGTGTGTCGAAAAATACTAAACTTCATGAAACTTCTTTAACCTCTCATTCTTTCATAGTGAGTGATGTGTCTCCTGGTGACAAATGATGAATGATTTCGTAGAATACTTGTTGCCGCTAGCAGGACTCACAACATATTTTCCAGGATAAAAGCTCTTAGATACAGTAATTCCTGTTTAAAGTAGAAACTGATTTGTAGAATCTCTACTGTAGTGGAAATCACTGAAACCAGACAAAAGGAATTTTTATTCTTTTCCAGCTGCAAATGCAGCTGAAGTTATTTTACTTGGATGGCCTTCACCAGCTTCAAAGTTACATACAAATGTTTAGCTAATTAGTAAAGTTGTGCACACAGGCAGACAGGAGAAAAGCTGAAGAATGCTTTCCAACACCAAGAGGACTTTGGAGATGGCTGGTGATACCGATTAAGTGATGCTGAGGATCATTTTTTCTAACTCCTTGGCTTTCTCTGCCCCTGCCTTCCCCACCTGCTGCATTCCTCCCCGCTCCCTCCTTGCTTTTATCTGCAGCCTCTCTCCTTCCTCAGACCACAGCTGTCCAAGGGCCTTTGCTCACTGCTTACATTTTTTCCGCTCTCAGTCTCGGCTTACCTGACTTCTGTTGGCATCTAAAGAGACATATTGGCTGCTTTTCCTCACCAGTAAATCCCAGGGATTCACAATGCTGTAGAAGGGATGGGACCTCAGCACGTAACTAGCCTGAATTGTGCAGCCAACCCCGTCATTTTGGGGTATCACTGCAAGTGAGGTGTGATCATTGCTGCCATCAGTGGGAGATTTGCCTATGGCTTTTAACTGGACCGTGATTGAGACCTTAGAGCACCGAAAATGAATGAGAAAAAACAAAAACCTTTCTGCCATTGTTTTAAAGAGGTCTGTTGCAAGGAAAATACCCTAGTCATTGGGGACTCCTCTGTGTTGGCGCAAATGAACTTCTAGAAAGGAACGAAAGCTCAAAAAAGAAAGAAGAGAGATTTTATCTGAATACTCGATTTAGAGTATTAGAGAATAGAGTAACAGAGAAAACTTCATTTATTCTGGTCCTCTCACAAAGAAAAATCTCAAACTCCAAAGAACTGTAGGAATAGGGGTTAAATGAATAAATATCAACCATGGAATAGTAAATGGTTTTCCTTGCCCACATGTAAGGATCTTCATAAGCCAAACCCTCACATGGGAAACTCTTGCAAATAAGGACTGAGTGTGACTGGCAACAGGAATTTGGATGATACTGGTAACTGCATCTCTGGGCCTGCAGGTGCCACATGCCTTTGAAAAAACACTCTCCTCCCAAAGCGCCGGGCTGGGGTGGCTGAAGGTCTCTTGGTACAGTGCCAGTCCACATTAGATGCTTCACAGAGTTGTTTATTATGATTGTAGGCTTTCTCTACAAAGGGTTAAGTAGTACTGAGCAGGGCTGGCAGTGTGTTTATACACCTTACCCAAAGCCTGGTAGTCTGCTGAGTAAAGTCACAAATAAAAATATTTATGAAACTGTTGTCCAAGTAAAACATAGATAATATTTTTGAACACAAAGGCTATTACCCATCAGTGAATGAAATACTGCTGTCTTGATGATGATTTCTTGTTTTGGATGTGTCAGTGGCTTAATGCAAAGTCAGACTATTATAACCCCAGTGAAGCTGAGAAAGCTCAGCTCAGCAAACAAAATCAGTCCCTCCTGTTTTAGAAATTTATAGTCTTTTGTCTTGCAGGGAGGCTTAATTTGGCTTGAATTAGCAGAAATGTCATTGTAATGGGTATGCAATGATGGAAATCAAGTCTGGCTGTGGAGTACTGCACCACTTTAAATGCAGGTTATCACAGACTAAGGGTACAAAGAAGGCTTGGATGCAAAAGCACTAAGACTTCAGAATCAGCATATATTTTTCAAGACAGATCTGCATTGCAGTTTCACCACAGAAGAGAACAGAAAAATGTGTCCTTTTTTAATTGGAAATAGTTTTTCTGGCAGACTGAACACCCCTCAGTCAACAGACAGGCATACTTTATAAACTCTGTTTTATCACATTGGTAAGAATTTATGCCTGCAGAAGTGTTATGGGACAGAGAAATGATAATTAATCCCAAATCCCATCAGTTGTATAGTAGTTTTAGTGCTATGCTATGGTTACTAATACATAGCATATCATTTCTCTAGGGTGAGGCTTCTCACGCAAGGAGTATATTTCCAGTGTAAGATTCTATTGTTATGCTGGCTGAGTATGTCTACCAATTCAGTAAATTATATTTCTCAACCTAATGTTCCATTAATATTAATGAAATAATTTGCTATTCAATTATAATTGGTAATAATTGTCTGTGAAAGTCTGCTTTCTGTACCAATTTTATAGTTTATCCAAAAACAACAACAAATGTAATTATGGGGGACAGTTTACCATCAGTCATCAGACGCCTTAGGTACTGATCAGGAGCAGACCTGTACATTGCGATTAAATTATTTGGTATTTGTGATAACACCTGCTTAGTATCTTCCAAGTCTTCCAAAAGAAAGCATGTATTTTCTGCATGTTCAGCTTTGTCTATATGAAATTTGTGGTCTCCAGCAGTGGTAGCTTTTAGGGCTACTTAGGAATTCTCTGCTCTTCTATCAAGTCTCTCCCAAAAAACTTTCCAAGTGTTGATGTTGTATGTCGTTTACCCTGCAATATTTAGGGTGCACTGTGTGATAAGCTGCCTGTGTGGAGCTAGCCTTACTGCCAGGGCTGTTTAAAAGAGTCAAGAGAAGCTGGGCATAATGTGCTCGGGGGCTCCTCAGCATGGATGTGTTGACTCTGGATCAGCACTCATGTCCGGCACTGACCCACCTGCACGCTGGCTGTGGGCTGCTCCCTTCAGAGCAGGAGCACGGGGAGCCTGAGTCACCTTTGTCTGTGGGCAGCCGCTGAGTTTGAGAAATCTTCACCTGGATGTTTGAGAACCTCATTCAAAACCAAACCCTTCAGATTCAGAAGCCCTAGGCTGTTCCCATTGTCTGGGTTACACCTGGCTCCAGGCTCAGTAGGTGTTGATTTACCCATCAGGGCAGCCAGGGATCCCCTTGGCACAGAAGCCACCAAAATGGATTTAATACAGTGTAGCAGTAGGAGAATTTTGTTGAGTCATTTGAAACACAGCTCTTAGGAGCAGGTCTCAGCCTGATAAGTTTGACATAACCTACGTGCTGTTATAAACTCCTAGAGGAGTCACTTTGGCCTCCCATTTGGCTGAAGGTGATGGAAACAGAAAAGTACATTGCTATTTCCCATATGCTCCCCACTGGGGGAAGGCTGCCCACTCCCTAACTCATGGCAAACTGAACCTTTCCTTGGGAGGCCCCTGATGCTGAATGTGCCAGTCAAACCCCATAAATGGCCCCTACCCACTGCCCGCATGAACGTCTTCAGTCAGAAGTAGACCTCTGTATTACAGTGCTGTTTTATAGGATAGGGTTAGGAATAGTTTAAGTAATAAAAACCACCTGTGAAATGCTAGATACTCATTGCTTATACCCAATCAGCACAGGAAATTGCTTTTTTCTTAGGATATACTCCTTTCCTGGACTTACAACTGGGCAAAACTATGGTATGAAGTGCATACTGGAAAAATGCTGTCTGTGTTCATGTCACCCAGTACTTGCCGAGTGTTCATTTAAAAAAAAAAAAAAAAAAGTCGCACAAAGAAAAGCATCCAGAAGACAATTAGATTCTTGCAGAATATAGCAATTCATCAAACATAACCCACAAAAGTAACCGAAACCACCTGTTTCCACTTCCTCCCTAAAAAAGAGAGTACCGCAATGTATAAAGTGCAGAGCAGTGAGTGCAGCAAATCCTGAAGATGAATCACGGCAAACACAGCCACACAGAACTTGTTTAGCAGGGAAAGGGTGTGTCCCCTTCTTTTTCACTTTAAATCCAAGCATTTGGATTCACTACCTTTATGTATATCAGCCTGCTAGATGATAAACCTCACCGACTAGAAACCTGGCCTCAGATTACCCGTGCTGCAGAATTCTATTAAGTTTTTGGGTTCTTTCCAGGCTTTATATTAATTGAGTTGTGTTTAGCTTGGAATCTAATGATGGAAACGGTCATGGATTCTCACTGAAGAGCACAAAATACATTTTATTCTCACTCCAATAGAGGAGGTAATGAAAGCTACCATTACAAAACCTTCCATTTCTTGTGGTCTCCTGCTTAGGTACAAACTTAATACTGATGTTAAATGGTGCTTTGCCCTGTGAGTGTCCTGACAGTTCATGTTGACTTCATCTGTGTGCTCACTGAGTAATTTGTACCTCTGGCCAGCAGATGATGCATTCGTTCTGTGTGGTCTCTTCTGTTGCTGACCGATACTGAGGAGTTTTGAAATTTTAGTCTCCTCACATCCTTTAAAACACTATAAAGAACATTTTCAGGTATCCAATAGAGAGCTGTCATTATCACTGCTGCCTTTAGCAAGGCAACTCAAACACTTGTTTTCAGAAATGCCAGGTTCTATTGTTCCACATCGTGTACAGCCTTTGCCTTATACATAATAGGTGTCTGCACTAGTGTGCTTCTAAAACTGCAACTGGTTGTTGCGCTAATATTTGAAACAACTGTGTCTCCAAATATCAAGATCTCATTACTTAGACCCTTTATCTTTTGTTATTTTAATTTAACCTAACTGAATGAAATAAGAAAAAGAAAAATGGAAAAAACCTTGTCATTGTAATTGGCCAGATCCTCAGCTGGCAAAACTTCAGCAAAGTTGCATCAGTTTATGAGGTGAAGCCTTCAGATGCTGGAGAAATTACCTCTGAGAAAGCTGTATGTTATATTCATTATGTATATAATGGTTTGCTATACAATAGCTGCTAATTGATCGATGAAAAAGCACTGTTAGCAATTCAGATAACAGTAAGCATATTATACATTTGCACTTCTTGATCTTCCTTTCACATGCAATTACAACGTCCTTTGATTGACATTTATGTTGTCAACACTCACTCTGCAACATGCACAGTTAAATAAGCATTAATGTTACAAAATCTGGTTTTAATATCTGCTTGAAAACCACACTTATCCAGCCTGCTTTGTTACTGTAGCACCGGCCTGAAGTAGAGAGGCAGGAGCTTGTTGTACTAGAGAGGGGAAGGAATTTGTGATTTGATTCCCCAGAGCTGGTTTCCCTTCAGTCCTCCTGTAACACGAGGGGGACTCAACAGTGCTGGTAGCCAGCGCAGCTATGCAGGGAATGTTTGTTTGGTGTCTCTTCGCCATTCTGTTTGGGTTTTCCTGGTGGGAAAAAGCAGTTCAGGAACAATAGTGAAATGGCATGTTGAACTAGGAGCCCATGTTATCTGCAAAACTTCCCTCCTTAATGGCTTGGCAGTGGATCATTTGGGAATTAGGGATGAAAGCAACAGATGTTATGCATTCAAGCACCTGGATAAAGAAATGAAAACCTGAAAACTACATACATTATTTTGACAAAGCAAAACGGTGAAACTTGCATTTGTCTGTGATGTCCCATCCCACTCAGATAAGGTGCTGTTTGTTTTTAAATGGAAATATGGCTTGGCATAACATGACAAAACCATAAAGGGCCTTGTGGCCATGTTACATCTGGGTCAGATGTATTTGATGTTTTTACTTTGATCTCCTGTGTAATCAGTGTGTTTTCAGCTTAGATCTTGAATCCACGTCTCTTGTAAACAAGAACAATTCCCAGACCTTTTGATCTGCAAAATGACTCATTCTTCCACAACTCTACTCCAGGACGGCAGAGAGAAGTGATTCCTGTTCCTAGGGATTTCTTTGGCATGCTCCTCCGAGACATATAAAGCTGTCTCCTACAAAAATTGAAGGGGCTAAACAAGGTCTCTACTGGATCTCTTGGAGCTTATTCTTTGACATTCTTCTCATGGCTTTCTTGGGACTTAAAAAAATTGTATAAAGTTTCCTATGATGACTGGATTCATTGACTGCATTACCTGGGACTTGTTTGATAAGGAAACTCGGGCTATAAAGGAAGAAAGGAAATCATGGATGGTATACAGGCTGATGAATTGTGAAGGAAGCAAAGAAACTGTGGACAATGACCAGAAAAGTGCAAGATAAGGTTGGACAGAGGGACAACAGAGATGGCAGAGCCAACAAGGACTTGGGGATAGGTGGAGCTTTGAGACAGGCTGGGCAAGGACATGAGGACAAGGGACTGAGGTGCCCAGGGCAAGGACATTGTGACTGGCTGAGGAGTTTGAGGGAGAAATTAGAAATCTGAACTCCTGGGGTCAAGACCTGTGGGTAGGCAGAAGTGATGGGAGGTGGGTAAGAGGGGAGCCAGGCTGCATGAGTGGTCCAGGGCAGGGGGAGTGGGCCTGGCTCATGGAGGGGAAGAGGCACAAGCCTTGGAGGCAGGGATGTAGAACAGACAAAACTGAAGCCAGCCCAGAGGGAGAGGGAGCGGGAGCCCTTGCAAAAATGTGTTGGAAGTGGTGACCCCTAAAAACATACTCTGCACCATATGATCGTGCTCCTGACCTTCACCATTCATCCACACTTAACACATTTTGTGGTACAAACTGTCAAAATGTCCTGTTCCTTTCAGAGCTGGTGAAAATCTTTCATTCTCTTCTACGAATTAAGGGGTTAGGTTTTGTATTAAAAAAACCCACATTAGCCTTATTAAAAGTGTGAGGGCTCATTTCAGTTCAAAAAGATTGGGGTTTTTTTTGAAAGCTTACAACCATTTTGGAAAAACATTTTTTCCCACCTGTCTCTATCCCATTCAACCTGAGAGTACTAAATAAGATAGGAATCTTGCTAAAAATAGGATGAGATCATGTAAGAAAAGACAATGCCAATGCATTTACAGACATCTGAATTACAATAATCCTCTTTGCTGGTGCATTTTGACTTTTCAAATCACCCTTAATAGTACTCTTTTAAAACTTCTCCATTACTAGGTAGAAATATTTCTATCTAATATACATGAGACATTACGCATTATTTCTATTTCTGTCTGCCTCCTCCATTGTGCTTCTTTTGTGTGATATACTCAGAACAGTGGGTAGTAGCTGTGAGCTATTTTTGGCACATAATACTATAGATGTGAGCAATGGACCATGTGTTAGAGACAGAGGAGGATTCTGCAGAAGATATCTCATTAGGTGCTATTAAAAGTATATAACTCACAAATAGTGTGAAAAGCAGCAGCCTCCCAGGATAGCAAGGCACGAAACCCATTTGCCTGTAAGCAAACAGAAAGCAGTGGTGGATTTTTCTAATTGATGGGTGCGTCTACCTTCTAAACTGCTTATTTTGACACAAAGTCACTACACAGACACAAATCTTATTTTTTACTCCAGTTTCCCAGTGAAATTTCTTTCTGTTTCTTGTCTTTTCTCAACTACGGGGAAAGCATGTGTCTATGCATCCTTATCTCACTTCTTAATGTGTTTTTTACCTGAAAAGCACTTGCTGAGAGCCTTGCCGGAAAATTTGCTGTGAAGTGTCATCCCCAAGCATTTCAGAAGCTGGCTATCTGGGACCTGCAGCATCCAGCGGGATCACAGAAATCCAGGCTGATGAGTTTCCCTGGCATAGCTTTCACATCATGCACAAACACGTGCTTAAAATACACAGTGTGGGCCATGTCAAGGCACCCCCCTTGCCCTCTCCCTCACTAAAGCTGCCCCTGGCTCATCAGGTCATTTTTAGTTTTTAGCAAGAAAACTGCTGGGGTTTACTGACGTGTGCTGGGAGTTTCCCTGGTGTTTTCCATTGGAGAAACCTACGTCCTGTTATTGGGGTGCTTTTCCTATTCCCTTCGCAAAATGAAAGAGGTCCAGGAATGCGACGTTTATCTGTTCCGAACTCTTTCTGGCTCATGTCTGTCTGCAAGCAGCGAGTGCCTAAATAAAAAGGGAAAGCTATCTAGCAGGGTGCTGATTTAAAAACCAACACAGAGCAAACGGCACTAAGAAATGTATATGCACATGTAAGTATACGCATGTGTTTAAATGTATTAAACACCGTGTGATTGATCCTAAAAAGCCCATCCTTCAGGCCTAAAACATTTACATTCACAACTGAGAAATTCTTGCATATGCCTACCCTTACCTATTTCTATACGACACGCATGTGCGTACCTGTTGACTTCACTGTGTTACACGCATCTACGCAGACCTGACCATTTGTCTTGTTAAAATGCTGGTGAGGCTTCCCTGGTGTGAGACCGCCACTAGAGGGGACTGCAACTCTGCGCTGGAGAAGCTGGATTTAGGGGCTTTTGAGCATGGGCTTTCTGTTGCTAATACATATTTGTTTAACGTTTGGGTGCCAGGTCTGGCCTGTGTCTGTGATAAGTCCGGCACGGGCAGGAGGCAAGTTGTGCCTGGAGCTTTCCCTTTCACCCACTTGGACGACGGAGGGTGAGGGACGGCGTTTCTGGCAACGGCTCTGCGGGTGGGAGGCTGGATGGGGAGGGAGGCTGCTGCCCTGGCACTAACATTGGGCTGCCCTGCGGGAGCCAAGGGTGGCCCTGAGACCCCCGCTGCCCCCCCCCCCCCCCCCCCCCCGGACATTTTATTCTAGAGATTGGCAAGTGCTCGAGTGTTGTGTTTGGTATGAGACTGCTGGATTCACGGGGAAAACTGGTAAGAAAATGAAACCTGGTCACCTGAATCCATACACACCCCTGACCCCCATTTCCATAACACCAAGATAGAAGCATTTGCACTCTTGACCACACAAGAAACCCATTCAGTGATACTTCTTTAAATGATAAATAAATTACTGTTTAGGTTTTTATGGAAAGGAGAAAGCTTAAAATACATGTGCATTATCTAGATATATTTGGGATATAGCAATGCTTCATACAGTTATGATATTCAGGAAGAGTCAGTGGATAACATAAGCCTGGACAATAGAGTTGAGACACCTGGTTCATGTCCACTGTTGTTTCCGTGTCCTATAAATTTACAAGAATACACCCATGTTGACAAAATTCCTTTGCTTCCCTTGGGGCAAAGAAAAGGTCTCTGGGCTCAGAGACACAGTCATAACAATACTAATACTTTTTCCATTTCTTTTCAGGGTAAATACTACCATCTTCTCTTGATGCATGCCCTATTACAGCTGAGTACTGTGCCAAGTTTCTGGCACATGGTCCAAAAATGTCAGTGGCCTTTTCACTTTCCTGATTCCTCCTGGCTTGCTTTACTGCGCTTCCATGCTGTATCATTCCCTTAAAGCTACCTAAAGCTCTCAAACGCCTTGAAAACTTTTGGTGGTAGTCCAGTTTGAAGGTCAGTGCAGTCAATTAGGAAGGTTTCACTAACTTCATTTAATTTGGACAAAGTTTCCATCCTGCTCTAAATCTTTGTTGTAATCTTTGTCTTAGTTTTTCAAGCATTCGTCAGATGGAGAAGCATGCTGATTAGCTTGGAATAAGCTTCCAGCTGTGTGAACCATCACATCTACTGCACTAGAGTGCTTTTAATTTATACAACTGCCTGAGCATGTGTCAGTCGACTCTCACAGTCTCGGCTGAACAGAAACACCAAGAGAGAGGCTCCTAAATCAACCTGAAGACTTCTTCATCTGAGCTCTGGATGACTTTGGTCTCCATGTGATGGATGAGGTGTCTGACCTTTCAAAAGCTTTCAAAGGTTCTGGCATAACTATAGGACTGTACGGCGTACAGTGGTACCAGGTTGACGGTTCCCAGCCAGGACCTGGCTGAGCTGGTATGTAGGGGCCTCTCAGATGGAGAAAGGGACCCATAAGCAGGGGTACTAATTCTCTCTGGTTTGTGCATCTCTACTCTGAGATATATTCAGAGAACCAAAGGCACTGGAGAAATCTGCAAGGTTATTTAGTAACTTTTCAGAAACCAGATGATATAAGAAAATCAGCTGGAAATCCCTTTTCTTAAAAAAAAAAAAAACAAAACAAAAAAACAGGCAGGCAATTGCAGGTCAAAAGTGCAGACTCATTACAAACAACAGCAAGTCCAGGAAGGGGAAAGTGAGGACAGCCTAGAAACAGCTCTTTTCAAAGCAACAGGAGAGGGAATCCCCTGAGCTCCAATTCATAAGGAAGTGTCAGGAAGAAGGAAGCAAGCACTGTTGTTCAACCGCAGTGAGAAGTAGGGCTTTTGTGGCTCTCTGTGGCCACCCAGGGTCTCAGTGAGGTGACCTGACGTTGTAAACACTGGCAGTGATTGAGGTGAATCACTCAGGTAGGAGAAGAGCGAAAACTCCATGGTCATGCGGAGCACGTCTTCGCCTCTTGAATCCAGATGGAAATCTGCTACTCCTTGCGTGTTCAAGGGGTCCCAGATACCATCATTTTCTCTTTCCTGACAGTGCCTCAGAGGCATCATCAGGTGCGGTGGTGGCTTTAAGCTTACACCAACCACACTACAAAACAGCTTCTGAGTAACCAGGATATGGTAAAAGTCTCAGCCCCCAGCTTTGAACAGGTGATTAAGTGCTTTATAGCCTGCGCTATGCACACCAGACCCCATCCTACTCATATCCACACTAAGCAACATACATCATTTCCCTTTTTTCACTTATTTATCTTTGCGAGTTTTTATTGGGGTGTTTTCTCTGCTGCTTGGTTACAGGTTTGTGTTGGACTGTGAATAATTGCTTCAGTTGGTTGCTTGTTTGTTTGGCCTAACTGATCTCATTGATTTAAAATAAAACCTAAAAAAAAAATCCAAATGAATATAAGAAAGAACAAAAGTGACTGCAGAGCAGGTTGTTTTTAATGTCCTCATTTTCACTTGCTGTTTGACTTTGTTCTGCCGCCAAGGGCCAGCCTTCAGCATATGTATCTGCGCACACACACGTACGCACACACAGATACAATGAACTCTTTCATAGCCAGGCTTTACCAGTAAATTGAGAGTAATGTTGAGTGCCTGCTGCTCTCCTGTTTGTACAATTAGCTTGGATTTGATCGCACATGCTTTTGAAGGCTGCCTGTAAGATGCTTCATGACCTCGGATGCCACACAGCATCCCTCACCTGTCCGATGGTTAAGTACCAAGCTGCATTTCTGTGTGAAGTGGATTTCAGGCTCTTCAGAAAAGATGCTTCTTATTCAGAAGTTCCATATAAGTATGCTCCAGTAAATGTTCCCTTTGGTTTAGACAAGGGTATGAAAGGCTTCGCTTAACAGTATTACTGAGGTCACGTAGTAGTGAAAAATGTAGGAGGCCAAGGATTTGTTTACAGCAGGTTTTTTAGCAGGTTGAAAGTAAAAAGTATAAAAAAATATCAGTGCATATAAATACCCCTGTATACACATTTTATAGTGCAATAGTTCAAAAAAGATCAAATTCAACACAAATTTTGTTCTTTAAATATAAATGTCAATTTATGAGCAACATTGGAGCCAAATCGTATCACTGTGGAAAGACAAGGGCTCTCTTGCCTACCATGTCTCTCTAAATTACCTGCAATGAGTTGTGCAGACACACATAAAGAAAGCCCAAAATAACAATTTTCTAGGTAAGTGGCAAAGCCCAATTTTTATAACTGGTTATCACAAAGGTCTAGGCTGAGGAGCGAAAAATGAACCAGATATAGAGTTAGTTGAGGACATAAATGTCAGGCATACTATCATACTAGTAAACTACGTGTATGGAATAGAATGACTTGAATTTGCATATTTGGCGCTGCTTATTTTTTAGTTCCCTAAAGCATTAAGGATAGACATATCATATCAGCCAAATCTCATAAAATTGGCTCCTGCCTTGCACTGGCATGCTGTAGAACATGTATTTTAAATCCTAGCAGCAGTCTCCCTTCTGCTCTGTAAGTACAATGCCAGCTGCCACTGGTCAACCTGATCTTGCATGCTTGCAGAGCGGTCACTGAGTGGGAGGAAGGCCATAACACTGAGCAGCAGCTGGAGTAAGCATGTACTCAGCCTGGAGCCAAGACAACATCGCTGTGAATTTTTTAAAGAGTAGTGGCTGATCTGACTAAAGCTATCTGGGACGTGGACATGTACCTCCTATTCATGTTGAAGGCACATACGGGGTGTGTATATTTAATGTCTGTGAATCTAATGGCTGTGATCTAGTACTCTGCCTGGCCATTTGGGAACAGGAGATCACTGGTAGTTAAAACCATATGTGTAATGCATGCAAAGTGCTAAGAAAATGCGGAAGAAACATATATTCATTATACGAAAAATCATAGAATCATAGAATCATAGAATGTTTTGAGTTGGAAGCGACCCCTAGAGGTCATCTAGTCCAACCCCCCTGCAGTGAGCAGGGACACCGCTAACTAGATCAGGTTGCTCAGAGCCCTGTCCAACCTCGTCTTGAATGTTTCTAGGGATGGGGCCTCCACTACCTCTCAGGGAAACCAGTTCCAGTGTTTCACTGCCCTCATTGTAAAAGATTTCTTCCTTGTATCTAGTCTAAAATATGGTAGGAACAAAGTTCATCTTACAGAAGTTGCTCAAAAAGTTAGTTATTTATATCTAAGATGTCAAAGTTCAAGTTTATTTCATCCTAGATTAGACTTACGTGCATCTGGATTCAGTTATCTAAATGTAGTTCTCGTGTCATTTCAGTGTAGATCCTGTGTGATTTTAAATGTTTGTGAGACATCCCACCTGATGTTCAAAAAAATTTCAAATCTTTTGCAAATTCAGTGTCACATGCTGGCCCTGTGAGGATGCCTCAAATGGCTTAGAGTACCTAAGTACCCTAAAGTAGCACAAGACACCTACAAGTATTCCTTGAATACTTTAAACACTTTTGACACCAAAACCTAGTTGTCTTCATCGAGTGCTAACTCCCACTCCTAAAATCCAGTGACATTAATTCCAGTCAACAAACCTCAAAACTTCAGCTTTGCAAATGTCCATCAATATGCTTGTACTAGTAGCTAGATGATCAGTATCACACTGATTTAGTAATGATGAAGGCTTTGGACAGGCTTAAACTAAGATGAGAGACAGCAGAATCTGCTATTCTTTGAATATATGAAGGAGTTAGATTTTCGCTTCCTTGAATGGCTCAGGGACAAAAGAGCCTCACAACTCTTCAAATTTGGAAAGTAAAAAATATTGCTTTACAAATAATGATGAACAGAACAACGCTCAGTATTCTCACACATAATAAGCTGTCATCAGTTACTGAATCCAATCTGGAAGCTGGAGATGTAACTGTGGTCCTTTCTGGAACCCGTTTTATTTATGTAATGCAACATTTCATCCAGCCATGCTGCAAGGTCTCCTTGAGCCTCAAGTTTGTTCTGAAATATGGCAATTTGTGATTGTTAGCAAAATGAAGTTCAAGATTCCCCCCTGGGAATGGGACCATCTGCTCTTATGGCCTCATGGATAATGGCCTCTCCCATGAAGGAGTAAAGCCCTCTCCCACACAGCCATGTCAGTAAGGCACACTAGTGCAAGATGCAGCATATTCTGAAGGGGATTTTTTTTTAAGGGGAACTTTATGCTTTTGCTCAGATCAGTGAAGCCCTCTTGTGTCTCCTTTCCATTGGTGTGTCACTTGACTACATGTAAAGCTTTGTATGGTCTGGAAACTTTGGGATTTCACTGCACACTTGCTTCTCCAGGTCATTGTTGAAGATGTTAAATACAACTAGTTCCAGCATCTGTACCTGGGGTACCCCAGTATTTTCTCCAGCCTGTAAGAGACACTTAAGACCTATTTTGTGCTTCCTGTCTTTTAACCAGCTCTCAAATGATTAAATAATGCTTTCTCCAGAACAGTGGCATCTTGGTCTTGGTAAGCTTTGGTGCAGAATTGCTTTTAGTTAGTTTTTCTGTACTGCTGGCTGTGTTATTACATTGCTTCTGACCTTAATTAAGATAGTCAAATTTCCATGACAGACACTATCTCTCGATATTGTGTGAATGGCATGTACCACAGACCAACACTCCCCAAGCAGTCTCAATATCCTTTTTTGTATTACTGTCAGATGATCAGCTGCCACTAAAAGATTTTTAAATGCTGTGCCACAGAACTGCCCAGACCCAGGTCTCTGGGACACAGAGACTTGGTTTCCATCAGAAAGTACAAAGGAGAGAAACACCTCAGGACCTTCTGTTCCCCAAACATGCACATCAACATGGCTGCTGGAGTTCACCTTGTTACTTTGTGATGACTATAGTGATTTCCAGCTTGAGCAAAATATGATGTAAGCAATTCAATTTATCAATAAATGTGGTGCTACTTCTCACCTCTGTATCACCACTGAATATCATAGCATCTGGTTTGGATGCTGTGTGGAACTGCATATGTAATATTCTTCATGGTGTCAATTAAGCCATAACTTTTGCTTCTACTGCATCATTTGATCATTGATAACTCAAAGCCTTTGATGTGAGAAGAGCCTTCTGGTTTTATCACTCATCCTTTAATTGTCTTGGGGTTTTCTGGATACTGTTAGGTAACTAATTATGGTTTTGGTACAGTGGCTGGTTTCTGGGGATGGGCCCCATTTGTATACAAAAGCAGTCACCCAGCCTTGGTGGAGCAGACCTATCACCTGGGAGCAGCCACACTTTAACAAAGCTCATTACCAGCTAATTCAGCCAGACACACAGCTGAAAGAGTATTTCACACTAGTTTTTAGACTTGAGAATGCCTCATAGTTTGATCTTACCATTTTAATTTAGACCATTTAGTCTGTAGTAACTGATGTCGTTGGTTATAGGGAATAAACCCTTTAATTTAAAAAATAAGTTTCTAGCTATGAAATGTAGGGTATGTATTTCTATTTTGCTGTGTGTGTTTTGTAGAAGTCAGTCTGTCTCTTCCTCTCAAATGTTCCTGATTTATTGTCATGGAAAAAATACACCTCTAATTTTGTAAAATGGAGAAAAAAAACATTTTTATTTTACTTTGACAGAACTTAGGGATGGATGGAGCAATTTACTGAAGCACCTTCAAAAATATTTCACCTTGAGACAGAAAGTAGAAAGGAAAGATTTAGCCTATTGCAAAATACAGGGGTTTTAACCCCTATATAACTGTGTACCTATATAGACCTGGCAATCGAAAAGCAGTATTTCCTAACAAAGCATAAGTACATTATATGGTTTCTAACATTGCATCTAAGGTAGCTGCATGGCACCGTTATACAAGTATCTGCAAGCTTCACAATGTTTAATGTTTTCTCTCATAACATCCCCACTAAGGAGGGAATGCCTCTGTCCTACTTTAGCAGACAGAGAACCAGGAGTTCAAAGCTTTGCCTTACAAAGACCTCTGCACTGAACTTGAACATCTGAACTTGTTCCTGAACTTGTTCCAGCACACAAACTGCTGCGGTTCAGACCTATCTGCTGTGCTCCTTAGCCCTCCCCGCTATGGGGAAAGGAAAAGTCTGGGAGGGAATACATCTGTATAACACCACGAGCAGTCATACTGATAGGTATAGCTATGTAGCTGTATAGCTCTGCTAATGCAGGCATCAGTCCTGGCTAATGCAAAGCAATGTCAGCTGGTTCAGACAAACTACATGGGCTGCAGAACCTGAGCCAGGTTGTTCAGAGTGTGGCTGGGTGCCTCCAGGTGACCTTGCACTTGCAGAGGTGGTCAAGGCTCTGTGGCTTGTGCCTCGAGGCACTGTTCTCATAGCTAGCAGAGCTTTCTGGCATCTGTCTTAAAACTAAGCCAATTTGGGAGCAAATTAGACCCATCTACCACACACTGCGGGTATTCAGTTCAGTGCAGAGCAAAGCAGTCGTTTCCAAACCACAGCTGAAGATAACAGTGGTAGTACTGCACTTCATTTTTTATGAGGTTTAGAGATGTTAATCAAAAAGGGGAGATCTGTTTTAATATTCCTCTCATCCTGATGAGATTCAGATTGTTCTTCTCAAGACACTGCACTCTTTGGCAGTCCACAGACAAGCCCGTGGTGATGGTCACCTACTCTACAGGCAAAATGCGAGAGTGATAGGAGCACAGAAAGCAAAAAAGAGTCTCCTTCTGTGGGCTACTATTTATTGGTACAACCTTGGCAAGGAGAAAACCTTGATTCTGCTTCCCGCTTCCATGCTGGTTTGTGCACTTGATCCAAAGATCTTTAATGAGCTAAATTCAACGCAACATGGCAAGGGTTTTACCTTGCATGAGGTAGTCATGGCAAAGTGTACAATGGAGCAATGTTAATCAATAGTCACCATGACTGGTAAGTTGTTTCTCTCGGTCAGTGCTGGAGATTGCTGCTAAAACTGGAGTCCCTTCTCACAGGGAAGGTGGCAGGGGGTGGGGGGAGATTTAAGGCGTATGAATGGGATGAGAGCAATAGGTTAGCAAATTGCTTGGCATGAAAGCCGGTCCTGGGAGTGCTGGAATACAGAGCACCACGCTGCTGGTGGTGGCAGCACAGGAGAACTAGGAAATGAGAGCCAAGAAGGAGCTGCATCATGCAGAGTGAGTGGGCTGTGCCAACATGAGGAACAGTGTAACAGGCAATTGGTGTCATCTTTTCTTGTATCTTCAAGTGAAAAAAAGAGAATAGTGATCTTTGCAGACACCTAATCTTTCTTTTACTCAGTGTATATATAATTTTAATTGAGAGCTGCATGCCACCCAGGCTGGACCATATAATGGTAGTACTTCTGCTCTCCTTCCTCAGTGTCGGCTCATTTGAAAAGGGAAGGATCTGGCCATAAGGTTTGCTACCCCAGCTCTGGGGGTTTCTTGACTTTTGGGACCTCACTGCCAAGCCTGTTGTCACAGCTTCTGTTTGTCCCTGTGCCCCCCTGCCCAGACACAGATACTCTATTTCCAAAGCATGCAAGAAGCTTCATTCTGGTGCCAAGGCCATGCAGGGGTGGACAAGCATCCCCTGAGTGATTTTCAGTGTGTAAACCTGGATACTCTGCACAGCTGCATGAAGTCAAAGAAGTTTTCCAGACAGAGGATTTTTCTTGGACTTGTCCACCTTTCAGCAATATATAAAAGTCCTTCAAAGCAGATGTTCATCTTGAAAAGATTTGAAGAGATTTCAGCAATTAAGACAGACAATGTTTAAGATGAATTGTCTTCATACCAAGCCATGCTCATGGTGCTAGTCATCTTCTATTCCTTGGTCTCTGTTAAGAAACTGGGATGTACTATGGATTCATTGAATTTCCTATTCGTTCTTCTTCAAGTTTGTTTCTCTTCTTCACTGGGACAGGAGACGTATTATTTAGTTTTTAATCTTAATTCTTAGTTCTTTTAAGTAACATTTCAAAACTGCAGTGATCCAGGTCAATCTTTACAGCTCCAGGCTAGGAGAGAACAGAATTTTTGAGGCACAAAAGCAAGTAAGCCTGTTAATCAGTCAGTCAATCAAATGGTTAGAGTCCTTCTCTGGTAGGCAAATAATCCATAAAACACCATGTCAAATATTTAAAATAAATGGTCTTCCCTTAGTTCAGGGAGTAGTGCAGGGTGAGCTGGTATTTCTCTTTATACAGGGTAATATTGCTTGCTAGAGTGGGAGACTTTAATAAAGTATTTTGGCAGTGTCTTGAGTTATAGTCAGCTGTCATTTATTATCAATGGCCATAGTAGCATGACAAGTTTTTCTTGGCATTCTAGACACTTTCAGAGGACATTAGAAAGGGTGAGAGAAGCAGTACCAAATGGGGACAGGATTTTGATATCTAGGGATTGAGGGAAGGGATGTGTATGATGACTAGAAAGCGCCTATCTCCAAACTGTCAGTGATTAGTTAAACAAAATTTAAACCACTTTCCTTCTGGTCGGTGGGCACCAACGCCTCCCTTTTGGTGGTCACTGAAGCCTGATCCAGTAACAGGATAATGGGTCATCCTGCCACTTACTCAGAACCCTGCTAAATAATAAATGCAAATCTGAAATGTTATGAAGCATTAGGACTTGTCATTGTCCAACATTTATATAAAGAGTAACTGGGGTTGTTGGTTTAGGAAAGTTATGCAAACGAGATTTTCCCTTACCACCACACTTGAAACTAGTTACAAAACCTCTTTTAAAATACATCAGATCAATCATACTGAATTGCTGAGTTATAGAACAGACTTGTTTGGTATTCATTGTCTCAGGTAGCATCCTATTACTGTTTCTTTGTACTTTATTTCTTAAATAGTCAATTATCAAAATAAATTACACTTCACAATTTTAAAATAATTTGATACAAAGAAGCACTAAATGTACTTCAGGAATGTTACCTTGTTTTTTAAAGCTCACTAGGAAATTGAATTTCAGCATCTACTTTTTTTACCTCTCTATAAAAAATGTGTCAAAGTACAGAAAAATACTGGGCAAGTATTTGTACAGTAGGTCCAGCAGTGAGCAGTGAGTAGCTGAAGCAGTAAGTTAGACATCAATAAAGTCAGCATTTCATTTCTGATCCTTGGGCTTTAGCCTGCTGCCACCGAGGCAAGACTAAATTTTGCAATGGTATGTGCTCGAGAGAGCCCTGAGTTAGCTCTGAGTGAAAGCTGTGTCTACAAAGCCTAATGCTGCACTAAACACAGATGTTGGCTTGGTCACAGAAACAGTTTATTGCTGTGAACACTGCTCTGAGCTCAAACTAACTCTGCTTCTAGCTTGGGTTCAGGGCTGCACAACCATCTCTACGTGACTCATGGTCTTCTGGCTGCAAGGATCAGCTATGAGGCTGAGTGCCCTGATACACTGCAGGTCTGCACAGCTCCACTTACCTCTTGGTTATGTGCCAAAGAATGGACAAGAGAGAGAGATTTGCTGAACTTTGTTTTGGTTCGTTACCAATGCTTTCTGAAGGTTTTATAGACAATTTGGCCTCAGCTTATGGTGAACAGTGGTGAAGGACACCTCCATGACTCACTGGCCATATGTTGACACCTGACCTTCCTATATAGTTATGCAGTGGTCACTCATGGGCACATTAGTTGTTCTCCCTTGCTTTACAATTTGGCTAGTCAGAGATTTTTAAAAATAGATCATCTTCATAACCACAGTACATCAGAGGAGTGTAACAGCCTTCCTTCTTTCATCTTTGAATGAATCATGGAGTTAATCACGGACACTTAGCTATATTTCCAAATATCAGGCAGCTATTTAAAACCTGTGATCAGCTGTCATTGTGTCCTGATGGAGGTTGGATGGCTCTGAAATGTTGACAAATGCACTATTTGAAAATAAAAGCAAGTTATAACACACCAGACTGCAAGCATCTGTACTGTGAAGGCTGGATGCAAAGCTTAGAAAAGAATGCAGAGTGGGATTGCACGCTGACAGTTCTCAGGCATTTTTATTCAAACGTTTCATTTAGGATGATTTAAGACCTCCATGAGCAATGCCAACATAATAAATAAATAAATAAATGCAGGCAGGCTACGAGCATGCAGCTATCGTGGGAGAATGACAAACAAATACCCACATATCCCGTTCTAATGGGGTCCCAGCTTGTCCACCGCCTTGGTGCGACAGGCGCAGTGGGTTTCTGAAGTGGTATCAAAGCCATGCACCGACTCCTGATGGTGTACAGATGTGACAACCCTAAACACTTGCAAGTGTGTGCCTGCGTGCGCACATGCAGACGTGTGCATTCCCATGCCTCTGTGATTCTGTTTGTGAGGACAGCACATTAACAGGGGAATAAACGGCATGGGAAACCACTTGGAGAAGCTGAGGTGGCAGGGAAGGGGAAAAGCAGAAGATATAGCCATTACCTTGTGTGTCCTCCCTTGTGTCCTGCCCCAGGACCCCCCTTTGGTAACAGTCATTTGTGCCCAGGTACCTTCCAGTGACGGCAAGGTCAGCATTATCGCAGTGAAGAGAAATGCGGAGCCCCTCCTCGTCTTTCTCTCCTTCACAGCATAGCTCAGATGCCTGAATCACTCTTCTGCTAATGGTCCAAAGATCATGTTAGTCCTCTTTGCCATGGGCTGTTGGAAGATCCCATAGAACATTCAGCTGAACTCTAATCACGTTGATCCTTCTGTAAGTTTGAATGTTTTCGTCTCACCTCAGCAGTGTCCTTTCATCCCGGTAAATTGTCATAGAAATGTCTAAGGAAAGGCATTAGAACAGGATAACTATCCAGTGATAAATTGCAGAATATTTTTCCAGACAGCCAGGGGCTTCCTGAGGTGGACACAGTGTCTTTGTCTTTGACAGCCTTTTATAGATTTCTCTTCCATAAATTTCTCTAAATGATTTTTGATCCTATGACAGCATTTAACCTCTACTCTAACTTGAGACAAAAAAAAAAATCTCAACTCTGCACTGGGTGGAGGCATAACTTCTTGTGTTTGTTTTACACTGCTTTTGCTAATGCTGTGCTCTTCAGGCATGGATATCCATGACAGAACCTCACTAGCTGAGAGCATGACCAGCATTCTTCATTTCTAGGGGTGAAACTTTGTACGGGTCTCTGTTAATACGAGTTTTGAAAGGCAATAGAGAAAAGTGTTATACAGCATCTAACAGTGGTGTTACGGCACCTTTGAAGGATCCTGAGCCAAGACTGTGGATGCACTGTGCTAGGCGCTGTACATAGATATAAATAGATATGCAGACCTTTGGTACTGAGGGTGAGTCTTAGCTTTGGGCAGGGTTCTTTTCAAGGGCAGGCACAATCAGAACATTTTAAAGCTAAGAGGACTTTATATTTCTGTATGGGTGTTTCCTTGTATTTACATCTTATAGTAAGACTGAAACCTTAGGAAAGGCAGAAAGCCACATTTGGTGGAGAAATAAAGTACAGAAGAATGCATGAAGTGCCTGGAGTCACCGAGGAGGTGTTTGTGCTTCTGCTGATCTATGGCTCTTGATGAAAAGAATGTTTGTTGGAGCATTTTCAGGCTGGGAAGCTCCTGAAAAGGTGCATCAGGATGGCAGGGAGTGTGGGCGAACAAGCTTTCACAGAGGGGGATGAGCACTCACGGCTTTCATACTGTCTAGCAGGACTCATCTCTCGAGGGAGAACATGAGGGAAAGAGGGCTTGCAAGTTTGTGCAGAGCTAGAGAAAATGACTGAAGCCTGAAGCTTGTAGGTCCAGCATAACAAAATCAAGAGAGAGTGGGCAGATGAGCGTCTCAGTGGAAGATGCTTTAAGAGGCTCATGACATATCCCCCTTTCTCCCTTTCACTGTCCCATGACATCCCTTTCTTTCTCCCATTTTAAACTGAATTTCTGTTTCCTTGATATTAAACAGTTAACAAATTTCATCAAAGTGGCGGCAGCAATTCAGCACTGGATGAACTGATTTCTTTGTCTCAGTCTCCATCTCATTTTATGTGTGAAAAGTGCTGCAGGATCAGTTAAAGAGAGAGGTATAGGTTACGAAAAATCAGGGGATTAATCATATGGCCTGATGGGTGAAACATTCATCTGTTTAGGTAAGAAATTTCTTCTGGTTTTGGAGGAATTTTAAAATACATTATACTACAGAAGTGATTAAGAGAGTTCCATGGCTTTAAGCTTAGGGAAAAAAATCTCCTGGATGATTGGGATTTAAATATCAAGCACAGACTTGAACCTGCCACATCCCACGGATGTCCTAGTTGAGTATTATCTTTTGGCTTAAACAAACCCACCATCATAGTCATATTATGAATCTCGTATCTCCCATTTTATTCCCAGCTGACAGTAATAAGCAATTCAACACAACCTGCAATATCTCCTGTCACCAGATAAGCCACTGCCATAGGAGGCCTCACAGCACTGGTGTAAAGGGAAGAACACAAGCAGATCAGTAATTGTGAAGGATGGGACTTCAAGGTTTGCATTTCTTTAGCTTTTTCTTCCTTACTAGTATAATACTGATTAAGTTGATATTAATGTGTACTACAGCATCTGGACCAAACTAAGTAGTTGCCTTTTATATTGCAAGTCCTTGCAATACTCAGCACTTCTGAAATAGGATGCATGAGAGCAAGAGCTTTATTTGACCTTATTAACTCATCTGGTCTTACAGATGAGTTAAAAACTGCAGAAATTTACATTTTTAGTTAGGAAAAATCCAAACCTAATCTTTGATGTTCTTTGTTATAATCAAACTGAGATTGGAGTATATCTGTGTGCCATGTTACTCTAGATTTTTAGCCTCTTGACTTTGGCCCCTTCTTGTGTGTTCCTTCTGCTCAAAAATCTAAAACCAGACACAAACTTGCTGGTTCAGGAACCACATCTTCCATTTAGAGTGTAGCACAGTGGCGCCTATGATAAACACATTACAAAGTATAACTGTAATAATAGTTGACACTCCAGAAACTCAGCAGGAGTCACCCAGATTTACTTTTCCAGACATTTTTCTCCTCTCCCAGTTTTTGCTTTTGAAGTGTTTGAGTTATCTCTGACATAATGCAAAAATAATCTTCTCACTTGATAAGAGAAACAGTTTCTGGATTTCAGAGAAAGTTGTGCAGTAATTTATAAGAAATCTTTTAGTAAAGACCTCACCGTACTTCTGCTCTGTGGCATTGTGAACATAGAAGCTGTTTGTTTTCTCTACAATAATCAGGGCTACATTACTGTAATCTTTTCAGTCAATATAGCTATAAGAAAAAAAGACAACATTTTCCAGTGTGAAAAATAGAGAGTTTTTCAATCAGTTTATAAATTGATTTATATAATCTGGGTCTTGCTCCCTTTTGTAAAAATTTATCAATCTGTACCAGTGACTAAAATTAATATACATCCAATCAAATACATTTCTTCAAGCAGCATATGGAAATTGCATGGATTTTAACTAAATCAGTTCAAAAAGCTTTAGTTAAATTGGCATAATCTCTGCATATAGCTAGCCCTTGGTCACAGAGTTAATCTAGATGACTTTCATGGGAACTCTGCTTCATCTCTTATCTTTCTACAAAGCCAGTAGAAATTAGTGGTTGCACTGTGAGACGACTCAACAAACACAAGACAGCATTAATCAGTGGGAACAATTCTTCATTTGGATAAATGTAAACACATTTCCTGAAATAGAGCAAACATAACATAAAGCTTCACTAGCCTGTTGTTCCCATGTCAACAGGTTACAGCACCCAGCCTTCTTACAGAAGTGATAGTCTTCCTGGTGGCTTTTCATATATGGCTTTCTTTGAGAGCCTGCATAACAGAAGGCAAAGAGAAGATGGTGTTAGCACCCTGCCAGGAGCAAAACCTGCAAGTCCCCGATTCATGCATGGAAACTCAGTATTAGATGGCGGTTACCCATGTCACCATGTGTGCTGTAGCAGTGCAGCTGAGTTGGCTAATTTGGGCACCTCATGGCATTGCAGAAATCCTCTGTTGTGCTGGAGAGTGTTGACAGGTCTCTGGTTTCAGGCTATCTGATCCCAGTGTAAGTTACAGCAGGATATTTTTTAATGGGTACCTGTTGAAGAAACGTTTCAGTGGGATGAGAAAAAATGGAGAACTACCCTGGCATGTTACCTCCCTGTTGACATGTTTCAGAACATAACTCCCAAAACATCACCTTTCAAAGGCCAGGCAGCTGAAGGAAGACAGGCAGCAAAGACAGGACTAAGCCAATCGTGGGAAGGTACATACCAGTGGAGGACTTTTCACAGCTGGTCAGTGGCCTTCTATGACCACTCTCTCCTGAAGGTGACTTACATGCCCCACACTAAAAAAGGTACATGTATTTTAGGTGACAAAGGCCATGGAAAGGCCAAAAACTTCTTGGTGGAAGTTATTCTATTGACTTCAGTGGTGCTCTGTGAGAATACCCTGACTCCTGGGATAAAAGGGGCTGCTATTTATATCTGAACTTGTATTTGAAGTCACTATTGTATACATAGGAAATGCAGAGAATAATAGTAAGGCTAGCAATAGAAATAATTTCAGTATTATATCATATAAAGGGCCTTAGACTTTGATTTCCCCTATCATAAACAGAATCACTGACTGAGGTTCAGAATATTTTGGTCTAAGTACTTAAGGGATGAGCTCAGGCTTGGATCTAGCTTCTGTGTTTGGAGGTGGTATTGCATCCAGCTGTGCTTTCCCACCTCCCTCCTTCTTGTTTAAAGGTGGAGCAACACGGTGCAGGCTGCAACAAGCATCCCTTTGGCCAGCTACAGGAGCAGCAATCTTTGGAAGAAGGAAAGAGTAGAAAACTTCATGTGATAAACAGTTTAGATCAACTCAGGTCCTTTGAGTCCTAAATTTAGATATTTAAACTTTTCAGAAGGGTATGTTGATAAAATGTAATGGCCTGTAATGTGTGAGAATATGGACTAAATAATCTAGTCTTTTCTGTAGAACAACAGAAGTTATAAACTCTGTATATACAGTACTCCTTGCTGTTATCATTCAAATGAATGGTTTAGATTTGTTCTGGGCACTGCTTCTGATTCTCCCAAATGCATGTGTCTTTGGTAGGAAAGTGATGCGTTAGGGTTTGGACTGTGTGCAGCTGGAGGGTAGGTCTATGTTGTGCTTATAAAGTACAGCTGGGATGCAGAATTTTCATATATTTCATAAATTAATCAGCTAGATAGAAAAAAGGAAACAACCAAAATAAAACATGGATTGCTTTCCTAAGGATCTGCTGGAATTAACGTAAGCTTTTCTGAATACTAAAATCCTTCTTTTTTTTGCAAGAGATCATTTGTCAGAAATGAATACCACCAATAGCCAAATATATAACTGATAAGAGCTAGAGGGAGACAACATAGAGCAAGAGACGTACAGAAACAGTTTGGACTCATGGAAGTTGAAGATTAACGTGCGAGATCCCCGAGCTGCTTCTGCAAAGCCAAGAAGCTGCCCAGTGGAAATGCCTCAGAGGAACTCCATCAGTAGGGCTGTCTCCTGAAACCTGCTCACGTTATATCCTACTTGTGCAGCAGCACTTTTTATGTCTGCCACAGGCCATCTTCTCAGGGCTTGTTCTTCCACCTCAGTGGGGGAGGAGATACTTGCCGTGCATGTTGTGTGCAGCAGCCTGGGCTGGTGTGAATACATCGTAGCCAGACAGGAGCACAGGAGCAAGGCAATGAAATGCCAACCTGCCTGGCAGTTTCTACTCTCTTGCACGAGCCAGGCTAACTCTTGGAGGGGGAGACCCTGGACAGGGAAAGATAAACCTAGCAAGAACTGAACTGACTTCATATGCATCTGCTAGAGTATCTCTGCGATATGGCTGGCAACCTGACCTAGAGGTGCTTGAGCAGACACCCTGAAGAGACAGCTTAAGTTCAGGGCTTAGTAGCTATCATTCTCTGTCACCTGAAGCTACTCCTGGGCAGGAGCTGCCCCCGTGGCACGGATCCAGCCTGGTGCAGTGCTGGGTCGGTGGGCTTGGCATGGGTGTCTTTGCACCCCGGGCACCGTTCATCTCAGATACAGAGGGCTGAGCGTGAACTCTCTCTCACCTTGCACAGTACTGGCATTTTTTGCTCAGCAGATTAGAGCCATCTGAAGTTAACTTCAGATTTCTGACTTCAGTTTTCTGACTTCAAATTAAAAGGACAAAAATGTGTTGAGTCTTATTCCACAAAGTCATTGACAAAACTCTCCACCAGGACCTTGCTCAGGATAGCTTGCGACTGCATGTTGAGATTGATATTTAACTGAAGGGGATTTAAACACTCACTTAAAGGGGGTACATTCCTTAGTTGGCCCTAAAATGGAAGCAGTAGTGTGGCTTCACACACATTATTAGTTACATCACGTCCTAAATATGGCATATGTTGAGAAGTGGTGAATGAAGTCAAATAACTACAGAAAAAAAATCCTTCCTATAATTAGAGACAGACTGCAAAAAATTCCATCACACAAATAAAACAGAAATGCTAAGTGAAACAATATCATCAGGTTTAATGATTTATAACCTGTTATTTCATATATATCCTGTAACATCAAAACTATTGCACATATTTAAAAACAAAAGAAGAAACAACTTATAAAAATATTGGTGATTAAACACCATAGACACTTTGCTGCTTTGATGCCAGATCATGTAGATTCCTTTTTGACAGTTTGTCTCTCTGGATTTCATCCCTACCTGTTTTTGTTTTTATAGATATCCTTGTATTTCAGCTCCAGCCTTGCAAAAATACAGACCTCAGTGGAAATACAGACACACAGGACTGCTTTAGAAAGGTTGTTTTGTTTAACAAGATTTAGGTAATATACTTTAGGCCATTTTAATATTTTTGAATCTTCTGCTTGAGTTAATATTTTTCATTCTTTTAAACATTTAAATAAACATTCACTTTATTTATCCCTATTATCCAAACTTTCCCTTGATGAAACAAAATTTTTGCTGTGTACAAGCTGCTGGGGGTGAAATCATAGCTCTTCTGAGATCAATGTTTACCCCAGATTTAAATGAAAATTGTTTTTTCTGAAACTCTTAGGAGATGATCTTGTCTTGCAAGGAACTGAAATAATTTAAATATTGACAGTGAATGCCAGCCTCCATGCTGCCTCAAAAGCAGATTAACGCTCTTCTGATATTAATGTCTACTATTAGAAATACAAAATCTATGACTTTTTCCAGTGTGAAGCCAAAATAAAGCAGGCCAGACCCATTTATCCTTTCTTACACTGCTGTTTTGAACTTCTGGCTTGCTGTGTTGAAGAAAAAAGGTACAGTTTGCTTTTAAACATGAAGCTTAACGTGATCTTTGATCTCTGCACTTCAAAAAGTTTTTTGCCTGGAACAGTCTTCCACAGATGAGTTATAAATCCCTGAAAACAGAAATATATAATGGAAAATCTGTCACCACATTAATTATTGTAGCATAAATATGGTGCTGCTTCTATAGTTTGTCGCTGCTTAAGAATAAAAACAAGAAAAAGAAGATGCTCTGACATGAAGTCTATCCTCACAGTACTCGGTGTCAAATGGTCAATATTTAGTCAACTGTGTTTTTAAAAAGTGATAGCTATAGTGCATTCCTTCGCATTTTTTTTCCTTTGAGAACTTTCATTTGTTGGTATATAAAAGATTACATTTCCATGGACAGACAGGAGTTGGAAAAGAGTGAAGATTATACATATAAAAAGCTTCAATGCATGATAAAAAATATCTTGGATGTTTACTTAGAAAAGCTATTAACTGGCTTTTTTTTTTTTTTTTCCAATGTAATCTTTGTCAGCAGTTTGGATTCAAAGACTCCAAATTTAAAATTTCCTATCGATCTCCTGTAGGTCTTGGCTTCATTTTGATTGCTTCTGGACTTATGCCAGCTCTTTAGGCTTTACATGAATTTGGAGGAGAGGAGTCACTTAAACATAATGTAAATGATCTAATATGGTAAACTTTGTAGGCATTTAATAGATTGTGTGTTTGTGTTTGGTTTAGAAATGATAGTGAGAGCATATGTTGTAGTATATTAGTATGTATCTATTTGGCACAGGAAAAAGCATAAATCATGAAACAGCACAAATTTCACGATGACAATCTTCCATGGAATATCCAAAGAAAATTCTAAAGGAAAAATTGTCTGGTGATACAGCATGCTGTGCTGATAGGTTTTCTGGACTTCAAAGGGCATACAAAAAGCATAACAAATAAAGAATACTTATGAAATGGAAATAGATACCTTTTGTGCTACAGAGTACTATCATAAAGCTGACTTTGCAATCAAAAGATTTTGGCCTTGGTTGCAATATTTGTGATCCACTGAATTTTAACTGTTCAGAGCATGTGCATTTAACCCATGAATACCACGGTTCAGAATGTGACAGAAGGATCTTTTAATATGACTGAAGATAAACTGAAGATAAACAGAAGCAGAGCAGATAGCTGTAGCAGTCCCACTGAGGTATCTGTTAAGATGCTGGTGTAACACATTAAAAAGACTTCATTGTTTTTGTTTGGTTTCAGTTCTCCCAGAAGTCTCTGTGAAGTCTTTCGTGCCGTTCCTTAAATTGGAGTTATCTTTCTGCATAATTGTGTCATAATCCTCTTTTCTGTTTCCACAGTTTTCTTCCTAACGGACTACCAAACATTAAACCTTCTGTGGGAGGATGTAATGGTAGGGATCTTCAGAGGGAGCAGCCCTTCTCCGTACTGGTCCTGTGCGATGTTATGGGACCTGGCAGTACTGCAAAACATGTTCATCTTATTCCAAGCATTGCTGGGCACAGAAAAACCGTTAAGTGCACGTTGAAATTAAAGTGTTTTCTTCATTATCATCTCATTTACACTACATTTTGGCTGGTCTTCATTTTCCCTTCCTTATGTCATAACACACAGACCAGCCAAAAATAACAGTGTTAAAAAATGCTGTTACTATTGGCCCCGGTCACAAACTAGCATAGGCAAAACGAGGTGCTTTCTTACCATTGCACTCAAAGCAGCAAAATGCTAGTGTCTTGTTAGAATTCCTTCATTCTCCCCCTGGTACAGGAGATCTGAGCGATATCTGTCGGATGCTGGGATCCTGCCTTGGTATTGACTCTGACAATATGCACTGTGCTGGCAGCACAACTGAATGATCAGTGAGTTAACATCCAATACTTAAATATTACTGGTTTTCTGAGGTCAGAACTAGACCTTGATGAGGTGCTTGGGTATTTTCCTGACTAAAGAAAAAAGGCACCCTTAATTCAGAACAATTAATGCAGGATAATGCTCCATTGAAGACAGGGCAGTTTATAGCCTTCAAATAAATCAAACATTGAGCTGAAGCCCATAGAGAAGCCAAATGAAAATTAGTTTCTTTGCCTTTGCTAGGATCTTACCTGAAGTTAGCTAATTCAAAATAAGAACACACCTTTTCCTTTTTTTCCCTTTTTCTTTTCTTTTTTTTCCTTAGTTAAGGCAAGACCTTGCATCTGACATACCAAAGCAAAAGAACATTTAATTCAGGATCCAGATTTTGCAATTTGTGTCCATCTGTGATAAGAACAGCGTGTGAACTCATGGAAATGCTTGTGTGAATTTTTAATAAATTGTCACTAGCCCATTATGATACAAGCTAGAAAACCGCACATAAATGCAGCAAGGAACTACCCTACAGAAAACAGGTGCTTCCCTAGTACAGAGTCCAGCCCAGCCCAGCCCAGTCCAGTCCAGTGCTGTCCAGCAAGGTGCTGAGAGTAACAAGACCCCACAGCAGCATTTGACTCCATGTCACAGAGCTGCTGCAATGTTGATAATGGGGCACGGTCAGAAGCACTAAGTTCCTTAAGGACAGGACATAGAGCAACACACTGGAAGAAGCATCTGTTATTTAATCTGGTAACCTGATATAACTAGTTACCCCATTTTCAGCAAAAAGATTGCATGCTAACAAATACAGATGTTTATAGTAGGTTAAGTATACTGAAAAGAACATAAAGTCCAAAAAAAAAGACATTTCATCTCTATGTGGTCCTCAAATGATTTGCACTGATTTGTCTGTTTTTCCAATGAAATGAGAAACAAAAAGTTCATTTTAGGTCAAAGTGGTTTTTATTTCATTATTTGATAATTTTTTGGCCACCAAACCATACAAACAGATTTTCACGTAGCTCTATTTTGTAGTTCTAGTGATGGCTGTTTTCCAAGATGTATTTGGGAAACAGTTAGGATCCCACAAGTCCATTTATTAGGAAGGGAAGTATATTTGGGATTTCATAATTCTTTCTTACTTTACTCTGTATTCAGTTTTCAGGCTTGCAAGGAAAGAAAAAAAAAAGCATATCTTCAAGATGAAGCACACAAATTTGAACTTAATATACAATGTGAAGAATGAAAATTCCTTTTTTGGGTAGAGTTTGAACATTCCTTTAGTAAATTTTGCAGACACACAGTAATAATCTGAATTATGTTAAGATATGCAAATAGTTTTCTATGGAAACTAGAAAAAGCTGCAAACTTTAAATCCCAGATGGAGTTCTTATTAAGGAAACCTCATACTTTTGAAAATCCTATTTCTCCATCTGCTTGTAATATCTTTCAAGTGTCTCTCTGTATAATTGTAATGATGGTTTCTTTGGGTCATATTCTTTATTGTTTATTACATAATGCCACTCTTTCCCCTGAAATGCAAATATTCACCTTATCAGTCAGGAAGGACTAAGTTCAATTTAATTTCTGATCTGAGTGGGGGAAGTGATAGAGTTGCAGCATCTCGGCAAAAGCTCCACAAAGTGAGTGCGTGGCTTGAAACTCTCTTCCTCCTCAAACGCTCTGCAGAAAAAGGTTTTGTGCTGGGGCCCCTCTCCGGTCCTTGTGGTCTGACTCATTCTGACTCACTGAGTTTGAGAAAGCAGTGAGCTTTACTCCTTTCTGGGAAAGTGCAAAGAAGGAGCAATCCTGCTCCAAATAAATGCAAATGAGTAAGCTGCAAGCATCTGGGAAAAAGCAGTTAGAGAAGTGAGAAATTATTTCTTGTCATGCAGTATTCAACTGCAGTGTAATTTTGGTTATCTTATTTTTCTTTCCTGACTGAGGGAATGAAACTTACAGGGTGTGAATCCAAGCTCGGTACATGATTTTGGTAAATAATAGGCCACATTTGGTTAAATTTCTATTTCGAACTGTTGTTTGGAGGTGCTTATCCAGTCATTTCGGTTTAAGAATGCAAGCAATTTCATTGACTTCAGTATATTGTTCAAGTGCATTAGCTTAAGCCTTGGCTGATTTACTCGGAAAAATGTTACGGTTTCTCAAAGAACATTCTTCCATCTCACCTTATTTACTTGTATGTTCCTGAGAAGATAATACAAAAGGCAGAGGTTCGCCCTGCTGATATAAAAAAATCCAAATCAGTATTTACTAGAAACTGCTTACGCTAAGTGCCAGCTTTTAGTTGGGAACACCACAGAGCTGTGGTAATAAAATAACTGCACCTGCCCTGAGAGGGGAGATGGAAGGAACCTTCAGCTGTTCCCGCTTCCATAGGGTGCACACAGGTGGTGCTAGGTGTTCACTGGGGATCCCCCTCTTGGAATCAGGAGGTCAGAATACTGTATTTTTCTGGGTGTAAAACCAGTATTTCACACTGACGTTGCAAAGCCTGCAAACTCTGTAGTAGCCAGATGGTGTCAGTCTTGTATTGAAGCTTTATAATTACTCTCCCCTGGTACTCAAAAGAATATAATAAATTCTGCTGCTCACATTTTTTTCACCTGTACTTGCCTAAAATAAAAAAAGAAAAAGAAAAAGGAGTGACTTGCCAAAATCTGCTATGAGCAGGTCACACAGACTGTCCTTGAATTGCAGTGAACTTTTCCAGTCCAGAGTGCAAAATCCGCATTTCCTTAAATCGAAGAGCTCATCTTTGAAAAATTGCCTGATCTGTCTGTCTTGATTTCATTGTCAGAATGACTGACTCTTGCAGAAATGCTTCTTATCAGAGAGGGACACAGAAATAAAGAGTGCCTGCAAGACTTTAAACGGACTTAACCCGCCCAGAATAGGAAAAAACAACAGCAGTGAATGACAGACCATTTTAGGCAGGCACCATTACCAATTAAAAAAAATTCTCATAATATGCAGAGCCGCAACACATTGCTAAAATGGTAATTATTATATAATCCATTAGTTAATGCAAACATTATGGGCTTTTGGATGAGCTGTAAAACCAAGTTCTTGGCCACTCTTAACCTTCAGAAGTGCTTTGGCACTTTGGCTAAGAGCTGAGGTGTTAACACAAGGGCTCTGTCCAAATTCCATTTGGGTAACTATATTTTGCCTAACTGACATTTGCATGTAATTTTGTTAGATACATTATTATTCCTTGCTTGTTCTGTAGTACAGAGCTGCTGTATTAAGAGCTGCTGCTGTCTTGCCTGAGGTTTTAATAATCCAGGGACGAGCGAAGGGATCCCTGTTAGTACCAGAACAGGGGATATGGTCAGTGTTTTGGGACTTTGGACTGAAAGTGCTCTATAAATAAATGTCTATAACCAAAGCTCTGTTTCAAACATCACGGATACCCTGGAAGCCTTGGCGTTTGCTAGTGATGCTGAACCCCTGAGACTGCTGGCAATATTAAGGGAATTGGTTAGCATCCCTGCCGAGCCCTGAATGAATAAAACAAGAAAACTGGCAAGAGGGCTCAAAAAATATATGCTGTGCGTCTTTTTCTTAGCTGAATTTAAACTACTTATTTTCAAAACTATCTATTCTATCCGAAATCTGTACACTGCTTCAAATCTGAGCAGCTTCTGTCTCCAGAAGCAGACTTGACAGGGTCACTTGGCCATTTTTCTGTGAGGACTGGGCAGGGGTTTGTGTTGTGACTGCCCTGTTGTTTTTCAGACAGGCTGTTTTGGAGGGTGTCTTTAGGAAATTTGCCCCATCTCCTGTGGAAGGTTATTCTCTCACTGGATTCTCTGGAATAGGAATGTTTTGTTGTCTATCTTTCATGTACGTCATCTTGAATACTGTGACCAGGACTGCTGTAGGGAAAGGTAATCCTCATGGAAGCCACGGTTCCTCAGAACACAGTTATGGAGGACTTCTCTTGGGGCAGTCTGGTCTGCACTGAAGTGCTAAGGTGGAGGAGCTGCCCACGGCAGCTAGCAGAGGGTAAGCCCAAGTCAGTGCAGTAACTGCTGAGTCCTGCAGTCCCTCCTGCCTTCTCATCCTTCTGAAGGGCCATGTGTATACCAATAAAATGACCACGGCCGCAGTGAGGGTTGGGCTGCTCTCTTGTGGCTGCCCACAGTATCTGTTAGCCCATCCCATGGCATGCATTTGACTGAGCCACCCGGCACCCTCCCAGATGGTACCTGGGCTTGTTTCTGGGGACAGTGTGAGCCTGGGACTGTTCTCCCTCTGTGGCAGAAGAATGGGACCAGTCTGCTCTGGAGGGGCAGAGAGGCAAGCGGAGTGGGCATGACCGCTTCAGAGCTGGTTATGTCTATACTTTGGGAGCAGAAAGAGAACGGGAAATGAAACCAAGCTGTGAATACCAAATACTTGTGGTTGTGTCCTGTGGGTCAGGGTTGTACTTGGGTCTTTTCACCATAAGCTACTTCAGTCCTGAGCAACCAAGACCAGTGGAACAGGGGAAGACAGCAAAATTTTTATGTGCCCTGTTCTGCCTAATGTCACTAGCCATACAGGAGACTACAGCGGCCTGGCTGGTTTGTGCAGGAAAGCTCAGATCTGTCAGCTCTGCATAACAGTCAGGGACTTTGGACCTCTTTAGGACTAAGCAGGCCACGGAGATAGAATCATAGAATCATAGAATGTTTTGGGTTGGAAGGGACCCCTAGAGGTCATCTAGTCCAACCCCCCTATGGATGGAGAATCCTCTGACGACTGTGCTCCCACAGCTTGCATTGACCAAGGCAGAGGACCCCTCTGAAACCTTGCAGCTGCTTTCCTCCTCTTGCTGTAGTGAACCTCTTTGTTAGTCTGGATTTAGTTTGTTTATTTTATGCCTCTGGAAAAATGGTGACACCTCTCTTTTCACAGCCTGACAACTGACAGTCACTGACAATTCGTAGGCAGCATCACCATGTGGGGCATGGGAGCTGGAGATGTAGCCAGTGGTTTCCAGTTCTCCCTCTTGTATCTTGCCACTGTGAAATAGGCTGTTCTCTTCCAGTATCAATGACCTCCATCCCCCTCATCCTTCTATCCTTAAAAACATTATACCGGGCTTGGCATCCTGTTATTTAGTCTTCTGTCTCACTAAAAATGTGAAACAAGCAGTGGAAGCTGGTACTGTGTTGTATATAGAGAAAAAGTGATACTTTATGAATTTTATGATGCAAAGCGTCGCTTCCAGTGGGTAGCTCTCAGTTTATCATGCTTGTTGCTATGCAGACTCTGGAGAAATGCTGGCTCTCACACAAATGAATTTACAACGTATTTTATGTGTTATAAAGTCAAAACCACGACTTGTTTCCAAGTGGAAATAAATACAAAGAAAACCTATTATGCAGAATGGAAACTAGATGATTCCAGTTTTTCCTTTTGCTATGTTGGAGTTTGATTTCTTCTCCCAGGAGTGCTACTCCAAGAGTTATAATCTAGTAGTACCCTATTTGTGGGTTTGGCGGCTATGTAAGAGTCCTAAGAAACCTTTGTCTTTCTGGACTAGTTTTTCCATTGAGTTCATAAGCCTAAAAAAGGGTCTTCCCAACTCATTTGTACTCTTGAAACCATAAGAGATTTAAACAAAGGGCTATATTCTGTTTCTGCCTTACTGTGATGCAACTCCACAGGAACCCCCTTCACTTCCAAGGATTTTATCTGGATCTACATAAGTGTAAATCACACCAGAATTTGGCCACTAAAAATGCAGCTGATTTAGATATTGGCTTAGCATGGCTGGCATTAATAATCTCACTGTATTTAGAGATCCATCCAGCTCTCTTCCAACTTAATTTCCTTTTAGTTTGGGGTTTTTTTTTATATCCCTTGATGGTAATATGGGTGAGATGACGGGTTACCTTACCTAGCAATACAGGATGTAGAGTGACAGAAAACACTGAAACAGTGGGAGACTGTTGGCTAGCGCTGATGGTAAAAGTGCCATCCACACCCTGCAAACGCCTAAATCAGTGAAGCCATAAGACATTTTCCAAACATGCAGTACAAATTAGAAAAAGGCCTTTTATGCCCTTGTTATTGCCAATGCTGTAGAGAAAGGAAATTGAAACCAAGGGGCCTTCCCAGAACAAGCTCTTCCTTATCACAGGACATGCCGCACTTGAGGTGCCCTTGTTACATCTCAGCTCAATTTTGGCTTTCAGGAGTCAGAATGAGCTTATCTGTGACTTTTTCATGTTTACTTAAGCTCTCAGCTTGATAGTGATGCACGACTAACACTTGGGTGGTGCAACGTTCCAGGAGATTTGTAAAGTAAATGAGAGAGAGAGATATGTTTAATTATATAAAGTTAGTTTGGGAGCTTTGTTTTCCACAACCATTGCTATAAAATCTGCAGGCAGCGACTTCAGCCCCATTTGGAGCCCTCTGTGCTCTGCTAGCAATGCAGAGGGACCCAGAAACTGCCATCCGCAGCTAACTGGGGATTTTTTTTTGGCTGCACGTTGCCATTTGGCTACATCCTTTTATGGACAGAGGAAGATTTGCCTGTATATTCTGGGGTACTTTCTGTAGGGAACATGGTGGGGAACACTGGCCATTCAGCATGGGTTAAGCAGCCCTGAGACATGTCCAGATCGTACTGGGGATCGAGTCAGTACAGAACAACCCCTTGAACATGGAAGTAGCAAGAAGTTTCCCCTCCTTTGCTACTGCATGGCTCCTTTGAGTACTTGTTGGAAACAGCCAAGGAAGGAGCCTCATAACTTCTATTACTGCATTTTTAAGTACTTCCAAGAAAACATAATATGATTTTTCTATCTAATGACCTTGAGTGATCATGTTTTAGTTTATTTTTTAGTTTTTAAATTAAGAAATCTATCTGGAATTGATGGTTTATTTGGCAAAAAGTGTCCCTGTGTCTTTTGTTTTTATAAATTCTTTTGTTACAGTGCAATTTTCAGAGCCTTAGAATTGCCACATAAACTTCCAGGATGACTGCACCTTTACAAAGATATAATGCAGGTGGTTTTATTCTGAAACAATTGACATGCTTTTATTCTAAATTCCTTTGATTATTTTTGGAAAACAAAGTAAAGGACATAAATTTTGTTTGGTGCTTGCACAAAAAGCAAAAAAGAAGAGCATCTTTGCTTTTATTAAGTATTTCTTTGTGGTAGTGGTGCAAGATATTTTAAGTTTTTTGCAGTTGTTTCTTGATACCTCCTCTAATAGATGTTTTTTCTCACCTCTTAGGCATGGGTGAGCAATGAAAACATGAACCAATAGGCTCACTATTTCATTTTTTATGAGATCTGAAAAGGACAGAAGAAATAGTGTACTCTCCACCAAGTGATCACACTGCCACTTACCACTTAGTCTTGTTGGTAAAGTCAGCACAGGAAAATTTTGCAGAAGAGGCCTCCTTGCCCATTCACAAGATGGGACATATATGCAAAGTAAATTCTCTTCATACAGTAATCCTGGTTGGTCGCTTGTTGACCAAGAAATCTGCCTTTGGCCTGTCCTATCACAGTGTTTCCAGAGGCACACTAGGCAGAAATTCTTTAACACAGTATCTCTACAGAAGGAGTGCTCTCTGGGTGCTTTGGAGCATATCAGCTGGTGTATGCAATGATCCGACCTCCAGAGACCTGCACCGTATAGGATTCCTCCCAGGCAGAGTGGATCCCTCCCCCCCCGTCATATTTGCACCGTCATACTAACCTCAGAGCACTCGGCCTTTCTATGCATATCTCAAAGTTGTTTTGTATAGCCTGCACCCACTTGCATGATGTGGTTCTTCAAAAACTGTGACAAGAACACATAGCTATTTCATTTTTAATGTAGCACCTTCCTGACAAACATATCAGTATCACTTACCTTTTGGGTGAAAGGGAAAGGTGGACATGCAGAGAGTCCCACTGATTCCTGTCCATAAGCACACAAACTGTCACTCAAGAACAATGAGGTGATAGTCATTGATATTTTGTTGAAGTGAGCCATGTCCTCTCTCCAGTACACAGTGTTGGTGCATGGGGTCACATCCAAAGATCCGCTATGGGGTAGGGACTAGTTAGCATATAATTTTGCGAATTTCCGTGAGAAGACCAATCACAACATACTTGCTCATGACAAATTGCTGGGCCACAGAGCTGTGGGAGTCTGTCCAGCTTACAGAGAGCAGTGCCAAACCACTTCTGGCAAAAACCAGATGTACTGCCACTGTACAGCTTCTGACAAAAAAAGAAAAAAGTGTGAGATTTTGCATCATGAAATCAACAGCCCATTGGTTTATCATCCATGTCTGGAGTTACAGCTCTGCCTTTCAGTTGCTGGAAGAGTGGATCACATGCCTCCTGGAGAAGCAGTGTAAAATTGGATGGAATAATGCAAAGTCTATTGAAGGGCAGGAGAATATGCTTATTTGAAACAAGTGAATAGTAAGTCTATATTAGTGAGGAGAGGTGTTTCCTCTGGTAACTGGTCTGCCCGTGGGAATGCTGAGTTCCTACATCTCTGTCTCCCTAAAGAACACCTGCAAATTCATTAGGCCAGATAAATAAAAGGAACCAAAGTACCTAACATTTAAGTACTTGGCCTCCTTACTGGATACCTTAACTCACTTAGGCTTTTAAGTGCTGTGGAGACTTCCAAAACCACTAATATGCTGAGTGCACTGCTACTCAGCTCTAAGTACAGGTAAGAGCAAAGAGCTGAATAAGGGAGAAAAAAAGGAAAATGAAAGAACACAGAAATAAGGATGTAGAAAGATTATTTGGTGTAAATTTAGTGTAAGTTTCAGTGCAAATCACTGGGACTATAGTGGAGGCTGATAAACCTTCTAAATTATGAACCAGAGTATTTAAGACACCTTTTATAATTCTTTCCATCGGTACTAAAGAAATACTAAGTGATATCGCTTTGAGATGGAAGCTGGGTTGACTGGTAAATGTAGATAATTTTAAAAGGAGTATTATTTAACTGGAAACTTGTTAAAAGTATTCCTGCCTTTTAGTCGTGTGCTGCCAACTGAAACAGTCCACATTTGAAAAAACACTAATGAAAACTTATTTAAATTATGCAAACACTAATTTTACCATTTGAGTTAATGTAACAAAAATTGATTTTGAATTTTTGGCAGAAGCCCAGTAAGAATGAGTTGAGTTTTACACACATGTTTTCAGGAAACTTATCTAACATTCATAAATATCAGTGGAAATTTAACTCTTTTGTATGAAATTGTGTTACATTGTGTTCATGTAATATTTTAAAATATGTCAAAGGTCGTTGGAGTGGATTTTAGGGGTTCTTTTAGCAATTCTGTCAATCTCAATAAGATAAAATAAAGGATAGAACCATATCAGTGGCTGTTTTCAGTAACAAAAATCTGTTGTCAGCTAGGTTGAGAAGACCCTGTGGAAAAGCATGAGCAATGCTTTCCAAGTGGTTACTGAGTTTGCAGTTTCAGTAGGCACTGAGGGTTCTGATTTAGATCCAGACGTCGTGATGCAGAATCAGCTTTGCCATAAATTCAAATATACCGAGGTCCAAGAAGGTTTAATGCTAAATCCAGATATCAGAATGAAAACCCATCTTTGAGAAAGCTCCTAAGGTCCAACTGACGTCTCAACAGTGCTGTCAATAGGGAGTGACTTCATAAAATGCACTAATACAAAAGGTAAACTGAACGAGCTAATGTAAAATCAGTGTAATGGCAAGAGAATTGGGTGGTTTTTTACATGAAGGTTTAAATAATTAATTTTCTTCTTCCATTTTTGACATCTCAGCCCATCTCAGGCAAAAGTGTGGGCTGAGAAGACAGCTACACTAGGTAGGCAGCCAATTAAAACAAACTTTCATAAAAGAGCAGGATGATTTTTCAGGACAGGCATCGTTATTTTGTGAGCACTAATATAACTTCCTAAATGTCTCACAGATGCAGTCTGAAAGAAATCGCATCCCCCTCCCAGTAAAAATATGTTAGCCACCTCAAAGAAGAGACCATCTGGAGGCTTACTCACTTTGGGGGATGCTGAGTTAATTGAGTGAAAGTCCAAATAACTCTTTAGGAAAGACATGCTGAGGAATAGCTGTAGACTCTAAAGTGATTTAAAGAAATGTATCTCCAAATGAATTTGCTTCAGTATTGCTATTACTTAATCAGTTGCATTTTCACCGTACTTGGGAAGCCTAGTCATAGATCAGAGGACTGCAAAAAGGAATTTAAATACTGTTTTATATATTTACACTAAAAAGACAGTTAAAATCCAGTAATATTTCAATAATAAAATCAATACAGGTAGTTACAATTTGCTCTGGCAACTCTGTTTTCAGACTAGGGTAACGTAGCTTTCAGGTAGTTTAGGAAAAGTTTAAGCTTGTTCTCAGGTAGTTTAAGAAAATAATATTCAGAAAGCCTCTGAAACAACCTCTGAATTAAGACATACGACTCCTATTAAAATCAGCCAAGAATTTCCAGTGGCTGAAAAGTCAGAGTGTTACAGATTTTTATCCACATGATTTTCATTAAGTTTAATAGATATCTTACAGACCAACAGAAGTTTCTAAGAGGGACCAGGGGATGAAATGTACGTCAGGCCAACTATTGCTCAATACTGGGGTCAATACCTTTTAGTTGCTTCATTAAGGGTCTGGATGATGGGACAGGATGCACCCTCAGCAAGTCTGCAGATGATACAAAACTGGGAGGAGTGGTTAATAGACCAGGTGGGTGTTCTGCCATCCAGAGGGGCCTCTCCAGGCTAGAGAAAATGGTCAACAGGAACCCAATGAACTTCAAGAAGAGGGAAATACCAAGTCCTGCACCTTGAAGAAACAACTCCAGGTACCATCACAGACTTGGGGCTGACCGACTGGGAAGCGGCTTGGCAGAAAAAGAGTTAGGTATCCTTATAGATACTAAGCTGTTCATCAGCCATCTGTGTGTCCTTGACGCAAAGCAGGACCCAGGATGCACTAGGCAGAGTGGTGCCAGCAGGTCAAGGGATGATTGCCAGCTTTTCAAGTGAAGAGGCAGTAGCAAAAGGAATGTACTCATTGTCTTGTTCAAAGAGGTGACTCCATCTGCTTGGAGGAGAGTCTAAGCTGTTACTGAAAGGTTCAGCCCAGGCGTCCACCAAAGATACTTGAGAATAATATGGGATTACCAACTCTTTGGTTCCTAGCTTTTCTGGCTGCTTTTCTCCTGGGTTTGCTGGTTGCTGTTAGGAATTGCTCTGCCTTTTCAGACCTGTCTACATGTTCAGAGCTGCTATTTGTCTGCTACATTTCAAGAGTTTTTTCAAAGTGGCGATACTGCGTTGAGGGGGTGCTGAGATCTTTCAGTTGAGAAATCTCCAGTATCACTCCTCAGGCTGCTGTTTCCAGCCTGGAATCTCATCAACCCTAAGCATTGTAGATCCCTTGAGTTTGCACTCTCTGTGCCATGACTTGACAGTGTAGGAGATAGAGGACTGTCTTCGGAAGACAGTCTTCTGACTGACTGCTAGTGCAGGATCTATAGCTTGAATTTTTCTTCTGCTTGGTTCCTTTTATTGCCTTTTTCCTACATACTGCTCTTTTCTAGATTGAGTCTTCTCTTTGCTCTTTGATTCTTTCTTTGCACAGCAATTCTTCTTTCATTGGTTTTACCCTGGATAAGTTGAATTGATCCTGTCCTAGTGACTGGAGATTTTCATGTCTCAGACCTTATCCTTATCCTTTAATCCATCCTTTCCCCATTGTTATAGTGGAATTACTTATTTACATCTATTTAGTCTTTGACTTTAGTGGAGCTGGGATTGTTAAAAATTGGTCAGAGTGGTCCCCTTCCAATTCATGTGAAGTTCATACCAAAATAAATTAGATTTATGAACCTAAATATATTTGAGTATCTGTCTTATTGCTTCTGGATGATATCCATAACAGGCTTAGGAAAACAGTCTTAAAAGTATATTGTGGTGCCAAACTGTATTTAAAAAACCCCACCAGTTTCATCCTGCAGATTGTAATAACCTAGCAGTTATCATAAGTATGGGAATTAAGAGCAAAAGGTTCAGTTCTCTTTGCTGCCTGAGGATGCTGAAACCCAGGACAGGCATCAGCTCCTAACGGTTGCTGTGAGTGGCACTCTGCTCTTTCTTACATCAAGGTTGCTGCAAATAAAAATCAAGAATATTTTCTCAGTGAGAGAAGAGTGACTCTGTAAAATGGATAGAACAGTCAGAGCTTCCAAATGGTAGAAGAGAGTGCGGAGTAGCCGTAGTAGCTGAAATCCCTCTATTGCATTGTTTTCTCCAGCAGTCTGAATGCAAAGCCAATTTTGCTCTAGACTTTCAGGTTTTGAAGCCTTCCAGGATTGAAAGAGTTGCTTCTTAACTCATTTGGCCCATTCAAAAGGGGAAACTGCTCAACTGTAGGACATATGGCTCATAGTACCTTTAGCTTCTCCCTTCCCTGTTCTTCAGATAGCTGATTTGTCTTTTTTATCACTTGAATACTTTCGAGCAAGAACTGTGAAGTCTCCTGTGTCCTGCTGTTGTGAATGAGTGACTTTACACAATTTGATTTAGTAGCAGTTTAGAATTTATTTGTGCCTTTATGGCAAATCACAGGATTGGATTGTAATATTTCAATAGCACTCAATCATCAGTCAACTAACAGTGATTCAACAATTTTGTTTTAATTAAAACAGTGACTTAGTTAAAGATTTGAAAATGTCAAGGTCCACTCGATTACTGCATGGAAGAAGTACACAAAGGAAAATTAAGTTACACTCGAGTTAGACTGATTCACAAAGAGACCGTGGATGCAGAGAATAAGAGGGACTCTTCCGTTGAGTCACGAGGTTCAGAGTAGACCCCCTTGCTTTCTAAACTCCTTTTCAGAGAGGAGTCTAGGTGTGGCTAGGTCCAATCTTTAGTCTCAGACTTGGTCAACAGTTTATGTCTAAGGATAATACGTGTCTAGCAGCAGTCTAAGGTTTATTCACAGTTTTAATGTGGACCACAAGACTTTTAACAGCACTTAATCACTGATTAAATTAACATTCACAGAGTGAGCCAACTATAATCATGACAGACTCACATTGTCATTAGATCACACATTTACAGATTATGTAAATGGATTCACACATGCATACACACAGACATGATTATATGTATTTTATAAATATATATATATATAAAATATATATATATCTATAAATAAAGGTATACCTGTTAAAAATTCCCCTCAAGCTCAGTGAAATATTCACCTCAAATGTCTTGGCATTTCTCAAAGGGCAAGGGTTGAACCTCAAGGAGTGAAGGGTTTCAGTCCAGGCTCCACTGTTGGTCTGTGGTGATGGACCTCCAACTTTTGCAAACTTAGGAGTTTGTGAACTCTGAGAGGAGTCCCACTCAGAGGGAGGTGCTGGTCGCAGCCCACTACGGTCCAGGAGAGCTCAGAGGGCCTCACTTAAGACTGCTGTTTATAGGGTCATGAGATGATTGGCTTCAGCCATCAGTAAATTTCCATCCTGGCCACAATCTGGGGTGGTAATTACTGGAATTCCAGTAACAATGGTACTGCTTTGCTTGGGTTACGATCCAGGTAAGGTGTGTTCCAAGGCTGCCAAAGGATAACTGACTGTTCTTGCTCTCGCTGCCTGCCTTGACCAATCAACTGGTGCTTTTAGCATGGACAGTGCTGCTCCCAGCCTCAGCCATGTAAGAGTTCCTGGTATGGTTAAGGGGCATTTAGCTGTCCAACTCATTACACAAAAGTCAAGGTCTGTCGGGAATTCCTGAGGTTGTAAAACAGTCCAGGAGAGAAAAGGGTGTGTGTGTGTGTGTGTAACACCACACCTGTACACTGCCTAGTACATAGTCACATAGTCACTATGGTGGAAAACAAGCAGAATTAACTATAAAACTCAGAGAGAATCAAAACACAACCTATGAGGTCCACATGCACACTCTCCTTTCCCCCAGCCTGACTTCCTCCACGAAGTGGAAAGTGCTGCTGTGTCCGTGTGTTCTGCTGAATGGATGCAGTCCTAGTCCATTGTCCATACTAAAGGACCATTTGGAGCACAATAAACACTTCTTCCAAAGAAAACCTGGGTGCACAGGTGGAAGGTTATATAGCAAGGTCTTATCCTGACCTCAAGACCAGAAACAAGAAACTACTACCCTTCCACCTAAACTCAAAATTGTATTTTAGTGATGGCCTAGTGAAGCCAAAGGGGTGTGACACCTTTCAAGAAGTTTTTTCAAGGACTTTGAATAGCTGCAATCTAAAGGACATGTATTTTTCTTTTTTGGGCTCACACACAATTTGTAAAACCTGTAACACTGGCCAATCATTTATACAATGGAGAAGAAAGAAGAAGAAAGGAAGACAAGAAAAAGGAGGATAGACAAAAGAAAAGAAGAAGAGCAATGAAATTTAAGGAGAAAGGAAAAGAAAGAGACAAAGAGGTATAGTACGTGAGCTGGGATGTCAAAGCAGAGGAGGAAAATAGGGGAGGAAGGTGACCAAAGGGAAAGAAAGAAGAAATGTATTCTGGAGCCAGAATAGAGGAATAAGATAATCTTGAAGCAAGAAGTTTTATGGGGAAAAGGAGGCAATCACACGAAAAGTAAGGGTGTAAAATGAGAAAATGAGCAATGGAAGCATAAAGAGAGGAAGAATAATAAAGGTATCATGAAGCAGAGCTGCTACATCAAGTGATGGAATTCTAGATGTCAGAATTAAAGTAGATGAACCTCCTCTTAATATGTGAAAAGAACTACTTTTTTTTTTTTCAAGTTTAAGGGCTGTAGCAGAAATAAGGGTATTTTGTAGAAAATACAAGATGTCATGATTTTTACCAGTGTTGGTACATATTGCTTTGTAACAAATGCCAAAGTAGAACAGACTACATCAAACTGTTGTGTAGAAATTAGGAAAAGAAAACAGAAACCTGATATTTTATGACACAGGCAGGAAAGAACAGTCTTGTTTATGCTATGACTTACAAATCTGTGGTAGCTATTGTGACCAGTGTCCAGTCCTCACTTTATACATTACTCAGTGTAAAGGATGATGTCATAGAAGGATTAGATCTAATCCCGGATGAGAAAGCCTTGTGATGACTCAACAAGGAACAGAAAAGAGAGAACTAAATCAGCTTAAAGTCAGGCTTTATGGGTTTGGATGGAATCAGCATTTTGCATGTGTGGTCATGCTTTGCACAGAACACACTCAGTTCCCCATGATACTCTGTCTATGTCTTTCTTATTCCTGCCTCCCATTTTGGCATGCTGCTGGCCCAGTCTCTGGCTGCCACTAACACAAAGTAGGAGACCATGCTCCAGGATCGATACAAGGAAAACTTTAATTAACAGCGGAGCTCTTTGCACCACATAAGTATCACAGTGCACTGATCAGTGCAAATAGCCAATGGATAGACTAGGGCAGGCCTTCAGCTGTCATGTATTAAAAAATGTGGTGGCCGAATAAACCAGCTTTAATTCTCCAGTTCTGTTGATAGCCTTTGAATCTTCTGTCTAGCAAAGCACAGGCACAGTTTTAAGTGACCAGATTTGCTCACCTACTAAATGGTTAGTGTGGATTAACTGCTGGTTGCTCCAACCCCAGAGCTCTGCTCAGCCAGGTGAATGGTGGCAAGAGATCAGGTCTTTCTGGAGAGGACCAGTCTGCAATTTGTGTAGAAGCTATTGATGAGCCATGCAACATTTTTCAACAAGCCCTTTAGTCAGACCATCACTTCCTTGGGAATCAGCTAGGCAGTAAGGTCCTCAGGGCACCGCTGGGTCAGCATTACCTGAATCAGAAGCAAAAGGTGAGTGATTTGAGTGTTATCTGAAGAAGTCACTGCAAAGCAGGCCTATTCTCATGGGTCCTATTGAAGAAATCGTTCTTGTATTGAAATGAAAGCAAGCCATTCACAGAGATTTATATAACATTTAATTTAACTTTTATTGGAAAAGCACCAGAATCCTGTTTGGGGAGGTAACAAATGGAAAATTACTTTGCAGCTCATCATGGCTCTGATAGATATTTCCTTATTTATTTATTTTGGAAAGTGTTACAGAAGTGAATGATAATTGTTGCAGAGATGATTTAATTTCTGTTTCAGGGAGGTACCATTTAAAAGTTTTCTTTAGGTTTTAAGCAGATTAAGAAATGGGGACTCCTGTGATATAGCCCAGTGTAATGTTTCTTTACTCACACTGTTATTTTTAGTCTCAAAACCAATTACCTCCTTGGAAGGTGCCATTTAGGCAAAACAGATTTTTAAAAGCCTTACAGCTTTATTTCAAAAGTTTACTAGACAGTGTGAGGGCTATGAAAGCTCTTTTTTGCAACTGCCAATTTAAAACCTTAAATAGGAGGGCCAAATCTGTCCCAAATGTAAGTCCCTTGATGTGGATGTGACAGTTGGAATTAATTTCGTCCATTATTTTCGGTGCTCGTTACTCAACATTTAAATTACTGTTGCAAGGCTTAGAGGTGTAAGAGAAGAGCTCAGGAAGGAGATTATAGCACATGGAATAAAAATGAGAAAAGTAACAATTTTTCCCAATTAGGAAGTACGCAATTGCGTGATACCTCACAGTTAAAATATTGTGTAAACTGGAAGAAACATGGACACAGAAATCAATGACAATGGTTATCTGACAGCTCTTTGTCATCCTTTGTGTAACAGCTTTGACATCCCAGCCACTTCCCAGTGGACAGTTGTCAATCCAACTGTCAAAACCACATCCCAGCTGCAATAGTTTTGCATAGAGAGGTCTCAGCCTGAGGACAGGAGGGAATCCCAGCACCCTGGCCACACAGAGAGGAAGTCACACTGTCCTTGTGTGCTCCCCTGACAGCGGAAAATAAATAGAGTCAGTCCAGTGACTGGTGATCTTTTCCTCGCTATAAAAATGTGTTCTGGCAGGGGGTCTCCTTTCTCTCTTCTCTATCCTGCTGCAGTTTTTTCTTGCCTAATCATGAGTTTCTGGGTTTTGGGAGGAGACAGCATGAATATTTGCCAGCAATTGGTAAATTGCTGTGACAGTATCTCATAATCCCTTCTACAAAGCTTTCTTAGGTTATTGAATCACTGTCTTCTGTCATACTATGGAGGGCAAAAGGAGAAAAACATTTCAACATCATGTGTTCCCAAGAATGATCTGGAAGAGGTTTTGGTAGACTGATAGTAAAAAAAAAATAAAAATTACAAGATCAAAACAAGGGTAGATCTGCAAAAGGGCTCAGGGTTGACTGAATAAAGAGTTGAGGAAGTTCTGGAGAAACCTGGGTGTAGCTGAGTCTAATTATGATCCCCCAAATCCCCTGCTCAGCTGCAGCTAACCCAATATAGATGCCTAAACTCACCAGGGGCCTCTTTGTTTGATGTTAAACATCACTATTAAGAGAATTCCATTCTGTGCAGCCCATCTCAGATTGCCTCAGTATGAGAAGCTCAGCAGCTGGTTCAACACTTGATCAGGTTTCAGAAATAGGAATTTTTCCTTAAGTCTCTTTAACTTGTAAAATATTCTCAGAACATTCCTAGCAAACACAGAGATTAGTGTGTTACTTGAAAAACAAAATTATGCATAATTTTTTAAAGGAAGCAGAAGGGAATTTTAAAATTTCTTCATAATATAAGATAAAATTTCTAATACTTGCAATAATTGTGAAATTTGGTCTCTAGGCCTTCCTTGACTAGGCTGAGAAAGTTCAAAGTCAACTTTGCATCAGAACTCTTCAGATGCAGATTTGTCTGCGGTTCTTATCATATCTTCTTGAGTTGAAGCTAGAATATGTCACAGGGAAAAAAAGAGAATAACAAAATCAGAGAGAGGGAACAATAGGGGGCTCAATCCTGAAAAGTAGGGGCAACTAAACATCACAGGGAGGAGAAAGATTTCTTGATTCTGGCTACGATTTCCAGGAAATGTCACTTTATCCAGTGACTACTTGATATCAAAAAAGGAGGAGAAATGGGTTTGAATTCCCACTGGCTGAAGAGGAAAATGAAACTTGATGCTCATACTTCTTGGATAAATAACTTCGTGTTGGGTTTGCATGGCAAGGTTTTGGTAGTGGGAAGGCTACAGTGGTGACTTCTGTGAGAAGCTGCTGGAAGCTTCCCCTATGTCTGATAGAGCCAAAGCCATCTGGCTCCAAGACCAATTCACTGCTGGCCAAGGCTGAGCGATGGTGGTAGTGCTTCTGTGAGAACATATTTAAGAAGGGGAAAATAAAATAGCTGGGGAAGAGCAGCCAGAGGAGAGGAGTGAGAATATGTGAGAGAAACAGCTGCAGAAACCAAGGTCAGTGAAGAAGGAGGGGGAGAAAGTGCTCCAGGAGCTAGAGCAGAGCATGCCCTCCCTGGACCTGTGGAGAGAGAAACCCACGCAGAAGCAGGTTTGCTGGCCGGGCTGGTGACCCTGTGGGGGACCCATGCTGGAGCAGAGCAGTTCATGAAGAACTGTGGCCCATGGGAAGGACTCACACTGGAGAAGTTCATGGAGGACTGTCTCCCATGGGTGGGACCCCATGCCAGAGCAGGGGAAGAAAGCAGGGAGGAAGGAGCGGCAGAGACAATGTGCGATGAACTGACTGCAACCCCAATTCCCCATATCCCTGCACCCGTTACGGGGAGGAGGTAGAGAAAATCAGGAGTGATGCTGAGCCCAGGAAGATGGGAGGGATGGGGGAAAGTGTTTTAAAATTTGGTTTTATTTCTCATTATCCTTCTCTGATTTGATTGGTAATAAATTAAACTTATTTCCCCAAGTCAAGTATGCTTAGCCTGTGATGTTTATTGCTGAGTGATCTCTCCCTGACATTATCTTGACCCACAAGCTTTTTGTCGTACTTTTCTGCCCTTGTCCAGCTGTGGAAGGCAAGTGATAAAGCAGCTTGCTGGACCCTGGCATCCAGCCAAGGTCAACCCACCACAGCCTTAAAATCAAGGCTTGGGCATCCCAAAATTTTGTTTCTGGCAGGCCATTCGATAGCTTGTAGAAAGAGGGATACAACAAAATCCATTAGCAATAAAGTGCCTTCATAGACATTAGCACATTATAATGTTCTTTATCTTACATAACCAAAATCGTAAGTAGGAGAATTCATGTTTCAGAGGGACTTTACTACTTATCACATGAGACAATTTGGGTACAAGAACTTTTGTCCTGGGATTGAGTCAAAGCAATTAAAATTTATATCTCTGTTTTTTCTTCCACTAGCCTCTCCAGTAAAGTACTATCCTTGCTCATGGCATAAGATTGGGATCACAGTTCAATTGGTGCCAGATTAAGCTGTTCCAGACACACATCACAGGAAAGACCAAAGAGTCAGGATTAATTTCCAATTACTCTGTTCCAGGAGGTCTTCTTCCACTCCCAAAAGCTCTCTGATCACCTACCATTTCATACAGCCTGTCTCTTATTTCCCTTTTGCCTTAACATTCATTGCTAGATCTCTCTAGTTCAAAACCCTTAGATTCTCTGAGCTCTTCTTTGTGATATCCTGCACCACAGTCATCCCCGTGATGCCCCCAGCTTTGCCTGATACACACAGCTTTTGCTGTCCTAGTTGTAGTGAGAATCCTTGGGGTCTTGGAGAGAGGGAACTGCCTACCTCTGCCCTTCACAGCTCACATGGAGGTTAGGGCTGTAGAACAGACCACAAAATGAGAAACCCGCCCCTTTTGGTAACTCTGGAAAAGACTCTTCAAGTGGTTTTATGCTTCAATGCAAAGCAGTAACTGTAATCTTGTAGGTATGCATTTTGCATGGTGTGCTCACACCCAGTAGATCAGGCTTCTCAACCAAGAAGGATAGAGAATATGCCCTTTAGGAAACCTGATCATGCTCATAAATTAGATTGACTTTGAATTGCTTAGTCCATGTCAGCTCTAGGGATACACAAAACTACAGTTTTGGTTGTCCATGGACACTGGGTTAAAAAAAAAAAAGAAGCTGTATCAGGCATTAATGTACACTTCATTCTTGGACCAAAGTATACATGCCTGTGAACATCTATTTCTGAGATAGTTCTAGTTCCCAGGCAGAAGTCATTGATTCTCGAGTCATAATGTTAATGAAAACTTTTTAGATTCAGTTTTGTTTGGTATTGGTAAGAGAGGAGTTTTGGATTTGCCATGCATTTCTTTCCAATTTTATTTTTCTTCCCTTGGTCAGTAGAATTTAATGAAGATGTAACCAAAAGTAGAATTTTAACTGTCTTGTAATTATTCCGACTTCATAGCAAGAAAATTTATTTTATTATGTGATTCCATTTATAATTACAATATATTTACCCTCATGTAAATCAGAAGTAAGTATATTTTAATTGTAAGTTGTTTTGTGAATGTAAAATTAATCTTTTGGTGCTGAGTGAAGTATATACTTAATAATTCTGAGTATTTCAGAACTAAATAGGAATAGATATGTAATTAAACAGTATATGGGAAAGTGTAGAGCTCAAAAGTTAGGCTCAAGTAACTACATAATAACAAAAATGTGTAGTATTTACTAATTACAATCTGTGTTTCTTAAAGAATAATCAGTGACAATTGTCTACTTTGTAAAGTATTTATTTTCATCCTTATCTTTTCTCTGTCACCATATCTATGCTTGATGACAATTTTGTATTTGGGAGTTTTTTTATGTAAAGAAAGTGAATTGAATAAACTTTCAGGTTATTATTTAAAAATAATAGCAATAAGATAACAATAAAAATTAAGTTTTTATATGCAACACCTTCATATAGACTATACATATCTTCCTCTACTCTCAGAGTCCTGCCGAGGTTGATTTCTGATGAGTTACATCTGTGTACAGAACCTCCAGATATTTTCTCTCAGGATGACTTAAGGAAGCGGAGGACTCAGCTGGAGGCAGAGGTTGATGAGAAGGTAGTACTGACTTGTGGCAGTCAACAGGGGGGTAGTAAATGGGTAATAAATGAACAGCAGTATTCAGGAGATGGGAACCAGGGTGGGAGTACTGAGCTGAGGCTGTGGAGCTCAGGGGCTGCAGGAGAGGAAATGGGAAATGGAAATAGAGTGGGAGGCTAAGGTCTGGGGAAATACTTGATAAAGGGTTTGGAGAAGAATGGTAACATAGAAAAGGAGGGTTTGGTTTCAAAAAGGATTTGGAAGGCTTTATTTCTCTTGTTTGGAGGTTTGGGGACTGCAAGCACTGGCTCTGGAGGAACAGGGGTACTGGGTTAGTGAAAGGTATGGGAAAATAATTGTCAGAGATTATGTAAATTTAAGCAAGGAGAGGGGAGGAAGGTGAGTGGCTTTGGTGTGGGAGGAAGGTACTTTGGAACATCAGAGACCTTGGGAAAGGAGAACGTGGGAGGGGACCTTGGACACAAAAGGTATTTGGAGGAGTTTTTATGCAGGAAGGATTGGAGGATTTGGGACCTGGGACAAAAGGGACTGAGGACAGTAGGGTGTGAGGTTAGGGTTACCAGTCTGGGGAATATTTTTATCTGGGCCCTGCCAAATATTCTTACCTAGGCCTTGATGTTAGAGCAGTGGCGCACACACAGAGAGCTGCTTCCCTCTCTCTGTGCAAAGAACAGCCCTTCCCTTATTCTGTTTGTAGCAATTACAATAGCCTTGTTTGGACTAAATAGCACAGAGAATACCCCTGAAGTAATGAATGACATGAATTCTGAGTGATCTGGGGAACTATTGTACTGTATGAAAATTCTCTACATGACTGGCAATTTGAGAGACTGAAACTTAGTGTTTCTGAACTTGCTTCACACGGCAAGTGTGCCTAATAAATCCAAGTTTAAAACCAGACACTCTTCCACACAGTGGCATACATCACTTTCATCTTAGCTGTTTCCTTAAATATCTCTGCTCTGTAGGAAATCAGTCCTAAATCCTTTTGTCAGATCCCCAGTCCTTCAGTAGATGGCCAGATAATCCTACTCTCCATATGCGACGAGCACTGAATTTGCGTAAGTTCATGTCAGCACACATTAGTGCTCTACTTGCACACATTAGTGCTCTACTTTAGCTTTAGTCTGCTTTTCTTTTTGGATAGGGCAACACTGAGCTCACTTGAAATCCTGTCCATAATGCACGGTTATTTACAAACCACTTGATACAGAAGTCACAGCACATATTTGTGTTGGCTGATAATCCTTTGTCAATGATGGATGAAGATCAGGTGTCATTTCTGATTTTTTTGGATGTGTCAGCTGCCTCCAGTACTGTTGACCATAAACTGACCTGCACTCTGACAGTCTGGAAGCAAGGACAAACGGGATGAGTCGTGGAGCTCACAGTTATGCGCAGCTTTGAGCCCTGAAGCATATTGGCAGCACGTTGAGGCAGGGATCTCTTCTATGTTAAAAAACCCCAGCTGATTCTTCATTTCACAGCATTTTTGTTAATATGTTTACCTATTAAAATTTTGATAATGCAGCTTTGGCACTTATCTAGGTCTCTGCTTGCTTGTCTCATAAATTTTAAAAACTGCTGTAAGCTTATACAAAATGTTTTCTACAAATATTTTCCCCCACGGTCTTTTGCCTTTAGCTCATACTTCCTCCAGCTGCCTCAAAAAATAGATGAAAAAAAGCTGTACTCCATATAGCATGCTCAGAAATGCCACCCACCTCCCCCCTCAACAAGCAGCTGAACAAGCTGGTGTCTGCTGAACCTGGGGGTATGGGGCAGGTTTTATAATCAAAGGTGGAGGCAGTTCTGCTAGATAACTCCTCTTGTCTTTGTTGGCTGCATTGCCAGTATCTCTTCTGTTGTCAGCTGTGAGATGTTGCAGCATACTAATTTCCTCCATTCAGTCAGAATTTGGGTTATATCCAGCTCCAGGGGTCCCTTTCATACTGTATATTCCAGTTCAAATGACGAGAGGAGGAGAGAAGGGAAGCCTATACTTTTCTGCCTCCACTTCTCTATTCAGTGTGGGGCAGCAGAGACATAACCTCAAGTTGCCTCTAAGTTTCAGACCCAAAATGAACAGTCTGAAGTCCACCTGGAAACAGTTGCCAACCACTCAGACACGGGTTCGAGTGCTGTCTGTGTGTACAGCTCTTCTCAGGAAGTCCACGTGAGCCATCAGAGGAGCCACTAGGTGATCCCAGCATCTAGGGACACCTAGAGAATTTTGCATCCCAACGTGACAAAAGGCATGGATGGCACCAATGGCACAGTCTGAAGGGAGCCAACTTCTTGATCCAATTCTTCATGGCAAAGCGTGTTATGCCATGTCAGCTCAAATATGGGAAGAGTCCATGTTAAAACTACTAGTCAGGTGCAAATATGAGATAAACAGATACAAGCCTCTTTACCTTGTATTTACTGGCTTCCTAGACACAATTAGTGAGAGAGGTAGGTAATTAGGTGGAGAGATAATTCAGTGATCAATAGCAAATGCTAATCAGTGCAGCACAGGCATCATGGGTAAGCACTATGAGGACAGGAAATTTTGCCTTTTACAAAGGGGTGCAGTAGAGGGATTTTCTTTTTCTTTTAAAGATTCTCTTATGTGTCAGCATAGCTCTATAGTTAGACATGGCCTGTGAAATCCTACATTAGTAAGACACCGGTAAATCCATGTCCTCTACCAAGATAAATAAGATGTTCCCTCATGACTTGCATACATTATATTAATTTCTCTAGTTCTTTACTGAAGAGGGGAAAAAGAACAAATAATAAGGTGGTTGATTACACAATCCTGACATTTGTCCACTTGCTATTGCTTTTTTTGGCCCCTTTAAGCCAAGAAAGACATGAACATTGGGAAGCAGGCGGATTTCCCTGAGGGACCTGAAGTAGTGCCATGCCACAGCCAACAGCTTCAGCCACTTGGAAAAAGTGCTATGTTGTGTCTTCCAAAAACTGTTCCCAGGGCTTCATAATATTTGATGATTAGACCAGGGTTGTTTACTGGAGGGTGGCAGCTACACTCAGTACAAACTTGCTGCTTTATTATGCACTGGCTCAATCTGTTTGTGCAACACTTCACATGGGGTGATAATGTCAGTAAAACATTGGCCATGGTGTAGTGCTATTTACTAAACTATGAATGTCTCTGTTTTTCTCTTTCCAGAGTACTGAGGATAGACGGATTTCAACTGCCTTGTAGTTTTAAAAGAAAGAAAATTACTATGTGTAACTGACTGCTGTGAGATTGGTCTAGTATCTGGCCTCAAATCTGTCCCATAATGTTATAATACTCTACCCCGCCTTTTTTCATCTCCAGCCCCGGCCGCCTTCTCCATCAGCTGTTAGTCAGCACCTCTACGTTTTTTCTCTGAGACATCTACCCAAGGCACCAGAGGCAGGTGCAGGAGACAGGCACAGCTGCTCACAATTGTTTTAACGTCAATGCCCTGTTCTTCAGTTGTAAAGCATTTCCAAAGTTTGTTTTCCTTAGTGAAATGAAAACAAACAAAAAGAGCAAATCTGTTTGTGTTCCCATAAACTAGTACCCAATTATTTTTAAACCTAACTTTTACTTACAGTTTTCATCGTAAGGCTTCAGTTGACTGGGCTCCTTTGGTTTAGCTTTGTCATTATTCTATAATCCTCTGTGGCCTGAGACAATGGGGATTGAGTTTCATTTACGTAGACAAGTCATACAAAGAACATTACCACAGCAACTAAGATCCTGATTAATAAGACAAAACATTGCTCCCCTCTCTATTCAGGCAGGATTTACAGGTATTTTGCTAATCATACATCCACAGTTTCTTTGATTTCCAAGTAAAGTGCTGCCTATATTATTAGTAGCGCTGTCACCTTGACTGGTGCAAATTCACCCAGCTGTTTTATGTCAGTTGAAGGGTTGGCTTTTCAAAGTTTCCTGTTCTCATCTTCCTTGGCCCTGAGCCAAAGCACTGCCCTAGAAGTGATTACATTAAATTTAGTGTTTGCTGAAACCCCTCAACATGGCAGTGTCAGTATAACTCTTCCTTTGCTTTTCTTCTCTGGGTAGCAGCCAATAGTACGCTTTCCCTGAGAAAGGATCTTCTCAATAAGGGTAAAAGGATCTTTTTCTGGGAAGGGTTTTTATCACTGCTTTGCTGGGTGTTTTATGCCTGAAGTATGGCATTCCATGTTACTACACAGTGAGGCAAGAAAAAAATCCCCTCCCAAACACAAACATAAGCCTAGGATGACAGGTTGAATCCCTGCTCAGCTTCAGATTTTCTGTCATGCAGGTGAGTCCACACAGTGTCTATCTTCACTCCCGAACTTCGAAACAGTAATAACACTCCATATAGACCATTTTCCAGCTATGAAATGTTCAAATAGCCTTCCCTAGTGTAACTGTGGCAAGGGTAGGAGTGATATCAGTTCTCGTCCTGGGAGCTTGTGTGGATATCCCTGTTACAGCAGGAAAATTAGCCTACACTGCGTCTTGACTAAGCTGTGTGCAAATCCAGGAGGTGTTGGACAGTTTGGGTGGTGTTTCTTCTTTAAGCGGTTGTTGGCGTATCTTCCAGGGAATAGGTGGTGAGTAGGCTGGTGTACCATTAGTAGTAATATGTCCTGAAGCTTGAAACTCCCTGAGGAACTTAAAAAATCCTCTTGTCTCAGAAGTACCAAACAGATTCTCAAATAAAGACTACATCCTGGCCTCACTTACATGCAAAAAATCTATTTATAGCCCTCAAAGACAATCAAAGTCACAAAGTGCCTTTTTCACTGGAATGTGAAATTCTAAGAGCTTACTGGAATGAACCTCTCAACTCCTAAAGTTTCTTCTTGCTTGAGGCACTTCCCATTAAAAAAGTAGCAAGAAAGATTATAAAAAGAAACTCCTTTATAAAGGTTAAAAAAAAAAATGCCCCAATTGCAAATAGCTGCACATATTGCATTTACAATGTAAGCAGAACTCAGGTGATAGCAAAGACATGTTATAAACCTGGTTAGTTTGTGAGACAATACCAGCTGAGAGCATGCAGGATTGCTAGGAGCAGGCGAAAGGGGTTTGGGGGTGAAGGGCCTCTGCCCTTGAACTCACAGAGAATTGAGTTTTCTACATCTATGGGAAAAAGAGAGATTGTGCCATCCATGATTCCCCTTACCATCATAAAAACACCTGTTCCAGCTTGATTAATAATAAGCTCTATCTTATGAGTATCCTATATATAGAGAGGTGTGAACTTCATCAAGTCCAGACTTATCTCCTGCGCAGGACAGTGAGCAAGGCTTAGCAAATGTGAAGTGGGAGTCAAGCATCTACAGACCTCAGTGCACCCAGGTTGGGGTGCTGTGTCAGCCCAGCCTTGATCGTAGCACCCACCTGCCTTTGTGCTGATGCCACGTAATAACAGAAAGCGGATTCCTGGAACAAGAATCCTGGGTCTTCTGTCATGCGGACAAGGAGCTTTTCTGGTCCTTGTGTGAGAGTGCCTATCTGTAGTGTGAGCCACAGGTGTTTTACAGATGCAGAGACTGCACAGTGCACTGGCTTGCTGGTGGTCAGGGCAGTCAAAGTGGCTTTCTGGTATGAGAATTGTAACACAGATTGATAACATTGGTGAACATTTTCTGTGGATCAGCTACATCACCTTTGAAAATAGAAGCTGGACCTATCTTCAAAACACATGAACATGGACAACAGCTTGTTGAGAGTACAGCTGTTTAAAAGGGACTAAGACTGATTTTTTTCACTTTTTGCTACTGTTTGAACTTTTACAATCCTTGCTGGGTTTTCCTATGCTACAGAAATCTTATAACTGAAACAACATAAAACCAGCAATACATAGGCTAAGAAATCCAATTGAAGGTATGTTTTGGTTTCATTATCTACAGAGAATAACTGTAAGAAAAAAAAGGACTAAGGTTACCATCAAGGTTAAGAGTATAATCATACAATACAAAAAGTTTTTGTTTGCTTATTCATTAGTTGTTAACTAGCACATCTGTAATCCTCTGCTTGCTGATAATTTAGACCATGGTCATATGAATTCTCTTTAAAAACACTGCACTTTAACTAAGAACCTCCTAATGTCCAACAACGTGATATTTCCAAGAACAGATGAGTGTCTGTGTTAATTTACTATCCTCAGTCCACCTGGAATAGGCCAGTCACTGATTAAACACATGCCGAGAACTAATCAATAAAGAGCCATAACTTTGATCTAGTTGGTGCTGTTTCTGATTACATAAAGTAATGCTCTTAATGAAACATGGTTCTCTTGCCTTTTCAGTGTAAAATCCTGTGTTTCAAATGGTTGCTTATTAAAAACATTCTGAAATAGCAACAAGAAGTTGCTCTTGTTTACTCGCTTCAAACAGCTCAATAGCAGCTTGTTCATGCTCTTCTTAACTGGTTTTGTTTAGAGATTTTTACATGTGACCCAGAAGTCATGCTTTGATCTTTGTCAACAGCAAATGGCACGATTTCCTAAAGATACAGTTTACATCTATTTTGTAATGTTAACTAGGGTAAGTCGTTGCCCCAGTGTCACAAGACACGATTGCTGAATTCTCTAGGGATAAGTCCTGGCTTTAGCTGACCTAAGAGGAAGCAAAGCAGGACCAACACCAGGCATCCGTGTGCTGCCAGTCTGCTTTGACCCTACCTCATAGATGCATATTTTATTTTCTTGCAATGCAGTCAAACTTACCTGTTCACTAGCTCTGAACACCTTCCGATTTCAGCTGTCTAAACGGTTTTTAAAAATCGCAAGTGACTTCCCCCCCCCCGCTCAACTCCACACCACAGCTCTAAGTGCTCCCTTGCTGACAAGTATTCCAGTTACCTCTTCATAGCCCTTTGCAAATACTGCTTGAAACAAATGAATCCTTCACTGGCTTTAAGCTATCTGCTGTCCCAGAGTCTCCCGGACAATGTCTGCCGTAGCGAGCTGAAATGTCACTGAATTTGAGGATGGGAGCGGAAATTCACCCTTCCTTGCCAGGATTAATTTTAGCTTGTGATGACAGACTTTATACCCTTGCTAATCCTTTCCTTCTGGTGTTCCTGCAGTCTGGGAAGGGCCAAACTGTTCTCCATTAAAAATAAAAATGATAAGGCCACTGTCAATGTCTTTCTATACTTCTCACTGCTCTCCTCTCCCGCTTGGCACATGCTGGAGATGTGAATAGATTCTACAGACAGCTTCAGCTATGTGAGTTGGTGTATGAGGTATGGCTGTTCCAAGCTTTCTTGTACCCTCCAGGTCTAGTCTCTAGCTCACCTAGATCAGAGTCCTGGCTGGAGCATACCAGAACTCCTTGTTGGCTTGTGTGTCCACCAAAGAAAAATCAGCTACGGGTAGGAACAGGAGGGAGAAAGGGAGAGGAAGAAGTTGATTCTGGTTCCTGCTTTAACTGCTGCCGGTACATTTTTCCTGGTTTTTCCTCACCTGTAAAATTATTTCAGAGGAGTTATTAGGAAACTTAGAGAAAGTGTTTTCCCCTCTTGTCTCTCTCAGCTGATAAGTAACCTAGCTGTAGCAAGAAGAACATGGAACAGTTTAGCAGAGAGATCTCTAAGCTGTGCCTACTGCTACTACAGGCACGTCCTGTTACCTGTGAAGGATGTGACCCTGAAAGGTGTAATGGTTAGCCGGTCACGAAAGGCGCACAAATTAAATGCACAGGGGCAGAGTATGCTGTGGGGAGGACTGAGAGGCAAAAGCAAAATCCTTAGGATGATCAATCAGCTGGAAGAAAAGCTGACTCCTCAGCAGCTGAGTTTCTGGCAGCTGAGGATGCTGATTAAAATGCTGATTTTCTTTTTAAAACACAGCTCAAGATATGATCTATGTACTGGCCTGAGATTTTGATTGGTACCTCACTTCACAGGGTGAGGCTGAATCTTATGGTGCCTCTTCCAGTCCTTCTTGGGAGCGGGCCACCATTCTGGAAATGCTTGTCAATTCACAAAAGATTGAATGCTTGACACAAACTTTATAGCGCCTGTGCTCTTGGTGCCTCTTTATGAGTTGTTATATTTTTGTCCTGGTCATCATCAATCATCTTCTCATCAAGGCCAATTAAATCAATCAAGGTAAAGGACAGAAAAGTGGGATAATAGCAACAGTTAGCAGGGCAGAGTGGTTACTAAACACTAAATACTTTATGGCAAAACTCCAAAATGATGGGTAAGGTGGCAACAGATTTCTGGTGCATAAAACCACAGTAACTGTGTTTTGCTACTGTAATAAACAATAATTAATTATTTATCTATCTATTTATATAATAAATAATAATAAATATCAGGGTGTTACTGTGTTATTACAGAACTTGTGCAACTGTTTGGTCCCCAGACCAAAACACATCTGGGCATCTACCGGAACAACTTCTGGGCATAGGTCCATGGGAGTTTTGTGTTCTGATTTGAATGTCATAATTGATTTTAGGTTTTCCTGGAGTTGTCTGGTACTTGTGAATAAGCCTTACAGAACTTAATCATTAGCAATCAGTCAAAATGGAGTTGGGATCTCAGGCTTCCTCAGTAAGGGCTAATCTTACACCTACTCCTTTCTAATTAATTAACAATCTTCTTTGGTCACCTTATGTTTTTCTCTTATGTTTTCATTGACAGTATTTTGTTTATTTCATAGTCATCAATGTTGGTTAAATCAGGCTCCCAAAACTACAAGGAACTTAAAGGTGCACTTACTTATGTTAAAAAAGAAAAACTGCAGGAAATTCTGTTTTCTTAAATTAGTCTAAATAATAAGGTGGCACATGGGTATACTACTCTTAAAAAAAAAAGAAAATATACAATATTTTCATTGGAGCTCTGGTTAACAAAGATAAAATTGACATATTTATTTGTACAGACCTGATCATATTATATCAAAGTGCTTACAAAGTTAGATGTAATAAAAGTGGCCCAGGTTGTCATGCATTTATATTGAAAAAATAGGTTTACACTGAAATTGGGCAAAAAAACTGCAAAGCACTAAGAATAGTTCAGTAAGGTGACAAGTGCATCCTTCAGTTAGAATATTTCTAAAGAATTACAGTCAATACATTCAGCCCTAGGTATCTACTGTGCTGAAAAGATCAAAATAAACAGCATATTTGTAACAGCAAATTACAGTATTTTTGAAATTATGAAAACTCCTGTTTTCATTTTTATTTGGTGTAGTCTTTTATCAGAATCTACATACTTTTCTTTTAAATTTGTCTCAATCACCATTTATCCTGCTGAGAGTTCTACTTATCCCCAAATTAATCCAACAGGTGTCTGTATATGAAGATGGGAGACATTTTAATTTTGACAAGTTTAACAAATCCTGAGCTTTGAATAATTTTCCTAACAAATAGATGCTGGGAAATGAACCTCCATCAAATACAGGAAAATTATCTGGGTGCCCTTTGTGATGTGGACAACACATTTAGCTTCTTGTATCTTAAAAATTGCCCATGATAAACAATGATTTATGTGTTTGTAAGTCACTGAAGTATATTATTAGATACAGAAACAATAAGGAAAGAATAATATGAAAGGGAAGCTGTTAATACCTTTTATTTACTGTGTTTCAAACAGTTGACCTATTTTGATGTTGTACTTCATTTTTTTTGCTTGTTGACCTTGTAAATATCAGATGCAAATACTAATTCTTCATGGCAGATTTTGGTTCTATCACACTGTCACATGCTTTTATAGCTGGCATTTTGGACAGGGTAAAAAGTCTATGAACCTTTTAAAAAAATATTTAATAAGCAGCAGGCAGAGCTTTCATGGCTACATTGAGATGTTTTCTTCCAGTCAGATGATATTTCTTGTACTTAATATGTTCTAATATTTGCCTATGAGCAGTCATTCAACCATAAAAGGAAAGAGGTCAAAAGTAATCTCAAAATTACCTTAATTTATGACTTGACTACTAAGGGAAGCAGACTACAGATGTGTGTGTGAGACCACTTTCCTGTTGAATGAACTGTTGTCCTGGGTATTGGCTATTTCTGGTGGGTAGAAAGTGAACCCTTAAAAGAGTGACTCTGAAAGCATCTTTTCCTATTAGGATCTGCAGCAAAGTTAATGCACTCTCAGTCTAAGACATATCCAAGTTGTTGACAGGTCTAAGGGATCAGTATTGATTCGTGCATGAAGTTCTGTTTCTACTGAGGTCAACAGAAAAATCCCACTGATCTCAGTGAAGCCAAGATTTCATTGCTTATCTTTACTCACTGTTAACAAATGTAAATTTCAGGCAGTCTCATTAAAATAACCTGCTGTTATATTACATAAAAGAGTTCTCTTACCACACGTAGTAAATAATGTGTGTTAATAAATACATAGAAAGGCAACAAGAAAGGCTGAAATAATATGAAAGGGATAGCAGCCGAGACTGCAAAAATTAAGAGATTTTTTTTAAAAAACAAGGGTTTAATATTGGTCCTTTCATTAGTTCTTCACAACCTTAGAGTTATTGATGATCCCCAGTTTTAGAACTCAAAGAACCCATTTTTATCCTTGTATTCTTTTCCACAATTAAGTTCAACTTTCCATGGAAATATAAAAAGGATCAACATTTATACATATAACAATTTATAAGGACTTCATTCACCAGCAACTGTTTCCTATTTTGCTCTCAGATACACACACAACATCTAAATGCTTTGCAAATGGTAATGAATTTATGCTATAACCTCCTGGAGAATTAGAGGAGAAAAATTATCTCTATTTTACAGCTGGAGAATGGAGACAGAAAGACTTTGTGATGTGCCTGAGGTCTCTCACTGGTTTTTTCAAACTCCGTGTTTAAACCACAAGACTTTCTTAGCCTCTGATTATCTTTGCTTTGGGGATTCCAGCTTATTTAAATTCTATTCTTTTGAACACTTTTCTCTAGGCCAGATCCATGCAAAAATGATTCTTAACCTCAACAAATATCTGGAAAACCACTTGTCCAGAAGAAAGCTAAAGGTTTTATTGCATGTTCACTGGCTGCTGTAGTTTGCGAGGCAACAAAAAGAGAGCAGAAAATAGACCCTGAAGGATCTCAAAACTTCTTTGAAAATAAATGCATGGAGATTCTGATTTAATAGATTTCCTCATCCTACTTTTTCCAGGAATAGATGTACTAGAAGGTCTTCCAACTGAACTTAAGTTATGTTGTTGTTTGCACTATTAAAGTTATTAGCATTTTGCTACTTTTTTCCAAAGCTCTTTCCTTCATAATTAACCCTGAGGTTTATATGGGCTACTTTTACATATATAGATATATCTATATATATCTATATATATATCTCCTTCATTTTATGAGGACTGGATTGCATTGCCACAATGCCTTTCCCTCTGCGTTGAGTCTACACACCTCATATTTATGATCTAAATACTTTGGAAGAATGCAACTGGCAGGTTTGTCTACAGTCTATTTTGTAAGAAGGACAGGAACTATACTTATACTATACTTATACATAGCTATCATTTAGAAATTGTTTCATTTGTTTTGAAATGAATTATATCAAGTTAAGGTTTTTTTAAACTAGAGCTCTAATTATTCCCTAACATCTGCTTTGTGTAAACCTAATACAATGCAGTTTTGTCTTTGTATAGGTGTTTATACAAAGTGAGTTTATTCTACTTAAACAGAATACACATATGAGAAAACCTGGATATTGGGACCTCTATAATATGAAAACCTGCATCCTGACAGAACCAGCATATCTTATCCCTGAATGCATCGAGAGCCAGCACAGTCCTAAAGTGTTCTCCAGGGTTTGTGAGGTGAGGGATGGAGTAAAACAAAGCAAGAGGAATGAAGTTATTGGAAAGTCTCTTGATTCAGGAAGGAGATCAACACACACTTCTGTGGACCCCTTTCCACCACTCTTGGCTTGGAGAACCACATAGTATGGAAACATTGGGTGGAGCCTTTGGAAAAAAGGCTGAGAGAAAAAAACATGGAGAAGTCGTCTCCCTCCCATTAAATTTCTGCCATAAGGAATATCTAGCTTTGATTTTCCTTTTGCTTATACCCATTTCACATTATGGAACTAATCCTGACTTACTGGGTTTATTACTGACTTCCTCAGGAATAAGGAAAATTAGAGTTGGGTTCATTATATCTTGGTATGAAGCTGTCAGTGATAAGACTGAGGGACAGAGTTTAAGACTTCTAGAACTTATCCTGTGGTTTTCCTAGTTTATTCAATATAAAGGATCTTGGACATCCAGGCAGTGGAAAATTGCAGGCAACACCAGCGTTGTCCAGTGCTATGAAGTATCTGACTCTGACCAACCCAATCAGTCAGAAACCCTGCTTTGGGAAGGGGTTTGGACCAAATGGTTTCCAGATGTCCCTTCCAAATGGAATTGTTCAGTGACTGTGTTCCTACTCCCTGCTCACTGTAAAGCTATAACTATGCAGAGCCATGTCCATGGCTTTCCACATGTCCATGTTTCCCAGTGCTTTGAATTCCAGAAGTATGTGCAGCACCAGTTTCCTGGTGAGGCTGTGCACTCGTCATGCTCTACACCTGAGTTAATGCACCCTGAGCAACATGGTATCGACATTAACCTTCTTTTGCTTCCTCCAGCAGTTGGAGCAGCTGCCATCCCCACTTTACCACCAAATCCTTGAGGTCTCATACAATATATAAGTTAATAAACCAAACTGCACCTGTAGTTACTCAGTCTGGAGGCCATTGGTTGTCTGCACATTGTTTTCTTATGACTCCCCGTTCTGGGAAAAGATATCAAGGCTGCCTGTCCTTCATGAAGCCAAGTAAAGTCCTGGACAGATTATCAGTTCAGACAGGTTGTCATATAAAAAAACATAACACTAATACCAGACCCAAGACAGTTGAGGAAGCATAACAGCTGTGTTTTCATGGTGCTGAGTCAGCCAATGCCCCCTGTTAATCTGCTCAAGGAGGTGACTGTACATCACAAAGAAGTAGAATTTTCATGTGCATGCTGTTCACTGACATTTGCAGAATTTGCAGCTCCAGTGACAGTCACTGGATGAAAATGAAGCAATTATTTGGTTTAATAATGCAGATGTCAAAATAATAAAACATTCAGGACAATTATATTGGGAAACTGTCATCATAAATTTTATTTATTTTTGTTATTGTGGCATTGTTTGAACAATATATTTCCCACCGTTGAGAAAGATGATAAGCAGAGTAACTGAGCTGAAGCTAAATCACTCATAAATTCATCTTTCAGCGAGGTGAAATGTCATTAATTCAGGCACTGAAACAAGTAAGATCATTGAATATTATGGCACACTTCATCCAATTCCTCCACAAAATAATTTTCTTAAAACTGTGTTTGTAAAGAAAATTAGTATCAATCAATCAAACACGGACATACACCATTCTAATTATTTGTTTTGCCAATATCATAAAACCAGTATGTTTGGCACCTTAGCAAGTATGTATATGAAGTATAGCAGAAATATTTTGTCTTCCTTACATAAGGATAATATGGCCTATTTTGTTCATATACAACTCAGAGGACTCATTGCCCTAAAAAAGATGAAGAAGACTGGGTAGACTAGGCTAAGAGGTGGAGAGATAAGCCAGGAGAAGCAGATGACACCATCCCACCGAGAGCTGGACCTAGGTGCAACCACTTCTTGAGTTTTCAAACAGGTAGTGAAGATGCACATCACCACAGCATCACCTGGAAATTGACACCGATCTGAAATTATCTTGATCTGATGCTAGTGAAGATGTGCAGAGCTACAATTCAACCTAGCATTTCTTTAAGCACCTATACAATCCTGGCAGGTTCTTGAACTTGGTGGAGGGTTGAATTAGGAAGTAAATAATTGACCATGTAAGAGCAGAGAGAAAATTATACAGAATTCTTTATATAAAATGTAGAGTCCCTTTCTATAAATAATTTTAGTGTCATATTTTTATACTTAGATAATGTTTTAGATGTTGATAAGTACTAATGATATTATTACTAAAGCTGAAGAGAAGATCTATTTTTCTTTGAACTGTAGCCAGCCCAGATGTTTCTAATGAATATTGTGCTTTGTTATATTATTAATGATTTGAAAAGTGTGTGAACATATATATTTATCCATTCATCTACTGGTTGGTCATTGCTCTACTTAATTTCCCCCTTACTGTTTGAGAAATTATGGGAACTGTCCTAAACCAAATAAGCCATTTAACTGAGTAATCTTTCATGTGCTTTTGTGAGGATTTATGGGATTTCTCCTAGGTGAAAATGAACATTTTCTGTGACCACTAGGAGAGTTAGGCTATGTTTTACCAGTAAACCAGTTAAGGCACAGATCTGATCCGGCCTAAAATTATCCCTACGGTTTAACTGTTAATACTAGAAGTAAATAAGTCCCATAGCAGAGTTTCGGCTTACTTGCATTACTTGGGATAATACCCAAGAGCCACGTCTGGGACAGCATGGGCCAGAGACCATTGTTTGCATGGGTGAGGTCACAAAGTTTAGGGGGGTAAGGGATCCTAGCTGTCTGCCACAAGCTGGTCTGCTTCTGTTTGTTCTCAGCCTGGCAATGCAGAGCTCCCAGTGCTTGCCTGGGCAACGCACTGACTCAGCCATGCTGCTGTAGTAGAAGGTCAGATTAGAAGCTGCAAGGGTTAAACAGTAAGGTTTGCTCAGCCACGTCTGAGGGTGAGGCAGGCAGAGATGTCAGAAATAAAGAAGAGTAAATGGGCTTGATCACAGTCAATCTCAGATGCTTCTAAATCAGTAGGGCACTCTCCTGTGCCAGCTCAGGGATTGCCCTATGTATGATGGGCATGGGATGGGATTACAAGGGATCCTTGTTCCAGACATGATAATACCGTCTCCTTCTACGGACATCTCCCAGTAGCTAGGAAGAGTCCTTAGCTCCTGAAAGTGCTGGTAGCTGTTGATAATCCTGGTCTGGGTGGGATTTCCAAGGCAACAGTTCTCTGGCACCTCCTTTTATTTCCCAGAAGCAGCTACCTACGGCTCCCCTGCCTCAGCCCAGGGATAACAGCAATCTCTCTGTCCTGCCCAACATGGCAACACAAGTTTTTCATGTAAATACGGGGTCTGTACATAGAAAAAGAGAGAGAGAAATAGAAGAAAAGGAGAAAGAAAGGAAAGAAAGAACGGCCTTGACTCCACTCACTGCAAAACTTAAGAACAATTCTCCTCACTTTACTCATACGAGAAAATAAGTGCTCTCTCACACCCACCCACCCCCTCTTGCAGTCTTTCCTTCTCTTTTCCTGAGGCTGTCAGAGACTTCTGTCTTTAGTCAGTCATCCTTGCTGAAAGTTTCTTTAAATTGTAATTGGGTAACCTTCCAGATTCTGAGGGACCCCTTTGCCAGAGGAACTCCTGGGGACATAGCCCCTATTTTTTGAAATTGAGGGCTGCTAAATTAACAGAGGACTGACTACAGAGATAATTCTTTGTTCATAGAGAAACCCTGTTTTACCAGAAACTATTTCTAAGGAACCCTGTTAAAAAATATGTATAGTTGTACATTCACATTCCTGTATTTTATTTCCTGTTAAAAAAGACTTCAGGTTTACGAGTATCGTGATCTCTGTGTGTGTGTCACGTTGGGAATTTGGACCTTAGCCTGCTCACCAGCTATCCTCCTTCTTAAGGATCCCAAACATATAGGCACCATTTGAACCAATTTCCCCAAATCAGTTTCATTTTTCACCCTCTCTGTGTACGTGGCTCTTAGTCACATGCAAAAACCCCACACGTGCCAGCCTGAAAGGACAGGTCAAGGCCTGTTCTATTGACAAGCAGAGATGGCCTCGGTCACCCAGCTTCTGCTGGCCACCTGCATCATTTGTGGCGTGTCAAGTCAGCTGGCCAGCCCTCAGAAGTCCTTTAACTCATGAGCACATGTAGAGAAGAGAAGAGGCAGGGCTGGGAAGATTCAAGAGATGGGAGCTAGCTGTTCTGGGGAGGAGAGCAGCTGCCTAGAAGTATTACTGACTGTCCTTTGGATAGCAGCGGTGCTTGTATCTAAAGTGTGTTTGGTTCTGTAACCTATTCCCCAAATGAAGTCACAGTAGAGGGAGGACTCCGGGACAAGCTGAGTGGCAGGAGAAGCAGTGTTACCACAGAGCAGTCATGGCCGAATTCAGCCACCTGCTTCAGTGAGGCGGCCTGGGCAGGACAGTGAGGTTTGCACCTGCGGACAGGGCTAACCATCACCCACTGCACCACACAGCCTTGTTACGGGTTGGAAAACTGCGGGTTTGAGCTTTTTTTCTCCTCTGGTGGGGTATCACGGTCACTGGGTAATGTCTGATCTCTGTGGTATCGTGACCTTCTATCAGGGTAAGTTTTGGCCTCTGGGTTGACAAATCATGACTGTTTTTTGAACTCTGTTTTATTACAGTAAAGTTACATCAGCTCACCTGTACTGGCTTCTTGCACTATGCTAAGAAAAAGTTCAGCAAGAGCTGGAACTATCTCAGTTTGAACCGTATTTTAAATACAAATATCTCTCCTTTTCAGCATAGTCAGGAAAGATAGGGTCATCTTTATAACTGATATCTCAAGCAAAGCAGTGGGTAAATATCAAAGATGTTAAGGCAAGGCAAACATATGCCTTTTATGTTTGCGGGCAGCACTAATGACACAGGGTGAAATTTATCCTCTTATCAAAGGTCAACACAAACCTAGGCACTACTTCAAAGGTGCATTGATCCTACAACTGGCTCCTGGCAATGAGCAGGATTTCACCAAGGTCCAAAACTTACAAGCGCTAACAGATTTTATATATCTGTGCAAAAAATAATGAGTGTGTTCAGATACAGACATGCTTAACAATCTGCAGAAGCTCTCTTGATTTTGCTGGGACGATGTATTGTTTTTTACCTTGTGTTCAGATATTTTGGAAGATTCTTCCTAGCCACCTGTCCCTCCCTCCCACTTAATCAGTCAAAACATCCATGCTCTTCACTACTACACAATATTTATTCAAGCTTTGTGTTTACCAAGAAACAGCTGACAGTCCAGTGATTGAGTGTTTAGTACTGCAGATACTGCTTGGTTTGAAGGGGAAAGCAAGAGTGAAGACACTCTCAATGCCATTCTTTCAGGTCTTAGTGAATAATAATGACAACTATCTAATGTTTCCCACCACATTCAGCCAAAGCTCCAGGATACCAAAAAGTTCTTGCAGATGAGGAAAATGTAAAAGTCAAGGGAGAGGGCAGCAAAGCCGATGCAAGAGCAAGTTAAAAACTGGTGTCTTTTTGTTTGTGGTCACATGCATAAGTACAACACTGCAGAGGAGGCATGGGATTTTTATATTAGAAGTGTGGTCATGCTGGGTGTGAACATATACATTGTAAATACCGCAGGAGAAGGTATGGGGTCTACAGTTGGTGTTTTTTTCTTTCTTTTGTATTTTCTTTCTGTGGTTGTATTTGAGCAGGGTGTGCCAATATTTGCAGTCTGAGGAATAGCATCAGAACGTCCAGTATTCCCATCTACTAGCAAAAATAATGAAAACACTTCAGCTAATTCACTGTACCTTCATCTGTATTAGTCACTGGTCCCTGCACGCTCTAATTATAGACTGCCTTGATGTTACAACTGCAGGGCACGAAGCAAAGATTTTACAAAAGTTGTTTTGGTATCTCTTTCTTGCTAGGCTAATGGAGAAGCTGCCTGAAATACAGATCTGTGCTTGAAGCTGTCCTGTGCTTAGAATGTGACTGTGGCAGTTAATATGATTACAGTGGTATCAGCTGAGATGGATTAAGAGGTGCTTTGCTCAGGGTAGGTAAACCTACCTGGTAGTGTGTTCTTCCTTTAGTCCTGAGAAAATCTGATTTTTTTTGATCCGCAGGAGTAAGACATAAAGAATCTTTACATAACTGAGCTGTATTTTTTAACCTGAGTTGCTCTAAATATATAACCAAGGGCAGCTAAATCCCATGTGCTATGGTTCACTGTACAAGTTATAATTTATTAAACTGTTATATTCATGAGATTAAGTCAGAATTCCCTTGTTCAGTCATGTACATGATTGCTTTGGGGGCTCCAATAGGTCAAACTCTGACAGTGTCAAGAATAATTATCTCCTGAATATATTCACACCCCCTGCAAAAGCCAATGTTTGTTTGGTTTTGCCTTATTAAGAGCGTATTCATTAGTTTACAACCTTTTGTGAGGCTTTCTAAGCTACAAATGAATGACTAAAATCTGCAAAAAACACAGATTCCCTGAAGATTTTATTATGACATAAAACACATTGAAGGCAAGTTTTATATTTCCATAAAAAATTCAAGACATAATGTTTATTTTTGCACACTGATGCAGCTAGCTGTATGTGTTGGGGCCTGTGGTGGTAAACCTACAGTAATGCACATTAACCTGTTTTTCTGAGTTAGTGGTTTTATACATATATGATAAATTTATAATCCCCCACTTTATAATGCATTTGGAGCTTACAAAATGTGACAGCTACTGACGGTCTCCACCAGTGGACTGGAATAGTTGGTCCAGATATAACAGGTACTATTCAGGTAGAAGGTTTGTATAGTGCAAATGTGAAATATCAATAGCAGAACTGAAGAATTAATACTACAATGAACGAGACAGCTGGAAACCCTGTGTTAATAAGCTGAAGGCCAGGGCACACGGCTGAACACAGCTGAGTTGTGGTAACCTAACAAGTTGTCACCTATCCATTGAGTCAACATAACTGACCTTGTGTCTGCCCCAGATTTGGGGAAAAACATATTAATGTGAAGCTCTTTGACTGACTTCTTGTCTGCCAGCTGAAGAAATACTGTTTCTCTCCCAAATTTTATTAATTCATTCTCTGCTATCACAGTAAAGCGTGTATTAATAACTAAATAAGTAACATCTTTGTGCTGAAACATTTACTTGCTACCTGTGTAGGAGCTTGATTCTGGCAGCTTGTGATCTCTGTTCCTTTCACTGATAGGAAAACACAGCTACTTTGAGGGAAGGCATATTTGAGCTCATGCTCCAGTTGATACTACAGAAAAAGTTATCTGTGAAAAACCATAGCAACTCCCCCTTATTTATTTTGAGCCCAACCTGTTGTATCAGTTCTGCTGAGTGTTCCCCTCATTGTTAATTCTTTTATAAAAAGATTTTTAAAATAAAATAGATTTCCAAAACAAAAAGTTTGACAGCTAAAGACTAGTCAAGAAACTTAGTTCATACACATTGTAATAAAATGAAAATTAAAGTACAAATATAAAAATCTAGCATGGTATAAAACACTGAAATGGCACCAATATATGAAGAAAAGTCAGTTACAAAAGTCATATAAACCTATTTATTCCCAAATGCCACTACACCACAGACTCATTTCTGACTTCCACCTAACTATTGACATTCACGAAGAAAACAAAAAGGAAAAAGTGAATGAGGACCCTTTCCCTATCAGTAAGGAATGTTGACATCTGTGAAACACAAGTAGATGCCTATGAAATATCAGCAGAATTAGGGTGTGTGGGGACTGGGCCACACGAGGATGAGGGCAGTGAGGAGGGAGGGATCAGGTCCCTCCAGGGGTAGAAATGAGCAGGGTGGGCTGGGCAGGGAGGGTGGAGAGCAGCCCCTGAGTGGGTGGGACATGGTTTCTGGGAGAGCTGATGGGAGTGGGGAGGAGCTGGTTTTACTGAAGCTCTAATGAAAACCCACATAAACATATGAGGTATGTTTGGCACGTGGTCAGAAATCTGAGTGATCATAACTAGATCTCTTGGGAAAATAGAAATCCATTTGGCTTAATAAAAAATTTTGGAAAATATTTGCCTTCTGAGTTGGGGTAAAAAGTAAAATGAACAATCGTCCCTCCCTCCTCCTGCTCCCAACTTTATATGTAATTTTTTATTTACTTCAACAGAGATTTCTCAAAAAAAAAAGGTGTTTACAAAGAGTTTTGGCTTGCTAGTTGTGTGCCTGCCCAGAAAGTACTGCTCACTTTCCTTTTCCTTTCCATAAGTGAAATTATTAGTTTAGCTGGGGTTCTAAAATGTGTAGTTTTTTGTCCTTCTGCTCCTCTTTGCTGTTGCCCATTCAGGGAATTTTGTCAGTTTTGCGGCTTTTCCCAAAGGGTGAAATACAGGGAGCTATAACCTGTGTAGCTGTAGCTCTCTTCTCAGTAATAGAACAGAAAAATGAAAATAGGCACTGGAAAATACAATTTTATGAAACAGACATTTTCTGTTTTAGTGAAAATAACCTTGATGAAAAATTGCTGGCTAGCTCACCCCTTAAGTCTTCTCCAAATATGTCACGTATTCCATTTAGATACTTACCTCTGATATCATATACCATAGCAGGATGGAAGCTGACTGTCTGCAGAGTTTAGCTTTTACATTAAATTATGTATTTTAATGCTAGAATGCCCCTTGACTCACAATCATAGTGATGATTCAAGAGCAGCCAATTATCATAAAGATAATGTAACATTTTGTGACATTTGCCAGTTTATCTTCGGTCGTTTCAGGGTGGGACAAGATGCCTATTTTCTTCTTCTGAGTAAATTTTTTTGAATTGCATCTGATACTTCAGTCACTAAGCTCTGAGCTTCCTGAGATGACAGATCAAGAATTTTTATCTTATGTTTGAATTTAAATATGCTAGATATTCAAATGGTGTATAGACACCCACTCACACATGTATGTGTGTGTACTTGTGTGTCTGTACTTCCATATAAAAGAACTGAAAATCTTTCCACAGACATTCCAGTCAATGAAACTCTTATCAAATATTTGACCCTCTTCTATTTTTCAAAATATCTTTTCTACAAATAGTGGAGTTAGGGTTTCAGAATAATTTCTTTTTAAACCCCGCTTTCATACTTACATTTTTATTCACAATAATATGTATGATTATAACGCTATTCAGAGATGCACTAGATATTTTCCTGAAAAAAATATAGGAAAAGAAATTAGAAGCTCATCTAAAAAAGAATTTATGGGTTATGAGATGACCAGATGATCATCAGCACTGTCTGTTTAATGTCAATATTGGATATGACCATTACAGTATGTGAAATAAATCTTCTGTCTACTAGAGGGCTGGCCAAGAAGACTATCTTACCCCTTCTTCATATCATACATAAAGCTTCTCCAAAAGACATTACTTAGATCAGCATAAGAAATTTTCCCTTGAAAATGTCAAATAACGTCTCTTATATTTTCCTCTCTTTTCTGTATCCTCTCTCTTTTCTCTCTCTCTCTCTGATTTTTTACTGAGTTTACCAACTCAATTTTAATAGGGAAAAATTTCAGGAAAACCTGTAGTTTGTTCGATTAACTTTTTTTTAAAAGAGAATGTTCTTAAGGACAGAGCCAATAACAGATTACAGCAGCCAGGAGAGAAAATGGGCTGAAGTGGCAATGGGAAAAGAATCAAGAAAAGAATTATCAACTAAGAAAGGCCATTGCATGAAAGGGTAGTAGAGGTTCACTCCCCTTTGGGAGAAGGGAGAGTCAGAAGAGAAAAACATGAACATGAACAGGCCCATAGGAACCCGTAAAGTAATTTGTGGTTAAAAGAGGCTACGTCTCACAGCTGAAGTATCCAAAGGCTAAAATTAGTAATAGAGCAGAGACATGACTGTGAGCGTAGTGCTAGCAATGAACTACAGCAAGAAGAGCAACTGAGCCTCAGAAGTGCTGGAGACGTGTTTTGCTTGAAATTTTGTTTTGTCCTGGAGTGATGGAGCTTTCCTTGCTTTGAGCAAAAAAAAGAACCATTGCAATGAATCCTCAGCATATACCAAATCAGCTGCATGAGAGAGATGGGAAACCAAGGCAGACAACTTGACACTGAAACAATAGTCTTATTCCTCCCCCAAACTTTCACTGTAGTATACTCTTTATCCTCGTAGTGGACTAGCTTCCTTAGCTCTGCACTTTTGAGGAAACACTAGTGCTATTTTAGCCTTTAATGCAATGTCACTTCGTGTATATAGTACAAATTTGGGGAGCAACAGAGCAATATTGTCAATGTCTCGTCTTCCCCATTAGAAAATATTTTTGTCAGGAAGCTGATGACTCAATTAAAGGAACACATTCATCAAATCATAGACACATAGGATTTAGATAAAGTGAGAAGAATATTTTTTTTTCTTAAAAAAACCAGCACATCTGGTTACATATTGTGACTGGGCAAATTCATGCGTCATCCTATGTTTTTGAAGATAGCAATAAAGATTTATGATCTAATTCTGTAAATCTCTGTCAGGCTGCTATAAATTTAGGAATAATTTGCTTTGATAACTAACTGGAAAATTAGTGTCATTCCTAACAAGAAAGAGCATGTTTATAACAGAAACATGCTGTGATAAAATGCCCTAAGAACTAAATATCCTGGAAAGAATTTTAATTCTTATAAAGATAAGTAATTGAAGGAATGCTAATTCTCTGTTTACTAGGAATGAGTGGGAATGAATGTGCACCAGAGCTACATACCAAATGTCTTGAAGAGTCTGATAGTATTTTTATAGGAAAGCTTATGAATCTTTATTTTTTTTACTTCAGACGTGTTAACACACTTTTATAAGTAAAGACACATAAGGAAAATGAATGTTATATTGTGAAACATGGCCTCACAGTTTTATAAAGAACTATTATGAATAAAACACTGGAAAATGCCTAACAGTGCAAGTCATTGCAATCAGATGTTAGTCAGGCAAAGAACTCGGCAAGAAGAAAAGGATGTCAATACTTTGGTGGTCAATAAATTTTTCCAGAATTACAAATGGAAATATTTCAATCTACAGTAATGACTTTTAAAAAGCAATAAAAATGAAGCATTTCTGAGGGATATACAGCAGTTGCACACTAATGACGTAAGAAAAACTTTTTCTGCAGATAATTCCATAACTTCATAACAAATAATTGGGGAATGAAGGGTAGACAAAACAGCTGCTGAGCAACTTCATCTGTCTTTTTTTTTTTGTCTTGCATTAAAGAAGAGACCAAAACACTGGAACTGTTAGGCTTATAAATATAAATATCACAGTTGGTAAACAGGAAAAGACTGTGGGGTTAGATGACATGTCCAGGTATGCACCCTGTAGATGATAAGTTTTTAATTTGTTTTTATACACAGCGATGGTCACTTCCATGGTATTAGACATAATATTTCTTAGTTTTCAAATAATATCACCATTCCAATAAAAAAAAGTTTGATGTAAAAATGAATAGTTCAAGCATGAGTGTGCAAAAGATGGAAAGATGATGTCAGTAAATTTAGAATTTCTTTTCAGGGCTATCTTGTTTTGTTTCGATGATCACAGAATCACAGAATGGCAAGGGTTGGAAGGGACCTCGGGAGATCATCTAGTCCAACCCTCCTGCTAAAGCAGGATCACCCAGAGCACGTTACACAGGACTTCGTCCAGGCGGGCTTTGAATATCTCCAGAGAAGGAGACTCCGCAACCCCCCTGGGCAGCCTCATCCAGTGCTCTGTCACCCTCAAAGGAAAGAAGTTTTTCCTCATATTCAACTGAAACCTCTTATGTTTCAGTTTGTGCCCATTGCCCCTTGTCCTGTCACTGGGCACCACCGAGAAGAGTCTGGCTCCGTCCTCGTGACACCCACCCTTAAGATATTTGTATGTGTTGATGAGGTCCCCTCTCAGTCTTCTCTTCTTCAGGCTAAACAAGCCCAACTCTCTCAGCCTTTCCTCATAGGGGACATGCTCCAGTCCCTTTATCATCCTTGTTGCCCTCCTCTGGACTCTTTCTAGGAGTTCCTCATCTTTCTTGAACCAGGGAGCCCACAACTGGACACAGTACTCCATGTGGGGTCTCACCAGGGCAGAGTAGAGGGGGAGGAGAACCTCCCTCGGCCTGCTGGCCACATTCCTCTTAATGCACCCCAGGATACCACTGGCCTTCTTGGCAACAAGGGCACACTGCTGGCTCATGGTGAGCTTGTTGTCCACCAGGACTCCCAGGTCCCTCTCAGCAGAGCTGATTTCCAGCAGGTCAGCCCCCAGCCTGTACTGGTGCCTGGGGTTCAACCTCCCCAGGTGCAGCACTCAACACTTGCCCTTGTTGAACTTAATCAGGTTCCTCTCTGCCCAACTCTCCAGCCTGTCCAGGTCCCGCTGAATGGCAGCGCAGCCTTCCAGTGTATCAGCCACTCCTCCCAGTTTTTTGTCATCAGTGAACTTGCTGATGGTACACTCAGTCCCCTCGTCCAGGTCATTGATGAATAAATTTAACAAGACTGGGCCGAGTACTGAGCCCTGGGGAACTCCACTAGCTACCGGCCTCCAACTAGACTCTGCACCACTGCTCAGAACCCTCTGAGCCCTGTTGTTCAGCCAGTTCCCAATCCACCTCACTGTCCACTCATCCAACCCATACTTCTTGAGCTTTCCTGTGAGGATGTTATGGGAGACAGTATCAAAAGCCTTGCTGAAGTCAAGGTAGACAACATCCCACTGCTTTCCCCTCATCTACAAGATAGATTTACAAGTTTCAAAATCTGATTTTATTTTCCCAATTACTGTTCCAGTAATGTACACTATTAAACATAATTATATGTGTTTTATTTTACCAGAAGCTTTCATTTTTGTGGGGAATTCCCTAGAAATATGACAGTCATTTTTACAGAAACACAGGAAACCCCCCAGAATTCTATTGTGTACACTACTGGTGTATTCTATCAATTTGGTAAAAAATTCTGGACATTTAAATAAGATACAGTTCTTCCAAATAAATCCATGAATATTTTTATAAACTATGATTTCTCCCTAATTATAATTGTTCTTTTGGCCATTGAGGGAATGTACAATCTTCATGAAAGTTTTGTCTTCTGTGCTGTGAAAGTTATTTTCCGTGTTTATTTTCCTAACAAACCAGAAAAGAGACACGTACCATTTCAATCATCCAGCACAAAATTATGGCACCAGCCACAGCACTCAGTTGGGTGCTCTTAGGTCTGACGGTCTGTTCTGAGGAGCTCTCAGGGCTTTTTGAACTCACACAGTCCATGCGCTGTGACATCCCTGAAGACTGCAGCATATTCCACCTGCTAACCTGGCCACAGTGAGGTAGGACAGAGCTGGGGCAGTGAAGACCCCATGTGTGATATTAGCCCTGCCCTTCTTGCTCTTGGGCTAGTGATCAGGAACTGTGAAACAGACAGGTGCTGAAAATAACCCCAGTGTTTGCTTTGGTTTAAGCCTCTGAAAATGCTGTTTGTATGGTTGGGTGTAAGAGTGGAGCTGCTGAGATTGCAGGAAGGAAAATGGATGTGTAATTGATAACTTAGGATATTACTGTCCAGCCAGTCCATGACCTCCCATTTTCAGGGACCCAAAAAGAACTAGTGGAGGGAGCTGGAGACAGCTGTTGAGATACAGCCAGACTTGGGGAGAAGCGGTTAGTATAACACAGAAAAGGTTAAGTCAAAAGGCTGACCCTCTTGGCTGAGGGCAGACACCTTATATGCAGAGGTTCCAGCATTTTCAAGAGCAGATGGCGCCTTTCTGTATGAAACGTTTAATGATGTGTGCTAATGAAGCTGGTGTTTGTGCTGTTTTGGGACACAGGGGCCCTTTGAAGGCTCCAGGTACACTCTGTGCTTTTTTATCTGGTGGAGCTCAGTGAATGAAAAGGAATAAAAGAATTGTTATTTTACTAGAAGGAAAATTCACTGCAGCCAGGGTGCCAAATGTCTATGTATATGTTAATCAACTCCAAATGTATCTGCAGGAAGAAAATTGTTTAAATGAACTGCATAATTCATCATACACACTCAATCTTCCTTAAGATTTCTGTCCTCCTGCAGTCATTTACTATAGGAATGCCATATTTTATCCCAAAGTGCTCAACAGTCACAAGTGCCACTGATCTCTTTTGCAACAAGAGGTCCTCATGAAGTCCCTGCCAGGTAGGCTTTCCCACAGGCCTGCTTGTAGACCTTCAGACAGTGGGTGGGTCATGGGTGACCACCTTTACCATGCTTTATATTAAAACAACTTGTAAAGAATCATGTAAGAAAGGTGTGACCTAGGCAAGAACAGACCAGAGCTCTTCTGTATGGCAATATCTACAGGAGCCACAAAGTGACTTTTTCCTCCCGAAGAATCCTTCCAGCCTTCTGTAAGTAATGGGCCAAGGAAACTTTCAGTCACCAGTTATGGTCATCATGCTCTCAGCCATCCTCCTTTGCACTCTCCCACCTCTGCAGCAAAAGGACGGAGACTCCTGAAAAGCACCATGCCGTGTCATGAAAGAATGTCTCAGTTACAGGTGAAAGAGGGCTGAAGTAAAATCAATTGGAAGATCTTAATTTTGTCCTTTTTTAACTGACAGGTTTTTGAATTTGCAACCAGAGTAATAGTCTTATTTTAATGTTGCTAGATACATCACCTGTGTTTCTCACACAGGTTGAAAATAATTCTGTTGCAAGTATACGTAGCAATGTTATTATCAATTGTTATCAGTGTTATCATGCTCTGAGCATCCACAGTTAGCCTAAACTCTGAGTAACAACTGCAACTGGCAGGAGGAAGTGTTTCAGGAGGGAAGGTATACTAGGGTCTTGTACTGCCTTTTGAAATGGTTGGAGAAGCCTGTTTTGAGTCTCTGCTTGAGTCTCTGATGAGAAATACTTGGCAAAGCATGGTTCCTTCACTAAAAATATATACATATGAATATATGTAGGTTTAGTTACAGAAGTCTTTTTTAGCTGTTCAATAAATTAAAGTTTTTATAATATTAAATTTATCTTCTTTTTCCAGCATCTTTTACTGTTTTCAGTGAACACCGTACTGGAGAACCAGACTTCGTCCATGACATGGACTATGATGGCACTGAATAAGGACATTCACAACTTGGTTGATTGGAAATATGAAACAGATGGATGAATTTCTGGTTTAGATTTAAAATTACTATCTATTTCTCAAAAATTTTTTTCTGGCTGCGCATGGATCTGAGCATGGTTTCACATGCTAGAAAACACATGGGGAATTTTATGTTTCCATCAACTCCCAACAGGATTTTGTGTATGCACAGATAATAAAATTATTCATGTTTGTTGGACTGGGGGTAGAAGTGTAACCCTCCATGGAGTGAATATACCTCAAGCTTTTCTGCATGTTTTCATTCAGTGTTGTAATGCTCCAGGGAAGCCGTGGATTCACCTCAGCACAGTTCCTTGGAATCTTGAAGCTGGAGAATAGCACTTAAACCAGAAAATTCTTAGGACTGTTTGTTTATTTTTGTAAGCATTTCCTTTTAAAGCAGAAAGTGTACAGACAAGCCATCCAAAGTAAATAATTTATAAAAGATGTATTAAAGTAATCTTTCAGGTGGCATAAGTAGTAGGTTTCTGTTCAATCATGTGAAATATAGAAGTGACCAAAAGGCTAATAGAAAAAAGAAAGAACACACTGAAAAATTATCAGCACGCTTCTAAAAAGAGCTACTATGCATGTTTAATATAGGGTCAGGCTATCAAGTTTGTAATCTCCATCAGATAACAAATACCTGCACAAAAGGCAACTAAACATGTAAGTTTTTTCCCCTGGAGTCACTGGGTCTCTTTCCACTGACTCATTTCTGCAGAGAAATGTACCTATTCCATTCCCTCAGCTGGCTTTAAAAATATTTTGAACAGCCTGTCAGATTAAAATGGTGCGAGCAGGCAATTTGCACCGAGGTAAACCCCTTCTCTTAGACTGTTTATGAGGAAATTATGAGATGTTTTTCCTGGTTCTCTTTCAGATAATAAGAAAAAGAAAGGGGAAAGAAAAAAAAAACCCACCAAACCACAGAAAGGCACTAATGCTGATACAAGATTTCAAGAACATGTCTTGAAGATTATACCCAAAAATTTATCAAAAAACCCCACAGGTTATTTCTTTAATTTCTAGAGCAGTACTATTTTTCAATATAAATTTATCATTTACTGTCAAAGTATTACCTTCCCCCTCAAGAATTTTTCTTCAGCAAAACTTTGCATGGGGATTTTTTAACAGCTTTGTATTGTGATGATTGCAGTTACAATTCATTTTATTTTAAAATTGATACAATGAGACATAGTATTAACAGGAAAAAAACCCCAACCCCCCACTTACTAATTAAATCACACAGGATCCTATGAGCAATAATTGTTAATAATGAAAATAAAATATGATTTACTAGCCACATAAGTGCAGTGGGCAGGGCTGACATCACTTTTCCTGTTCATTTGTAACTAGGTGATCTGTAGATGTGAGAGTTTCAAGGGGACCAACTAAGGCTTGCAGAGTAGAGCCCAACATTTCTCATCTGACTGAGGTCTCAGACCTCTCATAGACTTTATGCTGACTTGAACTCTTGTAGCACTGTTGGTTAGAGCAAGCCCTGGTAGATAGTGTGTTGAATGGGGCTCAACAACTGCAAGAAATGGGATGACAAATATGAAATGACCATTTGCAGCAGGGGTAGCAAAACCCTGTGTCCTTGAGGCAAAGCCAATGCAGGGAAAGAGGTAAACAGCCACCTCTTCCTTACATGGGAAAGTGGGGCTGGGCTGTCTGGGATAATGGAAACATTTGGTTCCCACAGGGAAGACCTAAGGGAGGAAAAACAGAGGCAGCCTCCCTAGAGCCAGTGTGGCCCGCTAGCTGGATGCCCGTGGTGCTCTTGGGTGCACCAGCTCCCACGGGTTCATTTTGGGAGTGCAAAACCATGCTCCCCATTGCCTCAGAAGGGCTTGCTGGAACACTTCCTTTAATATCTCTGCTACTGAGGCTGGCACACAGACTGAACGCAGGTTCTGGGACCTGGGATCATACCCTTCTACACTTCCAGCCTTTATCCATGGCATGACTCATATATTTTCAAAAAATAATAGCAGTTTGCATAGTCTGGGCTGGGAGCCACTCTATGGACAAGTCGGGGCAGTTCAACATAGGATGACATTACCTCCATCATTTTTCATTGAGAATCAAGCTTTATCAGCAAAGATACCAATTCTTGTTAGCAAAAAAAGCCACGATGTGACAACTTCAACCTCAGAGTTTACCAAAGTGCTCAGGAGCCCTGGGCTCCCACACTTGTCCTTCCTCTCGTGTTTCTCCCAGGAGTGATGAAATTTCCCCGAGCACTGACCTAAATGGAAGGTAAAACTTGTCCACTGTCATCTCCTTTTCTTCATGAAAGGGTGTAATGATCTAGGGAATAAAGATCTAGATTTAACAGATCATATTATTAATGCAGGAGCTGAGAATTTCCACTGATTGTGAAAAATGTTTGGCTCAGGTTTCATGTCCACCATCATGTCTGTACAGCATCTAACACAACAGGGTACAAGACTAGCTGGGGTCACTGGGTGACACCACAGGATAAAATTTAATCACCCACCTATTGAAAATTTGGTTTTGAAAAGACTGCTTTCAGAAACATCACTATCAACAGAAAAACAATATAGCAGCCTGAAAACCACTGGAAGGAGGAAGGAGCAGATGTTTAGCTCCCTGCAAATTTCGAAAGGCTTTCTCAGTAATGGGCAGGAATCAGTTCAGCAGAACGAAGGAGAGCAGAAGCAAGAGTAACTGTGTGGAGTTAAGTAAGGGCAAATGTTAACTGTCTGGAGAACACAGCAAAATCTACAAGTGTTGAGAATTTTCACAAAGGAAACGGTGAAAGCCTCTCTGATTGACATACATAGACTAGATTAAACAAAATACTTAATGCATAATAGACAAAAATCATGTTTGTATGCAGAGGGATAGAATGTTCTAACGGTTTTCTCCAGCTGTGATTTACAGTACAGAAACATACCCCAAAATAGATTTTTTTTCCCTCACTACTTACTATTTTATGTTTTTCTTTTCCTTTGGATGATCAACTGAAAAATCAGAGTATGCAAATAAAGCATATAAGCCAAATATTTCATTGAAGCTATACTGGCTGGTTATTGCACCTTCTCATGAACTCCTGAAAGAACCATATCTTCTGCCCCTTTTATGCTGCATTCTGAATAATAGTGTAGAGAGTACCTTAATTACGACATGTGTTTTACCATGATGATATAACAAAGTTAAGACCTTGATCAGTTTACAGATCAGATTCATATTCTATTCAGTCACATGAGAGTCATAATTAGGGTATTTACCTGAGAACATTTTTTTACTTCGACGTTGAGCTTATACCACATGAAAATACTGTGTACAAGCAGGTACTCCTCACCAGCAAAACATTTTGCAATGTTATGCAGTGGTTCAATATGTTTTTGTAGAAGGTGACCTCCATAATGTGAAATTGTAGGCTTAATATTTTGCTTCTTTTTCGGCAGATGACTAAGGTCTCAGATGGGATATTTTCAGGAGCCAGTGCAGGAAAGAGGTTAATTAAAATGAAGAATATTTTGTCAGTTGTAAAAGTCTGTAATTATGTGGAACCTTTTTCTATTTTTAAGCTACAAGCTACTCTCAGACATACTGATTTTTGTTTATAGTCTGAAGAACAAGATGACCTGACACTTCCTGCACTTGCAGACATTCTGGAGCTCACAGGTGTCATTCTTCAGTAGAAGTTGGAGAATCCGATTTAAACATACTTTCTACAATAATATTCTAGAAATGGGTAACTACAGATTCCAAATACTTCATCTTTCTGATGAGGTTGTTCACTGTAGTCCAGGTCACATCTACATCTGGTTTCACCTCTAGTAAAGACTTGTCTCCTTACTGACCTTACATTATTATAGGAGAAGGCAAAAAAATATTAGTTTTCCCCTATTCTATGCACCATTTTAAATATGACTCTGCCCCTTCTTTCATTCCTCTCTGATGCACAGATCTTTCAGCTCTTCAGGTTATGCTTGGGGGGAAATAGTGAGTCAAATTTCAATAATGTCAAGAGCTCTATAAAAATCACCAGGGCAATTTTATTAAGCTCAAGCTGCTGCTTTCTCATAGTAATGGTCTGGAAGTAAAATAAAACCAAACAAGCCTAGACGTAGCCATTCTTGTGGTACAGTCTACTATAGCTGCCTACTTCTACCCAGCAGGTCAGCCATGCATTTTATGAAGCCAGTTCTTGCAGCCCCCCTTTTTTTTTTAAAAAAAAAAAAAAGACGTTCTGAGGAGAAAGTACAAACATAACACTACATTATTCATAATAAGATTTATTAACAGGTAAGTTTCTACCTGCAAATGAAAGACCTGTCTGATATTAAGGATTACTGAAAGTGTACCTTGCAAAACCTTCTTCATCCTGATACTTCCAGTGAAGTCAGTAGCACTAAATAGTCAAGTGATATTCATCCACTGTGTAAAAGTCTTTAAGCACTTTTAAAATTTTTTTCAAACACCAGGAATTTTCCAGATGTGGAAGCAGACATGTTTCTGTCATACCTAATAAGTGGCATACCTCAGACGTGTAGAACCTGATATTGTAATGCACACATCTTTTAGTGTAAAACCTTTGCTGATAAACTAGTTTGAGTTCAGGTGAATCATAAGTTCAGATTTCCTTGCACTGTATATCCATTATAAACTGGCAGGTGGCTGTTCTATAGAAAATAGATAAAGTCCTTGTTCACATTTGTATTTTTTGAGTATGCATTGCCATATTTATATATTTTTGCTTTTTAAAAAATAGGTTTTTTGATTATCTCTTATTGACAGACAAGTCATGAAGTATGTGCTTTCATTGCTGATTGCGGTGTGCAGCAAAGATCGTCTGCGGAGGCGCAGGAAATTCATGTGAAAAAATGGGCAGATTAGGAAATGAAAAGAACGTTACAAATATAAATAAAACAAAACCTAGATTGTTGGTTCTGTAAGTGTATGGGTGTGAAATTTGTGAAAGCATGTTTTTAAATTCTGTCAGGAAAAATATGTTATGATGTCCTCTGGAGGGGTTGGTTTAGTTGCAGTTTAGCATGCTGGTGCTTCATTAGGTTAAAGTCAAACCATTTGATTGACAGAAGTGATGTGCTATCCGGATGAGCTGAAGTGTTGTAATGCTAAGGTCACTAAAACTTAGATGGCAACTGGTACAGAAGTGGGATGTGATTGTACATTAAAAAGGTTATATTCTTGTTGCTTAACTGGCTTAAGCCAGCTGAAGTATGGACAGTATGTGCTTTAAGTTAATGCTAGCTTTTTACAAGACTAAATCAGATGTTAAACTATGATATGTAATGCAATTTTTCAGTAAAAATATATTATAGTTAATTGTGTGAAAAGTTGAAATAAACCACTACACTTCAATTTTATTCCATAAAAATGCTGGTTTCTGATTCTATCAGACACAAAAGCTGCATGTAGTCATAGTACATGAGAACTTACTTTGTGCAATGTAGTGCATAAAAGACCTCAGAGAAAGCTGACCTCAGTGTACCCTTAGGCATGCTTATAATAAAGGAGCATTTCTAGCAAAAATCACAAGCAGCAGATTTAGGACAAAAATTGCCATGTGAGAACACCTAATTCTCCAAGCACAAACTAGGCAGTCACCTTTGTTTTGTGGTCCTTTTCTTTGTACAAATCAGGTGAACTTCTAGCTTTGTACTCAGTCTTGTTTTGAAATTAAATATGGATTCAACACAGCAATGTACACAAAAACCTCAGAAAAGAAGTTAACTAGAACCAGATGTTGAGCAAGATCCACACATGGAGGAACCCACTTTAAACAACCACCTTACTGTAGTTACTTGAGTCAGCTCAGTTTATGGCAAACAGAAAGGAGCTTTTCTTAGTTGCTGTAAACTGGTGCACACACTTCAGCACATGAAACCAACACCCCCTTAAAAGAGACAGTGATTGGTTGTAGGATTTAGAGTTTTATAATTTTGTAACCCTGGTGACCAACTGTGGACGATACAAAAGCAAAAGCCTGGACAGTCTACTGGCTTCACATGACAAGAATTGTGGTTTGGTTTTTCTTTAATCTGAATCTGAAAGATTATACCTTTGTTGTGTACATTCCAAATGAAAGTCTCTGATACTGCTAGGGAAAAAAAAAATTGAATGGGAGAGATGCTGCAAGCTTCAAAGCCACACTTCAGCCTGAATTTTTATCTGCTGCTACTACATGCAAGTAAATTAGCTGAAAGAGATTTCAGGAGGAAAATATTTTTCCAGTTGTTTTTACTTTGTTTTTTTCCCTCTCTCTTTTTTTTTTTTAAATCAAGTACCTGGCTTTCTGAAAACAGGTTGAATTCAATGCTATTTCTGCCTAATTTTTGGCTGGATGTGCTTTGGACAATCCATCAGCTATTGTCTTTAGAGGGGAAAGCAGGAAAGACCTGAAGAAAGCCTGAAATCCAGAATGGGTAGGGCAGACAGTGGAATGGTTTAACAGAACTGGAGGTCAGAAAGAACACACAGCCCTGTCCACTCATCTGGGGAATACCCCGTGAAGCGTAGTACCATCCCTCAGGCCCCAGGTTTTTAGCCATGAGACTGCTGGGCCAAGCTCCCAGTCCTGGTGTAGGCTCCAGCCATAAATGGTCCATGTCAGATGTGTCTTGGTGATCTCTTACGTTGTACACAGGAGTGTCTTCCTGCTGTTCCCAGGTACACTTTCTTTTACAGCCTTGCAAACCGAAACTATGGAAATTGGTTCCTGACCTGAAATATAGTGAATAGTTTGTTCTGGAGGGTTCAGTGAAGCCTCAGACCCAGATATCTGAGAGTGAATTTATTCTATCTGATTCACAGCTTTTGTTGCACCTTCCTTCTCCAGCTTCTCCGCTGCAGTCTGTAAGGCCAGTCACTGCTCATCCACGGGGCAGCAAAAGCACAGGACATCTAGCTATTTGAGGGAACACAGTTCCTCCAGGATCTTTTAGGATCAGATGAGATACAGGCATTTTCATATTACAGGGCTTCAGGAATGATGAGAACATGAAAGGCAGTGCAGTTTTTACACTCTATACAGTTCCCAAAAGAGAGGGACTCATCATTTCCCACAATCAGGTATTTCCAAGCCAGACTGTCATGATCATCCTGCCCAAACATTTGAATTCACATGCTTTAAGGATTTTCTACAGAAACCGAATGGTCCATAAAAACAGTTAACCTTAATGTGACTACTTCAAGACATGGTGAGACCACCACTTCCCATAATGAACCAGGTACAGGTTTAATTAAAACACATTTTGCTTGTTTGTGATATTTAGGCATATGATTCAGATTATTCTTTTACAGTGATTTGCCTCCCTAATTCTTTACCACCCCATCAAACATTGTGTCTTCTAGGTAGGCCAGAGAGACAATTTATCCCTAGTTAAGTCTCTGATAAAAGTGCACAGGATGAAAAAGTAATATCTGAGACATTTTGCTACAAAAAGTCCTACTCATCAATGACTTTACATGGAGTGTGTTTTAAGATTTCTCAGCCAATGTTTTTAGTTTCCCAAATGCACGCCTTGTTAGTGCCATTTACTGCAAATAGTCTTTTTAAATCAAATGTCCAGGTAATAATTCAGTTAACTCAGACAAATCCAAGGATACGATATCAATAGTTACATTTTCTAGCTGTATTTATAATGTTTCCAGAAAATATAACAAGATTGTTGGATCAGATAGTCCTTCTGCAAATAAACATACTAACTGTTCTTGCTTAACCTTAAATTCTTTGCTGAGTCTCATTTCATGATTCCATGTAGAATCAATCCACAGCTAATAAATACCTCTTATTCTTTTTAATATTGAAAAAACATTAGTGATTTCTGGGGCTCTTGAAGTTTTTCTGAATTTGTTTAAAGTAGTTCATAGTGCTTCTCAGCTACTTTTTTAAAGATTTTGGTTGAAGTATGAACACACTGTTCCAAAATTCCTTAACCTTCACAGATGCTTCTTCCTCTTTTTTTTTTTCGAAAGACAAGCTTCCTGTTCCACTGAGATGGTACTTTTGTCTGAGTTCTTCTTAGTTCATGGTGGAAACAGCCTTTCTACCCTTTTTTTTATTCAGTTTCACTATGTATATTTTACAACGTACTTAAATTATTGTCTAGGGGCTTTGTTTTGTTATAAATTGTTTACAAAATACCTTCTTATTTTTACTGACTTCATAAAGTTTCCAAAATGACAAGTAGTGGTCCTTCCTATTTACTTTTTCCTTTTTTCCATTCTTACGTATCTATTTTTGCCGATGCTTTAACATTACTCCCATGTCTCTGTGTAAGATATCTTTTGTCCTATGTTACATTTATTCCTACTAGTAGAATCAAGAATTTTGGATGGCCAATTGCCCTTCAACAACTCATAGTTTTTTTAATACAAATCAGTCTAAGGTTTTGGTTTCCTCACTAATTCCATCTACACTTCAAGCTTTGGAAACTGATACTGTTATAGTCCCTGTACATATATATCACTGACTACTGCAATATTCAGTAGAATATTGAACTTGCATCACTAAATGGTAGCCACCTGTGCTTGAACAGCCACAGATTCTTAAGTTAATGACCAGCTCTCCTTCACCCAATAAAATGAGATCCAATGTTGCATTATTACCCTCTGCAGAATTTAGGACCCTTAGAAAATTTATTGTCTCTTGTTTTGAGAAGTAGTAAAGATGGTTTTTTACTGGCCATGTGAACTTTCAAGAAGTATCCATCACACTACAGTTACATATAAAAGCATTTTCTTTTTCCTACATGTTATGGATAAAGTATTTGACATTCGTAGTTTTCATGTGATTTAGGTGCAGTCTGTTCAACACCACAGTGTAACAGTGATCTGTTATCCCATGGAAGCCGACACTTGAAGCCTCACTCTGGGGTTCTTGGATTGGCTCTACACTTCTGCAAAACCTTCCTCATGAGGTGTACCACTTTGAAGGAGGGATTTAGAGCAAGAGTCAGTATGGCAGATATTAGCTAAAGGGAATTTGGGCCACAAAGAAGCACATGTACAAAAAAAGTCTGCATGGCAGTTAGGACTCTCTTTCTTCTACAGTATTTGCAGAAGAAAGAGGAAACAAATGAAAAAAGACCTGTTGGACTATAAAGTGCAATTCTGTCTGATCTCATAGCAGACTATTTGCATGTAAGATCCATACACAAACATGGTGATCTATACCAAATTTTGAGATTTTTAATAATTTATGCAGTGTCTGAAAAAAATTCACAAATCTATAACCCTAAAATTCAAATTGGTGTGAAGTTTCAGACAAGCAGAAACTGTTTACAGAACGTACTTCTCACTTTGAATTAATTTATTCTGTATTTTCCTTGAATAATCCTTGACATTCCTGGTTTTGAGAATTACTGGCAGTGTTGCCCTAAGAATGACATGAAAAAGCTACCTCTGTTCTTGCAGATTTCAGTATCACACGCTTGCTCACGTGTACAATTGTCATAGTAATTTTTAATCTATAACCTAGGTACTTCTGAGCGGTTGATTAAGAAACTGTGTTTAACCCATCACTTTTAAAGGATGTATCAAATAGGAAAAATTGCTTACGTATCAAACAGTGACAGTCAGAACAAAAGTAGTTTGCTTAGTAGGGCAAAACTCTCTTTTATATTACTTTCTCTGTTTCCCAAAATCATCACTCATCACCTACCATCTGTGCTTGCTTTCTGCGTGGATCTTCCTGATTTGATTGACGTTCTTCCCAATGGCAGAACTTTCAGTGCATGTTAAGTTACACAAGAGAATCAATTTAAGCATCTCTTGTGTATAAATTAGCTAGAGAGTCTTAGAGATATACTGCTTATCTGATGGCATAATTGAGCCCAAAGCTCTATCGTTGATCTTTCACAACTTGGCTGTCAAAAAAAAAAAAAAAAGAAAGGTGAGGGAGGGAAATCTCTTCATCAGAATTATAACTTTCCTGGCTTCTCATAGAATTGCATTTCTTTTGCAAAGAAATTAAGAGAAGTTAAAATGTAACAGTAAAGCTCATGGCATATTTCTGACAGAAAAGATGTTCCAGTGCAGTAAATGATAGGAAACTCTGTATTTGAAAGGACAGAGTGTTACCCATACTTATAAAATTTCATTAGTAATTTTTTCCAGTATTTTGGTTATATAAACTTACATTTGTGACAGAACTGACTATTACTCCAAGCTGTTAACTAAACAACAGGACACTTCTAAGTGTGTTCTTAGGCAAAAGAACCATGAAATTTCTCAGTTTTGAAACAAGATTTGAAGTAAACCTGCAGTAACTCTTGGCTGTATTACAAGAAGATGAGACTGACAATATACCTGAAACAAAATAAATTGCTGATCATACTCCTTCCCCCACATCCTGTCACATAATTCAATATTTCTGAATGCTTCATTGTGTCTATTGTAAATGGTTTGCCCTCCATATGTTTCCATAATTTAAAACTGGTACAGTTGTCAGGATTCCTGACAATACTGGTTTTTTTATATTCTTTCCAATGCACTGAATCAGAGGATAATCCAATAACAGATCTATCATAAAACCGGTGTGACCTAAGCTTCTTCTGAATGTGTAGTGCATACAAATATATATATATATATATATATATATATATGTTGTCCACAGCACAGAGTCTTTACCTGAAGGACAGGCTGGATAACAAGGGTATGACCCTTCCAAGTAAGTTAAAAAATAAGCGATGAGACACTGGTGCTGCCATTCTGTAAATGTAGCTCATCCAGCATGGTAGTAATGGGGACCCTACATTTTATGTGGGGTTTGAAATAATTGTGGTACTCACAGCTGTGTGACCATTCCACTCTGCCTACAAACTCATCTCACATTAACATTAAAAAGTATACATACACACAGAAAAACACACACACAAATGAGAGTATTGAAACCTTACAAATAAGAGTATTTTGTTACCACAAAATACAGCAGAAAATGAGAGGATAGAAAAATTCAGACAAAGGTATAAGATACATTTGTACTGTTTGCTAACATTATATATATCAGAATGACATTTACCAGCAAACTTCCAGCATTTAATTCCCCTTTCCCCACGCACCTACCCTCTGCATCTGAATTTTCCCATCACTCTATGAGAAAATGGTGGGATTCCAGAAGTGGCTGACTAAGGGGTTACACATAATATATAGGACATATCTTGAGGGAATAACCTTTACAGATCACTGTAGAATTTATATTTAATGAATTATTGGGTCATTGCCCTTATGCATGCCATATTTTAAGTAAATCTAAAATCCCATTTTGTCTTCTTTCAGTGTATCCTCTTCTTTCTATTACAGCAGAAAAAAAACCTAAGAGCTATATATTCTAGCTGTTGCTGGGATAGATGGACATCTCTGAACTCTGCTGGCTGGGTGCACCTACTGTTTTCAGCCACTGGAATATGGGAATCAATGCAGGAGATGTCACCTGCGCAGCAGATGGACTCTGCTGCATGGGACAGCGTGCAGTAGGATAAAAAAGGAAGGGAGCACCTGTTCTCATCAGGTTTATGCATGTACCCCCACATTAATCCCAAATAATTCTACCTAAATTGCCTCTTCTGGTGAATTTATGATTTACTGATGTTGTGCTTAATTGTCTGTGTAAAAGGGATGCACATGAAGTTGCACATTACTAAAAAAAAAGGTATGTATGGTGTCTCTGGGTAGCATGACTGAGACAGCTTACACAGCATGAAGGCTGAGACTAGGCTTGGTCAGAGAAGGAAATTTTGGAAAGTGATGCACTTCCAGAGGACAGCAAAACAGCCCGAGTGCCGGTTTCATGCTGTACTGGCAGCCAGACCTCAAAATTCCTGTTGACTCATGCTGGTCTTAGGAGGTGCATGTTTTGATGCCCAATATAGGATAGGAAATAAGGGTGATATGAAATAAGGGTGTCTGTCCTCTTTGAAGGCAGTAAGCCCCACATGTGGTGGTGTCCTGACATCTGTCTGTTCTGCCTTGTCTGTTCCTCTCCCAGCCAGAGCCCATGGCTCTCAAAGTGGCAGACTACTAATTTCTTGAGGTGTTGATAAGCCTAGAGCTGGCCCTGCACCTATCCTGGGGAGAAATTATACATGATCTGTAAATCTGTTGGCATTCTTAGTTAAAGGTAAGGTCTTATCTCACAGAAGAATCTTTCAACAGAAGTTATTATTGTTCCCAGTTTCCCTTCAATCTCTTTGTCAGGAATTCCTTAAATGAACTCTTGACTCTGCACCTCTCTGGCTTTGCTTCCCTCTCTGTCTGAGGTCAACTGTTACTCCCCTTGAAGACAGCAGTAAAATCCGGTGCTCTCCATTGACATTCATAACATTAAGTGTGGCCAGATTTATAGTGTGTCCTTGTACAATTTTGGAAGAAAAAGGATTGTTCAGAAAGCTTAATTTTCCATCACTATTTAAAGAGGGCTGATAGCTCCATTCACTTGCAGTCCACCCTTGGACATATTTGGAAGTGGGCAAGAATGAAGAGAGGCTGTAGCAGATCCAGCCAGATATGGAGTGGGATGGGAGAATGTGCTGCACCCTTATGAAGTATGTTATGTGAGTTTCCAAGAGGCCTGGAAATAGTTCATCACTGCCCCTCCTGGAAAAAACCAGCTTTTGTACAGCCCTTTGCACCAGAGAGCCCAGACAGACTAACTTTCACAGATATTCCCAGCTTAGACCATGTGATGTGCATGATGCTACTAGCCAATAAATCTTTTAACCATAGCTGAATCTCCAGGTAAATTGTGATTAAGGAACTGACTGTCTGGAAGGATTCTGCTCATGGGAAATCTCAGCTAAGTCTCATGTCCTCAGTAAACCTAAATACATTGAACACCCTCCCTTAAAATCTTGATGTGCTCTTGTTTGCACAGAAGTATCTCTGTTGAAGTTACCTGTGTGACAATCTGATGAAGGCAGAATCAATCCCATGTAATTTGGACATGTGATCCCAGGTATATCTCACCTACAGCTAGGTATAGTATGGGACATCAAAGTTAGAAGCAGGGTCACCTGGGCTCCCTCAACAGCCAGTGGGGAGAGAGGCACACAACTCCAAAGGAAAATGTTTGCTCACTTGTATCACCTAGCTCTCCACTGACTTACCCATTAAACAAGGTAAGGTGAATTCAGGCATAATTGGGCTAATTTTCAAAGCAGGTAGCTGCCAATAGATCGATATGCCATAAGGTATCTGTCTGGGTAGCTGATCATAATGGATACAGGTCTGAGCACAAAATCACAATCAACCATAAGCTCTTTAGGACAGGGACTTTTGTACCCCATATTCATACAGCATTTTTTATAAAAGACACCGAGATTTTCTGGCTTTCAGTTTAATCATTCTGTTTCAAAATAAGATCTTTTGGTTATGGAACATATTTAAGAAACTGAGAAAAACTGGTAAAGTGAGCTGGATGGAGAGGTAAACCTGAAACATATATCCTCTCCTGGGATTACAGAACGTGGATCTTCTCAAGCTGGTTGCAAGCCTAGTTATGGTCTTTTCTACAGGATGTTTTTCTACCTTCATATTGGTCTTGAAAAAAGGAAATTTTGTCTTTGTACACCATTAGCTAAGAAAAAAACAAACCCTGGGAACAGGTATTCTCGTTTCTTCCCAGCATCTTTAACTGTAAATTACCAAAGGATTTCCACACTGTAATGTGACTGGTAAATAGACAGAGGAGTTCCTCAGGACTCTGGAGATGTGGGAGTCTGCTTTGGCCACTGATGCTGCCAGATGTGTTTCCTCGGGAGGTCACTTTGTCTTGCTGTGCTCTGCTGTTTCCAGGTGTAACAAGGCTCAATTTTCTGATATTGTTATGAAGTGAATGGAAGTAAAAGTCCTGTGTCACGGCAGATCTGTGTTTACTGGTCACTGGCAATAGAATTACACCTATTATGCAAATTCATTGTAAAAAGAGAGACATTTCCTTTACAGGTTTGAAAAGTAATCCACATGACTCTTTCACTAAGTGGTTCTGTGTCCTCTTTCCTTGTAAACAGAGGAAGACTAGCATTATGTGTTTACCTGATAAAAAACAACATGCTCTTCCCAGCAACTAGCAAGGATCTGCTCCTACAGCAGCAGCATTATTGTGAATGACCTCATTCATTTACAATCCTGATCCTATTCTGACAACAAATCCCATCTGTGTGTGTTTGTTTTCTAAAGAAAAGCATTAGCCCAGTGTGAGGTGTTTGAATTGAAGCAGCTCACTGATATCCACTGGTGGTGTATTTATGGGACTGAAATTGTGGTACTTGATGACTCTATTGTTTGTTAGCTGGAGAGTGAGTTCATTACCTTCAGAATCCCAAATGTTTACAACTAGTTGCTACTAGAAACTGTTTTGATTCTGCACTGGAAACCACAGTCACATAGACAACTGGTAAGTCAGCTGCTCAGGGAGACCTGGACTTTCTGCTTCTCCCTTGTAATCCCGCTATTAACTCTGCTTCAGGCTGAGGCGGGGTGTGTGGGATTGTTTACTACTTTAGTACTTCAAATCCTCCTTATTTTTTGCCCTCACCGTGCAAAGGAGGTTAAGAAGTACTAATCATTGCCGGAACTGAGGGATTTTTTCTCATATTAGGAGCTACTTTACAGGGGACACGCTGGATTACTTTAGCCTGGTTCGCTGCTGTGTGGGAGCAAGGCTTTGATCCATATATTTCTTCTGATGCTGGACAGCCTTCATCACTGTCACTTATAGAACACACAGGAATGCACGGAGTCACTTGTGTACATTACTACCTACAATCTATCTATCTTGGAGGTACTAAAGGTGTTATAAATTGCTGGAAACCTGGTGGTCTGAAGCCATGAAAGAAGATGAGCTTACTCTTAATACCCGACATGGAAGTAGGAGAAAAGCAGCCCAGAATGCCTGGAGAGGTATGGAGGCTCCTGCCAAGCTGGTGAATGCTCTGCCTGCATCTGCTTTTGAAAAAAGGGAATTAACTGGATGGGCCAGGCCTCTGTTGCATGTCAGTTATGTAACAGTTTATAAATTTTCTGTTTAAAAATAAGCTGTGAAGTTTTACTGCTGAAGCAAATATAATGTTGGCATTCATGTTTGAAAGTGAACAGGCAGACATGCCCAGGGTGGGGGAGTCCCCCCTGCCCACTGCAGATGGCTTCTGGGAAAAGCCAAAAGAAAATGAAAAGAAGATATAAATGAGGAAGAAAATGACATTTGAACAGGGAAGTGTTTCTTTGTAGGCAGAGGGCTTACTAAGGGCCTTAATTCTACTCTGAACAACATTTGAAATCTTGGAGGGGTGGGTAGGAGATGTGTCCAGCAGTTCAGGGTCTGAGCAATAACCTGTGGGCAAGAGCACCAGCAGTCCAGAGCAGAGCAGTGGCAGGGTGGCTATTGTACCAGCATGTATCGTTGAATTTGGATCACTTCAGCTGAAATCACCCATAGAGCCCAGTAAAATTATCCATAGCGTGGGCGATCCTGACAACCTGGGCAATGAACTAAGTGTGAGTGCAATGCCAAGGGGAAGATAGCAGTTAGCTATCTTGGCTGTGGGGAGAGGACTGGAAAATTGGGGCAGAAAATGGTAATCCTGCATGCTGTCATTTAGTTCTTCTTTCCCTGAGCTGCCATGTTATTGAGTTTTCCTTTTGTTCCCAATAAACCAAGTTAGTTTAAACCACATTAGTCTCACTGTTTAAACACAGGGAAATGTCAACTGCTGAATTACTGGTATAAGACAGTTATTCAAGTTTCTAACTAGGAGTTCACCAAAGCACTGTTTAGAAGTTTGTAGAAACACTTACAAATTGAATGCGCCACCATGGCACAAAGTTTGCACCAGCTTTTCCACTGAGAATGACTCATTCCCTTTCCTTTTTTTATTCAGGAGAGTTTGGCACTGCAGGCCTGAAGCTCACGCACTTTGAATGGTGTTTTTCTCCCCCAATTTCCAGACAAGTTTTAGGATGGCAAAAATTTAAAAAAAAAAAAAAGAAAGAAAAAGATAGAAAAAAAAAAAAGGAAGTTACCTAGAAGGTAGAAGTACCACAAGCCATTAGCCATGTTTCGGATTGAATACTGATTTCCCAATGAAAAGTTCCTTTTGGTGTTTCTAAGCAACATCGTCACCCCAATTGTCAAAGGAATTGCTATGCAACCACTTTACAGTCAATTCAAGTACCGTGTGCACCCTCCCCTTGGTTGGGCAAGTAAAGCCTGCCATGTCGGTTCTGACCTCTCGTTTGAACAGCAGTGGAACTCATTCTGCAAATGAATGGTTCTACAGACTGTTATGGGTGGCAGAGCTGTCAGCTGCTTCTTCCACTAACTCCTTCTCTGAGTACTGGGAGATTTATGACAGATTTCCCTTCACTAATATAGATTGCTGTAAGGACGATATGGATGCAGCCAAAAAAGAAGTTGGTCTTCAGACAATATTCTGGAAAAAAACCTTCACATAGAACTTTTTGCAACATAAACCAACTAGTAGGAAAATTATTGTTGTCTTTGCTTTGTAATTTTTCTGTAGTAGGCAATTCTAATGTGAGTGGGCGCATATTCATTACTCTCTGTCCATCTCGTGAACTATATCAGTAATTTAATTTCCAGGCTGTATGTTGTATTTGAGCTTGCTATTGTTCCAGCTGGTGTTGAAATTTAGCTAAAGGTTTCCAAGGTTAAAAATGCCCATTTGGGGCCCAAAACAGATGTAAGATATAGCTCACACAAATTCCTATCTGAAACTTGAAGAGGCCAGAAGAATTATATTTTGCCACTGTAAGTGAAATAAACATATTTTCACTCACATTCTATCTTTGATCCTCAAAGTATGCATATCCATATGAAGAACCTGCAGGGTATACTGTTAAAAAATGTAGAGCTGGATTACTCTCTCTCATGGAAAAATATATTGGAGGAAAGAGACTTGTGTATTCAGATAGATTTCCAATATTTTCACACAGAGTGGAGTTTCCATATTTTCATGGGAAATGAGTTTGCACACTCCCTGCCCCAGAACAAACCTTGTGATCCAACCCACACGGAGCAGGTCTGCATCTGGAGGGAACTGAGACCTGACATTCCTCGCTGGGTTTCTCAGTGCACTGGTTTAGTTGTAATCCCATTAATAAGGATACCAGAGTTAAAGAAAGAAATGATGGCAGGTGAACTCAGTCTGCCTGTGTGAATGCTTGTTTTCTTGTTTCTGGTTTTTAACAGCCTATTTACCTTTTTTGAAGCTGTTAATTGCTGGTCCTCCATTTCTGTCTTTTTTTCCTTTTTTTGACACAATTTTCCTATTCCTTTTTCAACTTTTATCTGTCTAATCTCCTTCAAGTCTCACTTCTCAGCTGAGTCCTTTCCCACTGAGACACAGTATAAGCAAAGCATCTTTAACTTTAAAAAGGCTCCCTTGCCTGAATACTTGTTTACTTCTGAATCCTCCCTCTCCATCCATGTGTGCCATTGGTTAACACTGAGGGCTGCTGATGCCAATGCCACACTGAGTCATCTAGCAGAGGATGAGAGAAGTAAAGGTCTGCTCAGGTTATGTGAGGTCAGTACTGCCATTCCTGCTCTTGAAGTCCCCTGCCCATGCTGCTGTGTGTTCTGATTCAGTTGTGCCATTCAAAAGTTGCAGCTGGCAGTGTGTAGATATTGTCCTAGGTGGAACATGGGTTGGCTGGCATGCTATACAACAATTGGTAATGGTGGGAAAAAAAAAGAGATGGGATGGAGCCCAATGTACCTGTACTACAAGGCCCATCCACATGGCAGCAGCTGTAAGCTGTGAACCTCTTCCCACTCATTAGAGGGGGAAGTTGCACACGTTTTCCCAAGGTGATACACAACATAGAAATGGAGTACATGTGTCTGTCTTTCCTTCCTGTTCTTTAAACTTTCTGCTTCAGTTAAGCCCTTTGAGATAAATCATTTGGCTCTCGTCATTCTGGGACTATAGCTCTTGTAGAGCAAGACCTTCTTCTTGTGTTTGTGTAGGGCGTAATGTGGTGGGATCCTCTAGCCCTGGCTAGAATACTATAGATGTTATTACAATGCTCGTCCTACTAATATCTTCAAAAGATTACCAGTTTGGGGGGCTAGGTAGGAAGCTTCTAAAACTCATGCTTCAAGGCATCTGGGAGACACTGATGTGGGAGAAGAAGAATGTGTATTGACTAGATAAGGTTTTCTAAGCAGGTTTTTTTGCCTCTTGCTTCAGTGGCTGGAAGAATGCCCACTCCGGAAAGTAAGGATAAAACTGAAGCTTTTCCAAATGTTTTTTGGTTGCTGGCACACAGTTTAGATAGAGCTTTTAACTTAATTAAATCAACCATTTAACCCTTTTCCTTAATTATGTGCTTTGCAGAATTTAGAAGAAAAATTACCCTAAGTAGAATGCTAAAATGAACATCAGACGAATACCGCCCCAAACAGGAAATCATGTGAATACCCTGGTGTACACCTACTCTCTTCCATTTCAGAACAACATATTGAGACTATGCACTCTCTGCTGCGAAAACACCGAGGACATTTTGTTCAGCTGCCTGGGATTTGAGCACAATGATACTTTCTAAAGTGGAACTATTCATCTGGGACATCTTTGCACATAAGAGCAGACATTCATTTAGGCCACTGTCGTTACAGTTGCAAAACAGTTTCCACTATAACCTCCTGCTTTCTCGTGCTCATTGCTTTCCAAAGCAAGAGAAATTTGGACTGGTTTTTGCTATGATGAATCCTTTCTGGACCAGAGTTATTCTTAGGAAAGGCAACAAAATTAGACAACTTAGTTTCGCAACACCAAAAAAAAACCCCGTATTTTTTTTCCATGATGAAACAGTGTAAATATAATTCTTGCTTCTCTTGTCAATACATTATTAAATCTATGCAATTAAGATCACAGAATGTCAGAAGACAATAATTTTAATAATCACATTGGACGTCAATTTTTTCTTTTTCTATTCTGGTTATGAATACCATTTTGCTTTTTGTCTGGAGACCTTTTTCCTTTCTCTGTTTGTCTCCAGATGCTATATTTATTACACTTAGAAGTAATTCCTTTATCACTGAAGACCAATCTCAGAAGAAATTATTTGACCACAGGTGTCAGTGGTTCTCCAGTCCTGATTAGGCCCGTATATTTTACTGCTTAGTATTCTTGTATGATGTTAAATCCTCTGTGATTGAAGTGGGTTGACCTTGACTGGTGGCCAAACACCCACCCAGCCACTCTCTTACTCCATCTCTGCAACAGGACAAGAGGAGAAAATAAGAAAAGTTTGTAGGTCAAGGTAAGGACAGGAATATCAGTTGCCAATTACCATCATGGGCGAAACAAACTCAACCTGGGAAAAATTAATTTAATTTATTCCCAGTTAAAATAGATCTGGATAGTCAGAAACAAAGAAAAAGTAAAACAACACCTTCCTCCTATCCCTCCATGTTTTACAAGGCTCAGCTTCACTCCTTCATTCTTGACTCCTCTTAGAGAAGAAAAAGACAAATCTCTTCTTGTCTATTCTCTTCTTGTGTCTTGTCAGCTGTAGACAGTCCAAGAGAGAGAAGGCTCTTAATTCATGGTTATCTATCTAGCATAATGCTCTCTAGTCTCACTTGGGTTTCCAACAGCCATGTTTACCATCAGAGATATCCTTTGCATAGTCTCATCTTTTGGTGAATATGTTTCTTCTCACAAATCTGGATTTTTTTTTCAAGTTGAGAAACAGAGGAGCAAGTCAACTTTCAGCTACAGATGACAGAAAATCAGATGCTGAGTTTTAACTACAAACACTGAAAATCAGCATCTTCTTGGATATGATATCTAAGTAAATATCCCATATTCTAAAGCTTAAGACTAAAACCAGTCATACTAGTATTTTCTAATTCTGAATTATTTTTAAAAAAATGCATTTTTCATTTTGCTTTAAAATTGCTCATAAAAATGTTGTATACATTTATCCTTAATTATATTATTATTTATTTGTATTTTCTCATTCACTGATCTTTCTTAACTAGAAGGGTTATTTTATTCTTTTACTAGATGTCTCAAGATGTAAAACTTATTTCCCATTTCAGTCAAAATCTTTCTTATTAACTAAAGGACTGATTTCAATTTCAGTGTCCTTAGCATCTTCTTTTTCTGACAATATCATAGAATCACAGAATCATAGAATCATTTGGTTGGAAAAAACCCTTAAGATCATCAAGTCCAACCGTACCTGTCCACTACAAAACTGTGTCACTAAGTACTTTGTCTACCTGTCCTTCAAATACCTCTGGGTATGGTGACTCAACCACTTCCCTGGGCAGCATGTTCCAATGTTTGACAACCCTTTCGGTGAAGAAATTTTTCCTAATATCTAATCTAAACCCCCCCGGTGCAACTTGAGGCCATTTCTGCTAGTCCTATTGCTTGTTGCTTGGGAGAAGAGACCAACACCCACCTTGCTACACCCTCCTTTCAGGCAGTTGTAGAGGGTGATAAGGTCTCCCCTCAGCCTCCTCTTCTCCAGGCTAAACAACCCCAGTTTCCTCAGCCGCTCCTCATAAGACTTGTGCTCCAGACCCCTCACCAGCTTTGTTGCCCTTCTCTGGACACGATCCAGTGCCTCAATGTCCTTCTTGTAGTGAGGGGCCCAAAACTGAACACAGTATTTGAGGTGCAGGCTCACCAATTCCGAGTACAGGGGAAGGATGACTTTCCTGGTCCTGCTGGCCACACTATTCCTGATACAAGCCAGGATGCCTTTGGCCTTCTTGGTCACCTGGGCACACTGCTCACTCATATTCAGCTGGTTGTCGACCAGTACCCCCAGATCCATCTCTGCCAAGCAGCTTTCCAGCCGTGCATCCCCAAGCCTGTAGCATTGCATGGTGTTGTTGTGAACAAAGTGCAGGACACAGCACTTGGCCTTGTTGAACCTCATACAATTGGCCTCAGCCCATTGATCCAGCCTATCCAGGTCCCTCTGTAGAGCCTTCTTACCCTCAAGCAGATAAACACATCCACCCAGCTTAGTGTCATCTGCAAACTTGATAAGGGTACACTCAACCGCCTCATCTAAGTAATCATTTAATAAAGATATTAAACAGAACTCACCCCAATACTTAGCCTTGTGGAACACCACTTGTCACCAGCCTCCAGCTGGATTTAACTCCATTCACCACTACTCTTTGGGCCCAGCCATCCAGCCAGTTTTTTATCTAGCAAAGAGTTTGCCTGTTCAGGCCGTGGGCAGCCAGCTTCTCAAGGAGAATGCTTTGGGAAACGGTGTCAAAGGTCTTTCTAAAGTCCAGGTACACTACATCCACAGCCTTTCCCTCATCTGCTAAGTGGGTCACCTTGTCATAGAAGGAGATCAGGTTAGTCAAGCGGGATCTGCCTTTCATAAGACCATGTTGACTGGGCCTGAAATTCTGGTTGTCCTGGACATGCTGTGTGGCGGCACTCAGGATGATCTGCTCCATGACCTTCCCTGCCACCAAGGTCAGACTGACAGGCATGTAGTTTCCCGGATCCTCCCTCTGGTCCTTGTAAATGGGTGTCACATTTGCCAACCTCCAGTCAAGTGGAACTTCCCCAGTCATCCAGGACTGCTGATAGAATGATATGCTTAAAAAGCTTTCAGGTATACAAAAATGTTTAGAAACAAGTGTAATGTTAAATGGGTAAATAAATGGAACCATGATTGAGAATTTTCTCAGCTCTAGTTAAATACTATGGCAATAAACATAGTGTAAAAAATCTAGTCATTATTCCCTTGAATAAACAGAAACACCTGTTCTTATAATCAAGGAAATCAAGCTATTTCTAGCAGTCACATTTATTTATTTTTTACTACTGGGCTGTGCCACTTCCCAGAATTTGAGCCTCACAATCATATTCTATGCTTGTCTTTGTTTAAGGGTCTCTGTTCACTCATGTTCAGGTTTCATGCAAACTCTGTCCAGGAATGCTTTTTTGATGCTTTAGGTGTTCTTTCCAAAGATATAATAAAGACACAGAAGAGGAATTATAATCAAAAAACCCCAACCAAAACCCTCCAAAACCCCAACAGTTATTTGGAAGAATATTTATTTCTGAGTTGCACCCATTATGGGTACCATGTCAAATTTCACCATCTTATTTACTCAAAGTAAAGGTGGCATCCATAATGGAAGTGAAATTTGTAATGTGCAGCATGTTTTGTGTGGCCTAGATCTCTATCTTGATAAGGAACAGATTATTAAAAATGTCACTTTTGAAGAGAGTTTTTTCTCCAGGCTTTTTCTGTGACTATTAACTTACTTATTTTCTTACTTCTGGTCTGAAGGACATTCTACACTCTAAACTTTGCATTTTGACAAAACAAAGTAGTGAGGAGCCCTCTGCCCTATGACCAACATTCCATATTCACAGTGGATCTTTTTTGGAAGGTTTTAAGCTCTCTCTGTCGCTGGTGTCAAAGCAGGGAGCTACCTGGCAACACCATTCTTGTCTGAGAGAAGGGACATAAGCTGTGGAGCAACACTGTCCATATGCCCATAAAATATGTCATAGTTACAGAAAAATGTAAGATGGCAAGGACCTCTAGAGGTTGTCTGGTCTAACCTTGAAAGACAGAAGATCAAAACTAGACCAGATTGTGCGAGGCGTTGTCCCAGCAGTTCCTTCAACTTCTCCTTGTATGGCATGTTCTGTCCCCATAACTGTCTTGGTAAACTCTACTGTGCTCTTTTTTATTTTTCCATATCTTTCTTCTACTACTAAGTTGTTCTTAAGAAGGAATCAAGTAAAATACCATACATGGAATATATAAACTCTTCTATTGCAAAACCATACATTTTTGCTTTTCAGTTATTCTTCATGCACTACTTGCTCAGATGTAAGCAATTCTGGCTGAAGGTAATCATTATGTAAAATTACCTTTCACTACATGAGAAGATGTGTTTACTCTGTGCACTGCATTTTGTACCCTTTAGGTGTTGTATAATTTGACATTCACACAGATACAAATGTTAGATTTTCACAGGCAAGCTCTTGGTGGGTAGGTAGGTCAGAAAGATGTAATTTATCCCCCAATATATGGGAAACAGCTACTCTCAACGTGATGATGCAGCAATTGCTGCTATTCTTGTACATGGATTAATATTCACAACAGTGTACAATGTACTCGGGTGTTTTGGTCTTAAAGTTTTGGTATTCCTGCTTCCATGAACCCTCAGTAAATACACTCTGCTCTTATTATGTATAGCCAATGACTCAGTTTCTTTAGCATACACAGGATAATGTTATTTCTCATTGCTAATTCCTCTGGGGGCTGAGGGAACACTCATAGAGACTTATTTAGGTTTTTGCACTGAGCTGAATTCTCGCTCCGTTACACATCCCCAAATCAGCTGTTAAACAAATCTTTCTTGTACAGCAATGGATGAGAAATATCCAGGAAGACTTACTAAAGAACCTGAAAGATAAATGCAAGCCAAAGCATGGCAGTAACAATGCATTTCCGCTGCGTTGTATTCAGGCTCATACTTCACCAACACGCCTTGCTCGAACTTCAGCCACCCATCAAGCAGCGGTGTTTTAATCCACCAGGTTGTCAGAGGGTGGCAATGTAAGAACACAAAATAAGTGCATGGCCAATTAGTGAGAGCTTCTCCAGGCTGGGAGCAGCCGGCTTTCCTGACGCAGCCGCAGCCTTCCCTTTGTTTACTAGTCACACTCAGGTTTCTGTGAACACCATGCAAAACAAGACAGGGTGGTTTCTGAAGAAACACCGTGCTTCATGCAGGACTGTCTTGTACACAGAAAACCTTCCAGACAGAGCCAAGCACTCTCCTCTTATTTACAGTTTAGCCGTGCTCATCCCAGGCTGAATTTCCTCCAGATCTGCCAGAGGAAATAGAGCAGGCAGCCTCACGATGCGCTGCCGGCAGCCGCTCCTCTGCCATGCCTTTCTGCATCCTGCAGGGCCTGCCTTGTCTGCATTAGTAGCCTCTTGATGGGTCCACACAGAGTTGCAGGACTGGGAAGGTAGACGTCTGTTACAGCAAAACAAGACAAACTGTCCAAGAGTGCTGGTGATTCCTCTTGATGTCACCTTCCCTTCCTCTGCTCATATCTAAACCCCTCTCTCTCTTTCCTTTAATTAACTGTGCAGTCATGTGTGATCATGGTTCTCCCAGCCTCCAGGTGTTCCCAGGCAGTGGATTCCTCCTGACCCTCATGGTGACAGTGGTTAGGTACCTTGCTACACCTTCAGTAAAACATTCCCACAGTGAGCTGTGTGACCACTCAGGTGAAAAACACTGAAATACTTTGCTTTGTACTAATTTGGCTTGAAGGATTAAAGTACATCTCACTTTACCATGACAAGGAATATCTAGGAAATTAAGTTCTTTATGTTGCCCATTTTTCCCAGTAAATAATTGTTTGCCTTTCAAAGTAAAAATTATCTTTTCTTGTCCTGAGTCCTACTGGTTTGTACCAGTAGATGGTGCAGAGGTACTGGGGTGGCTGAGGGAGCATACGAAGGGTGAATCTCTGGGGCTGGAATAGGTTTTCTGTCAGATCCCTGTGCCCTGGTGCAGAGCAGGGGGAGGATGTTCTTTTGCAGTCTGAAGCTTTTTGGAGTACCTGTAATTTTGTAAAAATGTTTGATTTACACATGGGAGCACTATGACTGTTATCCTTCTCCCACCAGGATTGGGATTAAGGCTGCGGTTCAGTGCCTGCGGAGATGAGTCATTATTCATTTTAATATCTCTTTTGGTGGCTAAGAATAAATTTTGTTGTCAAAGTGCTACAGTATCTTCTTCAGAACAAGTGGTGTCCTCTCTGCACTTTGAGAAGAGCTGAGCTTGCAAGAGGAATGGGTCTAGCCCCATTTTGAGCATAGTCCCATATCCTTTGGGTTTGAGTTGTGTATCTTGGACAAACAAGGTATGAAAATAAAGGAATTTGTCACAATATCTTTCAATAAATTCATATATTAAAATGTTTTCCTTCCCCGTTTTATTATCATCATTCCATGTGTCACATCTAATTTATAGGGTGAGATCTCTTGGAACAGTGACTCATCTTTTCCTTGTAAAGCACCATGCATGCAAAACTGTATTAATAAAGGAATAATAATGGGATCTGCTTGTCTCTTAGAGACTGGGGCAGAGATAACTGATTCTGTCACAGATGCTAGTAAGGATGTAGTATAGTTAGAGTCTATCTTGGATAAGGCTGGGGACTGATAATGCAAGGAGTGTAAAATACAGAGGCCCACCGATGAAAGCTTAAAGCAATCAGATCGTAAAATAGAAATCAAGGTCAGGACCCCTAAGAAAATGCACCATCAACGCAAACAGTTTGCATTATCTCCAGCTGAGAATCTCAATACCAATGGCAAGCAATCGTGATCCAAACCACAGTAGATCTCATGAGATAATGCAGTGCTGCTATTCCACTGAAAAAGGAGAGCACAAAGAAACAGTTATTTGCCAAAGAAATCAATTTAATTTTTGAATATGGAAATAAATTTATTTCTTTGCTAGAGAGTGAATATTCCATGTGAATAGTTAACCCTAGATAAAATGTGGGAAGTTTGCAATTGTTATTTTCTGATCCTTCTGCAATTATCTGAGGCTAAAAGTTATAAATTTATTAATGAGAGTGTAGGAAAGACACAGGGTTTGGTGCTTCTCAGCAATAAAACAGAATTTGAATACTGAATTGTAAGCTGCTCAAACCACAGTCTCTGCCCACTATAGCATATACGCTACTACAGTATGGTATTGACATAGTAAGTCAGTACTTAATGTTTGAAACAATAAATACAGAGTGCTTTTGAAGAATCCATATGAACAGATTCCAGACAAACTAGTTCACACATTTTAATTTTCAAACAATATAATCCTTAGCATATGCCCATAATTAGGGATATAGATGTAAAAATACAGTAAAAGAACATGCATAGAGTTTGCTTATATTCACTCTCAGATCTACCATATTAACAAAATGACATGCTTTATTTTAGGGCAAGCTTGACAAACTTCTTCATTTCTTCACTTAATATCAGGTATTTATAGCTTAAGCAAAATAGAAAATGACAGGAGAGTGGACAAGCTGTTTATATGAGCTAAAGAAATAATTATCAGATTATTCATGGCACTGTAAAGAGTAGGAATGATAAGCAGCCCAGCTATTGTAATGTGATTAGCTAATGTTAGTTAAGCATTGTGAATACAGAAAGAAGTCTGAAAAGGTTAAGCATTATTATTATCACTATTAATTCAGAGCCATGGAAGACACAGTGAAACCTCTTACCATGTGCTGTGTAAAGCTTGCAGAAACTGAAGTTTAGAACTGAGAGATCTACAGATGGGATAAAGAGCATTACCAGATGGTGAGCTCTTTCTGCTTGTTCCTCGCTGAGGTCTGAGTAGCTGGTCATTTGAAAAGATACTTCATAGACAGCAGCAGAGATATAGAATATATCACAGCAGGAGGGACTGATGTGGGTCAAGCTGTGTGCCAGGCTGCTTCCCTCCAGCTGCCCTGGGGGCCCTCTAGTTCCATGCAAGGAACAGCAACCCTAAGAGCTGCAGGTTGCCACTCGCAGCCCTTTGTGGGCCTGGCAGGCCTTTGAACATAATCCATATGGGCATAACCATCCTGGAAACGTTAACTTTCTTTGGCTGCAGCCTTGTATTTCTGGGTGTCTTGGTATTTATGCCATGGATTATTGCCTCAGGCAAAATTTCTTATATGTACTGCATAAAACAAAAGGTGCTTCCCTAGGATGGTTTGTTCCACCAATGTATTGTTATGTGGAACTGGTTGAAAATAAGCATTTTTAATTCTAAAGGAAATTCTGGTGCTTTAAATGTATTACTGTTTCAGCCTGGAAACCGAATGAGCTGCAACCTCTTGCTATACTAAATACTAATTACAATATTAATTCTGATACTAATACTAAGACTAAGACTACTAATGAATCACTTCAAAATATTGATTTGGTTTTGTTCAGTTTGAAAAATTTTATTGAAATCAATAAATTTATTTGAAATGTGTGACTATTGGAAAAATGCATATTTTTATAAAAATATATTCTGTCAAGTATAGCTCTTCCATACTCAGCGTCTCTCTTATGAACAGCATTGGACAAGCATCCTGTCTTTCAGAAAAAAAATAGTAAGAAATCAAGGCTGGTGAATGAAGAAACAGCTAAGTATCAGAGCTGATCTTAAAACATAGGTTCAAGTTCAGGTGACAACACTGCATGACCAGGGCCTCAGTTTCAGCTGGTAACCTTTTATGTTTTAAAGTTTCAGGGAAGTATTTTCAAAGAACCTGAAGATGCCTGCTCCAGCTGGGGTGGCATACTGTCTTCACCTTTCAGACTTATTGCCAATATCTGTGCTAGAGTGGGCATCAATAGTTTTTTTCCAGATTCACTAACCAGAGAAATTCCCCATCCCAAAGTCTTATAATCTGGAATACTGGGCACGACAAGGAAAGAGATGAAGTCACAGAGGGAGGAGAAAACAATAAAAAGAGGAGTGTTGGAAAGCTGATTTACCATGTGACATCTGGAGCCCTTTCCAGCTGCTGGTGAGTCTTAACACTGACTTCAGACCTTTCAGTTCATTGAGAGCTGACATTCAGACTAACATTATTATAATGGCTCTTAGAAGATCTCTGAGAGAAAATCTGAAGTGATTCAGAGGATGATTCACTCATATTGATAGCAAAATATCAGCAGTAGCTAAACATGACATACAGTGTGTAGAGAGAAAGCCA